>CM059416.1:27905000-29155000 GCA_030378225.1 Knoxia roxburghii | reverse complement strand
TGCGGGGCTAGAGTTTTCCAGCAGGTGGATTGTGGTGAGTTGCTGATCAATTGACTTCTAGATTGTTGCCCACACAACAAGAGGTCATAGTCTTTGAGGCATACAAGAGATACACCAGGTGCACGCTTCAAAGGTATTATTCTATAGTTCCGCTTTTATTAGAATTTTTTGTTGCGTGGTAAATCGAGCAAGTGCAAACCCAGATCCTACCAAAATCTTTCAATTGGTATCAGAGCCTGGTTTAGGAGGTTCTGTGCTTGTTAGATTTATTACATGGTTTTATTTGCAGGTGGTTTAGAATCCCGACTATTTTGGTTACGTTTGTATGGTTTTTAATTTAACTCCGGGACATGTCCGGATTTAATTTTATTATGAATGTTTGTAATAGTATAACCACGTGATGGAAGCCGTGTAGGATTAGATTAAATCTGTAGTAGGATTTTTTCCATGTAATTTCGATTATTTAATTTTCCTAGAATGCCTTGTAGTAGGAAAATTATTTTTTTTTATAATCGAAGGCGTTATGGTGGGCGACTTGGATTCGTGGGTTTTTGGGTTATCATGAATTTGAAGAAACCCAGGAAATCCCAGAACGAATTGCAAGAAGACCAAATAGCGTGGGAAAAAGCGAAGGAGGAGTTGGCGGCAGGAGGCGACGCCGGCGACGACCGCCGGCAGCAAGTCGCGCCTGTCGGGTGGCCAGCAGCAGCAGCTGCCAAACCAAGGGCGCAGCAGCAGCAGCTGCCGCGCCCAGGGCCACGCGCAGGCCCGCGTGCGCACGACCCGTGCAGCCGTGCGGGCGCGCGGGCGCGCGGGAGCACGGGCGTAGCGCCGCGCGCGCATGGCCCGGGCGGCCCGTTCGGGCTGTTCGGGCTGTTTTTGGCCCGTTTTTCCTCCAATTTTCATTTTTTGAAATTCAAGACTCTCTCCATCGAGTGACGTGAAGGGCCACGAGATCAAGGCAGAAGATGGAAGCAATTAAAACCATAATAGTCGGGAAATTTATTTTTTCAAATTTATTTCCCGTATTTATTGTTTTAATTTTTATGCTTTGTTTTTATGCTGTATTTTAGATGCATGAACTAAAGCATGTCTGGTTTTATGGTTGCACATAACTTAGGTTAGTTAATTGCATGTTAAAATCGGAAAAACCCTCAATTTGGAAATCTAAGTTGGAGCGGGTTGTGTTATATCCCCATGGCCACCATTACGGGTTCATATGCGATGTGGGTGGGCTTGCGCATTGGCATTAGGGCCTTCCTCCATTCGGATGAGTCCAGCCCCGAGATCGCTAGACTCTGAGCTTCTGAGTAAGATGACTAGAGCGAGTTTAACTAGGAGAAATGCGACACCCTCTCTATCTGAGGCGTACTATCCTGAGGTAACAAACTCAGAAGTCACGTAATGGCACACACTTAGTGTATGATCTGCAGTATTCCTCCCGCGAGGTTACACTGCTTACTTGTACGGCTGAAAGCACCGACTATTAGCTACATTGATCAAAAGATCGTTGGTCAGATAGTGTAGTTAATGAACCTGGTTCTTCTCAAACAAATGTGGGTAAGCGTAAACGTCCACACTGCGTGGCTTGCGAGAATCCCGGTGGATGAGATGTTGGTGGATTAATATTATTGTTTTGAGGGAAATCAATAATTAATTGGATTTTCATGTTTTCGAAAATTCTAGCATATATAACTGAAACACTGTTTGTTTACTTTCCAGTTTAAATCGATATGGCATTCAATCCTTTAGCTGCTATTTTGAAAAACAACAATTTAAATGGAACTAATAATGTCGATGGAAGTTGTAACTTGGACATTGTCCTTAGGGCTGAGAGCGCTCCTGTGAGAGATCGTGTCATTGACATGATTAGTAACATCAACAAGGTTGAGGTAGGAGGAGGCGAAATCGTTGGTGAAACCAAAGCCGATATTGTCCTCCAGAGCTTGCCTCAAAGCTATGAGCGGATTCGGTTGAACTACAACATAAGTAAGATGTTGTGGAGTTCATCCGAGCTCTTGGCAGAGTTGATGGCGGCTCAAAGCTATGAGTGGATTCGGTTGAACTACAATATAAGTAAGATGTTGTGGAGTTCATCCGAGCTCTTGGCAGAGTTGATGGTGGCTAAAAGTCTTCTTCAAGTGAAGAAGCGAGCTTTAGTCACAGTCGAAGCTTTAGAATCTTCTTCTGAGCCTGAGGCTGGAAAGAAGAAGAGAAAGCTCGAGGGAGTAGCTAAAAAGGCACAAATTGTGCCTAAGCCAGATATTGCAAAGAAGAAGTCGAAAGACAAGTGCTTCAAGTGCAATAACACGGGACATTGGAAAGCGGATTGTCCAAAGCTTATAAGTACGATAAATTCTGCCTTAATTACAGAGACATGTTTAGCGGCGATTCCCACAGATACTTGGTGTGTGGATTCAGGTGCCACTGACCATGTTTGTAATTCTTTGCAAGGGTTCCAAGTAACCCAGAAGATTAGAGAAGGCGAATTGGATATCTACTTGGGCGACACTACAAGAGTGTCAGTAGAAGCAGTGGGAGTAGTTAAGTTGAATTTCGAAAATTCTAGCTTGGAGTTAGTTAATTGTCTTTATGTACCGAGTTTTAGAAAGAACTTGATTTCGGTTTCTAAACTCTTAAAGAACGGGTATAAGTTTATTTTTTCTGATGACTGTGTTGTTATTAGAAGAAATGGAAAACTTATTTGTTCTGGTTCATTGGCGGACAATTTGTTTGTGGTTAACTCTAACTCCCCTATTGCGCAAAACATAGAGATAGATAGCTCAGAATCTAACATTAATAAGAGGAAGAAACCTTCTGAAATGAATCAAACCTATCTTTGGCATCTAAGGCTAGGTCATATAAACCTTAGTAGGATTCAGAGGTTGGTCAATGATGGACCTTTGGGTTCATTAGATATTGACAGTTATGCAACCTGCGAATCTTGCTTGGAAGGTAAGATGACCAAGAGACCTTTTAAAGCAAAAGGCTATAGAGCTAAAGAAGTATTAGAGTTGATTCATTCTGACTTGTGTGGACCTATGATGGTCCAGGCACGAGGGGGATATGAGTATTTCGTGACATTCACGGATGACTACTCTAGGTACGGATACATTTACCTAATGCGCCACAAGTCCGAATGTTTTGGCAAGTTGAAAGAGTTTCAGGCAGATGTGGAGAAGCATCATGGTAAGAGTATCAAGACACTGCGTTCAGATTGTGGTGGGGAGTACCTATCCCATGAATTTCGAGATTACCTCACTGAGGTAGGAATTCAGTCTCAGTTGTCTACACCTGGCACGTCACAGCAGAATGGTGTAGCAGAAAGGAGGAACCGAACTCTTATGGAAACGGTTAGGTCCATCATGAGCTATAGTGATTTACCAAGTTCGTTCTGGGGATATTCCTTGGAAATGGCAATGTATATTCTTAATCTTGTACCATCTAAAACCGTGCCTGCAACCCCAGTAGAGTTGTGGAACGGGCGAAAGCCCAGTCTAAGACATCTCAGAATTTGGGGCTGCCCAGCACATGTGCTTAAGGCAGATACTGCTAAGTTAGATGCAAGAACAGAATTAATGCTGTTTGTAGGATATCATAGGGGAACGAAAGGTGGTCTATTCTATAGTCCTAAAGATCAGAAGGTGGTGGTAAGTACCAACGCTAGATTTTTAGAAGAGGACTATGTCTTAGATCACAAGCCCAATAGTAAGATAGTACTAGAAGAGCTTAGACGACAAACTACTAATCCTGATGCACCAGCACAAGTATATACACCACACACTGCACATGAGATCACAGATGATGCGCCTACACAGGTGGTGCCTCGTCGTAGTGGGAGGGTTGTGAGACAGCCAGACAGGTTCATTGGCATGGGAGAGGCTTCAGACCTGGTCCCAGGTGTGCCTGAACCTGACCCAGTTAACTATAATGAGGCGCTTAGAGATAAAGATGCAGAATCTTGGTGTAAGGCAATGATATCTGAGATGAGGTCAATGGACCACAATCAAGTCTGGGAGCTTGTAGACCTGCCTGATGGGTTTAAGCCCATTGGATGCAAGTGGGTCTACAAACGTAAGAGAGGACCTGACGGGAAGGTGGAAACCTTTAAAGCTAAGCTGGTGGCGAAGGGGTATACTCAGAAAGAGGGAATCGACTATGAGGAAACCTTCTCCCCGGTAGCCATGCTTAAGTCGATCCGGATTCTCTTGGCCATAGCTGCTCATATGGATTATGAGATTTGGCAGATGGATGTCAAGACATCTTTCCTAAACGGAAGTCTTGAAGAAACCATCTTTATGCAGCAACCAGAGGGATTCATTGAAAAAGGCCAAGAGCATAAGGTTTGCAGGCTTAAGAGGTCTATTTATGGACTGAAGCAGGCATCCAGATCTTGGAACATCCGGTTTGATGAAGTAATCCAGTCCTTTGGATTTACTCAGTCTCCGGATGAGCAATGTGTATATCGCAGACGTGATGAAAACTCAGTGGTGTTTCTTGTGCTTTACGTAGATGACATTCTATTGATTGGCAACAACAAGAAAGTGTTATCAGATGTAAAGGCATGGCTGTCCAAGCAATTTGATATGAAGGACTTAGGGGAAGCGGGACATATCCTTGGGATCAAGATTATTCGAGATCGTAGGAAACGTTCACTAACGCTCTCCCAAGCTTCATACATAGACACGATTCTGGCCCGTTTTAACATGCAGAACTCCAAGAAAGGTTTTCTACCTTTCAGGCATAAAGTGTTTCTATCTAAGGAACAGTCTCCTAAGACTGTTGAGGAGAAAGAGACCATGAAGACAGTTCCATATGCTTCGGCAGTAGGAAGTCTCATGTATGCCATGTTGTGTACGAGGCCTGATATCTGTTATGTCGTTGGCATGGTGAGCAGATATCAGAGTAACCCCGGGAAAGCTCATTAGGAGGCAGTAAAATGCATTCTCAAGTATTTGCGCAGAACGAGGGACCAAGTTCTGGTCTATCAGGCGTCTGAGCTGGTACCCCGAGGTTACACAGATTCAGATTTCCAAGGATACAGGGACAAGAGCAAGTCTACCTCAGGGTATGTGTTTACTCTAGGAGGTGGAGCCATAGTTTGGCGGAGTGTCAAGCAGAAATGCGTGGCGGACTCTACCATGGAGGCTGAGTATGTTGCCGCATCAGAGGCAGCAAAAGAAGCAGTATGGCTCAAGAACTTCCTAGTGGACTTAGATGTGATTCCTGGTTTGCCGAAGTCTATCACGGTTTATTGTGATAACAATGGTGCAGTAGCAAACTCGAAGGAACCACGAGCCCACAAGGCGAGTAAACATATACAGCGCAAGTACCACCTGATACGAGACATCGTGAAGAGGGAAGACGTGGTCGTGGCTAAGATAGCGTCAGAGGATAACCTTGCAGATCCGTTCACGAAAACATTGACCTCTAAAGTCTTTGAGGCTCACGTGGAGGGCATGGGGATCAGATATCTAGGAGAGTCATGATAGTTTTTCTAGATAGATAGCAGCAGATTGTATAGGATTGTATGTAGTTGTATACTTAAAGCACAGCTTAAGTATTAGTGGGAGATTGTTGGAGTAGAATACATAAGCTATGCTTGTATTGTACAGTTTCCCAGTTTAATATATCGATTTGTGTTTCAATTATATTTTGTTGTGCTGTTTTATGTCCATTTATATTATGTAAGTAGATGATGAGGTGTCTGGTGCGACACAGTAGATCTCATCATTGGTTGAAAGACATAATATATAAATGAGGTTCGTAACCAAGACAGCTTTGGACAAACTGTCGGTCTAGGTTATTATGTGATTCAGATAATTAGTTTGTCTAATTTAATTGAATCATATAGATAAGCCCGGGGCATATTGAACTTGACTCTTAGGAATGATTTGTCTTGTACTGATTTAATAGACAAATCGATCCTTGTATTCTATCTCTAAATCCCTAGACTCGAGTGGGCATGAGGATTAGACATAGTGTACTTTGATCTGACAATGGGTGAGGTCAAATGTGGCCAATAGTCTCGGTGGGTTGGGTGCGCGTGTTTAGTTACTTGGTGTGCTGCTGCTTGTCGAAAGGAAACCATGTACCGGTGCGTCCGGGGTGATGGTACTCCCGAGATGAGCTCAAAATGTTTATTATACTAAACCTGGCCAGTGGACTTATGTCCGGTATAGTAAAAAGGTCGAGTGGTACTAGTCTCGGAATATTAAGAAGTTGATGAATTAATTTATCAGTATATTAATAAATTAACGAGCACTATATCTTTGATGTGGGGAGATTATGAATATAATTTAATTAAGTTGTTCCGAAAGCAATTCTGGTGTAGGTTGGTAGTGCCATAATTAATCCGTTAGTGGTACGATTAATTATGTACTGGGTTGTTGACAAAGGTAGATTTAATTAATTGAGAAATTAATTAATCCTTGTGTCAGTTGGTTGTGAATCATCCCAGGAACTGGTTTGGGATAAGTGAATCCCTGTGTCAGTTGGGAGTGATTCATCCTAGGAACTGGATTGGGATAAGTGAATCCCTGTGACACTTGGGAGTGTATCAGTCCAGGAACAGGATTGAAGGAAACAGAATCTGTATCAGTCCAGAAACAAGATTGAAGGAAAACAGAAACCCAGTAGGAAGACCAATCCTAAACCAACTTGGAGTCTCTCTTGTAACTCTATAAATAGACAAGGGATCAGTTATTCAGAAAACACAATAACACAATTAATCCACAGGATTTCTAGAGAGAGAAAATTCTAGAGAGAGAAAACGTTTCTCTCTCCAAGTCGAATTTTCAAGAAAGTGTGCAGCTGGTTTTTGGGTTTCTAGTGGCTGAAATTTTGGCCTTGGTTTATACCAGCTGCGCGTAGCTTTCTCTCTCTGCGGGCGGTGCGTTTATAGTACGTGCCAGGTGCTGCGGGGCTAGAGTTTTCCAGCAGGTGGATTGTGGTGAGTTGCTGATCAATTGACTTTTAGATTGTTGCCCACACAACAAGAGGTCATAGTCTTTGAGGCATACAAGAGATTCACCAGGTGCACGCTTCAAAGGTATTATTCTATAGTTCCGCTTTTATTAGAATTTTTTGTTGCGTGGTAAATCGAGCAAGTGCAAACCCAGAGCCTACCAAAATCTTTCAATAACGATAAACCCAAAACCCACAAAATCAAGTTGTCCTTCATAACACCATCGATTGCATAAAATTTTCCTACTTTAAGGCTTCTATGAAAATAAAATAAAAAATTACATAGAATAAATCCTACTACATATTTAATCTAATCCTACACGGCTTCCAACACGTAGTTTTACTATTACAAGCATTTATAAAAAAATAACCTGGACATGTCCCTAGGTTTAATTAAAACATACAAACGAAACCATAATAATCTGGATTTCTAAACCACCTGCAAACAAAACCATGTAACAAATCGAACAAGCACAAAGCCAAAACCAGACTCTGATATCAATTGAAAGATTATTTGCTCAGGCCCGGTCAAAAATTCATTTTCGTGCTATGCGTTCCAGAATTGGAACTCTTGACCAGGCCTAAGCTCTAGAACAATCGCTATTCCAATCCTGGCTTAAAATAACATTGCGCAGGATCTTAGCTTCTACTTGTTTGATTTCCGACGCAACAATAAATTCCTAATTAAAGTGGAAGTTTATGAATTACCTCTTGAATCGTGTACTTAGGCGATTCTCTTGTATGACTTAAGACTTTGATCGTACGTTGTATAGGCAACGAACTAACAAGCAATTAATCAGTAATCACCATAATTCACCAAAACTGCCGCCAGAAAAATCCACTAGAGCCGCACGAGCGCATGAAGTCTATGCGCAGACCGAGAAGCTCACACGCCGTCCGCCAATAACCCGCGCAATGCCAGAGCTTTCTTTGGAAACGGGCAGCCGCTTGGTGCTTTTAGAAAATTCGGCTTTGAGAGAAAATATTCATTCTGTCTCTAGGATTTTCTCTTTAGATTTCTTGTCTTGACAACTAATAAATTATGTATGTGAATCGCTAATCTCTTGTCTATTTATAGAGTTACAAGAAAAACCCTAAGTTGGTTTAGAATTGGCCTTCCTAATGGGTTTAGGTAATTAATTAGTTTACAAATCCAATTAGTAAGCAAATCTAATTAGATTTTCAAATCCAATTAGATTTCCTAATCTCTAGGATTTCCTAATTCTAATTGAACTTTAAAACTTAATTAATTAAATAATTTCACTTTGTTAATTACTTAATTAACCCTTAAGAATAATTAATTAAATAATTAATTCTAATTTATCAATTAACCCGCTACATAATTAATCGTACCACTAACGGATTAATTATGACACTACCATCCTACACTAGAATTGCTTCCGGAATAACTAAATTAATTATTCTTTAATCTCCCCACATCAAAGATATAGTGTTTGTTAATTTATTAATTTATTGATAAATTAATTAATTAACTTCTTATAATCCGATATTAGTACCACTCGACCTTTTTACTATACGAACATAAGTCCACCGGTCGGGTTTAGTATAATAAACATAACTAGCTCATCTCGGGAGCACCATGACCCCGGATGCACCGATACATGATTTCCTTTCGACAAGCAACAGCACACCAAGCAACTAAACATGCGCACCCAACCTACCGAGACTATTGGTCACAAATGACCTCACTCTTTGGCAGATCAAAGTACACTATGTATAATCCTCATGCCTACTCAAGTCTGGGGATTTAGAGATAGAATACTAGAATTGAATAGTCTATTAAATCAGTACAAGACAATTCATCCTAAATGGTCAAGTTCAATATGCCCAACATATCTATATGATTCAATTAGTTTAGACAAACCAATTTATGAATCACATAATAACCTAAACCGACAATGTGTCCAAAACTGTCTCGGTTACGAACCTTATTTATATATTATGTATTTTAACCAATGATTAGATCTACTGTGTCACACCAGACACCTCATCATCTAATTACATAATATAAATGGACAAATAATGCACAACAAAATATAACCAAAACATAAATCGATATATTAACTGGGAAAATGTATAATACAATCATAGCTTATGTATTCAACTCTAACACAAATTAACTACGAAGATCAATACAAGTTAATTCGATCTTGAATAGGTTCTGCTCAATATACCCCGGGCACATCCGTATAGTTCAATTAGTCTAAACAAACTACTTTTCCGAATCATACAATAATGTAAACCGACAGTATGTCCAAACTGTCTCAGTTACGAGTTATATATCATAAATTTAACCAATAATAAGATCTACTGTGCTATACTCAGCACCTTATCATCTAGACATATGATATAAAAGGACAATTTATAATACTGAAACACAATCGATATGTAATTGAGAAATGGTTTTTCATACAAGCAAAGCTTTTCATTATTCAAAACTAACAATATCCATATCAGACAATATAATGATTCATATCAGCAGATATAATATATCATATTAGATAATATAATGATTTTTATCATACAACAGAACATATATAAACAAAAAACAGAGAATGCATTCATATCAAGGGACATAATATATCCTATCAATTAATATAAGAAATCATATCATGATACATAATATATCATATCAGAAAATAAAAGGTTTCATATCATACAACAACACAGATACAACTAGAGAGCATAGAATGTATTCATATCAAACAATATAAGGATTCATATCAGTAGACATAATATATCATATCAGACAATATAATTATTCATGTCATAAAATATAACAGATATAAATAAAAATCGGAGAATGTGTTCATATCAATTAATATAAGAAATCATATCAGGATACATAATATATCATATCAAAAAACATAAAGTTTCAGATCATACAATAGAACGGATACAACTAGAGAGCATAGAATATATTCATATCAAACAATATAAGAATTCATATCAGCAGACATAATATATCATATCAGATAATATAATATAATGATTCATATCATACAATATAACCGATATAAATAAAAATCAAACAATGCATTCATATCAAAAGACATAATATGTCATATCAGTTAATATAAAAAATATATTATGATACATAATATATTATATCAGAAAACACAAGTATCATAGAACATAACAGAGGGCATTTGGGGGGAGGGGGTTGGTGGTGGCAGGGCGTGCGAAAAAAAAAAATGTTAGGGGGAATCAAAGCGGTCACAGGTGGTGAGAGAGCGTGTCATTCATTCAAATGTGAAGTGGTTCCGTCGGAAAGTGTTAGAGTGGCTGCGTCCACTTTTAAAAAATAAATTTTATTGACGCGTTTGTGATATACCAACTGACTTTTCCCCCAATGAGAATTAACCATATTGACTAAACCCTGTGACGTAACAAAGCTCATCTTACGCATAGCATTACATATAAAAAGTAACATACTCCTCTTCAAATATTGGTATCCCTATATGATGAAAACAGAAAAACAGAAGACATGGAAGGTACAAATTAAATTTGATGGCACGACAAATAAATTATTTAACCCAAAATTACCAAAGAATATTTTTGGACCAAATAAGACCATAATAAATAAATTAAAAAATTGATCATGAAATTACAGGATTGATTAAATTTAATTGATAGGTAACCATAAAACGGCAGGAATAAAAACCAAATCAAAGAAAATTAAAGTCAAAACAAAAGGAGTTTAAACTTTGGATGCTATAACTTCATTCGAAAGAAGTGTGATTAATTCCTACTCATTGTTCGACTATGCATAAGATTAAGATTACGGGTGTCAAGTGACGAATTAGATTATTAACGGGTTGGGTTATTTCATTGGAATCGAAAATCACGGTTAACGAATTTGACCAGAATTACCACAATCATTCTGATTATAACTTTGAAAATTATTTTCTTAGTAATATATATGGATGTTCCATTGATTTTTAATTTTGGGTTAAGAACACTAGATTTAAACTGTTTTTTTGTGAATATCCCAATGGTAATTTCTTTCTGATTGCACTAGATGTTAATGCTTGGTTGTTAATTTTTCTATACTTTTGTTGAATGTGTCTTTTATTTTATGATTCTGTCCAATTCTATAATTGATTACTAGAAATTTTAATAAGAATTAATTTTTTTTTAACTCGCAACTCATCTTACCCAACTAATCAAAATAACTGGTGGATCAGGTTGATGAGCTATGAGTTATTTCACAAATTATATTGTAATTCAAACATTATCAATTAATGTTATATCTCTTGGCATTATTTGTATAAAGTCCTGAGTCACTTTAATATTGTGACCCCAATATTTATTATTTTTCCCTTCATGCCATTTATCAAACAAATATATTGCAATGTAATTTTAAGTGGTTATTTTGACACCCTCTTACATCACATTTCTACAACCTAGCAAATATTGGCCAAAACTCTTGCTATACAATAAAACGATTATTGATATCAGTTTGCATAATGAGCAACAGTCTACAATTAATGAAAACAGCCATACTGAATTCAATTTCTACCATCTCAAAATCATTAATGCTTCATATTCTCTACAAAATCATATAGCACCAATACAGTGTGGCTGCATCTGTACAATGAGAAGGCTAGGCCGATTTCTACCATCTGGGCTGCTATTTGTAGCTCATTTTCGCTATTTGTAGCTCAAAAAAATTGATGAAATGACAAAATTGCCCTTAAAAGCATAACATGTGAAAAATCAATGAAAAATCGGATCCAACGTGCGAATTAATGTGTAAAAATCGGACCCAATTTGCGAAAAATAGTGGAAAATTCACCTACAATGCGTGAAAAAACATGCAAAAATCGCCACACTTATCCGAAATTTCAGTGAAAAATAGCCCAGAGCAGGCGAAATTTCACTGAAAAATCGCATAAGTGTGGCGATTTTTCAGTGAAAATTCGCCTGTTCTGGGCGAATTTTGTGTCAAAATTCGCCTGTTCTGGGCGAATTTTGACTGCAAATTCGCCCAGCACAGGCGAATTTTTTGACACTTTTTGTTGTTATATTTGTCTGCAAACCTTACAAAATCATAAGTCATTTCAGATTTTCTTAGCAAAACTCTCTCAGACCAACGAAAAAATTTTGCAAAAAAATCGCACGTAATGGAAGCCGGCGGATCTCAACCACCACAGCGTCCCGGGAAGGGGAAAGGATTGTTTGGACAGGTAAAAAGCGTAAAATTTCGGTTAAATTTTTGAATTGTGCCAAAAAATTCGCACCTGATGTGCGATTTTTTGGACAAAATTCGCACATCAGGTGCGAATTTTTTGGAACAATTCGCACATGAGGTGCGAATTGTACAAAATAATTCGCTCATCATGTGCGAATTTTGCCCAAACTTTCGCACTTGATGTGCGAATTTTTGGGCAAAATTCGCACATCATGTGCGAATTTTGCCCAAATTTTCGCACTTGATGTGCGAATTTATTTTGTACAAT
This sequence comes from Knoxia roxburghii, assembly GCA_030378225.1. NCBI lineage: Eukaryota > Viridiplantae > Streptophyta > Magnoliopsida > Gentianales > Rubiaceae > Knoxia > Knoxia roxburghii. The sequence goes on along the minus strand of CM059416.1, from coordinate 29,142,551 downwards.
ATTATTTATATTTTACATGTTTCTAATTTATTATTTGCACTTTCTTGTAGGTTGCGGGGAAAACCCTCCCGCGACAGCGGCCCACTGTTTCTGCTCGGATGAAGAAAGCAGCGCGACGTGTGCCTGCACATACGCTGGTAGACGAGGACTCCGATCAGGAGGAGCAGCATCTTGAGCATTTTGCTGGCGGCGAGGAGATTCCGTCGCCCTCAAGACGCGCTGAGGAGATTCCGTCGCCCTCAGGACGCGCTGAGGAGCCCCCACGAGGTAAGTTTTAAATATAATGCACTAATATCATGTATATATTTTGATTTCTATTATTTAAATTTTGTAGTGCATCCGTGATTATAATTATTTGTGTAATTTGATTATATGATAATATGGTGTTATGTAAATTACATTTTTCAATTTTTATTATTTATGTAATTTGATTATAATGATTATGTGTTTCTATTTCAAATGATTGTGTGTTGCTATTTCAATTAAATTATTGGATGTATTTATTTTATGTTTTTTAAATAAGTTTATTTATAGTCCATATTTTTTGAAATTAGTTACGAATAGGCGTGGGCGGAGCGATACGTCTTGGATTGTGACCGAGGCGTGTACGGGTGGCCCTATTGATGGGTCGGTGATACCTAGTTGGAAGGGCCATGTGGCCTATAGGTATAGACCGGACGGAGAGGAGGGTGAGGAGGTCGTACCACCTAGGTCCACACTGAGATGCCAAAATAGGGCAGGTGTGTGTGAGCGTCTGGTATCTTGGTTGGCTTCGATGCCATCTGACTGGCAGCTTTTGTTGCGCGCCACTGGTTTAGCACACTTGACGTACATTATGCACACGTCCATCGATACCCCACTGCTTATTGCATTTATTGAGCGGTGGCAGCCGGATACGAACACGTTTCATCTCCCTGTCGGTGAGATGAGTATACTCCTGCACGACGTGTGGGAGATACTTCGTATCCCTGTGGATGGTCCCATGCTTGCTGAAAGCACTGACAAGTCAGTGCTTTGGAGCCTGTGCGTAGATTTGCTTCATGTGTCCGAGAGGGACGCGAATTGGTTGGCGAGCCACACCGATGGTGGCGTTCTAGTTGACTACGTGCTCAGGAGGGGGTCAGCTTTAGTTACGGACATGCCGCGAGCTTTGGAGGCTTGGTTGTGGTTGACTATTGGTTCTACTCTTTTTGTGGACAAGAGTTCCAATAGGATTAAACCACAACACCTTGTGCATATTCGGGGACAATTGCAGACTGTGCATCAGAATGCTTGGGGTACCTCTACATTAGCCTACTTGTATAGACATCTAGGTAAGGCTAGTAGAGGATCTTGCAGCGGGATGGCGGGTTGTATGACCCTATTGCAGGCATGGATATACGAGCACTTCCCAGCGTTCAGACCGCATTCAGTGCCGATGCCTGATGATCCACACACCCCGCGCGCTGCTTTGTGGACCACTGGACCCCGTCAGGCCAGCATTTCCAGACTGCAGAGGTACCGACATGCCCTTGACCACTTGCGTCCGGAGGAGGTATGTCAACATATATTTGCCGATTTTAGTAATAAAATGTTTATGATAAATTGTAAATATGTAATTGCTGCACATATATGACATTAATTTTTATATATTACAGGTGACATGGACTCCATACGGTCACTTTCCGCACATACGCACCCCGATCACCACGTACAGGGGGTTGATCGCATGTGGTGGTGAGGTCGAGCCGTACATGCCATATAGGTGCGTCCGACAGTTGGGATACGTGCAGGATATCCCAGCCGACATCATCCTTCCGAAGACGGCGTTTCGGCCGTACAGTGGTGGGTATAGTGTGGTTTATGACTTGGCGTTCGCCAAGAGCATATGGCGGGCACCACGTATGGCGAGTATACGTCCCGATGACTTCCAGCCTGCTGACGTTCCCGGCGCAGTCACCCACGATTACCTTACATGGTATCGTCAGCACTCCCACCCATACCTGTTCATCGATGGCCCCCCAGCTGATGATGGTGGAGTTCCGCCGCGAACCAACACTGAATATGTAAGTATTTTTCGTTGCATAATTTGATTAAGTATAATGTTATATTGTTATAGAATAAGTGCAATTACTCATTGTGTTGTATTGTCTTTGTAGTGGGTTAGCCGTTTTGCGCATTTCGGTGAGGACTGTGTACAGATATTCAGAGATGCTGGGTACGCACAGACTGAAGAAATGGAGGCTAGGTTGAGGGCTGAGATAGATAGGTGGCATTTAGCTGGATGATTGTATCAGATTACTATATATATATATTTTTATGTAGTTTGTGGTGTTATGCGGATTCTGTTATGTTATATTTGACATGTTTAATCCTTTTTTAATTGTTTGGTATTTCATTTAGCCATGTTCAAGGGTTAATGCACTTATGAAATTAAAATTGGAAAATTACATAAATGACAATTCTTAAAAACACAAAGTAATCTTCAAAACAAAGTGCAATAAGTGCACGTAATCATTGCAATGTATTGTCTTTGTAGTGGGTCCGCCGGTGGCGAAATTACGGTGAGGACGCCTTACAGATCATCAGACGTGGTGGGTTACCCGAGACGGCAGAAATGGAGGCTAGGTTGATGGCGGAGATAGATAGATGGCATTTGGCTGGTTGATTGTAGTATATTACCATGTTATATTGTTATTCTATTTAGTTTGTGATACTATGAGGATTCTGTTGCGTTATATTTAACATGTTTACTCCTTTTTTGTGCACTTATGAAATTAAAATCGGGAAACTACAAAATTCATCACGTTCTGCAAAGCTAGCCATAGCCGCATCACAGTAATGTCTCCACATCTCAAAGCTTTGTTTTAATTATCTAAACTGAGAACACAGCCCTCTAGTCGAAGAAAAATAAATTAAACTGTTGACGTAAATATTTTTACTGAATTAAAAGACGAATTTAATTTTATTTAGTCAAAAAATTGTTAGATATATATTTTTAAACGAAATTTAACGCTTTTTACCTTGCTAAACAATCCTTTCCCCTTCCCGGGACGCTGTGGTGGTTGAGATCCGTCTGCCTCCATTACGTGCGATTTTTTACAAAATTTTTTCGTTGGTCTGAGAGTGTTTTGCTAAGAAAATCTGAAATGACTTATGATTTTGTAAGGTTTGCAAACAAATATAACAACAAAATTTCGGCTAAAAATTCGCCTGTTCTGGGCGAATTTTGTGTCAAAATTCGCCTGTTGAAAATTCGCCCAGAACAGGCGAATTTTGACAGAAAATTCGCCACACTTATCCGAATTTTCTGTCAAAATTCGCCTGTTCTGGGCGAATTTTGACTGTTTTTTCACGTACTGTAGGTGATTTTTTCCCAGTTTTTCGCAAATTGGGTCCGATTTTACCAAGTTATTTCGCACATTGGATCCGATTTTTCATTGAATTTTCACATTTTCTGCTGTTAGGGGCAATTTTGTCAATTCACTTTTTTTTTTTGAGCTACAAATAGTAAGATCCTTCTACCATTTGCTACCTAACAGACAACAAATTCTATCCCAAGGGTATAGTCTTGTATACTTTGCAAAATAGGCACACCCGAGTGTATGCTTCATTTACCCAAAACAAAAAGACAAACTTACCATTTCTTCTGGCCATGATGATCCCTGGTCTTCTTTCTAAGGGCTTCCATCTCCTTCGCTTGTACCACATGCAATGCTTCCCACAATAGTTTTGACCTTTCTTCTAGCGCATAACATTCTATGGCCATGGAATATTCTATGGTATTCATCTGGGAGAAATGTGCCGTTGACACTGTGTTTCTCTATATCAAGGAGAAGCAGCCAAGGAAATTAAAGGTGAAAACTGTGAGGTAGAGTGGTAGAAGAGTAATACTTTCTCCATCTTAAATGAATAGCATCATTTTCCAGCACAAGGATTAAAGAAATTCAATTAGTTAGACAAATAATAATAACTTTTAAACTATCTTTCCTAAAAGGCCTAGGCCGAATTGCTTTTTTGATCCCTCGTAATAGGGATATGTCTTTTTTGGTCTCTCTTACTTAACCATAATTTGTTCAACCCGTTTACGAGCCAAATCATCCTTAATGTTCAACCCATTTAGAATCTCGGTCGTCGTAACAAACAAACGATAGTACAAATCTTGGCTAAGTAAAAAGTACGTTTGACTAACGGTCAAATGAGTTAAACTCCTAAAATTTTTCATTAAAAATGACAAAAATTGACGATAATAAGGATTAGAGGGGCCACAAAAGACACACCGCTGCTACTACGAGAGACCAAACAAGTAATTCGGCCTACAATTTAATATGCGCAATATGGTAAACTAATAGAAATTAGGAAACAAACAAATATCATTAACTATCTCTCTTAGTATTAAGTATATATTTAAAAAAAGACTTATATTTTGAAAAATAGGAACACGTGATAATATCATTCACTTGTGCGGAAAATATTCATAAGGAATTAGATGGTCTCTTATTACCGGGAGCTAGAATATGAGTTTAGTTGTCTGATCTAGCAACCACCATTTTCACAAGGAAACAACAAAAATTTGGAAAGGAGGGTAACAAAGAAATCAATGGAGAAAACAGAACTGGGATGAAGAAAGTGAAGTCAACGGGGATGTGCTGGGAGAAAGAGATAGAGAGAGTATGAAACAAAACTTGCAAGTTGCAACCAAACACTTTTCATTCCCTCATTCTGATTCCCATTCCGAAGCCAAACCAAACGGATCCTAATTTATCAAAAACATATAAATTACCTTATCCGCATGCTGTGTCTTCATTTTATGTTTTGAAATGTTATGATGGCCATAAAACTTTGGTGGATTACAGCAGTCACCAAGATCTATTCTACGACCAATAATAAGCCTGTATAAACTAAGAATTAAAAAAAAATCACCCAAAGCAGTATCCTGTTATTTTTATTGCTCATCACTTCTTTGATATTTATTGTTCTAAATCTACCACGCTAATGTTAAAAAAGTAAAAAAATTTGTTAGTAATATTCGATTACAGTATACAAATATTGATCGTAAACTATACGAATTATATGGTTTATGTTTTTATTCTTTTAATTAGGTCAACGTTAATAAAGTAACATAGAATGGTAATTCTTTTAACATCATTTGCTTTATGAAAATTTTAATCATAGAACTTTGCATGAGGATTAAATTTCGAATTAAAGTTTTAATCTACGGAGGATAGATATGGAAAAAAATGCCATCAATGAAAAGCAGTAGCTCAAATCCACTCACCTCTTATCACCAACCATAAGACCTCTCTTTTTCAATGAACAAATACCAGAATCTGCAGCCTCTTTCGATTTGAATATTACAAATGCTTTTCCTGCAATCACATAAATAAGACAGCAGCACAAAAAAGCAAAAGATTTAAAAGAATATTTCATGTTCTTGCGCTACATGAACACTGGAGCAGGCACAACTTACATAAGAACAATCTCAAGTACTGGCAATGGAAGCAGCAGGATATAATAACATGTAACAAGATGGTGAGCATGATATTTGGATTTGGAGAAAAGTTCGCAACCGATGGTAACCTCAATCATCATTAAATTGAAAAACAAAACACAGGGAGAGCATCTTTCGGGCAATTTTTATACTGCATACCATATATGCTATTACTATATTTGGCAATTTTATTTGTAAGCATCAATTCTAAATTTAGAAAATTGTTGAATTATTATCACTTTATTTTCAAAAAATAGTAATAGGTATGTATACCTATAGTATCTAAGTATAATTTGCACCTTTCAGGTGTTGGGATGAGTTTAACTGCTAGGTCCTGGGATTGCCATCAATGGGAGGGGGGTCTGAAACTAGATAAAAGTAGTATGTAGATTATACCATAATTCGGGCTGGACACCGAAGTATGCTTTATAATCTTTGCACTAACTTCTTGATTAAAAGCATGCCACGACATTTCCTGGGAAACAGAATCAAGGAGCAATCAAGACTTCAGGCCAGATAAGAATCACCAAGCATGTTCTTACATGCACAAATCCAAGAAAATGAATATGAGAAAAGAGGTGTTCAAATGCTGGTGTGTTAAGTCTCAAAGATACATTTATAATTTCCATGGCAAGGCAAGCAAAATTAAAAAACTGCATTTTCACTGATCACATGCAGTTAGTATTTCTCATGGCTAACACAATGCAACCAAAAGACAAGACATAAAGACCCTAACACGGGTTTCACTCTCTTTCTTTTTCTTCTTTGAGAGGATGGTGGGGGATTTGGTTGTGGAAAATGCAGATCATCAAGTTTAATCCCCCTGGAGCTCAATTCCTTAATGCTAATGTCAAACTTTAGATGATTCTAGTTATTACTATTAAAACAAATCAAATCCTTAAATTTCCCTTGGTATTATGATGATCACAACTAAAATGAGAATACTACATAAGACATTTATCACTAAATACAAGAACCAGAAAGATGATTGTTATAGTTTTTATGCACTTTTGTAGAAGGTTTATGTCCATGGTAAATAGTGATGCACACACATCGTTCTTTGGTATTGGTTGACAGTATTGACTAACAATCAAGACCGAATGTAATTAAACTGCCGAAATCATAACAAAAATCATATGCAGGTTCATTGATCTTTAAGAACCATACCTCCACTTCTCCTGATGTATAAGATGGGTCTAGGTTCTCCAATAATACAAGAGTGCCCTTCTGGTTAGCTTCATGCATCTTTTGCTCCCAAGACTTTAAAAAAGGAAGGGTGTTGGTGGATGGAGACAATCAAATTTATAAGGTAATGAATCATGTATATGGTATTCCAACACTTTCGAGCAAACTTGATGTAAAGAATAGCAAGGATCTCTAGTTACATAGACAATTATTTTCAAGAAAATAGAGTGAGCAACTGACGTTAACTATGAGACCTATATCAGAAGAATCTCAACAGTCCAATAGCAAATACTGCATGGACTAAATGCAAGTGGTGATGTCAAATAGAGTTCTCCATACTGATAAATGTAGTAAATATTATTTCTACAAAAATACTACACGAGAAATGAAACAAAGAATATCAGAAAAATCAGTCAAAATCAGACAACCATCTTTTAGTGCTAGTATCAAAATCAAAAGCATCTTAGAATGGTAACATAAAGGGAGAAGAGTTTCAAAATATGTCTGCATTCATACATGCCAAGTACATTCACAGAGAAAGGTATGAGAAAGCTAGAAATTCAGAAACTGATCAAAGCCTGGTTTGTTGGGAATGCTCTTTAAAGTATGATAACTGTATAATCCACGTGTGTTTCACCTTACTGAGGCAGTTGGGGAAGGTAGGACAGAGTAACATTCACATTAAGCAACTCATGATCAAACAAAAAAATATCAAATAGAAAACCGATAGCATGGCTTTCTATAGTCACAAGCATTATGACGATAATAACTAGAATAAGCAAGATTATACAGTACAAATCCATTTCAAATTATCAGCGCGTTGGACTGTTTTGTCAGAATACAGGACAACAGGCACTCACTTCTTGTAGTTTGAACCACTTTCGTGAATCCTGCAATCATGAACAGATATCAATTCCAAAGATCAAATGTCTCTAGTCTTTTGGACAAATCAAGGTCGCCCAATCCATTTAGATGTTAGACCATTAGCCATTGGATGAAATAATAAGGGGTAGGTCATCAGTCAAATGCAGAAGAAGAATGTCACACGAAAGGGGAACAAAAAGCAATTATTATCTTAATTTACACATTTCATGCTTATTAACCTCTTCCTGGCAACCAAAATTTCTGTTCTTCAAGGGATCAATTACTCCGGAAAAGTTGATAATCTCTGCCAAAAGTGGTCCGACAAATTGAAGCTGGATAAATGTTACATAATAAACAAGTTTACCAATGTAAGACATGAGAAAATCATTGGAATATAACAAACTTTGGAGACTGAGCCAAGGTGTTTCAATCTGAAAATTTATATTAAAAATCAATTCTGTAAACTGCTAGTTAGCTATAATCAATAAGTAAATCTTTAGTTCCCTAAATAACATCTCATATCCCTTGCATACAGAAGGTAAATTAAAGAAAGAAGTTCCAGAACTCAGGAAATTGTTCCAATTCATACATGGACAGTATATTAATTTGTTAAGATGGAAGAATTAGGTAGTTCAAGTTTCCTTGTTCCATAAAATACTTACCGCATTCAGTCTTCTTTTTACTTCTGTAGTTGGTACACAGCTCTGCATAACCTTGCTTTGTCCATATGGACAAGTCTCCTTCATTGAATTCTCATTGACAATAACTCCTTTGACTAGACTTCTATTTTTGCTGAAAGGACTGTTGGAGTCAACCCAAATTTCCTTGCAATAAAACACTTGGGATGATGGTCTAGCCCCTGAAAATTCATCATTCACCAGAAAACTTAAATGGGATACTGTTTTCAATATAAGGCCTTGCTCCATTGTCAGAAATACCTGAAGAGACTTGAAGCTTCCTCTTCTTTGGAGTTCGAATGTCGGCCACCCATGAGAAAGCTTCAGAATATTTCTTTTTATCTTTTGCAGAAGACATGCCTTTAATAGGAGAATTGTCCCGTCTAATTGAAATATGTGGCACCTTCAAAGCTGCCAATATAATAAACCATTATCTCAACCTAGCTCGGAAGCTCAACATTTTTCCATTATTACTTGTTTCCTCTACACTAGTACTTCTACCTAACTGGCTGGCTCCAGCAGAACTCCAATTCCGATGGATTTTCTGCCCTTCTGAACTAGGAAAAGATCCCTTTGAATCTGCAAATGCAAAAGTTAAACATCATACTAGTTACGTTTAAATCAGAAACTTGATTCTTAAAATTTTACTTGGAATGGTCCCAGACTGACCATCTTTGCGTTCAGCATCAAGAGTTGAGCTTTGACGATTTCTCAAATTGAAGTAATGGTTCACTGCAAAATTATAATTGAAAATACATTGCAAACTAAAGCATTTCTGTCAATTATAACAAATTACAGAGAAGTCAGAAAAATGTATGAAGTTTGATGCCCAACTCACAAATTAATACAATCAAAGTAATTGCTCATCATAAAGATAACTTTTTAGTCATCTACTATAAGATCAATATACCAGCTCAGTAGCATGGCCAAGCAAATTTCGCATTAAGGCATAAAAGCATTCCAAGGATGCCTAGAGAATAAATAGTAGAGGGTCTTGTGACAGTTTAATATGACAAAACCAACCTTCATAGATTCTAAACTACCATTCATACCATATCTATCAAAGCAGGTCACTTAGCTGGTGCAAATTCATAAAGATTTTAAAGCAAGGGGATATTTTAAACCGACACATGAGCTGATGTGATTCCCCTATGATGATAGTCCATATAAAATGAGAATCAACCCCAAAATAAAGCCAGTTGAGCAAATGGACGATGCAACATAACACAATTTGAAACTTTAACAGGTTCTGCAGTCAGTTCTTTGGTTCTTAATTGAATATTACTTCAAAGGAAATTACAAACCCCATGGCAAGCCAAATAGATGCTGGAATTACTTTTCTTTAGTCATAAGTTAGATTTACAACATTTCAAACCTAAAAGGATACACGTAAGTGAAAGACAAAGTATTTACATGATTAAGGGATTGCCTGAAAGACATAATCAACGAATACCACATTGACTTATAAGAAACAGATGGCACTTGTAAAGAAAGCAAATCATGTGTAAAGGAAATAAAGGAGAACAAGAAGAAGAAACAGGGTAAAAAACCATCAATATGACAAGAGGGTTGTAGCCTAGTGATTGGCACTCCCCACTTAGAACCAATAGGTCCTGAGTTCGAGTCATCCAGGAGAGAGTATGAGAACATATGTAGATCCTCTTTAAAAAAAAAAAAAAACCATCAATATTCGCACAAAAAGATTCCCATCATTCCCAACTGAGACAAGAGAATATACAATTATGAATCAAAAGCTACATAACAGCACAAAAGTTGCATGTAACCTTCAACTCCAGCAATATCATTTCCAAAGTTTTTGGATATTTTACACCTTTGCACATCAAAGGTACTGGAAAATATGTAATCAGCCTTGCTCAAATCTTCAGCTGTTGGTTGAGGATATCTTGGATCTTTAGAGGTACAAACAACAGTGCATTTCCCAGATATTGCTTCCTGAAATAAACATGAAAAGGAATAGGTCATGCTGTTAGAAGCTGGAACAACTTAAGCATATGCTTCAAACTGTATCATAGCTATGTAAATGTTCGGTGAAAAGCTGCAAAAGAAACTACTTCTGATAACTAGGACCGTGAAAATCTTTGTAATCTGACAAGGGGAAACTAAGGCTATGTTTGTATAGTAACTTTTCCATGAAAAGTTGCATTTAAAACTAATATCCAAACAACAATCATAATTCAAATTTTAAAACTCAATTTCCCTCTTAAAATTTCTCTCACATTATTTTAAATTTTTTTCCCTCAAAAAATGCCCTCCAACCTCTCTTCCCTTTCTGAAAAAAATTCTCAAAACAGTTACAATGCAAACACTGTATAAATAGAGACAGCATCTCAATTTTCATAAACAAAAAATGATAAGTTGGAGCTACAACTGATTTACCCCTATTTAAAAGCTTGCCATCTAGGTCTGGGTACTCCAGGGCATAAAGTTTGGTATTGCAGAAAAGATAGACCAAGGAATGGGGTAAATAATATTAAAAATTCAAGAACCACAAAGCAGGTGATAGGACTAGTTAGAAGAGGAATAGAATTATAGTTCTTAAGATTATAGTAGGAAATGAACCTTAAAAATAATAGAAGATTGCATATTTTTAGGATATCAAACAAGTTAGTAGAAGAGTGCATTGGAATCATCTTACCAAAGGATTAAGATTAAAAAGGCCTTTGCCTTCACCAGAAGCTAAGAATATATCATTTTTGAACGGCTGCACATCTCCTAACCAATGTTTCACCTCAGTAGCATGGAAAAACCAGACCACCTTAACTTTTCTTTTCTGGCTTGCTGTCTCCCATATTTTGACCAGCTTACCTATAAATGGCTCAGGACGATCGTTGTACCACATGTAAACACAATCATAAAGGAAGTACTCGATCCCATCATAGGTGAACGAATCATAAAATTGCACACTTTTGTTTGGTCCACCAACACATCTCTTACGGCCCCAAATAAATTCAAGGTCCTCTTCATCTTTTACTTTCCTTTGGTTCAACATATCATCCTTATCCTTAAGTACCCTAAAACTAAAGAAAGGAAGAACAAAAAATAACTCAAACAAATTTCTGATAAGATTCTTCCCACTCATCTCCAAATGCCAGAAAAAAGTTTAGCACTTCATTCAAAGTCATCCCTAATTTTTTCATATAAAAGACCAAGATGAAATATCTAAAGGTTCATGAGAATGAAGAAAACGTTAACCTAAAATTATGGACGTGCCAAATGATAAATAGGACAATAGTGCTAGCCAATGTTTAGAATACATTGACAAAAAATTATTCCTTTAAAAGAAAGGAAACAACAATCTGAAGAGATTCCATAGAAATGAACCACACCAGTTCTCTTTTGACTGGTAACAACAACTCTCTTACAATTAATTCAATAATACATCACAACTTTTACACAAGTGAAATTTGATACTTTACCCCTGTGTTCATCATGGTATGGTTGAACTTATTTTGTTTTCATACAGTTAATGTAACCTACCTATGATTGCCACATAAGTACTCTAGAACTAATTTTAACCATCAATGGTCCTAGCACTGTGGTGAATGCGAAATCTGCCAAATTCTATAGGATCAAACATAATAAGGAAAAGAAAATCCTTCATGAATTACCAGAGAACAAATCTTTGACTTAAATATTTTCGAAGACATCACACTGAAAGCATTACGAGGATCGGCAATAGTTGCTGTCTATGAGAGCCAATTTATCACATATTATACCTAATATACAATTTAAATTTCTTCCTCATTCCCTATTTTGGGAAAATTATAACTGGATAGCTGTTGACAACGCTTGAAAAACAGCACAAGTTGATATCGAAATTTATTAGAACAAAACTATAGAGGGACACCATGGTCAACAGAATGGACATTGTGTTTTGGATTAAATATGAAAAGAATAACAGATTTAGAGTCAAGTAATTCAGATAAAATATAGTATTCCACAATGGCCGTAGCATAATATGGAGGGAACCATTTGAATGTCTGCGAAGAAAATACAACCAGAAAAGAAAAAAAAGTAAACCACCTATGTTGAATCTTTTTCATTTTTAGCTTATTTTCAAGAAAAATATACAATAGCACGAAAAAATTCAATCCCCACCATAAATATAGTACATAACCAATCAAAATAATAGTAACCCCTATCTTACATCATCAAGATCCTGTGTTCAATTCACACCGCGAGCACTTAACAACATGCAATCCCCAGTTCTAGTCACACCGATGGTGGGTTAATATGCTAACTCTTTGTACAAAAAAATAAAAAAAAATAGTACTGTTACTTTCTTCCAAATTCAAAACTTCTGACAAGAACCAGTAATTAGTGATCCACACGCCTCACTTTGAACAGGAGATCTGAGTTGAGTAAAGGGGGGTTGGATAAGGTTTACCTTTATCTTTGTACCAAAAAAAAATTAAAAACTTCCATGGGTAATCCCACTATTACAACAAGATAACTTCGTTGGATACTCCAGCACTTTACCTTTTCTTTTTCCTGTTTCGTTTTCTTTTTTCTTTCTAGTTGATTCTGGTAAAGGGTATGCATCTTTCTCACTATGCGCTTTCCTATTTCCCTTCTCTTTCAACTTTTTGTCCGATTAAAGAGAACCAAAAACAAGTCAAACCCAGAAACCCATGAACCTGGACGGCGAAAATGTAGCAAGAAAAAAAAAAAAATAACAATGCAGCAGCAGTGACATGTAAAAGATAAAAGAGGAAAATGGAATTTTTGACCAAAAGGCACGTCAAAATAAATGTGTAGACTGAAAAGAGAAAAAATTTAAAAATATGGACATATAAGGGCCTCTCGGATTGTTAAAATCTGAATTTTAGAATATTCGGATTCTAAGAATATGAAAGAAGAGAAAATCTATTTTAATTAAATACGTTAATTAATTAAATTAATAAAATTTGGATGTTAGAAATCCGAATTTTGAGGACGAAAAATAAAATATAGAAATTGAAAATGAATTTTATGCAATTGAATATTAATAAAAAATGAATTCAGAAAATTAAAATCCGAATTACATAAATTCGATTACTTTCGGATTTTGAATTATAGTCCACCACGTCTTAAAACAACTAGCACCACACCAAAAACAACTAGCACCACGTCCAGAAACGTCTACATCCATGGATGTGAATTTAAGCTATTTTTTCACAAAGACAACTAGCACCACGTCCAGAAACGTTTACATCCATGTATGTGAATTGAAACTATTTTTTTCACAAAGACAACTAGCACCACGTCTCAGAACAACGAGAACCACGTCAAAAACAACTAGCACCACGTCTAGAAACGTCTACATCTATGCGTGTGAATTTAAACTGATTTTTTTTACAAAAACGACTAGCACCATGTCTCAGAACAACTAGCATCACGTCAAAAACAACTAGCACTACGTCCAGAAACGTCTACATCCATGCAAGTAATTTGAAGCTATTTTTTTACAAAGACAACTAGCACCACGTCTCAGTACAATTAGAACCACGTTAAAAACAACTAGCACCACGTCTCGAAAGGCCTACATCCATGCATGCGAATTTAAACTGATTTTTTTCACAAATTGGAGGTAATACTTGGAGATATTGTTGTACAAATTACGTTGTGTAAAATTGTTATTCTAAAATTGTTATTCTAATTGGTTGTCGAGTTATGCCCTCCCGAATAAATTAATTGGAATATAACTACTACCACCATGTCCAGAAATAACTGCCACACCACGTATACATCCAAACATGTGAATTTTAGCTGAATTTTTCACTGAACATAGTCTACCACGTCTAGCTACGTCCAAAAAAACTAGCACCACGTCCAGTTACGTCCAGCTACATCCAGCTACATCCCGCTACGTCCCATATCCATGCATGTGAATTTAAACTAAATAATTTCACAAAGACAGTCCACCACGTCTCAGAACAACTAGCACTACATCAAAAACAACTAGCACCACGTCCAGAAATGTGTACATCCATGCGTGTGAATTTAACTTATTTTTTTCACAAAGACAACTAACACCACGTCTCAGAACAACTAGAACTACGTCAAAAACAACTAGCACCACGTTTAGAAAAGTATACATACAATCATGTGAATTTAAACTATTTTTTTCACAAAGACAACCCACCACATCTTAGAAAAACTAGCACCACGTCAAAAACACGAATATAACATTATTAATACATTACCAAAGAACATCGAAATATAATTGAACAATAATATATAAAATCTTCCAAAATTATAGTTAAAAAAGATAAATACTAAATGTCTAACTAAATATCCAAAAGGAATACATAATGTCTAACTAAAATCATAGCGAGAAGTGAAAGATTATCTGCCCGGGCCTAACCAGAAACTCACTTTCGTGCTATGCATTCCAGAATCGGAATCTCTGGCCAGGCCTAGACGCTAGCGCAATCGCTATTCCAACCCTTTTGAAATAACATTGCGCAGGATCTGAGTTTGCACTTACTCGATTTACCACGCAACAAAAATTCTTAATTAAAGTGAAAACATAAGAATTACCTATTGAAGCGTTCACTCAGGTGATTCTCTAGTATGCCTCAAGACTTTGCATGTATGCTGTGTGGGCAGCAATCTAACGAGCAATTGATCACCTAATCACCACAATCCACCTACCAGAAAAATTTAGCACCATTGCACCTGGCACGTACCATCCACGTGCCACCCGGAGAGAGAGAACAGCTCACGCGCCGCCGGTTTACTAGGCCAAAATTCGGCCACCAAAGGAAGAAAACCAGCCACAATTTAAGCCTCAAAAATCCGACTATGAAATAGAAAATTTATTTCTCTCTATAGGATTTTATCTCTCTAGTTTTCTTGTCTGGAAAACTTATGAATTGTATATTGTGGAATAGCTAATCCCTTGTCTATATATAGAGTTACAAGAGAGACCCCAAGTTGGTTTAGGATTGGCCTTCCTACTGGGTTTCTGTTTCCTTCAATCCTGTTCCTGGACTGATACACATCCAATTGATACAGGGATTCACTTATCCCAATCCAGTTCTTGGTATGATTCACAACCAACTGATACAGGAATTCACTTATCCCCAATCCACTTCCTGATATGATTTATAACCAACTGACACAAGGATTAATTAATTACTTAATTAATTAAATCTACATTTATCAACAATCCAATACATAATTAATCGTACCACTAACGGATTAATTATGACACTACCATCATACACCAGAATTGCTTCCGGAACAACTTAATTAATTTATTCATAATCTCCCCACATCAAAGATTTAGTGCTCGTTAACTTATTAATTTACTGATAAATTAATTAATTAACTTCTTTAATTCCGAGACTAGTACTACTCGAACTTTTTACTATACCAGACATAAGTCCACCGACCGGGTTTAGTATAATAAATATAACGAGCTCATCTCGGGAGCACCATCAACCCGGATGCACCGGTACATGATTTCCTTTCGACAAACAGTAGCACACCAAGTAACTAAATACGCACACAAGTTCAATATGCCCGGGGCGTATTGAACTTGATCGTTAGGAATGATTTGTCTTGTACTGATTTAATAGACAAATCGTTCTTTGTATTCTATCTCTTAATCCCTAAACTCGAGTGGGCATGAGGATTAGAAATACGCAAGACACCTCATCATCTAACTACATAATATAAATGGACAAATCATGCACAACAAAATATAACCAAAACATAAATCGATATATTAAATGGGAAAATGTACAATACAAGCATAGCTTATGTATTCAACTCCAACAAGAGGGTCGAGACGCCTATCTTCTACCGACCCTCTTAGCAAATAGGGCTAGTACTCGAACCTGAAAGTTGAGGACTGCTACCTCCAAATCCATGGCCACCTCCACTACTACCTCCACCTCCACCATCTGGACCACGTGGCGGCGAAGCACCATCATCATCCTCATTAACCCATACATTAACCAAAACGTACAATGACAACAACAATTGATAAAAAAGATCATCAAAGGGACAGTTCATGGTCAATCGTTGCCGGTTGAGTCATAAATTCTACCAATCCTTGTTCTGTCCTACGGATGATGAGATTGAAATATTAACCAGAAACTCACTTTCGTGCTACGCATTCCAAAATCGAAATCTCTGGCCAGGCCTAAACGCTAGCACAATCGCTATTTCAACCCTTGCTTGAAATAACATTGCGCAGGATCTTGGTTTGTACTTATTTGATTTATTACGCAACAAATAAATTCTTAATTAAAAGTGGAAGAATGAGAATTACCAATTGAAGCGTTCACTCAGGTGATTCTCTTGTATGCCTCAAGACTTTGTTTGTATGTTTTGTGGGCAACAATCCAATGAACAATTGATCAGCTAATCACCACAATCCACCTGCCAGAAAAATTCCAGCACCACTGCACCGGCGCGTACAGATACGCACCGCCCAGAGAGACATAAAGCTACACGTTGCCGCCAAAATTTACAAGAAATTTCGGCAGCCTTTAAGCTTAGGGAAATCCAAATTTTAGTGAGAGAAATTTTCTCTCTCTAAGTTTTCTTGCCTTGAAAACTTATTAATTGTATATCTTGTAATAGCTAATCCCTTGTCCCCAAGTTGGTTTATAATTGGCCTTCATATTGGGTTTCTATTTCCTTCAATCCTGTTCCTGGACTGATACACATCCAACTGATACAGGGATTCACTTATCCCAATCCAGTTCCTGGTATGATTCACAACCAACTGATACAGAGATTCACTTATCCCCAATCCAGTTCCTGGTATGATTCACAACCAACTGACACAAGGATTAATTAATTACTTAATTAATTACATCTACCTTTGTCAATAACCCAATACATAATTAATCGTACCACTAACGGATTAATTATGGCACTACCATCCTGCACTAGAATTGCTTCCAGAACAACTTAATCAATTTATTCTTAATCTCCCCATATCAAAGATATAGTGCTCGTTAATTTATTAATTTACTGATAAATTAATTAATTAACTTATTTAATTCCGAGACTAGTACCACTCGACCTTTTTACTATACCGGACATAAGTCCACCAGTTGGGTTTAGTATAGTAAACATAACGAGCTCATCTCGGGAGCACATCACCACGGGCGCACCGGTACATGGTTTGATTTCGACAAGTAGCAGCACACCAAACAACTAGACACGTGCACCCAACCTACCGAGACTATTGGCCACAATTGACCTCACCCATTGGCTTATCAAAGTACACTATGTCTAATCCTTATGCCCGCTCAAGTCTAGGGATTAAGAGATTGAATACTAAGAACGATTTGTCTATTAAATTAGTACAAGACAAATCATTCTAAATGGTCAAATTCAATACTTCCCCGGTATATCTATATGATTTAATTAGTTTAGACAAACCAATTATTCAAATCACATAATAACCTAAACCGACAGTTTGTCCAAACCTATTTCGGTTACGAACCTCATTTATATATTATATCTTTTAACCAATGATGAGATCTACTGTGTCACACAAGACACCTCATCATCTAACTACATAATACAAATGGACAAATAATGCACAACAAAATATGACCAAAACATAAATTGATATATTAACTGGGAAAATGTACAATACAAGCATAACTTATGTATTGAAACAAAATTTAAACTTTAAAAACATACCTTGGTAACTCCACGATATTGGACACCCAATCACCAAATGCAATTTCGATGGCTTTCCGTCTGGCATGCCAGGCTTTCCGTTGGGCATGCCAAGCTTTCTTCTTATTCACGTCGATTTTTAACTGGTTTTTCACATCATTTATAATTGCAGCAACACTATACTCCAGATCTCTTTCAATTTGACTCATTATTAGCAGGGCTATTGAGTCCGATGTCACGTTACAGTGGTCGTTTCCATCAGAAATCCCTATGCAGATGAGACTCGGACACCAAACACTCACTTCCCATTTACCGTGAGAGCGATTTCTTTGGGACACCTGAATTCTTCACTCGCATGGAGAATAACCTTCGGCTGGAGGATATTTTTGACTTTTACATTCAACACACCATGTGTTTGTATTGCTATCAACCCTCACAAATTCCCTAACCCTCGAGAAGTTCCATGCAGTTATGGCCCGTTGTGCTTGTTTCTTGTCTTTGAAAACAGTTCCCAATTTTATACTTCTGGAATTACCTTTATATAAGGACAAAGCATGTTCATCTCGATCAAGGGCATATCGATCTTGCTCACCGATATCAGAGTAGACGAAATGTCCCATTCCCGGCCCGCTAAACTCTTCATCACTTTCATCAGTACTGAACTCGGTAGAGTCTGAACAAAAATTACTATTGAATGTATGGACATCGTCGCCATCATCCTCAATGGTATAATCCATGTCACCTGGCTTCTCTTTAAAATCATAACGGAATTCAGAATCATATTGAGCTCCTCCACTCTGTGAAGAACTCGAACCAACTTTTCGCCTACCAACTCTTTCGGATGGCTCAATTTCCTCAATCCACACATTCACATAAATAAAACTATATGCTAGAAAAGTATAAATTAAATCCAACATATCATCAGAATTTATTACCACTTGTTGCATCGACCGATCTAGTTCAAAGAACGCTATAAGTTTTATTTTCATATAATTCTTTGACCGCCCAATTACTTTGCAAATACTTTCTACAAAATCTGTTGGAGTTGAATACATAAGCTATGCTTGTGTTATACTTTTTCCCTGTAATATATCGATTTATGTTTTGGCTATATCTTGTTGTGCATTAATTGTCCATTTATATTATGTAAGTAGATGATGAGGTGTCTGGTGTAACACAGTAGATCTCATCATTGGTTGAAAGACATAATATATAAATAAGGTTCGTAACTGAGACAGTTTTGGATAAACTGTCGGTTTAGGTTATTATGTGATTCAGATAATTGGTTTGTCTAAACTAATTGAATCATATAGATATGCTCGGGCCATATTGAACTTGACTTTTAGGAATGATTTGTCTTGTACTGATTTAATAGACAAATTGATCCTTGTATTCTATCTCTTAATCCCTAGACTCAAGCGGGCATGAGGATTAGACATAGTGTACTTTGATCTGCCAATGGGTGAGGTCAATTGTGGCCAATAGTCTCGGTTGGTTGGGTGTGCGTGTTTAGTTACTTGGTGTGCTGCTGCTTGTCGAAAGGAAATCATATATCGGTGAATCCGGGGTGATGGTGCTCCCGAGATGAGCTCGAAATATTTATTATACTAAACCCGGCCGGTGGACTTATGTCCGGTATAGTAAAAAGGTCGAGTGGTACTAGTCTCGGAATTAAAAAAGTTAATTAATTAATTTATCAGTAAATTAATTTATATTAACGAGCACTATATCTTTGATGTGGGGAGATTAATGAATATAATTTAATTAAATTGTTCCGGAAGCAATTCTGGTGTAGGATGGTAGTGCCAAAATTAATCCGTTAGTGCTAAGATTAATTTTGTAATGGGTTAATTGAATAGGTAGATTTAATTAATTGGTTAATTATTCCTAAGGGTTAATTCAGTAATTAACAAAGTAGAATTATTTAATTAATTCCTAAGGATTAATTGAGTAATTAACAAAGTGGAATTAATTAATTAATTAATTAAGTCTTAAGTTTCAATTGGAATTAGGAAATCCTAGAGATTAGGAAATCTAGTAGGATTTGGTTTATCCTATCAGATTGGTTGCCTAATTGGATTTGGAAACTAACTGATTACCTAAACCCATTAGGAAGACCAATCCTAAACCAACTTGGGGTCTCTCTTGTAACTCTATAAATAGACAAGGGATTAGCTATTCAAGACACACAACTCATTCACATGTTTTCTAGAGAGATAAAATTCTAGAGAGAGAAAACTTTCTCTCTCCTAAATGAATTTTAAGAACAAATTGCGGCTGGCCCTTTGGTATTATTTGGCAAAATTTTGGCTAAATTTTGCTGGCTGCGTGAATTATTTTCTTTCTCTCCGGGCAGTGCGTTTGCAGTACGTGTAGGTGAGGAGGTGCTGGATTTTTCTAACAGGTGGATTGTGGTGAGTAGCTGATGAATTGGCTTCTGGATTGTTGTCCACACAACAAGAAGTCATAGTCTTGAGGCATACAAGAGAATCACCTAAGTCACGCTTTAAAGGTACTTTTCTAAGGTTCTGCTTTAATTAGAAATTTTTGTTGCGTGGTAAATCGAGCAAGTGCAAACCCAAATCCTATGTGGCAATCCTTTCAATTAGTATCAGAGCCTGGTTTTGGGTTCTGTGCTTATTTGATTTATTACATGGTTTTATTTGCAGGTGGTTAAGAAATCCCGACTATTATGGTTACATTTGTATGGGTTTTAATTAAATTCCAAGACATGTCCAGATTTAATTTTATTATAAATGTTTATAATAGTATAACCACGTGCTGGAAGCCGTGTAGGATTAGATTAAATCTGTAGTAGGATTTTTTCTATGTAATTTTGATTATTTTCCTAGAAAGCCTTGTAGTATGAAAATTGATTTTTGTAATCGAAGGCGTTATGGTGGGCAACTTGAATTCGTGGGTTTTGGGTTATCGTTAATTCATAGAAACCCAGGAAAACCCAGAATGAATTGCAAGAAGACCAGATAGCGTGGGAAAAGTGAAGGAAGAGGTGGCGGCAGGAGGCGACGCCAGTGACGACGGCCGGCAGCAGCTGCCACCGGCAACCAAGGCGCGACAGCAGGTCGCGCGGCAGCAGCACGCAACAGCTGCTGCGCGCTACTGGGCTGTTGGGCTGCTACTGCTGTTGCGCTGCTGGGTTGCTGCTGGGCTGGGCTGCTGCGTTTTTTGCCCATTTTTCCTCCAGTTTTCATTTTTGAAGTTCAAGACTCTCTCCATCGAGTGATGTGACAGGACATGAGATCAAGGCAAGATGGAAGCAATTAAAACCATAATAGTCGGGGAATTTATTTTTCATATTTATTTCCCGTATTTATCGTTTTAATTTTTATGCTGTATTTTAGATGCATGATTTTAAAGCATGACTGGTTTTATGGTTTCACATAACTTAGGTTAGTTAATTGCATGTTAAAACCAGAAAAACCCTCAATTTGGAAATCTAAGTGGGAGCGGGTTGGTTTAATATTCCCGTGGCCACCATTACGGGTTCATATGCGATGTGGGGGGACTTGTGCGTTGGCATTAGGGCCTTCCTCCATTCGGATAAGTCCAGCCCTGAGATCTCTAGACTATGAACTTCTGAGTAAGATGACTAGAGCGAGTTTAACTAGGAGAAATGCAACACCCTCTCCATATGAGGAGCACTATCCTGAAGTAACAAACTCAGAAGTCACGTAATGGCATACACTTAGTGTACGATATGTAGTATTCCTCCCGCGAGGTTACACTGCTTATTTGTACGACTAAAAGCACCGACTATTAGCTACATTGATCAAAAGATTGTTGGTCAGATGGTGTAGCTAATGAACTTGGTTCTTCTCAAATGAATGTGGGTTAGCGTAAACGTTCACACTGCGTGGCTTGCGAGAATCCCGGTGGATGAGATGTTGGTGGATTAAGATTATTGTTTTGAGGGAAGTCAATAATTAATAGAATTTCATGTTTTCAAAATTCTAGGCTAAATAACTAAAACATTGTTTGTTTATTTTCCAGTTTAAATCGATATGGCATTCAACCCCTTAGCTGCTATTTTGAAAAACAATAAATTAACTGGACCAAATTATGTCGATTGGAGTCGTAACCTGGACATTGTCCTTATGGCTGAGAGTAATCCTGTGAGAGATCATGTCATTGACGTGATTAGTAACATAAACAAGGTTGAGGTAGTGGGAGGCGAAATCGTTGGTGAAACCAAAGTCGATATTATCCTCTGGAGCTTGCCTCAAAGCTATGAGCAGATTCGGTTGAACTACAACATAAGTAAGATGCTGAGTACTTCATCCGAGCTCTTGGCAGAGTTGGTGGCGGCTAAAAGTCTTCTTCAAGAGAAGGAGCGAGCTTTAGTCGCAGTCAAAGTTTTAGAATCTTCTTCTGAGCCTGAGACTGGAAAGAAGAAGAGAAAGCTCGAAGGAGTAGCTAAAAAGGCACAAATTGCACCTAAGCCAGATATTGCAAAGAAGAAGTCGAAAGACGAGTACTTCAAGTGCAATAAGACAGGACATTGGAAATCGGATTGTCCAAAGCTTAAACGTACGATAGTTTCTGCTCTAATTATTGAGACATGTTTAGCGGCGATTCCCACAGATACTTGGTGTATGGATTCAGGTGCCACTGACCATGTTTGTAATTCTTTGCAAGGGTTCCAAGTAACCCGGAAGCTTAGAGAGGGCGAACTGGACATCTACATGGGCGACACTACGAGAGTGTCAGTAGAAGCAGTGGGAGTAGTTAGGCTAAATTTCGAAAATTGTAGCTTAGAATTAGTAAATTGTCTTTATGTATCGAGTTTTAGAAAGAACCTGATTTCGGTTTCTAAACTCTTAAAGAATGGTTATAAGTTCATTTTTTCTAATGACTCTATACTTATTAGAAGAAATGAGAAACTTATTTGTTCTTGTTCATTGGTTGACAATTTATTTGTGGTTAATTCTAACTCCCCTGTTGCGCAAAACATAGAAATAGATAGCTCAGTATCTAACATTAATAAGAGGCAGAAACCTTCTGAAATGAATCAAACCTATCTTTGGCATCTCAGGCTAGGTCATATAAACCGTAGTAGGATTCAGAGGTAGGTCAATGATGGACCTTTAGGTTCATTAGATATTGACAGTTATGCAACCTGCGAATCTTGCTTGGAAGGTAAGATGACCAAGAGACCTTTTAAGGCAAAAGGTATAGAGCTAAAGAAGTATTGGAATTGATTCATTCTGACTTGTGTGGACCTATGATGGTCCAGGCACGAGGGGGATTTGAGTATTTCGTGATGTTCACGGATGACTACTCTAGGTACGGGTATATTTACCTAATGCGCCACAAGTCCGAATGTTTTGGCAAGTTCAAAGAGTTTTGGGCAGATGTGGAGAAGCATCATGGTAAGAGTATCAAGACACTGCGTTCAGATCGTGGTGGGGAGTACCTGTCCCATGAATTTCGAGATTACCTCAGTGAGGTAGGAATTCAGTCTCAGTTGTCTACACCTGGCACACCATAACAGAATGGTGTAGCAGAAAAGAGGAATCGAACTCTTATGAAAATGGTTAGGTCCATGATGAGCTATAGTGATTTGCCAGGTTCGTTATGGGGATATGCCTTAGAAACGGCAATGTATAATCTTAATCTTGTACTATCTAAAACCGTGCCTTTAACCCCAGTAGAGTTGTGGAACGGGCGCAAGCCCAGTCTAAGACATCTCAGAATTTGGGGCTGCCCAGCACATGTGCTCAAGGCAGATACGCTAAGTTAGATGCAATAACAGAATTAATGTTGTTTGTAAGATATCCTAGGGGAACGAAAGGTGGTCTGTTTTATAGTCCTAAAGATCAGAAGGTGATGGTAAGTACCAACGCTAGATTTTTAGAAGAGGACTATGTCTTATACCACAAGCCCAAGAGTAAAATAGTACTAGAAGAGCTTAGATGAAAAATTACTAATCCTGATGCACCGGCACAAGTAGATACACCACACACTGCACATGAGATCACAGATGATGCGCCTACACAGGTGGTGCCTCGTCGTAGTAGGAGGGTTGTAAAACAGCCCGACAGGTTCATTTGCATGGGAGAGACTTCAGACCTAGTCCAAGGTGTGCCTGAACCTGACCCGGTTTACTACAATGAGTCTCTCTGAGATAAAGATACAGAATCTTGGTGTAAGGCAATGATATCTGAGATGGGGTCAATGGACCACAATCAAGTCTGGGAGCTTGTGGACCTGCCTGATGGGTTTAAGCCCATTGGATACTAGTGGGTCTACAAACATAAGAGAGGACCTTGACAGAAAGGTGGAAACCTTTAAAGCTAGGCTGGTGGCGAAGGGGTATACTCAGAAAGAAGGAATCGATTATGATGAAACCTTCTCCCCGGTAGCCATGCTTAAGTCGATCCGAATTCTCTTGGTCATAGCTGCTCATTTGGATTATGAGATTTGGCAAATGGATGTCAAGACAGCTTTCCTAAACGGAAGTCTTAAGGAAACAATCTTTATGCAGCAACCAGAGGGATTCATTGAAAAAGGCCAAGAGCATAAGGTTTGCAGGCTTAAGAGGTCTATTTATGGACTTAAGCAGGTATCCAGATCTTGGAACATCCGGTTTGATGAGGTAATCCAGTCCTTTGGATTTACTCAGTGTCCGGATGAGTAATGTGTGTATCGCAGACGTGATGGAAACTCAGTGGTGTTTCTTGTGCTTTACGTAGATGACATTCTATTGATTGGCAACAACAAGAAAGTGTTATCAGACGTAAAGGCATGGCTGTCCAAGCAGTTTGATATAAAGGACTTAGGGAAAGCGGGACATATCCTTGGGATCAAGATCATTCGAGATCCTAGGAAACGTTCGTTAACGCTCTCCCAAGCTTCGTACATAGACATGATTCTGGCCCGTTTTAACATACAGAACTCCAAGAAAGGTTTTCTACCTTTCAGACATAGAGTGTTTCTATCGAAGGAACAGTCCCCTAAGACTGTTGAGGAGATAGAGGCCATGAAGACAGTTCCTTATGCTTCGGCAGTAGAAAGTCTCATGTATGCCATATTGTGTACGAGGTCTGATATCTGTTATGCTGTTGGCATGGTAAGCAGATATCAGAGTAACCCCGGGAAAACTCATTGGGAAGTAGTAAAATGCATTCTCAAGTATTTGCGCAGAATAAGAGACCAAATTCTGGTCTATCAGGCGCCTGAGCTGGTACCCTGAGGTTACACAGATTCAGATTTTCAATGAGACAGGGACAAGAGCAAGTCTACCTCAGGGTATGTGTTTACTCTAGGAGGTGAAGCCATAGTTTGGCGGAGTGTCAAGCAGAAATGCATGGCGGACTCTGCCATAGAGGCTGAGTACGTTGCCATATCTGAGTCAGCGAAAGAAGCAGTATGGCTCAAGAACTTCCTAGTGGACTTAGATGTGATTCCTGGTTTACAGAAGTCTATCACAGTTTATTGTGATAACAACGATGCAGTAGCAAACTCGAAGGAACCACGAGCCCACAAGGCGAGTAAACATATACTGCGCAAGTACCACCTGATACGAGACATCGTAAAGAGGGAAGACGTGGTCGTGGCTAAGAAGATAACCTTGCAGATCCATTCACGAAGATATTGACTTCAAAAGTCTTTGAGGCTCACGTGGAGGGCATGGGAATCAAATACTTAGGAGAGCCACGATAGTTTTTCTAGACAGATACAAGCAGAATGTATAGGAGTTGTACATAGATGTATACTTAAAGCACAACTTAAGTATTAGTGGGAGATTGTTGGAGTTGAATACATAAGCTATGCTTGTGTTGTACTTTTTCCCTGTAATATATCAATTTATGTTTTGGTTATATCTTGTTGTGCATTAATTGTCCATTTATATTATGTAAGTAGATGATGAGGTGTCTTGTGTGACACAGTAGATCTCATCATTGGTTGAAAGGCATAATATATAAATAAGGTTCATAACTGAAGCAGTTTTGGACAAACTGTCGGTTTAGGTTATTATGTGATTCAGATAATTGGTTTGTCTAAACTAATTGAATCATATAGATATGTCCGGCGCATATTGAACTTGACATTTAGGAATGATTTGTCTTGTACTAATTTAATAGACAAATCGATCCTTGTATTCTATCTCTTAATCCCTAGACTCGAGCGGGCATGAGGATTAGACATAGTGTACTTTGATCTGCCAATGGGTGAGGTAAATTGTGGCCAATAGTCTCGGTAGGTTGGGTGCGCGTGTTTAGTTATTTGGTGTGCTGCTGCTTGTCGAAAGGAAACCATGTACACGTGAATCTGGGGTGATGGTTCTCCCGAGATGAGCTCGAAATGTTTATTATACTAAACCCGGCCGGTGGACTCATGTCCGGTATAGTAAAAAGGTCGAGTGGTACCAGTCTCGGAATTAAAGAAGTTGATTAATTAATTTATCATTAAATTAATTTATATTAACGGGCACTATATCTTTGATGTAGGGAGATTAATGAATATAATTTAATTAAGTTGTTTCGGAAGCAATTCTGGTGTAGGATGGTAGTGTCAAAATTAATATGTTAGTGGTACGATTAATTTTGTAATGGGTTAATTGAATAGGTAGATTTAATTAATTAATTGGTTAATTATTCCTAAGGGTTAATTCAGTAATTAACAAAGTAGAATTATTTAATTAATTCCTAAGGGTTAATTGAGTAATTAACAAAGTGGAATTATTTAATTAATTAATTAAGTCTCAACTTTCAATTGCAATTAGGAAATCCTAGAGATTAGGAAATCTAGTAGGATTTGGTTTATCCTATCAGATTGGTTGCCTAATTGAATTTGGAAACTAATTCATTACCTAAACCCATTAGGAAGACCAATCCTAAACCAACTTGGGGTCTCTCTTGTAACTTTATAAATAGACAAGGGATTAGCTATTCAAGACACACAACTCATTCACAAGTTTTCTAGAGAAAAAATTCTAGAGAAAGAAAACTTTCTCTCTCCTGAACGAATTTTAAGAACAAATTACGGCTGGCCCTTTGGTATTATTTGGCCAAATTTTGGCTAAATTTTGCTGGCTGCGTGAATTGTTTTCTTTATCTCCGGGCAGTGCGTTTGCAGTACGTGTTAGGTGCGGAGGTGCTGGATTTTTCTAGCAGGTGGATTTGTGGTGAGCAGCTGATCAATTGGCTTCTCGATTGTTGCCCACATAACAAGAAGTCATAGTCTTGAGGCATACAAGAGAACCACATAAGTCACGCTTCAAAGGTACTTTTCTAAGGTTCTGCTTTAATTAGAAATTTTTGTTGCGTGGTAAATTGAGCAAGTGTAAACTCAGATCCTATGTGGCAATCCTTTCAAAATCATCCCTTGACATTCTACGAGTGACGCATAATGTATGATCCGAATTCGGCTGGTTATCAACACCAAATGTAGATGTTCAATAGAAATTAAACACATACGGACCATTAAATTCCAATTTACTTGTAAATCACACAAATTTCATTATAACAATTAACTTTATATTTTCTTTATCTCAATTTATTATCAATTAAAATTTTAAACCACAATACATGAAACAACCCAAATAATTATAAACAGCCAACTTACAAATAATCATATTTAAAATAGTAATTAAATTTCATGAAACAACCCAAAATATTATAAACATTCCACAATAATGAGGTAATATTATTTTAATTGTATTTCATTACCACTAACGACTAATCATATTTAAATTCGTAGTTAATATTCTGAAACAACAAAAATATTATAAACAATCAACAACAATACGATAATATTATTTTAATTGTAATTTCCTTACCACTAACTTCTAATCATCTTTAAATTCGTAATTTAAATAATTACACTACTAATTAGCATTACTACTCACTATAAAATCCACAAAATTTACACAAATCTTAGTCATTCACTACTAATACGTGTATTTCCAAACCACATTTCATAAACTACTCAAAAATTATCATCTCATCACATTAAAATATATCTAATAATATGAAAATTGTATGAATAATGAAGTATCAACCATAAAACACTTAATTCTTGACTTACCTTAGTATGCTATCACCACATGATGTAGATTTAAGAAGAAATTTAGCCGGAATCCCAAAATATGCAGAACAAAATTTTCTGGCCGCTAGAGAGAGAATTTTTGTGGAAGGATAAGAAGAGAATATGGGAAAAAAGCTAGGGTTTTGGTTTTTATAGTAACAATATAATTCAGGTTTGTAAAATCTGAATCTTAAAAATTTTTTTAAGATTCGGAACAATTCGGATTTTACAAATTCGAATTGTATTAGGTGGAACAATGATTGAACAATTTTTTTAGGAAATTCAAAAAAAAATTTTCATAGATTCGGATTTTTTAAATCTGAATTTATTAAAATTTTGTTTTTGATATTCAGAATTCCAAATTTTAATTACAGTTTTTATTCTTCCTTTTATTCCTTTTATCAAAAAAATAGCTTAAATTCACATGCATGGATGTAAACGTTTCTGGACATGGTGCTAATTGTTTTTGACATGGTTCTAGTTATTCTGAGACGTGGTGCTAGTTGTCTTTGTGAAAAAAATAAGTTCAAATTCACACGCATGAAAGTAGACGTTTCTGGACGTGGTGTTAGTTGTTTTTGACGTGGTGCTAATTGTTCTGAGACATGGTGGGTTGTCTTTATGAAAAAAATAGCTTAAATTCACATGAAAGAATGTAGACGTTTCTGGACGTGGTGCTAGTTGTTTTTGACGTGGTGCAAGTTGTTCTGAGACGTGGTGGACTGTCTTTGTAAAAAAAATCAGTTTAAATTCACACACATGGATGTAGACGTTTCTGGACGTGGTGCTAGTTGTTCTGAGACGTGGTGGGCTATTTTTGTGAAATAAATCAATTTAAATTCACATGAATGGATGTAGACGTTTCTGGACGTGGTGCTAGTTATTTTTTACGCGGTGATAGTTGTTCTGAGACGTGGTGGGTTGTCTTTGTGAAAAAATAGCTTTAATTCACACACATGGATGTAGATGTTTCTGGACGTGGTTCTAGTTGTTTTTGACGTGGTTCTAGTGTTCTGAGACATGGTGCTAGTCGTTTTTGTGAAAAAAATCAGTTTAAATTCACACACATGGATGTAGACGTTTCTAGACATGGTGTTAGTTATTTATGACGTAGTATTAGTTGTCCTGAGATGTGGTGGACTATCTTTGTGAAAAAAATCAGTTTAAATTCACATGCATGTGTTGGGATCGGAGGCATGATTTTCAAAATTTACGCAGTGGTTTCATGCCAATTCAAATTTTAATGTTTTAATAATCCTACGTTCAAAGCTTCTAAAGCTTACCCTCGTAGCGTAATTGGTTTCCGCATCTGGATCCTTGTTTGATGTTGGTCCAAACCTTCTATTCCGGTTACATTTGTCACCACCAAAATCCTTCCTTGAAGGACTCTCTACTATAGGACTGAAGTTCTTCGTAGATCCGGTGCTAGCCATTTTTGCCTATGGAAAGAGTTTGGGATTTTGTGTATATTTTTGCTTGTTCTATTTTTCTGATTGAAAGCATCATCCTACTACAATAATATCCCTAGGATATTTGTAGAGTTGAAATTTCCAAAATCAGTATTGTAATCAATCAATTATTACT
Source organism: Knoxia roxburghii (assembly GCA_030378225.1). NCBI lineage: Eukaryota > Viridiplantae > Streptophyta > Magnoliopsida > Gentianales > Rubiaceae > Knoxia > Knoxia roxburghii. Next base: position 29,113,067 of record CM059416.1, on the reverse strand, counting down.
TAACTGATTTAATCATATTCCAAATCAGTATTATTACCAAATATTATTTTACTGATTCCAAATCAGTATTAAATAATATTTACTAATTCCAAATTAGTATTAAATAATACCTTAATGATTTGGGTTATACACCAAGTCCATGGATCAACCCATGACCCATGGATCAGGCTCATGGATCAAGAACATCAATTGTAATTAGGTCCCTTGATTTATCAGCCCATCCCAATTGTTCCCAGGTAATTAATTAACTCTTAATTAATACCCCAGAACTTTTCAATAATATTTAATTATACCATTTAATTAAATCTTATTTATTTAAGTATAACAATTATACTTATTGTAGGCAAGAATACTTATTCTGCATCATCGAACTTTCTTATATGCGATCCTATAGGCCCATTCTAAATTGGCAATGGATAACTCAATCTTATTGATTAATCCACAAGTCATTACTGGTCTTTAGCAAGACATAATGACTACCCAATTCAGAATGGAGGGTCGAATGGTGATTCAACACAACCTTTCCAAGAAAACTGCGTACGATCATCTATATTGATATCCCGTTTAGCATAAGACATAGAACCATCATCCTTATATAGCTAAACGTTTACTTGATCTCTTAGTGACACTGAACTTAATCAAGCAAATGATAATGCTTATCATTTCTTGGGCACGACCATGCACTTCTCAGTTCACTATCAAGTGGCCAAGATATAATCTCTCATTTAAGAGAGACTTGTAGTCCCATTTATCTAGATACCTTAGCGTGACTCATAGTTTACCCAATCATACCCATACTTGGCAACCTGTTACGGTCCCGTTAGGCGTATGTGAAAGCACACTACAATTCATCTAAGACCATGTAATGATTTCTGGTCTAAGGACCCTCGTACGAGTACTACTCAAAAGAATCACTCATGATCTAAAAGTCCATGAAGTGTTTCTTTTGGCGGATCGATTTTATGAAATTAAATATGCATGAGAATATAATTATCATAAAATTAACTCATTTGATAAATTATCAAACCGATGACAAGTTTCTAAATTACATAAATAGCCTTCAAAAGGGCATACACCAACAGCATGAATATAGATGTTTTTGAACGTGGTGTTAGTTGTTTTGGACGTAGCGAGACGTGGTAGACTATGTTCTGTGAAAAATTCTACTAAAATTCACATGTTTGGATGTATATGTAGTGCTAGTTGTTTTTGACTTGGTGCTAGTTGTTTTGAGACGTGGTGGACTGTCTTTGTGAAAAAAATCAGTTTAAATCCACACATATGTATGTAGATGTTTTTGGATGTGGTGCTAACTGTTTTTGATTGGTTCTAGTTGTTTTTGGATGTGGTAGACGATGTAGATAAATTCAGATTTCAAAAATCCGAATTTATTCTTCCGTTTTCTTTTTTTTTTTTACCTTTTAAATATTACTGATTCGGATTTGTAAAATCCAAAACTCTTAATTAATTAGAGTTTCAGTTTTTATAAATCCGAGAGGCCCCTTTCAGTCTACTCAACTAAATTTTCAATTTCTTTCAGTTCACAGCCTAATTTTGTACCCCCTTTCGGTCGCAGCCCCGAGAAAAATGTACCCTCACTGTTTAAAAAATATAAAATCAGGGCAACACAGAGGGAAAATTTACCTTGTTGACGATGAAATTGTGCCCACACACACTGTGACTAGTGAAAGTGATCAGAAGCCGGTTACTGCATTTAAAATGATAAAAACAGAAAAGAAATGATTTGAGCAAAATTTCTTTCCCGGACTGAATAGAGAACCAATGGTGCGTTTCATGCAAGACAAAGGCAGAATTATTTTGCCTTTGATCCACTGCTTTTGCCTTATATCAAACGCACCCTAAATCACATTGTGTATCCCCAAAAAAAAAAAAAAAAATGATATTTAGTCATAGTAAATTTTTTAGTCTCATAATATTCTAAAAAGCCATTAATCAATCTGATGGGTCACATATTCCAAAATTACAATTTTATTTCATTGACTTTTCAGCCTATTCTAATTGCTTCTAAGTATTTAATTAACCTTTAATTAATACCATAGAAGTTTCATTAATACTTAATTAAATCATTTAATTAAATATTAATCATCTAAGGATAACAATTATATTTAGTACAAGCGTGATAATTGATTATACTTTTTTGAGTTATTTTATATGCGATCTTGTTGGTCAATTCTAAATTGACAATGAACAATTCAATCTCATTGATTAATCTATAAATCATTAGTGGTCTTTAGCAAGACATAATGACTACCCAGCTTAAAACGGATGATCGAATGGTGATTCAACGTAACCTTCAAGTAAGAGTGTCAAATAGGCGGGTTGGGTTGGGTTACAAGTTAAAGGAACCCAACCTAACCCATTAATTTGCGGGTTGATTTGGGTTTAAATGACCCGTGGGTTAGGTTAACTCACAACCCAACTCACGGGTTGAACCCAACCCGCTGGTCAAATATCTAACCCAACGGGTTGTCTCGATGTTGACTCGTGATTCAACCTATTTTTAAAAGGGTTTCATTCATGTGTGTTGGGTCGAACCGTTCTAATTGGGTTAACCTATTTCGAATTGGACCGGCCCGTTTCATAAATTTAGAATTTTCATTATTTCAATTCAAATTTATTTTTTACATTCGTTTTTATAATCACAAAAACCTGTTTCAACTTGGGTTGACTCATTTCTGAGTTGGGTTGACCCGTTTCATACATTTTAAAATTTCACTCTTTCAATATAAATTTATTTTTCACATGTGTTTTCAAAATTACGAAAATCTCTTTCAATATAAATCGACCTCGTTTTGAGTTGGGTCAACCTGTTTTATACTTTTTGAAATTTTCACTCTTTCAATATAAATTTATTTATTACAGTATTTTAGAATCGTGAAAACCTTGGTCAATCTAGTTCGTTCGAAATATTTGTATGTTGACATTTTAAATGTAAGGTATATTTGCGAATTTAGCAAACTTTTGTTTTTTTTTTTTTATAAATTAGTTTGTTTGCAATTCCTCATGCAAATAATCATATACTCTTTTCGTATATATAAAAATCAATCATTGTTTAGTTTTAAAAATAATATTTTTTTAAGACTAAACTCCTAAAATAGTCCATTACATATAGCGAAAATATCATTTTGGTCCGAAGCAAAAAAAAAAAAAAAAAACTACTTTTTTAGTCCATTACATCATGTTTTTTAAAAATTTTGGTCCAAAACTCACTTTTGTCTGTCTTGATCAGGGGTATTTTTGTCTTAATGAAAAATATTTGTGTTTTTAATATCTTAAAAATTAAAATATTCAAAAATATTTATATTTTTTAATATCCATGATGAAGACGATGATGATGGAGGACCACCGAACATCCTCCCCGATTGCAACGCTGAACGAAGCCACAGCCGATCGAGATACAGCGGCAACCGAGAGCGAACGGTGACCAAAAATCAGTACCGATCAAAAACCTAGTCGACCGAATCCTACCAGAAACCTTCTAGTGACCATCAAAATCGAAACATCGACATGAAACATCAAATTCGAGAAAGATCGATAGTCCGAGAAGAAGCGCGTGAACGTCTGGTTGAACGTCATGCCGCGACCTTTGTCGACTAGAGACACTGCTCTCCATCTCTGACCGACGCCTAATTCCAGTCCAACACAACGGTGATCAAAACCAAGCAATGATCAAAGTCCAGCTAGAACGCTTTTGACTTTCGTCGACTACCGGTGATAGAAACAAGGTAGCCCAGAAACCATTTCCGGCGGGCCTGTTTTTCAGGTGATAAACCCTGCAAAAAGAACAAAATAGCAACCCAAAATTTCAAATCCAAACAAACCATAATCCAGAATCTTTTAGGAACCTTTCCGTTGAGAAAATCCCAAAACAAAATTGATTTCGAAACCAAAACAAAACCCAGACTTCCGGCCAAACAAACGAAACCTTGAAACACTTTCGGTGATTCCCCTTTCTGAAACAATTTCCAGCGAAAGAAAACCAAGCAACAATGTTTTGTAACCCAATCGAGCCCGGAACTTTTCCGGAGAACTCATTTTTTGACAAGAATTTAAGGCCAACAAATAGCCAAAAAAACCAAATTTATTCTTTTTCATTTTCGAAACCAGCCCGACAAGGAGAAAGAAAACCAAAAACATTCCTTTTTCTTGAACCATTTTTAAGCCGTAAAAATTTTTTTCTTCAGAAAATAATTTTCCAGCAGCCAATCAATAAAATTATTTTCCAGCAACCAAAAACATTCTCTGGGAGACGACGTTCCCTGGGAGATGTTGAGGAGCAGCAGCGGGGGGAGAGAGAAAAATGAGGTGGAAGAAGGGTTTTGAGGCATGGGTTTTGTTCTAGGCGATGAGGAGAATGTTTTTGTGGTGTTGCGCGACTGAGAGGGAGATCGAACGGCCGGTTTTGTTGGCGGTGAGGGTTGGTCCGGCGGGGTGGGGTGGCTGTCGGGGAGAGAGGAAGAAAAAATGAAGAAGAAGAAAGAAATAAAAGAAAGGAAAAGGAAAAGAAGAAATGAGTGGGGTCGGATGGAAATTTATTAAAACTTTAAGGTACTAAATTATAATTTAGTTCTTTTGTTGAATATTTTATTAATTTCAGTCGGTTAAAAGAAAAATATTTTTCATTAAGACCAAAATATCCCTGGTCAAGACAGACAAAAGTGGATTTTGGACCAAAATGTTTTAAAAAATGATGTAATGGACTAAAAAAGTAGTTTTTTTTGGACCAAAATGATATTTTTGCTATATGTAATGGACCATTTTTGAAGTTTAGTATTTTTTTAATCCTTTCTTTTACTACCACTGTTTTCCCCTAAAATATAATTTTTCTATTATAATACTGACAATTTAAAATTACATGAAACTCTAAAACATTTTATGGAAATAATTTTCTATGTTTTAAAAAATATGTTATATAAAGAGACTACAAAGATTACTTTGATTAGAGTAATTAATGATAATATAAAAATATTATCTTTTATAATAATGAAATAAATAATACGACACTTACAAAAATACAATATTAATATTATATATTTTTAAAATTATTCCAGAACGATAATTACTCAATTTATAATTTCATTCCAACAACAACGTTAAATAATTAGAAAGTACAATGTACCCCTTTATTATTATTAATATTTTATTTTTATTCTAAATAATATTTATATTTTTAAAACTAAAATAATATAATAAATGTAAATTTTTAAAATAAATGTAATAATTATATTTTTTGATAGTTTTGAACTAGTATTTCTAATGAATTGTTGGAGAAACATCTAATTTTTTCCACTTTCATAACAAAAAATATTTTAAAATTTATTTTTAAAAATATTTTAATTTTAATTTTTTTATTTTAATCATTCGCACTGTATTTATTTAAAAAAGTATTAAGAAAATAATTAAAAAATTCCAACATGAGTTTGAAAAAGACAAGAATTAAAAACAAAAACTACAAGGCAAAGGCATGGTAATGTTCGTATACTGTGGGCCTATAGGAGTAAGGTAAATTTTATTCCTACTGTAGCCCGCGCACATTCCTAGTCACATTATACACGCGTGTAAACACGCGACTTAATTAAACCCGAATACTTTCCTTTCTCCCGCTCTGAAATTGAAAATCCAAAACCCTTCCTTCGCGCTCTCAAACCGATTTTATCCCCACGATCTTCATCTTTCCATTAACAACATCAGATCACCACAATCTAAATTTCTAACCTCAAATATGTTCAGAAACCACTGCATTTCGAATTTCTGCTCTTCTTCCGGTTCAGAAAACACCATAACCATCATCTACGTGAAGAAAAACTTGCTGTTCAACTCAAACGCTACAAAAAGTCTCCAAATCGGAAGAAAAACTTGTTTTTTTTCTCAAACTAACATTTTTTCTGCTTCGACATTTATCTACAGGTACGAAACCCTAATTTTTTAACCATTATACATACGTATCATAGGATTTCAATTTTATAACCGTTATTTTCTTGGAATAATTAGGGTTCTGATGTCTGTATTCTTGTAATCTAATATATATTTTTGATTGATCTGATGTATGTATATGCTGTTAATTTTTTTTTCGAAATGAATTTCTATCAAAAATAGTGATCTGATGTCTATATTTCGGTGATCTGATGTATGCTACATGTTGATTTGATCTCTTTATTATTGTGATTTGATGTCTATTTTAGTTCATTGAAATATTTGCCTTCAATAATTTGTGATTTGATGTCTGTATTCTTTTGGTTTGATATATATCTTTAGTTGATCTGATGTCTGTTATATGCTATTAATTTTTTTTAGTTCTTTGAAATAATTTTTTATAAACATTAGTGATCTGATGTCTGTATTCAAGTGATCTGATATATGTTTTCAATTGATCTGATGTCTCTTATATGCTTTTAATTTTGTTTTAGTTATTTGAAATAAGTTTCTATCAAAATTAATGATCTGTTGACTGTATTCTTTTGATCTGATCTCTATTTTGTTTTGGTCTGATGTATGTAGTCAGTTGATCTGATGTCTTGTTTTTTCTCAGTTAATCTTGACTGTTAATTTTGTGTTAGTTATGTGAAATGATTTCTTTCAAAAGCAGTATGTTTTTTCGTTATCTGTTTCCTATTTTTCGCGATCTGATGTCTTTTGTATTTTGATTTGATATTCAATGTTATGGTTCTTTTAGTTCCGTGAAATGATTTTCTATCAAAAAAATGATCTGATTTGTGTTTTTAGTTCATCTGATGCCTTTATTTTCTTGATCTGATATAAGTTATATCCTGATTTGATTTATGTGTTAAATTTATTTTCTTTCTGTGAAATGATTTTCTTATAAAATAGTGATCTGATGTCCATTTTTTATTGATCTGATGTGTGAATTAAGTTGATCTGATGTGTGTATTCAGTTGATCTGATCTCTGTGTTTTCGTGATCTGATGTCTATCATATGCTGATCTGATGTATTCGTGTTGTGATATGATGTCTTATATCTGCTGATCTGATATCTGTTTTCTTCTAATCTGATATCAACTTATTTTTGCTAACATACTTTTACTGACATATTACAAGAAACAACAATATATGCATAGTGGCTGATAAAACCAAGCAATTTGTTCAAGCACAAGATGATAGTTCAGATTTTCAAGAAACCCCTAGTAAGTTGTTACATCATACGTACAAACGTAAATCGGATAAGAAAAGAAAAGAACAGGAAGTTTTTCAACCATCCCAAAGGGAGCAAACAAGTAAAAGGATCAAATTACATGCAAAGAAGAAGACAAATGAAGAAATTCTTCAACAATTGCAGAAGAAGAGTGTGCAGCAGCAACAACAACAAAAGAAGACTAATGTCATAGTCGACAAGGAAAAGAAAAAGGGAGATGTGGATGTCCAGATCAAAAAAAAAAAAAAAAAAAAAGAGAAAAAAGAAAAGAGAAAGGACAATGATGATGATGATAATGAGATGAGCAAGAGATTCAGTTGTCGTACATCTCCAAACGGTATAAGTTTTGTGGTTTCTAGACTCTCAGAACTACAAAGAAATGTTGTGAGGGATATAGGCTTTGGCAGCTTCCTCAATATCAACTACACCAAGATGCCAAATAAATTGGGACAATACCTGCTCAAAAAATTCAACTCTCTCAAGTTGAGACTGGAGCTGGAACAAGATATAGTTATTCCCATTACTGAAGAAGATGTGGAATTGGTTCTTGGCTTCCCAAGAGGTCCAATTGAAGCTGAAGAATACACTGCTACTGAGTCAAAGGGTGAAGATTATGAACAGAATTTTGAATGCTACTATCAAAGATTTGGCATGCCACCCGCTAAAAGACCAACAATCAAACAGCTTGAGCAATACATTGTCAACCATCAGGACTACAGTGACATCAACTTTGTCCAGAATTTCCTTATCTACCTGGCCACCATATTTCTGTACCATATTTCTGTACCTTATTTTTCAGTTGATATGTCGTTCAACCCGCTAGCTGTCATTTTGAACCAAAACAAACTCACCGGTCTAAACTATATTGACTGGAAATGTAACCTGGACATTCTCCTTACCGCTGAGGGTTACAAGTACGTGCTTACTGAGGAGTGTCCCCCTAAGCCCAGAGATGATGCCACCCCTGAGCAGCGAGAGCCATATACGAGGTGGCAAAAGGCTGATGAGATGACCAGGTGCTACATCTTGGCTTCTATGTCAAGTGTACTGCAGCACCAGCATCAGCAGATGACCTCAACCTACGATATGATGCTCAACCTCAGGGAGATGTTTGGACATCAAGGCAGGGCAGCCAAGCAGTCAGCTATGAGGAAACTCATGAATGCTAGAATGACTGAGGGCACTTCAGTGAGAGACCACGTGCTAGAAATGATTAGCTGCATCAATGAGATTGAGGTATTGAGAGGTGACATTGATGGGAAAACCCAGGTCGATATCATTCTTTAGAGCTTCCTGCTATTTTTGAGCAGTTTCGGTTGAACTATAATATGGGGAATCTCTCATATTCACTTTCTGAGCTCATGATTGCATTGGTGTCTGCTGAGAGCCTATTCGCAGAGAAGAAGCAAGCCTTGGCTACTGTTGGTCTCTCAGGTTCCTCTGCTAGGCCCAAAGCCAGGAAGCAAAAGAAGAAGAGAGGCCGGAAAGAAGGAGCTGATCATGGACCCAAGGCGGGCATTGCCAAGAAGTAGAAGCCGAAAGGCAAATGTTTTAGATGTGGCAAAGCAGGACATTGGAAGAAGGACTACCCAAAGCTTCGAGGTATGTGTAAATTTTCCCTAGTCACTGAGACGAGTTTAGCGGCGATTCTCACAGATACTTGGTGTGTGGATTCAGAAGCGACTGATCATGTTTGTAATTCTTTGCAAGGGTTCCAAGTGACCTGGCTGCTTAGAGAGGGAGAGTTGCAGGTCTACATTTGGGATACTACCAGAGTTTCTGTTGCTGCAGTGGGAGTTGTTTGTCTTTATTTTTCAGACTCTACTTTATTATTGAGAGATTGTCTTTATGTACCCAGTTTTCGCAAAAACTTACTTTCAGTTTCTAAACTTGTTTTGGATGGTTATAAGTGTGTTTTTTCTGATGGATCTATATTTATTAGAAAAGGCCAGAAACTTATATATTCCGGTACATTAGTTGAAATTTTTTTTTTATTAAGACATACTCCCCAGTAATGCAAAACACAAAAACTAGTAGCTCATCACTGAATCATAATAAGAGAAAAGAGTCTTCCCCTTTGAATCAGACTTATCTTTGGCACCTGAGACTCGGTCACATCAACCTTAGTAGGATTCAAAGGTTGGTCAAGAGTTGGTCTTTGGACTTACTAGATATTGACAGCTATTCGACTTGTGAGTCCTGCTTGGAGGGTAAAATGACCAAGAGGCCTTTCAAGGCAAAGGGATATAGGGCTAAGAAGGTTTTAGAGTTGATTCATTTTGACGTGTGTGGGCCTATATCAGTTCAGGCTAGAGGTGGTTCTGAGTATTTCGTGACTTTCACGGATGATTACTCTAGATATGGATACATATACCTGATGCGCCACAAGTCTGAATGCTTTGGCAAGTTCAGAGAATTCAAGGCAGAGGTGGAGAACCATCTGGGTAAGAGTATCAAGGCCTTGCGATCTGATCGCGGTGGCGAATACCTCTCTAATGAATTTAGATCCTATTTGTCAGAGGAGGGTATTCAGACCCAGTTGTCTGCACCTGGCACACCCCAGCAGAATGGTGTAGCAGAGAGAAGAAACATGACTCTTATGGAGATGGTTAGATCGATGATGAATTACAGTGAGTTGCCTATCTCGTTTTGGGGTTATGCCTTGGAGACAACATGTTTTATCCTCAACCTTGTGCCATCTAAGTCTGTGCCTTCGACCCCATCAGAGTTGTGGAATGGGCGAAAGCCTAGTCTGAGACATCTCAGAATATAGAGTTGTCCAGCACATGTGCTCGAGGTAGATACAGGCAAGTTAGAGGTGAGATCCAAGGCTATGCTGTTTATAGGATACCCAAAAGGAACGAGAGGTGGTTTATTTTATAGTCCTCTGGATCAGAAGGTGGTGATCTGTTGGTGAATGTGCCCTAATGAGGGCTATTTATGTAAATATACTTTGAGGGTATTTATGTAAATAAGATATTTGTCACTTGATTGATTGTTTATCAAATGAGTTAATTTTATGATAGTAATATCCTTGTGTATATTTAAATTCATGAAATCGATCCGCCAAAAAAAACACTCCATGGACTAATTAGATCATGAGTGATTCTTTTGAGTAGTACTGGTACTAGGATCCGTAGACCAGAAATCACTACATGGTCTTAGGTGAATTGTAGTGTGCTTTGACATACGCCTAACAGGGCCGTAACAGGTTGCCAAGTACGGGTATGATTGGGTACACTATGAGACACGCTAAGGTATGTAGGTGAAGTGATGGGACTACAAATCTCTCTTAAGTGAGAGATGATATCTTGGCCACTTGATAACTGAAAAGTGCATGGCCATGCCCAGGGAATGATAAGAATATCATTTGCTTGATGGATTCAGTGTCACTAAGAGATCAAGTAAACGTTTAGCTACATAAGGATGATGGTTCCATGCCTTATGCTAAACTGGATATCGATGTAGAGGATCGTACGCAGTTTGCTTGGAAAGGTTGTGTTGAATCTCCATTCTGAATTGGTTAGTCATTATGTCTTGCTAGAGACCACTAATGACTTATGGATTAATCAATGAGATTGAGTTATCCGTTGCCAATTTGGAATGGGCCTACAGGATCGCACATAAGAAAGTTCAATGATGTAGAATAAGGATTCTTGCCTACAATAAGTATAATTGTTATACATAAATAAATAAGATTTAATTAAATGATTTAATTAAATATTATTGGAAAGTTCTATGGTATTAATTAATAGTTAATTAATTACCTGAGAACAATTGGGATTGGCTGATAAATCAAGGGACTTAATTGCAATTAAAGTTCTTTACCCATCAGCCTGATCCATGGGTCATGGGTTGATCCATGGGCTTGGTGTATAACCCAAATCATTAAAGTATTATTTAAGACTGATTTGGAATTAGTAAATATTATTTAAATACTGACTTGGAATCAGTTAAATAATATTTGGTAATAATACTGATTTGGAATATTACTAAAATCAGTTAAGTTATAATTGGATAATTACAATACTGATTTTGGAAATTAATTCTCTACAAATATCCTAGGGATATAATTGTAGGAGATGATTTTTTGGAATTATTCTCATCAGACAAAATACACAGAATTCCCAAATTCTCTTGGTAGGCAAGATCGGCTAGCACCAACCTGCGAAGACTTTCGTGCTTGAGAGTAGAGGATCCTTCGAGGAAGGATTTTGGAGACAACAAAACGCCATCTTCTCAGAGGAGCAAGGCGACGTGCGCAACCGATTACGCTTCAAGGGTAAGACCCGATCCTTAGTGTTTAGGATTCCGCCATTTAATTTGATTAAATGCCTAAACAGTTCTCAACAGTGGTATCAGAGCCAGGTTCAAGATTTTAGTATTGAAATTAAAATTGATATTTATTAAAACTTTGGTTTTAATTAAAATTGATTTTAATTAAAAGGGGCTTGAATTAATTTGATTTTCTGGAAAATTGATTTCGGGATAACCGCAAACTTGGTTTTGCTTCTCGTTTTTCTTGCCAGAAATCAAAATGGCCAAAATAGAACAGAAATAGCTTACCCTGTGATTAAACGGAAATCTGGGCTGTTTGTTTTTTTTTCAAACTATTGACAGAGAAACTGGGTTTTCTCACCAAATTGTTTTTTTGGGTTTTTCGGTTCACTAGCCGAAAATCGGGCTTTCAAAACATGATTTTTCTAAGCGGAACAGTGGGTTTTCGTTTCTCGTTTCTGGGCTAAAAAAAATTTTCCCCCCCCACCCGGAAATTGCTTGGATTTTGGGGTTGTTTTGATCGAAATAATGAAAGACGGAATGGTTCCGTTTTGTTTTGAGCTTTAAAATCGTGGGTTTTTGGTCGATGCTCACCGAAAATGGATGAACGGATTGGATTCTGTTTGTTTATTTTGTTTTGGTTTAAATTGTTTGCTGGGCTGAATTGGGGTTCATTTCCTTGCCAGAAATTGAATGCTTAGTTTTGAAAATTGTCTGAATCTTGAATCGGATGACCGGAATTGTTCCGCTGTTGATTTGGTTTCTTTTTTTTTTTTGGATAGAATTATTTTCTGGGCTGTTGTGTTGCTGGGTTTTGTTTCTTTCGCAGGTTGTTCTTTGTCAGGAAAACGCGGATGCTGGAATCGTTCTGGTTGCGTCGGTTTTAACGCGAAGGCTGCCAACCGATCCTTAATGTCGGTTGAGGATGAAGAGCAGCGGCGAGCGTTGCCGCTGCATCTTCATCGCGACGGCCTTCACTTCGACCGGTGTTAGACGTCGGATGTTACAGCTGCGGCGTCGTGGTTTCTTCGAACGGCGGTCTTCGTCGTTTGGGGAGGCCACGGTCGTGGAAAGGCTGCGATCGGGAAGACAAAAAACAATGACCATCGCTGGAAGAGACGACCGGCGTGGGACGCCGGGGAGTCGAGGATGCCGGACGGAAAATTCGAGGAAGGGTCGCGGCGGCTGGGGGCAAAAACCCTAACGGGTGAATTTACTAAATTGCCCCACCGTCACCAAGAACCCTAATTGGCTGAGAAGGCGGCGGGGGTAGGAACCCTAAAAAGGGTGAATTTACCAAAATGCCCCCGCTGAAGCCTCTAATTACCAAAATGGAAAGTAGATTTTAAAATGGTTTTAAAACTGCATAATGGCCCTTGGACTTTGAGTCCTCCTCAAAACCCTAGCCCAGAATTTTATTTAAATTACATAATTACCCCAAAAGTTTCAGAAAATTAAAATTTTAAAATTTTCTGAATTTTATTTAATAAGATTTTAATTAAACAGTCTTATTAGATAAAGATAGGATTAATTTAAAATTTTATCCTATAAGTTTTTTTATCTTAATTAGATAATTAGATAAATTTCAAAATAATTATTTTAATTAGATTAAAATAATTTAAAAAAGATAAATAAATAAATAAATAATTAATTAGATTAATTAATTAGTTTAAATTTTGAATTGTTATTTATTTATTTTATTTTATTTTAATTTTGATGCTTATTTAAATTGTTTAAATTTTATTTGAAGCATCATGTTCATGCATCATTTTGGATAAATATAAAATGAACAGAAGGATTGATTAAAATTGATCATGACACGATCAATTTTAAATCTGTAATAATTGCACAATCCTTAAAATTAATCGGCTTAAATTAAAATTGGCTTGTATGAGCATATGCATTTTATGTGTTTCAAAGCATGAATTGGGCTTTTAATTTTAACGTTTTAAAAGTTGGGGCCTGCGAGCCAATTTTGAATTTGGGCATGCGTGCCTATAAAATCATCATGTAATAGTTAGGGCCAAAAAAGGAGGTTCCAAGAGGAGTCCATGGTGGAGCCCATGAGCGGAGGCCCAAACACGAAGATTTTAAAAGGCCCTGTAATAGAATAGAGCCCAGTTCATCGCTTTAATTTCATTCTTTTATTTATGCAAATGAATGATAAATGAAAATGCATGTTAAGTCGATCAAACTTAAATCCCAAAAACCCAAGATTTTGCTTCCATACTTGAGGGTCCGCTTGAGTGTCAAACGTCTGATGGACTTGGAGAGCCCAAGGGCCTCAGGTTTTCTTCATGCGGTGGGTTGTTACATAATAGTGCCCAACTTTATCACTACCATTAATGAGTGGAAAAACTGTTTGGGTATTAGATGCTCAACTTTATGACTACCACTTGTTAAAGAAAAACTGTGTGGGTGTCTATTGATGTGATGCCTTGAGGGATGGTTTAACTTGGGAAAATTAATCCTAGCTTGACCCGATAAGTTGACTAGGAATTAATTTTGCAAAGATAGGATGGTGTTAAACATTTGGAATGTTCATCCTATCACCGAAAAGTTGCATGGTATGCAATTGGAAAGCGTTAGATTACATGGAATGTGATTTGAACGTTGCCTACCAGAAGAGCTCGATCCCTACGATACTTGCCAAAGCAAGACTGGGGTTGACTCTTTGTGGATTTTCGGCCCACAATCTAGCACCAACACAAAATTGTTTGGGATTTCAATTTTGGCTATTGTCGAAAATAATTTTAAAACTCATTCTAATATTTTGCATTTTATTCTTTGTAGAAATGGCATTATCTAACACAAATGTTATCTTAAACTTTACTCTAAGAAGTATATTGGATAAAGATAAATTGGTTGGACCAAACTTCTTAGATTGGGAAAGAAACTTGAGAATAGTTCTCAAACAAGAAAGGAAGCTACATGTCTTAGAGGCCGCTTTACCTGAACAACCACAAAATGCTTCGGCAACTGTTCAACGAGCCTGGGATAAGCTGAAAAGCGACTCCGATGATGTGACTTGCTTGATGCTTGCGTCAATGATGGGCGAGCTTCAAAAGCAGTTCATGAATTTGGAAGCATTCCGAATTTATGAGTCACTGACAGAAATGTTTTGTGAACAAGCTTCAGGTATCTTTGTTATAGAAATAAATCATTCTATGTCCTCCTCATGGGTATTAGATACTGGTTGTGGGGCTCACATTTGTACTAATGTGCAAGGACTTAGAAATAGAAGGATAACAAAGAAAGGTGAAATAGATCTCCGAGTGGCCAACGGGGCAAGAGTTGCTGCTGTTGAAGTTGGAGATTACACTCTGTCTTTACCTTCTGGTTTAAATATTGAACTCGAAAATTGTTATTATGTACCTGCTTTCAGCAGAAATATTATTTCAATTTCAAGTTTAGATAATAAAGGTTTTTGATTTATTATAGAGAATAATTCGTTATCTTTATATCGAAATGATATTTTATACAGAGTTGCAAATATGTGTAACAGTCTGTATGTCTTGGATTTGACCCAAAAAAAACCAGTCTATAACATAGAAAAGAAAGCTAAATCATCTAAAAATGATTTAAGTCCAACATACCTTTGGCATTGTCGATTAGGCTATGCAAATGAAAAGCGAGTTCAAAAGCTTCACAAGGATGGAGTGCTTGGTTCATTTGATTTTGAATCATATGAAACCTGCGAACCCTGCTTGCAAGGCAAAATGACAAAGAGTCCTTTCAACAAGAAATGTGAAAGAACAAGTGAGCTATTGGCCCTAATACAAACAGATATATGTGGACCAATGAGCACACAAGCCAGAGGTGGTTTTGAATACTTCATCACTTTTACTGATGACTATAGTAGATATGGTTATGTCTACTTAATGAGGTACAAAAGTGAAACCTTTGAAAGGTTCAAAGAGTTTAAAAACAAAGTAGAGAATCAGTTTGATAGAAGGATTAAGGCTATTCACTCCGATCGGGGAGGTGAATACCTTAGTGATGAGTTCGATGGCTATCTAAAACAGTGTGGAATTGTTTCACAGCTGACTCCACCGGGAACACCTCAATGGAATGGTGTATCCGAAAGGAGAAATCGGACCTTATTAGATATGGTTCGATCAATGATGGGCCTAGCGACTCTTCCTACATCCTTTTGGGGTTATGCTCTCCTTTCTGCTGCCTACTTATTGAATCGTATTCCATCTAAGGCAGTAGATAAGACTCCATATGAGATATGGATGGGTCGGAAGCCCTATATGTCTTATCTACGAGTTTGGGGTTGTCAAGCTCATGTAAAGCATTTACAAAGCAATAAGCTTGAACCCAAAACTGACAAATGCCTATTTGTGGGATATCCTAAGGAAACCAAAGGATATCAATTCTACAACCCAACTGAGAACAAAGTGTTCATTGCTCGAGGAGCTACTTTCTTAGAGAAAAAATTTCTGTACAAGAAAGACAGTGGGAGTAGAATAGAACTCAGAGAAGTTCAAGAACCACAAGAGAATGTAGAACGATCTACAGAAACTCAGATGGAAGTTGACATGGAAACTCATGAAGATGAGCAACCTGAGTCAACAACACAAGAACCTAGAAGGTCTAGTAGATCTCATCATGAACCCGAGAGATACGGATTTCTCATGACTGATGATCAAGATTTGATCTTGGTGGACTCTGATAAGCCTATGACCTACAGACAGGTTTTAGAAAGTCCGAATTCAAATAAATGGCTACAAGCCATGGAATCTGAAATGCAATCCATGAGGGACAATAAAGTGTGGACTTTGATTGACTCTCCTGTTGAGGCAAAGGTTGTCGATTGCAAGTGGATTTTCAAGTTAAAACCTGGCGGGATCTTCAAGGCACGACTAGTGGCTAAAGGTTTCAGACAGACTCATGGTATAGACTATGATGAAACCTTCTCTCCTGTGATGCTCAAGTCCATTAGGAGAATGCTTGCCATAGCAGCATATTTTGACTATGAGGTATGGCAGATGGATGTTAAGATGGCTTTCCTGAATGGAAACCTACTCGAGGATGTTTATATGAAACAACCCGAGGGATATATCGATCAAAAGCATCCTAATCGAGTATGTAAGATTCAGAGGTCTATCTATGGACTTAAGCAAGCATCTCGAAGTTAGAATCTTCGTTTTGATGAGGAAGTAAAAGGTTACGGATTCATCAAGAATGAAGATGAGCCTTGTGTTTACAAGAAAGTTAGTGGGAGCAAGATTGTTTTCCTTGTCCTATATGTGGACGACATCCTGCTCATAGGAAATGACATTCCTTTGATGAGAGACATCAAACAATGGTTGGGGAGTGTATTTTCTATGAAAGACTTAGGAGAAGCTGAGACGGTACTAGATATTAAGATCTATAGAGATAGGTGTAAAAGGCTTCTGGGACTAAGTCAAGAAGGGTACATAGACAAGATATTGAAAAGATTCAATATGTCTAACTCCAAAAATGGTAACGTACTATTTAGATATGGCCTTCTCTTGAAGAAGAACCAAGGTCCTTCAACAAGAGAGGAGAGGGATACAATGAGTAGAGTCCTATATGCTTCGGTAATAGGATCTATCATGTATGCTATGTTATGTACCCGTCCGGATGTTGCACATACACTTAGCATGACTAGCAGATACTAACAAGATCCAGGGATGGATCATTGGACTGCAATCAAAGCAATCCTGAAGTACTTACGAAGAACTAAAGGATTAATGCTAGTGTATGGAGGACAAGAACAACTCATTGTACAAGGTTACGCTGATGCTGCTTTCCAAACAGATCAAGATAACATGAAGTCACAATCAGGCTACGTGTTTAGTCTGAATGGCGGTGCAATAAGTTGGAAAAGCTCAAAGCAAGATACAACAGCCGATTCTACAACAGAGTCTGAGTATATTGCTGCATCAGATGCTGCAAAGTAAGCTGTTTGGCTGAGAAAGTTCGTGTCAGACGTCGGAGTGATACCGAGTATCCAAGATCCGATAGAACTTTTCTGTGACAATAACGGGGCCATCGCACAAGCTGAGGAGCCTCAGTCATACCAGAAAACCAAACACATACTCAGAAGGTTTCACTTCATCCGAGAGATCATTGATCGAGGAGATGTGAAAGTGTGCAAAATAGACGACAATATAACAAATCCTCTCACAAAAGCTCCACCACAGTCAAAGTTTGATAGACATGTAATAGAGCTTGGTCTTAAACAGTTTAGGACATAGCCCTTCATCGGACAAGTGGGAGATTGTTGGTGAATGTGCCCTAATGAGGGCTATTTATGTAAATATACTTTGAGGGTATTTATGTAAATAAGACATTTGTCGCTTGATTGATTGTTTATCAAATGAGTTAATGTCATGATAGTAATATCCTTGTGCATATTTAAATTCATGAAATCGATCCACCAAAAGAAACACTCCATGGACTAATTAGATCATGAGTGATTCTTTTGAGTAGTACTGGTACTAGGATCCTTAGACCAGAAATCACTACATAGTCTTAGGTGAATTGTAGTGTGCTTTGACATACGCCTAACAGGGCCGTAACAGGTTGCCAAGTACGGGTATGATTTGGTACACTATGAGACACACTAAGGTATGTAGGTGAAGTGATGGGACTACAAATCTCTCTTAAGTGAGAGATGATATCTTGGCCACTTGATAGTGAACTGAAAAGTGCATGGCCATGCCCAAGGAATGATAAGGATATCATTTGCTTGATGGATTCAGTGTCACTAAGAGATCAAGTAAACGTTTAGCTACATAAGGATGATGGTTCCATGCCTTATGCTAAACTGGATATCGATGTAGAGGATCGTATGCAGTTTGCTCGGAAAGGTTGTTTTGAATCTCCATTCGACCCTCCATTCTGAATTGGGTACTCATTATGTCTTGCTAGAGACCACTAATGACTTATGGATTAATCAATGAGATTGAGTTATCCGTTGCCAATTTGGAATAGGCCTACAGGATCGCACATAAGAAAGTTCAATGATGCAGAATAAGGATTCTTGCCTACAATAAGTATAATTGTTATACTTAAATAAATAAGATTTAATTAAATGGTTTAATTAAATATTATTGGAAAGTTCTATGGTATTAATTAATAGTTAATTAATTACCTGAGAACAATTGGGATGGGATGATAAATCAAGGGACTTAATTACAATTAAAGTTTTTGACCCATCAGCCTGATCCATGGGTCATGGGTTGATCCATGGGCTTGGTGTATAACCTAAATCATTAAAGTATTATTTAAGGCTGATTTGGAATTAGTAAATATTATTTAAATACTGACTTGGAATCAGTTAAATAATATTTGGTAATAATACTGATTTGGAATATTACTAAAATCAGTTAAGTTATAATTGGATAATTACAATACTAATTTTGGAAATTAATTCTCTACAAATATCCTAGGGATATAATTGTAGGAGATGATTTTTTGGAATTATTCTCATCAGACAAAATACACAGGATTCCCAAATTCTCTTGGTAGGCAAGATCGGCTAGCACCAACCTGCGAAGACTTTCGTGCTTGAGAGTAGAGGATCCTTCGAGGAAGGATTTGGGAGACAACAAAACGCCATCTTCTCAGAGGAGCCAGGCGACGGGCATAACCGATTACGCTTCAAGGGTAAGACCCGATCCTTAGTGTTTAGGATTCCGCCATTTAATTAGATTAAGTGCCTAAACAGTTCCCAACATGATCAGCACCAATGCCAGATTTCTTGAGGAGGACTATATTTTAGATCACAAGTCAAGCAACAAGGTAGTATTGGAAGAGCTTAGAAGTCAGTCCATTATTCCAGATGCACAAGTACAAGAAGACACACCACAAGAGACTGCACACACTATCACAGATGATGCTCTTGCACAGGCTGCGCCTCGTCGTAGTGGGAGGGTTGTTAGACAGCCTGAGAGGTACATGGGTTTGGGTGAGTCTTTGGACTTTATCCCTGGTGCTCATGAACCAGACCCAGTTAACTACAATGAGGCTCTCCAGGATAAAAATGCTCTCAAGCAACAAGGTAGTATTGGAAGAGCTTAAAAGTCAGTCTATTATTCCAGATGCACAAGTACAAGAAGACACACCACAAGAGACTGCACACACTATCACAGATGATGCTCTTGCACAGGCTGCGCCTCATCGTAGTGGGAGGGTTGTTAGATAGCCTGAGAGGTACATGGGTTTGGGTAAGTCTTTGGACTTTATCCCTGGTGCTCATGAACCAGACCCAGTTAACTACAATGAGGCTCTCCAGGATAAAGATGCAGATTCTTGGCAAAGAGCGATGATTGCTGAGATGGGTTCTATGGACTCAAATCAAGTCTGGGAGCTGGTAGACCTTCCTGATGGGTTTAGGCCTATTGGGTGCAAATGGGTCTACAAGCGAAAGAGAGGATCTGACGGGAGGGTTGAGACCTTCAAGGCTAGGCTTGTGGCAAAGGGGTATACTCAGAAAGAAGGGATCGATTATGAGGAGACCTTTTCCCCGATAGCTATGCTTAAGTCGATTCGGATTCTCTTGGCCATAACTGCTCATATGGACTATGAGATTTGGCAAACGGACGTCAAGACAGCTTTCCTTAATAGAAGTCTTGAGAAGACCATCTTTATGCAGCAACCAGATGGCTTTAATGTTAAGGGCCAAGAGCACAAGGTATGCAGGCTTAGGAGGTCCATTTATGGACTTAAGCAAGCATCCAGATCTTGGAACATCTGTTTTGATGAGGTTATCCAGTCCTATGGATTCATCAGTGTTCGGATGAGCAGTGTGTTTATCGCAGGCGTGATGGTGATACGGTGGTGTTCCTCGTACTTTACGTAGATGACATCATTCTTATTGGCAACAGTAAGAAGGTGTTGTCAGACGTAAAGGCATGGCTATCCAGGCAATTCGATATGAAGGATTTGGGGAGGCTGGACATATCCTTAGGATTAAGATTATTCAAGATCGTAGGAGACGTTCTCTGACTCTCTCTCAGGCATCCTACATAGACACGATTCTGGCCCGTTTTAACATGCAGAACTCCAAGAAGGGTTCACTACCTTTCAGGCATGGGGTGCATTTTGTTAGTTTTGAATACAGAAAAGCTATGGCTTGTATCAAAAAACTAATATCCACAGATGACATATCATTTTGTTTCAGTATAAATTTGTTCCTTTATATCATAGAACTAGATAACGGGGTGTGGACAGACACAGTAGATACCGTTATTGGTTAAAGTATTGATATATAAAAAGTATGCTCGTAACCGAGATAGTCTGAACATACTATCGGTATAGGTTATTGTGTGGTTTGGAAATTAGTTTATCTAAACTAGTTTAAATCACACAGATATGCCCGGGGCATATTGAGCACGACCAGTTTGGATAGAATTGACTTATACTGATCGGCGTAGTCAATTCGGTCCTAGTATTCCGTCTCTCAATCCCGAGATTGGGATGGGCGTGAGGGTTGGATATCGTGTGCTTTGATTTGCCAAAGAGTGAGGTCAATTGAGGCCAATACCTCGGTAAGTTGGGTATGTGGTGTTTAGCTTCTTACGTGCCGTTGCTAGTTGGAGGAATCCACGTACTGGTTCGCCGAGTTGATGGTACTCCTGAGATGAGCTCGTAAGGTTATTATACTAAACCCGGCCGGTGAACTTTATGTTCGGTATAATAAAAGGACGAGTGGTACTAATCTCGGAAACCAAGAAGTCGGTGAATTAATTTGTCAGTAAATTGATAAATCGACGAGCACTAGATCTTTAATGTGGGGAGATAGAATAAAATATAATGGCGCGATGTAAAGTCGTTTTCGAGCGGTAGTTCCATAATTGGTCCGTTAGTGGTACGACCGATTATGCATTTGACTAATCGACAAGGTAAATTAATTAATCCGAAACATTTAATTAATATTTAATCGACAAAGTGAATTTAGAAATTAATTCGATTTTGAATTAATTAATTCTAAGGGTTCGATTAAATTAAATTAACAAAGTGGATTAAATAAATTAATTTAAATGGGTCGATTGGAGTTGATTAGTCGGGAAGATCGGTCAACAAAAGTCAAATTTTAAGGCCTAACTCGAGAGCCCATTAGGTCTCCTTAGAAGCTCCATATAAATACAACTTATTGGGCAAGAAAAACCTAAGAAACTTGGCAGCCAAGAAAAGGCTAGAGTGAGAAAGTTTAGCTTAGAGTGAGAACTTCGTATTCCTTATCGAAGCTTCTTCTCGAAGTCAGCTAAGACAACTTTCTTCTTCGGAGAAACTCAGTAATCAAGCTGCCCAGATTTCCTTCTTGAGTCACCGGCCGTTTGTCCATTAATTTTGCGCCGCTGTCCAGTGCAGCAGGAAACCCGCGGCACTGCTGCAGCGAAGGAAAACCCAGCACTGATTTTCTTTGGTGCCCTGAGCCGGCCTGGTCTTCACGTTGATCTTCCGATGGAGTGATCCGTGAAGTTGGGCTGTACAGATCGGGACCAGAGAGATCAGTCCAGTGGTCGGTTTTCATCAGGCGGTCCGGCGACTTGCGCTGCAATCTTCAAAAACTGGGCAGCAGCAGTTTTTTTTTAAAAAAGGTTCAATTTTTGAGTTTTCTTCCGGAGCAAGTTTATTGGATTTCAGTTAATTTTCTGTGGGTAACTCCGTAGAAAATAGCCCACACTATTTCGGAGTTCATATTGGAGATATTCTTCGGATTTCTTGTGGAAGTTACGTCAAAGATTTGGTTTTTCTTTAGGCAAGGGACTTCGCTACAAAAGGTAGAATCTTTAAATTCCGCTTTAATTAAAGATTTAATTTTTTTGTGTCCCGATTAATAAATTAAATAAGTATAAGCTAAGATCCGTTCATGGGTAAACTAATTTGAGCCTGAGCTTGGTCGAAAGCTTCCGATTCTGGAATGCATTGCACGAAAGTGAGGTTTTCGATTTAGCCCAGGCTTGTTCAGTTTTCCTTCAAATTTGTCTAAGGAGCAGTGTCTTAAGACTGCTGAGGAGATAGATGCCATGAAGGCGGTACCCTATGCTTCTGCAGTGGGTAGCCTCATGTGTGCTTGTTGTGTACGAGGCCTGATATTTGCTTTGCCGTTGGCATGGTTAGCAGATATCAGAGTAACCCTGGGAAGGCTCACTGGGAGGCAGTAAAATGCATTCTCAAGTACTTGCGCAGGACGAGAGATTATGTCCTAGTTTATAGAGCGCAGGAGCTTGTACCATTGGGTTATACAGATTCGGATTTTAAGGTGATTTGGACAAGAGTAAGTCTACCTCTGGGTTTGTGTTTACTCTAGGAGGTGGAGCCATAGTATAGAGGAGTGTCAAGCAGAAATGTGTGGCGGACTCCACCATGGAGGCTAAGTGCGTTGCCGCTTCAGAGGCATCGAAAGAGGCTGTATGGCTCCGGAGCTTCCTGATGGACTTAGATGTGGTTCCTGAGTTGCCTAGGTCTATCACAGTTTATTGTGATAACAATGGCGCAGTTGCTAACTCGAGAGAACCACGAGCCCATAAGGCGAGTAAACACATAGAGCACAAGTACCACCTGATACGAGAGATCATAAAGAGGGGAGACGTGATCGTGGCCAAGATAGCATCAGATGAAAACCTTACAGATCCTTTCACCAAGCCATTGACCCCAAAGGTCTTTGAGAGACATGTGGAGGGCATGGGAGTCAGATTCATAAGGGAGCCATGTGAGTGAGCTTAAAGGTGTTCTGGAGATTTCATTATGACAGCAGTGTAATAGCGGGTTGGACAGTTTTTGTACTTCTTAGCATAGCTTTGAGTATTAGTGGGAGATTGTTAGTTTTGAATACAGAAAAGCTATGGCTTGTATCAAAAACTAATATCCACAGTTGACATATCATTTTGTTTCGGTATAAATTTGTTCCTTTATATCATAGAACTAGATAACGGGGTGTGAAAAGACACAGTAGATACCGTTATTGGTTAAAGTATTGATATATTAAAAGTATGCTCGTAACTGAGATAGATTGAACATACTATCGTTATAGGTTATCTTGTGGTTTGGAAATTTGTTTATCTAAACTAGTTTAAATTATACGGATATGCCCGGGGTATATTGACACGACCAGTTTGGATAGAATTGACTTATACTGATCGGTGTAGTCAATTCGGTCCTAGTATTCAATCTCTCAATCCCGAGATCGGGACGGGCGTGAGGGTTGGATATCGTATGCTTTGATTTGCCAAAGAGTGCAGTCAATTGAGGCCTATACCTCAATAGGTTGGGTATGCAGTGTTTAGCTTCTTACGTGCCATTGCTAGTAAGAGGAATCCACGTACCGGTTCGCCGGGTTGATAGTGCTCCCGAGATGAGCTCGTAAGGTCTATTATACTAAACCCAGCCGGTGAACTTTATGTTTGGTATAATAAAAGGGCGAGTGGTACTAATCACGGATACAAAGAAGTAGGTGAATTAATTTGTCAGTAAATTGATAAACCAACGAGCGCTAGATCTTTAATGTGGGGAGATAGAAGAAAATATAATGGCGCGATGTAAAGTCGTTTTCGAGTGGTAGTTCCATAATTAGTTCGATAGTGGTAAGACTAATTATGCGTTTGACTAATCGACAAGGGGAATTAATTAATCCTAAAGGTTTAATTAATATTTAATCGACAAAGTGAATTAAGAAATTAATTGTATTTGAATTAATTAATTCTAAGGGTTCGATTAAATTAAATTAACGAAGTGGGTTATGAAATTGATTCGAATGGGTCGATTGGAATTGATTAGTCGAGAAAGACTTAGCGGTCAACAAAAGTCAAACTAAAAGGCCTAACTCGAGAGCCCATTAGGTCTCTATTAGAGGTCCTATAAATAGAATAACTTGAGACCAAACAAATCTTGCAAGACAAGTCTTGCCCCTTTTAGAGTAAGAAAGTTCTAGAGAGAGAACTTTTTCCCTTTGAAGTTTTCTTTCAAAAACGAACTAGATTGCTTGCTCTTCGAATTGGATTCAACCCAAAGATCAAACCTTCAAGTTGGATTTCGAAAACTCCACCAGATTCTTGCTGGGTCTTCGGTTTTTCTACTGCTGCCGCGACTGAATTGAATTTCCTGGCGACAGTTTCTTCAGCAGCAAGTCTTGCGCGTTTGATTCGAGAATGATCGGTGTTGATCTCTTTCAAATGATCGGTGATCCGCAGGTCATTCTTGTCTAGATCACGGTGAGATCTTGGGCTGGGTACTGACGCAGATCAGGCAGGACAACAGCGGGTTTATCATGCAAGAGGTGGAGCAGTTTTGAGGGTTTTCGCTGATCAGTTTTTGGGTTTTAAGAATTCAATTTGAAAGATTTCTTTGTGGGTTTTCGTAGGCTAAGCAAGCAAGCTTCGATAGATTATTGGCCACGCAATATTCGAAGTTCTACAGAGTAATCTAGTGGATTTCTATTGGAATCGCTATCAAAGATTGGATTTTTCTTTAGGCAAGGGACTTCGCTACAAAAGGTAAAATCTTTAAACATTCCGCTTTAATTAAAGATTTAATTTTTTGTGTCCCGATTAATAAATTAAATAAGTATAAGCTAAGATTCGTTCATGGGTAAACTAATTTGAGCCTGAGCTTGGTCGGAAGCTTCCGATTCTGGAATGCATTACACGAAAGTGAGGTTTTCAATTTAGCCCGGGCTTGTTCAGTTTTCCTTCATCAACAACATCAGATATCGGCTCCTCAAATCCCTCAACAGCATTGATCAAATAAGGCAGCTGAACTGGTGTAGCTACACATTCAGAGAATTGGTGGAATGCCAAGAGAAGTATTTCCACAAAGATGGCACAACATAAACAGCCTACAATGGACCACTCTCTTTTCTGATTTTAAGTCTCTCATCTGGCTTTTCTGTATTCATTTGATTACTGATCTGATGTCTGTATTGTTGTGATCTGATGTATTTTATATGTTGATCTGATGTGTATATTTTCTGATCTGATGTCTTTTTTAGTTCAGTTAAATATTTTCTTTCAATAACTTGTGATCTGAGGTTTGTATCATTTAATCTGATATCTTTTTCTTCTTGATATGATGTCTGTTATATACTGTTTATTTTGTTTTAGTTCTTTCAAATAATTTTCTATCAAAATTACTGATATGATGTGTATATTATTGTGATCTGATGCCTGTTATATGTTGATCTGATATATGTTTCCTGTTGATCTGATGTCTGTTTTAGTCAGTGTAATGATTTACTTTTAAAAATTTTATTTTTTAACTCACACCGAACATATATTTTTCAGTTATTCTATGTTGATATTGTTGTGTATGGAATTCACAAAGACATTCGAAGAAACCTACCAACATTCACAAACTGGAGTTAGAGTCAACTCATTGAGAGAACAAGACTTGAAGAGAAAAAGGGAGGACATAGTCAAGGCTGGATAAGAGAACGCGCTACAGCCGATGTGCATGTGAAAAAACCACAACATGCACATTCTTCTGAAAAGACCTGCACATTGAAACAAGCTCCAACCACATCAAAGAGCAAGGTAAACTTCTGATTTGATATGTTTTATTTGATGAATTGATGTGTACTATTTCATGATTTGATTTTTATATAATGGTGCTTTGATCTCCATTTGTTAAGTAAGTTTTAGTTTTACATTATGCTTTTTTTATAGTTGTGATCTGATATGTGTTGTATGCTGATCTGATATCTATTTTTTTATGATCTGATGTCTCTATTATGATGCTTTGATCACCATTTTTTAATGATGTTTTCATTCTATAGTATGTTTTCTTTCATAGTTCTGATCTGATATGTCTTATATGCTGATCTGATGTCTATTTTACCGTGATCGGATATATCTTTTGAATAGTATTATGAAACAAACTAACTATAACAATTATCATTTGCAACAGGATTTTGAAAATACTGATGAAATGATGCAATCAGTGATTGATTTGGCAAAGTCCATGATGGCTTTCATCAAAGCATGGCACAATGTTGGGGCAACAAACAATCCAGAAGGTGCTGCAGCATTTGCCACAATAACAAGCACAAGAGAGGGGATTATCCGTGACATGATGGAGAAAAATACAATTCCTGAGCAACAAGGTCAATCCTCAAAATCCCCAACAGAAGAAAATGAACCAACGCCATCACAGGATGCAAGGTTCTATGTGGCATGTGAAGAAATTGCGGATAAACTACAAGAGGATTACAACAATATGCAGAAGAAATCTGCCACTGTACGCTTGGAAGATGATATACCAAATTTCAACCTCTGTACACTTTCAAAAGATGAAGAATCTGCACCTGAAGACAACTTTTATGAAGTAGAAGAAGAACCAATACAAGAAAATGTGGTGGATGAAAGGAAAAAAGAACCTCAGTCACCACACATCTCTCAACTCCATTGAAACAAACAGAAGTTCATCCAGAAGAGATAGAAAGGAAGGAGCTAGAAAGGGAAGAGAATAGGACAAAGCAAAAGAAAGATCCAATTGCAAAGAAATTGGTCTACAAAATGATGTCAGTCCAGGAGAAAGAAAAACCAAATGCTCCTAAGAAAGAAAAAGATAAGGAACACGAGAAGCCTGAAGAAAGAGAAGCTAACAAACAGAAAGAGTTGGATAAAGGCAAAGCTTCTGTAAACTTCTCAGAATCCCAAGATAATGAAGAAGATACTGAAAAAATGGTGGAGGATGCAGTACTGCTTGCTGCAAACATCAACACCATCATTTCAAAAGCAGATCAGACTCCAAAACCAGTTCAGACTTCAAAAGTTGATGAAGACTTAACAGACCTCATAACGTAAGTAAAAACAAATTACTACCTGATATGATATCTTTACTTGAATGATTTGTTATATAATATGTGCTGATATGAAATCTATTTCCAGCATGATCAACGAAGAACCAGACAATGCTGAGGAAGATGTCATCTTGACACCAAACTCAAAGCATAGAGATCGCAAACTCCCTGTCCGTTTGAGATCAGATTTTTGGCTAAAGAAAGCTAAGCCATTCTTGACCATCTCAAGGAAAGAGAAACTCTTCACAGATTATGCATACCTGACGGGGAATAAGCAAAATCGACTCAGTGAAGAGTAAGTTCTACTCTATTGTGTATTTACATATATAGTCCTCTGATCCGATGTCCATTGTCATCTGATCGGATGCTTTCATTTTCTTGATCTAATATCTGTGTTAAGTTTGTTTTAGTTCTGTAAAATGATTTTCTTTAAAAATAGTGATATGATGTCTGTTTCATATTGATCTGATGTCTATTTTGTATTGATCTGATGTCTATTTTGAGTTCATCATATGTCTGTTTTTTGGTGATATGATATGTTAATTTTGTGATCTGATCTCTCTTATATACTTATATGATATGTTCATTTTATGATATGATCTCTCTTATATTGGCTCATCTGATATGCACATTTTCAACTTACTTTTGTTAACATTGTTTTGAAATTCACATACAGAGAACAACTCTACTCTGGGGCTTCTTATATTTCGATGGACCGAAAGGACTTCAAGTCAATGCACCCTTCACAATGGATAACAATTCAAGTTTTAAATGCAAGGATCGTACATATGAACTACAAAGATCCAACAAGGCTGTTCATATCTCAACAATTTTGTGTAAGTTATGAATTCCTAATTATTTTGATATGAAATTCATTTACAAATATATGCAAATATTATTCCATCTAATACAAATTCAACAATTCATTATGTTTTTAGCTTTCACTGATGGAGAATACATTAATGCAACGTCTGGAGTTCGTATCGGCAAATGATGACTACAAAAACTCAATGACAGCAAATCAAACTGCCAGGAAGTTAGGCATCATTCTTCCACCAATAATACCAAAACCAGTATTTCCCCCACCAAGAGATTAAACCTGAGATTCTGCACATCATGAGATCTCAACTCGTAGAAGATGTCACACGAGCCAACAAAAACATGGACACTGCAAATGTGAAAATGGTAAGTACAATTTTAATACCTCTATTCACTGAATTCAATATATCAAATATATCAACTTCTAATTAGTATTATGCATTGTGCAGGTGTTCTTCCCAATATTTCAGCATGAACATTACTATACTGTCTGGTCTGTATCAATGCAATGACAAGAAAACTAGTTGTGCTGAACCTTCTTCTTTTTACCAACATAGGATGGACCAACCTCTGATTTAATAGAAACTCTAGCCAAATTGAAGTGCTTGTCAAGAATAGAACGTGCAACAGAACTAGACTGTGCATGTCTAATTAAATCCAAATATTTTCTGCTTACTTTAACTCTCCAAACAGAATCTGAATCTTTCTCAAAGCTACTTGATGTCAACAAACAATCTTCTTTCGAATAATAATCACAGCTACTTGCACTCTTAGTCCACCTTTTCAATACATACTTCTCAGGGATTCTAAACAGTATAAAGAAATTATAAAGTTAATTATATCAGATCAAATAATAACTAACATCATATCAAATGTAACATCAGATAAACTGGGAGTTAAATATCAGATCAAACTAAACCTAATATCAGATCAACTTCAACATAATATCTATGAAGTTGCAATAAATACGTACCGAGTAATTATTTAGATTTAGCACACGAAGAGCATGCGAGCATAACAACCCACCATCAGAAAAAAAATTACAAGTGCAACTCACTATATACTCATTCTCATCAAACGAACTACGTGTCGAAACAAATCAAGTTTGGTACGCCAAACCTGATATTCATAAACACCAATATCGCTACTCGTATGCAAGTGATTATATGATAACATCTTGATATACAGCTCCTGAAATCTTACAAACACCTATATCGTATAAACCTCAGCAGCATGTTGAAGCATTAATGAATCTCCAACAACAGGATCAACCCTTCCCCTATACCTAAAATCTTCTGCAATGCCATTGTTTCTCCACTCAGTCACAACATCAAAAAAATGCTGATAGAATTCACACAAAGTAGAAGTTTTCAACAACTTCATTGAAACCGAACGATTCGTTGTCTCACATCTTTGGAAAGAAACTGTGCATCCAGAAAAATATTGTTTACTGAATGCAGGGCACCACTTCTCTTTTATCTCATCTAATTTCTTCAACCAAGTGTTGCCTTTGCAATTGTAATCCTTCAACAAACTGATGTAATAAAAAAGTATCTGATTAATATATCAGATCAAACAATAATTAATATCATGTCAATTCATAACTAATATCAGATAAACTTATAACTAAAAAAGAATAAAGTAGTAACATAATAATATATTCGATCAACCCAAACTTCATATCAGATCAATACATAACTAATATCAGATCACATAACAACTAATACAGAAAAAAAACACACACACACACACACCTGTTCCAGAAGTGATTAAATTCAGCTTATGTGCAAACTTGATTAAGAAAAAATTGAAAGGCATATGAAAATCCTTCTTGACTCATGAAATGAGGTATATTACTACAAGCATTCTTTGCAATGTGCCAAATGCAAAGACGATGACGAACATTTAGAAAAACCACACGCACAGCAGCTGCCATCGAAAAATTCTTGTCTGTCATAAATGTCACTGGTTGCTTGTTCTCCATCGATCTCAAAAATGTACTAAACAACCAAATAAACGACTCCACCTTCTCATTTTTTTATGAAACCTATACCAAACATAACATTACGACAATGGTTGTCCATACCAACAAAAGGTCCACAGATCATATCGTATTTGTTTGTCCGATAAGTTGTATCATGAACCAACAAATCCCCAAATCTACTATAATCCTCCTTCATCTTCCGGTCTCTCCAAAATACACTACATAATGAAGACTCCTCATCCAAATCAAAATCATAGTAAAAATCCGTCTCATCCGTAAATCTCTATTTTAACATATTGATCAATACATTACTATCACTACCATCAATCTTCCTCCTATTCTCTTGTTCCAAATGATTATATACATCTCGCATGGTATAACCAACATTTGATGAACCTCCAGACTAAAAATACACATATCAAATCAAACAGAAAAATAATATCAGATCAACAGAAACATAATATCAGATCAACAGAAAAGTAATATCAGATCATAACAAATATCACATTTATGTAGATTTATAAAAAATAAACTGAAAATTTAACTAACCTATTTTGACAATATATGATAACCATCCATTATACGAACACCTGAACTTTTCAATTCCTCAAAATAGTGCAATGCAGAATCATCAAACTTCCTCTGAGAACGTAAAAATTGCCTCTCAGCTACAGGACACAGTTAATGATTATGCTTCCTGAAATGCTTTTGGACAATCCAACTCCCATCTTCTCTTTTCTTAAATTCAATAAAAGCTTTACATCCAGATCACATATCAACTTTCGTATAAATCTTCTTCTAATTCTCCTTGCATTGTTTAGCTCCTTCTCTATTACGAAGATATTTTCTCAAATACCTGATTCCAATAGTTTTGTTTTTACGATCTTTACCCTTTCTCACACTAAATCCTAACCTAAAAGCATAATCATTATATAATTTGTATTATGATTCTTCATTTTCAACCACTGATTTACACAAAGATTCCATAGATTCGTCATCTGAACCTGTAAAAAAACACATATCAGATCAACAAAAAAGTAATATCATATCATCCAGACAATGACTTTATACACTGTTAATTATCTTTGAGTTCTATTGTATTATTTTTCTTTTATATGCTTGATCTGATATCAATATTCAGTTGATATGATATATATAGTCAGTTGATCTGATACCTATATAGTCAGTTGATCTGATATATATTGTCAGTTAATCTGATACCTATAATCATTTGATCTGATATCTATAGTCAGTTGATCTGATATCTATAGTCACTTGATCTGATATCTTTAATTATAATCCTCTTTGTTCAGTATGCATGGTTCTATTGTATGATTTGTTTAATATTATTGATATGATATCTATAATACATTGATATGATTTCTATTACTTTTTTATCTGATATCTATACTTCACTAATCTGATGTCAACTATCATCTAATAGATTCAAAACAATATATTGAAAAAGTATCACATCAACATAGAACTAATATTAGATCAGAACAAACGCAATATCAGATCATTGCATAACTAATATCACATCAACTAAAATTAATATCATACCACAATACATATAGATCCAAAAAAATATACTGAAAATATATCATATCAACATAGAACTATTATCAGATCAATAAAAACGTAATATCATATCAATGAATAACTAATATCGCATCATGACTTACTTTCCAACATAGATACCACAGATTCTTCATGTTTATCAAAATCAAACAATTCAGGAGCATATTCTTCACAAAAGAAATCAACTATATCACCAATCGTATCAACCATTGCAATTTATTCAATCCAAAATGATCTATCAACAAAAAAACAGATGTTAAACAACAATATTGGATGAAAAACAAAACGCGAAGAACAACATAACCGTAGAAACAACAATTTCAAACATATAAATCAATCAAAAAGATCAAAACACAAGAATAATTATCTTAATTATCAAATTCGAAGCAAAAACTCCATCAAAAGATAAAACAGAGCACAAATGGCAACAAACTAAGCGAAAAATGAAGGCGAAAAATAGAGAAACAACAAATTCTTAAACATAAACCAATCACAATCATCAAATACATACCGTAATCAAAATTGGATCAAATTTGGAAGCAAAAGAACACAAGAAAAAAAACAAAGATGAAAAATGGCAACAAAAGAAGAGCAAAATATCGGCAACAAACACGCGGAAAAAAGAAAAAAAATAACTTTATATAGCTTCGGGTAAGTAAGGCGCGTGTCTTATTTTTTTTTAAAAAAAGAAACTACTAATACAATTGGGTGGCTAAAATAGAAACTAATAGTATATTAGAGGTGGGAGTAAAATTGCACGGTAATTACCATGGTAATTGGTAGCAGAGTATGCGGGTGCGGGATGTGTCCATTCAACCACCCCTCGCGGGTTGTCATCATGCGGGTTACCCAACCCATATATAATATAACCGATTTGACTTATGACCCGTTTGACTTATTACCCATTTAACCCAACCTAATGGGTAAATTTCTATTTGACTTACTACCCATTTAACCAAACCTAATGGGTGAATTTGCGGGCTGGGTTGGACGGGTTGATGGGTCAATTTTGACAACCCTACATTTAAGCATACTGCATACGATCCCCTACAACGATATCTCACTTAGCATAAGGCATGAAAATAATCATCCTTAATAGCCAAACATTTACTTAATCTTTTTGTGATACTGATTCTTATCAATCAAGTGATAACGCTTATCATTTTTTGGGCACGACCATGCACTTCTCAGTTCACTATCAAGTGGCCAAAAATATCATCTTTTGCTTAAGAGAGATTTGTAGTGCTATCACTTCACTCACATATTTTAGCATGATTCATAGCATACCCAATCAAACACTATACTTGGCAACCTGCTACAACCCTATTAGGCGTATGTCAAAGTATAACTACTCTTCACTTAAGATCTTGTAGTGATTTTTGGTCTAAAAATCCTAGTATGAATACTGATAAAAAAGAATAACGTAGTCCATGAAGTGTTTCTTTTGGCAGATCGTTCCAATGATATGTTCTCTAACATATTCATTTATGTCTTTAGTCGATGTCACTACATCATGGATAGTGGAACTCTACCATCACTAAAACACATATTAGTCTTATCATATTGACGTTCCCACTTCAATACCGACTAGGGATAGTTTCATATTTAGAACATATCTTGCTTAAGGGGTTTCACAATCAAGACATTCTAAAGGTTCGTTTACAAATATGTTGATGTGAACATCTGGAGCTTTTCCTCCACTCCCATCAAAACTGCACATCATCTCCCTAAACTGACAAGGGATTTTCGCAGTTTTGGTTTAGGGAACCACAAAGAGACCCAGAATGAGCCCGAAATGAAGATTTTATCATGTTAATAGAACTTGGGCCAATATATAGGTCAAGCCTCTCAAACAGGCCTAAAGAAATGTCACATGGCATCAATATGCATGTTCAAATTTCAAGACATGCCTAGTTACGAATTCTTTAGGGAGAGCCGGAAAATGCGCAGAATAGCTCATGAAGCTCTCAAGTGGATCCAAATCTCCTCAACAGATATCCACTAATTAATTATGTTGGACCAGCTACTAGATGGAGAGCCTAGAAGATGATTGGATCAAGCCCAACTTCATAGTTCGAGATCGAGTTCCAAGCCCAATAGGCCCAAGCCCATCTACAGATTTAGAAGACCAAGCCCATTAATCTTTCAAGATTATTCAATAATGGACTTGCAAATGAAACATAGATAGATGTGAAATGAAGCCCCTTTTGAAAGTGTGAGTTTGAGTGAAGGGTGTTAACAGGCTTCCTCCAAAGCCCAGCCATTCCCTACACCCAACTGATACTGGGAAAGCTCTTCCTAATAGGTTTATGTTTTACTTTCTTAGTTCTAGAATGTTTTTTAAGTTTATCCTATTACAACTAGGATAGATGCAGTTTTTCCTTCTATAGTAGGATTTTAATTTTCTTGTAATACTAATTCTAGTTGGCCGAAAATCCAAGCCAAATAGGATTAGTCTAGATTTTGTTTCATAATCTCTAAGTCACTCGGATTTGAGATTATCTTTTTAGAAAAGGAAGAGTCCCTTGTAATTGCCTATAAATAGGTCCCCCTTATTTTCGAAATACATAGACTTGTTTTGATAATTGATATTGAATTTTCAAATACTTTGAGTTGTTAACTCACCCCCAAAATCTCTTTGAGTGGTCTTGTGAGATCGTGAGTTGTCCTTGCGAGGAAACAAACACCCCTTTTTTGTTGGCTATATTTTTTGGTTGAACTATTACGCCTTGTCACGCATTGACTAAAATCATCACAAACTATCACCCATCCTCTGAGATAAATTTTTGCACAAAGAGGTTAAAGTCACAGTGCATTTTCTTGAGTTGAGCGATTCTGCCACTTCAATTCACGCTTGTAGAGATAATAGGAAGGAATAGACGAGAAATGTCTGTCAACATAAGAGTCTTGTACGTGTAGCATCCAACTTGTCAGCTTCGCTTTCAGGTTGATTTGAATTTCGAAGAAGATAACCTGTCATATTGGTATCAGAGCATAAAGGTTGTTTCGTTCTATTCTTTTATCTAATTTTTGAGTTTTGTGTTGTGTCTGTTAGATTTGAATACTGAACCTATGCTTGTATTATACTTTTTCCCAGTAAATATATCGATTGAATATTTTAGTTTATATATTGTGCATATGTCGTCCATTTATATTATGTAATTAGATGATGAGGTCTCTGGTGTGACATAGTGGATCTCATCATTGGTTAAAAGGCATAATATATAAATGAGGTTCATAACCGAGACAGTTTTGGACACATTGTTGGTTTATGTTATTATGTGATTCGTAAAATTAGTTTGTCTAAACTAATTGAATCATATAGATATGCCTGGAGCGTATTGAACTTGACAATTTAGGACGAATTATCTTATACTGATTCAATAAACTATTCGTTCTTAGTATTCTATCTTTTAATCCCTAGACTTGAGCGGGCATGAGGATTGAACATAGTGTAATTTGATCTACCAAAGGGTGAGGTCATTTGTGGCCAATAGTCTCGGTAGGTTGGGTGTGCGTGTTTAGATGCTTGGTGTGTTGTTGCTTGTCAAAAGGAAACCATGTACAGGTGCGTTCGGGGTGATGGTGCTCCCGAGATGAGCTCGCTATGTTTATTATACTAAACTCAGCTGGTGGACTTATGTCCGGTATAGTAAAAAGGTCGAGTGGTACTTATCTCAGATTATAAGAAGTTAAGTAATTAATTTATCAGTAAATTAATAAATTAACGAGCACTAAATCTTTGATGTGGATAGATTAAAGAATAGATTATATTAGTTGTTTCGGAAGCAATTCTAGTGTAGGATGGTAGTGCCAAAATTATTCCGTTAGTGGTATGATTAATTTTGTAGTGGGTTAATTGAATAAATAGAATTAATTAATTATTCCTAAGGGTAATTAAGTAATTAATAAAGTGGAATTAATTAATTAATTAAGTCTTAAGTTTCAATTAGAATTAGGAAATTCTAGAGATTAAGAAATCTAATTGGATTTACCGAATTAGATTTGGAAACTAATTAATTACCTAAATCCATTAGGAAGACTAATCCTAAACCAACTTGGGGTCTCTCTTGTAGCTCTATATATAGCCAAGGGATTAGCAATTACATAACACACAATTCATAAGTTTTCAAGACAAGAAAACTAGAGAGATAAAATCCTAGAGAGAGAATTTATTTTTTTATCTTCGAAGTCAGATTTTTGCAAAGCTCCGTGCGGCAGCCTTCCCTCCAAGAAATCGGCTGCTGGTTCTTCCTCAAGTTTCCCAGCGGTGCGTGGTTTTTGAAGGCAGCGGTGCATGTAGTAGGTGGCATCGGCACGTGAAGACAATGCGCGGGCGGCGGTGGTGCTGGAATTTTTGGGCGATTTGATTATGGTGATTTGCTGATCAGTTGCTCGTTAGATTGTTGCCCACAAAACATACGATCAAAGTCTTGAGTCATAAACGAAAATCACCTGAGTATACACTTCAAAAGGTATTTCTAAACTTGCGCTTTAATTAGAAATTATTTGTTGCGTGATAAATCGAATAAGTGCAAACCAAGATCCTGCGCAATGTTATTTCAAGTAACGATTAGAATAGTAATTGTGCTAGAATCTAGACCTGGTCAAGAATTTCGATTATGGAATGCATAGCACGAAAGTGAATTTTTGACTGGTTCGGGCAAATAATCTTTCAGTGTTATTGGTTAGAAAATTTGTCCAATTTTCGATCTAAATATTTAGGTCTTTTTCGAATTCACTGTCCATGAATTCGGAGATTTTTTGAGTCCATTGGTTGAAAATTAATCCAATTTTCAGTCCAAATATCTGTGTCAGAAGTGTTAGAGTTGAATACATAAGCTATGCTTGTATTATAGATTTTTCCAATTAATATATCGATTTAATGTTTTCATTAAATTTGTTGTGCATTATTTGTCCATTTATATTATGTAGTTATATGATGAGGTGTTTTGTGTGACACAGTAGATATCATCATTGGTTAAAAGAGATAATCTATAAATGAGGTTCATAACCGAGACAATTTTGGACAAGCTGTCGGTTTAGGTTATTATGTGATTCAGATAATTGATTTGTCTAAACTAATTGAATAATATAGATATGCCCGGGGCGTATTGAACTTGTCCATTTAGAATGATTTGTCTTGTACTGATTTAATAGACAATTCTTTCTTAGTATTCTATCTCTTAATCCCTAGACTTGAGCAGGCATGAGGATTAGACATAGTGTACTTTGATCTGCCAATGGGTGAGGTCAATTGTGGCCAATAGTCTCGATGGGTTGGGTGCGCGTGTTTAGTTACTTGGTGTGTTGCTTCTTGTCGAAAGGAAACCATGTACAGGTGCGTCTGGGGTGATGGTGCTCTCGATATGAGCTTGTTATGTTTATTATACTAAACCCGGCCGGTGGACTTATATCCGGTATAGTAAAACAGTCGAGTGGTACTAGTCTCAGAATTAAAGAAGTTAATTAATTAATTTATTAGTAAATTAATAAATTAATGAGCACTATATCTGTGATGTGGGGAGATTAAGAATAAATTAATTTAGTTGTTGCGGAAGAAATTCTGGTGTAGGATGGTAGTGCCAAAATTAATCCGCTAGTGGTATGATTAATTTTGTAGTGGGTTAATTGAATAAGTAGAATTAATTAATTAATTAATTATTCCTAAGGGTTAGTTAAGTAATTAACAAAGTGAAATTAATTAATTAATTAATTAAGTCTTAAGTTTCAATTAGAATTAGGAAATCCTAGAGATTAGAAAATCTAATTGGATTTGGTTTATCCTATTAGATTAGTTACCTAATTGGATTAGGAAACTAATTAATTACCTAAACCCATTCGGAAGGCCAATTCTAAACGAACTTGGGGTCTCTCTTGTAACTCTATATATTGATAAGGGATTAGCCATTACATAACACACAGTTCACTAGTTTTCAAGACAAGAAAACTTTGAGAGATAAAATTCTAGAGAGAGAAAATTAGTCTCTCTCTATCTCTAAGTCCGAATTTTTTAGTTTATTTTGGCGGCTGGATTTTTCCCAAAATTCCGACAGCGCGTGAGCTTATCTCTCGGGGCTTGGTGGCACGTGGACATAACGCGCTAGGCTGCCGGTTGATGTATTTTTCCCTGTGACCCAGTCGTATTGATTGCTGATCAATTGGTTGCTAGATCGTTGCCCACACAACATGCAATCAAAGTCTTGAGTTATACAAGCGATCACCTGAGTTAACACGCTTCAAGAGGTACTTTTCTATGATTCGCTTTTAATTAGAAAATTATTGTTGCGTGATAAATCGAATGAGTACAAACCAAGATCCCGCGCAATGTTATTTCAAGCAAGGATTGGAATAGCGATTGTGCTAGAATTTAGGACTGGTCAAAGATTCTGATTATGGAATGCGTAGCACGAAAGTGAGTTTTTGACCTGGTCCGGGCAGATAATCTTTCAAGAAGTTGTGTCAGAGGCCCCCTTAGGGAACCAGGCGTTTGTTCGTTTTGAGTCCATTTTGTGTGATTTTTGTTTTCTTGAGTCTAGAAGTCCCCCTCTAGGTTTAATTTGTGTCAGTGTCAAGTTCTGGTGGTAGAAAAGTCATTTTTACCCCTAGTCAAAATCCTTCGAAACTTCACCAAAATTACAATTTTGCCCATACAAATTTTTTTTTTGACTTGTTTTCTTTGATTCTAGTTTTCAAAAAGTGTGTTTGGTCAATCTTAATTCATTTTAGTCTTTTTCTGACATGCAGTACGAGTTTTGGACGTTCAGAGGTGAAAATACATATTTTCATACTCGGTGTATTAGGAAACATCGGAATTCACCGATTAAAGGGGGTAGATGTTCTTTTACAGTTTTACTGTGATCTTGAAATAATACTTAAGCTTGAGACCGAGTCCTCTTGCTAAGTGCTTGAGGTTGAATTCCCCATAGCCTTAAATTGATTGTTCAAAACTCCCAAAAAAGTCTATAGAATTGAGAGAGGCAAGAGCCAAAGAGCCAATCTTAAGAAATTGACAAATTCTGAAAAAGAAAAGCTCTTCTGCAAAAGTTTGGCTAAGTAAAGAAAAAGACAAGCCACAGTTATTTACTCCTAAAGTTTTGTAGGGAAGCAAATGGAGTTCTAAGATAGAAGTGATCACACTTGAATAGAGCACCAAAGGGAGTAAAAAGATCGTCAATTGCCCTAGGTTATATTGCCCGGTGTGTGTATAAACTTCTTCATCTTATCCGGTAGCAAGCTCAAACCAGGTTTTTAAGTTTCTGATGTGGGATTGGAACCAGTATCCTATTCCTAGAAGAACAAAAAATAGGAAACTACTATATAATAAACTACTATATTTACAATAACTCTAAGTATAGTATAATAACACCATAACACAAACACCGCCCCTCAAGTTGGAGCATGCAGGTCACAAATGCCCAACTTGGAAAGTAAACTAGTGAACTGCACATACCCAAGTGCCTTAGTGAAAATGTCAGCCAATTGATATTGTGTGGAGACATGCTGAGTGACGATCAGACCTCGATCAATGGCTTCCTGAACAAAAAAACAATCAATCTCGATGTGTTTTGTGCACTCATGAAATACTGGGTTTGCTGTAATGTGGAGAGCATATTGGCTATCACAAAACATAGAGATAGGGGAAGTGTGAGAAATACAAAAACAAGACAAGAGACCTTTTAGCCATTTAAGTTCAGCAGTGAGTGCTGCCATGGCTCGATACTCAGCTTCAGCTGAAGAACGAGCAACTGTAGGTTGTTTTTTGGTATGCCAATAAATAAGAGAATCACCTAATCTCACCATCCAACCTATCAGAGAATGCCTAGTAGTAGGAAAACAGGCCCAATCAGAATCACACCAACCAATTAATGAAAGTGAAGATTGCGCAGGAAGAAAAATGCCTGTCCCTGGGCAAACTTTGAGTTAACAAACAACCTGAAGAGCTGCTTCCCAATGATCATGCAAAGGATGCTGTATAAATTGAGACAAAACATGCACAGAATAGGATAAATTTGGCCTTGTAACTGTTAGATAAATAAGTCGACCTATGAGACGACGATAGGCCTCAGGATCATGAAACGCTGGTCCATGCAACAGAGTAAGATGATGATTCTGCTCAATAGGTAAAAGAGCTGGCTTACAACACAATAATCCAGTCTCAGTGATGATATCAAACACGTATTTGCGCTGACAAAGGGATATTCCCTTGTGACTACGAGCAACTTCTAGACTAAGAAAGTATTTTAACAAACCCAAATTCTTCATGTGAAAACATGAACTCAAATAATGCTTAAAAGCTATGATGGGTTGTAAACAGGGAATTCTTATGAAAGGTAAATAGGGAATAATAATATGACTGATGGAAGCCATACCATTTCAAAGTAGTGGCTAACTTGGCAAACCAATAGCGAAGAGCATATTTGAGACCATATAAGGAATGACGCAGGCGACATACTTTCCCATCACTTTTTGATTGAAAACCAGGAGAAAGCTTCATGTAAACTTCATCATCAAGATCACTATGTAAGAATGCATAGTGAACATCCATCTGATAAAGTTTCCAC
The DNA here is from genome assembly GCA_030378225.1 of Knoxia roxburghii. NCBI lineage: Eukaryota > Viridiplantae > Streptophyta > Magnoliopsida > Gentianales > Rubiaceae > Knoxia > Knoxia roxburghii. The sequence continues at coordinate 29,072,892 of CM059416.1, read as the reverse complement.
CGTTGAGCTGTTACCACTGAAAAAAACATACGAAGAGTAGCTATTTTAGCAAACGGGGCAAATGTCTCAGTATAATCCAGTCCCTCAACTTGGTTGTTGCCCAAAATAACCAAGCGAGCCTTGTAACGTTCAACAGTGCCATCAGTATTATGCTTAATCTTAAAAACCATTTGTACCCAATCGCTCATTTTCCTGCAGGAAGATCAACCGGATCCCAAGTATGATTCTGTTCCAATGCAGAAATCTCAACCTGCATAGCATCTCTCCAGCATTCATGTCTCATAGCCTAACCAAAAACCTGAGGCTCCTCTGCAACACTGATAGCAGCCAAGAAAACTTGATGTGCAGAGGAAAAATTATCATAAGTAACATACTTGGTCAAGGGATAAAGAGTACCTGAAGAGGACAATGCTGCAGGGTAAATAGTTGTTGAATAAGCAGAGGGCAAATAACAGAAGAGACATAATCTCGAAGCCATGTGGATGGAAGATTTTCCCGATGATCCTGTTGAGAATTAGTCTAGGTGTTTAATCCAATTAAACAGCGGAATCCTAAACTATGAGGATCGGGTCTTACCCTTGAAGCGTAATCGGTTGCGCACGTCGCCTGGCTCCTCTGAGAAGATGGCGTTTTGTTGTCTCCAAAATCCTTCCTCGAAGGATCCTCTACTCTCAAGCACGAAAGCCTTCGCAGGTTGGTGCTAGCCAATCTTGCCTATCAAAAGAATTTGGGAGTTCTGTGTATTTTTGTCTAATAAGAATAATTCCAAAAATCTCCTCCTACAATTATATCCCTAGGATATTTGTAGAGAATTAATTTCCAAAATCAGTATTGTAATTATCCAATTATAACTTAACTGATTTTGGTCATATTCCAAATCAGTATTATTACCAAATATTATTTTACTGATTCCAAATCAGTATTTAAATAATATTTACTGATTCCAAATCAGCATTAAATAACACTTTAATGATTTGGGTTATACACCAAGCCCATGGATCAACCCATGACCCATGGATCAGGCTGATGGGTCAAGAACTTCAATTGCAATTGAGTCCCTTGATTTATCAGCCCATCCCAATTGTTCTCAGGTAATTAATTAACTATTAATTAATACCATAGAACTTTCTAATAATATTTAATTAAACCATTTAATTAAATCTTATTTATTTAAGTATAACAATTATACTTATTGTAGGCAAGAATACTTATTCTGCATCATCGAACTTTCTTATGTGCGATCCTGTAGGCCCATTCCAAATTGGCAATGGATAACTCAAACCCATTGATTAATCCATATATCATTAGTGGTCTCTAGCAAGACATAATGACTACCCAATTCAGAATGGAGGGTCGAATGGAGATTCAACACAACCTTTCCGAGCAAACTGCGTACGATCCTCTACATCGATATCCAGCTTAGCATAAGGCATGGAACCATCATCCTTATGTAGCTAAGCGTTTACTTGATCTCTTAGTGACACTGAATCCATCAAGCAAATGATATCCTTATCATTCCTTGGGCATGGCCATGCACTTTCAGTTCACTATCAAGTGGCCAAGATATCATCTCTCACTTAAGAGAGATTTGTAGTCCCATCACTTCACCTACATACCTTAGCGTGTCTCATAGTGTACCCAATCATACCCGTACTTGGCAGCCTGTTACGGCCCCGTTAGGCGTATGTCAAAGCACACTACAATTCACCTAAGACCATGTAGTGATTTCTGGTCTAAGGATCCTAGTACCAGTACTACTCAAAAGAATCACTCATGATCTAATTAGTCCATGGAGTGTTTCTTTTGGCGGATCGATTTCATGAATTTAAATATGCACAAGGATATTACTATCATGAAATTAACTCATTTGATAAACAATCAATCAAACGACAAATATCTTATTTACATAAATACCCTCAAAGTATATTTACATAAATAGCCCTCATTAGGGCACATTCACCAACAGATCCCAGCCCAGTGGGGGCGAGAGAGGAGTGAATGAAATAGATCTAGCCCGGGCTAAACCGAAAATTTCACTTTCGTGCTATGCATTCCAGAATCGGAGACTTTCGATTCATCTCAAGGTTAAAATAATTTCCCCTAAACGGATCTAGGCTTATACTAGTTTAATTTATTAAAACGACACAAAAAAATCAAATCTTTAAATTAAAGTGAAAACGTTTAAAAATTATACCTTCGCAGCGTGTCCCTCGCAAATAAAGAAAACCGGGTCTTGAGTCCTGAGAATAACTCCAAACAATCCTAAATTTGAGTGGGTAAATGTCCTCGGGATGGCTAAGGCACAATATGAATAAATCAAAAGAAACCCACTTTAAGAAAACTCAATTTGCCCAAATCTAAAACAGCCCGGAGGCCTGATCCTAATCTGAAAACCCACACATCCTTAATAAAACTTTCTGGGAAAAGCTTTTTCCCATAGATCTTGACTTTGGCGAACCCAAAGGAACGAGCCAAAGGATTGACGCAACAAAAGAACAAAACCCACAACAAAAAATAGGTCGATCCACCGGCACTGGAAAAAATTGTCGACAATAACCACAACGCGACGGCAGAGGAAATCAAAGGGTGGGCGGCAATTTTGGATTTCTAGGATGAAACTTGGGCTAAGTGTTAGGTTTGAATACATAAGCTATACTTGTATTGTACTTTTTCCCAGTTAATATATCGTTTATATGTTGAGCATGTTTAGTCCATTTATATTATGTAGTTAGATGATGAGGTGTCTGGTGTGACACAGTAGATCTCATCATTGGTTAAAAGAAATAGTATATAAATAAAGCTCGTAACTGAGAAAGTTTTGGACACACTGTCGATTTAGGTTATTATGTGATTCGGATAATTGGTTTGTCTAAACTAATTGAATCATATAGATATCTCCGGGGTATATTGAACTTGACCATTTAGAAGGAATCAAAGGTGCACAGTGGCACAGGCGACAGCTGGTACCACAACACCACCACCGCGCGGCATAGCAAACTGTTGCGCAAGCGCTCGGCAGCGATCATAGCAGTAGCTACACGCTGCTGGGCCACGTGAGCGCGACGCGCTTCATGCGTACTGCGCGGCTCGGTTGGCTCGTGAGTTTGGCCCTTTTTTCCTCTGGATTTCATTTTTTTGGAAATTTAACTTTTCAAGACTCAATCCATCGGGTGGTGTGACGGGACATGAGATCAAGGCAGAAGATGGAATCAATTAAAACTATGATGGTCGGGAAATTTATTTTTCGTATTTATTTCCCTTATTTATAGTTTTAATTTTTGTGATGTATTTTAGATGCATAATTTTAAAGCATGCTGGTTTTATGTTTTCATATAGCTTAGGATTAGTTAATTGCATGTTAAAACCGAAAAAACCCTCAATTTAGAAATCTAAGTCGGAGTGGGTTGGTTTAATATCCCCACAACCATCATTACGAAGTCATATGTGATGTGGATGGACTTGCGCGTTGACATTGAGGCCTTTCTCCATTCTGATGAGTCTAACAACAAGATCGTTAGATTATTAATTTCTAAGTAAGATGGCTAGAGTAAGGTTAACTAGGAGAAATGCGATATCCTCTCCATCTGAGGTGCACTATCCTGAGGTAACAAGCTCAGAAGTCACGTAATGGCACACACTTAGTGTACGATCTGTAGTATTCCTTCCATCGAGATTACGCTGCTTATTTGTACGGCTGAAAGCACTGACTATTAGCTACATTGATCAATAGATCGTTTGATCAGATACTGTAGTTAATGAACTTGGTTCTTCTCAAACGAATGTGGGTTAGCGTAAATGTCCACACTATCGTGGCTTGCAAGAATCCCGGTGAATGAGATATCGGTGGTTTAAATTATTGTTTGAGAGATGTCAATAATTACTTGAATTTTGAAAATTCTATGCTTTATGCTGAAACATTGTCTATTTATTTAATTTACAGTATTCGATATGACATTCAATCATTTAGCTACAATTTTGAAAGACAATAAGTTAACTAGTCCAAACTATGTTGATTGGAGTCATAATTTGGACATTGTTCTGACGGTTGAGCAGTATAAGTTTGTACTCACCGAAATCTGTCTAGATGTGCCTAACGATGATTCTTCTCAAGAGGATAGGGATGCCTATGCGAGGTGGAGAAAAGCGGATGAGGTGACGCGGTGGTACATTCTGGCCTATATGTCAAATGTTCTGCAACATCAGATTTATTCCATGGTCTCTGCCTTTAACATGATGGCTCACTTGAGAGAATTGTTCGCTCATCAAAGCAGGTCAGCTAGACAAGCAGCCATGAGAAAGATAATGAATACCAAAATGGCTGAGGGCTCGTCGATGAGAGATTATGTGCTTCACATGATCAATAACATCAATAAGATAGAGGTGTTGGGAGGTGAGATTGATCCAGAGAGTCAAATCAATATCATCCTCCATAGCTTACCCTCTAGTTTCGAGCAGTTTCGGGTTAGCTATAATATGAACCAAAGAGTGTATACTCTACCCGAGCTCCTAACAGCATTGGTGTCGGCCGAAAGCATCTTCCACAAGAAGAAGCAAATTTTGGTCATGGTGAAGGCTTCAAGCTCCTTTTCTACACTTAAAGGCAAGAGTAAGAAGAAGAAGCATACCAAAAAACATGTTGCCAAGCCAGACATCGCAAAGAAGAGTAAGCCTAAAGGCAAATACTTCAAGTGCGGGAAAACGAGACATTAGAAATCGGATTGTCCAAAGTTTAAAGGTACGATTGTTTCTGCCTTAATTACTGAGACATGTTTAGCGGCGATTCCCACAGATACTTGGTGTGTGGATTCAGGAGCCACTGACCATGTTTGTAATTCTTTGCAGGGGTTCCAAGTAATCCGGAAGCTTAGAGAGGGCAAGTTGGATATCTACTTAGGCGACACTACAAGAGTGTCAGCGGAAGCAGTGGGAGTAGTTAGTTTAAATTTTGAAAATTATAAACTAGATTTACCAAATTTTCTTTACGTACCGAGTTTTAGAAATAACCTTATTTCGGTTTCTAAACTCTTAAAGAATGGATTCAAGTTTATTTTTTCTGATAATATTGTTGTTGTTAGAAAAGATGGCAAACTTGTTTGTTCTGGTTCATTAGTAGATAATTTGTTTGTGGTTAAATCAAACTCCCCTGTTGTGCAAAACAGAGAATTAAATAGCACATCATCTAACACTAATAAGAGAAAAGAACCTTCTAAATGAAAGGATTTACCACATAGGATCTGGGTTTGCACTTGCTCGATTTACCACGCAACAAAAATTTCTAATTAAAGCGGAACCTTAGTAAAATACCTTTGAAGTGTGCACTGGTGATTCTCTTGTAAGCCTCAAGACTATGACTTCATGTTGTGTGTGTTAGTTTTGAATACAGAAAAGCTATGGCTTGTATCAAAAACTAATATCCACAGATGACATATCATTTTGTTTCAGTATAAATTTGTTCCCCTATATCATAGAACTAGATAACGGGGTGTCGACAAACACAGTAGATACCGTTATTGGTTAAAGTATTGATATATAAAAAGTATGATCGTAACCAAGATAGTCTGAACATACTATCTGTATAGGTTATTGTGTGGTTTGGAAATTGGTTTATCTAGACTAGTTTAAATCACGCAGATATGCCCGGGGCATATTGAGCACGACCAGTTTGGATAGAATTGACTTATACTGATCGGCGTAGTCAATTCGGTCCTAGTATTCCGTCTCTCAATCCTGAGATTGGGACGGGCGTGAGGGTTGGATATCGTGTGCTTTGATTTGCCAAAGAGTGAGGTCAATTGAGACCAATACCTCGGTAAATTGGGTATGCGGTGTTTAGCTTCTTGCGTGCCGTTGCTAGTCGGAGGAATCCACGTACCGGTTCGCCGGGTTGATGGTGCTCTCGAGATGAGCTCGTAAGGTTATTATACTAAACCCGGCCGGTGAACTTTATGTTCGGTATAATAAAAGGTCGAGTGGTACTAATCTCGGAAACCAAGAAGTCGGTGAATTAATTTGTCAGTAAATTGATAAACCGACGAGCGCTAGATCTTTAATGTGGGGAGATAGAAGAAATAATAATGGCGCGATGTAAAGTCATTTTCGAGCGGTAGTTCCATAATTGGTCCGATAGTGGTACGACCGATTATGCATTTGACTAATCGACTAGGTAAATTAATTAATCCGAAGGGTTTAATTAATATTTAACCGACAAAGTGAATTTAGAAATTAATTCGATTTTGAATTAATAAATTCTAAGGTTCGATTAAATTAAATTGACAAAGTGGATTAAATAAATTAATTTAAATGGGTCGATTGGAGTTGATTAGTCGGGAAGACTTAGAAGTCAACGAAAGTCAAATTTTAAGGCCTAACTCGAGAGCCCATTAGGTCTCCAATCGAGCTCCTATAAATAGAAGACTTGATGCCCAAGAAACCCTAAGGAAATTTTGCAAGACTTGTCTTACCCCTTTCTTGAGCAAGAAGGTTCTAGAGAGAGAATTTTTCTTCAAGAATTCTTTCTCAAAAACGAACTAGATTTCTTGTTCTTCGAATTAGATTCATCCAAAGACCGGATCTTTCAGTTGTTCTTCTATAGATTTCACCAGATTTCTGCTTGGTTTTCAATTAAAAACTGCTGCAGTTTTTCCGTTCGAGGGTTTTTCACCCAGCGGGTTTTATCCAAGCTTTGCTGTCCGATTTTCGTGGGTTATTCTAGGCACTGGTCAGCGATTCTCTTTGTGCGTTTGATTCGAGTAAGTTTGGTGTTGATCTCCTTCAATTTTGATCGGTGATCCACCAGCTTGCTTGTCTAGATCACGACAAGGATAGAGCTGGGTCCTAGCTGTCCAAGAATGGGTTTCTAAATACAGCAGCAGCAGCAGTTTTTATTATAGCAGCTTTGCTGTCCGATTTTCCTGGATTCTTCTAGGCGCTGGACTGCAGTTCTCTTTGTGCATTTGATTCGAGTAAGTTTGGTGTTGATCTCCTTCAATTTTGATCGGTGATCCACCAGCTTCCTTGTCTAGATCACGACAAGGATTGAGCTGGGTCTTAGCTGTCCGAAAATGGGTCTCTAAATACAGCAGTAGCAGCAGGTTTTTTAATATAGCAGGAGGTGAAATTGTTTTGTATTTTTCGGTCAGATTTTGGACAAAATTGAATCTAATTTGAGTGATTTTCTTGTGGGCTGAACAAGTAGATTTCGATAGATTATTGCCCACGCAATATTCAAAGTTTCTACGGAGATATCGATTGGATTTCTTGTGGAAATTGCGCTAAAGAATTGGGTTTTCTTTAAGCAAGGGACGTCGCTACAAAAGGTATATTCTTTAAATTCCGCTTTAATTAAAGATTTAATTTTTGTGTCCCGATTAATAAATTAAATAAGTATAAGCCTAGATCCGTTCATGGGTAAACTAATTTGAGCCTGAGCTTGGTCGAAAGCTTCCGATTCTGGAATGCATAGCACGAAAGTGAGGTTTTCGATTTAGCCCGGGCTTGTTCAGTTTTCCTTCAGTGTGGGCAACGAACTAGAAGTCAATTGATCAGCTACTCACCACAATCCACCTGCTAGAAAATTCCAGCACCGCAGTACCTGGCACGTACTATAAACACACAGTTGTCTGGCAGAGAGAGAAAGCTACGAGCAGCTGGTATAAACCAAGGCCAAAATTTCAGCCACTAGAAACCCAAAAACCAGCTGCACACTTTCTTGAAAATCCGACTTGGAGAGAGAAACATTTTCTCTCTCTAGGATTTTCTCTCTCTAGATTCTTGAATTATGAATCTATTGAATTGTGTACCTTGAATAGCTAATCCCTTGTCTATTTATAGAGTTACAAGAGAGACCCCAAGTTGGTTTAGGGTTGGTCTTCCTAATGGGTTTAGGTTCTGAATTAGTTTCCAAATCCAATTAGGTAACCAATCTGATAGGATAAACCAAATCCTACTAGATTTCCTAATCTCCAGGATTTCCTAATTCCAATTGAAACTTAAGACTTAATTAATTAATTAAATAATTCTACTTTGTTAATTACTTAATTAACCCTTAGGAATTAATTAAATAATTCCACTTTGTTAATTACTGAATTAACCCTTAGGAATAATTAATCAATTAATTAATTAAATCTACCTATTCAATTAACCCATTACAAAATTAATCGTACCACTAACGGATTAATTTTGGCACTACCATCTTACACCAGAATTGCTTCCGGAACAACTTAATTAAATTATAGTCATTAATCTCCCCACATCAAAGATATAGTGCTCATTAATTAAAATTAATTTACTGATAAATTATTAATTAACTTCTTTAATTCTGAGACTAGTACCACTCGACCTTTTTACTATACCGGACATAAGTCCACCGGCCGGGTTTAGTATAAAAAATATTTTGAGCTCATCTCGGGAGCACCATCACCCCAGATTCACCGGTACATAGTTTCTTTTCGATAAGCAGCAGCACACCAAGTAACTAAACACGTGCACCCAACCCACCGAGACTATTGGCCACAATTGACCTCACCCATTTGCAGATCAAAGTACACTATGTCTAATCCTCATGCCCGCTTTAGTCTAGTGATTAAGAGATAGAATATAATGATCGATTTGTCTATTAAATCAGTAAAAGACAAATCATTCCTAAAGGTCAAGTTCAATATGCCCCGGGCATATCTATATGATTCAATTAGTTTAGATAAACTAATTATCTGAATCACATAATAATCTAAACTGACAATTTGTCCAAAGCTGTCTTGGTTACGAACCTTATTTATATATTATGTCTTTCAACCAATGATGAGATCTACTGTGTCGCACCACACACCTCATCATTTACTTAGATAATATAAATGGACAATTAATGCACAACAAGATATGACTGAAACACGAATCGATATATTAATCTGGGAAACTGTATAATACAAGCATAGCTTATGTATTATACTCCAACAATCTCCCACTAATACTTAAGCCGTGCTTTAAGTATACAACTACATACAATCCCTATACAATCTGCTGTTATCTATTTAGAAAAACTATCAAGGCTCTCTTAAGCATCTGATCCCCATGCCCTTCACGTGAGCCTCAAAGACTTTTGAAGTCAATGTTTTCGTGAATGGATCTACAAGGTTATCCTCTGATGTTATCTTAGCCAAGACCACATCTACCCTCTTTACGATGTCTCGTATCAGGTGGTACTTGCGCTGTATATGTTAACTCGCCTTGTGGGCTCGTGGTTCCTTCGAGTTTGCTACTGCACCATTGTTATCACAATATACCGTGACAGACTGCTGCAAACCAGGAATCACGTCTAAGTCCACTAGGAAGTTCTTGAGCCATACTGCTTCTTTTGCTGCCTCTTATGCGGCAACGTACTCAGCCTTCATAGTAGAGTCCGCCACGTATTTCTGTTTGACACTCTGCCAAACTATGGCTCCACCTCCTAGAGTAAACACATACCCTAAGGTAGACTTGCTCTTGTCCCTGTCTCCTTGGAAATCTGAATCTATGTAACCTTGGGGTACCAGCTCAGGCGCCTGATAGACAAGAACTTGGTCCCTTGTTCTGTGTAAATACTTGAGAATGTATTTTACTGCCTCCTAATAAGCTTTCCCGGTGTTACTCTGATATCTGTTTACCATGCCAATGGCATAACAGATATCAGGCCTCGTACACAACATGACATACATGAGACTTCCTACTGCCGAAGCATACGGAACTGTCTTCATGGCCTCTATCTCCTCAACAATCCTAGGAGACTGTTCCTTAGATAGATGCACTCCATGTCTAAAAGGTAGAAAACCTTTTTTGAAATTCTGCATGTTAAAATGGGTTAGAATCGTGCCTATATACGAAGCTTGGGAGAGCATTAATGAACGTTTCTATGATCTCGAATAATCTTGATCCTAAGGATATGTCCCGCTTTCCCTAAGTCCTTCATATCAAATTGCTTTGACAACCATGCCTTTACATCTGATAACACTTTCTTTTTGTTGCCAATCAATAGAATGTCATCTACGTAAAGCACAAGAAACACCACTAAGTTTCCATCACGTCTCCGATATACACAATGCTCATCCGGACACTGAGTAAATCTGAATGACTGGATTACCTCATCAAACTGGATGTTCCAAGATCTGGATGCCTGCTTAAGTCCATAAGTAAACCTCTTAAGCCTGCAAACCTTATGCTCTTGGCCTTTTTCAATGAATCCCTCTAGTTGCTGCATAAAGATGGTTTTCTCAAGACTTCCATTTAGGAAAGCTGTCTTGACATCCATCTGCCAAATCTCATAATCCATATGAGCAGCTATGGCCAAGAGAATCCAGATCGACTTAAGTATGGCTACCGAGGAGAAGGTTTCCTCGTAATCGATTCCCTCTTTCTGAGTATACCCCTTCACCACCAGCCTAGCTTTAAAGGTTTCCACCTTTTTGTCAGATCCTCTCTTTTTTTTGTAGACCCACTTGTATCCAATGGGCTTAAACCCATCAGGCAGGTCCACAAGCTCCCAGACTTAATTGTGGTCCATTGACCCCATCTCGGATATCATTGCCTTACGCCAAGATTCTGCATCTTTATCTCGAAACACCTCATTGTAGTTAACCGGGTCAGGTTCAGGCGCACCTGGGACTAGGTCTGAGGCCTCTCCCACGCCAACAAACCTGTCGGGCTGTCTCACAACCCTCCCACTACGACGAGGCACCACCTGTGTAGGCGCATCATCTGTGATCTCATGTGCAGTGTGTGGTGTATCTACTTGTGCTGGTGCATCAGGATTAGTAGTTTGTCGTCTAACCTCTTCTAGTACTATCTTACTCTTGGGCTTGTGGTCTAAGACATAGTCCTCTTCTAAAAATCTAGCGTTGGTACTTACCACCACCTTCTGATCTTTAGGACTATAGAATAGACCACCTTTTGTTCCCTTAGGATATCCTACAAACAACATTAATTCTGTTATCGCATCTAACTTAGCCGTATCTGCCTTAAGCACATGTGTTGGGCAGCCCCAAATTCTGAGATGTCTTAGACTTGGCTTGCGCCCATTCCACAACTCTACTGGGGTTGAAGGCATGTTTTAGATGGTACAAGATTAAGAATATACATTGTCATTTCTAAGGCATATCCCCAGAACGAACTTGGCAAATCTTTATAGCTCATCATGGACCTAACCATTTCCATAAGAGTTTGATTCCTCCTTTCTGCTACACCATTCTGCTGTGGCGTGCCAGGTGCAGACAACTGAGACTGAATTCCTACCTCAGTGAGGTAATCTCGAAATTCATGGGACAGGTACTCCCCACCACGATCTGAACGCAGTGTCTTGATACTCTTACCATGATGTTTCTCCATATATGCCCGAAACTCTTTGAACTTGTCAAAACATTCGGACTTATGGCGCATTAGGTAAATGTACCCGTACCTAGAGTAGTCATCCATGAACATCACGAAATACTCAAATCCCCCTGTGCCTGAACCATCATAGGTCCGCACAAGTCAGAATAAATCAACTCTAATACTTCTTTCGCTCTATAACTTTTTGCCTTAAAAGGTCTCTTGGTCATCTTACCTTCCAAGCAAGATTCGCAGGTTGTATAACTGTCAATATCTAATGAACCCAAAGGTTCATCATTGACCAACCTCTAAATCCTACTAAGGTTTATATGACCTAGCCTGAGATGCCAAATATAGGTTTGATTCATTTCAGAAGGTTTCTTCCTCTTATTAATGTTGGATCCTGAGCTATCTATTTCTATTTTTGCGCAACAGGGGAGTTATAGTTAACCACAAACAAATTGTCCGCCAATGAACCAGAACAAATAAGTTTTCCATTTCTTCGAATAACAACACAGTCATCAAAAAAAATAAACTTATACCGTTATTCAAGAGTTTAGAAACCGAAATCAAGTTCTTTCTAAAACTTGGTACATAAAGACAATTAACTAACTCTAAGCTAGAATTTTCGAAATTCAACTTAACTACTCCCACTGCTTCTACTGACACTCTTGTAGTGTAGCCCAAGTAGATATCCAATTCGCCTTCTCTAAGCTTTCAGGTTACTTGGAAGCCTTGCAAAAAATTACAAACATGGTCAGTGGCACCTAAATCCACACACCAAGTATCTGTGGGAATCGCCGCTAAACATGTCTCAGTAATTAAGACAGAATTTATCGTACTTATAAGCTTTGGACAATCCATTTTCCAATGTCCCGTCTTATTACACTTGAAGCACTTGTCTTTCGACGTCTTCTTTGCAATACATGGCTTAGGCATAATTTGCACCACTTGAGCTATTCCCTCGAGCTTCATCTTCTTCTTTCTAGCCTCAGGCTCAGAAGAAAATTCTGAAGCTTCGTCTGCGACTAAAGCTCGCTTCTTCTTTTGAAGAAGACTTTTAGCCGCCACTAACTCTGCGAAGAGCTCGGATGAACTCCACAACATCTTCCTTATGTTGTAGTTCAACCGAATCCACTCATAGCTTTGAGGCAAGCTCCGGAGGACAATATCGGCTTTGGTTTCACCAACGATTTTGCCTCCCACTACCTCAACCTTGTTGATGTTACTAATCATGTCAATGACATGAACTCTCACAGGAACGCTCTCAGCCCTAAGGACAATATCCAAGTTACGACTTCCATCGACATTATTAGTTCCAGTTAAATTGTTATTTTTCAAAATAGCAGCTAAGGGATTCAATGCCATATCGATTCAAACTGGAAAATAAACAAACAATATTTAAGTTATATATGCTTTGAATTTCAAAACATGAAATTCTATTAATTATTGACTTCCCTCAAAACAATAATTATAATTCACCAACATCTCATCCACCGGGATTCTCGCAAGCCACGCAGTGTGGACGTTTACGCTAACCCACATTCGTTTGAGAAGAACCAAGTTCATTAACTACACTATCTGACCAATTATCTTTTGATCAATGTAGCTAATAGTCGGTGCTTTTAGCCGTACAAGTAAGCAGCGTAACCTCGCGGGATGAATACTGTAGATCGTACACTAAGTGTGTGCCATTACGTGACTTCTGAGTTTGTTACCTCAGGATAGTGCGCCTCAGATGGAGAGGGTGTCACATTTCTCCTAGTTAAACTCGCTCTAGTCATCTTGCTCAGAAGTTCATAGTCTAGCGATCTCGGGGCTGGACTCATCCGAATGGAGAAAGGCCCTAATGCCAACACGCAAGCCCACCCACATCGTATATGAACCCGTAATGGTGGTCATGGGGATATAAACCAACCCGCTCCCACTTAGATTTTCAAATTGAGGGTTTTTCCAGTTTTAACATGCAATTAACTAACCTAAGTTATGTGCAACCATAAAACCAGTCATGCTTTAAATCATGCATCTAATATACAGCATAAAAATAAAGCATACAAAATTAAAACAATAAATACGGAAAATAAATATGAAAAATAAATTTCCTGACTATTATGGTTTTAATTGCTTCCATCATTTGCCTTGATCTAGTGTCCCATCATGTCACTCGATGGAGAGAGTCTTTAACTTCAAAAAATAAAAAATGGAGGAAAAACAGGCCACAATGCAGCCCGAACGGGCCGCCCGTGTCGCAGCACAGCCTGAATGCCGCACCGCCCGTGCGCACAGCCTTTTCAGGCCGTGCATGCTGCCCAGCAGCGCTCTCGCGCACACCATCCGCGTCGCCTTGCACGCCTGCGTGCCCGCACGTTCACAGTTCGCATGGGCCGTACGCGCCCAGCAGCAGCTGCCGCTGCTACGCGCAGTAACTTCTACGCGCTGCTGCCTGCTGCTGTCCTGCTGGCGGCTGCTGCTGCTGGCAGTGGTTGCTGGCGCCTCCTCCTGCCGCCATCTCCTCATTCGTTTTTCCCACGCTATTTGGTCTTCTTGCAATTCATTCTGGGTTTTCCTGGGTTTCTATGAATTCACGATAACCCAAAACCCACGAATTCAAGTCGCCCACCATAACGCCTTCGATTACAAAAATCAATTTTCCTACTACAAGGCTTACATAGAAAAAATCCTACTACAGATTTAATCTAATCCTACACGGCTTCCAGCACGTGGTTATACTATTACAAACATTCATAATAAAATTAAATCCGGACATATCCCGGAGTTTATTTAAAACCCATACAAATGTAACCATAATAGTCAGGATTCTTAACCACCTACAAATAAAACCATGTAATAAATCGAACAAGTATCAAAACCCCCTAAACCAGGCTCTGATACAAAATGAAAGAATTTGCCAAATAGGATCTGGGTTTGAACTTGCTCGATTTACCACGCAAAAGAAATTTCTAATTAATGCGGTACCTTAGAAAAATACCTTTGAAGCATGCACCTGGTGATTCTCTTGTATGCCATAAGACTATGACTTCACGTTTTGTGGGCAACGAACTAGAAGTCAATTGATCAGCTACTCACCACAATCCACCTGCTAGAAAAATCCAACACCGCAGCACCTGGCACGTACTATAAACGCACCGCCCGTAGAGAGAAAGCTACGCGCAGCTGGTATAAACCAAGGCCAAAATTTCAGCCATTATAAACCCAAAAACCAGCCGCACACTTTCTTGAAAATTTGACTTTGAGAGAGAAATGTTTTCTCTCTCTAGGATTTTCTCTCTCTAGATTCTTGAATTATGAATCTATTGAATTGTGTATCTTGAATAGCTAATCCCTTGTCTATTTATAGAGTTACAAGAGAGGCCCTAAGTTGGTTTAGGATTGGTCTTCCTAATGGGTTTAGGTAATGAATTAGTTTCCAAATCCAATTAGGTAACCAATCTGATAGGATAAACCAAATTCTACTAGATTTCCTAATCTCTAGGATTTCCTAATTCCAATTGAAACTTAAGACTTAATTAATTAATTAATTAATTCCACTTTGTTAATTACTTAATTAACCCTTAGGAATTAATTAAATAATTCCACTTTGTTAATTACTGAATTAACCCTTAGGAATAATTAACCAATTAATTAATTAAACCTACCTATTCAATTAACCCATTACAAAATTAATCATACCACTAACAGATTAATTTTGGCACTACCATCTTACACCAGAATTGCTTCCGGAACAACTTAATTAAATTATATTCATTAATCTCCCCAAATCAAAAATATAGTGCTCATTAATTAAAATTAATTTACTGATAAATTAATTAATTAACTTCTTTAATTCTGAGACTAGTACCACTCGACCTTTTTACTATACCGAACATAAGTCCACCGGCCGGGTTTAGTATAATAAACATTTTGAGCTCATCTCGGGAGCACCATCACCCCGGATTCACCGGTACATGGTTTCTTTTTGACAAGCAGCAGCACACCAAGTAACTGAACACGCGCACCCAACCCACCGAGACTATTGGCCATAATTGACCTCACCCATTGGCAGATCAAAGTACACTATGTCTAATCCTCATGCCCGCTTGAGTCTAGGGATTAAGAGATAGAATATAAGGATCGATTTGTCTATAAAATCAGTACAAGAAAAATCATTCCTAAAGGTCAGGTTCAATATGCCCCGGGCATATTTATATGATTCAATTAGTTTAGACAAACTAATTATCTGAATCACATAATAACCTAAACCGACAGTTTGTCCAAACCTGTCTCAGTTATGAACCTCATTTATATATTATGTCTTTCAACCAATGATGAGATCTACTGTGTCGCACCAGACACCTCATCATCTACTTACATAATATAAATGGACAATTAATGCACAACAAGATATGACTGAAACACGAATCGATATATTAATCTAGGAAACTGTATAATACAAGCATAGCTTATGTATTCTATTCCAACACTAAAATGAATCAACCTATCTTTGGCATCTCAGGCTAGGTCATATAAACTTAATAGGATTCAGAGGTTAGTCAATGATGAACCTTTAAGTTCATTAGAGATTGATAGTTATTCAACTTGCGAATCCTACTTGGAAGGTAAGATGACCAAGAGGCCTTTTAAGGCAAAAGGTTATAGATCTAAAGAAGTATTAGAGTTGATTCATTCTGGCTTATGTGGAACAATATCGGTCTAAATACGAGTTGGGTTTGAGTATTTCGTGATGTTCACGGATGACTACTCAAGGTACGGATATATTTACCTAATGCGCCACAAGTCCAAATGCTTTAGTAAATTCAAAGAATATCGGGCAGATGTGGAGAAAAATCACGGTAAAAGTATCAAGATACTGTGATCAGATCGTGGCGGTGAGTACCTGCCCCACAAATTTTGAGAATACCTCAGCCAGGTCGGAATTCAATCTCAGTTGTCTGCACCTGGTACACCACAGCAGAACGGTGTAGGTCAATGATGAGCTATAGTGATTTGTCGAGTTCGTTCTGAGGATATGCTTTGGAAACAACAATGTACATCCTAAATCTTGTACCATCTAAAACTGTGCCTTCAACCCCAGTGGAGTTGTGAAACAGGCATAAACCCAGTCTAAGACATCTCAGAATTTGGGGTTGCCCATCACATGTGCTTAAGGCAGATGCGGCTAAGTTAGATACAAGAACGGAAGTAATACTGTTTGTAGGATATCCTAGGGGAACGAAAGGTGGTCAGTTCTGTAGTCCTAAAGATAAGAAGGTGGTAATTAGCACTAACGCCAGATTTTTAGATGAAGACTATATTCTAGATCACAAGCCCAATAGCAAGATAGTACTAGAAGAGCATAGGAAACAACCTGATAATCCTGATGTATAAACACAAGTAGATACACCACACACTGCACAAGATATTACAGATGATGCGCCTACACAGATGGTGCCTCGTTGTAGTGGGAGGATTGTAAGACAGCCCGATAAGTTCATTGGCATAGGAGAGACTTCAGACATAGTCTCAGGCACGCCTGAGCCTGACCTAGTGAACTGCAATGAGGCTCTCCGAGATAAGGATGCAGAATCTTTGCAAAAAGCAATGATATTCGAGATGGGGTCGATAGACCACAATCAATTCTGGGAGCTTGTGGACCTGCCTAATGGGTTCAAACCCTTTGGATGTAAGTAGGTCTACAAACACAAGATAGGACCTGATGGAAAGGTTGAAACCTTTAAAGCTAGGCTTGTGGCAAAGGGTCAGAAGAAGGAAATAGATTATGAGGAAACCTTCTCTCCGGTGACCATGCTTAACTCAATCCAGATTCTCTTGGTCATAGCTGCTAATTTAGATTATGAGATATATGGATGTCAAGACAGCTTTTCTTAATGGAAATCTTGAGGAAACCATCTTCATACAACAACCAGTGGGATTCGTTGAAAAAAAACCAAGAGCATAAGGTTTGCAGGCTTAAGAGGTCCATTTACGGACTTAAGCAGGCATCCAGATCTTGGAATATCCGATTCGATGAGGTAATCTAATCTTACGGATTTACTCAGTGTCCGGATGAGCAATGTGTGTACCGCAGACGTGATAGAAACACGATGGTGTTTTTTGTGCTTTACGTAGATGGCATTTTACTGATTGGAAACAATAAGAAAGTGTTATCAGGCGTAAAGACATGGCTATCCAAGCAATTTGATATGAAGGACTTAGGAGAAGTGGGGTACATCTTTGGGATCAAGATAGTTCGAGATCATAGGAAACGTTCGTTAACGCTCTCTCAAGCTTCATACATAGATACGATTCTGGCACATTTTAACATGCAGAAATCTAAGAAATGTTTTCTACTTTTCAGACACATAGTGCATCTATCCAAATAATAGTCTCCTAAGACTGTTGAGGAGATAGAAGCCATGAAGATAGTTCCTTATACTTTGGCAGTAGGAAGTCTCATGTATGCCATGTTGTGTGCGAGGCATGATACATGTTATGCCATTGGCATTGTAAACAGATATCATAGTAACCCTGGGAAAGCTCATTGGGAGGCAATAAAATGCATTTTCAAATATTTGTGCAGAATGAGAGACCAAGTGTTGGCCTATCAGGGGCCTGAGCTGGTACCCCGAGGTTACACAGATTTAGATTTCCAAGGTGACAGGGACAATAGCAAGTCTACCTCAGGGTATGTGTTTACTTTGGGAGGTGAAGCCATAGTTTGGCAGAGTGTCAAGCAGAAATACGTGGCGGACTCTACTGTTGAGGCTGAATACGTTGCCGTGTGGCTCAAAAACTTCCTAGTGGTTAGATGTGATTCCTGGTTTGC
This sequence comes from Knoxia roxburghii, assembly GCA_030378225.1. Classification (NCBI taxonomy): domain Eukaryota; kingdom Viridiplantae; phylum Streptophyta; class Magnoliopsida; order Gentianales; family Rubiaceae; genus Knoxia; species Knoxia roxburghii. Next base: position 29,054,735 of record CM059416.1, on the reverse strand, counting down.
AGAAGTCAATCACAGTGTACTGTGATAATAACAGTGCAGTAGCAAACTTGAAGGAACCACGAGCCCACAAGACGAGTAAACACATACATCGCAAGTACCACCTGATATGAGATATCGTCAAAAGGGAAGACATGGTCGTAGCAAAGATAACATCAGAAGATAACCTTGCAGATCCTTTTAAGAAGACATTGACTTCAAAAGTCTTTGAGGCTCACGTGGAGGGTATGGGGATCAGATACTTAGGAGAGCCATGATAGTTTTTCTAGATGTATTGTAGAGTGTAAAAGATTGAATGTAGTTATATACTTAAAGTACAACTTAAGAATTAGTGGGAGATTGTTAGGTTCGAATACATAAGCTACACTTATATTGTAGTTTTTCCCAGTTAATACATCAATTTAATGTTTTGGTTTATATGTTGTGAATAGTTAATCCATTTATATTATGTAGTTAGATGATGGGGTGTCTGGTGTGACACAGTAGATCTCATCGTTGGTTAAAAGATATAATATATAAATGAAGTTCATAACCGAGACAGTTTTGGTGCGCGCGTTTAGTTACTTGGTGTGCTGTTGCTTGTCAAAAGGAAACCATGTACCGGTGCGTCCGGGGTGATGTGCTCCCGAGATGAGCTCGTTATGTTTATTATATTAAACCCACTGGTGGACTTATGTCCGATATAGTATAAATCTTGAGTGGTACTAGTCTCGAAATTAAAGAAGATAATTAATTAATTTATCAGTAAATTAATAAGTTAACGAACACTAAATCTTTGATGTGGGGAGATTAAGAATAAATTAATTTAGTTGTTCTGGGAGCAATTCTGGTATAGGATGGTAGTGCCAAAATTAATGCGTTAGTAGTACGATTAATTTTGTAATTGGTTAATTGAATAAGTATAATTAATTAATTATTCCTAAGGGTGAATTAAGTAATTAACAAAGTGAAATTAATTAATTAAGTCTTAAGTTTCAATTACACTTAGGAAATCCTAGATATTAGGAAATCTAATTGGATTTGGATTATCCTATTAGATTAGTTACCTAATTGGATTTGGAAACTAATTAATTACCTAAACCCATTAGGAAGACCAATCATAAACCAACTTGGGGTCTCTATTGTAGCTCTATATATAGACAAGGGATTATCAATTCAATAACACACAATTCATAAGTTTTCAAGACAAGAAAACTAGAGAGAGAAAACAAATTTCTCCCTCTCGAATTATTTTCTCGAGTGGCCGGATTTTGCTAGAGGCGGTGGCCAGTGGTTAATTAATTCCGGAAGCTACGGTAAGAAAAATCCGCCGGTGGTGGCGGTTAATATTCAGGCGGCGATGAGCTGTAGAATTTTTTCGGCGAGTGGATTGTGGTGATTTGCTATCAATTGCTCGTTAGATTGTTGCCCACACAACATACGATCAAAGTCTTGAGTCATACAAGAGAATCACCTGAGTTCACGCTTCAAGAGGTACTTTCTATGTTTCCAGAAATTGTGTTGCATGATAAATCGAGTGAGTACAAACCAAGATCCTACGCAATATTATTTCAAGCAAGAATTGGAATAGCGATTGTGCTAGAGTCTTGCATTATCAAATATTCCGATTCTGGAATGCGTAGTACTAAAGTGAGTTTTTGACCGGGCCCGGACAGATAATCTTACAATGAGTTCTTGAAGAAAAAGGATCTAGAAACCGACTTCGAGAAAGAACTAATTGAAGAATATAAAGTTCTCTCTCTAGACTCTTCATTCTCTCTAAAGAGGCAACTTTGCCTACAAGGTTTCTTATGTTTTCTAAATGCCTAACTTAAGCTATTGATAGGAGCTCAAGGGAGACCTAGTGGGCTTTTGAGTTGGGCCTTAATATTTGACTTTGGTTGACCCCTCAGTCTTCCCTAGACTAATCAACTCCAATCGAACCTTTCAAATTAATTTCTCAACCCACTTTATTAATTAAATTATATTTCGTATAACCCACTTATTTAATTAAATATTAATTAAACTTTTAGGATTAATTAATTCACTTTGTCGATTAGGCAAACGCATAATTAGTCGTACTACTAACCCAAAATCACAATGGATCAAATCAAATAAAGTGAGCTAACTGACTGAATGATAGGAAAAGGCAAAAGAGAATGTTTTGAACCCAAACAGACATCACAAGATGAACTAGACTCAATACCAAAAACTCCAGGAAGACGAGCAACAGTTCTTACAGAGGGATGACCAAATCGACGATGCCACAAATCAAGTGAAATTTTAGAGCCAACCATTGTTGCTGAAACTGCCGCTGCCATCTTCTTGAAAAAGTACAAAACTCCAAATTGTTTACCTAAGCCAATCATCCTCCCTAAAATGCGGTCCTGAATCACATATGAGGTACCATCAAACGAAGAGTCAGAAAACCTAGTTCTTCAAAAAATCACTTCTTCTTCTTAAAAAATCAGTTATTATTCTTCGCCGTACTCCTTTCAAAACCATATTTAATCAAAATTTTCATTCAAACATAGATTTAAAGGAGATCGACGATTATTTTTTCTGACAAACAAAACCAAATACAACGGAAAAATTACTTCTTCTTAAAAAATACTTCTTCCTGTTCAAAAATCTTTTCTTCTTCTTCAAAAATCTCTCATTCTTCTTCAAAAATAACTTATTCTTCTTAAAAAATCACCACATCATAAAGTATGAACTGTATTTAATAAATTTACGGAACCTTATTTTCACGATTTGATGTTGGGTAATGTATTAATGATGTTATGTTCGTGTTTTATTATTCAAATAATGCTATGTTACTCCAAAATATGATATATAAATGGTTTCTGTGAGGTATTGGCACTTTCATGTGAAATGGGTTGCTTCTGATTTTTCCCCCTTATGGGACGTAACTAGATGTTGGGGGACGTTGTTGCTTTGTATTTTGGACGTAGCGGGACGTAACTTGATGTTGGGACGTTGTTGCTTTGTATTTTTGGACGTTGCGGGACGTAACTAGACGTTGTGGGACGTTGCTGCTTTGTATTTTAGAATGTTGCGGGACGTTGTCGGACGTTGCGAGATCTGATATCTATAGTATGTTGATCTGATGTCAAGTATTCGCTGATCTGATGTCTATATAATCCTGATGTGATCTCCCTTGTTTAGTATGTTTTAGTTCTACTGTATGATTTCTTTTATATTCTTGATCTGATATCTATAGTCTGTTGATCTGATGTCAAGTATTCGCTGATCTGATGTCTATATAATCCTGATCTGATATCCCTTGTTAAGTATATTTTAGTTCTACTGTATGATTTCTTTTATATTCTTGATCTGATGTTAAGTATTCGCTGATCTGATGTCTATATAATCCTGAACTGATCTCCCTTGTTAAGTATGTTTTAGTTCTACTGTATGATTTTTTTTATATTCTTGATCTGATATCTATAGTCTGTTGATCTGATGTCTATATAATCATGATGTGATCTCCCTTGTTAAGTATGTTTTTTGGACGTTGCGACAGTTGTTTTTTGGACGTGCAGGGACGTTGCAGCAGTGTTAGGAGATGTTGTGGATGGTGTTATGTGAAAATTTTAGCTTAAATTCACATGCCTAGATATAGATTTTTTTTGACGTTGCGGCAGTTGTTTTTTGGACGTAGGTGGACGTTGCGGCAGTGTTACTAGAAGTTGTGGACATGGCTGGATGTAGACGTTGTGACATTTATTTTTTGGACGTTGCGGCAGTTGTTCTGAGACGTTGTTGACTCAGCGAAGACGTTGTGGATATGCCTGGATGTAGACAGTTATGGACGTGGTGCTAGTTGTTTTTGACGTGGTTCTAGTTGTTCTGAGACGTGGTGGATTGTCTTTGTAAAAAAAAGGCAGTTTAAATTCACACGCATGGATGAGGATGTTTCTGGACATAGTGCTATTTGTTTTTTACGTGGTTCTAGTTGTATTTGTGAAAAAATTAGTTTTAATTTACATTCATGGATGTAGACGTTTCTGGACGTGGTGCTAGTTGTTTCGGACGTGGTGCTTGTGTTATGAGACGTGGTGGACATGCCTGGATGTAGACGTTGCGACAATTGTTTTTTGGACGTTGCGGCTATTGTTCTGAGACATTGTGGACTCAGCGAAGACGTTGTGGACTCAGCGAGCGCGCGCGTGGGCAAAACTTACTATATTTAGTAAGTGTACAGTTGTTAAGCAAAAAATACTATATATAGTAGTAGGTATATGTACCACTGTGTACAGGGTCTACGGACTGTTAAACTATTAGCATTAATATTAAGGGGCCACCATTGAGCAAGTACTGACCAAAACTCAAGAATTCAATTTGCCTCAGACCAAACAAACTGGTAAGATCCACCACTCAAAACTTTAATTGTCGTCAAACAAAAAATGAATCGTGATGCCAGAAATAACACATATTCCGCCGCTGGTTATTTGTAATACAGTCGCCGGATTTTCTCAAAACTAACCGTTGCCTTTTTACGCAAAGATGAAATCAAGAAAATTTTTCTCTGCTCTGATTTCATGACAAATATGAAAATGAATTTTGTACAAAGCATCTATTTCATTGATCTATAAACAAGTATTTATAGTTACAAGGATTGAAACCAAGTTTGTAAGTTTTCGATGTGGGATTGGAACCAGTTTCTTAATCTTAGAAGAACAGCAAATAGGAAACTACTATATAATAAAGTATTATATTTACAATTACTCTAAATATAGTATAATAACACCATAACACCAACAATATCGGTGGGAGCAAACTGAAAGGTTGAAAACCGGCACGGTAACCCTTGCACTAACCCTAACACCAACCTTTTAGCGTAGCCATAGTACCATCGCTAATTCACGACCGCTAGTCATAGGTTGTGCAGCTCAAGGATTTAGTGACACATCCGTTTCGTTGCTAATCCCCCTTGCATCAAGAACCCACGCGCTCTGCTCGGCATGGAACGATAGTACTTTTCTTTTGTTTTCTTTTTGTTTTATTTTGTTTTGTGTTTTGTTGTGTTTTATGTCAGATTACACTTGGTTTTTCTTTTGTGTTCTACTCTCTTTTGTATCGAAAGATTATCTGCCCGGTCTCGGTAAAAAATTCATTTTCGTGCTATGCATTCAAGAATCAGAGCTCTTGACCAGGCCTAGACTAGCAAAATTGCTATTCCAATCCTTGCTTGAAATAATATTGCGCAGGATCTTAGCTTATACTTGTATGATTTGCCATGCAACAAATAATTTCTAATTAAAGCGGAAGTTTAAAAATACCTCTTGAAGCGTGTACTTAGGTGATCACTTGTATGACTCAAGACAGGTTCGAACGTTGTGTGGGCAATGAACCAACAATCTGAAGGAAAATAGAATAAGCCTGGGCTAAATCGAAAATCTTATTTTTGTCCAATGCATTCCAGAATCGGAAACTTTTGACAAAGCTCAGGCTCAAATACATTTTCCCCTGAATGGATCTAGGCTTATACTTATTTAATTTATTAAATCGACAAACAACGCACAAAGATTGGACCTTCAACTAAAAGCGGAATGATTGAAGGTTATACCTTTGAAGCGAAGTCCTCAGTATAAAGAAAACCAAAGTCTCGGGCAATCGAATACCACCAAAATCCAAAAGATGACTCTTAGAAACATCGAATATTGCATGGGCAATAATCTATCGAAGTGTACTCGCAAAGCCCATGAAAACCCACAAGGAAATCTCTCAAAATTGGACTCAAAAGTAACCCAAAAATCTAATCAAAGCCACCGCCAAAGTGCTGCCACTACCCGCCTTTTGAGAGCTGCCGCCGGGAATAAGATACCCACGCCGATCACTAGAAAACTCCCAGCCTAGACGTGATCTAGACAGTCCGGGTTTTGGATTACCAATAAGAGATTGACAAAACCCAGACCAAATCAAACGCCCTGAGCCAAAATGGAATCCGGCGTCGGAAAAACACTGCCCGCGGCAGTCTAAAAAACTGCGAGAAGAATTTGGGCAAAAATAAAATCGAAACCAACAGTAAAGGCTTGATCTTTTGGGTGAATCCAATTTTGAACAAGTGAAAAATCTTATTCATTTTTGAAAAAGAACTCTTGAAGAAGAAGTTCTCTCTCTAGAATCTTCTCACTCAAGAAAGCAAGAGTTGTCTTGCAAAACTTCCTTAGTTTCCTTTGCCCTCAAGTTTTCTATTTATAGAGAGCTCTATTGGAGACCTAGTGGGCTTTTGAATTGGGCATTTTAATTTGACTTTCTTTGACCGCTTAGTCTTCCCTAGACTAATCAACTCCAATCGACCCATTCGAATTAATTTTTTTAACCCACTTCATCAATTTAATTTAATCAAACCCTTAGGATTAATTAATTCGTATAGAATTAATTTCTTAATCCACTTAGTCAATTAAATATTAATTAAACCTTTAGAATTAATTAATTCACTTTGTCGATTAATCAAATACATAATTAGTCGTACGACTACAGGACTAACTATGGAACTACCGCTCAAAAATGACTTTATATCGAGCCACTATATTTTCTTCTATATCTCCACATTAAAGATCTAGTGCTCGTCAGTTTATCAATTTACGGACAAACTAATTTACCGACTTCTTGGTATTCGAGATTAGTACCTCTCACCCTTCTTATTATACCGGACGTAAAGTCCACTAGCCAGATTTAGTATAATAAACCTTACAAGCTCATCTCGGGAGCACCATCAACCCAGCGAACCGGTACATGGATTCTTCTGACTAGCAACGGTGCATAAGAAGCTAAACACCGCATACCCAACCTACCGAGGTATAGGCCTCAATTGACCGCATTCTTTGGCACATCAAAGGATACAATATCTAACTCTCATGCCCGTCCCAATCTCGGGAATGACAGACTGAATACTAGGACCAAATTGACTACGCCGATCAGTACAAGTCGATTCTATCCAAACTGTTCGTGCTCAATATGCCCCGGGCATATCCGTGTTATTTTAATTAGTCTAGATAAACTAATTTCTAAACCACACGATAACCTATATACCGATAGTATGTTCAGAATATCTCAATTAAGAGCATACTTTTTATATATAAATACTTTAACTAATAACGGTATCTACTGTGTCTTTCTACACCCCGTTATCTAGTTCTATGATATAATGGAACAATTTAATACTGAAATAAAATCATATGTCATCTGTGGATATTAGTTTTTGATACAAGCCATAGTTTTTCTGTATTCAAAACTAACAATCTCCCACTAATACTCAAAGCTATGCTAAGAAGTACAAAAACTATCCAACCCGCTATTACACTGCTGTCATAATGAAATCTTTAGAACACCATTAAGCTCACTCTCATGGCTCCCTCAAGAATATGACTCCCATGCCCTCCACGTGTCTCTCAAAGACCTTTGGGGTCAATGGCTTTGTGAAAGGATCTGCAAGGTTGTCATCTGATGCTATCTTGGCCACGGTCACGTCTCCCCTCTTTACGATCTCTCATATCAGGTGGTACTTGCGCTCTATGTGTTTACTCGCTTTGTGGGCTCGTGGTTCCCTCGAGTTAGCAATAGAAACATTGTTATCACAATAAACTGTGATAGACCCAGGCAACTCAGGAACCACATCTAAGTCCACTAGGAAGTTTCGGAGTCATACAACTTATTTTGCTGCCTCTGATACGGCAATGTACTCAGCCTCGATGGTGGAGTCCGCCACGCATTTCTACTTGACACTCTGCCATACTATGGCTCCACCTCCTAGAGTAAACACAAATCCAGAGGTAGACTTACTCTTGTCCAAATCACCTTGAAATCCGAATCTGTGTAACCTAATGGTACAAGCTACTGCGATCTATAAACTAGGACATAATCTCTCGTCCTACGCAAGTACTTGAGAATGCATTTTACTGCTTCCCAGTGAGCCTTCCAAGGGTTACTCTGATATCTGCTAAACATGCCAATGATAAAACAAATATCAGGCCTCGTACATAACATAGCATACATGAGGCTACCCACTACAGAAGTATAAGGTACCGCCTGCATGGCATCTATCTTCTCAGCAGTCTTGGGACACTGCTCATTTGATATATACAATCCATACCTGAAAGGTACTGAACCCCTATTGGAGTTCTGCATGTTAAAACGGGCCAGAATCATGTCTATGTAGGATGCCTGGGAGAGTGTCAGAGAAAGTCTCCTATGTTCTCGAATAATCTTGATCCCAAGAATATGTCCAGCCTCTCCCAAATCCTTCATAACAACCATGCCTTTACGTCCGACAACACCTTCTTACTATTGCCAATCAGAAGAATGTCATCTACGTAAAGTACTAGGAACACCACCGTATCACAATTGTTGGAGTTGAATACATAAGCTATGCTTGTATTGTACATTTTCCCAGTTAATATATCGATTTATGTTTGGGTTATATCTTGATGTGCATTAATTGTCCACTTATATTATGTAGTTAGATGATGAGGTGTCTTGTGAGATCTACTGTGATAGTAGATCTCATCATTGGTTAAAAGACATAATATATAAATGAGGTTCATAACCGAGACAGCTTTGGACAAACTGTCGATTTAGGTTATTATGTGATTCGGATAATTGGTTTATCTAAACTAATTGAATCATATAGATATGCCCGGGGCATATTGAACTTGACCATTAGGAATGATTTGTCTTGTACTGATTTAATAGACCAATCGTTCTTGGTATTCTATCTCTTAATCCCTAGACTCAAGCGGCCATGAGGATTAGACATAGTGTACTTTGCCAATGGGTGAGGTCAATTGTGGCCAATAGTCTCGGTAGGTTGGTGCACGTGTTTAGTTGCTTGGTGAAAGGAAACCATGTACCGGTGCATCCGGGGTGATGATGTTCCCGAGATGAGCTCGTAATGTTTATTATACTAAATCTGGCCGGTGGACTTATGTCCGGTAGTATAAAGGTCGAGTGGTACTAGTTTCATAATTAAAGAAGTTAATTAATTAATTTATCAGTGAATTAATAAATTAATGAGCACTATATCTTTGATGTGGGGAGATTATGAATATAAATTAATTAAGTTGTTCCAGAAGTAATTATGGTGTTGGATGGTAGTGCCAAAATTAATCCGTTAGTGGTACAATTAATTTTGTAATGGGTTAATTGAATAGGTAGAACTAATTAATTGAATAATTATTCCTAAGGGTTAATTAAGTAATTAACAAAGTGGAATTAATTAATTAATTAAGTCTTAAGGTTCAATTAAATTAGGAAATCCTACAGATTGGGAAATCTAGAGGATTTGGTTTATCCTATACCTAATTGGATTTAAAAACTAATTAATTACATAAACCTATTAGGAAGACCAATCCTAAACCAACTTGGGGTCTCTCTTGTAACTTTATATATAGACAAGGGATTAGCTATTCCACTATATACAATTCATAAGTTTTCAAGATAAGAAAACTTAGAGAGAGAAAATTTCTCTCTCTAAAAATGGATTTTTTAAGCTAAAAGCTGTTGATTTTTCTTCTGTTTTGGGTTGCTGAATTTTTTCCAAATAGGCGGCGCGTGTAGCTCCTCTCTCAGGTCCCAGGCAGTGCATGATCTTCACGCATTAGGGACATGTTGTTGCAGAGTTTTTCAGGTAACCCAGTTATGGTGATTAGCTGATCAAATTCCTGGTAAGATTGCTGCCCACACAGCATACAAGCAAAGTCTTGAGGCATATAAGAGAATCATGTGGGTATACGCTTCAATAGGTAATTCTTATTTTTCCGCTTTTAATTAAGAATCTTTGTTGCGTGATAAATCGAATAAGTGCAAACTCAGATCCTGCGCAATGTTATTTCGAAAGGGTTGGAATAGCAATTGTGCTAGCGTCTAGACCTGGCCAGAGATTCTGATTCTAGAATGCATAGCACGAAAGTGAGTTTCTGGCTAGGCTCGGGCAGATAATCTTTCAACCATCACGCTTGCGATAAACACACTGCTTATCCGGACACTGAGTGAATCTATAGGACTGGATAACCTCGTCAAAACGGATGTTCAAAGATGTGGATGCATGTTTAAGTCCATAAATAGAGCTCTTAAGCCTGCATACCTTGTGCTCTTGGCCCTGAACAAAGAAACCCTCTGGTTGCTGCATAAAGATGGTCTCCTCAAGACTTCTATTAAGGAAAGCTATCTAGACATCCATCTGCCAAATCCCATAGTCCATATGAGCAGCTATGGCCAAGAGATTCCGGATCGACTTAAGCATAGCTACAGGGGTAAGGGTCTCCTCATAATCGATACCCTTTTTCTGAGTATACCCCTTCGCCACAAGCCTTATCTTGAAGGTTTCAAACCTCCCGTTAGATCCTCTCTTTTGCTTGTAAACCCATTTGCACCCAATAGGCTGAAACCCATCAGGAAGGTCTACCAGCTCCCATACCTGATTTGAGTCCATAGAACCCATCTCAGCAATCATCACTTTCTGCCAAGAATCTGTGTCTTTATCCTGCAGAGCCTCATTGTAGCTAACTGGGTTTGGTTCATGAGCACCAAGGATAAAGTCCAAAGACTCACCCAAACCCATGTACCTCTCGGGTTGTCTGCAACCCTCCCACTACGACGAGGCACAGCCTGTGTAAGAGCATCATCTGTGATAGTGTGTGCAGTCTCTTGTGGTGTGTCTTCCTGTATTGGTGCATCTTGAATAATGGATTGTCTTCTAAGCTCTTCTAATACTACCTTGCTACTTGACTTGTGATCTAAAGCACAGTCCTCCTTAAGAAATCTGGCATTGGTGCTGATCACCACCTTCTAATCCTGAGGACTATAAAATAGACCACCTCTCGTTCCCTTGGGGTAGCCTATAAACAGCATATACTTGGTTCTTACCTCTAATTTGCCTGCATTTGCCTTGAGCACATGTGCTGGACAACCCCAAATCCTGAGATGTCTCAAACTAGGCTTTCGCCCAGTCCACAACTCTACTGGGGTCGAAGGCACTGACTTAGATGGTACAAGGTTGAGGATAAAACATGTTGTCTCTAATACATAACCCCAAAATGAGATAGACAACTCACTGTAACTCATCATCGATCTAACCATATCCATAAGAGTCTTGTTCCTTCTCTCTGCTACACTATTCTGCTGAAGTGTGCCAGGTGTAGATAACTGGGACTGAATACCCTCCTCTGACAAATAGGACCTAAATTCACTAAAGAGGTATTCACCAATGCGATCAAATTGCAAGGCCTTGATACTCTTACCTAGATGGTTCTCCACCTTAGCCTTAAACTCTTTGAACTTGCAAAAGTATTCAGACTTGTGTGCATCAGGTATATGTATCCATATCTAGAGTAATCATCCATTAATGTAACGAAATACTCATAACCACCTCTAGCCTGAACTGACATAGACCCACACATTGAATGAATCAACTCTAAAATGTCCTTGACCCTATACCCCTTTGCCTTGAAAGGCCTTTTGGTCATCTTACCCTCCAAGCAGGGCTCGTAGGTCGGATAGCTGTCAATCTCCAATGAGCCAAAAGGCCCATTATTGACCAACCTTTGAATCCTACTAAGGTTGATATGACCTAGTCTCAGGTGCCAAAGATAAGTTTGATTCAAAGGGAAAGACTCTTTTCTCTTATTATGATTCGGTGATGAATTACCAGTTTCAGTGTTGTGCACAACTGGGAAGTTTATCTTGATTAAAAACAGATTGTCAACTAATGTACCAGACCATATAAGCATCTGGTTCTTTCTAATAAAAACAGAATTATAAAAAAAAAAAACACTTATAACCATTCAATAAAACTCTCAAAACTGAAAGTAAATTCTTTCGAAAACTGGGTACATATAGACAATCCTTCAAATTTAAAACATTGTCTGAAAAGTACAGACATAAAACTCCCATTGTAATAACCGAAACTCTGGTATTATTCGTAAGGTAGACCTGCAACTCTCTCTCTCTAAGCAGCCGGGTCACTTGGAACCCCTGCAAAGAATTACAAATGTGATCAGTGGATCCTGATTCCACACACCAAGTATCCATGGGAATCGCTGCTAAACACGTCTAAGTAACTAGGGAAAATTTGAATATACCTCAAGGCTTCTGGCAATCCTTCTTCCAATGTCCCGCCTTACCACATCTGAAGCACTTGCCTTTCGGCTTATGCTTCTTGGCAATGCCCACCTTGGGTCCATGAACAGTAGCTCCTGCTTTCTGGCCTCTCTTCCTCTTATGCTTCCTGGCTTTGGGCCCAGCAGAGGAACCTGAGGGATCAACAGTAGCCAATGCTTGCTTTTTCTCTACGAAAAGGGCCTCAGCAGACACCAATACAGTCATGAGCTTGGGAAATGAATATGAGAGCTTGCCCATATTATAGTTCAACCGAAACTGCACAAAACTGGGGGGCAAGCTCTGGAGGATGATATCGACCTAGGTCTTCCCATCAATATCACCTCCCAATATCTCGATCTCATTGATGCAACTGATCATGTCCAATACGTGATCTCTCACTGAGGTGCTTTCAGCCATCCTAGCATTCATGAGTTTCCTTATAGCTGACTTCTTAGCTACCCTGCCCTGATGTCCAAACATCTCCCTGAGGTTAAGCATCATATCGTAGGCTGAGGTAAACAACTGATGCTGATACTACAGTACACTCGACATAGAAGCCAAGATGAGCACTGGGTCATCTCATCAGCTTTCTACCAGCTCGTATATGGCTCTCGCTGCTCAGGGGTGGCATTATTGCTAGGCTTTGGGAGGCACTCCTCAGTGAGCATGTATTTGTAACCTTCAGCAGTAAGGACAATGTCCAGGTTACGTTTCCAGTCAATGTAATTTTGACCCATAAGTTAGTTCTGATTCAATATGATAACTAGCGGGTTGAACAACATATCAACAATTGAAAAATAAACAGTCAAGTTTCAGTATTACTTTTTCAAAAATATCGAAATCCACAAAAAACAATATAATCTTCTACCGACATCTCTCACACCGGGATTAACGGAGGTCACAATGGGTGAACGTCTACGCCAACCCACATTTTTTTGAGAAGAACCGAAGTTCATTAATTCCATTATCTGACCAATGATCTTATGATCAATGAAATTAATAGTCGATAATTTTAGCCGTACACGAAGATAGTGTAACCTCGATGGAAGGGATACTAAAAATGGTACACTAAGTGTTTGCCATTACGTGACTTCAAAGTTTGTTACTTAGGATACTAATGCGCCTCGGATGGTGAGGGTGTCGCAACTCTCTCCAATTAAACCCACTATAGTCATCCCTTTAAAAATTCATTCCGGTGAAATATGTGACTGAAACTCATCCGATATGGAGGAAGGTCTAAGCTGGCACGCAAGTTTAACCACATCACCAATGAACCCGTAATAGAGGCCATGGGGATATTTACCAACCCGGTCCTACTTAGATTTTTAAGTTTGAGAATTTTTCCATTTTAACATGCAATATCTTAACAAAGAATATTCGCACCGTTGGAGTTTTAATATGCGAATAATCTACCTTAGTTAATTGTACTTTACTTTTTAAAAATATTTTGGTTTTCGTTCATGCAAATAAATCGAAAGTACACAATCAACAAAAAGACATAAATACGGGATATTAAAGAAATATAATTTCTCGACTATTATGGTCTTCTCTATCGTTGATTCCTTAAAGCCTCGGTGACACGTCCCATCATGTCGCTCCCACTGGTTATCTAGATTCCTCTCTATTCGCCCGAGTTTTCTCAGTTTTCTACATAATTAGGAATCACCCATAATTACGATAAACTAAAACCCGCGAATATAAGTTACCCAAACTAACGTCTTCGTCATAATACATAAATTCCTATATACAAGCCATTTTTCTAGGAATTTAAAGACGATAACATTAGATTAAATCCTACTACAAGATTTATCTAATCCTACACTATTTCCAGCTCGTGGTTATTACTATTACAGACATTTCCATTAAAAAACAATACAAGCCCGGACATATCCCGGGGTTTATGAATGAAAAATAAATTCTACCATAATAGCCGGGAAACTAATAACCTATTTAAACATTTCGAAAAAATAATAATGCCAAAATAAAGCCGTGTAATAAATTAAGTAAGTATAAAGCCAAAACACTCACTCTGATACCAATTTGAAGGAAAACAGAACAAGCACGGGCTAAATCAAAAATCTCACTTTTGTGCAATGCATTCCACAATCGGAAACTTTCGACAAAACTCAGGCTCAAACTCATTTTCCCCCCAACGGATATAGGCTTTTACTTATTTAATTTATTAAATTGACAAACAATGCACAAACATTGGACCTTTAATTAAAAGCGGAAGAATTAAAGGTTATACCTTTGAAGCGAAGTCCTCAGTATAAAGAAAACCAAAGTCTCAGGTAATCGAATACCACCGAAATCCAAAATATGACTACTAGAAACTTCGAATATTACGTGGGCAATAATCTATCGAAGTATACTTGCAAAGCCCACCAAACCCACAAAGAAATCTCTCAAAATTGGACTCAAAAGTAACCCAAAAATCTCATCAAAACCACCACCAAAGTGCTGCCACTGCCCGCCGTTTGAGAGCTGCCGCCGGGAATAAGATACCTACGCCGATCACCAGAAAACTTCCAGCCAAACGTGATCTAGATAGTCTAGGTTTTGGATCACCAAGAAGAGATGAAAAAAACCAAGACCGAATCAAACGCCCGGAGCCAAAACGAAATATGGCACCGAAAAAACGCTGCCCGCGGCAGTACAAAAAATTGCGAAAGAATCCGTGCACAAATAAAATCGAAACCGACACTAAAGGCTTGATATTTTGGGTGAATCCAATTTCGAAGAAGTGAAAATCTGATTCGTTTTTGAAAAAGAACTGTTGAAGAAGAAGTTCTCTCTCTAGAATCTTCTCACTCAAAAAAGCAAGAGTTGTCTTGCAAGACTTCCTTAGTTTTCTTTGCCCTCAAGTTTTCTATTTATATGGAGCTCTAATGGAGACCTAGTGGGCCTTTGAGTTGGGCTTTTTAATTTGACTTTCGTTGACCGCTTAGTCTTCCCTAGATTAATCAACTCCAATCGACCCATTCGAATTAAATATTTTTTTAACCCACTTTGTTAATTTAATTTAATCAAACCCTTAGGATTAATTAATTCGTATAGAATTAATTTATTAATCCACTTAGTCAATTAAATATTAATTAAACCTTTAGGATTAATTAGTTCACTTTTTTGATTAGTCAAATACATAGTTAGTCGTACCACTATCGGACTAACTATGGAACTACCGCTCAAAAACGACTTTATATCGTGCCACTATATTTTCTTCTATCTCTCCACATCAAAGATCTAGTGCTCGTCGGTTTATCAATTTACTGACAAACTAATTCACCGACTTCTTGGTATTCGAGATTAGTACATCTCGACCTTCTTATTATACCGGACGTAAAGTCTATTGGCCAAATTTAGTATAATAAACCTTACGAGCTCATCTCAGGAGCACCATCAACCCAGCGAACCGGTACGTGGATTCCACGAACTAGCAACGGCTTGTAAGAAGCTAAACATCGCATACCCAACCTATCGAGGTATAGGCCTCAGTTGACCACACTCTTTGGCACATCAAAGCATACGATATCTAACTCTCACACCTGTCCCAATCTCGGGATTGAGAGACTAAATATTATGACCGAATTGACTACGCCGATCAGTACAAGTTAATTATATCCAAACTGGTCGTGCTCAATATGCCCCGGGCATATCCGTGTGATTTTAATTAGTCTAAATAAGCTAATTTCCAAACCACATGATAACCTATATCGATAGTATGTTCAGACTATATCAGTTACGAGTATACTTTTTATATATTAATACTTTAACCAATAATGGTATCGACTGTGTTTCTCACACCCCGTTATCCAGTTCTATGATATAATGGAACAATTTAATACTGAAACAAAATGATATGTCACCTGTGGATATTAGTTTTTTATACAAGCCATAGCCTTTCTGTATTCAAAACTAACTCAATCAGCAATCAACACAATTGATGAAAGATTATCTGCCCAGGTATGGTCAAAAATTCACTTTTGTGCTATGTATTCCAGAATCAGAACTCTTGACCAGGCCTATACTCTAGCACAATTGCTATACCAATCCTTACTTGAAATAACATTGCGCAGGATCTTGAGTTGCACTTGTTCGATTTATCACGCAATAATTAATTCATAATTAAAGTGGAAGTTTAAAAATTCTCTCTCGAAGCATGTACTTAGGTGATTCTCTTGCATGACTCTAGACAAGCTCATACATTGCGTGGGCAACACTAACGAACTAAACGAATCAGCAATTCAAAGGAGAACACCAAAAACTGTCCAGAAAAGCTGGGCTGCCCGTCGCCCTTAGCCCGTGGTCCACACGCGCGGTCGATGAGCCGCCACTCGCCGCCGATGTCGACGTCGGAGAGAGAAGCTGAGTGGTCACCCGGAGCTGCTGGGCAGAATTCTTTCCGCTGCTCAAATCCACCCGCCATGCGCCAAAAAGGAAGAAAAAAGAATTGCCATAAAGCCTTTCTTTTATTTCTCTCTCTAGCTTTTCTAACTCTAGTTTCTTGAATTGTGAAACTATGAATTGTGTGTTCTAATTGCTAACTCTCTATGTCTATTTATAGAGTTACAAGAGAGACCTCAAGTTAGTTAAGGATTGGGCTTCCTAATGGGTTTAGATAATTAATTAGTTTCCAAATCCAATAAGGTAACAAATCTAATAGGATAACCAAATCCAATTAGATTTCCTAATTTCTACGATTTCCTAATTCTAATTCAAACTTAAGACTTAATTAATTAATTAATTACTTAGTTAACACTTGGGAATAACTAATTATACTTAATCAATTAACCCATTACATAATTAATCGTACCACTAATGGATTAATTATGACACTACCATCTGTTGGAGTAGAATACATAAGCTATGCTTGTATTGTACAGTTTCCCAGTTTAATATATCGATTTGTGTTTCAGTCATATCTGGTTGTGCATTTATTGTCCATTTATATTATGTAAGTAGATGATGAGGTGTCTGGTGCGACACAGTAGATCTCATCATTGGTTGAAAGACATATAAATGAGGTTCGTAACCGAGACAGCTTTGGATAAACTGTCGTTCTAGGTTATTATATGATTCAGATAATTAGTTTGTCTAAACTAATTGAATCATATAGATGTGCCCGGGGCATATTGAACTTGACTCTTAGGAATGATTTGTCTTGTACTGATTTAATAGACAAATTGATCCTTGTATTCTATCTCTAAATCCCTAGACTCGAGCGGGCATGAGGATTAGACATAGTGTACTTTGATCTGCCAATGGGTGAGGTCAAATGTGGCCAATAGTCTCGGTGGGTTGGGTGCGCGTGTTTAGTTACTTGGTGTGCTGCTGCTTGTCGAAAGGAAACCATGTACCGGTGCGTCCGGGGTGATGGTGCTCCCGAGATGAGCTCGAAATGTTTATTATACTAAACCTGGCCAGTGGACTTATGTTCGGTATAGTAAAAAGGTCGAGTGGTACTAGTCTCGGAATATTAAGAAGTTGATGAATTAATTTATCAGTAAATTAATGAATTAACGAGCACTATATCTTTGATGTGGGGAGATTATGAATATAATTTAATTAAGTTGTTCCGGAAGCAATTCTGGTGTAGGTTGGTAGTGCCATAATTAATCCGTTAGTGGTACGATTAATTATGTACTGGGTTGTTGACAAAGGTAGATTTAATTAGTTGAGAAATTAATTATTCCTTGTGTCAGTTGGTTGTGAATCATCCCAGGAACTGGATTGGGATAAGTTAATCCCTGTGTCAGTTGGGAGTGATTCATCCCAGGAACTGGATTGGGATAAGTGAATCCCTGTGACAGTTGGGAGTGTATCAGTCCAGGAACAGGATTGAAGGAAACAAAATCTGTATCAATCTAGAAACAGGATTGAAGGAAAACAGAAACCCAGTAGGAAAGACCAATCCTATTCCAACTTGGAGTCTCTCTTGTAACTCTATAAATAGACAAGGGATCAGCCATTCAACAATCACAATTCAAGAGAGATTCATAATTCAAGAATCTAGAGAGATAAAATTCTAGAGAGAGAAATTTCCTTCTCTCTCAAGAACGAATTTTTGAGCAAATTGGCGGCTAGTTTTCTTCATCAAGTGGCCGAAAATATTGGTCCAAAATACTAGCCCCGTGTGTTGCTTTCTCTCTCTCCGGGCAGTGCGTTTGCAGTACGTGCTAGGTGCGGAGGTGCTGAATTTTTTCAGCAGGTGGATTGTGGTGAGTTGCTGATCAATTGACTTCTAGATTGTTGCCCACACAACAAGAGGTCATAGTCTTTGAGGCATACAAGAGATTCACCAGGTGCACGCTTCAAAGGTATTATTCTATAGTTCCGCTTTTATTAGAATTTTTGTTGCGTGGTAAATCGAGCAGGTACAAACCCAGATCCTACCAAAATCTTTCAATTGGTATCAGAGCCTGGTTTAGGGGGTTCTGTGCTTGTTCGATTTATTACATGGTTTTATTTGCAGGTGGTTTAGAATCCCGACTATTATGGTTACGTTTGTATGGGTTTTAATTAAACTCCGGGACATGTCCGGATTTAATTTTATTATGAATGTTTGTAATAGTTTAACCACGTGCTGGAAGCCGTGTAGGATTAGATTAAATCTGTAGTAGGATTTTTTCTATGTAATTTCGATTATTTAATTTTCCTAGAATGCCTTGTAGTAGGAAAATTATTTTTTATGTAATCGAAGGCGTTATGGTGGGCGACTTGGATTCGTGGGTTTTGGGTTATCATGAATTTGAAGAAACCCTGAAAAACCCAGAACGAATTGCAAGAAGACCAAATAGCGTGGGAAAAAGCGAAGGAGGAGTTGGCGGCAGGAGGCGACGCCGGCAACGTTTGCCGGCAGCAAAATCGCCGGCCGGCAGGGTCGCGCACGCAGGGCCGCGCGCACGGCCCGTGCGGCCTGTGCGCGTGGGCAGCGCGGCCCTCGGGCCGTGCTGCGGCTCGGGCGGCCCGTTCGGGCTGTTTTTGGCCTATTTTTCCTCCAGTTTTCGTTTTTTGAAATTCAAGACTCTCTCCATCGAGTGATGTGATGGGACACGAGATCAAGGCAGAAGATGGAAGCAATTAAAGCCATAATAGTCGGGGAATTTATTTTTTCGAATTTATTTCCCGTATTTATTGTTTTAATTTTTATGCTTTATTTTTATGCTGTATTTTAGATGCATGAATTAAAGCATGTCTGGTTTTATGGTTGCACATAACTTAGGTTAGTTAATTGCATATTAAAACCGGAAAAACCCTCAATTTGGAAATCTAAGTGGGAGCGGGTTGTGTTATATCCCCATGGCCACCATTACGGGTTCATATGCGATGTGGGTGGGCTTGCGCGTTGGCATTAGGGCCTTCCTCCATTCGGATGAGTTCAGCCCCGAGATCGCTAGACTATGAGCTTTTGAGTAAGATGACTAGAGCGAGTTTAACTAGGAGAAATGCGACACCCTCTCCATCTGAGGCGCACTATCCTGAGGTAACAAACTCAGAAGTCACGTAATGGCACACACTTAGTGTACGATCTGCAGTATTCCTCCCGCGAGGTTACGCTGCTTACTTGTACGGCTGAAAGCACCGACTATTAGCTACATTGATCAAAAGATCGTTGGTCAGATAGTGTAGTTAATGAACTTGATTCTTCTCAAACGAATGTGGGTTAGCGTAAACGTCCACACTGCGTGGCTTGCGAGAATCCCGGTGGATGAGATGTTGGTGGATTAATATTATTGTTTTGAGGGAAATCAATAATTAATTGAATTTTCATGTTTTTTGAAAATTCTAGCATATATAACTGAAACACTGTTGTTTAACTTTCCAGTTTAAATCGATATGGCATTCAATCCTTTAGCTGCTATTTTGAAAAACAATAATTTAACTGGAACAAATAATGTCGATGGAAGTCGTAACTTCGACATTGTCCTTAGGGCTGAGAGCGCTCCTGTGAGAGATCGTGTCATTGACATGATTAGTAACATCAACAAGGTTGAGGTAATGGGAGGCGAAATCGTTGGTGAAACCAAAGCCGATATTATCCTCCAGAGCTTGCCTCAAAGCTATGAGCGGATTCGGTTGAACTACAACATAAGTAAGATGTTGTGGAGTTCATCCGAGCTCTTGGCAGAGTTGATGGCGCCTCAAAGCTATGAGCGGATTCGGTTGAACTACAACATAAGTAAGATGTTGTGGAGTTCATCCGAGCTCTTGGCAGAGTTGATGGCGGCTAAAAGTCTTCTTCAAGAAAAGAAGCGAGCTTTAGTCGCAGTCAAAGCTTTAGAATCTTCTTCTGAGCCTGAGGCTGGAAAGAAGAAGAGAAAGCTCGAGGGAGTAGCTAAAAAGGCACAAATTGTGCCTAAGCCAGATATTGCAAAGAAGAAGTCAAAAGACAAGTGCTTCAAGTGCAATAAGACGGGACATAGGAAAGCGGATTGTCCAAAGCTTATAAGTACGATAAATTATGCCTTAATTACTGAGACATGTTTAACGGCGATTCCCACAGATACTTGGTGTGTGGATTCAGGTGCCATTGACCATGTTTGTAATTCTTTGCAAGGGTTCCAAGTAACCCAGAAGCTTAGAGAAGGCGAATTGGATATCTACTTGGGCGACACTACAAGAGTGTCAGTAGAAGCAGTGGGAGTAGTTAAGTTGAATTTCAAAAATTCTAGCTTGGAGTTAGTTAATTGTCTTTATGTACTGAGTTTTAGAAAGAACTTGATTTCGGTTTCTAAACTCTTGAAGAACGGGTATAAGTTTATTTTTTCTGATGACTGTGTTGTTATTAGAAGAAATGGAAAACTTATTTGTTCTGGTTCATTGGCGGACAATTTGTTTGTGGTTAACTCTAACTCCCCTGTTGCGCAAAACATAGAGATAGATAGCTCAGAATCTAACATTAATAAGAGGAAGAAACCTTCTGAAATGAATCAAACCTATCTTTGGCATCTAAGGCTAGGTCATATATACCTTAGTAGGATTCAAAGGTTGGTTAATGATGGACCTTTGGGTTCATTAGATATTGACAGTTATGCAACCTGCGAATCTTGCTTGGAAGGTAAGATGACCAAGAGACCTTTTAAAGCAAAAGGCTATAGAGCTAAAGAAGCATTAGAGTTGATTCATTCTGACTTGTGTGGACCTATGACGGTCCAGGCACGAGGGGAATATGAGTATTTCGTGACATTCACGGATGATTACTCTAGGTACGGATACATTTACCTAATGCGCCACAAGTCCGAATGTTTTGGCAAGTTCAAAGAGTTTCGGGCAGATGTTGAGAAGCATCATGGTAAGAGTATCAAGACACTGCGTTCAGATCGTGGTGGGGAGTACCTGTCCCATGAATTTCGAGATTACCTCACAGAGGTAGGAATTCAGTCTCAGTTGTCTGCACCTGGCACGCCACAGCAGAATGGTGTAGCAGAAAGGAGGAACCCAACTCTTATGGAAATGGTTAGGTCCATGATGAGCTATAGTGATTTGCCAAGTTCGTTCTGGGGATATGCCTTGGAAACGGCAATGTATATTCTTAATCTTGTACCATCTAAAATCGTGCCTTCAACCCCAGTAGAGTTATGGAACGGGCGGAAGCCCAGTCTAAGACATCTCAGAATTTGGGGCTGCTCAGCACATGTGCTTTAGGCAGATACGGCTAAGTTAGATGCAAGAACAGAATTAATGCTGTTTGTAGGATATCCTAGGGGAACGAAAGGTGGTCTATTCTATAGTCCTAAAGATCAGAAGGTGGTGGTAAGTACCAACGCTAGATTTTTAGAAGAGGACTATGTCTTAGACCACAAGCCCAAGAGTAAGATTGTACTAGAAGAGCTTAGATGGCAAACTACTAATCCTGATGCACCCGTACAAGTAGATACACCACACACTGCACATGAGATCACAGATGATGCGCCTACACAGGCAGTGCCTCATCGTAGTGGGAGGGTTGTGAGACAGCCAGACAAGTTCGTTGGCATGGGAGAGGCTTCAGACCTAGTCCCAGGTATGCCTGAACCTGACCCAGTTAACTACAATGAGGCACTTCGAGATAAAGATGCAGAATCTTGGCGTAAGGTAATGATATCCGAGATGGGGTCAATGGACCACAATCAAGTCTGGGAGCTTGTGGACCTGCCTGATGGGTTTAAGCCCATTGGATGCAAGTGGGTCTACAAACATAAGAGAGGACCTGACAGGAAGGTGGAAACCTTTAAAGCTAGGCTGGTGGTGAAGGGGTATACTCAGAAAGAGAGAATCGATTATGAGGAAACCTTCTCCCCGGTAGCCATGCTTAAGTCGATCCGGATTCTCTTGGCCATAGCTGCTCATATAGATTATGAGATTTGGCAGATGGATGTCAAGACAGCTTTCCTGAACGGAAGTCTTGAGGAAACCATCTTTATGCAGCAACCAGAGGGATTCATTGAAAAAGGCCAAGAGCATAAGGTTTGCAGGCTTAAGAGGTCTATTTATGGATTTAAGCAGACATCCAGATCTTGGAACATCCGGTTTGATGAGGTAATCCAGTCCTTTTGGATTTACTCAGTGTCCGGATGAGCAATGTGTATATCGCAGACGTGATGGAAACTTAGTGGTGTTTCTTGTGCTTTACGTAGATGACATTCTATTGATTGGCAACAACAAGAAAGTGTTATCAGACGTAAATGCATGGCTGTCCAAGAAATTTGATATGAAGGACTTAGGGGAAGCGGGACATATCCTTGGGATCAAGATCATTCGAGATCGTAGGAAACGTTCAGTAACGCTCTCCCAAGCTTCGTACATAGACACGATTCTGGCCCGTTTTAACATGTAGAACTCCAAGAAAGGTTTTCTACCTTTCAGGCATGGAGTGTTTCTATCTAAGGAACAGTCTCCTAAGACTGTTGAGGAGATAGAGGCCATGAAGACAGTTCCGTATGCTTCGGCAGTAGGAAGTCTCATGTATGCCATGTTGTGTACGAGGCCTGATATCTGTTATGCCGTTGGCATGGTGAGCAGATATCAGAGTAACCCCGGGAAAGCTCATTGGGAGGCAGTAAAATGCATTCTCAAGTATTTGCGCAGAACGAGGGACCAAGTTCTGGTCTATCAGGCGTCTGAGCGGGTACCCCGAGGTTACACATATTCAGATTTCCAAGGCGACAGGGACAAGAGCAAGTCTACCTCAGGGTATGTGTTTACTCTAGGAGGTGGAGCCATAGTTTGGCGGAGTGTCAAGCAGAAATGCATGGCGGACTCTACCATGGAGGCTGAATACGTTGCCGCATCAGAGGCAGCGAAAGAAGCAGTATGGCTCAAGAACTTCCTAGTGGACTTAGACGTGATTCCTGGTTTGCAGAAGTCTATCACAGTTTATTGTGATAACAATGGTGCAGTAGCAAACTCGAAGGAACCACGAGTCCACAAGGCGAGTAAACATATACAGCGCAAGTACCACCTGATACGAGACATCGTAAAGAGGGTAGATGTGGTCATGGCTAAGATACCATCAGAGGATAACCTTGCAGATCCGTTCACGAAAACATTGACCTCTAAAGTCTTTGATGCTCACGTGAAGGGCATGGGGATCAGATGCTTAGGAGAGCCTTGACAGTTTTTCTAGATAGATAGCAGCAGATTGGGTAGGATTGTATGTAGTTGTATACTTAAAGCACAGCTTAAGTATTAGTGGGAGATTGTTGGAGTAGAATACATAAGCTATGCTTGTATTGTACAGTTTCCCAGTTTAATATATCGATTTGTGTTTCAGTCATATCTGGTTGTGCATTTATTGTCCATTTATATTATGTAAGTAGATGATGAGGTGTCTGGTGCGACACAGTAGATCTCATCATTGGTTGAAAGACATAATATATAAATGAGGTTCGTAACCGAGACAGCTTTGGATAAACTGTCGTTCTAGGTTATTATGTGATTCAGATAATTAGTTTGTCTAAACTAATTGAATCATATAGATGTGCCCGGGGCATATTGAACTTGACTCTTAGGAATGATTTGTCTTGTACTGATTTAATAGACAAATTGATCCTTGTATTCTATCTCTAAATCCCTAGACTCGAGCGGGCATGAGGATTAGACATAGTGTACTTTGATCTGCCAATGGGTGAGGTCAAATGTGGCCAATAGTCTCGGTGGGTTGGGTGCGCGTGTTTAGTTACTTGGTGTGCTGCTGCTTGTCGAAAGGAAACCATGTACCGGTGCGTCCGGGGTGATGGTGCTCCCGAGATGAGCTCGAAATGTTTATTATACTAAACCTGGCCAGTGGACTTATGTCCGGTATAGTAAAAAGGTCGAGTGGTACTAGTCTCGGAATATTAAGAAGTTGATGAATTAATTTATCAGTAAATTAATGAATTAACGAGCACTATATCTTTGATGTGGGGAGATTATGAATATAATTTAATTAAGTTGTTCCGGAAGCAATTCTGGTGTAGGTTGGTAGTGCCATAATTAATCCGTTAGTGGTACGATTAATTATGTACTGGGTTGTTAACAAAGGTAGATTTAATTAGTTGAGAAATTAATTATTCCTTGTGTCAGTTGGTTGTGAATCATCCCAGGAACTGGATTGGGATAAGTTAATCCCTGTGTCAGTTGGGAGTGATTCATCCCAGGAACTGGATTGGGATAAGTGAATCCCTGTGACAGTTGGGAGTGTATCAGTCCAGGAACAGGATTGAAGGAAACAGAATCTGTATCAATCTAGAAACAGGATTGAAGGAAAACAGAAACCCAGTAGGAAAGACCAATCCTTTTCCAACTTGGAGTCTTTCTTGTAACTCTATAAATAGACAAGGGATCAGCCATTCAACAATCACAATTCAAGAGAGATTCATAATTCAAGAATCTAGAGAGATAAAATTCTAGAGAGAGAAATTTCCTTCTCTCTCAAGAACGAATTTTTGAGCAAATTGGCGGCTAGTTTTCTTCATCAAGTGGCCGAAAATATTGGTCCAAAATACTAGCCCCGTGTGTTGCTTTCTCTCTCCGGGCAGTGCGTTTGCAGTACGTGCTAGGTGCGGAGGTGCTGAATTTTTTCAGCAGGTGGATTGTGGTGAGTTGCTGATCAATTGACTTCTAGATTGTTGCCCACACAACAAGAGGTCATAGTCGTTGAGGCATACAAGAGATTCACCAGGTGCACGCTTCAAATGTATTATTCTATAGTTCCGCTTTTATTAGAATTTTTGTTGCGTGGTAAATCGAGCAGGTACAAACCCAGATCCTACCAAAATCTTTCACCATCCAACACTAGAATTGCTTCCAGAATAACTGAATTACTTATTTTTTAATCTCCAACATCAAAGATATAGTGCTCGTTAATTTATTAATTTAATGATAAATTAATTAATTAACTTCTTATAATCCAATATTAGTACAACTCGACCTATTTACTATACCGGACATAAGTCCACCGGCTGGGTTTCTTATGATAAACATAACGAGCTCATCTCAGGAGCACCATCACCCCAGACGCACCTGTACATGGTTTCCTTTCGACAAGCAGTAGCACACCAAGTAACTAAACACGCGCACCCAACCTACCGAAAGTATTTGCCACAGATGACCTCACCCTTTGGTATATCAAAGTACACTATGTCCAATCCTCATACCCACTTAAGTCTAGGGATTAAGAGATAGAATTCAAGGAATGAATAGTATATTAAAGCAGTATAAGAAAATTCATCCTAAATGGTCAAGTTCAATATGCCCTAGGTATATATGTATGATTCAATTAGTTTAGACAAACCAATTTCTGAATCACATAATTACCTAAACCGATAGTGTGTCCAAAACTGTCTTGGTTACAAACAACATTTATGTATTATGTCTTTTAACCAATAATGAGATCTACTGTGTCACACTAGACATCTCATTTTCTAATTACATAATATAAATGGACGGCATATGCACAACATATAAACTAAAACATTCAATTGATATATTAATTGGGAAATAGTATAATACAAGCATAGTTTTAGTATTCAAACCTAACAATCTCCCACTAATACTTCAGCAGTGCATTAAGTATAAAACTACATTTAATATTTGCAACTACAATACAACTAGAAAAACTATCATGGCTCTACTAAGTATCTGATCCCCATGATCTCCACGTGAGCCTCAAAGACTTTTGCAGTCAATGTTTTTGTGAATGGATCTGCAAGGTTATCTTCTGTTACTATCTTCATTACAACCACGTCTTTCCTCTTGGCAATATCTCGTATTAGGTGGTACTTGGGCTGTATATGCTTACTCGCCTTGTGGGCTAATGGTTCTTTCGAGTTTACTACTGCACCGTTGTTATCCGAGTACACTGTGATCGACTTCTGCAAACCAGGAATTACATCTAAGTCCACTAGAAAGTTCTTGAGATACACTACTTCTTTCGCTGCCTCTGATGCGGCAACGTATTCAGCCTCCATGGTAGAGTTCACCAAGCATTTCTACTTGACACTCCGTCGAACTATGGCTCCACGTCCCAAAGTAAACACATACCCTGAGGTAGACTTGCTCTTTTCCCTGTCGCCTTGGAAATCTGAATCTGTGTAACCTCGGGGTACCAGCTCAGGCGCCTGATAGACCAAGATTTGGTTTTCTTTCTACGCAAATATTTGAGAATGCATTTTACTACTTCCCAATAAGCTTTCCCGGGGTTACTCTGATATCTGCTCACAATGCCAACCACATAACATATATCAGCCTCATATGTAACATCACATACACGAGACTTCCTACTGTCGAAGCATAAGGAACTGTCTTCATAGCTTCTATCTCCTCAACAGTCTTGGAAGACTATTCTTTAGATAGATGCACTCCTTGTCTGAAAGGTAAAAAAACTTTATTGGAGTTCTGCATGTTAAAATGAGCCAGAATCGTGTCTATATATGAAGCTTGAGAGAGCGTTAGTGAACGTTTTATATGATCTCGAATTATTTTGATTCCAAGGATATGTCCCGCCTCTTATAAGTCTTTCATATCAAATAATTTGGACAGGTATGCCTTAACATCTGATAACACTTTCTTATTGTTGCCAATTAGTAAAATGTTATCTACGTAAAGCACAAAAAACACCACTGCGTCTCCATCACATCTGCGGTACACTTATTATTCATCCGGACATTGAGTAAATCCGTAAGATTGGATTACCTCATTGAACTAGATGCTCCACAATCTGGATGCCTGCTTAAGTCCGTAAATGAACCTCTTAAGCCTGCAAACCTTATGCTCTTGGCCTATTTCAATGAATCCCTCTGGTTGCTGCATAAAGATGGTTTTCTCAAGACTTCCGTTAAGGAAAGCTGTCGTAACATCCATCTGCTATATCTCATCATCTAAATAAGCAGCTATGTGTTAGTTTTGAATACAGAAAAGCTATGGCTTGTATCAAAAACTAATATCCACAGATGACATATCATTTTGTTTCAGTATTAAATTGTTCTATTATATTATAGAACTAGATAATGGGGTGTGGAAAGACACAGTAGATACCGTTATTGGTTAAAGTATTGATATATAAAAAGTATACTCATAACCGAGATAGTCTAAACATACTATCGGTATAGGTTATCGTGTGGTTTGGTAATTAGTTTATCTAGACTTGATTAAATCACACGGATATGCCCGGGGCATATTGAGCAAGACCAGTTTGGATAGAATTGACTTATACTGATCGGCGTAGTCAATTCAGTCATAGTATTCAGTCTCTCAATCCCAAGATTGGGACGGACGTGAGAGTTGGATATCGTATGCTTTGATTTGCCAAAGAGTGCGGTCAATTGAGGCCTATACCTTGGTAGGTTGGGTATGCGGTGTTTAGCTTCTTACGTGTCGTTGCTAGTCAGAAGAATCCACGTACCAGTTTTCCGGGTTGATGGTGCTCCCAAGATGAGCTCGTAAGGTCTATTATACTAAACCCAGCCGGTGGACTTTATATCTGGTATAATAAAAGGTCGAGTGGTACTAATCTCGGATACCAAGAAGTTGGTGAATTTGTTTGTCAGTAAATTGATAAACCGACGAACGCTAGTTTTTTAATGTGGGGAGATAGAAGAATGAAGGAAAACTGAACAAGCCTGGGCTAAATCGAAAACCTCACTTTCGTGCAATGCATTCCAGAATCAGAAGCTTTTGACCAAGCTCAGGCTCAAATTAGTTTACCCATGAACGGATCTAGGCTTATACTTATTTAATTTATTAATCAGGACACAAAAGATTCGATCTTTAATTAAAGCGAAATACTTAAAGATTTTACCTTTTGTAGCGAAGTCCCTTGCCTAAAGAAAAATCCAATCTTTGTTGCGATTTCCACAAAGAATCCGAAGAATGACTCCGATACAAACTCCGAAATAGTGTGGGCTATTGTCTACGGAGTTACCCACGGCAAATTAAGAAAACCCAAGAAACTTGCTCCGGAAGAAAACTCAAAAAACCATGAAAATTGGACTGCCCAGAATTTTTCAAGAAAAAACTGCTGCGCTGAAAACCTTGCTGTGCAAGAAACTTCGCCCGGACTAGATTAAAACATTTTGCCAGAACTATTCAATCACTGTAGTCCCGATCTGTACAACTAGTCTTCATGGATCACTCAAGAAGAAGATCAATGTGAAAACTAGTCGGTTCAGGGCACCAGATTAAAGAACAGCGCCGGGATTTTGATCGGAAAAACTGCTGCGCGTCCGGGCTGAAAAAACTGATCAGCGCAACCTCCAGTGTGGAAAATCCGATCGGGGCTGATTAAGAATATTTTGGGCAGTATAAAGCTTGAGTCTTCTGAAGGAGAAAGTTCTCTTAGTCGACTTCGAGAGAAAACTTGACGAGGAAGACACAGTTTTCTCTATAAACTAAACTTTCTCTATCTACCCTTTACTTGGGTGTCAAGTTTCTTATTGTCTTACTTGCCCAATAAGTTGTATTTATAAGGACCTTCTAAGGAGACCTAATGGCCTCTCGAGTTAGGCCTTAAAATTTGACTTTGGTGGACCGCTAAGTCTTCCCGACTAATCAACTCCAATCATCCCATTTAAATTAATTTATTTAATCCACTTCGTTAATTTAATTTAATCGAACCCTTAGAATTAATTAATTTAAAATAGAATTAATTTATAAATTCACTTCATCGATCAAATATTAATTAAACCTTTTGGATTAATTAATTTACCTTGTCGATTAGTCAAATGCATAATCGGTCGTACCACTAACGGACCAATTATGGAACTACCGCTCGAAAATGACTTTACATCACGCCATTATATTTTATTCTATCTCCCCACATTAAAGATCTAGCGCTCGTCAGTTTATCAATTTACTGACAAATTAATTCACCGACTTCTTGGTTTCCGAGATTAGTACCACTCGTCTTTTTATTATACCGAACATAAAGTTCACCGGACGGGTTTAGTATAATAACCTTACGAGCTCATCTTGGGAGCACCATCAACCCGGCGAACCGGTACGTGGATTCCTCCGACTAGCAACGGCACGTAAGAAGCTAAACACCGCATACCCAACCTATCGAGGTATTGGCCTCAATTGACCTCACCCTTTGGCAAATCAAAGCACACCATATCCAACCCTCATGCCCGTCCCAATCTCGGGATTGAGAGACGGAATACTAGGACCAAATTGACTACGCCGATTAGTATAAGTCAATTCTATCCAAACTGGTCGTGCTCAATATGCCCGGGCATATCCGTGAGATTTAAACTAGTTTAGATAAATTAATTTCCAAACCACACAATAACCTATACCGATAGTATGTTCAGACTATCTCAGTTACGAGCATACTTTTTATATATCAATACTTTAACCAATAACGGTATCTACTGTGTCTGTCCACACCCCGTTATCTAATTCTATGATGTAAAGGAACAAATTTATACCGAAACAAAATGATATGTCAACTGTGGATATTAGTTTTTGATATAAGCCATAGCTTTTCTGTATTCAAAACTAACAAAGAAAATATAATGGTGCGATGTAAAGTCGTTTTCGAGCGGTAGTTCCATAATTAGTCTGATAGTGGTACGACTAATTATGCATTTGACTAATCGACAAGGTGAATTAACTAATCCTAAAGGTTTAATTAATATTTAATCAACAATGTGAATTCAGAAATTAATTCTATTTGAATCAATTAATTCTAAGGGTTTGATTAAATTAAATTAACGAAGTGGGTTAAGAAATTAATTCGAATGGGTCGATTGGAGTTGATTAGTCGGGAAAGACTAAGCGGTCAATGAAATTCAAATTAAAAGGCCCATCTCGAGAGTCCATTAGGTCTCCATTAGAGCTCTTATAAATAGAAAGCTTAAGGCTAAAGAAACTTAAGAAAATCTTGCAAAAGACATTTATGTCTTCCTTAGAGTGAGAAAGTTCTAGAGAGAAACTCTCTTCCCTTTCGAGTTTTCTTTCAAAAATGAACTTGGATTCTCACTTCTCGATTTAGATTAACTTGAAAGCTTAAACTTTTAGATAGCCCATTGATTTTTGGAGTTGCCCACTGCTGGAATTACTGTTCACATACTGTTCACAGAACTGTTCACGCCGGAATCACTATTCACGAGCAATGTTCACAGACACTGTTCATGGACACTGTTCACTCTGGGGTGCTTGATCCAGCTGGGTTTGTGTTGATCTCTTCCTTGGGTTGGTGATCCACAATCCTGGTTGTCTAGATCGTGACTGGAGTTGATGTGGGTTCGATTTTATTGGCGAGAAAAGTAGTGGGCAGCAGTTTTTTGGGTTAAAGATTTGGTCTAATTGAGGGATTTTCTTGGTGGGTTTCTCGTGGGCTTTGGTAGCAGACTTCGATAGATTATTGCCCACGCAATATTCGATGTCGTCTCGGAGTTATCTTTTGGATTTCTTGTGGAAGTCGCATAAAGATTGGATTTTTCTTATTGCGTTGGACTTTGCTACAAAGGTATAACCTTTAATCCTTCCGCTTTTAATTAAAGGTGTGATCATTGTGCGTTAGATGTCATTTTAATAAATTAAATAAGTATAAGCCAAGATCCGTTCGTGGATAAATGAATATGAGCCTGAGCTTGGTCGAAAGCTTCCAATTCTGGAATGCATTACACGAAAGTGAGGTTCTTTATTTAGCCCGGGCTTGTTCTGTTTTCCTTCAAAATGGTATCAGAGCGTTGGTTTCGGTCTTATACTTGTTTGATTTATGACACGACTTTATTTTGGCATTATTATTTTTGTCGAAATGCTTAAATAGGTGGTTATTGGTTCCCCGGCTATTGTGGTAGAAATTTATTTTTCATTCATAAACCCCGGGACATGTCCGGGCTCGTATTGTTTTTTGAATGGAAATGTCTGTAATAGTAATAACCATGAGCTGGAAGCCATGTAGGATTAGAAAAATCTTGTAGTAGGATTTGATCTAATCATGTCGTCTTTAAATTCCTAGAGAAATGCCTTTGTATATAGGAATTTATGTATTATGACGAAGACGTTATTCTGGGTAACTTATATTCGCGGGTTTTGGTTTCTCGTAATTTTGGGTGATTCCTAATTACGTAGTAAACTGAGAAAACCCAGGCGAATTGAAAGGAATCCAAATAACGAGTGGGAGCGACATGACGGGACGTGTCACCGAGGCGTCAAGGAATCAACGATAGAGAAGGCCATAATAGTCGAGAAATTTTATTTCTTTTAATTTCCTGATTTATGAGTTTTTGTTGATTGTGTGTTTTTTGTTTTATTTTGCATGAATGAAAACCAAACCAAAATTGTTTTTAAAAGGTAACGAGCAATTAAGTAAGGTAGATTATTCACATATTTAAACTCCACCGATTTATGGGTGTGAATATCCATAGTTAAGATATTGCATGTTAAAACGTAAAAATCCTCAAGTTTAAAAATCTAAGTGGGAGAGGGTAAATATCTCCATGGCCTCCATTACGGGTTCATTGGTGATGTGGTTAAACTTGCGTGCTGGCTTAGACCTTTCTCCCTATCAGATGAGTTTTCAACCACAGATATCACCAGCAAGAATTTCTAAAGGGATTAGTATCCTAAGTTTAATTGGAGAAAGTTGTGACACCCTCGCCATCCGAGGCGCATTAGTATCCTAAGTAATAAACTTAACAGTCACGTAATGGAATACACTTAGTGTACCATTTTTAGTATTCCTCCCATCGAGGTTACGCTTTCTTTGTGTACGGCTAAAATTATCGACTATTAATTTCACTGATCATAAGATCGTTGGTCAGATAATGAAATTAATGAACTTCGGTTCTTCTCGAACGAATGTGGGTTGGCGTAGACATTCACCCATCCTGATCTGTTTTAATCCCGGTGTGAGAGATGTCGGTAGAAGATTATATTGGTTTTTTGAGGATTTTCAATATTTTTGAAAAAGTATACTGAAACTTGACTGTTTATTTTTCAGTTGTAGTTGATATGTCATTCAACCCGCTAGCTGTCATTTTGAACCAGAACAAACTTACGGGTCCAAATTATATTGACTGGAAATGTAACCTGGACATTGTCCTTACCGCTGAGGGTTACAAGTACATGCTCACTGAGGAGTGCCCCCCTAAGCCCAGCTATGATGCCACCCCTGAGCAGCGAGAGCCATATACAAGGTGACAGAAGGCTAATGAGATGACCCGGTGCTAAATCTTGGCTTCTATGTCGAGTGTACTGCAGCACAAGCAACAGTTGTTTACCTCAGCCTACGATATGATGCTCAACCTCAGGGAGATGTTTGGACATCAGGGCAGGGCAACCAAGCAGTCAGCTATGAGGAAACTCATGAATGCTAGGATGGCTGAAGGTACTTCAGTGAGGGATCACGTGCTGGACATGATGAGCTGCATCAATGAGATCGAGGTATTTGGAGGCGACATTGATGTGGAAACCCAGGTCGATATCATCCTCCAGAGCTTGCCCCCCAGTTTTGAGCAGTTTTGGTTGAACTATAATATGAGCCAGCTCTTGAAAAATTTTGGTAGGATCTGGGTTTGCACTTGCTCGATTTACCACGCAACAAAAATTTCTATTAAAGCGGAATCTTAGAAAAGTACCTTTGAAGCGTGCACCTGGTGATTCTCTTGTATGCCTCAAAACTATGACTTCACGTTGTGTGGGCAACGAACTAGAAGTCAATTGATCAGCTACTCACCACAATCCACCTGCTAGAAAACTCTAGCCCCGCAGCACCTGGCACGTACTATAAACGCACCGTCCGCAGAGAGAAAGCTACGCGCAGCTGGTATAAACCAAGGCCAAAATTTCAACCACTAGAAACCCAAAAACCAGCCACACACTTTCTTGAAAATTTGACTTGGAGAGAGAAACGTTTTCTCTCTCTAGAAATCCTGTGGATTAATTGTTTTAATTATATTTAATGACTGATCCCTTGTCTATTTATAGAGTTACAAGAGAGACTCCAAGTTGGTTTAGGATTGGTCTTCCTACTGGGTTTCTGTTTTCCTTCAATCCTGTTTCCGGACTGATACAGATTCTGTTTCCTTCAATCCTATTCCTGGACTGATATACTCCCAACTGTCATAGGGATTCACTTATCCCAATCCAGTTCCTGGGATGAATCACTCCCAACTAACACAGGGATTCACTTATCCCAAACCAGTTCCTGGGATGATTCACAACCAACTGACACAAGGATTAATTAATTTCTAAATTAATTAAATCTGCCTTTGTCAACAGCCCAGTACATAATTAATCGTACCACTAACGGATTAATTATGGCACCACCAACCTACACCAGAATTACTTTCGGAACAACTTAATTAAATTATATTCATAATCTCCCCACATCAAAGGTATAGTGCTCGTTAATTCATTAATTTACTGATAAATTAATTTATCAACTTCTTTAATTCCGAGACTAGTACCACTCGACCTTTTTACTATACCGGACATAAGTCCACCGGCCGGGTTTAGTATAATAAACATTTTGAGTTCATCTCGGGAGCACCATCACCCCGGACGCACCGGTACATGGTTTCCTTCCGACAAGCAGCAACACACCAAGTAACTAAACACGCGCACCCAACCCACAGAGACTATTGCCCACATTTGACCTCACCCATTGGCAGATCAATGTACACTATGTCTAATCCTCATGCCCACTCGAGTCTAAGGATTTAGAGATAGAATACAAGGATCGATTTGTCTATTAAATCAGTACAAGACAAATAATTCGTAAGAGTCAAGTTCAATATGCCCCGGGCATATCTATATGATTCAATTAGTTTAGACAAACTAATTATCTGAATCACATAATAACCTAGACCGACAGTTTGTCCAAAGCTGTCTCGATTACGAACCTCATTTATATATTATGTCTTTCAACCAATGATGAGATCTACTGTGTCGCACCATACACCTCATCATCTACTTACATAATATAAATGGACATAAACATGCACAACAAAATATAATTGAAACACAAATCGATATATTAAACTGGGAAACTGTACAATACAAGCATAGCTTAAGTATTCTACTCCAACAGCTCTCATATTCACTTCCCGAGCTCATGACTGCATTGGTGTCTGTTGAGGGCCTATTCACAGAGAAAAAGCAAGCCTTGGCTACTGCTGGTCCCTCAGGTTCCTCTGCTGGGCCCAAAGCCAGAAAGCAAAAGAGGAAGAGAGGCCAGAAGGCAGGAGCTGATCATGGACCCAAGGTGGGCATTGCCAAGAAGCACAAGCCGAAAAGCAAATGCTTCAGATGTGGCAAAATGGGACATTGGTAGAAGGACTGCCCAAAGTCTCGAGGTATGTGTAAATTTTCCCTAGTCACTGAGACGTGTTTAGCGGTGATTCCCACAGATACTTGGTGTATGGATTCAGGAGTCACTGATCACGTTTGTAATTCTTTGCAGGGGTTCCAAGTGACCCGGCTGCTTAGAGAGTGAGAGTTGCAGGTCTACCTTGGGGATACTACCAGAGTTTTTGTTGCTGCAGTGGGAGTAGTTTGTCTTTATTTTTCAGACTCTATTTTACATTTGAGAGATTGTCTTTATGTACCCAGTTTTCGCAAGAACTTACTTTCAGTTTCTAAACTTGTTTTGGATGGTTATAAGTGTGTTTTTTCTGATGGATCTGTTTTTATTAGAAAAGGCCAAAAACTTATATGTTTCGGTACATTGGTTGACAATTTGTTTTTAATTAAGACACACTCCCTAGTAATGCAAAACACAGAAACTAGTAGCTCATCACCGAATCATAATACGAGAAAAGAGTCTTCCTCTTTGAATCAAACTTATCTTTGGTACTTGAGACTCGGTCACATCAACCTTAGTAGGATTCAAAGGCTGGTCAATAGTGGGTCTTTGGACTTACTGGATATTGACAACTATTCGACCTGTGAGTCCTACTTGGAGGGTAAAATGACCAAGAGACCTTTCAAGGAAAAGGGGTATAGGGCCAAGGAGGTTTTAGAGTTGATTCATTCTGAGGTGTGTGGGCTTATGTCAGTTTAGGCTAGAGGTGGTTATGAGTATTTCGTGACTTTAATGGATAATTACTCTAGATATAGATATATATACCTAATGCGTCACAAGTCTGAACACTTTGGCAAGTTCAGAGAGTTCAAGGCTAAGGTGGAGAACCATCTGGGTAAGAGTATCATGGCCTTACGATCTGATCGCAGTGGCGAATACCTCTCTAGTGAATTTAGGTCCTATTTGTCAGAGGAGGGTATTCAGACCCAGTTGTCTACACCTGGCACACCCAGCAGAATGGTGTAGCAGAGAGGAGGAACAGGACTCTTATGGATATGGTTAGATCGATGATGAGTTACAGTGAGTTGCCTATCTCGTTTTAGGGTTATGCCTTGGAGACAGCATGTTTTATCCTCAACCTCATGCCATCTAAGTCTGTGCCTTCGACCCCAGCAGAGTTGTGGAATGGGTGAAAGCCTAGTCTGAGACATCTCAGAATTTGGGGTTATCCAGCACATGTGCTCGAGGCAGATGCAGGCAAGTTAGTGGCAAGAACCAAGGTTATGCTGTTCATAGGCTACGCCAAAGGAATGATAGGTGGTCTATTTTATAGTCCTCAGGATCAGAAGGCGGTGATCAGCACCACTGCCAGATTTCTTGAAGAGGACTATATTTTAAATCACAAGTTAAACAGCAAGGTAGTATTGGAAGAGATTAGAAGTCAATCCATTATTCCAGATGCACAAGTACAGGAAGACACACCACAAGAGACTGCACACACTATCACAGATGATGCTCTGGCAGAGGCTGCACCTCATCGTAGTGGGAGGATTGTCAGACAACCCGAGAGGTACATGGGTTTAGGTGAGTCTTCGGACTTTA
The DNA here is from genome assembly GCA_030378225.1 of Knoxia roxburghii. Classification (NCBI taxonomy): domain Eukaryota; kingdom Viridiplantae; phylum Streptophyta; class Magnoliopsida; order Gentianales; family Rubiaceae; genus Knoxia; species Knoxia roxburghii. The sequence goes on along the minus strand of CM059416.1, from coordinate 29,018,341 downwards.
TCCCTGACACTCATAAACCAGACCCAGTTAGCTACAATGAGGCTCTCCAGGATAAAGATGCAGATCCTTGGCAGAGAGCGATGATTGCTGAGATGGGTTTCATGGACCCAAATCAAGTATAGGAGCTGGTAGACCTTCCTGATGGGTTTAGGCCTATTGGGTACAAATGGGTCTACAAGCGAAAGAGCGGATCTGACGGGAGGGTTGAGACCTTCAAGGCTAGGCTTGTGGCAAAAGGGTATACTCAGAAAGAGGGTATCGATTATGAGGAGACCTTTTCCCCGGTAGCTATGCTTAAGTCGATCCAGATTCTCTTGGCCATAGCTGCTCATATGGACTATGAGATTTGAAAGATGGACGTCAAGACAGCTTTCCTTAATGGAAGTCTTGAGGAGACCATCTTTATGCAGCAACCAGATGTTAAGGGCCAAGAGCACAAGGTATGTAGACTTAGGAGGTCCATTTATGGACTTAAGAAAGCATCCAGATCTTGGAACATCCATTTTGACGAGGTTATCCAGTCCTATGGATTCACTCCGTGTCCAGATGAGCAGTGCGTTTATCGCAAGTGTGATGGTGATACGGTGGTGTTCCTCATACTTTACGTAGATGACATCCTTCTGATTGGCAACAGTAAGAAGGTGTTATCAGACGTAAAGGCATGGTTATCCAAGCAATTCGATGTGAAGGATTTGGGAGAGGCTGGACCTATCCTTGGGATTAAGATTATTCGAGATCGTAGGAGACGTTTTCTGACTCTCTCTCAAGCATCCTACATAGACACTATTCTGGCCCGTTTTTACATTTAGAACTCCAAGAAGGGTTCACTACCTTTCAGGCATGGGGTGCATTTGTCTAAGGAGCAATGTCCTAAGGCTGCTGAGGAGAAAGATGCCATGAAGGTGGTACCCTATGCTTCTGCTGTGGGTAGCCTCATGTATGCTATATTGTGTATAAGGCCTGATATTTGCTTTACTGTTGGCACGGTTAGCAGATATCATAGTAACCCTAGGAAGGCTCACTGGGAGGCAGTAAAATGCATTCTCAAGTACTTGCACAGGACGAGAGATTATATCCTAGTTTATAGAGCGCAGGAGCTTGTACCATTGGGTTACACAGATTCAGACTTTCAAGGTGATTTGGACAAGAGTAAGTCTACCTCTGGGTTTGTGTTTACTCTAGGAGGTGGAGCCATAGTATGGTGGAGTGTCAAGCAGAAATGCGTGGCGGACTCCACCGTGGAGGCTGCGTAAGTTGCCGCTTCAGAGGCAGTGAAAGAGGTTGTATGGCTCCGGAGCTTCCTGATTGACTTAGATGTGGTTCCTGGGTTGCCTAGGTCTATCACAGTCTACTGTGATAACAATGGTGCAGTTGCTATCTCGAGGGAACCACGAGCCCATAAGGCGAGTAAACACATAGAGCATGAGTACCACCTGATACGAGAGATCGTAAAGAGGGGAGACATGATCATGGCCAAGATAGCATCAGATGACAACCTTACAGATCCTTTCACCAAGCCATTGACCCCAAAGGTCTTTGAGAGACATGTGGAGGGCATGAGAGTCAGATTCTTGAGGGAGCCATGTGAGTGAGCTTAAAGGCATTATGGAGATTTCACTATGACAGCAGTGTAATAGCGGGTTGGACAGTTTTTGTACTTCTTAGCATAGCTTTGAGTATTAGTGGGAAATTGTTAGTTTTGAATACAGAAAAGCTATGGCTTGTATCAAAAACTAATATACACAGATGACATATCATTTTGTTTCGGTATTAAATTGTTCCATTTGAAGGAAAACTGAACAAGCCCGGGCTAAATCGAAAACCTCACATTCGTGCGATGCATTCCAGAATCGGAAGCTTTCGACCAAGCTCAGGCTCAAATTAGTTTACCCATGAACGGATCTAGGCCTATACTTATTTAATTTATTAATCGGGACACAAAAAATTAAATCTTTAATTAAAGCGGAATTTAAAGATTATACCTTTTGTAGCGAAGTCCCTCGCCCAAAAGAAAACCCAATTCTTTTGCGCGAAATCCACAAGAAATCCGAAGAATTCTCCAATACAAGCTCTGAGATAGTGTGGGCTATCGTCTACGGAGCTACCCTCGGCAATACGACTGAAAACCCAAGAAACTTGTTTCTCAAGAAACTCAAATTGAGGCTGCCCAGAATTTTTTTTCAAAATTATAGCTGCCCATAATTTTTTTTAACAAAATTGAAGCTGCCCAGAATTTTCTTTCTCAAATTGAAGCTGCCCGGAGCTTAAAACAAAGGCTGCCAGTTTCCTGCTTCTTCAATCGAACCGTCCTATGAAAACCGACCACCGGACTGGTCTCTATGGTCCCGATCTGTACAGCCCGATATCATGGATCACTCCATCGGAAGATCAACATGAAAATCAGGCTGCTCAGGGCACCTAAGTAAACCAGTACCGGGTTTTCTTTCACTGCAGCATTGCTGCGAAAACCCTGGACCGCATCGGACTGTCGACTGTGTAGTCTGCCAAGGTCCAGCCGCGATCTGCACAGCAGCCCTCCCGGATCACCGACCAAAAAGGAAGAGATCAACAAGAGGAAGCTGCCGGATCAGCACCCCAGACCTGTAGCAGCTAGCCGGTGAAAAACAGGTGCAGAAATCTGCACCGAGGGAAAAACAGCGAGCGAAAAAAAAATTGCAGCAAGGAAACCGACTGCCTTTTCCAAAATTCTGATCAAGCTGTTCTTAAAATCGAGTGGGCTGAGTTCCTTATCGAAGAAGAAAGTTATCTTGGTCGACTTCGAGAGAAAACTTGACGAGGAAGACACGTTCTCTCTCTAGACCAAACTTTCTCTTTTTAGCCAAAAGACTTGGCTGCCAAGTTTCTTCACTTAGGGTTTTCTTGCCTATTATGTTGTATTTATAGGAGCTTCTAAGGAGACCTAATGGGCTCTCGAGTTAGGCCTTAAAATTTGACTTTCGTTGACCGCTAAGTCTTCCCGACTAATCAACTCCAATCGACCCTTTTAAATTAATTTATTTAATCCACTTTGTTAATTTAATTTAATCGAACCCTTAGAATTAATTAATTCAAAATAGAATTAATTTCTAAATTCACTTCGTCGATCAAATATTAATTAAACCCTTCGGATTAATTAATTTACCTTGTCGATTAGTCAAATGCATAATCGGTCGTACCACTAACGGACCAATTATGGAACTACCGCTCGAAAATGACTTTACATCGCGCCATTATTATTTCTTCTATATCCCCACATTAAAGATCTAGTGCTCGTTGATTTATCAATTTACTGACAAATTAATTCACCAACTTCTTGGTTTCCGAGATTAGTACCACTCGACTTTTTATTATACCGAACATAAAGTTCACTGGCCAGGTTTAGCATAATAACCTTACGAGCTCATCTCGGGAGCACCATCAACCCGGGGAACCGGTACGTGGATTCCTCCGACCAGCAACGACACGCAAGAAGCTAAACACCGCATACCCAACTTACCGAGGTATTGGCCTCAATTGACCTCACTCTTTGGCAAATCAAAGCACACGACACCCAACCCTCACGCCCGTCCTAATCTCGGGATTGAGAGACAGAATACTAGGACCGAATTGACTACGCCGATCAGTACAAGTCAATTCTATCCAAACTGGTCGTGCTCAATATGCCCCGGGCATATCTGTGTGATTTAAACTAGTCTAGATAAACCAATTTCCAAACCACACAATAATCTATACCGATAGTATGTTCAGACTATCTCGGTTACGAGCATACTTTTTATATATCAATACTTTAACCAATAACGGTATCTACTGTGCTTGTCGACACCCCGTTATCTAGTTCTATGATATAAAAGAACAGATTTATACTGAAACAAAATGATATGTCATCTGTGGATATTAGTTTTTGATACAAGCCATAGCTTTTCTGTATTCAAAACTAACAATCTCCCACTAATACTCAAAGCTATGCTAAGAAGTACAAAAACTGTCCAACCCGCTATTACACTGCTGTCATAATGAAATCTCCAGAACACATTTAAGCTCACTAACATGGCTCCCTCAAGAATCTGACTCCCATGCCCTCCACATGTCTCTCAAAAACCTTTAGGGTCAATGGCTTTGTAAAGGATCTGCATGGTTGTCATCTGATACTATCTTGGCCACGGTCACGTCTCCCTTCTTTACGATCTCTCGTATCAGGTGGTACTTGCGCTCTATGTGTTTACTCACCTTATGGGCTCGTGGTTCCCTTGAGTTAGCAACTGCACTATTGTTATCACAATAAACTATGATAGACCTAGGCAACTCAGGAACCACATCTAAGTCCATCCGGAAGTTCCTCAGCCACACAGCCTCTTTCGCTGCCTCTGAAGCGACAACTTACTCGGCCTCCATGGTAGAGGCTGCCACGCATTTCTGCTTGACACTCTTCCATACTATGGCTCCACCTCCTAGAGTAAACACAAACCCAGAGGTAGACTTACTCCTGTCCAAATCTCCTTGAAAGTCCGAATCTTTGTAACCCAATGGTACAAGCTCCTGCGCTCTATAAACTAGGACACAATCTCTCGTCCTGGGCAAGTACTTGAGAATGCATTTTACTGCCTCCCAGTGAGCCTTCCCAGGGTTACTCTGATATCTGCTAACCATGCCAATGGCAAAGCAAATATCAGGCCTCGTGCATAATATAGCATACATGAGGCTACCCATTGCAGAAGCATAGGGTACCGCCTTCATGGCATCTATCTCCTCAGCAGTCATAGAACACTGCTCCTTAGACAAATACACCCCATGCCTGAAAGGTAATGAACCCTTCTTGGAGTTCTGCATGTTAAAACGGGCCAGAATCGTGTCTATGTAGGATGCCTGAGGGAGAGTCAGAGAACGTCTCCTACAATCTCGAAGAATCTTGATCCCAAGGATATGTCCAGCCACTCCCAAATCCTTCATATCGAATTGCCTGGACAGCCATGCCTTTACGTCTGACAACACCTTCTTACTGTTGCCAATAAGAAGAATGCCATCTACGTAAACTACAAGGAACACCACTATATCACCATCACGCCTGCTATAAACACACTGCTCATCCGGACACCGAGTGAATCTAGAGGACTGGATAACCTCATCAAAACGGATGTTCCAAGATCTGGATGCTTGCATCTCTATCCTGAAGAACCTCATTGTAGTTAACTGGGTCTGGTTCACGAGCACTAGGGATAATGTCCGAAGACTCACCCAAACCCACGTACCTCTCGGGCTGTCTCACAACCCTCCCACTATGACGAGGCGCAGCCTATGTAAGAGCATCATCTGTGATAGTATGTGCAGTCTCTTGTGGTGTATCTTCCTGTACGTGTGCATCTGGAATAGTGGACTGACTTCTAAGCTCTTCCAATACTACCTTGCTGCTTGACTTGTGATCTAAAATATAGTCCTCCTCAAGAAATCTGGCATTGATGACCACCACCTTCTGATCCTGAGGACTATAAAATAAACCACCTCTCGTTCCTTTGGGGTAGCCTACAAACAGCATAACCTTAGATCTTGCCTCTAACTTGCCTGCATCTGCCTCGAGCACATGTGCTGGACAACCCCAAATCCTGAGATGTCTCAGACTAGGCTTACGCCCACTCCACAACTCTACTGGGGTCGTAGGCACAGACTTAGATGGCACAAGGTTGAGGATAAAACACGCTGTATCCAAGGCATAACCCCAAAACGAGGTAGGCAACTCACTGTAACTCATCATTGATCTAACCATTTCCATAAGAGACCTGTTCCTCCTCTCTGCCACACCATTCTGCTGGGGTGTGCCAGGTGCAGACAACTGGGTCTGAATACCCTCCTCTGACAAATAGGTTCTAAATTCAGTAGAGAGGTATTCACCACCTCTAGCCTGAACTAACATAGGTCCACATACGTCAGAATGAATCGACTCTAAAACCTCCTTGGCCCTATACCCCTTCGCCTTAAAATGCCTCTTGGTCATTTTACCCTCCAAGCAGGACTCACAGGTCGAATAGCTGTCAATATCTAGTAAGTCCAAAGACCCACTCTTGACCAACATTTGAATCCTACTAAGGTTGATATGACCTAGTCTTGGGTGCCAAAGATAAGTCTGATTCAAAGGGGAAGATTCCTTTCTCTTATTATGATTCGGTGATGAGTTACTAGTTTCTGTGTTTTGCATAACTGGGGAGTAAGTCTTGATTAAAAACATATTGTCAACCAATGTACCAGAATATATAAGTTTCTGGCATTTTCTTATAAAAACCGAACCGTCAGAAAATACACACTTATAACCATCCAAAACAAGTTTCGAAACTGAAAGCAAGTTCTTTCGAAAACTAGGTACATAAAGACAATCCTTTAAAAGTAAAATAGAGTCTGAAAAGTAAAGACTAATAACTCCCACTGCAGCCACAGAAACTCTGGTAGTATCCCCAAGGTAGACCTGCAACTCTCCCTCTCTAAGCAGCCGGGTCACTTGGAACCCCTGCAAAGAATTACAAACGTGATCAGTGGCTCCCGAATCCACACACCAAGTATCTGTGGGAATTGCCGCTAATCACGTCTTAGTGACTAGGGAAAATTTACTTTTAACCTCGAGGCTTTGGGCAATCCTTTTTCCGATGTCCTGCTTTGCCACACTTAAAACATTTACCTTTCGGCTTTTGCTTCTTGGCAATGCCTGCCTTGGGTCCATGATTAGTTCCTGCTTTCTGGCCTCTCTTCCTCTCTTGCTTCCTGGCTTTGGGCCCAGCAGAGGAACCTGAGGGACCAACAGTAGCAAAGGCTTGCTTCTTCTCAGTGAATAGGCCCTCGGCTGACACCAATGTAGTCATGAGCTCGGGGAGTGAATATGAGAGCTTGCCCATATTATAGTTCAACCGAAACTGCTCAAAAAACTGGGAGGCAAGCTCTGGAGAATGATATCGACCTGGGTCTCCCCATCAATATCACCTCCCAGTACCTCGATCTCATTGATGCAACTGATCATGTCCAGCACGTGATCCCTCACTGAAATGCCCTCAACCATTCTAGCATTCATGAGTTTCCTCATAGCTGACTGCTTGGCTACCCTGCTCAAGGGGACAATCCTCAGTAAGCACGTACTTGTAACCCTCAGCGGTAAGGACAATGTCCAGGTTACATTTCCAGTCAATATAGTTTGGACTCGTGAGTTTGTTTTGGTTCAAAAATGACAGCTAGCGGGTTGAACGACATATCAACTAAAAATAATGAAAAAACATGTCTCAGTATACTTTTCGAAAATATTGAAAAATCCTCAGAAAAGAAATATAATCTTCTACCGACATCTCTCCCACCGGGATTAACGCAGGTCACAATGGGTGAACGTCTACGCCAACCCACATTCATTCGAGAAGGACCGAAGTCCATTAATCTCATTATCTGACCAACGATCTTATGATCAATGAAATTAATAGTCGATAATTTTAGCCGTACACGTAAATAGCATTACCTCGATGGGAGGGATACTATAAACAGTACACTAAGTGTATGCCATTACGTGACTTCTAAGTTTGTTACTTAGGGTACTAATGCGCCTCGGATGGCGAGGGTGTCACAACTTTTCCCAATTAAACACACTATAGTCATCCCTTTAGAAATTCATTCCAGCGATATCTGTGATTGAAAACTCATCCGATGGGGAAGCCGTTTAACCACATCTCCAATGAACCCGTAATGGAGGCCATGGGGTTATTAACCAACCCGCTCCCACTTAGATTTTTAAAATAATTTCAATTCGCCCTAGTTTTTCTCGGTTTTCCATTTCGGTTTCTTACGTAATTAGGAATCACCCAAAATTACGAAAAACCAAAATTCGGGTTTTCTCGGTTTTCTACGTAATTAGGAATCACCCAAAATTACGATAAACCAAAACCCCACGTAATTAGGAATCACCCAAAATTACGATTAAACCAAAACTTGCGAATGTAATTAAGTTTGAGGATTTTTACGTTTTAACATGCAATATCTTAACTATGGATATTCGCACCCATAAAACCGTTGGAGTTTTAATATGCGAATAATCTACCTTAGTTAATTGCACATTACCTTTTGAAAAACTTTTGGTTTGAATTTCGTTCATGCAAAATAAAACGAAAATCACACAATCAACGAAAAAATCATAAATACGGGAAATTAAATAAAATAAAATTTCCCGACTATTATGGCCTTCTCTATCGTTGATTCCTTGATGCGTCGGTGACACTTCCTGTCGTGTCGCTCCCACTCGTTATTTGGATTCCTCTCGATTCGCCTGGGTTTTCTCGGTTTATTCCGTAATTAGGAATCACCCAAAATTACAATAAACCAAAACCCACGAATATAAGTTACCCAAAATAACGTCTTCGTCATAGTACAAAAATTCCTATATACAAAGGCGTTTTCTAGGAATTTAAAGACGACATGATTAGATCAAATCCTACTACAAGATTTTTCTAATCCTACACGGCTTCCAGCTCGTGGTTATTACTATTACAGAAATTTCCATTCAAAAATAAAACGAGCCCGGACATGTCCCGGGGTTTATGAATGAAAACTAAATTTCTATCATAATAGCCGGGAAACCAATAACCACCTGTTTAAACATTTTGACAAAAATACTAATGCCAAAATAAAGCCGTGTAATAAATCAAACAAGTATAAAACCGAAACCAACGCTCTGATACCAATTTGAAGGAAAACTGAACAAGCCCGGGCTAAATCGAAAACCTCACTTTCGTGCTATGCATTCCAGAATCGGAAGCTTTCGACCAAGCTCAGGCTCAAATTAGTTTACCCATGAACGGATCTAGGCCTATACTTATTTAATTTATTAATCGGGACACAAAAAATTAAATCTTTAATTAAAGCGGAATTTAAAGATTATACCTTTTGTAGCGAAGTCCCTCGCCCAAAAGAAAACCCAATTCTTTAGCGCGAAATCCACAAGAAATCCGAAGAATTCTCCAATACAAGCTCCGAGATAGTGTGGGCTATCGTCTACGGAGCTACCCTCGGCAATACGACTGAAAACCCAAGAAACTTGCTTCTCAAGAAACTCAAATTGAGGCTGCCCAGAATTTTTTTTCAAAATTATAGCTGCCCAGAATTTTTGTTAACAAAATTGAAGCTGCCCAGAATTTTCTTTCTCAAATTGAAGCTGCCCGGAGCTTAAAACAAAGGCTGCCAGTTTCCTGCTTCTTCAATCGGACCGTCCTATGAAAATCGACCACCGGACTGGTCTCTATGGTCCCGATCTGTACAGCCCGATATCATGGATCACTCCATCGGAAGATCAACATGAAAATCAGGCCGGCTCCGGGCACCTAAGTAAACCAGTACCGGGTTTTCTTTCACTGCAGCAGTGCTGCGAAAACCCTGGACAGCATCGGACTGTCGACTGTGTAGTCTGCCAAGGTCCAGCCGCGATCTGCACAGCAGCCCTCCCGGATCACCGACCAAAAAGGAAGAGATCAACAAGAGGAAGCTGCCGGATCAGCACCCCAGACCTGTAGCAGCTAGCCGGTGAAAAACTGGTGCAGAAATCTGCACCGAGGGAAAAACAGCGAGCGAAAAAAAAATTGCAGCAAGGAAACCGACTGCCTTTTCCAAAATTCTGATCAAGCTGTTCTTAAAATCGAGTGGGCTGAGTTGTCGAAGAAGAAAGTTATCTTGGTCGACTTCGAGAGAAAACTTGACGAGGAAGACACGTTCTCTCTCTAGACCAAACTTTCTCTTTCTAGCCAAAAGACTTGGCTGCCAAGTTTCTTCACTTAGGGTTTTCTTGCCTATTATGTTGTATTTATAGGAGCTTCTAAGGAGACCTAATGGGCTCTCGAGTTAGGCCTTAAAATTTGACTTTCGTTGACCGCTAAGTCTTCCCGACTAATCAACTCCAATCGACTCTTTTAAATTAATTTATTTAATCCACTTTGTTAATTTAATTTAATCGAACCCTTAGAATTAATTAATTCAAAATAGAATTAATTTTTAAATTCACTTCGTCGATCAAATATTAATTAAACCCTTCGGATTAATTAATTTACCTTGTCGATTAGTCAAACGCATAATCGGTCGTACCACTAACGGACCAATTATGGAACTACCGCTCGAAAATGACTTTACATTGCGCCATTATTATTTCTTCTATATCCCAACATTAAAGATCTAGTGCTCGTCGATTTATCAATTTACTGACAAATTAATTCACCAACTTCTTGGTTTCAGAGGTTAGTACCACTCGACCTTTTATTATACCGAACATAAAGTTCACTGGCCAGGTTTAGTATAATAACCTTACGAGCTCATCTCGGGAGCACCATCACCATTATATCATAGATTTAGATAACGGGCTGTGGAATGACACAATAGTTACCGTTATTGGTTAAAGTATTGATATATAAAAAGTATACTCGTAACCGAGATAGTCTGAACATGCTATCGGTATAGGTTATCGTGTGGTTTGGTAATTAGTTTATCTAGACTAGTTTTAATCACACGGATATGGTCGGGGCATATTGAGCACGACCAGTTTAGATAAAATTGACTTATATTGATCGGCATAGTCAATCGGTCCTAGTATTCAGTCTTTCAATCCCGAGATTGGGACGGGCGTGAGAGTTGGATATCGTATGCTTTGATTTGCCAAAGAGTGCTGTCAATTGAGGCCTATATTGTTGGGAATAGTCTAGGTGTTTAATCCAATTAAACAGCGGAATCCTAAACTATGAGGATCGGGTCTTACCCTTGAAGCGTAATCGGTTGCGCACATCGCCTGGCTCCTCTGAGAAGATGGCGTTTTGTTGTCTCCAAAATCCTTCCTCGAAGGATCCTCTACTCTCAAGCACGAAAGCCTTCGCAGGTTGGTGCTAGCCAATCTTGCCTACCCGGAGAATTTGGGAAATCTGTGTATTTTTCTGATGAGAATCATTCAAAAATCCTCCCCCTACAATTATATCCCTAGGATATTTGTAGAGAATTAATTTCCAAAATCAGTATTGTAATTTATCCAATTATAACTTAACTGATTTTAGTAATTTCCAAATCAGTATTATTACCAAATATTATTTAACTGATTCCAAGTCAGTATTTAAATAATATTTACTAATTCCAAATCAGCCTTAAATAACACTTTAATGATTTGGGTTATACACCAAGCCCATGGATCAACCCATGACCCATGGATCAGGCTGATGGGTCAAGAACTTCAATTGCAATTAAGTCCCTTGATTTATCAGCCCATCTCAATTGTTCCCAGGTAATTAATTAACTATTAATTAATACCACCGAACTTTCCAATAATATTCAATTAAACCATTTAATTAAATCTTATTTATTTAAGTATAACAATTATACTTATTGTAGGCAAGAATTCTTATTCTGCATCATTGGACTTTCTTATGTGCGATCCTGTAGGCCCATTCCAAATTGGCAACGGATAACTCAATCTCATTGATTAATCCATAAGTCATTAGTGGTCTCTAGCAAGACATAATGACTACCCAATTCAGAATGGAGGGTCGAATGGAGATTCAACACAACCTTTCCGAGCATACTGCGTACGATCCTCTACATCGATATCCAGCTTAGCATAAGGCATGGAACCATCATCCTTATGTAGCTAAGCGTTTACTTGATCTCTTAGTGACACTGAATCCATCAAGCAAATGATATCCTTATCATTCCTTGGGCATGGCCATGCACTTTTCAGTTCACTATCAAGTGGCCAAGATATCATCTCTCACTTAAGAGAGATTTGTAGTCCCATCACTTCACCTACATACCTTAGCGTGTCTCATAGTGTACCCAATCATACCCGTACTTGGCAACCTGTTACGGCCCCGTTAGGCGTATGTCAAAGCACACTACAATTCACCTAAGACCATGTAGTGATTTCTGGTCTAAGGATCCTAGTACCAGTACTACTCAAAAGAATCACTCATGATCTGGTTAGTCCATGGAGTGTTTCTTTTGGCGGATCGATTTCATGAATTTAAATATGCACAAGGATATTACTATCATGAAATTAACTCATTTGATAAACAATCAATCAAGCGACAAATATCTTATTTACATAAATACCCTCAAAGTATATTTACATAAATAGCCCTCATTAGGGCACATTCACCAACATTCTCCCACTTGCCCGATGAAGGGCTATGTCCTAAACTGTTTAAGACCAAGCTCTATTACATGTCTATCAAACTTTGACTGTGGTAGAGCTTTTGTGAGAGGATCTGCTATATTGTCGTCTGACCCTATTTTGCACACTTTCACATCTCCTCGATCAATAATCTCTCGGATGAGGTGAAACCTTCTGAGTATGTGTTTGGTTTTCTGGTGTGACCGAGGCTCCTTAGCTTGTGCGATGGCCCCGTTATTGTCACAGAAAAGTTCTATCGGATCTTGGATACTCGGTATCACTCCGATGTCTGACACGAACTTTCTCAGCCAAACAGCTTGCTTTGCAGCATCTGATGCAGCAATGTACTCAGACTCTGTTGTAGAATCGGCTGTTGTATCTTGCTTTGAGCTTTTCCAACTTATTGCACCGCCATTCAGACTAAACACGTAGCCTGATTGTGACTTTATGTCATCTTGATCTGTTTGGAAAGCAGCATCAGCGTAACCTTGTACAATGAGCTGTTCTTGTCCTCCATACACTAGCATTAATCCTTTAGTTCTTCGTAAGTACTTCAGGATTGCTTTGACTGCAGTCCAATGATCCATCCCTGGATCTTGTTGGTATCTACTAGTCATGCTAAGTGCATGTGCAATATCCGGACGGGTACACAACATGGCATACATGATAGATCCTATTGCCGAAGCATATGGGACTCTACTCATTGTATCCCTCTCCTCTCTTGTTGAAGGACCTTGGTTCTTCTTCAAGAGAAGGCCATGTCTAAATGGTACCTTACCATTTTTGGAGTTAGACATATTGAATCTTTTCAATATCTTGTCTATGTACCCTTCTTGACTTAGTCCCAGAAGCCTTTTAGATCTATCCCTATAGATCTTGATACCTAGTATCGTCTCAGCTTCTCCTAAGTCTTTCATAGAAAATACACTCCCCAACCATTGTTTGATGTCCTTCATCAAGGGAATGTCATTTCCTATGAGTAGGATGTCGTCCACATATAGGACAAGGAAAACAATCTTGCTCCCACTAACTTTCTTGTAAACACAAGGCTCATCTTCGTTCTTGATGAATCCGTAACCTTTTACTTCCTCATCAAAACGAAGATTCCAACTTCGAGATGCTTGCTTTAGTCCATAGATAGACCTCTGAAGCTTACATACTCGATTAGGATGCTTTTGATCGATGTATCCCTCGGGTTGTTTCATATAAACATCCTCGAGTAGGTTTCCATTCAGGAAAGCCGTCTTAACATCCATCTGCCATACCTCATAGTCAAAATATGCTGCTATGGCAAGCATTGTCCTAATGGACTTGAGCATTACGACAGGGGAGAAGGTTTCATCATAGTCAATACAATGAGTCTGTCTGAAACCTTTAGCCACTAGTCGTGCCTTGAAGATCCCACCAGGTTTTAACTTGAAAATCCACTTGCAATCGACAACCTTTGCCTGAACAGGAGGGTCAATTAAAGTCCACACTTTATTGTCCCTCATGGATTGCATTTCAGATTCCATAGCTTCTAGCCATTTATCGGAATCCGGACTTTCTAAAACCTGTTTGTAGTTCGCGGGCTCATTAGAGTCCACCAAGATCAAATCTTGATCGTCAGTCACGAGAAATCCGTATCTCTCGGGTTGGTGACGAGATCTACTAGACCTTCTAGGTTCTTGTGCTGTTGACTCAGGTTGCTCATCTTCATGAGTTTCCATGTCAACTTCCATCTGAGTTTCTGTAGATCGTTCTACATCCTCTTGTGGTTCTTGAACTTCTCCGAGTTCTATTCTACTCCCACTGTCTTTCTTGTACAGAAATTCTTTCTCTAAGAAAGTAGCTCCTCGAGCAACGAACACTTTGTTCTCAGTTGGGTTGTAGAATTGATATCCTTTGGTTTCCTTAGGATATCCCACAAATAGGCATTTGTCAGTTTTGGGTTCAAGCTTATTACTTTGTAAACGCTTTACATGAGCTTGACAACCCCAAACTCGTAGATAGGACATATAGGGCTTCCGACCCATCCATATCTCATATGGAGTCTTATCTACTGCCTTAGATGGAATACGATTCAATAAGTAGGCAGCAGAAAGGAGAGCATAACCCCAAAAGGATGTAGGGAGAGTTGCTAGGCCCATCATTGATCGAACCATATCTAATAAGGTCCGATTTCTCCTATCGGATACACCATTCCATTGAGGTGTTCCTGGTGGAGTCAGCTGTGAAACAATTCCACACTGTTTTAGATAGCCATCGAACTCATCACTAAGGTATTCACCTCCCCGATCGGAGCGAATAACCTTAATCCTTCTATCCAACTGATTCTCTACTTCGTTTTTAAACTCTTTAAACTTTTCAAAAGTTTCACTTTTATACCTCATTAAGTAGACATACCCATATCTACTAAAGTCATCAGTAAAAGTTACGAAGTATTCAAATCCACCTCTGGCTTGTGTGCTCATTGGTCCACATACATCCGTATGTATTAGGGCCAATAGCTCACTTGTTCTTTCACCTTTCTTGTTGAAAGGACTCTTTGTCATTTTGCCTTGCAAGCAGGGTTCGCAGGTATCATATGATTCAAAATCAAATGAACCAAGCACTCCATCCTTGTGAAGCTTTTGAACTCGCTTTTCATTTGCATGGCCTAATCGACAATGCCAAAGGTATGTTGGACTTAAATCATCTTTAGTTGATTTAGCTTTCTTTTCTATGTTATAGACTGGTTTTTCTTGGGTCAAATCCAAGACATACAGACCGTTACACATATTTGCAACTCCGTATAAAATATCATTTCGATATAAAGATAACGAATTATTCTCTATAATAAATCGAAAACCTTTATTATCTAAACTCGAAACTGAAATAATATTTCTGCTCAAAGCAGGTACATAATAACAATTTTCAAGTTCGATATTTAAACCAGAAGGTAAAGACAGAGTGTAATCTCCAACTTCAACAGCAGCAACTCTTGCCCCGTTGCCCACTCGGAGATCTACTTCACCTTTCTTTGTTATCCTTCTATTTCTGAGTCCTTGCACATTAGTACAAATGTGAGCCCCACAACCAGTATCTAATACCCATGAGGTGGACATAGAAAGATTTATTTCTATAACAAAGATACCTGAAGCTTGTTCACGAAATATTTCCGTCAGTGACTCATAAATTTGGAACGCTTCCAAATTCATGAACTGCTTTTGAAGCTCGCCTATCATAGACGCGAGCATCAAGCACGTCACATCATCGGAGTCGCTTTTCAGCTTATCCCAGGCTCGTTGAACATTTGCCGAAGCATTTTGTGGTGGTTCAGGTAAAGGGGTCTCTAAGACATGTAGCTTCCTTTCTTGTTTGAGAACTATTCTCAAGTTTCTTTCCCAATCTAAGAAGTTTGGTCCAACCAATTTACCTTTATCCAATATACTTCTTAGAGCAGAGTTTAAGATAACATTTGTGCTAGATAATGCCATTTCTACAAAGAGTAAATGCAAAATATTAGAATGAGTTTTGAAAAATGTTTTCCACAATAGCCAAAATTGAAATCCCAAACAATTTTGTGTTGGTGCTAGATTGTGGGCCGAAAATCCACAAAAAGTCAACCCCAGTCTTGCTTTGGCAAGTATCGTAGGGATCGGGCTCTTTTGGTAGGCAACGTTCAAATCACATTCCATGTAATTTAACGCTTTCCAATTGCATACCATGCAACTTTTCGGTGATAGGATGAACATTCCAAATGTTTGACACCATCCTATCTTTGCAAAAATTAATCCCTAGTCAACTTATCGGGTCAAGCTAGGATTAATTTTCCCAAGTTAAACCATCCCTCAAGGCATCACATCAATAGACACCCACACAGTTTTTCCATAACAAGTGGTAGTGATAAAGTTGAGCATCTAATACCCAAACAGTTTTTCCACTCATTAATGGTAGTGATAAAGTTGGGCACTATTATGTAACAACCCGCCGCACGAAGAAAACCTGAGGCCCTTGGGCTCTCCAAGTCCACCAGACGTTCGACGCTCAAGCGGGCCCTTAAGTATGGAAGCAAAATCTTGGGTTTTTGGGATTTTAGTTTGATCGGCTTAACATGCATTTTCGTTTATCATTCATTTGCATAAATAAAAGAATGAAATTAAAGCCATGAACTGGGCTCTA
The DNA here is from genome assembly GCA_030378225.1 of Knoxia roxburghii. NCBI lineage: Eukaryota > Viridiplantae > Streptophyta > Magnoliopsida > Gentianales > Rubiaceae > Knoxia > Knoxia roxburghii. The sequence goes on along the minus strand of CM059416.1, from coordinate 29,002,050 downwards.
GTCTATTACAGGGCCTTTTAAAATCTTCATATTCGGCCTCCTCTCCTGGGCTCCATCATGGACTCCTCTTGGAACCTTCTTTTGGGCCTAACTATTACATGATGATTTTATAGGCACGCAGGCCCAATTCAAAATTGGCTCGCAGGCCCCAACTTTTAAAACGTTAAAATTAAAAGCCCAATTCATGCTTTGAACACATAAAATGCATATGCTCATACAAGCCGTTTTTAATTTAAGACGATTAATTTTAAGGATTGTGTAACTATTACAGAATTAAAATTGATCGTGTCATGATCAATTTTAATCAATCCTTTTGTTCATTTTACATTTATCCAAAATGATGCATGAACATGCTTGCATAATTATGATGCTTCAAATAAAATTTAAACAATTTAAATAAGCATCAAAATTAAAGTAAAATAAAAAAATAAACAACAATTCAAAATTTAAACTAATTAATTAATCTAATTAATTAATTAATTAATTATTTATCTTTTTCTAATTATTTTAATCTAATTAAAATAATTATTTTAAAATATATCTAATTATCTAATTAAGATAAGTTTAAACTTATAGGATAAAATTCTAAATTAATCCTATCTTTATCTAATAAGACTATTTAATTAAAATCTTATTAAATAAAATTCAGAAAATTTTAAAATTTTAATTTTCTGAAACTTTTGGGGCGATTTGGTAATTAAAATAAAATTCTGGGCTAGGGTTTTGAGGAGGGCTCAAAGTCCAGGGGCCATTCTGCAATTTTAAAACTATTTTAAAATCTGGCTAGACGGGGGCAGTTCAGTAATTTACCGAAATTCCCGGGCTTAGGGTTTTAAAGGAACAAAAACTTCTGGGGTCCCTATGCAATTTTAAAACAATTTTAAAACTGATGGCATTTTAGGGTTTTGAGGCTGCGGCGGGGGCATTTTGGTAATTTCAGCCCCTAGGGCTTCAACCGCCCGCCGCCAGCCTCCGGTCGTCTTCCTCGGCCAGTTTGCGATTCCCGGCGAGAAACGAAAAATTTCACGGCGTCATCGATGAACACCATTCATCTCGTCCGATCTCTCCCGGTGATCTGGAATTCCCGATGATCGAAGAACCATCATCGATATTCGAAGATCCAAACGGAAATCTCGTCCAACAAAATTTCCGGCGACCCCGATTTTCCGACGAAATTCGAAGAACGAACTTCTCCGTCCGACAAGCAACAAAACCCTTTTAAAACAATTGGAAAATCATCGCAATCATCCCGGTCACAAAACCCAGCCTTTAATACTCAATTTTCAGAGCAAAAACATCCCCAAAAACCTTTGTTTTAAACTCGTTTCTCCGGCGGTCGGTTTCGAAAACCCAAGGGAAAAAAATTTCGATTCTCAGAAATCATTTTAGTTTTGAAACCCAAATCACCCGAAAACGATTTCCGGGAGAACGAAGAACAAAACCCTCAAAGAATTTTGAACCAAAATCATGAAATCTGGCCATATCGGGCGCTCGCGATTTCCGACGAGAATCCGGCCGGTTAGAAAATTTTCCGGCCGGTCGATATCAACCCAGTCCGGCGGAGCTTCAAAATAATTTCCAGAAAAATTTTTAATTATTTTTTCCAGTTTTTTTTTTTTCTTTTGCTTTCTAAAAGCCCGATTTTTCCAAAATTTTATTAAAATCAATTTTAATTAAAATCCAATTACTTTTAATCAAAATCAATTTTAATTTTAACACTAAAATTATAAGCCTAGCTCTGATACCACTGTTGGGAATAGTCTAGGTGTTTAATCCAATTAAACAGCGGAATCCTAAACTATGAGGATCGGGTCTTACCCTTGAAGCGTAATCGGTTGCGCACGTCGCCTGGCTCCTCTGAGAAGATGGCGTTTTGTTGTCTCCAAAATCCTTCCTCGAAGGATCCTCTACTCTCAAGCACGAAAGCCTTCGCAGGTTGGTGCTAGCCAATCTTGCCTACCCGGAGAATTTGGGAAATCTGTGTGTTTTTCTGATGAGAATCATTCAAAAATCCTCCCCCTACAATTATATCCCTAGGATATTTGTAGAGAATTAATTTCCAAAATCAGTATTGTAATTTATCCAATTATAACTTAACTGATTTTAGTAATTTCCAAATCAGTATTATTACCAAATATTATTTAACTGATTCCAAGTCAGTATTTAAATAATATTTACTAATTCCAAATCAGCCTTAAATAACACTTTAATGATTTGGGTTATACACCAAGCCCATGGATCAACCCATGACCCATGGATCAGGCTGATGGGTCAAGAACTTCAATTGCAATTAAGTCCCTTGATTTATCAGCCCATCCCAATTGTTCCCAGGTAATTAATTAACTATTAATTAATACCACCGAACTTTCCAATAATATTCAATTAAACCATTTAATTAAATCTTATTTATTTAAGTATAACAATTATACTTATTGTAGGCAAGAATTCTTATTCTGCATCATTGGACTTTCTTATGTGCGATCCTGTAGGCCCATTCCAAATTGGCAACGGATAACTCAATCTCATTGATTAATCCATAAGTCATTAGTGGTCTCTAGCAAGACATAATGACTACCCAATTCAGAATGGAGGGTCGAATGGAGATTCAACACAACCTTTCCGAGCATACTGCGTACGATCCTCTACATCGATATCCAGCTTAGCATAAGGCATGGAACCATCATCCTTATGTAGCTAAGCGTTTACTTGATCTCTTAGTGACACTGAATCCATCAAGCAAATGATATCCTTATCATTCCTTGGGCATGGCCATGCACTTTTCAGTTCACTATCAAGTGGCCAAGATATCATCTCTCACTTAAGAGAGATTTGTAGTCCCATCACTTCACCTACATACCTTAGCGTGTCTCATAGTGTACCCAATCATACCCGTACTTGGCAACCTGTTACGGCCCCGTTAGGCGTATGTCAAAGCACACTACAATTCACCTAAGACCATGTAGTGATTTCTGGTCTAAGGATCCTAGTACCAGTACTACTCAAAAGAATCACTCATGATCTGGTTAGTCCATGGAGTGTTTCTTTTGGCGGATCGATTTCATGAATTTAAATATGCACAAGGATATTACTATCATGAAATTAACTCATTTGATAAACAATCAATCAAGCGACAAATATCTTATTTACATAAATACCCTCAAAGTATATTTACATAAATAGCCCTCATTAGGGCACATTCACCAACATATATCTCGGTAGGTTGGGTATGCGGTGTTTAGCTTCTTATGTGCCGTTGCTAATCGTAGGAATTCACGTACCAGTTAGCCGGGTTAATGGTGCTCCCGAGATGAGCTCGTAAGGTCCATTATACTAAACCCGGCCGGTGGACTTTTTGTCCAGTATAATAAAAGGTCGAGTGGTACTAATCTCGGATACCAAGAAGTTAGTGAATTAGTTTGTCAGTAAATTGATAAATCGACGAGCGCTAGTTTTTTAATGTGGGGAGATAGAAGAAAATATAATGGCGCGATGTAAAGTCGTTTTCGAGTGGTAGTTCCATAATTAGTCCGATAGTGGTACGACTAATTATGCATTTGACTAATTGATAAGGTGAATTAATTAATCCTAAAGGTTTAATTAATATTTAATCCTAAAGGTTTAATTAATTAATCCTAAAGGTGAATTAAGAAATTAATTCTATTTAAATTAATTAATTCTAAGGGTTTGATTAAATTAAATTAATGAAGTGGGTTAAGAAATTAATTCGAATTGGTCGATTGGAGTTAATTAGTCGGGAAAGACTAAGCGGTCAACGAAAGTCAAATTAAAAGGCCCAACTCGAGAGCCCATTAGGTCTCCATTAGAGCTCCTATAAATAGAAAGCTTAAGGCCAAAGAAACTTAAGAAAATCTTGTAAGACATTGATGTCTTCCTTAGAGTGAGAAAGTTCTAGAGAGAAACTCTCTTCCATTTCGAGTTTTCTTTAAAAAACAAACTTGGATTCTCACTTCTCGATTTAGATTAAGCTTTAAAGATTAAACTTTTAGATAGCCCATCGATTTTTGGAGTTGCCCACTGCTGGAATTACTGTTCACGGGGGTACTGTTCACGGGGGTACTGTTCACGTCAGAATCACTGTTCACATCAGACACTGTTCACGGGCGCTGTTCACGGACACTGTTCACTTCGGAGTGCTTGATCCAGCTGGGTTTGTGTTGATCTCTTCCTTGGGTTGGTGATCCATAATCCCGGTTGTCCAAATCGTGACCTAAGTTGAAGTGAGTTCGATTTTATTGGCGAGAAAAGTAGTGGGCAACAGTTTTTTGGGTTGAAGGTTTGATCTTTTGGGCATATTTGATCTAATTGAGGGATTTTCTTGGCGGGTTTCTCAAAGGGTTTGGTAGCAGACTTCGATAGATTATTGCCCACGCAATATTTGAAGTTTTCTCGGAGTTATCTTTTGGATTTCTTGTGGAATTCACATAATGGTTGGATTTTTCTTAATGCGTTGGACTTCGCTACAAAGGTATAACCTTTAATCCTTCTGCTTTTAATTTAAGGTGTGATATCGTTTTAATAAATTAAATAAGTATAAGCCAATATCCGTTCGTGGGTAAATGAATTTGAGCCTGAGCTTGGTCGAAAGCTTTCGATTCTGGAATGCATTGCACGAAAATGAGGTTTTCGATTTTGCCCGGGCTTGTTATTTTTTCCTTCACTATGGCCAAGAGAATCCGGATTGACTCAAACATGGCCACCGGGGAGAAGGTTTTCTCATCATCGATTCACTTTTTCGGAGTACACTCTTCGCCACAAACCTAGCTTTAAAGGTTTCAACCTGTCCGTCAGGTCCTCTCTTGCATTTGTATACCCACTTACATCCAATGGGTTTGAAACCGTCAGGAAGGTCCACAAGCTCCCAGACTTGATTGTGGTCCATCGACCCCCAAGATTCTGCATCTTTATCTCAGAGAGCCTCATTGTAGTTCATCGGATCTAGTTTAGGTGCACCTAGGATGAAGTCAGAGGCTTCTTCCACGCAATAAACCTATCGGGCTGTCTTACAACCCTCTCACTAAGACGAGGCACCACCTGTGTATGCACTTCATCTGTGATATCTTGTGCAGTGTGTGATATATCTACTTGTGCTGGTGTATCAGGAATATCAGATTGTTTTCTAAGTTCTTTTAGTACTATCTTACTCTTGGGCTTGTGATCTAAAATATAGTCTTTCTCTAAAAATCTGGCGTTAGTGCTAACTACCACCTTATGATCTTTAGGACTATAAAATAGACCCCCTTTAGTTTCTCTAGGATATCCTACAAACAGCAATACCTCTGTTCTTGCATCTAACTTAGCCACATCTGCCTTAAGCACATATGCTAGACAACCCCAAATTCTGAGATGTCTTAGATTGAGCTTGCGCCCTTTCCACTACTCTGTTGGAGTTGAAGGCACGATTTTAGATGGTACAAGATTTAGAATGTACATTCCACTTTCTAAGGCATATCCCCAGAATGAACTCGGCAAATCACTATAGCTCAGCATTGACCTAACCATTTCCATGAGAGTTCGGTTCCTTCTTTCGGCTACCCTATTCTGCTGTGGTGTGCCAGGTGCGGACAACTGAGACTGAATTCCGACCTCACTGAGGTATTCTTGAAATTTGTGGGACAGGTACTCACCACCACGATCTGATGTAATGTCTTGATACTCTTACCATGATGCTTCTCCACATCTGCCCGATACTTTTTGAAATTACTAAAGCATTCGGACTTGTAGTGCATCAGGTAAATGTATCTGTACCCTGAGTAATCATCTGTGAACGTCAGAAAATACTCAAACCCACCTCATGCTTTGACCGAAATTAGTCCACACAAGTTAGAGTGAATCAACTCTAATAATTCTTTGGCTCTATAACCTTATGCCTTAAATGGTCTCTTGGTCATCTTATCTTCCAAGCAAGATTCGCAGGTTGAATAACTATCAATCTCTAATGAACTTAAAGGTCCATCATTGACCAACCTCTGAATCCTACTAAGGTTTATATGACCTAGCATGAGATGCCAAAGATAGGTTTGATTCATTTAGAAGGTTCTTTCCTCTTATTGCTGTTAGATGATGCGCTATTTACTTTTATGTTTTGTAAAACAGGGGAGTTGAATTAACCACAAATAAATTGTGTACTAATGAACTAGATCAAACAGGGTTGCCATCTTTTATAACAACATCAGAATTATCAGAAAAAATAAACTTGTAACTATTCATTAAGAGTTTAGAAACCGAAATAAGGTTCTTTCTAAAACTCGGTACATAAAGACAATTTGGTAAATCTTGTCTATAATTTTTGAAAATTAAACTAACTACTCTCACTGATTCCACTGACACTCTTGTAGTGTCGCCCTAATAGATTTCCATCTTGCCTTCTCTAAGCTTCTGGGTTACTTGGAACCCCTGCAATGAATTACAAACATGGCCAGTGGTGTTTGAGTCCACACACCAAGTATCTGTGGGAATTTCCGTTAAATACATCTCAGTAATTAAATCAGAAACTATCGTACCTTTGATCTTTGAAGAATCCAATTTCCAATGTCCCATCTTACCGCACTTGAAGCATTTGCCTTTAGGCTTATTCTTCTTTGCGATGTCTGGCTTGGCAGCATGTTTCTTAGTCTTCTTCTTGTTCTTGCCTTTAGGGGTATAAGAGGAACTAAAAGCCTTAGTTGCGACCAAAGCTTGCTTCTTCTCATAAAATATGCCTTCAGCAGACATCAATGCTGTTAAGAGCTTGGGAAGAGTATAGACTCTTTGGTTCATGTTATAGTTTACTTGAAACTGCTTAAAACTATAGGGTAAGCTCTAGAGGATGATATCAATCTAACTCTCTGGATTTATTTCTCCTCCCAATACCCCTATCTCATTAATGTTGCTGATCATGTGAAACACATGATCTCTCATCGATGAGCCCTCAGCCATTCTGGTATTCATGATCTTCCTCATGACTGCTTGCCTAGCTGTCTTGCCTTGATGAGCAAACATCTCCCTCAGGTGTGTCATCATGTTAAAAGAAGAGACCATGAGATAGAGCTTATATTGCAGAACATTCGACACAGAGGCCAAAATGTAACACCACGCCATCTCATCCACTTTTCTCCACCTTACATAGGCATCCCTATCTTCTTGAGGAGATTCATCATTAGGCACATATGGACAAACTTCGGTGAGCATAAACATACACTGCTCAGCCGTCAGTACAATGTCCAAATTCTGACTCCAGTCAACATATTTCAGACTAGTAAGTTTGTTGTCTTTTAATATTATAGCTAAAGGATTGAATGACATATCGAAGACTGTAAATTAAATAAACAGACAATGTTTCAGTTAATTAAGCCTAGTATTTCAAAAAAAACACAAATTCTATAATTATTGACTTCCCTCAAACAATAATTAAATCTACCGACATCTCATTCACCGGGATTTTCGCAAGCCACGATAGTGTGGACGTTTACACTAACCCACATTCATTTAAGAAGAACCAAATTCATTAACTACACTATCTGACCAAACGATCTATTGATCAATGTAGTTAATAGTCAATGCCTTTCAGCCGTATAAATAAGCAGCGTAACCTCGATGGGAGGAATACTACAAATCGTACATTATGTGTGTGCCATTACGTGACTTCTGTCTTGTTACCTCAGGATAGTGCATCTCAGATGGAGAGGGTATCACATTTCTCCTAGTTCAACTTACTCTTGTCATCTTACTTAGAAATTAATAAGCTATTGATCTTATGGTTGGACTTATCCGATATGGAGGAAGGCCTAATGCCAACGCGCAAGTCCACTCACTTCACATATGAATTCGTAATGGAGGCTGTGGGAAAATTAACCAACCTGCTCCCACTTAGATTTCTAAAATGAGGTTTTTTCTGGTTTTAACATGCAATTAACTAATCCTAAGTTATGTGCAAACATAAAACCAGTATGATTTAAAATTAAACATCTAGAATACAACACAAAAATTAAAGCATAAATATTAAAACTATAAATACGGGAAATAAATACGTAAACTAAATTTCCCGACTATTATGGTTTTAATCACTTCCATCTTCAACCTTGATCGTGTGTCCAGTCATGCCACTCGATGGATTGAGTCTTGAAAAGACAATTTCCAAAAAAAAAAGAACACCAGAGAGAAAAAATGGGCTGCATGCGTGAGCTAAATGGGTCACAATGGGCTTGCACGTGCAGGCTCATGCGCGCTGCTGCTGCCGTGTATTGTGCAATTGTTGCTAAGCTGCAGGCGATGGCGCGCTCTGGCGGCACTGGCGGTGACTCCTGTTGACGTGTTGTCCCCGGCGCCGCTGCCCCCTTTCGATTCTTCATTTGCTTCTTTGACATTACTTGGTATTCTTGCAATTCATTCTGGATTTTCTTGATTTTCTACGAATTAACGATAAATAAAAAACCCACGAATTCAAGTCGCCCACCATAACGCCTTAGATTACAAAATAAATTTTCCCACTACAAGCATCTATGAAAATAAAATCAAAATTACATAGAAAAAAATCCTACTATAGATTTGATCTAATCCTATATGGCTCCCAGCACGTGATTTTACTATTACAAGTATTCATAAACTCCAAACCCGTACATGTCCCGGGGTTTAATCAAAACATACAAATGCAACCATAATAGCTGGGATTTCTTAACCTCCTGCAAATAAAACCATGTAAAAAATCAAACAAGCACAAAACCAAAACTAGGCTCTGATACCAATTGAAAGATTATCTGCCCGGGCCCAGTAAAAAATTCACTTTCGTGCTATGCATTCCAGAATTGGAACTCTTGACCAAGCTTAGACTCTAGCACAACTGCTATTCTAATCCTTGCTTGAAATAATATTGCGCAGGATATTGACTTGCACTTGTTCGATTTATCATGCAACAATTATTTCCTAATTCAAGCGAAAGTTTAAGAATTACCTCTTGAAGCGTGTACTTAGGTGATTCTCTTGTATGACTCTAGACAAGCTCATACATAGTGTGAGCAACGAAATAATGAACCAAACGAATCAGCAATTGAAAGGAAAACACCAAAAACTACCCGAAAAAACTGGGCTGCCTGCAGCCCCTAGTGCGTGGTCCACACGTGCCGTCGATAAGCCGCCACACACCGCTGATGTTAACGCCGGAGAGAGAGGCTGAGTGGTCACCTGGAGCTGCTGGCCAGAATTCTTGCCGCTGCTCGAATCCACCCGCCAAGCGCCAAAGAGGAAGAAAAAAGAATTGCCAATAAAGCCTTTCATTTATTTCTCTCTCTAGCTTTTCTCTCACTTGTTTCTTGAAATGTGAAACTATGAATTGTGTGTTCGAATTGCCAACTCTCTATGTCTATTTATAGAGTTACAAGAGAGACCCCAAGTTGGTTTAGGATTCGCATTCCTAATGGGTTTAGGTAATTAATTAGTTTCCAAATTGAATTAGGTAACAAATCTAATAGGATAACCAAATCCAATTATATTTTCAAATCTCTAGGATTTCCTAATTCTAATTAAAACTTAAGACTTAATTAATTAATTAAATAATTCCACTTTGTTAATTACTTAATTAGATTATGAATAATTATTTAAATAATTAATTACATAATTAATCGTACCATTAACTGATTAATTATGGCACTACCATCCTACACAAGAATTGCTTCCGAAACATAATCTCCCCACATCAAAGATATAGTGCTCGTTCATTTATTAATTTACTGATAAATTAATTAATTAACTTCTTATAATCCAAGATTAGTACCACTCAAAATTTTTACAATGACATAAGTTCACCGGCCAGATTTAGTATAATAAACATGACGAGTTCATCTCGGAAGCACATCACCCCGGACGCACCGGTACATGGTTTCCTTTTGACAAGCAGCAGCACACCAAACAACTAAACACGCACACCCAACCTACCGAGACTATTGGCCACAAATGACCTCACCCTTTGGCATATCAAAGTACACTATGTCTAATTCTCATGCCCGCTCAAGTCTAGGGATTAAGAGATTGAATACAAGGAATGAATAGTCTACTAAATCAATATAAGACAATTCATCCTAAATGGTCAAGTTCAATATGCCCCTGGTATATCTATATGATTCAATTAGTTTAGACAAACCAATTTCTGAATCACATAATAACCTAAATCGACAGTGTGTCCAAAACTGTCTTGGTTACGAACCACATTTATATATTATATCTTTTAACAAATGATGAGATTTATTGTGTCATACCAGACACGTCATCATCCTATTGCTTAATATAAATGGATGACATATGCACAATATATAAACTAAAATATTCAATTGATATATTAACTGGGAAATATTATAATACAAGCATAGCTTTAGTATTCAATCGAGCCACTGGAAAAATGCAGCTATTGTCGCCGCCCCGCCACACAAGCGCCGCCTTTCTTGATCTCACGCACCACTAATCCCAAGTGGAACGGACTGTCGCTGCTACTCGGAGACCTCTCTAGCCACGTGTATCCAAATGAGAAAGAAATTTGATTTTTTTGGAGAAAAAAAAAAACAAGTTTCTCTCTAGGTTTTTTGCTCTAGTTTTCTTGTCTTGAAAACATATGAATTGTGTATGTAGAATTGCTAATCTCTTGTCTATTTATAGAGTTACAAGAGGTCCCAGGTTGGTTTAGGATTGGCCTTCCTAATGGGTTTCGGTAATTAATTAGTTTCCAAATCCAATTAGGCAACAAATCTAATAGGATTTCCTAATCCATTTAGATTTCCTAATCTCTAGGATTTCCTAATCCATTTAGATTTCTTAATCTCTAGGATTTCCTAATTCTAATTGAAACTTAAGACTTAATTAATTAATTAATTTCACTTCGTTAATAACTTAATTAACCCTTAGGAATAATTAATTAAATAATTAATTCTACTTTATCAACTAACCCACTGCATAATAATAGTACCACTAACGAATTAATTATGGCACTACCATCCTATACCAGAATTGCTTCCAGAAAAACTAAATCAATTTATTCTTTAATCTCCCCACATCAATGATATAGTGCTCGTTAATTTGTTAATTTACTGATAAATTAATTAATTAACTTCTTATAATTTGATATTAGTACCACTCGACCTTTTTACTATACCGGATATAAGTCCACCAGTCGGGTTTAGTATAATAAACATAACGAGCTCATCTCAGGAGCACCATCACCCCAGACGCACCGGTACATGGTTTCCTTTATGAAAGATTATCTACCCGGGCCCGATCTGTTAGTTTTGAATACAGAAAAGCTATGGCTTGTATCAAAAACTAATATCCACAGATGACATATCATTTTGTTCCAGTATAAATCTGTTCCTTTATATCATAGAACTAGATAACGGGGTGTCGACAAACACAGTAGATACCGTTATTGGTTAAAGTATTGATATATAAAAAGTATGCTCGTAACCGAGATAGTCTGAACATACTATCGGTATAGGTTATTGTGTGGTTTGGAAATTGATTTATCTAGACTAGTTTAAATCACACAGATATGCCCGGGGCATATTGAGCACGACCAGTTTGGATAGAATTGACTTGTACTGATCGGCGTAGTCAATTCGGTCCTAGTATTCTATCTCTTAATCCCGAGATTGGGACGGGCACGAGAGTTGGGTGTCGTGTGCTTTGATTTGCCAAAGAGTGAGGTTAATTGAGGCCAATACCTCGGTAAGTTGGGTATGCGGTGTTTAGCTTCTTGCGTGCCGTTGCTAGTCGGAGGAATCCACGTACCGGTTCGCCGGGTTGATGGTGCTCCCGAGATGAGCTCGTAAGGTTATTATACTAAACCTGGCCAGTGAACTTTATGTTCGGTATAATAAAAGGTCGAGTGGTACTAATCTCGGAAACCAAGAAGTCGGTGAATTAATTTGTCAGTAAATTGATAAATCGATGAGCACTCGATCTTTAATGTGGGGAGATAGAAGAAATAATAATGGCGCGATGTAAAGTCGTTTTCGAGCGGTAGTTCCATAATTGGTCCGTTAGTGGTACGACCGATTATGCGTTTGACTAATCGACAAGGTAAATTAATTAATCCGAAGGGTTTAATTAATATTTAATCGACAAAGTGAATTTAGAAATTAATTCTATTTTGAATTAATTAATTCTAAGGGTTCGATTAAATTAAATTAACAAAGTGGATTAAATAAATTAATTTAAAAGGGTCAATTGGAGTTGATTAGTCGGGAAGACTTAGCGGTCAAGGAAAGTCAAATTTAAAGGCCTAACTCGAGAGCCCATTAGGTCTCCAATCGAGCTTCTATAAATAGAAAGCTTTAGCCCTAAGAAATTAGAAGTGTGGCTTGAAAGACAAGAAATTGTCTTGCAAAGAAAGAAAGGGGTTAGAGAGAGATTTGAACAAAAGATTGAATCTTTCTCGGAGTCACCCAGTCCTTTCTTTCTCCCGAATTATTCTCCAACCAAAAAGGGTCTTGCTGCTGGTCTTCACTTTTCTCGCCAGTTTTTTCAAGTGGGTTTCCGGATTTGCTGTGTAGTTTTTTTTCCTGCTGCAGTTTTATTTCTTGGCTGGGTTGTTGAGCATTGGTGCGCCGATCCGATTTGTTCTTCACGTTTTGATCTTCTCCATTTTGGTGAGTGATCCGTGGAAGCAAGTTGTGCAGATCGCGACTAAAGCTTCAACCTTTTGTCCGAGTTGTTTTGGTTCTTCGTGCAGCAGTCGGTCGGTGGCAGCAAATTCTGGAAATTCGCGGTGGGCAATTCTATTTAGCAGCAGGCGGTTGTTTGTTTTATTAAGCAGGCAGCACCCAGGTTTAATTGGACCGTGTTCATAGGGTCGTTTGTTTTATTAAGCAGGCAGCACCCAGGTTTAATTGGACCGTGTTCATAGTATTAATTGGACCCAGTTTTTGGTTGATATTTGGAGAATTTTTCGGCCAGCCCTTTTGGTAATTCTCATGGGTTTAGTTAGCAAATCCCGATAGATTATTGCCCACCCAATATTCGGGATTTCTACGGAGAATCGATTGGATTTCTTGTGGAAATCGTAGCTAAGAAAAGAGGGTTTTCTTTAAGCGAGGGACTTCGCTACAAAAGGTATAATCTTTAAATTCCGCTTTAATTAAAGATTTAATTTTTGGTGTCCCGATTAATAAATTAAATAAGTATAAGCCTAGATCCGTTCATGGGTAAACTAATTTGAGCCTGAGCTTGGTCGAAAGCTTCCGATTCTGGAATGCATAGCACGAAAGTGAGGTTTTCGATTTAGCCCGGGCTTGTTAAGTTTTCCTTCAAATTGGTATCAGAGCGATGGTTTCGGTCTTATACTTGTTTGATTTATTACACGGCTTTATTTTGGCATTAGTATTTTTGTCGAAATGTTTAAACAGGTGGTTATTGGTTTCCCGGCTATTATGGTAGAAATTTAATTTTCATTCATAAACCCCGGGACATGTCCGTGCTCGTTTTTTTTTAATGGAAATTTCTGTAATAGTAATAACCACGAGCTGGAAGCCGTGTAGGATTAGAAAAATCTTGTAGTAGGATTTGATCTAATCATGTCGTCTTTAAATTCCTAGAAAACGCCTTTGTATATAGGAATTTTTGTACTATGACGAAGACGTTATTTTGGGTAACTTATATTCGCGGGTTTTGGTTTATTGTAATTTTGGGTGATTCCTAATTACGGAATAAACCGAGAAAACCCGGGCGAATCGAGAGGAATCCAAATAACGAGTGGGAGCGACACGACGGGAAGTGTCACCGAGGCGTCAAAGAATCAACGATAGAGAAGGCCATAATAGTCGGGAAATTTTATTTTATTTAATTTCCCGTATTTATGATTTTTTCGTTGATTGTGTGATTTTCGTTTTATTTTGCATGAACGAAATTCAAACCAAAAGTTTTTCAAAAAGGTGATGTGCAATTAACTAAGGTAGATTATTCACATATTAAAACTCCAACGGTTTTATGGGTGCGAATATCCATAGTTAAGATATTGCATGTTAAAACGTAAAAATCCTCAAACTTAATTACATTCGCAAGTTTTGGTTTAATCGTAATTTTGGGTGATTCCTAATTACGTGGGGTTTTGGTTTATCGTAATTTTGGGTGATTCCTAATTACGTAGAAAACCGAGAAAACCCAGATTTTGGTTTATCGTAATTTTTGGGTGATTCTTAATTACGTAGAAAACCAAAATGAAAAACCGAGAAAACTAGGGCGAATTGAAATTATTTTAAAAATCTAAGTGGGAGCGGGTTGGTTAATAGCCCCATGGCCTCCATTACGGGTTCATTGGCGATGTGGTTAAACGGCTTCCCCATCGGATGAGTTTTCAATCACAGATATCGCTGGAATGAATTTCTAAAGGGATGACTATAGTGCGTTTAATTGGGAAAAGTTGCGACACCCTCGCCATCCGAGGCGCATTAGTACCCTAAGTAACAAACTTAGAAGTCACGTAATGGCATACACTTAGTGTACTGTTTATAGTATCCCTCCTATCGAGGTAACGCTATTTACGTGTACGGCTAAAATTATCGACTATTAATTTCATTGATCATAAGATCGTTGGTCAGATAATGAGATTAATGGACTTCGGTCCTTCTCGAAAGAATGTGGGTTGGCGTAGACGTACACCCATCGTGACCTGCGTTAATCCCGGTGGGAGAGATGTCGGTAGAAGATTATATTTCTTTTCTGAGGATTTTTCAATATTTTCGAAAAGTATACTGAGACATGTTTTTTCATTATTTTCAGTTGATATGTCATTCAACCCGCTAGCTGTCATTCTGAACCAAAACAAACTCACCGGTCCTAATTACATTGATTGGAAACGAAACCTGGACATTGTCCTAACCGCCGAGGGTTATAAGTACGTGCTCACTGAGGAGTGCCCCCCTAAGCCCAGTGAGGATGCCACACCTGAGCAGCGAGAGCCATATACGAGGTGGCAGAAAGCTGATGAGATGACCAGGTGCTACATCTTGGCTTCCATGTCAAGTGTACTGCAGCACCAGCATCAGTTGATGACCTCAGCCTACGATATGATGCTCAACCTCAGGGAGATGTTTGGACATCAGGGCAGGGCAGCCAGGCAGTCAGCTATGAGGAAACTCATGAATGCCAAGATGGCTGAGGGCACTTCAGTGAGAGATCACGCGCTGGAGATGATTGGTTGCATCAATGAGATTGAGGTATTGGGAGGTGAGATTGATGGGGAAACCCAGGTCGATATCATCCTTCAGAGCTTGCCTCCCAGTTTTGAGCAGTTTCGATTGAACTATAATATGAGGAATCTCTCATATTCACTTTCTGAGCTCATGACTGCATTGGTGTCCGCTGAGAGCCTCTTCCCTGAGAGGAAGCAAGCCTTGGCTACTGTTGGTCCCTCAGGTTCCTCTGCTGGGCCCAAAGCCAGGAAGCAAAAGAGGAAGAGAGGTCAGAAAGCAGGAGCCAGTCATCGACCCAAGGCAGGCATTGCCAAGAAGCAGAAGCCGAGAGGAAAGTGCTTCAGATGTGGCAAAGCAGGACATTGGAAGAAGGACTGCCCAAAGCCTCGAGGTATGTGTAAATTCTCTCTAGTTACTGAGACGTGTTTAGCGGCGATTCCCACGGATACTTGGTGTGTGGATTCGGGAGCCACTGATCACGTTTGTAATTCTTTGCAGGGGTTCCAAGTGACCCGGCTGCTTAGAGAGGGAGAGTTGCAGGTCTACCTTGGGGATACTACCAGAGTTTCTGTGGCTGCAGTGGGAGTTATTAGTCTTTACTTTTCAGACTCTATTTTATATTTAAAGGATTGTCTTTATGTACCCAGTTTTCGAAAGAACTTGCTTTCGGTTTCGAAACTTATTTTGGATGGTTATAAGTGTGTATTTTCTGATGGTTCGGTTTTTATAAGAAAATGCCAGAAACTTATATGTTCCGGTACATTGGTTGACAATCTATTTTTAATCAAGACTTACTCCCCAGTTATGCAAAACACAGAAACTAGTAACTCATCACCGAATCATAATAAGAGAAAGGAATCTTCCCCTTTGAATCAGACTTATCTTTGGCACCTGAGACTAGGTCATATCAACCTTAGTAGGATTCAAAGGTTGGTCAAGAGTGGGTCTTTGGACTTACTAGATATTGACAGCTATTCAACCTGTGAGTCCTGCTTGGAGGGTAAGATGACCAAGAGGCCTTTTAAGGCGAAGGGGTATAGGGCCAAAGAGGTTTTAGAGCTGATTCATTCTGACGTGTGTGGGCCTATGTCAGTTCAGGCTAGAGGTGGTTATGAGTATTTCGTGACTTTCACGGATGATTACTCTAGATATGGATACATATACCTGATGCGCCACAAGTCTGAATGCTTTGGCAAGTTCAGAGAATTCAAGGCAGAGGTGGAGAACCATCTGGGTAAGAGTATCAAGTCACTGCGGTCTGATCGCGGTGGTGAATACCTCTCTAGTGAATTTAGGACCTATTTGTCAGAGGAGGGTATTCAGACCCAGTTGTCTGCACCTGGCACACCCCAGCAGAATGGTGTAGCAGAGAGGAGGAACAGGACTCTTATGGAGATGGTTAGATCGATGATGAGTTACAGTGAGTTGCCTACCTCGTTTTGGGGTTATGCCTTAGAGACAGCATGTTTTATCCTCAACCTTGTGCCATCTAAGTCTGTGCCTACGACCCCAGTAGAGTTGTGGGGTGGGCGTAAGCCTACTCTGAGACATCTCAGGATTTGGGGTTGTCCAGCACATGTGCTCGAGGCAGATGCAGGCAAGTTAGAGGCGAGATCTAAGGTTATGCTGTTTGTAGGCTACCCCAAAGGAACGAGAGGTGGTTTATTTTATAGTCCTCGGGATCAGAAGGTGGTGGTCAGCACCAATGCCAGATTTCTTGAGGAGGACTATATTTTAGATCACAAGTCAAGCAGCAAGGTAGTATTGGAAGAGCTTAGAAGTCAGTCCACTATTCCAGATGCACACGTACAGGAAGACACACCACAGGAAACTGCACGCACTATCACAGATGATGCTCTTACACAGGCTGCGCCTCGTCGTAGTGGGAGGGCTGTGAAACAGCCCGAGAGGTACATGGGTTTGGGTGAATCTTCGGATTTTATCCCTGGTGCTCATGAACCAGACCCAGTTAACTACAATGAGGCTCTCCAGGATAAAGATGCAGATTCTTGGCAGAGAGCGATGATTACTGAGATGGGTTCTATGGACTCAAATCAAGTCTGGGAGCTGGTAGACCTTCCTGATGGGTTTAGGCCTATTGGGTGCAAATGGGTCTACAAGCGAAAGAGAGGATCTGACGGGAGGGTTGAGACCTTCAAGGCTAGGCTTGTGGCGAAGGGGTATACTCAGAAAGAAGGGATCGATTATGAGGAGACCTTTTCCCCGGTAGCTATGCTTAAGTCGATCCGGATTCTCTTGGCCATAGCTGCTCATATGGATTATGAGATATGGCAGATGGACGTCAAGACAGCGTTCCTTAATGGAAGTCTTGAGGAGACCATCTTTATGCAGCAACCAGAGGGCTTCATTGTTAAGGGCCAAGAGCACAAGGTATGCAGGCTTAGGAGGTCCATTTATGGACTTAAGCAAGCATCCAGATCTTGGAACATTCGTTTTGATGAGGTTATACAGTCCTATGGATTTACTCAGTCTCCGGATGAGCAGTGTGTTTATTGCAGGCGTGATGGTGAGATAGTGGTGTTCCTCGTACTTTATGTAGATGACATTCTTCTTATTGGCAACAGTAAGAAGGTGTTGTCAGACGTAAAGGCATGGCTGTCCAGGCAATTCGATATGAAGGATTTGGGAGAGGCTGGACATATCCTTGGGATCAAGATTATTCGAGATCGTAGGAGACGTTCTCTGACTCTCTCACAGGCATCCTACATAGACACGATTCTGGCCCGTTTTAACATGCAGAACTCCAAGAAGGGTTCACTACCTTTCAGGCATGGAGTGCATTTGTCTAAGGAGCAGTGTCCTAAGACTGCTGAGGAGATAGATGCCATGAAGGCGGTACCCTATGCTTCTGCAGTGGGTAGCCTCATGTATGCTATGTTATGCACGAGGCCTGATATTTGCTTTGCCGTTGGCATGGTTAGCAGATATCAGAGTAACCCTGGGAAGGCTCACTGGGAGGCAGTAAAATGCATTCTCAAGTACTTGCGTAGGATGAGAGATTATGTCCTAGTTTATAGAGCGCAGGAGCTTGTACCATTGGGTTACACAGATTCGGACTTTCAAGGAGATATGGACAAGAGTAAGTCTACCTCTGGGTTTGTGTTTACTCTGGGAGGTGGAGCCATAGTATGGAAGAGTGTCAAGCAGAAATGCGTAGCGGACTCTACCATGGAGGCCGAGTACGTTGCCGCTTCAGAGGCAGCGAAAGAGGCTGTATGGCTCAAGAGGGGAGACGTGATCGTGGCCAAGATAGCTTCAGAGGACAACCTTGCAGATCCTTTCACCAAGCCATTGACCCCAAAGGTCTTTGAGAGGCATGTGGAGGGCATGGGAGTCAGATTCTTGAGAGAGCCAAGTCAGTGAGCTTAAAGGTGTTTTGGAGATTTCATTATGACAGCAGTGTAATAGCGGGTTGGACAGTTTTTGTAATCTTAGCATAGCTTTGAGTATTAGTGGGAGATTGTTAGTTTTGAATACAGAAAAGCTATGGCTTGTATCAAAAACTAATATCCACAGATGACATATCATTTTGTTTCAGTATAAATCTGTTCCTTTATATCATAGAACTAGATAACGGGGTGTCGATAAACACAGTAGATACCGTTATTGGTTAAAGTATTGATATATAAAAAGTATGCTCGTAACCGAGATAGTCTGAACATACTATCGGTATAGGTTATTGTGTGGTTTGGAAATTGGTTTATCTAGACTAGTTTAAATCACACAGATATGCCCGGGGCATATTGAGCATGACCAGTTTGGATAGAATTGACTTGTACTGATCGGCGTAGTCAATTCGGTCCTAGTATTCCGTCTCTTAATCCTGAGATTAGGACGGGCGTGAGAGTTGGGTGTCGTGTGCTTTGATTTGCCAAAGAGTGAGGTTAATTGAGGCCAATACCTCGGTAAGTTGGGTATGCGGTGTTTAGCTTCTTGCGTGCCGTTGCTAGTCGGAGGAATCCACGTACCGGTTCGCCGGGTTGATGGTGCTCCCGAGATGAGCTCGTAAGGTTATTATACTAAACCTGGCCAGTGAACTTTATGTTCGGTATAATAAAAGGTCGAGTGGTACTAATCTCGGAAACCAAGAAGTCGGTGAATTAATTTGTCAGTAAATTGATAAATCGACGAGCACTAGATCTTTAATGTGGGGAGATAGAAGAAATAATAATGGCGCGATGTAAAGTCGTTTTCGAGCGGTAGTTCCATAATTGGTCCGTTAGTGGTACGACCGATTATGCGTTTGACTAATCGACAAGGTAAATTAATTAATCCGAAGGGTTTAATTAATATTTAATCGACGAAGTGAATTTAGAAATTAATTCTATTTTGAATTAATTAATTCTAAGGGTTCGATTAAATTAAATTAACAAAGTGGATTAAATAAATTAATTTAAAAGGGTCGATTGGAGTTGATTAGCCGGGAAGACTTAGCGGTCAACGAAAGTCAAATTTAAAGGCCTAACTCGAGAGCCCATTAGGTCTCCAATCGAGCTTCTATAAATAGAAAGCTTTAGCCCTAAGAAATTAGAAGTGTGGCTTGAAAGACAAGAAATTGTCTTGCAAAGAAAGAAAGGGGTTAGAGAGAGATTTGAACAAAAGATTGAATCTTTCTCGGAGTCACCCAGTCCTTTCTTTCTCCCGAATTATTCTCCAACCAAAAAGGGTCCGATTCTTGCTGCTGGTCTTCACTTTTCTCGCCAGTTTTTTCAAGTGGGTTTCCGGATTTGCTGTGTAGTTTTTTTTCCTGCTGCAGTTTTATTTCTTGGCTGGGTTGTTGAGCATTGGTGCGCCGATCCGATTTGTTCTTCACGTTTTGATCTTCTCCATTTTGGTGAGTGATCCGTGGAAGCAAGTTGTGCAGATCGCGACTAAAGCTTCAACCTTTTGTCCGAGTTGTTTTGGTTCTTCGTGCAGCAGTCGGTCGGTGGCAGCAAATTCTGGAAATTCGCGGTGGGGAATTCTATTTAGCAGCAGGCGGTTGTTTGTTTTATTAAGCAGGCAGCACCCAGGTTTAATCGGACCGTGTTCATAGGGTCATTTGTATTATTAAGCAGGCAGCACCCAGGTTTAATTGGACCGTGTTCATAGTATTAATTGGACCCAGTTTTTGGTTGATATTTGGAGAATTTTTCGGCCAGCCCTTTTGGTAATTCTCATGGGTTTAGTTAGCAAATCCCGATAGATTTTTGGCCACCCAATATTCGGGATTTCTACGGAGAATCGATTGGATTTCTTGTGGAAATCGTAGCTAAGAAAAGAGGGTTTTCTTTAAGCGAGGGACTTCGCTACAAAAGGTATAATCTTTAAATTCCGCTTTAATTAAAGATTTAATTTTTGGTGTCCCGATTAATAAATTAAATAAGTATAAGCCTAGATCCGTTCATGGGTAAACTAATTTGAGCCTGAGCTTGGTCGAAAGCTTCCGATTCTGGAATGCATAGCACGAAAGTGAGGTTTTCGATTTAGCCCGGGCTTGTTAAGTTTTCCTTCACGATCAAAAACTCACTTTCGTGCTAAGCATTCCAGAATTGGAATCTTTGACAAGGCCTAGACTCTAGCACAATCGCTATTCCGATCCTTGCTTGAAATAACAGTGCGCAGGATCTTGGTTTGAACTCATTCGATTTATCACGTAACAATAATTTTCTAATTAAAAGAAAAATCATAGAAAAGCACCTCTTAAGCATGTTAACTCAGGTGATGACTTGTATGACTCAAGACTTTGATTGCACGTTGTGTGGGCAATGATCTAGCAACCAATTGATCAACAATCAACACAACTGGGTCACAAGGAAAAATTCAGCAACTTCCAGCCTAGCGCATTATGTCCACGCGCCACCTAGCCCCGAGAGATAAGCTCACGCACAACCGGGATTTTGCAAAAAATCCAACCGCCACAATGAGCTCAAAAATTCGGACTTAGAGAACGAGACTAATTTTCTCTCTCTCGAATTTTATCTCTCTAAGATTTCTTGTCTTGAAAATCAATGAATTGTGTGTTATGTAATTGTTAATCCTTTGTCTATATATAGAGCTACAAAGAGAAACCCTAAGTTGGTTTATGATTGGTCTTCATAATGGGTTTAGGTGATTAATTAGTTTCCAGATCCAATTAGGTAACTAATCTAATAGGATAAACCAAATCCAATTAGATTTCCTAATCTCTAGGATTTTCTAATTCTAATTGAAACTTAAGACTTAATTAATTAATTAAATAATTTCACTTTTAACCCTTATAATTAATTAATTAATTCTACTTATTCAATTAACCCTCTACAAAATTAATCGTACCACTAACGGATTAATTTTGGCACTACCATCCTACACAAGAATTGCTTCCGAAACAACTAAATTAATTATTCTTTAATCTCCCCACATCAAAGATATAGTGCTCGTTAATTTATTAATTTACTGATAAATTAATTAATTAACTTCTTTAATTCTGAGACAAGTACCACTCGACCTTTTTACTATACCGGACATAAGTCCATAGGCCGGGTTTAGTTTAATAAACATAACGAGCACATCTCGAGAGCACAATCACCCCGTACACACTGGTACATGGTTTCCTTTCGACAAGCAGCAAACACGTGCACCCAACCCACCTAGACTATTGGCCACAATTGATCTCACCCATTGGCAGATCAAAGTAAACTATGTCTAATCCTTATGCCCACTCAAGTCTAGGGATTAAGAGATAGAATACTAAGAATGATTTCTCTATTAAATCAGTACAAGACAAATCATTCTAAATGGTCAAATTCAATACGTGCTGGACATATTTGTATGATTCAATTACTTAGACAAACCAATTATCTGAATCACATAATAACCTAAATCCACAGTTTGTCCAAAACTGTCTTGGTTACGAACCTCATTTATATATTATGTCTTTTAACCAATGATGAGATCTATTGTGTCACACAAGACACCTCATAATCTAACTACACAATATAAATGGACAAATAATGCACAACAGATTTAACCAAAATATTAAATCGATATATTAACCGGGAAAAAGTATAATACAAGTATAGCTTATGTATTCAACTCTAACAATCTCCCACTAATACTTAAGTTGTGCTTTAAGTATACAACTATATTCAACTCTATACACTCTACTATATATCTAGAAAAACTATCACGGCTCTCTTAAGTATCTAATCCCCATGCCCTCCAGGTGAGCCTCAAAGACTTTTGAAGTCAATGTATTCGTGAATGGATCTGCAAGATTATCCTCTGATGCTATCTTAACCTGACCACGTATTCCCTCTTGAAAATATCTCGAATCAGGTAGACTTGCGCTGTATGTGTTTACTCACCTTGTGGACTCGTGGTTCCTTCGAGTTTGCTACTACACCATTGTTATCACAATACACTGTGATAGACTTTTGTAAACCTGGAATCACATCTAAGTCCACTAGAAAGTTCTGGAGCCACACTGCTTCTTTTGCGGCCTCTGATGCGGAAACGTATTCAGCCTCCATGGTAGAGTCTGCCACACATTTTTGCTTGACACTCTGCCATACTATGGCTACACCTCCAGAGTAAACACATACCCAGAGGTAGACTTGCTCTTATCCTGTAGCCTTGGAAATCTGAATCTGTGTAACCTCGGGATACTAGCTCAGACGCCTGATAATCTAACACTTGGTCTCTCAGTTTACGCAAATACTTGAGAATGCATTTTACTGTCTCCCAATGAGCTTTCCTGGGGTTACTGTGATATCTGCTTGCAATGCCAACGGCATAACAGATATCAGGCCTCGTACACAACATGGCATACATGAGACTTCCTACTGTCGAAGTATAAGGAACTGTCTTCATGGCCTCTATCTCCTCAACAGTTTTAGGGGACTATTCCTTATATAGATACACTCCATGTCTAAAAGGTAGAAAACCTTTCTTGGAGTTATGCATGTTAAAACGGGCTAGAATCATTTCTATATATGAAGCTTGGAAGAGCGTTAACGAACATTTTCTACGATCTCGAATTATCTTGATTCCAAAGATATGTCCTGCTTCTCCTAAGTCCTTAATTACAAACTGTTTGGATAGTCATGCCTTTACGTCTGATAATACTTTCTTAATGTTGCCAATTAATAGAATGTCATCTATGTAAACCACAAGAAACACCACTGCGTTTCCATCACGTCTGCGATATACACATTGCTCATCCGGACACTGAGTAAATCCGTATGACTGGATTACCTCATCAAACCGGATGTTCCAATATCTAGATGCCTGCTTAAGTTCATAAATAGACTTCTTAAGCCTGCAAACCTTATGCTATTGGCCTTTTTCAACGAATCTCTTTGGTTGCTATAGGAAGATGGTTTTCTCAAGACTTCCGTTAAGGAAAGCTGTCTTAACATCCATCTGCATATCTCATAATCTAAATGAGCAGCTATGGCCAAGAGAATCTGGATCGACTTAAGCATGGCTATCGGGGAGAAGGTTTCCTTATAATCTATTCCCTTTTTCTGAGTATACCCCTTCGCTACCAGCTTAGCTTTAAAGGTTTTAACCTTTTCATCAGGTTTTCTCTTGCGTTTATAGACCCACTTACATCCAATGGGCTTAAACCCATCAGGCAGGTCCACAAGCTCCCAGACTTTATTGTGGTCCATTGACCCCATCTCAGATATCATTGCCTTTTGCCAAGATTCCGCATCTTTATCTCGAAGAGGCTCATTGTAGTTTACTTGGTTAGGCTCAGGCACACCTGGGACTAGGTCTGAGGCCTCTCCTACGCCAATGAACCTGTTAGGCTATCTTCCAACCCTCCCATTACAACGAGACACCACCTGTGTAGGCACATCATCTGTGATATCTTTTGCAGTATGTGGTGTATCTACTTGTGCTGGTGTATCAGGATTATCAGCTTATCTCCTAAGCTCTTCTAGTACTTTATTGCTCTTGGGCTTGTGATCTAGGATATAGTCTTCCTTTAAAAATCTGGCGTTAGTGCTAACTATCACCTTCTGATCTTTAGGACTATAGAACAGACCACCTTTCGTTCCCCTAGGATATCCTGCAAACAACATAACTTCAGTTCTTGCATCTAACTTAGTCGTATCTGCCTTAAGCACATGTGTTGGGTAACCCCAAATTCTGAGATGTTTTAGACTGGGCTTACGCCCGTTCCACAACTCTACTGGGGTTGAAGACACAATTTTAGATGATAAAAAATTAAGGATGTACATTGTTGTTTCTAAGGTATATCTCCCAAATGAACTTGACAAATCACTATAACTCATCATTGACCTAACCATTTCCATGAGAGTTCGGTTCCTTCTTTCAGATACACTGTTGTAGTGTGGTGTGCCTGGTGCAGACAATTGAGACTGAATTCTGACCTTGCTGAGGTATTCTCAAAATTCATGGAACAGGTACTCCCACCACGGTGAAAGAAAACTGAACAAGCCCAGGCTAAATCGAAAACCTCACTTTCGTGCAATGCATTCCAGAATCGGAAGCTTTCGACCAAGCTCAGGCTCAAATTAGTTTACCCATGAATGGATCTATGCTTATACTTATTTAATTTATTAATCGGGACACAAAAAAATAAATCTTTAATTAAAGCGGAATACTTAAAGATTCTACCTTTTGTAGCGAATTCCCTTGCTTAAAGAAAACCCAATCTTTGATTGCGATTCCACTAGAAATCCAATCGATATCTCTGAGAAGACTTCGAATATTGCGTGGGCAATAATCTATCGAAGTTTCTTGCCTTAGCCCACAAGGAAATCACTCAAATCGAATTCAATGAAGACCAAAATCTGATCACTAACTTGACCCTCAAGCAAAACCCGCTGCTGCCAAAATAAGAAAGGTACTGCCTTTCATGAAAATTGCCACTCCTCCTACTAAAAATCGGACTGCCCACTCGTGATCTAGACAGCCCCAAACCTCGGATCACCAAGGAGAGATCAACGAGGCTTGAGCCGAATCAAACGCAGCAGGCAGCAGCGAAATCCAGCAGCAGAATAAACCCAGATCGCGGCTTGAAGACCTGCTCGCGACTGGATGAAAAAACCAGCAGCAGCAGTCCGGTTATTGCTCGATTAAAACCTGGGCAGCAGCAGGTTTTTCCTGCTAATTAAAACCCACGGCAGTAGTCTGCTTGAAGAACCGACCAAGAGCTGGGCTGCTTAATTAAAACCCATGGCAGCAGTCTGCTTGAAGAACCGACCAAGAGCTGGGCTGCTTAATTAAAACCCACGGCAGCAGCAGGTTTTTCTGCTTGAAAAACCGATCAAAAGCTGGGCAATATAATCCCAAATTAAAAGCTGTGTTCTTTGGTTTGAATCCAAATTAGAGGAATTGAAAAATCTGGTTTGTTTATGAGAGAAAACCCTTTTGAAAAAAATTCTCTCTCTAAAACCTTTTCACTCAAGAAAGCAAGAATAAAATGTCTTGCAAGACTTCCTTATTATTCTTGGGCATCAAGTCTTCTATTTATAGGAGCTCGATTGGAGACCTAATGGGCTCTCGAGTTAGGCCTTAAAATTTGACTTTCGTTGACCGCTAAGTCTTCCCGACTAATCAACTCCAATCGACCCATTTAAATTAATTTAATTTAACCCACTTTGTTAATTTAATTTAATCGAACCCTTAGAATTAATTAATTCAAAATATAATTAATTTCTAAATTCACTTTGTCGATTAAATATTAATTAAACCCTTTGCATTAATTAATTTACCTTGTCGATTAGTCAAATGCATAATCGGTCGTGCCACTATCGGACCAATTATGGAACTACCGCTCGAAAACGACTTTACATCGCGCCATTATTATTTCTTCTATCTCCCCACATTAAAGATCTAGTGCTCCTCGATTTATCAATTTACTGACAAATTAATTCACCGACTTCTTGGTTTTTGAGATTAGTACCACTCGTCCTTTTATTATACCGAACATAAAGTTCACCGGCCGGGTTTAGTATAATAACCTTACGAGCTCATCTCGGGAGCACCATCAACCCGGTGAACCGGTACGTGGATTCTTCCGACTAGCAATGGCACGTAAGAAGCTAAACACCGCATACCTAACTTACTGAGGTATTGGCCTCAATTGACCTCAGTCTTTGGCAAATCAAATCACACGATATCCAACCCTCACGCCCGTCCCAATCTCGGGATTGAGAGACGGAATACTCGGACCGAATTGATTACGCCGATCAGTATAAGTCAATTCTATCCAAACTGGTCGTGCTCAATATGCCCCGGGCGTATCTGTGTGATTTAAACTAGTTTAGATAAACCAATTTCCAAACCACACAATAACCTATACCGATAGTATGTTCAGACTATCTCGGTTACGAGCATACTTTTTATATATCAATACTTTAACCAATAACGGTATCTACTGTGTTTGTCGACACCCCGTTATCTAGTTCTATGGTATAAAGGAACAAATTTATACTGAAACAAAATGATATGTCATCTGTGGATATTAGTTTTTGATACAAGCCATAGTTTTTCTGTATTCAAAACTAACAATCTCCCACTAATACTCAAAGCTATGCTAAGAAGTACAAAAACTGTCCAACCTGCTATTACACTGCTGTCATAATGAAATCTCCAGAACACCTTTAAGCTCACTCACATGTCTCCCTCTTTATGATCTCTCGTATCAGGTGGTACTTGCGCTCTATGTGTTTACTCACCTTATGGGCTCGTGGTTCCCTCGAGTTAGCAACTGCACCATTGTTATCACAATAAACTGTGATAGACCTAGGCAACTCAGGAACCACATCTAAGTCCATCCAGAAGTTCCTGAGTCACACAGCCTCTTTCGCTGCCTCTGAAACGGAAACGCGCTCGGCCTCCATGGTAGAGTCCGCCACGCATTTCTGCTTGACACTCTTCCATACTATGGCTCCACCTCCTAGAGTCAACACAAACCCAGGGGTAGACTTACTCCTGTCCAAAACACCTTGAAAGTTCGACTCTGTGTAACCCAACGGTACAAGCTCCTGCACTCTATAAACTAGGACATAATCTCTCGTCCTGCGCAAGTACTTGAAAATGCATTTTACTGCCTCCCAGTGAGCCTTCCCAGGGTTACTCTGATATCTGCTAACCATGCCATCGACAAAGCAAATATCAGGCCTCGTACACAACATAGCATACATGAGGCTACCCACTGCAGAAGCATAGGGTACCGCCTTCATGGCATCTATCTCATCAGCAGTCTTAGGACACTGCTCCTTAGACAAATGCACCCCATGCCTAAAAGGTAGCGAACCCTTCTTGGAGTTCTACATGTTAAAACGGGCCAGAATCGTGTCTATGTAGGATGCCTGAGAGAGAGTCAGAGAATGTTTCCTACAATCTCGAATAATCTTGATCCCAAGGATATGTCCCGCCTCTCCCAAATCTTTCATATCGAATTGCCTGGACAGCCATGCCTTTACGTCTGTCAACACCTTCTTACTGTTGCCAATAAGAAGAATGTCATCTACGTAAAGTACTAGGAACACCACCGTATCACCATCACGCCTGCGATAAACACACTGCTAATCCGGACACTGAGTGAATCCATGGAACTGGATAACCTAGTCAAAACGGATGTTCCAAGATCTGGATGCTTGCATCTTTATCCTGGAGAGCCTCATTGTAGTTAACTGGGTCTGGTTCATGAGCACCAGGGATAAAGTCTGAAGACTCACCCAAACCCATGTACCTCTCGGGCTATCTCACAGCCCTCCCACTACGATGAGGCGCAGCCTGTGTAAGAGCATCATTTGTGATAGTGTGTGCAGTCTCTTGTGGTGTGTCTTCCTGTACGTGTGCATCTGGAATAGTGGACCGACTTCTAAACTCTTCCAATACTACCTTGCTGCTTGACTTGTGATCTAAAATATAGTCCTCCTCAAGAAATCTGGCATTGGTGCTGACCACCACCTTCTGATCCTGAGGACTATAAAATAAACCACCTCTCGTTCCTTTGGGATAGCCTATAAACAGCATAACTTTAGATCTCGCCTCTAACTTGCCTGTATCTGCCTCGAGCACATGTGCTGGACAACCCCAAATCCTAAGATGTCTCAGACTAGGCTTTCGCCCACTCCACAACTCTACTGGGGTCATAGGAACAGACACAGATGGCACAAGGTTGAGGATAAAACATGCTGTCTCCAAGGCATAACCCCAAAACGAGATAGGCAACTCACTGTAACTCATTATCGATCTAACCATCTCCATAAGAGTCCTGTTCCTCCTCTCTGCTACACCATTCTGCTGGGGTGTGCCAGGTGCAGACAACTGGGTCTGAATACCCTCCTCTGACAAATAGGTCATAAATTCACTAGAGAGGTATTCACCACCTCTAGCCTGAACTGACATAGGTCCACACACTTCAGAATGAATCAACTCTAAAACCTCCTTGGCCCTATACCTCTTTGCCTTGAAAGGCCTCTTGGTCATTTTACCCTCCAAGCAGGACTCACAGGTTGAATAGCTGTCAATATCCAGTAAGTCCAAAGACCCACTACTGACCAACCTTTTAATCCTACTAAGATTGATGTGACCAAGTCTCAGGTGCCAAAGATAAGTTTGATTCAAAGGGAAAGATTCCTTTCTCTTATTATGATTCGATGATGAGCTACTAGTTTCTGTATTTTGCATAGCTGGGGAGTATGTCTTAATTAAAAACAAATTGTCAACCAATGAACCGGAACATATAAGTTTCTGGCCTTTTCTAATAAAAACTGAACCATCAGAAAATGCACACTTATAACCATCCAAAACCAGTCTCGAAACCGAAAGAAAGTTCTTTCGAAAACTAGGTACATAAAGACAATCCTTTAAATGTAAAATAGAGTCTGAAAAATAAAGACAAATAACTCCCACGGCAGCCACAGAAACTCTGGTAGTATCCCCAAGGTAGACCTGCAATTCTCCCTCTCTAAGCAGCCGGGTCACTTGGAACCCTTGCAAAGAATTACAAACGTGATCAGTGGCTCCCGAATCCACACACCAAGTATCCGTGGGAATCGCTGCCAAACACGTCTCAGTGACTAGGGAAAATTTACACATACATTGAGGCTTTGGGCAGTTCTTCTTCCAATGTCCTGCTTTGCCACACCTAAAACATTTGCCTTTCGGCTTCTGTTTCTTGGCAATGCCTGCCTTGGGTCCATGATCAGCTCCTGCCTTCTGGCCTCTCTTCCTTTCCTGCTTCCTGGCTTTGGGCCCAGCAGAGGAACCTGAGGGACCAACAGTAGCAAAGGCTTGCTTCTTCTCAGCGAATAGGCCCTCGGCTGACACCAATGTAGTCATGAGCTCGAGGAGTGAATATGAGAGCTTGCCCATATTATAGTTCAACCGAAACTGCTCAAAACTGGGAGGCAAGCTCTGGAGAATGATATCGACCTGGGTCTTCCCATCAATATCACCTCCCAGTACCTCGATCTCATTGATACAACTGATCATGTCCAGTACGTGATCCCTCACTGAAGTGCCTTCAGCCATTCTAGCATTCATGAGTTTCCTCATAGCTGACTGCTTGGTTGCCCTGCTTAGGGGAACACTCCTCAGTAAGCACGTACTTGTAACCCTTAGCGGTAAGGACAATGTCCAGGTTACATTTCCAGTCAATTTAGTTTGGATTCGTGAGTTTGTTTTGGTTCAAAATGACAGCTAGCGGGTTGAACGACGTATCAACTACAACTGAAAAATAACCAGTCAAGTTCCAGTATACTTTTTCGAAAATATTGAAAAATTCTCAGAAAAGAAATATAATCTTCTACCGACATCTCTCACACAGGGATTAACGCAGGTCACGATGGGTGAACGTCTACGCCAACCCACATTCGTTTGAGAAGAACCGAAGTTCATTAATTTCATTATCTGACCAACGATCTTATGATCAATGAAATTAATAGTCGATAATTTTAGCCGTACACGTAGATAGCGTAACCTCGATGGGAGGGATACTATAAACAGTACACTAAGTGTATGCCATTACGTGACTTCTAAGTTTGTTACTTAGGGTACTAATGCGCCTCGGATGGCGAGGGTGTCGCAACTTTTTTCAATTAAACGCACTATAGTCATCCCTTTAGAAATTCATTCCGGTGATATCTGTGATTGAAAACTCATCCGATAGGGAGGAATGTCTAAGCCAGCACGCAAGTTTAACCACATCACCAATGAATCCGTAATGGAGGCCATGGGGCTATTAACCAACCCGCTCCCACTTAGATTTTTAATTAATTTCAATTCGCCCTGGTTTTCTCGGTTTTCTACGTAATTAGGAATCACCCAAAATTACGATAAACCAAAAACCCGGGTTTTCTCAATTTTCTACGTAATTAGGAATCACCCAAAATTACAATTAAACCAAAACCCTACATAATTAGGAATCACCCAAAATTACGATTAAACAAAAAACCCGTGAATGTAATTAATTTGAGGATTTTTACGTTTTAACATGCAATATCTTAACTATGGATATTCGCACCCATAAAACCGTTGGAGTTTTAATATACGAATAATCTACCTTAGTTAATTGCACATTACCCTTTTAAAAACATTTTAGTTTGGATTTTGTTCATGCAAAATAAAACGAAAATCACACAATCAACGAAAAATCATAAATACGGGAAATTAAAATAAAATAAAATTTCCCGACTATTATGGCCTTCTCTATCGTTGATTCCTTGAAGCCTCGGTGACACTTCCCGTCGTGTCGCTCCCACTCGTTATTTGGATTCCTCTCGATTCGCCCAGGTTTTCTCGGTTTACTACGTAATTAGGAATCACCCAAATTTACGATAAACCAAAACCCACGAATATAAGTTACCCAAAATAACGTCTTCGTCATAGTACATAAATTTCTATATACAAAGGCGTTTTTCTAGGAATTTAAAGACGACATGATTAGATCAAATCTTACTACAAGATTTTTCTAATCCTACACGGCTTCCAGCTCGTGGTTATTACTATTACAGAAATTTCCATTCAAAAATAAAACAAGCCCGGACATGTCCCGGGGTTTATGAATGAAAATTAAATTTCTACCATAATAGCCGGGAAATCAATAACCACCTGTTTATGCATTTCGACAAAAATAATAATGCCAAAATAAAGCCGTGTAATAAATCAAACAAGTATAAGACCGAAACCAACGCTCTGATATCAATTTGAAGGAAAACTGAACAAGTCCGGGCTAAATCGAAAACCTCACTTTCGTGCAATGCATTCCAGAATCGGAAGCTTTCGACCAAGCTCAGGCTCAAATTAGTTTACCCATGAACGGATCTAGGCTTATACTTATTTCATTTATTAATCGGGACACAAAAAAAAATCTTTAATTAAAGCGAAATACTTAAAGATTCTACCTTTTGTAGCGAAGTTCCTTGCTTAAAGAAAACCCAATCTTTGATTGCGATTCCACTAGAAATCCAATCGATATCTCCGAGAAGACTTCGAATATTGCGTGGGCAATAATCTATCAAAGTTTCTTGCCTTAGCCCACAAGGAAATCACTCAAATCGGATTCAATGAAGACCAAAATCTGATCACTAACTTGACCCTCAAGCAAAACCCGCTGCTGCCAAAATAAGAAAGGTACTGCCTTTCATGAAAATCGCCACTCATACTACTAAAAATCGGACTGCTCACTCGTGATCTAGACAGCCCCAAACCTCGAATCACCAAGGAGAGATCAACGAGGCTTGAGCCGAATCAAACGCAGCAGGCAGCTGCGAAATCCAACAGCAGAATAAACCCAGATCGCGGCTTGAAGACCTACTCCCGACTGGATGAAAAAACCCACAGCAGCAGTCCGGTTACTGCTCGATTAAAACCTGGGCAGCAGCAGGTTTTTCCTGCTAATTAAAACTCACGGCAGCAGTCTGCTTGAAGAACCGACCAAGAGCTGGGCTGCTTAATTAAAACCCACGGCAGCAGTCTGCTTGAAGAACCGACCAAGAGCTGGGCTGCTTAATTAAAACCCACGGCAGCAGCAGGTTTTTCTGCTTGAAAAACCGATCAAAAGCTGGGCAATATAATCCCAAATTAAAAGCTGTGTTCTTTGGTTTGAATCCAATTTAGAGGAATTGAAAAATCTGGTTTGTTTCTGAGAGAAAACCCTTTTGAAAAAAATTCTCTCTCTAAAACCTTTTCACTCAAGAAAGTAAGACAATTCATACCTGCTCAAGTCTACTGATTAAGAGATAGAATACTAGGAATGAATAGTCTATTAAATAAGTATAAGACAATTCATCATAAATGGTCAAGTTAATATGCCTTGGGTATATCTATATGATTAAATTAGTTTAAACAAACCAATTTCTGAATCACATAATAACCTAAACTAAAAGTGTGTCCAAAACTGTCTCGGTTATGAACCTCATTTATATATTATGTCTTTTAACCAATGATGAGATCTACTATGTCACACTAGACACCGCATCATCTAAATACATAATATAAATGGACGACATATACACAACATATAAACAAAATCATTGAATCGATATATTAACTGGAAATAGTATAATACAAGCATAACTTCAGTATTCAAACCTAACAATCTCCCACTAATACTTAAGCTGTGCTTTAAGTATAAAATTACATTTAATCTTTACAAATACAATAAAACTAGAAAAACTATCATGGCTCTACTAAATATCTGATCCCCATGCCCTCCACGTGAGCCGCAAAGACTTTTATAGTCAATGTCTTCGTGAAATGATCTGTAAGGTTATCTTTCGATGCTATCTTAGCCATGATCACGTCTTCCCTCTTGACGATATCTCTTATTAGGTGATACTTGCACTGTATATGTTTACTCGTCTTGTGGGCTTGTGGTTCGTTCGAGTTTGCTACTGCACCGTTGTTATCACAGTACACTGTGATCGAATTCTGCAAACCAAGAATCACATCTAAGTCCACTAGGAAGTTCTTAAGCCACACTACTTTTGTTTGCTGCCTCTGATGCGACAGCGTATTCTGCCTCCATGGTAGAGCCGCCACGTATTTTTACTTGACACTCCGCCAAACTATGGCTCCAATCCCAAATAAACACATACCCTGAGGTAGACTTGCTCTTGTCCCTTTCACCTTGGAAATCTGAATCTGTATAACCATGGTATACCAGCTTAGGCGCCAGATAGACCAAGACTTGGTCTCTTGTTCTATGCAAATACTTGAGAATGCATTTTACTGCCACCCAATGAGCTTTCCAAGGGTTACTCTGATTTCTGTTTACAATGCTAACGGTATAACAGATATCAGGCCATGTACATAACATCGCATAAATGAGATTTTCTATTGCCAAAGCATAAGGAACTGTCTTCATGGCTTCTATCTCTTCAACAGCATTAGAAGACTGCAATTTAGATAGATGCACTTCGTGTTTGAAAGATAGAAAACCTTTTTTTGGAGTTTTGCATGTTAAAATGAGCTAGAATCGTATATATGTATGAAGCTTGAGAGAGCGTTAGTGAACATTTCCTACGATCTCGAATTATTTTGATCCCAAGGATATATCCCACCTCTCCAAAGTCTTTCATATCAAACTATTTGGACAGACATGCATTTACGTCTGATAACACTTTCTTATTGTTGCTAATCATTAAAATATCATCTACGTAAAGCTTAAGAAACACCACTGGGTTTCTATCATGCCTGTAGTACACACATTATTCATCCGGACACTGAGTAAATCCGTATGATTGGATCATCTCATCATACCAGATATTCCAAGATCTGGATGCCTGTTTAAGTCCGTAAATAGACCTCTTAAGCCTACAAACCTTATGTTTTTGGCCTTTTTGAATGAATACCTCTAGTTGCTGCATGAAGATGGTTTTCTCAAGACTTTCGTTTAGGAAAGTTGTCTTGATATCCATCTACCATATCTCATAGTCTAAATGAGAACCTATGGCCAAGAGAATCCGAATCGACTTAAGTATGGCCACAGGGGAGAAGGTTTCCTTATAATTGATTCTCTCTTTATGGGTATACCCCTTCGCTACAAGCCTAACTTTAAAGGTTTCAACCTTTTCGTCAAGTCCTCTCTTGCGTTTGTAGACCCACTTATATCCAATGGTGTTAAAACCATCAGGTAGGTCCACAAGCTCCCAGACTTGATTGTGGTCCATCTACCCTATATCAGATATCATTACTTTTTGCCAAGATTCTGCATCATTATCTCGGAGAGCCTCTTTGTAGTTAACAGGGTCCAGTTCAGGCGCACCTATGATAAAGTCACACGCCTCTCCCACGCCAATGAACCTCTCAGACTGTCTTACAAGTCTCCCATTACTATGAGGCACCACCTGTGTAGGCGCATCATGTGTGATATCTTGTGCAGTGTGTGGTGTATCTACTTGTGCTGGTGCATCTGGAATATCAGATTATTTTCTAAGTTCTTCTAGTACTAACTTGTTCTTGTGCTTGTGATCTAGAATATAGTCTTCCTAAAAAAATATGGCATTAGTGCTAACTACAACCTTATGATATTTAGGACTATAAAACAGACCACCATTCATTCCTCTATGATATCCTACAAACATCATTACTTCCGTTCTTGCATCTAACTTAGCCGCATCTGTCTTAAGCACATGTGCTGGACAATCCCAAATTCTGATATGTCTTACACTGGGCTTGTACCCATTTCAAAACTCTGTAGGGGTTGAAGGCACGGTTTTAGATGGTATGATATTTAGAATGTACATTGCCATTTCTAAGGCATACCCCCAGAATGAACTAGGCAAATCACTATAGCTCATCATTGACCTAACCATTTCCATAAGAGTTTGGTTCCTTCTTTCTGCTACACCGTTCTGCTGAGGTATGCCAGATACAGACAACTGAGACTCCATTCCGATGTCACTGAGGTATTCTTGAAATTCGTGGGATAGGTACTCACCACCATGATCTGATTATAGTGTCTTGATACTCTTACCATGATGTTTCTCCACATCTGCTTGATACTTTTTGAATTTAGTAAAGTATTCGGACTTGTTGCGCATTAGGTAAATGTATTCGTACATTGAGTAATCATCTGTGAATGTCGCAAAATACTCAAACCCACTTTGTGCTTGGACCGACATTGTTCCACACAAGTCAGAGTGAATCAAATCTATTACTTATTTGGCTCTATAACCTTTTACCTTAAAAGGTCTCTTGGTCATTTTACCTTGCAAGTAAGATTCGCAGTTTGAATAACTATCAATCTCTAACGAACTTAAAGGTCTATCATTAACCAACCTCTGAATCCTACTAAGGTTTATATGACCTAGCCTATGATGCAAAAGATAGGTTTGATTCATTTTAGAATGTTCTTTTCTCTTATTATCATTAGATGATACGCCATTTTGTTCTATGTTTTGCAAAACAGAGGAGCTTGATTTAACCACAAATAAATTGTCTACTAATGAACCCGAACAAACAAGTTTGCAATCTTTTCTAACAATAATAGAATTATCAGAGAAAATAAACTTTTAACCATTCATTAAGAGTTTAGGAACCGAAATAAGGTTCTTTCTAAAACTCGGTACATGAAGACAATTTGGTAAATCTAGTCTAGAATTTTCAAAATTTAAACAAACAACTCCAACTGCTTCCACTGACACTTTTGTAGTGTCGCCCAAGTAGATTTCCAGCTCGCCTTCTCTAAGCTTTTGGGTTACTTGGAACCCTTGTAAAGAATTAAAAACATGGTTAGTGGTGCCTGAATCCACACACCAAGTATGGGAATCGCTGCTAAACACGTCTCAGTAATTAAGGTAGAAACTATCGTACCTTTGAGCTTTGGATAATCCGATTTCCAATGTCCCATTTTACCTCACTTGAAGCATTTGCCTTTAGGCTTATTCTTCTTTGCGATGTCTGGCTTGGCAGCATGTTTCTTGGTATTATTCTTCTTCTTCTTCTTCTTGCATTTAGGTGCAGAAGAAAGCTAAAAGCCTTCACTGTGACCAAAGTTTGCTTTTTCTCGTGAAAGATGCCTTCGGCTAACACCAATGATGTTAAGAGCTCAGGAAGAGTATAGACTCTTTGATTCATATTGTAGTTTACCTGAAACTGCTCAAAACTAAAAGGTAAGCTCTGGAGGATGATATTGATCTGACTCTTAGGATCAATCTCACCTCCCAACACCTCTATCTCATTGATGTTGCTGATCATGTGAAGCACATGATCTCTCACCGATGAGCCCTTAGCCATTCTGGTATTTATGATTTTCCTCATGGCTACTTTCCTAGCTGTCTTGCCTTGATGAGCAAACATCTCTCTCAGATGTGCCATCGTGTTAAAAGGCAGAAATCATGGGATGAAAATGATGTTGCAGAACATTCGACACAGAGGCCAGAATGTAACACTGCGCTATCTCATCCGCTTTACTTCACCTTGTATAGGCATCCCTATCTTCTTGAGGAGATTCATTATTGGGCACATCTGGACAGACTTCGGTGAGCACAAACTTATACTGCTCAACCGTCAGGACAATGTCCGAATTCCGACTCCAGTCAACATAATTCGGACCAGTAAGTTTGTTTTCTTTCAATATTATAGCTAAAGGATTGAATGTCATATCGAAGACTATAAATTAAATAAAAAGACAATGTTTCGGTATTTAACATAGAATTTTGAAAAAAAAAATTCTAACAATTATTGACTTCCCTCAAAACAATAATAAAAACCACCAACATCTCATTCACTGGGATTTTTGCAAGCCATGATAGTGTGGACGTTTACGCTTACCCATAATCGTTTGAGAAGAACCGGGTTCATTAACTACACCATCTGACCAAACGACCTATTGATCAATTTAATTAAAATTCGGTGCCTTTTAGCCGTACAAATAAACAGCGTAACCTCGATGAGAGGAATACTACAAACCGTACACTAAGTGTGTGCTAAAACATGACATCTGGGCTTGTTACCTCGAGATAGTGCTGAAGGAAAATAGAACAAGCCCGGGCTAAATCAAAAACCTCACTTTCATGCAATGCATTCTAGAATCGGAAGCTTTCGACCAAACTCAGGCTCAAATTCATTTTCCCTTGAACGGATCTAGGTTTGTACTTATTTAATTTATTAGCGGGACATGAAAGATACAATCTTTAATTAAGGTGAAAATTTCAAAGATTATACCTTTGTAGCGAAGTCCCTAGCAAATAGAAAACCAAAAACTTAAAATCCCGTTGTTTACCGCCTAGGACCAATCACGAGAGAATCCCGATAACAACTTCGTCTCTACCTCAAAATCGTGTGGGCGACTATCCAAAAGGTAGCTATGACACTAAGGAAGAGATACATATGAGGCCCACTTCCAAAAACTCGTCAGATCCTCAGCAGATCATTGCCGGAAGATTACTGTGCTTATTTACCACCTTGCTGAGAAAACTCGAAATCCGAAGAATAACTCCAATTCGACTCCGAAATAGTGTGGGCTAGTGCCTACAGAGTAGCCCAGGCCCAACGCAAAACTAAGAAATCCCAAGAAACCCACTTCAAGAATCACACAAATCTGAAAAAAACAAAATTTAGCCCAAGAACTTAACCCAATCTGAAAATCCACACCAAAAGTGTCTGGAATGTGTTCCTGCTCGTAGATCTAGACTCTAGCAATATAAGAAGATCAAGCTAGAGGATCAACACAAAAATAATCAACAAACCCACAATGAGGGAAGATAAATCGCGGCCTAAAGAAACCCAAAGTCAGCGCCGGACTACTCCATCGGCGGTATCAATTCAGCGGCAAAAATAATTCCACGAAAAAGGCAGCAACTTTCTTCCCAAAATGAGCTAAAGAAGAAAGATCCTTGGTTAAATTCGAAAGAAAACTTCAAGGTAGGGGAAGAAGTTTTCTCTCTAGACCACTCTTTCTCACACTAGGCAAAATGCCTCTAAGGTTTCTAAATTATCTTGTAAGTTTCCTAACAAGGGATATTTATAGGGAGCTTCTAAGAAGACCTGATGGGCCTTTGAGTTAGGTCTTTTAGTTTGACTTTCGTTAACCCCTTAGTCTTTCATAGACTAGTCAACTCCAATCGATCCTTTTGAATTAAATCTTTAACCCACTTCGTTAAATTAATTTAATCGAACCCCCATGGTGGAGTCTGACACTCCGCCATACTATGGCTCCAACTCCTAGAGTAAACACAAACCCAGAGATAAACTTACTCTTGTCCATGTCACCTTGAAAGTCCGAATCTGTGTAACCCAACGGAACAAGCTCATGCGCTCTATAAAGTAGGACATAATCTATTGTCCAGCGTAAGTACTTGAGAATGCATTTTATTGCCTCCCAGTGAGCCTTCCCATGGTTACTCGGATATCTGCTAACCATGCCAACGGCAAAACAAATATCAGGCCTCGTACATAACATAGCATACATGAGACTACCAACTCAGAAGCATAAGGTACCGCCTGTTAGTTCTGAATACAGAAAAGCTATGGCTTGTATCAAAAACTAATATCCAAGTTGACATATCATTTTGTTTCGGTATAAATTTGTTCCTTTATATCATAGAACTAGATAACGGGGTGTGGACAGACATAGTAGATACCGTTATTGGTTAAAGTATTGATATATAAAAAGTATGCTCGTAACCGAGATAGTCTGAACATACTATCGGTATAGGTTATTGTGTGGTTTGGAAATTAGTTTATCTAAACTAGTTTATCATATGGATATGCCCGGGGCATATTGAGCACGACCAGTTTGGATAGAATTAACTTATACTGATCGGCGTAGTCAATTCGGTCCTAGTATTCCGTCTCTCAATCCCAAGATTGGGACGGGCGTGAGGGTTGGATATCGTGTGCTTTGATTTGCCAAAGAGTGAGGTCAATTGAGGCCAATACCTCGGTAGGTTGGGTATGCGGTGTTTAGCTTCTTACGTGCCGTTGCTAGTCGGAGGAATCCACGTACCGGTTCGCCGGGTTGATGGTGCTCCCGAGATGAGCTCGTAAGGTTATTAGACTAAACCCGGCCGGTGAACTTTATGTTCGGTATAATAAAAGGACGAGTGGTACTAATCTCAGAAACCAAGAAGTCGGTGAATTAATTTGTCAGTAAATTGATAAACCGACGAGCGCTAGATCTTTAATGTGGGAAGATAGAATAAAATATAATGGCGCGATATAAAGTCGTTTTCGAGCGGTAGTTCCATAATTGGTCCGATAGTGGCACGACCGATTATGTATTTGACTAATCGACAAGGTAAATTAATTAATCCAAAAGGTTTAATTAATATTTAATCGAGAAAGTGAATTTAGAAATTAATTCTATTTTGAATTAATTAATTCTAAGGGTTCAATTAAATTAAATTAACAAAGTGAATTGAATAAATTAATTTAAATGGGTCGATTGGAGTTGATTAGTCGGGAAGACTTAGCGGTCAACGAAAGTCAAATTAAAAGGCCTAACTCGAGAGCCCATTAGGTCTCCAATCGAGCTCCTATAAATAGAAGACTTGAAGCCCAAGAAAAAAAATAAGGAAGTCTTGCAAGACATTTCATTCTTGCTTTCTTCAGTGAAAAGGTTTAAGAGAGAGAATTTTTCTTCAAGAATTTTCTCTCAAAAACAAACCAGATTTTTCACTTCCTCTAGATTGGATTCAAACCAAAGATCACAACTTTCATTTGGGTTTTCATTCTGCCCAGTTTTTATTACTCAATCCGCAAAAGCTGCTGCCCAGGTTTTGGTTTCTCGCACAAAGGGGCTGCCACGAAAATCTCTGCCCAGTTCTTCTTCTCTCGCGCAAAGGGGCTGCCACAAAAAACTGCTGCCCAGTTCTTCTTCTCTCACGCAAAGGGGCTGCCACGCAAAACTGCTGTCCAGTTTTTCCTTCTCTCGCACAAAGGGACTGCAGCAGATTTTTCAGGGTTTTCTGGCGGCAGTTTTTTGCTGCTGTCCAGTGCGTTTGATTCGGCCTGGGCTTCGTTGATCTCTTCTTGGTGATCCGAAGCTTGGGCTGTCTAGATCACGACTGGGCAGTTTGAATTACTGCTGTCGAAGTGGTGTTTATATTTAAAGGCAGCAGCTTTTTTGGGCAGTAGCAGCAGGATTTTTGTGGGTTAAATTTTGTGATCAGTTTTTGGTTTGTTTGAGTCCAATTTTAGAGAGATTTCCTTGTGGGCTAAGCAAGTAGACTTCGATAGATTATTGCCCACGCAATATTCGAAGTTTCTACGGAGATATCTATTGGATTTCTATTGGAATCGCAACAAAGATTGGATTTTTCTTTAGGCAAGGGACTTCGTTACAAAAGGTAGAATCTTTAAATTCCGCTTTTATTAAAGATTGAATCTATTGTGTCCCGATTAATAAATTAAATAAGTATAAGCCTAGATCCGTTCATGGGTAAACTAATTTGAGCCTGAGCTTGGTCGAAAGCTTCCGATTCTGGAATGCATTGCACGAAAGTGAGATTTTCGATTTAGCCCGGGCTTGTTCAGTTTTCCTTCATCGCCTGCATGGCATCTATCTCCTTAGCAATCTTGGGACACTGCTCCTTAGACAAATGAACCCCATGCCTGAAAGGTAGTGAACCCTTCTTGGAGTTCTGCATGTTAAAACGGGCCAGAATCGTGTCTATGTAGGATGCCTGAGAGAGGAGTCAGAGAACGTCTCCTAGAATCTCGAATAATCTTGATCCCAAGTATATGTCCAGCCTCTCCCTAATCCTTCATATTAAATTACCTGGACAACCATGCCTTTACGTCTGACAACACCTTATTACTATTGCCAATCAGAAGGATGTCATCTACGTAAAGTACGAGGAACACCACCGTATCACCATCACGCCTGCGATAAATTTACTGCTCATTTGGATAAATTTACGCCTGCGATAACCCATGGGACTGGATAACCTCGTCAAAACGGATGTTCCAAGATCTGGATGCTTGCTTAAGTCCATAAATGGACCTCCTAAGCCTGCATACCTTGTGCTCTTGGCCTTGAATAATGAAACCCTCTGGTTACTGCATAAACATGGTCTCCTCAAGACTTCCATTAAGGAAAGCTGTCTTGACGTCCATCTGCCAAATCTCACAGTCCATATGAGCAGTTATGGCCAAGAGAATCCGGATCGACTTAAGCATAGCTACGGGGGAAAAGATCTCCTCATAATCGATACCCTCTTTCTGAGTATACCTCTCTGCCAAAAGCCTAGCCTTGAAGGTCTCAACCCTCCCATCAGATCATCTCTTTCGCTTGTAGACCCATTTGCACCCAATAGGTTGAAACCTAATAGGAAGGTCTATCAGCTTCCAGACCTAATTTGTGTCCATAGAACCCATCTCAGTAATCATCGCTCTCTGCCAAGAATCTGCATCTTTATCTTGGAGAGCCTCATTGTAGCTAACCGGGTCTGGTTCATGAGTACCAGGGATAAAGTCCGAAGACTCACCCAAACCCATGTACCTCTCGGGCTGTCTAGCAACCCTCCCACTACGATGAGGTGCAACCTGTGTAAGAGTATCATCTGTGATAGTGTGTGCAGTCTCTTGTTGTGTGTCTTCCTGTACTTGAACTCTCTGAACTTGCCAAAGCATTCAGACTTATGGCGTATCAGGTATATGTATCCATATCTAGAGTGATC
This sequence comes from Knoxia roxburghii, assembly GCA_030378225.1. Taxonomy (NCBI): domain Eukaryota; kingdom Viridiplantae; phylum Streptophyta; class Magnoliopsida; order Gentianales; family Rubiaceae; genus Knoxia; species Knoxia roxburghii. Next base: position 28,960,283 of record CM059416.1, on the reverse strand, counting down.
ATCCATGAAAGTCACGAAATACTCATAACCACCTCTAGCCTGAACTGACATAGGCCCACACAAGTCAGAATGAATCAACTCGAAAACCTCATTGGCCCTATACCCCATTGCCTTGAAAGGCCTCTTGGTCATTTTACCCTCCAAACAGGACTCACAGGTCTGATAACTATCAATATCCAATGAGTCCAAAGACCCATTATTGACCAACCTTTGAATTCTACTAAGGTTTATGTGACCGAGTCTCAGGTGCCAAAGATAAGTTTGATTCAAAGGGGAAGACTCCTTTCTCTTACTATGATTCGATGATGAGTTACTAGTTTCTATGTTTTGCATTACTGGGGAGTATGTCTTGATTAAAAACAGATTGCCAACTAATATACCGGAATATATAAGGTTCTGGCCTTTTCTAATAAAACAGTTCCATCAGAAAAAATACACTTATAACCATCCAAAATAAGTTTAGAAACTGAAAGTAAATTATTCCGAAAACTGGGTACATATAAACAATCTCTTAAATGTAAAATTGAGTTAGAAAAATAAAGACAAAGAACTCCCACTACAACAATAGAAACTCTTGTAGTATCCCCAAGGTAGACCTGCAACTCTCCTTCTCTAAGCAGCTGGGTTACTTGGAACCCCTGCAAAGAATTACAAACGTGATCAGTGGCTCATGAATCTACACACCAAGTATCTGTGGGAATCGCTGCTAAACACGTCTAAGTAAATAGGAAAAATTTACACATACCTCGAGGCTTGGGCAACCCTTCTTTTAATGTTCTGCTTTACCACATCTGAAGCATTTGCCTTTAGGCTTGTGTTTCTTGGCAGTGGCCGCCTTGGGTCCATGATCAGCTCCTGCTTTCTGGCCTCTCTTCCTCTTTTGCTTCCTGGCTTTGGGCCCAGCAGAGGAACCTGAGGGACCAACAGTAGCCAATGCTTACTTCTTCTCTGTGAATAGGCCCTCAGCAGACACCAATGCAGTCATGAGCTCGGGAAGTGAATATGAGAGTTGGCCCATATTATAGTTCAACATAAACTGCTCAAAACTTGGGGGCAAGCTCTGGAGGATGATATCGACCTGGGTCTTCCCATCAATGTCACCTCTCAATACCTCAATCTCATTGATGCAGCTCATCATGTCCAGCACGTGATCCCTCACTGAAGTGCCTTCAAGCATCCTAGCATTCATAAGTTTTCTCATTGCTGATTGTTTGGCTGCCCAGCTCTGATGTCCAAACATCTCCCTGAGGTTGAGCATCATATCGTAGGCTGAGGTAAACAACTGATGTTGGTGGTACAGTACACTCGACATAGAAGCCAAGATGTAGCACCGAGTCATCTCATCAGCCTTCTGCCACCTCGTATATGGCTCTCGCTACTCAAGGGTGGCATCATCGCTGGGCTTAGGGGGGCACTCCTCAGTGAGCACGTACTTGTAACCTTCAGCGGTAAGGACAATGTCCAGGTTACATTTCCAGTCAATATAATTTAGACCTGTAAGTTTGTTCTAGTTCAAAATAACAGCTAGCGAGTTGAATGACATAACAACAACTGAAAAATAAACAGTCAAGTTTCAGCATATTTTTCTAAAAATATTGAAACATAACCTGTACAAGATTATATTGGTTTTTAAGGATTTTCAATATTTTCAAAAAAGTATACTGAAACTTGACTGTTTATTTTTCAGTTGTAGTTGATATGTCGTTCAACCCACTAGCTGTCATTTTGAATCAGAACAAACTTATGGGTCCAAATTATATTGACTGAAACCGTAACCTGGACATTGTCCTTACCGCTGAGGGTTACAGGTACGTGCCCACTGAGGAGTGCCCCCTAAGCCCAGCGATGATGCCACCCCTGAGCAGCGAGAGCCATATACGAGGTGACAGAAGGCTGATGAGATAACCTGGTGCTACATCTTGGCTTCTATGTCGAGTGTACTGCAGCACCAGTATCAGTTGTTTATCTCATCCTACGATATGATGCTCAACCTCAGGGGGTTGTTTGGACATCAGGGTAGGGCAGCCAAGCAGTCAGCTATGAGGAAACTCATGAATGCTAGGATGACTGAGGGTACTTTAGTGAGGGATCACGTGCTAGACATGATAAGCTGCATCAATGAGATTGAGGTATTGGGAGGTGACATTGATGAGGAGACCCAGGTCAATGTCATCCTCCAGAGCTTGCCTCCCAATTTTGAGCAGTTTCAGGTGAACTACAATATGGGGAATCTCTCATATTCATTTCCCAAGCTCATGAATGCATTGGTGTCTGCTGATAGCCTATTCACAGAGAAGAAGCAAGCCTTAACTACTGTTGGTCCCTCAGGTTCCTCTACTGGGCCCAAAGCCAGGAAGCAAAAGAGGAAGAGAGGCCAGAAGGCGGGAGCTGATCATGGACCCAAGGCAGGCATTGCCAAGAAGCACAAGTCGAAAGGCAAATGCTTCAGATGTGGCAAAAAGGGACATTTGAAGAAGGACTGCCCAAAGCCTCGAGGTATGTGTAAATTTTCCCTAGTCACTGAGACGTGTTTAGTGGCGATTCCCACAGATACTTGGTGTGTGGATTCAGGAGCCGCTGATCACGTTTGTAATTTTTTGTAGGGGTTCCAAGTGACCCGACTGCTTAGAGAGGGAGAGTTACAGGTCTACCTTGGGGATACTACCAGAGTTTCTGTTGCTGCAGTGGGAGTAGTTTGTCTTTATTTTTCAGACTCTATCTTAAATTTGAGAGATTGTCTTTATGTACCCAGTTTTCGCAAGAACTTACTTTCAGTTTCTAAACTTGTTTTGGATGGTTATAAGTGTGCTTTTTCTGATGGATCTATTTTTATTAGAAAAGGCCAGAAACTTATATGTTCTGGTACATTGGTTGACAATTTGTTTTTAATTAAGACATACTCCCCAGTAATGCAAAACACAGAAACTAGTAGCTCATCACCGAATCATAATAAGAGAAAAGAGTCTTCCCCTTTGAATCAGACTTATCTTTGGCACCTGAGACTCGGTCATATCAACCTTAGTAGGATTCAAAGGTTGGTCAATAGTGGGTCTTTGGACTCACTGGATATTGATAGCTATCTGACTTGTGAGTCCTGCTTGGAGGGTAAAATGACCAAGAGGATTTTCAAGACAGAGGGGTATAGGGCCAAGGAGGTTTTAGAGTTGATTCATTCTGACGTGTGTGGGCCTATGTCAGTTCAGGCTAGGATGGTTATGAGTATTTCATGACTTTCATGGATAATTACTCTAGATATTGATACATATGCCTCATGTGCCACAAGTCTGAATGCTTTGGCAAGTTCAGAGAGTTCAAGGCTGAGGTGGAGAACCATCTGGGTAAGAGAATCAAGGCCTTGCAATCTAATCATGGTGGCGAATACCTCTCTAGTGAATTTAGGTCCTATTTGTCGGAGGAGGGTATTCAGTCCCAGTTGTCTGCACCTAGCACACCCCAGCAGAATGGTGTAGCAGAGAGGAGGAACAAGACTCTTATGGATATGGTTAGATCGATGATGAGTTATAGTGAGTTGCCTATCTCGTTTTGGGGTTTTGCCTTAGAGACAACATGTTGTTTCCTCAACATTGTGCCATCTAAGTCTGTGCCTTCGACCCCAGCAGAGTTGTGGAATGGGCAATAGCCTAGTCTGAGACATCTCAGAATCTGGGGTCGTCCAGCACATGTGCTCGAGGCAGATGCAGGCAAGTTATAGGCAAGAACCAAGGCTATGTTGTTCGTAGGCTACCCTAAAGGAATGAGAGGTGGTCTATTTTATAGTCCTCAGGATCAGAAGGTGGTGATCAGCACCAATGCCAGATTTCTTGAGGACGACTATATTTTAGACCACAAGTCAAGCAGCAAGATAGTATTGGAAGAGCTTCGAAGTCAGTCCATTATTCCAGATGCACAAGTACATTATTCCAGATGCACAAGTACAGGAAGACACACCACAAGAGACTGCACACACTATCACAGATGATGCTCTTGCACAAGTTATGCTTCGTCATAGTGGGAGGGTTGTCAGACAGCCCGAGAGGTACATGTGTTTGTGTGAGTCTTCGGACTTTATCCCTGGCGCTCATGAACCAGACCCAGTTAGCTATAATGAGGCTCTCCAGGATAAAGATGCAGATTCTTGGCAGAGAGCAATGATTGCTGAGATGGGTTCTATGGACTCAAATCAAGTCTGAAGCTAGTAGACCTTCCTGATGGGTTTAGGCCTATTGGGTGCAAATGGGTCTACAAGTGAAAGAGAGGATCTGACGGGAGAGTTGAGTCCTTCAAGGCTAGGCTTGTGGGGAAAGGGTATACTCAAAAAGAGGGTATCAATTATGAGGAGACCTTTTTCCTTGTAGCTATGCTTAAGACGATCCAGATTCTCTCGGCAATAGCTGCTCATATGGACTATGAGATTTGGCAGATGGACATCAAGACAACTTTCCTTAATGGAAGTCTTAAAGAGACCATCTTCATATAGCAACCAGAGGGTTTCATTGTTCAGGGCCAAGAGCACAAGGTATTATGGCTTAGGAGGTCTATTTATGGACTTAAGCAAGCATTCAGATCTTGGAAAAACCATTTTGACGAGGTTATCCAGTCCTATGGATTCACTCAGTGTCCATATGAGCAGTGTGTTTATCGCAGGTGTGATGGTGATATGGTGGTGTTCCTCGTACTTTATGTAAATGACATCCTTCTGATTGACAACAGTAACAAGGTGTTGTCAGATGTAAAGGCATGGTTGTCTAGGCAATTTGATAAGAAGGATTTGAGAGAAGCTGGACATATCATTGGGATCAAGATTATTCGAGATCGTAGGAGACGTTCTCTGACACTTTCCCAGGCATCCTACATAGATAAGATTCTGGCTCATTTTAACATGCAGAACTCCAATAAGGGTTCACTACCTTTCAGGTATGGGGTGCGTTTGTCTAAGGAGCAGTGTCCCAAGACTGCTGAGGAGATAGATGCCATGAAGGCGGTACCCTATACTTCTGCAGTGGGTAGCCTCATGTATGCTATGTTATGTACGAGGCTTGATATTTGCTTTGCCGTTGGCATGGATAGCAGATATCAGAGTAACCCTGGGAAGGCTCACTGGGAGGCAGTAAAATGCATTCTCAAGTACTTGCGCAGGATGAGAGATTATATCTAGTTCATAGAGCGCAGGAGCTTGTACCGTTGGGTTACACAGATTCGGACTTTCAAGATGATTTGGACAAGAGTAAAGTCTACCTCTGGTTTTGTGTTTACTCTAGGAGATGGAGCCATAGTATGGCGGTGTGTCAAGCAAAAATGCGTGGTGGACTCTACCATGGAGGCTGAGTACGTTACCGCATCAGAGGTAGCGAAAGAAGCTGTACGGCTCTGGAGCTTCCTGATGGACATAGATGTCGTTCCTGAGTTGCCTAGGCCTATCACAGTTTATTGTGATAACAATAGTGCAGTTGCTAGCTCAAGGGAACCACGAGCCCATAAGGCGAGTAAACACATTGAGCGCAAGTACCACCTGATACAAGAGATCATAAAGAGGGGAGACGTGATCGTGGCCAAGATAGCATCAGATGACAACCTTGCAGATCCTTTCACCAAGCCATTGACCTCAAAGGTCTTTGAGAGACATGTGGAGGGTATGGGAGTTAGATTCTTGAGGGAGCCATGTGAGTGAGTGTAAAGGCGTTCTGGAGATTTCACTATGACAGTAGTGTAATAGCGGGTTGGACAATTTTTGTACTTCTCAGCATAGCTTTGAGTATTATTGGGAGATTGTTAGTTTTGAATACAGAAAAGCCATAGCTTGTATCAAAAACTAATATCCACAGATGACATATCATTTTGTTTCAGTATTAAATTGTTCCATTATATCATAGAACTAGATAACGGGGTGTGAAAAGACACAGTAGATACCGTTATTGATTAAAGTATTGATATATAAAAGTATGCTCGTAACCGAGATAGTCTGAACATACTATCGGTATAGGTTATCGTGTGTTTTGGTGATTAGTTTATCTAGACTAGTTTAAATTACACGAATATGCCCGGGGCATATTGAGCACGACTAGTTTGGATAGAATTGACTGATACTGATCGGAGTAGTCAATTCGGTCCTAGTATTCAGTCTCTCAATCCCGAGATTGGGATGGGCGTGAGAGTTGGATATCGTATGCTTTGATTTGCCAAAGAGTGCGGTCAATTGAGGCCTATACCTCTGTAGGTTGGGTATTCAGTCTCTCATCGCCGGGTTGATGGTGCTCCCGAGATGAGCTCGTAAGGTCTATTATACTAAACCCGGCCGGTGGACTTTATGTCCGGTATAATAAAAGGACGAGTGGTACTAATCTCGGATACCAAGAAGTTGGTGAATTAGTTTGTTAGTAAATTTATAAACCGACGAGCACTAGATATTTAATGTAGGGAGATAGAAGAAAATATAATGGCGCGATGTAAAGTCGTTTTCAAGCGATAGTTCCGTAATTAGTCCGATAGTGGTACGACTAATTATGCGTTTGACTAATAGACAACATGAATTAATTAATCCTAAAGGTTTAATTAACATTTATTAGACAAAGTGAATTAAGAAATTAATTCTATTTGAATTAATTAATTCTAAGGGTTCGAATAAATTAAATTAACGAAGTGGGTTAAGAAATTAATTCGAATGGGTAGATTGGAGTTGATTAGTCGGAAAAGACTAAGCGGTCAACGAAAGTCAAATTAAAAGGCCCAACTCTAGAGCCCATTAGGTCTCCATTAGAGCTCCTATAAATAGAAAACTTGAGGCAAAAGAAAACTTAGGAAATCTTGCAAGACAAGTCTTGCCTCTTTTAAAGTGAGAAAGTTCTAGAGATAACTTCTTCCTTTTGAAGTTTCTTTCAAAAATGAACAAGATTTCTTGCTCCTTGAATTGGATTCATTCCAAAGATCGAATTGTCTAGTCGGTTTTCCAGAATTTTTCCGGATTCTTTATTGGTTTTCGTCCGGACTGCTGCTGCGCAAAAGAGGGTTTCCGGTGCTGATTTTCAGTTCTTGCTGCGTGCGTTTGATTTGAGGGAGCTGGTGTTAATCTCTTTTGATTGATTGGTGATCCACCGGTCTTCCTTGTCTAGATCACAGTGTGGCTAAGGCTGTTCTTCTAGCGGTCCGATGATGGTTATTCGAACAAGAGACAGCAGCAGTTTTTAATTGAAAGGGACAAAGTTCTTTTATTTTTTCGGTCAGATTTTGGAACCAAATTGAATCCGATTTGAGTGATTTTCTTGTAGGCTGAACAAGTAGACTTCGATAGATTATTACCCACGCAATATTTGAAGTTTTCTCGGAGTAATCTTTGGATTTCTTGTGGAATTCGCATAAATATTCGATTTTTCTTATTGCATTGGACTTCGCTACAAAGGTATAATCTTTAATCCTTCCGCTTTTAATTAAAGATGAAATCTTTGTGCGTTAGATGTCATTTTAATAATTAAATAAGTATTAGCCAAGATCCGTTCGTGGGTAAATGAATTTGAGCCTGAGCTTGGTCGAAAGCTTCCGATTCTGGAATGTATTGCACGAAAGTGAGGTTCTCGATTTAGCCAGGGCTTGTTCTGTTTTCCTTCAATCAGCCTTCTGCCACCTCGTATATGGCTCCCGCTACTTAGGGGTGGCATCATCGTTGGGCTTAGGGGGCACTCCTCAGTAAGCACGTACTTGTAACCCTCAGCGGTAAGGACAATATCCAGGTTATGTTTCCAGTCAATATAATTTGGACCCGTAAGTTTATTTTGGTTCAAAATGACAGCTAGCGGGTTGAACGACATATCAACAACTGAAAAATAAACAGTCAAGTTTCAGTAAACTTTTTTGAAAACATTGAAATCCTCAAAAATAATATAATCTCGATCGACATCTCTCACACCGGGATTAACGCAGGTCACGCGGGTGAACGTCTACGCCAACTCACATTCATTCGAGAAGAACCGAAGTTCATTAATTTCATTATCTGACCAACGATCTTATGATCAATGAAATTAGTAGTCAATGCTTTTAGCCGTACACATAAATAGCGTAACCTCGCGGGAGGAATACTACAAATAATACACTAAGCGTATGCCATTACGTGACTTCTCAGTTTGTTATTTAAGATACTAATGCGTCTCAGCAGAGAGGGTGTCGCAACTTTCTCCAATTAAGCTCACTATAGTCATCTCTTCGAAAATTCATTCCGGTGATATCTGTGATTGAAGACTTGTCCACATGTGAAGGAAAACTGAACAAGCCCGGGCTAAATAGAAAACCTCACTTTCGTGCAATGCATTCCAGAATCGGAAGCTTTCGACCAAGCTCAGGCTCAAATTAGTTTACCCATGGACGAATCTAGGCTTATACTTATTTAATTTATTAATCGGGACACAAAAGATTCGATCTTTAATTAAATTGGAATTTAAAGTTTATACCTTTTGAAGCGAAGTCCCTTGCTTAAAGAAAAATCCAATCTTTAGCGCAATTTCCACAAGAAATCCGAAGAATGACTCCTATACGAACTCCGAAATAGTGTGGGCTATCGTCTACGGAGTTACCCACGGCAATACGAAGAATACCCAAGAAACTTGCTTCGGAAGAAAACTCAAAAATTGAATCTTTTTTAAATAAAACTGCTGCCCAAAACCCTTAGCCTTGCTGCACAAGTTTTCGGTTTTAAGAAAGAAAAATAACTCACCGATGACAGCCTGATCAGTCCCGATCTAGACAACTAGGACCATGGATCACTCCTCACGGAAGATCGGACGTGGAACCTAGGCGGTTCTGGGCACCAACTGAACTGCCGTGGACTAAAGAACCGAGAAACTCTGTTGCGCTGCTACGCGATCCTGCAGTAATCAGCCGATCTGCGCTGCTGCGAATAACCGACCGGCTGGGTTGTTTAGAAAATAATCTGGGCAGGCTAAATGTTGAATCTTCCGAAGGAAAAAATTGTCTTAGCTGACTTCGAGAAGAAACTTCGATAAGAAAGACGAAGTTCTCTCTCTAAGCTAAATTTTCTCACTCTAGCCCTTTCTTGGACTTCAAGTTTCTTTTGTCTTACTTGCCCAATAAGTTGTATTTATATGGAGCTTCTAAGGAGACCTAATGGGCTCTCGAGTTAGACCTTAAAATTTGACTTTCGTTGACCGCTAAGTGTTCCCGACTAATCAACTCCAATCGACCCATTTAAATTAATTTATTTAATCCACTTTGTTAATTTAATTTAATCGAACCCTTAGAATTAATTAATTCAAAATTGAATTAATTTCTAAATTCACTTTGTCGATTAAATATTAATTAAACCTTTCAGATTAATTAATTTACCTTGTCGATTAGTCAAATGCATAATCGGTCGCACCACTAACGGACCAATTATGGAACTACCGCTCGAAAACGACTTTACATCGCTCCATTATATTTTATTCTATCTCCCCACATTAAAGATCTAGCGCTCGTCGATTTATCAATTTACTGACAAATTAATTCACCGACTTCTTAGTTTCCGAGATTAGTACCACTCGTCCTTTTATTATACCGAACATAAAGTTCACCGGCCGGGTTTAGTATAATAACCTTACGAGCTCATCTCGGGAGCACCATCAACCTGGCGAACCGGTACGTGGATTCCTCCGACTAGTAACGGCACGTAAGAAGCTAAACACCGCATACCTAACTTACCGAGGTATTGGCCTCAATTGACCTCACTCTTTGGCAAATCAAAGCACACGATATCCAACCCTCACGCCCGTCCCAATCTCGGGATTGAGAAACGGAATACTAGGACCGAATTGACTACGCCGATCAGTATAAGTCAATTCTATCCAAACTGGTCGTGCTCAATATGCCCCGGGCATATCTGTGTGATTTAAACTAGTTTAGATAAACTAATTTCCAAACCACACAATAACCTATACCGATAGTATGTTCAGACTATCTCGGTTACGAGCATACTTTTTATATATCAATACTTTAACCAATAACGGTATCTACTGTGTCTGTCCACACCCCGTTATCTAGTTCTATGATATAAAGGAACAAATTTATACTGAAACAAAATGATATGTCATCTGTGGATATTAGTTTTTGATACAAGCCATAGCTTTTCTGTATTCAAAACTAACAACATGGAGGAAGGCCATAATACCAACTCGCAAGAATAACCACATCACCAATGAACCCGTAATGGAGGCCATGGGAATATTTACCAACCCGCTCCCACTTAGATTGTTAAGTTTGAGGATTTTTACGTTCTAACATGCAATATCTTAACTATGGATATTCGCACCCATAAAACCGTTGGAGTTTTAATATGCAAATAATCTACCTTAGTTAATTGCACTTTATTTTTATTACGGTTTGGTTTGGTTTCATTCATGCAAAATAAATTGAAAACACACAATCAACGAAAATACATAAATACGGGAAATTAAAGAAATAAAATTTCCTGACTATTATGGTCTTCTCTATCGTTGATTCATTGATGCCTCGTTGACACGTCCCGTCATGTCGCTCCCACTCGTTATTTGGATTTCTCTCGATTAGTCCGGGTTTTCTCAGTTTACTACGTAATAAGAAATCACCCAAAATTATGAGAAACCGAAACCCGCGAATATAAGTTACCCAAAATAATGTCTTCGTCATAATACATAAATTCGTATAAAGGCATTTTTTTAAGAAATTTAAAGACGACATGATTAGATTAAATCATACTACAAGATTTTTCTAATCCTACACGACTTCCAGCTCGTAGTTATTACTATTACAGATATTTCTAAGCCAGCACGCAAGTTTAACCACATCACCAATGAACCCGTAATGGAGGCCATGGGGCTATTAACCACCCGCTCCCACTTAGATTTTTAATTAATTTCGATTCGCCTGGGTTTTCTTGGTTTTCTACGTAATTAGGAATCACCCAAAATTACGATTAAACCAAAACCCGCAAATTTAATTAATTTGAGGATTTTTACGTTTTAACATGCAATATCTTAACTATGGATATTCGCACCCATAAAACCGTTGGAGTTTTAATATACGAATAATCTACCTTAGTTAATTGCACATTACTTTTAAACAAATAAAATTTCCTGACTATTATGGCCTTCTCTATCGTTGATTCCTTGACGCCTCGGTGACACTTCCCGTCGTGTCGCTCCCACTCGTTATTTGGATTCCTCTCGATTTGCCCGGGTTTTCTCGGTTTACTACGTAATTAAGAATCACCCAAAATTACGATAAACCAAAACCCGTGAATATAAGTTACCCAAAATAACGTCTTCGTCATAGTACATAAATTCCTATATACAAAGGCGTTTTTATAGGAATTTAAAGACGACATGATTAGATCAAATCCTACTACAAGATTTTTCTAATCCTACACGGCTTCCAGCTCGTGGTTATTACTATTACAGAAATTTTCATTCAAAAATAAAACAAGCCCGGACATGTCCCGGGGTTTATGAATGAAAAATAAAATTCTACCATAATAGTCGGGAAACCAATAACCACCTGTTTAAACATTTCAACAAAAATAATAATGCCAAAATCAAGCCGTGTAATAAATCAAATAGGTATAAGACAGAAACCTACGCTCTGATACAATTTTGAAGGAAAACAGAACAAGCCCGGGCTAAATCGAAAATCTCACTTTCGTGCAATGCATTCTAGAATCGAAAACTTTCGACAAAGCTCAGGCTCAAATTTATTTACCCACGAACGGATCTAGGCTTATACTTATTTAATTTATTAAATCGACATCTAATGCAAAAAGATTACACCTTTAATTAAAAGCTGAAAGATTAAAGGTTATACCTTTGAAGCGAAGTCCAACGCAATAAGAAAACCCAAATCTTTAATTGCGAATTCCACGAGAAATCCAATAGATGACTCCAAGAAAACTTCGAATATGTTGGTGAATGTGCCCTAATGAGGGCTATTTATGTAAATATACTTTGAGGGTATTTATGTAAATAAGACATTTGTCGTTTGATTGATTGTTTATCAAATGAGTTAATTTCATGATAGTAATATCCTTGTGCATATTTAAATTCATGAAATCGATCCGCCAAAAGAAACACTCCATGGACTAATTAGAGCATGAGTGATTCTTTTGAGTAGTACTGGTACTAGGATCCTTAGACCATAAATCACTACATGGTCTTAGGTGAATTGTAGTGTGCTTTGACATACACCTAACGGGGCCTTAACAGGCTGCCAAGTACGGGTATGATTGGGTACACGATGATTCATGCTGAAATATGTAGGTGAAGTGATGGGACTACAAATCTCTCTTAAGTGAGAGATGATATCTTGGTCACTTGATAGTGAACTGAAAGTGCATAGCCATGCCCAAGGAATGATAGGCTATCATTTGCTTGAAGGATTCAGTGTCACTAAGAGATCAAGTAAACGCTTAGCTACATAAGGATGATGGTTCCATGCCTTACGCTAAGCTGGATATCGATGTAGAGGATCGTACGCAGTTTGCTCGGAAAGGTTGTGTTGAATCTCCATTCGACCCTCCATTCTGAATTGGGCAGTCATTATGTCTTGCTAGAGACCACTAATGACTTATGGATTAATCAATGAGATTGAGTTATCCGTTGCCAATTTGGAATGGGCCTACAGGATCGCACATAAGAAAGTTCAATGATGCAGAATAAGGATTCTTGCCTACAATAAGCATAATTGTTATACTTAAATAGATAAGATTTAATTAAATGGTTTAATTAAATATTATGGAAAAGTTCTGTGGTATTAATTAATAGTCAATTAATTACCTGGGAACAATTGGGATGGGCTGATAAATCAAGGGACTTAATTGCAATTGAAGTTCTTGACCCATCAGCCTGATCCATGGGTCATGGGTTGATCCATGGGCTTGGTGTATAACCCAAATCATTAAAGTGTTATTTAATGCTGATTTGGAATCAGTAAATATTATTTAAATACTGATTTAGAATCAGTAAAATAATATTTGGTAATAATACTGATTTGGAATATGACCAAAATCAGTTAAGTTATAATTGGATAATTACAATACTGATTTTGGAAATTAATTCTCTACAAATATCCTAGGGATATAATTGTAGGGGAGGGGATTTTTGATGATTCTCATCAAACCAAAATACACAGAATTTCCCAAATTCTTGGAGTAGGCAAGATTGGCTAGCACCAACCTGCGAAGGCTTTCGTGCGTAAGAGTAGAGAATCCTTCGAGGAAGGATTTTGGAGACAAAAACGCCATCTTCTCAGAGGAGCCAGGCGACGTGCGTAACCGATTACGCTTCAAGGGTAAGACCCGATCCTTATAGTATAAGATTCTGCCATTTAATTAGATTAAATGCCTAAACAACTCCCAACAGTGGTATCAGAGCGAGGTTTCTTTGTTTTTTAAAAAAAAAAACCTAATTAAAATATAATTGTTATATTTTAATTAAAACCAAAACGAATTGAAATTATTTTCGGAGATTGGTATCGGGAAAATTGTAAATGGTTTTGTCGAAAAAAAATTCTTTCATTTTTCTCTTCGAATTTTGAAAGTCCCGTCCGAAAGTGGTCTTCGTGTCTGGGTTCCAAATTTATTTTCGGAAATTGGATTTTGGGTTTTCTGGTTTATGTTTTGAAAAAAAACGGAAGGTATGTTTTATGTTTTAAGGTTTGGCCAGAAAAGGAAATATGGGTTTTTCGAAAACGGGATTTTGTTTTTCCGATTGGAACGTTTTTGAAATCCTTGCTGTGCTAATTTTCTTCAAAAACTTTGCTGAAACATATTTCATTTCATGGTTTTGTTGTTTTCGTTAAACTTCGAAGGGAAAAATGAGCCCACCGGAAATTGCTTTGACCAAAAACTGGGTTTCCTCAAAAGTTGTTGCCATAAACTGGGATCAGGAATTCATATATGTTGCTGGGCTAGTTGGTTTTATGTTTTGGGTTATGGAAACCCTCGCTGGGAAAACGGGCTGGTCGGAATGGCTCCGTCCAAGCTTTGGTTTTGGTAATTATTTGTTTTAAAATCTTTGCTGGGCTGAATAGGTTGTAATTTCCTTGCCGGAAATCAATTTTGGAATCAGGGTTTTATGGGTTGACATTGTTTTACCGGACTTTCAAAAGGTGAAAATTTTTTTCTGGGTTTTTTTTTGGTTGACGCCTCCCCAGAAACTCGGTTTTTCTTTTCTGGTTTTGTTCTAATTGATTGGCCGGAATTTCAAAATTGGATTTTGTTTGGTTTAATGGGCTGTTGATCTTCTGGGTTGTTTTGGGGTTTCTCCAAGCCGGGAAAATGGGCTTGCTGGATTTGATCTGTGCGGCTGCTTCGCGGCTTCCGGATTCCCACTTTACGATCGGAAGCACATCCGGAATGGTTCTGGGTCGTGCGATCGTGGAAAAAGGATTGCATCGCCGGAGAAGACGACAGGTGAATGTCACCGGAAGTCAAGGAATCCGGCGAATGGCTCACCAGGGAAGAGAGGAAGCTTGCGCGGCGGGAGGCTGAAACCCTAGTGGGTGAAATTACATTAATGCCCCCGCCGCAGCAAGAAACCCTAATCAGAGAAAAAAATTTTTTAAATTGTTTTAAAATTGTAAAAGGACCACTGAAGTTTTAAGGAAATAAAACCCTAAGCCCGGAATTAAGATAAATTAGACAATTTCCCCAAAAGTTTCAGAAAATTAAAATTTTAAAATTTTCTGAATTTTATTTAATAAGATTTTAATTAAATAATCTTATTAGATAAAGATAGGATTAATTTAGAATTTTATCCTATAAGTTTAAATTTAAAATTTTGAAATAAATTATCTTAATTAGATTAGGATAATTAAAATTATTTAAATTTTAAATTTGAAAATTTATCTTATATAGATAATTAGATAAATTTTAAAATAATTATTTTAATTAGATTAAAATAATTAGAAAAGATAAATAAATAAATAATTAATTAATTAGATTAATTAATTAATTTGTTTAAATTTTGAATATTTATTTATTTATTTTATCTTATTTTAATTTTGATGCATATTTAAATTGTTTAAATTTTATTTGAAGCATCATAATTATGCACGCATGTTCATGCATCATTTTGGATAAATGTAAAATGAACAGAAGGATTGATTAAAATTGATCATGACACGATCAATTTTAATTCTGTAATAGTTACACAATCCTTAAAATTAATCGGCTTAAATTAAAATCGGCTTGTATGAGCATATGCATTTTATGTGTTTCAAAGCATGAATTGGACATTTAATTTTAACGTTTTAAAAGTTTGGGCCTGCGAGCCAATTTTGAATTTGGGCCTGCGTGCCTATAAAAATCATCATGTAATAGTTAAGCCCAAAAGGAGGTTCCAAGAGGAGTCCATGGTGGAGCCCAGGAGCGGAGGCCCAAACATGAAGATTTTAAAAGGCCATGTAATAGACTAGAGCCCAGTTCATCGCTTTAATTTCATTCTTTTATTTATGCGAATGAATGATAAACGAAAATACATGTTAAGCCGATCAAACTTAAATACCAAAAACCCAAGATTTTGCTTCCATACTTGAGGGCCCGCTTGAGTGTCGAACGTCTGATGGACTTGGAGAGCCCAAGGGCCTCAGGTTTTCTTCATGCGGCGGGTTGTGACATAATAGTGCCCAACTTTATCACTACCATTAATGAGTGAAAAAACTTTTTGGGTATTAGATGCTCAAACTTTATCACTACCACTTGTTATGGAAAAGCTGTGTGGATGTCTATTGATGTGATGCCTTGAGGGATGGTTTAACTGGGGAAAATTAATCCTAGCTTGACCCGATAAGTTGACTAGGGATTAATTTTGCAAAGATAGGATGATGTCAAACATTTGGAATGTTCATCCTATCACCGAAAAGTTGCATGGTATGCAATTGGAAATCGTTAAATTACATGGAATGTGATTTGAACGTTGCCTACCAGAAGAGCCCGATCCCTACGATACTTGCCAAAGCAAGACTGGGGTTGACTATTTGTGGATTTTCGGCCCACAATCTAGCACCAACACAAAATTGTTAGGGATTTCAATTTTGGCTATTGTGGAAAACATTTTTCAAAAACTCATTCTAATATTTTGCATTTACTCTCTGTAGAAATGGCATCATCTAGCACAAATGTTATCTTTGCTCTAAGAAGTATATTGGATAAAGATAAATTGGTTGGACCAAACTTCTTAGATTGGGAAAGAAACTTAAGAATAGTTCTCAAACAAGAAAGGAAGCTACATGTCTTAGAGACCGCTTTACCTGAACCACCACAAAATGCTTCGGTAAATGTTCAACGAGCCTGGGATAAGCTGAAAAGTGACTCCGATGATGTGACGTTCTTGATGCTCGCGTCTATGACAGGCGAGCTTCAAAAGCAGTTCTTGAATTTGGAAGCATTCCGAATTTATGCGTCACTGACAAAAATGTTTCGTGAACAAGCTTCAGGTATCTTTGTTATAGAAATTAATCTTTCTATGTCCACCTCATGGGTATTAGATACTTGTTGTGGGGCTAACATTTGTACTAATGTGAAAGGACTCAGAAATAGAAGGATAACAAAGAAAGGTGAAGTAGATCTCCGAGTGGGCAACGGGGCAAGAGTTGCTGCTGTTGAAGTTGGAGATTACACTCTGTCTTTACCTTTTGGTTTAAATATCGAACTTGAAAATTGTTATTATGTACCTGCTTTGAGCAGAAATATTATTTCAGTTTTGAGTTTAGATAATAAAGGTTTTCGATTTATTATAGAGAATAATTCGTTATCTTTATATCGAAATAATATTTTATACGGAGTTGTAAATATGTGTAACGGTCTGTATGTCTTGGATTTGACCTAAGAAAAACCAGTCTATAACATAGAAAAGAAAGCTAAATCAACTAAAGATGATTTAAGTCCAACATACCTTTTGGCATTGTCGATTAGGCCATGTAAATAAAAAGCGAGTTCAAAAGCTTCAGAAGGATGGAGTGCTTGGTTCATTTGATTTTGAATCATATGATACCTGCGAACCCTGCTTACAAGGCAAAATGACAAATAGTCCTTTCAACAAGAAAGGTGAAAGAACAAGTGAGCTATTGGCCCTAATACATACGGATGTATGTGGACCAATGAGCACACAAGCCAGAGGTAGATATGAATACTTTGTGACTTTTACTGATGGCTTTAGTAGATATGGGTATGTCTACTTAATGAGGTATAAAAGTGCAACTTTTGAAAAGTTTAAAGAGTTTAAAAAAGAAGTAGAGAATCAGTTGGATAGAAGGATAAAGGCTATTCGCTCCGATCGGGGAGGTGAATACCTTAGTGATGAGTTCGATGACTATCTAAAACAGTATGGAATTGTTTCACAGCTGACTCCACCGGGAACACCTCAATGGAATGGTGTATCTGAAAGAAGAAATCGGACCTTATTAGATATGGTTCGATCAATGATGGGCCTAGCGACTCTCCCTACATCCTTTTGGGGTTATGCTCTCCTTTCTGCTGCCTACTTATTGAATCGTATTCCATCTAAGGCAGTAGATAAGACTCCATATGAGATATGGATGGGTCGGAAGCCCTATATGTCTTATCCACGAGTTTGGGGTTGTCAAGCTCATGTAAAACGTTTACAAAGTAATAAGTTTGAACCCAAAACTGACAAATGCCTATTTGTGGGATATCCTAAGGAAACTAAAGGATATCAATTCTACAACCCAACTGAGAACAAAGTGTTCGTTGCTCGAGGAGCCACTTTCTTAGAGAAATAATTTATGTACAAGAAAGACAGTGGGGGTAGAATAGAACTCGGAGAAGTTCAAGAACCACAAGAGAATGTAGAATGATCTACAGAAACTCAGATGGAAGTTGACATGGAAACTCATGAAGATGAGCAACCTGAGTCAACAACACAAGAACCTAGAAGGTCTAGTAGATCTCGTCATGAACCCGAGAGATACGGATTTCTCGTGACTGACGATCAAGATTTGATCTTGGTGGACTCTAATGAGCCCGCGAACTTCAAATAGGTTTTAGAAAGTCTGGATTTCGGTCAATGGCTAGAAGCCATGGAATCTGAAATGCAATCAATGAGGGACAATAAAGTGTGGACTTTGATTGACCCTCCTGTTCAGGCAAAGGTTGTCGATTGCAAGTGGATTTTCAAGTTAGAACCTGGCGGGATCTTTAAGGCACGACTAGTGGCTAAAGGTTTCAGACAGACTCATGGTATAGACTGTGATGAAACCTTCTCTCCTGTCGTGATGCTCGAGTTCATTAGGACAATGCTTGCCATAGCAGCATATTTTTGACTATGAGGTATGGCAGATGGATGTTAAGACGACTTTCCTGAATGGAAACCTACTCGAGGATGTTTATATGAAAAAACCCGAGGGATACATCGATCAAAAGCATCCTAATCGAGTATGTAAGCTTCAGAGGTCTATCTATGGACTAAAGCAAGCATCTCGAAGTTGGAATCTTCATTTTGATGAGGAAGTAAAAGGTTACGGATTCATCAAGAACGAAGATGAGCCTTGTGTTTACAAGAAAGTTAGTGGGAGGAAGATTGTTTTCCTTGTCCTATATGTGGACGACATCCTGCTCATAGGAAATGACATTCCTTTGATGAAAGACATCAAACAATGGTTGGGGAGCGTATTTTTTATGAAAGACTTAGGAGAAGCTGAGACGATACTAGGTATCAAGATCTATAGAGATAGGTCTAAAAGGCTTCTGGGACTAAGTCAAGAAGGGTACATAGACAAGATATTGAAAATATTCAATATGTCTAACTCCAAAAATGGTAAGGTACCATTTAGACATGGCCTTCTCTTGAAGAAGAACCAAGGTCCTTTAACAAGAGAGAAGAGGGATACAATGAGTAGAGTCTCATATGCTTCGGCAATAGGATCTATCATGTATGCCATGTTGTGTACCCGTCCGGATGTTGCACATGCACTTAGCATGACTAGCAGATACCAACAAGATCCAGGGATAGATCAATGGACTGCAGTCAAAGCAATCCTGAAGTACTTACGAATAACTAAAGAATTAATGCTAGTGTATGAAGGACAAGAACAGCTCATCGTACAAGGTTATGCTGATGCTACTTTCCAAACATAACAAGATGATATGAAGTCACAATCAGGCTACGTGTTTAGTCTGAATGGCGGTGCAATAAGTTGGAAAAGCTCAAAGCAAGATATAACAGCCGATTCTACAACAGAGTCTGAGTATATTGCTGCATCAGATGCTGCAAAGGAAGCTGTTTGGTTAAGGAAGTTCGTGTCAGACATCGGAGTGATATCGAGTATCCAAGATCTGATAGAACTTTTCTGTGACAATAACGGGGCCATCGCACAAGCTAAGGAGCCTCGGTCACACCAGAAAACCAAACACATACTTAGAAGGTTTCACCTCATCTGGGAGATCATTGATCGAGGAGATGTGAAAGTGTGCAAAATAGGGTCAGACGACAATATAGCAGATCCTCTCACAAAAGCTCTACCACAGTCAAAGTTTGATAGACATGTAATAGAGCTTGGTCTTATCCAGTTTAGGACATAGCCCTTCATCGGGCAAGTGTGAGATTGTTGGTGAATGTGCCCTAATGAGGGCTATTTATGTAAATATACTTTGAGGGTATTTATGTAAATAAGACATTTGTCGTTTGATTGATTGTTTATCAAATGAGTTAATTTCATGATAGTAATATCCTTGTGCATATTTAAATTCATGAAATCGATCCGCCAAAAGAAACATTCCATGGACTAATTAGATCATGAGTGATTCTTTTGACTAGTACTAGTACTAGGATCCTTAGACCAGAAATCACTACATGGTCTTAGGTGAATTGTAGTGTGCTTTGACATACGCCTAACGGGGCCGTAACAGGCTGCCAAGTACGGGTATGATTGGGTACACTATGATTCATGCTGAAATATGTAGGTGAAGTGATGGGACTACAAATCTCTCTTAAGTGAAAGATGATATCTTGGCCACTTGATAGTGAACTGAAAGTGCATGGCCATGCCCAAGGAATGATAGGCTATCATTTTCTTGAAGGATTCAGTGTCACTACGAGATCAAGTAAACGCTTAGCTATATAAGGATGATGGTTCCATGCCTTATGCTAAGCTGGATATCGATGTAGAGGATCGTACGCAGTTTGCTCGGAAAGGTTGTGTTGAATCTCCATTCGACCCTCCATTCTAAATTGGGTAGTCATTATGTCTTGCTAGAGACCACTAATGACTTATGGATTAATCAATGAGATTGAGTTATCCGTTGCCAATTTGGAATGGGCCTACAGGATCGCACATAAGAAAGTTCAATGATGCAGAATAAGGATTCTTGCCTACAATAAGTATAATTGTTATACTTAAATAAATAAGATTTAATTAAATGGTTTAATTAAATATTATTGAAAAGTTCTGTGGTATTAATTAATAGTCAATTAATTACCTGGGAACAATTGGGATGGGCTGATAAATCAAGGGACTTAATTGCAATTGAAGTTCTTGACCCATCAGCCTGATCTATGGGTCATGGGTTGATCCATGGGCTTGGTGTATAACCCAAATCATTAAAGTGTTATTTAATGCTGATTTGGAATCAGTAAATATTATTTAAATACTGATTTGGAATCAGTAAAATAATATTTGGTAATAATACTGATTTAGAATATGACCAAAATCAGTTAAGTTATAATTGGATAATTACAATACGGATTTTGGAAATTAATTTTCTGCAAATATCCTAGGGATATAATTGTAGGGGAGGGGATTTTTGATGATTCTCATCAAACCAAAATACACAGAATTTCCCAAATTCTTGGAGTAGGTAAGATTGGCTAGCACCAACCTGCGAAGGCTTTCGTGCGTAAGAGTAGAGAATCCTTCGAGGAAGGATTTTGGAGACAAAAACGCCATCTTCTAAGAGGAGCCAGGCAACGTGTGCAACCGATTACGCTTCAAGGGTAAGACCCGATCCTTATAGTTTAGGATTCCGCCATTTAATTAGATTAAATGCCTAAACAAATCCCAACAGAATATTGCGTGGGAAATAATCTATCGAAGTGTGCTACCAAAACCCACGACAAATCCACAAAGAAAATCCTTCAATTAGATTAAATATACCCAAAAGATCAAACCTTTAACCCAAAAAACTGCTGCCCACTACTTTTCTTGCCAATAAAATCGAACCCACTTCAACTCCGGTCACGATCTGGACAACCGGCATTGTCCCAAGGAAGAGTTCAACACAAACCCAGCTGGATCCAGCACCCCGGAGTGATTAGAAGTGGATGCCAAGTGAACAGTAAACAAACTTGAACAGTGAATTCCAGGCAAAAATTATAAAATCCAGCAGTGGGCAACTCCAAAAATCGATGGGCTATCTAAAATTTTAATCTTTCAAGCTTAATCTAAATTGAGAAGTCAGAATCCGAGTTCGTTTTTGAAAGAAAACTCAAAAGGGAAGAGAGTTTCTCTCTAGAACTTTCTCACTCTAAGGAAGACAAACGTCTTGCAAGATTTTCTTAAGTTTTTTTGGCCTTAAGCATACAAACATCTCCCTGAGGTTGAGCATCATATTATAGGCCGAGGTAAACAACTGATACTGGTGCTGCAGTACACTCGATATAGAAGCCGAGATGTAGCACCGAGTTATCTCATCAGCCTTCTGCCACCTCGTATATGGCTCTCGCTGCTCAGGGGTGACATCATCGCTGGGCTTAGGGGGCACTCCTGAGTGAGCACGTACTTGTAACCCTCATCGGTAAGGACAATGTCCAGGTTACGTTTCCAGTCAATGTAATTTGGACCCGTAAGTTTGTTCTGATTCAAAATGACAGCTAGCGGGTTGAACGACATATCAACAACTGAAAAATATGTTAGAGTAGAATACATAAGCTATGCTTGTATTGTACAGTTTCCCAGATTAATATATCCATTCGTGTTTCAGTCATATCTTGTTGTGTATTAATTGTCCATTTATATTATGTCAGTAGATGATGAGGTGTCTGGTGCGACACAGTAGATCTCATCATTGGTTGAAAGACATAATATATAAATGAGGTTCGTAACCGAGACAGTTTTGGACAAACTGTCGGTTTAGGTTATTATGTGATTCAGATAATTAGTTTGTCTAAACTAATTGAATCATATAGATATACCCGGGGCATATTAAACTTGACCTTTAGGAATGATTTGTCTTGTACTGATTTAATAGACAAATCGATCCGTGTATTCTATCTCTAAATCCCTAGACTCGAGCGGGCATGAGGATTAGACATAGTGTACTTTCATCTGCCAATGGGTGAGGTCAATTGTGGCCAATAGTCTCGGTAGGTTGGGTGCGCGTGTTTTATTACATAGTGTACTTCTACTTGTCGAAAGGAAACCATGTACCGGTGCGTCCGGGGTGATGGTGCTCCCGAGATGAGCTATAAATGTTTATCATACTAAACCTGGACGGTGCACTTATGTCCGGTATAGTAAAAAGGTTGAGTGGTACTAGTCTCAAAATTAAAGAAGTTAATTAATTAATTTATCAGTGAATTAATTTTAATTACGAGCACTATATCTTTGATGTGGGGAGATTA
Organism: Knoxia roxburghii; assembly: GCA_030378225.1. Lineage (NCBI taxonomy): Eukaryota > Viridiplantae > Streptophyta > Magnoliopsida > Gentianales > Rubiaceae > Knoxia > Knoxia roxburghii. The sequence continues at coordinate 28,937,700 of CM059416.1, read as the reverse complement.
ATGAATATAATTTAATTAAGTTGTTCTGGAAACAATTCTGGTGTAGGATGGTAGTGCCAAAATTAATCCGTTAGTGTTACGATTAATTTTGTAATGGGTTAATTGAATAGGTAGATTTAATTAATTAATTGGTTAATTATTCCTAAGGGTTAATTCAGTAATTAACAAAGTGGAATTATTTAATTAATTCCTAAGGGTTAATTAAGTAATTAACAAAGTGGAATTAATTAATTAATTAATTCTTAAGTTTCAATTGGAATTAGGAAATCCTAGAGATTAGGAAATCTAGTAGGATTTGGTTTATCCTATCAGATTGGTTACCTAATTGGATTTGGAAACTAATTCATTACCTAAACCCATTAGGAAGACCAATCCTAAACTAACTTGGGGTCTCTCTTGTTGGTGCATGTGCCCTTATGAGGGCTATTTATGTAAATAAACTTTGAGGGTTATTTATGTAAATAAAATATATTTCGTTTGTTTGATAATTGATCAAATGAGTTAATTTCATGATAGTAATATTCTTGTGCATATTTAAATTCATGAAATCGATCCGCCAAAAGAAACACTCCATGGACAGATTAGATCATGAGTGATTCTTTTGAGTAGTACTGGTAAGAGGATCTTTAGACCAGAAATCACTACATGGTCTTAGGTGAATTGTAGTGTGCTTTGACATACGCCTAACGGGGCCGTAATAGGTTGCCAAGTACATGTATGATTGGGTACACTATGAGACACGCTAAGGTATGTAGGTGAAGTGATGGGACTACAAATCTCTCTTAAGTGAGATATGATATCTTGGCCACTTGATAGTGAATTGAAAAGTGCATGGCCATGCCCAAGGAATGATAAGGATATCATTTGCTTGATGGATTCAGTGTCACTAAGAGATCAAGTAAACGTTTAGCCATATAAGGATGATGGTTCCATGCCTTATGCTAAACGGGATATCAATGTAGAGGATCGTACGCAGTTTGCTCGGAAAGGTTGTGTTGAATCTCCATTCGACCCTCCATTCTGAATTGGGTAGTAATTATGTCTTGCTAGAGACCACTAATGACTTATGGATTAATCAATGAGATTGAGTTATCCGTTGCCAATTTGGAATGGGCCTACAGGATCGCACATAAGAAAGTTCGATGATGCAGAATAAATATTCTTGCCTACAATAAGTATAATTGTTATACTTAAATAAAGAAGATTTAATTAAATGGTTTAGTTAAATATTATTGAGAAGTTCTGGGGTATTAATTAATAGTTAATTAATTACCTGGGAACAATTGGGGCAAACTGATAAATCAAGGGACTTAATTGCAATTGAAGTTCTTGACTCATCAGCCTGATCCATGGGTCATGGGTTGATCCATGGGCTTGGTGTATAACCCAAATCATTAAGGTATTATTTAATGCTGATTTGGAATCAGTAAATATTATTTAAATAATGATTTGGAATTAGTAAAATAATATTTGGTAAAAATACTGATTTGGAATATGACTAAAATCAGTTAAGTTATATTTGGATAATTATAATACTGATTTTGGAAATTTGATCTCTACAAATATCCTAGGGGTATTATTGTAGGAGGAGGATGATTTTGAATTAGTAAAATCAGATCAGACAAAAATACACAGAATTCTCAAATTCTCTCTGTAGGCAAGATCGGCTAGCACCTACCTGCGAAGACTTTCGTGCTTGAGAGTAGAGGATCCTTCGAGGAAGGATTTTGGAGACAACAAAACGCCATCTTCTCAGAGGAGCCAGGCGACGTGCGCAACCGATTAATCTTCAAGGGTAAGACCCGATCCTTGATGTTTAGGAATTTCGTTGTTTAATTAGATTAAACACCTAAACATAACCCAATAGTGGTATCAGAGCTAGGCTATTAATTTTAGTATTAAAATTAAAATTGAATTTTAATTAAAATTGGATTTTAATTAAAATTGGTTTTAATAAGATTTTGGGAAAATTGCTTTATGGGTTTTGAATATTTCACAGGGAAGAATTTCTTGTAGTTTTATTGTTGTATTTCAAAACTTGGTTTTGAAATTGATTGCTGGGTTCAATATTTTCTGAGCTGCTTATTGTTTTGCTATTTTTTTCTCTTTGCCAGAAAATGGGTTTGTTTTTCCCGGAAAAACCATTCTAATGACTGGGTTATTTCGTTTTCTGGTTTGAAAACGAGGCCATCGGCATTTGGGTATTGGCCGGACTTGAAATAGTTTCAAAAATGGATGGAACAAATGGTTTTGATTCTTGATTAGCTAGGTTTTGGTTACTGTGTCTTCGCCGAGGAAACATGGTTGCCAGAAAAGTTCCGGTTAACCTTGGTCTATTGTGTCATCTTCATTGGATGAACGTCGTGGATGTGGAGTGAGCAAAGGCAATTGTCGCCACTGCATCGCCCGCCAACTGGCTGCCGGTTTCGAGCCTCTCCATTCGGAACGCTGCCGGACCTCACCCGGATCTCACTTCAATCGGCGGTCAGAAGCATTCTGGCTACCGTGAGGCGACCAACGCTTGCGAATTAGCAGTGCCAGAAGAGAAAGAACGGCACCGAGCGCCAAAAAAGAAGACTGGAAATAGAAGTCGGTGCAAGAAAGAGGGTTTGAGGAAGAAGAAGGTTGGCGACGGCTGGGGGTGAAGTTACCATAATACCCCTGCCGCCCTATGACACCCTAATTGGATAAAGAAAGAGAGCCGGTGGGAACAGATGCCCTAATGAGCTTAAATTACTAAACTGCCCCTCTGCCCCTTGAACCCTAACAACCTTAAATTTTAAAATAGTTTTAAAATTACAGAATAGCCCTGGACTTTGAGTCTTCCTCAAAACAAAGGCCAAAATTTTATTTAAATTACCAAATTGCCCCAAAATTTAAGGAAAATTATTTTTCTGATTTTTAATTTTGATAAGATTTTAAAGTTTGATTTTGGAATAAAAATACAATCTTATCAGATTTTAGTTTTAAAATATTAAAATTAGATTTTTAAGATTTTAAAATATCTGAAATAAATTTTCTTAATTAGATTAGGATAATTAAAATTATTTAAATTTTAAATTTGAAAATTTATCTTAATTAGATAATTAGATAAATTTTAAAATAATTATTTTAATTAGATTAAAATAATTAGAAAAGATAAATAAATAAATAAATAAATAATTAGATTAATTAATTTGTTTAAATTTTGAATTGTTATTTATTTATTTTATTTTAATATTGATGCTTATTTTAAATTGTTTAAATTTTACAAGAAGCATCATTATTATGCTAGCATGTTCATGCATCATTTCGGATAAATGTAAAATGAATAAAATGATTGATTAAAATTGATCATGACACGATCAATTTTAATTCTGTAATAGTTACACAATCCTTAAAATTAATAAGCTTAAATTAAAACCGGCTAATATGAGCATATGCATTTTGTTTGTTTCAAAGCATGAATTGGGCTTTTGTTTTAACATTTTAAAAGTTGGGGCCTGCGAGCCAATTTTCAATTTGGGCCTACGTGCCTATGTATAAAAATCATCATGTAATAGTTAGGTCCAAAAGGAGGTTCCAAGAGGAGTCCATGGTGGAGCCCACGAATAGAGGCCCAAACATGAAGATTTTAAAAGGCCCTGTAATAGACTAGAGCCCAGTTCATCGCTTTAATTCATTTTTTTATTTATGCAAATGAATGATAAACGAAAATGCATGTTAAGCCGATCAAACTTAAATCCCAAAAACCCGAGTTGTTTTTGCTTCCATACTTGGGGGCCAGCGAGAACGTCAAACGTCTGTGGACTTGGAGAGCCCAAGGGCCTCAAGTTTTCTTCGTGCGGCGAGTTGTCCAATGATAGGTGCCCAACATTATCACTACCATTAATGAGTGGAAAAACTGTTTGGGTATTAGATGCTCAACTTTATCACTACCACTTGTTATGGAAAAACTGTGTGGGTATCAATTGATGTGCTGCCTTGAGGGATGGTTTGACTTGGGAAAATTAATCCAAGCTTGACCCGATAAGTTGACTAGGGATTAATTTTGCAAAGATAGGATGGTGTCAAACATTTAGAATGTTCATCCTATCACCGAAAAGTTGCATGGTATGCAATTGGAAAGCGTTAGATTACATGAAATGTGATTTGAACGTTGCCTACCAAAAGAGCCCGATCCCTACGATACTTGCCAAAGCAAGACTGGGGTTGACTCTTTGTGGATTTTCGGCCCACAATCTAGCACTAACACAAAATTGTTAGGGATTTCAATTTTGGCTATTGTGGAAAATGATTTTTAAAATTCATCCTAATATTTTGCATTTATTCTTTGTAGAAATGGCATCATCTAGCACTAATGTTGTTTCAGACTTCACTCTAAGAAGTATATTGGATAAAGACAAATTGGCTGGACCAAACTTCTTAGACTGGGAAAGAAACTTGAGAATTGTTCTCAAGCAAGAAAGGAAGCTACATGTCTTAGACATTGTTTTACCTGAACCACCACAGAATGCCACGGCTACTGTTCAGCGAGCATGGGATAAGCTAAAAAGCGATTTCGATGATGTGACGTGCTTGATGCTCGCGTCTATGATAGGCGAGCTTCAAAAGCAGTTTATGAATTTGGAAGCGTTCCGGATTTATGAGTCACTGAAGGAAAAGTTTCGTGAACAAGCCCAAATCTTTGTTATTGAAATAAATCTTTCTATGTCCACCTCATGGGTATTAGATACCAGATGTGGGGCTCACATTTGTACTAATGTGCAAGGACTCAGAAATAGAAGGATGACAAGGAAAGGTAAAGTTGATCTCCAAGTGGGCAATGGGGCAAGGGTTGCTGTTGTTGAAGTGGGAGATTACACTTTATCTTTACCTTCCAGTTTAAACATTGAACTTGAGAATTGTTATTATGTACCTGCTTTGAGCAGGAATATTATTTCAATTTCTTGTTTGGATATTAAAGGATTTCATTTTATTATTGGTAATAATTCGTTATCTTTATATCAGAATGATATTTTATACGGAGTTGCGAATTTGTGCAACGGCCTGTATGTCTTGGATTTGAGCCAAGAAAGAGCGGTCTATAACATTGAAAAGAAGGCAAAATCAATTAAATTTGATATGAGTCCAACTTATCTCTGGCACTGTCGTTTAGGCCATGCAAACGAGAACCGAGTTCAAAGACTTCACAAGGATGGAGTGCTAGGGTCATTTGATTTTGAATCGTATGACACGTGTGAACCCTGTTTGCAAGGAAAAATGACAAAGAGTTCTTTCAACAAGAAAGGTGAAAGAACTAGTGAGCTATTGGCCCCAATACACACGGATGTATATGGACCAATGAGCACACAAGCCAGAGGGGGATTTGAATACTTCGTCACTTTTACTGATGACTATAGTAGATATGGTTATGTCTACTTAATGAGGTATAAAAGTGAAACTTTTGAAAGGTTCAAAGAGTTTAAAAACGAAGTAGAGAATTAGTTGGATAGAAGGATTAAGGCTATTCACTCCGATCGGGAAGATGAATACCTTAGTGATGAGTTCGATGGCTATCTAAAACAGTGTGGAATTGTTTCACAGCTGACCCCACTGGGAACACCTCAATGGAATGGTGTATCCGAAAGGAGAAATCGGACATTATTATATATGGTTCGATCAATGATGGTCCAAGCGACTCTCCCTACATCTTTTTGGAGTTATGCTCTCCTTTCTGCTGCCTACTTATTGAATCGTATTCCATCTAAGGCAGTAGATAAGACTCTATATGAGATATGGATGGGTCGGAAGCCCTATATGTCCTATCTACGAGTTTGGGGTTGTCAAGCTCATGTAAAGCGCTTACAAAGTAATAAGCTTAAACCCAAAACTGACAAATGCCTATTTGTGGGATATCCTAAGGAAACCAAAGGACATCAATTCTACAACCCAACTGAGAACAAAGTGTTCGTTACTCGAGGAGCTACTTTCTTAGAGAAAGAATTTCTGTACAAGAAAGACAGTGGGAGTAGAATAGAACTCGGAGAAGTTCAAGAACCACAAGAAAATGTAGAATGATCTACAGAGACTCAAATGGAAGTTGGCATGGCAACTCATGAAGATGATGTTAGTTTTGAATACAGAAAAGCTATGGCTTGTATAAAAAACTAATATCCACAGATGACATATCATTTTGTTTTACTATAAATTTGTTCCTTTATATCATAGAACTAGATAACGGGGTGTGGACAGATACAGTAGATACCATTATTGGTTAAAGTATTGATATATAAAAAGTATGCTCGTAACTGAGATAGTCTGAACATACTATCGGTATAGGTTATTGTGTGGTTTGGAAATTAGTTTATCTAAACTAGTTTAAATCACACAGATATGCCCGGGGCATATTGAGCACGACCAGTTTGGATAGAATTGACTTATACTGATCGGTGTAGTCAATTCAGTCCTAGTATTCCGTCTCTCAATCCCGAGATTGGGAAAAGCGTGAGGGTTGGATATTGTGTGCTTTCATTTGCCAAAGAGTGAGGTAAATTGAGGCCAATACCTCGGTAAGTTGGGTATGCGGTGTTTAGCTTCTTACGTGCTGTTGCTAGTCGGAGGAATCCACGTACTGGTTCGCCGGGTTGATGGTGCTCCAGAGATGAGCTCGTAAGGTTATTATACTAAACCCGGCCGGTGAACTTTATGTTCGGTATAGTAAAAGGACTAGTGGTACTAATCGCGGAAACCAAGAATTCGGTGAATTAATTTGTCAGTAAATTGATAAACCGACGAGCGCTAGATCTTTAATGTGGGGAGATAAAATAAAATATAATGGCCGATGTAAAGTCATTTTCGAGCGGTAGTTCCATAATTGGTCCGATAGTGGTACGCCTGATTATGCATTTGACTAATCGACAAGGTAAATTAATTAATCCAAACTGTTTAATTAATATTTAATCGACAAAGTGAATTTAGAAATTAATTCTATTTTGAATTAATTAATTCTAAGGGTTCGATTAAATTAAATTAACAAAGCGGATTAAATAAATTAATTTAAATGGGTCGATTGGAGTTGATTAGTCGGGAAGACTTAGCGGTCAACGAAAGTCAAATTTAAAGGCCTAACTCGAGAGCCCATTAGGTCTCCAATCGAGCTCCTATAATTAGAAGACTTGATGCCCAAGAAACATAAGGAAATCTTGCAAGACAAGTCTTGCCCCTTTTAAAGAGAGATAGTTCTAGAGAGAGTTTTCTTCTTCCTGAAGTTTCCTCTTTCGAAGTCGAACTAGATATCTCACTCCATGAATTGAAATCAGCCCAAAGATTGAATCTTCTTCACTTGTGGGTTTATATTCTCGCCACTGCTGCTTTTATTTTTCCGCCGCTGCTGCTGGTTTTCTGCTGGGCAGTCCGACGTTATTATCAGGCGCCGATCCTGCTAGCCTGCTGCCCGTGCGTTGATTCGACCTTCATCATGTCAATCTCTGCTGGGGATCCGTGATGAAGGTTGTCTAGATCACGGCTGGGCGGTGGTTTGTTTAAGATGGGTGGCTGAAGCTTTTAGTCCAGCGAGGGTTTCTCATTTTCAGCGGCAGTGAGGCAGTAGTGTGCAGCGAAAGTTTTAATCAGATTTTGGGCTGTTGGTTATTCAATTCATGTGATTTCCTTGTGGTTTAAATGAGTAGACTTCGATAGATTTTTGCCCACGCAATAGTCGAAGTTTCTACGGAGATATCGATTGGATTTCTTTTGGAATCGCAACAAAGAATTGGTTTTTCTTTAAGCAATGGACTTCGCTACCAAAGGTAGAATCTTTAAATTCCGTTTTAATTAAAGATTTAATTTTTTGTGTCCCGATTAATAAATTAAATAAGTATAAGCCTAGATTCGTTCATGGTAAACTAATTTGAGCCTGAGCTTGGTCGAAAGCTTCCGATTCTGGAATGCATTGCACGAAAGTGAGGTTTTCGATTTAGCTCGGGCTTGTTTAGTTTTCCTTCAAATTGGTATCAGAGCGTTGGTTTCGGTCTTATACTTGTTTGATTTATTACACGGCTTTATTTTGGCATAATTATTTTTGTCGAAATGCATAAACAGGTGGACAGAAATTAGGAATCACCCTAGTTTTCTCGGTTTTCCATTTCGGTTTTCTACGTAATTAGGAATCACCCAAAAATTACGATACACCAAAATCCGGGTTTTCTCGGTTTTCTACGTAATTAGGAATCACCCAAAATTATGATAAACCAAAACCCCACGTAATTAGGAATCACCCAAAATTACGATTAAACCAAAACTTGCGAATGTAATTAAGTTTGAGGATTTTTACGTTTTAACATGCAATATCTTAACTATGGATATTCACACCCATAAAACCGTTGGAGTTTTAATATGCGAATAATCTACCTTAGTTAATTGCACATTACCTTTTTGAAAAAAAACTTTTGGTTTGAATTTCGTTCATGCAAAATAAAACGAAAATCACACAATCAACGAAAAAATCATAAATACGGGAAATTAAATAAAATAAAATTTCCCGACTATTATGGCCTTCTCTATCATTGATTCCTTGACGCCTCGGTGACACTTCCCGTCGTGTCGCTCCCACTCGTTATTTGGATTCCTCTCGATTCGCCCGGGTTTTCTCGGTTTATTCCGTAATTAGGAATCACCCAAAATTACAATAAACCAAAACCCGCGAATATAAGTTACCCAAAATAACGTCTTCGTCATAGTACAAAAATTCCTATATACAAAGGCGTTTTTCTAGGAATTTAAAGACGACATGATTAGATCAAATCCTACTACAAGATTTTTCTAATCCTACACGGCTTCCAGCTCGTGGTTATTACTATTACAGAAATTTCCATTCAAAAATAAAATGAGCCCGGACATGTCCCGGGGTTTATGAATGAAAATTAAATTTCTACCATAATAGCCGTGAAACCAATAACCACCTGTTTATACATTTCGACAAAAATAATAATGCCAAAATAAAGTCGTGTAATAAATCAAACAAGTATAAGACCGAAACCAACGCTCTGATACCAATTTGAAGGAAAACTGAACAAGCCCGGGCTAAATTGAAAACCTCACTTTCGTGCTATGCATTCCAGAATCGGAAACTTTCGACCAAGCTCAGGCTCAAATTAGTTTACCCATGAACGGATCTAGGCTTATACTTATTTAATTTATTAATCGGGACACAAAAAAATTAAATCTTTAATTAAAGCGGAACTTAAAGATTATACCTTTTGTAGCGAAGTCCCTTGCTTAAAGAAAACCAAAAAATTCTGCAGCGATTTCCACAAGAAATCCGAAGAATTCTCCAATACAAACTCCGAGATAGTGTGGGCTATCGTCTACGGAGTTACCCGATTGCAGTCGATGAAAACCCAGAAACTTGATTTGCAAGAAAACACAAAATGAAACTGCCCAGTGCACTGCACAATGAAGAAACCAAGTTGCTGGATTTCTACTTCTCAAAAAACCCACGTTCAGCTTTGTGAGCAACCAATCCCAGCCACGATCTGTACGGTGAGTCACACGGATCACCAAACAAGCAGGTTATCAAAATGAGAACTCCACCGGATCAGCACGCCAAGATCGAAGCTGCTCACTGGGCTGGACAGAAAATCACGCTGCAGCTAAATATTGAAGACCCGCCGACTGCTGCAGCGAATAACAAAAAATCCAGCAGAATTCCAGCAACTTCTATATTAAAAGAACAATCGGTCTGCACTATATTCGAATGGGCTTGTGTTTTCCGCAAAGGAGAAAGCTATCTTGGTCGACTTCGAGAGAAAACTTGACGAGGAAGACATGTTCTCTCTCTAGACCAAACTTTCTCTTTCTAGCCTAACTTGGCTGCCAAGTTTCCTTAGGGTTTTTGCTGCCCAATATGTTGTATTTATAGGAGCTTCTAAGGAGACCTAATGGGCTCTCGAGTTAGGCCTTAAAATTTGAATTTCGTTGACCGCTGAGTCTTCCCGACTAATTAACTCCAATCGACCATTTTAAATTAATTTATTTAATCCACTTTGTTAATTTAATTTAATCGAGCCCTTAGAATTAATTAATTCAAAATCGAATTAATTTCTAAATTCACTTTGTCGATTAAATATTAATTAAACCCTTCGGATTAATTAATTTACCTTGTCGATTAGTCAAACGCATAATCGGTCGTACCACTAACGGACCAATTATGGAACTACCGCTCGAAAACGACTTTACATCGCGCCATTATTATTTCTTCTATCTCCCCACATTAAAGATATAGTGCTCGTCGATTTATCAATTTACTGACAAATTAATTCACCGACTTCTTGGTTTCCGAGATTAGTACCACTCGACCTTTTATTATACCGAACATAAAGTTCACTGGCCAGGTTTAGTATAATAACCTTACGAGCTCATTTCGGGAGCACCATCAACCCGGCGAACCGGTCCGTGGATTCCTCCGACCAGTAACGGCACGCAAGAAGCTAAACACCGCATACCCAACTTACCGAGGTATTGGCCTCAATTGACCTCACTCTTTGGCAAATCAAAGCACACGACACCCAACCCTCACGCCCGTCCCAATCTCGGGATTGAGAGATGGAATACTAGGACCGAATTGACTACGCCGATCAGTACAAGTCAATTCTATCCAAACTGGTCATGCTCAATATACCCCAGGCATATCTGTGTGATTTAAACTAGTCTAGATAAACCAATTTCCAAACCACACAATAACCTATACCGATAGTATGTTCAGACTATCTCGGTTACGAGCATACTTTTTATATATCAATACTTTAACCAATAACGGTATCTACTGTGTTTGTCGACACCCCGTTGTCTAGTTCTATGATATAAAGGAACAGATTTATACTGAAACAAAATGATATGTCATCTGTGGATATTAGTTTTTGATACAAGCCATAGCTTTTCTGTATTCAAAACTAACACAAAGCCTGGAAGCAAAAGAGGAAGAAAGGCCAGAAAGCTGGAACCAGTCATGGACCCAAGGTGGGCATTGCCAAGAAGCAGAAGCCGAAAGGCAAATGCTTCAGATATGGCAAAGCAGGACATTGGAAGAAGGACTGCCCAAAGTCTCGAGGTATGTGTAAATTTTCCCTAGTCACTGAGACATGTTTAGCGGCGATTCCCACAGATACTTGGTGTGTGGATTCAGGAGCCACTGATCATATATGTAATTCTTTACAGGGGTTCCAAGTGACCCGGCTGCTTAGAGAGGGAGAGTTGCAGGTCTACCTTGGGGATACTACCAGAGTTTCTGTTGCTGCAGTGGGAGTTTTATGTCTTTATTTTTCAGACTCTAATTTATTGTTGAGAGATTGTCTTTATGTACCTAGTTTTCGTAAAAACTTGCTTTTAGTTTCTAAACTTGTTTTGGATGGTTATAAGTGTGTTTTTTCTGATAGATCTATATTTATAAGAAAAGGCCAGAAACTTATATGTTCCAGTACATTGGTTAACAATTTGTTTTTAATTAAGACTTACTCCCCAGTTATGCAAAACACAGAAACTAGTAACTCATCACCGAATCATAATAAGAGAAAAGAGTCTTCCCTTTTGAATCAGACTTATCTTTGACACCTGAGACTAGGTCATATCAACCTTAGTAGGATTCAAAGGTTGGTTAAGAGTGGGTCTTTGGACTTACTAGATATTGACAGCTATTCGACCTATGAGTCCTGCTTGGAGGGTAAAATGACCAAGAGGCCTTTCAAGGCAAAGGGGTATAGGGCCAAGGAGGTTTTAGAGCTGATTCATTCTGACGTGTGTGGGCCTATGTCAGTTCAGGCTAAAGGTGGTTATGAGTATTTCGTGACTTTCACGGATGATTACTCTAGATATGGATACATATACCTGATGCGCCACAAGTCTGAATGCTTTGGCAAGTTCAGAGAATTCAAGGCAGAGGTGGAGAACCATCTGGGTAAGAGTATCAAGTCACTGCGGTCTAATCGCGGTGGCGAATACCTCTCTAGTGAATTTAGATCCTATTTGTTAGAGGAGGGTATTCAGACCCAGTTGTCTGCACCTGGCACACCCCAGCAGAATGGTGTAGCAGATAGGAGGAACAGGACTCTTATGGAGATGGTTAAATCGATGATGAGTTACAGTGAGTTGCCTATCTCGTTTTGGGGATATGCCTTGGATACAGCATGTTTTATCCTCAATCTTATGCCATCTAAGTCTGTGCCTACGACCCCAGTAGAGTTGTGGAGTGGGCAAAAGCCTAGTCTGAGACATCTCAGGATTTGGGGTTGTCCAGCACATGTGCTTGAGGCAGATGCAGGCAAGTTAGAGGCGAGATCCAAGGTTATGCTGTTTATAGGCTACCCCAAAAGAATGAGAGGTGGTTTATTTTATAGTCCTCAGGATCAGAAGGTGGTGGTCAGCACCAATGCCAGATTTCTTGAGGAGGACTATAATTTAGATCACAAGTCAAGCAGCAAGGTAGTATTGGAAGAGCTTAGAAGTCAGTCCACTATTCCAGATGCACACCTACAGGAAGACACACCACAAGAGACTGCACACACTATCACAGATGATGCTCTTGCATAGGCTGCGCCTCGTCGTAGTGGGAGGGTTGTAAGACAGCCCGAGAGGTACATGGGTTTGGGTGAGTCTTCGGACTTTATCCCTGGTGCTCATGAACCGGACCCAGTTAACTACAATGAGGCTCTCCAGGATAAAAATGCATATTCTTGGCAGAGAGCGATGATTGCTGAGATGGGTTCTATGGACTCAAATCAAGTCTGGGAGCTGGTAGACCTTCCTGATGGGTTTAGGCCTATTGGGTGCAAATGGGTTTACAAGCGAAAGAGAGGATCTGATGGGAGGGTTGAGACCTTCAAGGCTAGGCTTGTGGCGAAGGGGTATACTCAGAAAGAAGGGATCGATTATGAGGAGACCTTTTCCCCAGTAGCTATGCTTAAGTCAATCCGGATTTTCTTGGCCATAGCTGCTCATATGGATTATGAGATTTGGCAGATGGACGTCAAGACAGCTTTCCTTAATGGAAGTCTTGAGGAGACCATCTTTATGCAGCAACCAGAGGGTTTCATTGTTAAGGGCCAAGAGCACAAGGTATGCAGGCTTAGGAGATCCATTTATGGACTTAAGCAAGCATCCAGATCTTAGAACATCCATTTTGATGAGGTTATTCAGTCCTATGGATTCACTCAGTCTCCGGATGAGCAGTGTGTTTATCGCAGGCGTGATGGTGATATAGTGGTGTTCCTCGTACTTTATGTAGGTGACATTCTTCTTATTGGCAACAGTAAGAAGGTGTTGTCAGACGTAAAGGCATGGTTGTCCAGGCAATTCGATATGAAGGATTTGGGAGAGGCTGGACATATCCTTGGGATCAAGATTATTCGAGATCGTAGGAGACGTTCTCTGACTCTCTCTCAGGCATCCTACATAGACACTATTCTGGCCCGTTTTAACATGCAGAACTCCAAGAAGGGTTCACTACCCTTCAGGCATGGAGTGCATTTGTCTAAGGAGCAGTGTCCTAAGACTGCTGAGGAGATAGATGCCATGAAGGCGGTACCCTATGCTTCTACAGTGGGTAGCCTCATGTATGTTATGTTTTGCACAAGGCCTGATATTTGCTTTGCCATTGGCATGGTTAGCAGATATCAGAGTAATCCTGGGAAGGCTCACTGGGAGGCAGTAAAATGCATTCTCAAGTACTTGCACAGGACGAGAGATTATGTCCTAGTTTATAGAGCGCAGGAGCTTGTACCATTGGGTTACACAGATTCGGACTTTCAAGGAGATTTGGACAAGAGTAAGTCTACCTCTGGGTTTGTGTTTACTCTAGGAGGTGGAGCCATAGTATGGAAGAGTGTCAAGCAGAAATGCGTGGCGGACTCTACCATGGAGGCCGAGTACGTTACCGCTTCAGAGGCAGCGAAAGAGGCTGTATGGCTCAGGAGCTTCCTGATGGACTTGGATGTGGTTCCTGAGTTGCCTAGGTGTATCACAGTTTATTGTGATAACAATGGTGCAGTTGCTAACTCGAGGGAACCACGAGCCCATAAGGCGAGTAAACACATAGAGCGCAAGTACCACCTGATACGAGATATCGTAAAGAGGGGAGACGTGATCGTGGCCAAGATAGCTTCAGAGGACAACCTTGCAGATCCTTTCACCAAGCCATTGACCCCAAAGGTCTTTGAGAGGCATGTGGAGGGCATGGGAGTCAGATTCTTGAGAGAGCCATATGAGTGAGCTTAAAAGTGTTCTGGAGATTTCATTATGACAGCAATGTAATAGTGGGTTGGACAGTTTTTGTACTTCTTAGCATAGCTTTGAGTATTAGTGGGAGATTGTTAGTTTTGAATACAGAAAAGCTATGGCTTGTATCAAAAACTAATATCCACAGATGACATATCATTTTGTTTCAGTATAAATTTGTTCCTTTATATCATAGAACTAGATAACAGGGTGTGGACAGACACAGTAGATACCGTTATTGGTTAAAGTATTGATATATAAAAAGCATGCTCATAACCGAGATAGTCTGAACATACTATCGGTATAGGTTATTGTGTGGTTTGGAAATTAGTTTATCTAAACTAGTTTAAATCACACAGATATGCCCGGGGCATATTGACACGACCAGTTTGGATAGAATTGACTTATACTGATCGGCGTAGTCAATTCAGTCCTAGTATTCTGTCTCTTAATCCCGAGATTGGGACGGGCGTGAGGGTTGGATATCGTGTGCTTTGATTTGCCAAAGAGTGAGGTCAATTGAGGCCAATACCTCGGTAAGTTGGGTATGCGGTGTTTAGCTTCTTACGTGCCGTTGCTAGTCGGAGGAATCCACATACCGGTTCGCCAGGTTGATGGTGCTCCTGAGATGAGCTCGTAAGGTTATTATACTAAACCCGGCCGGTGAACCTTATGTTCGGTATAATAAAAGGACGAGTGGTACTAATCTCGGAAACCAAGAAGTCGGTGAATTAATTTGTCAGTAAATTGATAAACCGACGAGCGCTAGATCTTTAATGTGGGGAGATAGAATAAAAGATAATGGCGCGATGTAAAGTCATTTTCGAGCGGTAGTTCCATAATTGGTCCGATAGTGGTACGAACGATTATGCATTTGACTAATCGACAAGGTAAATTAATTAATCCAAAAGGTTTCATTAATATTTAATCGACAAAGTGAATTTAGAAATTAATTCTATTTTGAATTAATTAATTCTAAGGGTTCGATTAAATTAAATTAACAAAGTGGATTAAATAAATTAATTTAAATGGGTCGATTGGAGTTGATTAGTCGGGAAGACTTAGCGGTCAATGAAAGTCAAATTTAAATGCCTAACTCGAGAGCCCATTAGGTCTCCAATCGAGCTTCTATAAATAGAAGACTTGATGCCCAAGAAACATAAGGAAATCTTGCAAGACAAGTCTTGCCCCTTTTAGAGATAGATAGTTCTAGAGAGAGTTTTCTTTTTCCTGAAGTTTTCTCTTTCGAACTCGAACTAGATATCTCACTCCATGAATTGAAATCAGCCCAAAGATTGAATATTCTTCATTTGTGGGCTTATATTCTCGCCACTGCTACTTTTATTTTTCCGCCGCTGCTGCTGGTTTTCTACTGCGCAGTCCGACGTTATTATCAAGCGCTGATCCTGCTAGCCTGCTGCCCGCGCGTTGATTCGACCTTCATCACGTCGATCTCTGCTGGTGATCCATGATGAAGGTTGTCTAGATCACGGCTGGGCGGTGGTTGGTTTAAGATAGGTGGCCGAAGCTTTTAGTCCAGCGAGGGTTTCTCAATTTCAGCGGCAGTGAGGCAGTAGTGTGCAGCGAAAGTTTTAATCAGATTTTGGGCTGTTGGTTATTCAATTCGTGTGATTTCCTTGTCGGTTAAACGAGTAGACTTCGATAGATTATTGCCCACGCAATATTCGAAGTTTCTACGGAGATATCGATTGGATTTCTTTTGGAATCGCAACAAAGAATTGGATTTTCTTTAAAAAAGGTAGAATCTTTAAATTCTGTTTTAATTAAATATTTAATTTTTTGTGTCCCAATTAATAAATTAAATAAGTATAAGCCTAGATCCGTTCATGGGTAAACTAATTTGAGCCTGAGCTTGGTCGAAAGCTTCCGATTCTTGAATGCATTGCACGAAAGTGAGGTTTACGATTTAGCCCGGGCTTGTTCAGTTTTCCTTCAGATGAGCAACCTGAGCCTACAACACAAGAACCTAGAAGATCTAGTAGATCTCGTCACCAACCCGAGAGATATGAATTTCTCGTGACTGACAATCAAGATTTGATCTTGGTGGACTCTAATGAGCCCACGAACTACAAACAGGTTTCAGAAAGTCCAGATTTGGATAAATGGCTGCAAGCCATGGAATCTGAAATGCAATCCATAAGGGACAATAAAGTGTGGACTTTGATTGACCCTCCTGTTCAGGTAAAGGTTGTCGATTGCCAGTGGATTTTCAAGTTAAAAACCTGGCGGGATCTTCAAGGCACGACTAGTGGCTAAAGGTTTAAGACAGACTCATGGTATAGACTATGATGAAACCTTCTCCCCTGTCATGATGCTCAAGTCCATTAGGACAATGCTTGCCATAGCAATATATTTTGATTATGAGGTATGGCAGATGGATGTTAAAACGGCTTTCCTGAATGGAAACCTACTCGAGGATGTTTATATAAAATAACCCGAGGGATACATCGATCAAAAGCATCCTAATCGAGTATGTAAACTTCAGAAGTCCATCTATGGACTAAAGCAAGCATCTCGAAGTTGGAATCTTCATTTTGATAAGGAAGTAAAAGGTTACAGATTCATCAAGAACGAAGATGAGCCTCGTGTTTAGAAGAAAGTTAGTGGGAACAAGATTGTTTTCCTTGTCCTATATGTGGACGACATCCTGCTCATAGGAAATGATATTCCCTTGATGAGAGACATCAAACAATGGTTGGGGAGTGTGTTTTCTATGAAAGACTTAGGAGAAGCCGAGACGATACTAGGTATCAAGATCTATATAGATAGGTCTAAAAGGCTTCTGGGACTAAGTCAAGAAGGGTACATAGGAAATGTTGGGAATTAGTCTAGGTGTTTAATCCAATTAAACAGCGGAATCCTAAACTATGAGGATCGGGTCTTACCCTTGAAGCGTAATCGGTTGCGCACGTCGCCTGGCTCCTCTGAGAAGATGGCGTTTTGTTGTCTCCAAAATCCTTCCTCGAAGGATCCTCTACTCTCAAGCACGAAAGCCTTCGCAGGTTGGTGCTAGCCAATCTTGCCTACACGGAGAATTTGGGAAAATCTGTGTATTTTCTGATGAGAATCAAAAATCCACCTCTCTACAATTATATCCCTAGGATATTTGTAGAGAATTAATTTCCAAAATCAGTATTGTAATTTTTCCAATTATAACTTAACTGATTTTAGTAATTTCCAAATCAGTATTATTACCAAATATTATTTAACTGATTCCAAGTCAGTATTTAAATAATATTTACTAATTCCAAATCAGCCTTAAATAACACTTTAATGATTTGGGTTATACACCAAGCCCATGGATCAACCCATGACCCATGGATCAGGCTGATGGGTCAAGAACTTCAATTGCAATTAAGTCCCTTGATTTATCAGCCCATCCCAATTGTTCCCAGGTAATTAATTAACTATTAATTAATACAACCGAACTTTCCAATAATATTCAATTAAACCATTTAATTAAATCTTATTTATTTAAGTATAACAATTATACTTATTGTAGGCAAGAATACTTATTCTGCATCATTGGACTTTCTTATGTGCGATCCTGTAGGCCCATTCCAAATTGGCAACGGATAACTCAATCTCATTGATTAATCCATAAGTCATTAGTGGTCTCTAGCAAGACATAATGACTACCCAATTCAGAATGGAGGGTCGAATGGAGATTCAACACAACCTTTCCGAGCAAACTGCGTACGATCCTCTACATCGATATCCAGCTTAGCATAAGGCATGGAACCATCATCCTTATGTAGCTAAGCGTTTACTTGATCTCTTAGTGACACTGAATCCATCAAGCAAATGATATCCTTATCATTCCTTGGGCATGGCCATGCACTTTTCAGTTCACTATCAAGTGGCCAAGATATCATCTCTCACTTAAGAGAGATTTGTAGTCCCATCACTTCACCTACATACCTTAGCGTGTCTCATAGTGTACCCAATCATACCCGTACTTGGCAACCTGTTACGGCCCCGTTAGGCGTATGTCAAAGCACACTACAATTCACCTAAGACCATGTAGTGATTTCTGGTCTAAGGATCCTAGTACCAGTACTACTCAAAAGAATCACTCATGATCTGGTTAGTCCATGGAGTGTTTCTTTTTGGCGGATCGATTTCATGAATTTAAATATGCACAAGGATATTACTATCATGAAATTAACTCATTTGATAAACAATCAATCAAGCGACAAAAATCTTATTTACATAAATACCCTCAAAGTATATTTACATAAATAGCCCTCATTAGGGCACATTCACCAACAATCTCCCACTTGCCCGATAAAGGGCTATGTCCTAAACTGTTTAAGACCAAGCTCTATTACATGTCTATCAAACTTTGACTGTGGTAGAGCTTTTGTGAGAGGATCTGCTATATTGTCGTCTGACCCTATTTTGCACACTTTCACATCTCCTCGATCAATGATCTCTCGGATGAGGTGAAATCTTCTAAGTATGTGTTTGGTTTTCTGGTGTGACCGAGGCTCCTTAGCTTGTGCGATGGCCCCGTTATTGTCACAGAAAAGTTCTATCGGATCTTGGATACTCGGTATCACTCCGATGTCTGACACGAACTTTCTCAACCAAACAGCTTCCTTTGCAGCATCTGATGCAGCAATGTACTCAGACTCTGTTGTAGAATCGGCTGTTGTATCTTGCTTTGAGCTTTTCCAACTTATTGCACCGCCATTCAGACTAAACACGTAGCCTGATTGTGACTTCATGTCATCTTGATCTGTTTGGAAAGCAGCATCAGCGTAACCTTGTACAATGAGCTGTTCTTGTCCTCCATACACTAGCATTAATCCTTTAGTTCTTCGTAAGTACTTCAGGATTGCTTTGACTGCAGTCCAATGATCCATCCCTGGATCTTGTTGGTATCTACTAGTCATGCTAAGTGCATGTGCAACATCCGGACGGGTACACAACATGGCATACATGATAGATCCTATTGCCGAGGCATATGGGACTCTACTCATTGTATCCTATTGCCGAGGCATATGGGACTCTACTCATTGTATCCCTCTCCTCTCTTGTTGAAGGACCTTGGTTCTTCTTCAAGAGAAGGCCATGTCTAAATGGTACCTTACCATTTTTGGAGTTAGACATATTGAATCTTTTCAATATCTTGTCTATGTACCCTTCTTGACTTAGTCCTAGAAGCCTTTGAGATCTATCCCTATAGATCTTGATACCTAGTATCGTCTCAGCTTCTCCTAAGTCTTTCATAGAAAATACACTCCCCAACCATTGTTTGATGTCCTTCATCAAGGGAATGTCATTTCCTATGAGCAGGATGTCGTCCACATATAGGACAAGGAAAACAATCTTGCTCCCACTAACTTTCTTGTAAACACAAGGCTCATCTTCGTTCTTGATGAATCCGTAACCTTTTACCTCCTCATCAAAACGAAGATTCCAACTTCGAGATGCTTGTTTTAGTCCATAGATGGACCTTTGAAGCTTACATACTCGATTAGGATGCTTTTGATCGATGTATCCCTCGGGTTGTTTCATATAAACATCCTCGAGTAGGTTTCCATTCAGGAAAGCCGTCTTAACATCCATCTGCCATACCTCATAGTCAAAATATGCTGCTATGGCAAGCATTGTCCTAATGGACTTGAGCATCACGATAGGGGAGAAGGTTTCATCATAGTCTATACCATGAGTCTGTCTGAAACCTTTAGCCACTAGTCGTGCCTTGAAGATCCCGCCAGGTTTTACCTTGAAAATCCACTTGCAATCGACAACCTTTGCCTGAACAGGAGGGTCAATCAAAGTCCACACTTTATTGTCCCTCATGGATTGCATTTCAGATTCCATAGCTTCTAGCCATTTATCGGAATCCGGACATTCTAAAACCTGTTTGTAGTTCGCGGGCTCATTAGAGTCCACCAAGATCAAATCTTGATCGTCAGTCACGAGAAATCCGTATCTCTCGGGTTGGTGACGAGATCTACCAGATCTTCTAGGTTCTTGTGTTGTTGACTCAGGTTGCTCATCTTCATGAGTTTCTATGTCAACTTCCATCTGAGTTTCTGCAGATCGTTCTACATTCTCTTGTGGTTCTTGAACTTCTCCGAGTTCTATTCTACTCCCACTGTCTTTCTTGTACAGATATTCTTTCTCTAAGAAAGTAGCTCCTCGAGCAACGAACACTTTGTTCTCAGTTGGGTTGTAGAATTGATATCCTTTGGTTTCCTTAGGATATCCCACAAATAGACATTTGTCAGTTTTGGGTTCAAGCTTATTACTTTGTAAACGCTTTACATGAGCTTGACAACCCCAAACTCGTAGATAGGACATATAGGGCTTCCGACCCATCCATATCTCATATGGAGTCTTATCTACTGCCTTAGATGGAATACGATTCAATAAGTAGGCAGTAGAAAGGAGAGCATAACCCCAAAAGGATGTAGGGAGAGTTGCTAGGCCCATCATTGATCTAACCATATCTAATAAGGTCCGATTTCTCCTCTCGGATACACCATTCCATTGAGGTGTTCCTGGTGGAGTTAGCTGTGAAACAATTCCACACTGTTTTAGATAGCCATCGAACTCATCACTAAGGTATTCACCTCCCCGATCGGAGCGAATAACCTTAATCCTTCTATCCAACTGATTCTCTACTTCGTTTTTAAACTCTTTGAACTTTTCAAAAGTTTCACTTTTATACCTCATTAAGTAGACATACCCATATCTACTAAAGTCATCAGTAAAAGTTACGAAGTATTCAAATCCACCTCTGGCTTGTGTGCTCATTGGTCCACATACATCCGTATGTATTAGGGCCAATAGCTCACTTGTTCTTTCACCTTTCTTGTTGAAAGGACTCTTTGTCATTTTGCCTTGCAAGCAGGGTTGCAAGCAGGGTTCGCAGGTATCATATGATTCAAAATCAAATGAACCAAGCACTCCATCCTTGTGAAGCTTTTGAACTCGCTTTTCATTTGCATGGCCTAATCGACAATGCCAAAGGTATGTTGGACTTAAATCATCTTTAGTTGATTTAGCTTTCTTTTCTATGTTATAGACTGGTTTTTCTTGGGTCAAATCCAAGACATACAGACCGTTACACATATTTGCAACTCCGTATAAAATATCATTTCGATATAAAGATAACGAGTTATTCTCTATAATAAATCGAAAACCTTTATTATCTAAACTCGAAACTGAAATAATATTTCTGCTCAAAGCAGGTACATAATAACAATTTTCAAGTTCGATATTTAAACCAGAAGGTAAAGACAGAGTGTAATCTCCAACTTCAACAGCAGCAACTCTTGCCCCGTTGCCCACTCGGAGATCTACTTCACCTTTCTTTGTTATCCTTCTATTTCTGAGTCCCTGCACATTGGTACAAATGTGAGCCCCACAACCAGTATCTAATACCCATGAGGTGGACATAGAAAGATTAATTTCTATAACAAAGATACCTGAAGCTGAAGGATTGCTTTCGAGAAACTTCTTGCAGTCTCTCTTCCAATGACCCTTCTGTTTGCAGAAGAGACATGTATCATCCTTTTTGGATCTTGTCTTAGTAGCTGGAGGAGCTTGTGGTTGGGAAGCAGTCTTACTGCGAGCTTTCTTATTCTGCCCAACTTTGGCCTTGCCATTTAGCTTCCTCTTCCCTTTACCTTTCTCTACAACTAACACTGGCGTTGCCTTCCGAAGGGTTTGCTCAGTGTTCTTTAACATGCCATGGAGCTCAGGAATACTCCTCTCCATGTTGTGCATATTGTAGTTCACAACAAAATCATTGTAATCATCAGGCAGTGAAGCCAAGATGATATCAATGGCCAACTCTCTAGCAAGAGGCGCATTTAATCTCTCTAGGGTATCAATATACCCCTTCATCTTGATCAAATGCGTACTTACCGACGAACCCTTCGCCATCTTGCATGAGATTAATGCTTTTATCGTAATGAACCTTTCATTACGGGCTTGCTCTCGGAACATTTCCGTGAGTGACTCATAAATCCGGAATGCTTCTGAATTCATGAATTGCTTCTGAAGCTCACCAGACATGGTCGCAAGCATCAGGCAAGTCACATCATCGGAATCGCTTTTCAGCTTTTCCCAGGCTCGTTGAACAGTTGCCGAAGCATTTTGTGGTTGTTCAGGTAAAGCGGTCTCTAAGACATTCAACTTCCTTTCTTGTTTGAGAACTATTCTCAGGTTTCTTTCCCAATCCAAGAAGTTTGGACCAACAAGTTTTTCTTTGTCCAAAATACTTCTTAGAGTGAGATTTGAAGTGACATTAGTGCTAGAAGATGCCATTTCTACAAAAGAAAATTTGCAAAATATTAGAATGAGTTTTAAAATTATTTTCCACAATAGCCAAAATTGAAATCCCAAACAATTTTGTGTTGGTGCTAGATTGTGGGCCGAAAATCCACAAAGAGTCAACCCCAGTCTTGCTTTGGCAAGTATCGTAGGGATCGGGCTCTTCTGGTAGGCAACGTTCAAATCACATTCCATGTAATTTAACGCTTTCCAATTGCATACCATGCAACTTTTCGGTGATAGGATGAACATTCCAAATGTTTGACACCATCCTACCTTTGCAAAATTAATCCCTAGTCAACTTATCGGGTCAAGCTAGGATTAATTTTCCCAAGTTAAACCATCCCTCAAGGCATCACATCAATATGCACCCACACAGTTTTTCCATAACAAGTGGTAGTGATAAAGTTGAGCATCTAATACCCAAACAGTTTTTCCACTCATTAATGGTAGTGATAAAGTTGGGCACTATTATGTAACAACCCGCCGCATGAAGAAAACCTGAGGCCCTTGGGCTCTCCAAGTCCGTCAGACGTTCGACACTCAAGCGGGCCCTCAAGTATGGAAGCAAAATCTTGGGTTTTTGGGATTTTAGTTTGATCGGCTTAACATGCATTTTCGTTTATCATATTCATTTGCATATCAAATAAAATGAATAAAAGCAATGAATTGGGCTCTAGTCTATTACAAAGCCTTTTAAAATCTTCATATAAGGCCTCCGCTCCTGGGCTCCACCATGGACTCTTCTTGGAACCTCCTTTTGGGCCTAACTATTACATGATGATTTTATAGGCACGCAGGCCCAATTAAAAATTGGCTCGCAGGCCCCAACTTTTAAAACGTTAAAGTTAAAAGCCCAATTCATGCTTTGAAACACATAAAATGCATATGCTCATACAAGCCAGTTTTAATTTAAGCCGATTAATTTTAAGGATTGTGTAACTATTACAGAATTAAAATTGATCGTGTCATGATCAATTTTAATCAATCCTTCTTTTCATTTTACATTTATCCAAAATGATGCATGAACATGCTAGCATAATTATGATGCTTCACATAAAATTTAAACAATTTAAATTAAGCATCAAAATTAAAATAAATAAATAACAATTCAAAATTTAAACTAATTAATTAATCTAATTAATTAATTTTTTTTTATTTATCTTTTCTAATTATTTTAATCTAATAAAAAATAATTATTTTAAAATTTATCTAATTAGGATAAATTTAAACTTATAGGATAAAATTCTAAATTAATCCTATCTTTATCTAATAAGACTATTTAATTAATATCTTATTAAATAAAATTCAGAAAAATTTAAAATTTAATTTTCTGAAACTTTTGGGGTCATTTCGTAAATAACCAAAAATTCTGGGCTCAGGTTTTTATTTCTTGAAAACTTCAGGGTTCCTTTTGCAATTTTAAAACAATTTTAAAACTGATGGCATTTTAGGGTTTTGAGGCTGCGGCGGGGGCATTTTGGTAATTTCAGCCCCTAGGGCTTCAACCGCCCGCCGCCAGCCTCCGGTCGTCTTCTGCAACCAGTTCCCGTTTACGACCAGCTGCGACAGAATGCTCGATGAACCATTCATCCTTTCCGGCCAAAGAAAACGACGCGGATCTCACCAGAAACGTTCGCGAAAGATACCCGAAGCATCCTAGGCCCGATTCTCCGGCGAAAAATCCATAAAACCGAAACCCAGTTAGGAAGGATTTCTATCACAGCCCCCGTTTTTCCGGCGAACGACCAATAACCCGGCGAAAAACTAACCAAAATCCTTTTCGAAATCAACGAAATCATCCAAACCATTCTGCGATTCCGTTTTGAAAAAGAAAAACAAACCCCAAAACGATTTTGTTTCTCCCCGTTTTTCCGATTGAAAAAAAAAAACCCGGCGGAAAAATTTTATTAAACCCAGTCTTGAAACCATCTAATCCTGACTCGTTTTTTAAGCTCAAACCAAAACGAAAACAATTTCAAGGAACGGGAGATAAAAACCCACAAAATTTTGAACCAAAAACCATAAAATTCAGCCATATCGGGAGCTCGCGAATTTCCGGTGAGAATCCGGCTGGTCGGAACTTTTTCCGACGTGCCGATGTCACCCACCAAGGCCGGCGATCTTCATCATTATTTTATTATTTTCCCAGAAATAATAAAATAATATTTTATTTATTTTTCCCAGAAATTTTTTTTTTTCTCTTTTTGCTTTCTAAAAGCCCGTTTTTTTTTTCAAAATTTTATTAAAATCAATTTTAATAAAAATCCAATTACTTTTAATTAAAATCAACTTTAATTTTAACCTCGCTCTGATACCACTGTTGGGAATTAGTCTAGGTGTTTAATCCAATTAAACAGCGGAATCCTAAACTATGAGGATCGGGTCTTACCCTTGAAGCGTAATCGGTTGCGCACGTCGCCTGGCTCCTCTGAGAAGATGGCGTTTTGGTGTCTCCAAAATCCTTCCTCGAAGGATCCTCTACTCTCAAGCACGAAAGCCTTCGCAGGTTGGTGCTAGCCAATCTTGCCTACACGGAGAATTTGGGAAAATCTGTGTATTTTCTGATGAGAATCAAAAATCCACCTCTCTACAATTATATCCCTAGGATATTTGTAGAGAATTAATTTCCAAAATCAGTATTGTAATTTTTCCAATTATAACTTAACTGATTTTAGTAATTTCCAAATCAGTATTATTACCAAATATTATTTAACTGATTCCAAGTCAGTATTTAAATAATATTTACTAATTCCAAATCAGCCTTAAATAACACTTTAATGATTTGGGTTATACACCAAGCCCATGGATCAACCCATGACCCATGGATCAGGCTGATGGGTCAAGAACTTCAATTGCAATTAAGTCCCTTGATTTATCAGCCCATCCCAATTGTTCCCAGGTAATTAATTAACTATTAATTAATACCACCGAACTTTCCAATAATATTCAATTAAACCATTTAATTAAATCTTATTTATTTAAGTATAACAATTATACTTATTGTAGGCAAGAATACTTATTCTGCATCATTGGACTTTCTTATGTGCGATCCTGTAGGCCCATTCCAAATTGGCAACGGATAACTCAATCTCATTGATTAATCCATAAGTCATTAGTGGTCTCTAGCAAGACATAATGACTACCCAATTCAGAATGGAGGGTCGAATGGAGATTCAACACAACCTTTCCGAGCAAACTGCGTACGATCCTCTACATCGATATCCAGCTTAGCATAAGGCATGGAACCATCATCCTTATGTAGCTAAGCGTTTACTTGATCTCTTAGTGACACTGAATCCATCAAGCAAATGATATCCTTATCATTCCTTGGGCATGGCCATGCACTTTTCAGTTCACTATCAAGTGGCCAAGATATCATCTCTCACTTAAGAGAGATTTGTAGTCCCATCACTTCACCTACATACCTTAGCGTGTCTCATAGTGTACCCAATCATACCCGTACTTGGCAACCTGTTACGGCCCCGTTAGGCGTATGTCAAAGCACGCTACAATTCACCTAAGACCATGTAGTGATTTCTGGTCTAAGGATCCTAGTACCAGTACTACTCAAAAGAATCACTCATGATCTGGTTAGTCCATGGAGTGTTTCTTTTTGGCGGATCGATTTCATGAATTTAAATATGCACAAGGATATTACTATCATGAAATTAACTCATTTGATAAACAATCAATCAAGCGACAAAAATCTTATTTACATAAATACCCTCAAAGTATATTTACATAAATAGCCCTCATTAGGGCACATTCACCAACAGGAAAGATATTGAAAAGATTCATTTAGACAAGGCCTTCTCTTGAAGAAGACCAAGGTCCTTCAACAAAAGAGGAGATGGATACAATGAATAGAGTCCCATATGCTTCGGCAATAGGATCTATCATGTATGCCATGTTATGTACCCATCCGGATGTTGCACATGCACTTAGCATAACTAGCAGATACCAACAAGATCCAGGAATGAATCATTAGACCGCAGTTAAGGCAATCCTGAAGTATTTGCGAAGGACAAAAGGATTAATGCTAGTGTACGGAGGACAATAATAGCTCTTCGTACAAGGTTACGCTGATGCTGCTTTCCAGACTGATCAAGATAACATGAAGTCATAATCAGGCTATGTTTTTAGCCTGAATGGTGGTGCGGTGAGTTGGAAAAGCTCGAAGCAAGATACCACAGCCGACTCTACAACAGAATCTGAGTATATTGCTGCATTAGATGCTGCAAAGGAAGCTGTTTGGTTAAGGAAGTTTGTGTCAAACATCGGAGTGATACCGAGTATCCAAGATCCGATAAACCTCTTATGTGATAACAACGGGGCCATCGCACAAGCAAAGGAGCCCCCGGTCACACCAGAAGACCAAGCACATACTCAGACGTTATCACCTCATTCGAGAGATCATCGATCGAGGAGATGTTAAAGCCTGCAAAATAGGGTAAGACGACAATATAGTAGATCCTCTCACAAAATCTCTACCACAGTCAAAGTTTGAGAGGCATGTAATAGAGCTTGGTCTTAAACAGTTTAGGACATAGCCCTTCAACGGGCAAGTGGGAGATTGTTGGTGTATGTGCCCTTATGAGGGCTATTTATGTAAATAAACTTTGAGGGTTATTTATGTAAATAAGATATATGTTATTTGTTTGATAATTGATCAAATGAGTTAATTTCATGATAGTAATATTCTTGTGCATATTTAAATTCATAAAATTGATCCGCCAAAAGAAACACTCCATGAACAGATTAGATAATGAGTGATTCTTTTGAGTAGTACTGGTACAAGGATCCTTAGATCATAAATCACTACATGTTCTTAGGTGAATTGTAGTGTGCTTTGACATACGCCTAACGAGGTCGTAACAGGTTGCCAAGTACGGGTATAATTGGGTACACTATGAGACACACTAAGGTATGTAGGTGAAGTGATGGGACTACAAATCTCTCTTAACTGAGAGATGATATCTTGGCCACTTGATAGTGAATTGAAAAGTGCATGGCCATGCCCAAAGAATGATAAGGATATCATTTGCTTGATGGATTCAGTGTCACTAAGAGATCAAGTAAACGTTTAGCCATATAAGGATGATGGTTCCATGCCTTATGCTAAACGGGATATCAATGTAGAGGATCGTACGCAGTTTGCTCGGAAAGGTTGTGATTCTGAATTGGGTAGTCATTATGTCTTACTAGAGACCACTAATGACTTATGGATTAATCAATGAGATTGAGTTATCCGTTGCCAATTTGGAATGGGCCTACAGGATCGCACATAAGAAAGTTCGATGATGCAGAAAAAATATTCTTGCCTACAATAATTATAATTGTTATACTTAAATAAAGAAGATTTAATTAAATGGTTTAATTAAATATTATTGAGAAGTTCTAGGGTATTAATTAATAGTTAATTAATTACCTGGGAACAATTGGGGCAGGCTGATAAATCAAGGGACTTAATTGCAATCGAAGTTCTTGACCCATCAGCCTGATCCATGGGTCATGGGTTGATCCATGGGCTTGGTGTATAACCCAAATCATTAAGGTATTATTTAATGCTGATTTAGAATCAATAAATATTATTTAAATACTGATTTGGAATCAGTAAAATAATATTTGGTAATAATACTGATTTGGAATATAACTAAAATCATTTAAGTTATAATTGGATAATTACAATACTGATTTTGGAAATTTGATCTCTACAAATATCCTAGGGGTATTACTGTAGTAGGAGGATGATTTTGAATTAGTAAAATCAGATCATACAAAAATACACAGAATTCCCAAATTCTCTATGTAGGCAAGATCGGCTAGCACCTACCTGCGAAGACTTTCATGCTTGAGAGTAGAGGATCCTTCGAGGAAGGATTTTGGAGACAACAAAACGCCATCTTCTCAGAGGAGCCAGGTGACGTGCGCAACCGATTATGCTTCAAGGGTAAGACCCGATCCTTGATGCTTAGGAATTCCATTGTTTAATTAGATTAAACACCTAAACATAACCCAACATCTCTTGTAACTCTACAAATAGACAAGGGATTAGCAATTCAAGATACACAATTCAATAGATTCATAATTCAAGAATCTAGAGAGAGAAAATCCTAGAGAGAGAAAACGTATCTCTCTCCAAGTTAGATTTTCAAGAAAGTGTGCGGTTGGTTTTTTGGTTTCTAGTGGCCAAAATTTTGGCCTTGATTTATACCAGCTGCGCGTAGCTTTCTCTCTCTATGGGCGGTGCGTTTATAGTACGTGTCAGGTGCTGCGGCGCTAGAGTTTTCTAGTAGGTGGATTGTGGTGATTGGTTGATCAATTGGCTTCTAGTTCGTTGCCCACACCACGTGAAGTCATAGTCTTGAGGCATACAAGAGAATCACCAGGTGCACGTTTCAAAGATATTTTTCTAAGGTTCCGCTTTAATTAGAAATTTTTGTTGCGTGGTAAATCGAGCTAGTGCAAACCCAGATCCTATGTGGCAAATTCTTTCAAAATAAATAGTCAAGTTTCAATATACTTTTACGAAAATATTGATATGCTCAAAACTAAACATTCTCCTACCGACATCTCTCACACCGGGATTAACGCATGTCACATTGGGTGAACGTCTACGCCAACCCACATTCGTTTGAGAAGAACCCAAAGTTCATTAATTCCATTATTTTATCAACGATCTTATGATCAATGAAATTAATAGTGGATAATTTTAGCCGTGATAAGCAGCGTAACCTCTTAGGAGGAATACTACAAATGGTACGCTAAGTGTTTGCCATTACCTGACTTCTAAGCTTATTACTTAGGATACTAATGCGCCTCGGTTAGAGAGGGTGTCACAACTTTCTCTAATTGAACTTGCTATAGTCATCTCTTTAGAAATTCAATCTAGTGATATCTCGGGGTTGAAAACTTATCCGTAGGGAAGAAGGCCCTTTGCCAGCACGTCGGTCTAACCCACATCACATATGAATCCGTAATGCAGGCCAGGGGGATATTTTCCAACCCGCTCCCACTTAGATTTTTAACTTTGTGGATTTTTCCGTTTGAACATGCAATATCTTAACAAAGGATATTCACGCCCATAAAACCGTTGGAGTTTTAATATGCGAATAATCTACCTTAGTTAATTGCACTTTACTTTTAAAACGTTTTAGTTTGGTTTTCGTTCATGCAAAATAAAATGAAAAACACACAATCAACGAAAATACATAAATACGGGAAATTAAAGAAATTAAAATTTCCCAACTATTATGGCATTCTCTATCGTTGATTCCTTGATGCTTCAGTGACACGTCCCGTGATGTCGCTCCCACTCATTATTTGGATTCCTCTCGATTTGCCTGGGTTTTCTCAGTTTTTACGTAATTAGGAATCACCGAAAATTACGAGAAACTAATACCCGCGAATATAAGTTACCCAAAATAACGTATTCGTCATAATACATAAATTCCTATCTACAAAGGCATTGTTCTAGGAATTTAAAGACGACATGATTAGATCAAATTCTACTACAAGATTTTTCTAATCCTGCAGACATTTCCATTCAAAAACAATACGAGCCCGGATATGTCCCGGGGTTTATGAATGAAACAATAATAGCCGGGAAACTAATAACCACATGTTTAAACATTTTGACAAAAATAATAATGCCAAAATAAAGCCGTGTAATAAATCAAACAAGTATAAAGCCGAAACACTCGCTCTGATACCATTTTGAAAGAAAACAGAACAAGCTCGGGCTAAATCGAAAACCTCACTTTCGTGCAACGCATTCCAGAATCGGAATCTTTCGTCCAAGCTCAGGCTTAAATTCATTTTCCTATGAACGGATCTAGGCTTATACTTATTTAATTTATTAACCGGGACATGAAAGATACAATCTTTAATTAAAGTGGAAAGTTCAAAGATTATACCTTTGTAGCGAAGTCCCTAGCAAATAGAAAACCAGAAACTGAAAATCCTACTGTTTACCGCCCGGGACCAATCATGACAGAATCCCGATAACAACCCCGTCTCTACCCCGAAATCGCGTGGGTGACTATCCAAAAGGTAGCTGAGACACTTAGGAAGAGGTCCATATGAGACCCACTTCCAAAAACTAGTCAGATCCTCAGCAGATTGTTGCCCGAAGATTACAGTGCTTATTTACCGCCTGGCTACGAAATCCACTCGAAATCCAAAGAATAACTCCAATTCGACTCCAAACTAGTGTGGGCTAGTGTCTACGGAGTAGCCCAAGGCAAAATGAAGAAATCCCAAGAAACCCACTTTAAGAATCACACAAATCTAAAAAAGCAGATTTAGCCCGGAAACTTAACCCAATTTGAAAATCCACACCAAAAGTGTCTGGAATGTGTTCCTGCTCGTAGATATAGACTCTAGCAATCTAAGAAGATCAAGCTAGAGGATAAACACAACAAGAATCAACAAACCCAAAATGAGGGAAGACAAATCGCCGCTTGAAGAAACCAAAAGTACGCGTCGGACTACTCCATCGGCGGTATCAAATCGGCGGCAAAAAAAATCCCACGAAAAAGGCAGCAACTTTCTTCCCAAAATGATGATCTTGGATTCTCTAGGTTATGGGCTTTGAGGATTCTCAAAGGAGAAAGATCCTTGGTCGACTTCGACAGAAAACTTCAAGGTAGGGGAAAAAGTTTTCTCTCTAGACCACTCTTTCTCACACTAGGCAAAATGCCTCTAAGGTTTCTAAATTATCTTGTAAGTTGCCTAACAAGGGATATTTATAGGGAGCTTCTAAGGAGACCTAATGGGCCTTTGAGTTGGGTCTTTTTGTTTGACTTTCGTTAACCCCTTAGTCTTTCCTAGACTAGTCAACTCTAATCGATCCTTTTGAATTAAATCTTTAATTAATTCATATAGAATTAATTTTCTTAATTCACCTTATCAATTAAATATTTATTAAACCTTTAGGATTAATTAATTTACTTTATCGATTAGTCAAATGCATAATTAGTCATACCACAAACGGACCAATTATGGAACTACCGCTAAAAAATGACTTTACATTGCACCACTATTTTTTCATCTATCTCCCCACATTAAAGATCTAGTTCTCTTCGGTTTATCAATTTATTCACAAACTAATTCACCGACTTCTTGGTTTCTGAGATTAGTACCACTCGACCTTTTTATTATACTGGACATAAAGTCCACCGGCCGGGTTTAGTATAACAAACCTTTCGAGCTCACCTCGGGAGCACCATCAACCCTGCGAACCGGTACATGGATTTCTCCGACTAGCAACGGCACGTAAGAAGCTAAACACCGCATACCCAATCTACCAAGTTATAGGCTTTAATTGATCACACTCTTTGGCAAATCAAAGCATACGATATCCAACTCTCATGCCCGTCCCAATCTCGGGATTGAGAGTCAGAATACTAGGACCGAATTGACTACGCTGATCAGTATAAGTCAATTCTATCGAAAATGGTCGTGCTCAATATGCCCCGGGCATATCCGTGTGATTTAATTAGTCTAGATAAACTAATTTCCAAATCACACGATAACCTATACCGATAGTATGTTCAGACTATCTCAGTTACGAGCATACTTTTAATATATCAATACTTTAACCAATAACGGTATCTACTGTGTCTTTCCCTACCCCGTTATCTAGTTCATGAATATAATGGAACAATTTAATACTGTAACAAAATGACATGTCATCTGTGGATATTAGTTTTTGATACAAGCCATAGCTTTTCTATATTCAAAACTAACAAGTGCACCTCAGATGGAGAGGGTATCGCATTTCTCCTAGTTTAACTTACTCTAGTGATCTTACTTAGAAATTCATAATCTAGTTATCTTGTGGTTGAACTCGTCTGATATAGAGGAAGGTCATAATGCCAACGCGCAAGTCTATGAATTCGTATTGGAGGCTATGGGAATATTTACCAACCCCTCCCACTTAGATTTCTAAAACGAGGGTTTTTTTTGGTTTTAACATGCAATTAACTAAACCTAAGTTATGTGCAAACATAAAACCAGCATGCTTTAAAATTATGCATCTAAAATACAACACAAAAATTAAAGCATAAAAATTAAAACTATAAAAACGGGAAAGAAATGCGTAAAATAAAATTTTTGACTATTATGGTTTTAATCACTTCCATCTTCTGCCTTGATCTCGTGTCCCGTTGTCTCACTTGATGGATTTTGTCTTGAAAGTTGGATCTCGAAAAGACCAAAAAAAAAAAAAACAAAATGGAAAAATTGCGTGCGCAGGCTGCCCACGGCACCAGCAAATTTGCGGTGCAGTACTGGCACTTGCCATGCGCACCGTTTTGCCGGCGACTTCTGCTTGCGATTTTTTCGTCGGTGTTGCCTTTTGAATTTTTTGTTTTGCTCCCACCACGCTATTTGGTCTTCTTGCAATTCGTTCTGGGTTTTATTTCTACAAATTAATGATAAACCAAAACTCACGAATTCAAGTCGACCACAATAACACCTGGATTACATAAAAAATTTCTTAGTACAAGGCATCTAGGAAAATAAAATCAAAATTACATAGAAAAAATCATACTATAGATTTCATCTAACCCTACACGGCTTCCAACACGTGGTTTTACTATTACACACATTCATAAAAACCAAACGTGGACATGTCCCAGGGTCAAAGTAAAACCATAAAAACGTAACCATAATAGCCAGAATTTCTAAACCACCTGCAAATAAAACAATGTAACAAATCGAACAAGCACAAAACTGAAACCAGGCTCTGATATAAATTGAAAGATTATTTTCCCGAGCCCGGTCAAAAATTCACTTTCGTGCTATGCATTCCAGAATTGGAACTCTTAACCAGACCTAAACTCTAGCACAATTGCTATTCCAATCCTTGCTTGAAATAACATGGCGCAGGATCTTGGTTTGCACTTATTTGATTTATCACCCAACAAATAATTTCTAATTAAAGCGGAAGTTTAGAAATACCTCTTGAAGTGTAAATTCAGGTGAATCTCTTGTATGACTGAAGACTTTGATCATACATTGTGTGGGCAACGATCTAACGAGCAATTGATTAGCAAAAGAACACAAAAGGATTCACCAGAAAAATTCCAGCAAAACCACCTCCGCCTAGCGCGTAGGCAACACGCGCTGTTGCCGCCGATCGACAGTGACTCCACGCACCGCCTCTCTGTAACCCCACACACCACTGGATGTTGGGAGAAATCCGGCCGCCTGAACTCGGGTATAGGGCTGCTGCCTAGAGCTTCAAAAATCAAACTATGAGGAAGAGAATTACTTCTCTCTCTAGGATTTTCTCTGTCTATTTTTCTTGACTTCAAAACTTATGAATTGTGCACTATGGAATTGCTAATCCCTTATCTATTTATAGAGTTACAAGAGAGACCCCAAGTTGGTTTAGGATTGGCCTTCCTAATGGGTTTAGGTAATTACTTAGTTTCCAAATCC
Organism: Knoxia roxburghii; assembly: GCA_030378225.1. Taxonomy (NCBI): domain Eukaryota; kingdom Viridiplantae; phylum Streptophyta; class Magnoliopsida; order Gentianales; family Rubiaceae; genus Knoxia; species Knoxia roxburghii. The sequence goes on along the minus strand of CM059416.1, from coordinate 28,903,707 downwards.
AATTAGGTAACTAATCTAATAGGATAGTCCAAATACAATTAGATTTCCTAATCTCTAGGATTTCCTAATTCTAATTGAAACTTAAGACTTAATTAACTAAATAATTATACTTTGTTAATTACTTAATTAACCCTTAGGAATAATTAATTAATTAATTAATTAATTCTACTTAATCAATTAACCAACTACAAAATTAACTGTACCACTAACGGATTAATTTTGACACTACCATCTTACACCAGAATTGCTTCCGGAATAACTAAATTATTTATTCTTTAATCTTTCCACATCAAAGATATAGTGCTCTTAATTTATTAATTTACTTATAAATTAATTAATTAACATCTTATAATCCGAGATTAATACCACTCGACCTTTTTACTATACCGGACATAAGTCCACCTGGTCGGGTTTAGTATAATAAACATAACGAGCTCATCTCGGGAACACAATCATCCAGGACGCACTGGTACATGGTTTCCTTTCGACAAGCAGAAGCACACCAAGCCACTAAACACGCGCACCCAACCTACCGAGACTATTGGTCACAAATGACCTCACCCTTTGGCAGATCAAAGTACACTATGTCTAATCCTAATGCCCGCTCAAGTCTAGGGATTAAGAGATATAATACAAGGAATGAATTGTTTATTAAATCAGTATAAAACAATTCATCCTAAATGGTCAAGTTTAATATGCCCCGGGCATATCTATATGATTCAATTAGTTTAGACAAACCAATTTTCCGAATCACATAATAACCTAAACCGACAGTGTGTCCAAAACTGTATCGGTTACGAACCTCCTTTATATATTATGTATTTTAACCAAGGATGAGATCTACTGTGTCACACCAGACACCTCATCATCTAATTACATAATATAAATGGACGACCTATGCACAACATATAAACTAAAACATTCAATCGATATATTAACTGGAAAATAGTATAATACAAGCATAGATTCAGTATTCAAATCTAACACCTCTAAAAAATAATTAAATCCATCGACATCTTATTCATCGGGATTTTACAAGCCACTATAGTGTGGACATTTACGTTAACCCACATTTGTTTGAGAAGAACTAGGGTCATTAACTACACTATCTGAAAAAATGATCTATTGATCAATATACCTATTTGTCAAGCAACGTAACCTCGATGGGAGGAATACTACAAAACGTACACTAAGTGTGTGCCATTATATGACTTCTGAGCTTGTTACCTTAGGATAGTGCACCTCAGATGGAGAGGGTATCGCATTTCTCCTATTTCAACTTACTCTAGTCATCTTACTTAAAAACTTATAAGCTAGTGATCTTATGGTTTGACTCATCCGATATGGAAGAAGGCCCTAATGCCAATGCGCAAGTCCACCCACATCATATATGAATGAAACAATTTGCCACATAGGATCTGGGTTTGCACTTGCTCGATTTACCACGCAACAAAAATTTCTAATTAAAGCGGAACCTTAGAAATATACCTTTGAAGCGTGCACCTGGTGATTCTCTTGTATGCCTCAAGACTATGACTTCACGTTGTGTGGGCAACAAACTATAAGCCAATTGATCAACCAATCACCACAATCCACCTGCTAGAAAACTCTAACGACGCAGCACCTGGCACGTACTATAAACGCACCGCCCGTAGAGAGAGAATGCTACGTGCAGCTGGTATAAACCAAGGCCAAAATTTTAGCCACTAGAAACCCAAAAACCAGCCGCGCACTTTCTTGAAAATCTGACTTGGAGAGAGAAATTTTTTCTCTCTCTAGATTCTTGAATTATGAATCTATTGAATTATGTATCTTAAATAGCTAATCCCTTGTCTATTTATAGAGTTTCAAGACAGACCCAAGTTGGTTTAGGATTGGTCTTCCTAATGGGTTTAGGTAATGAATTAGTTTCCAAATCCAATTAGGCAACCAATCTGATAGGATAAACCAAATCCTACTAGATTTCCTAATCTCTAGGATTTCCTAATTCCAATTGAAATTTAAGACTTAATTAATTAATTAAATAATTCCACTTTGTTAATTACTTAATTAACCCTTAGGAATTAATTAAATAATTCCACTTTGTTAATTACAGAATTAACCCTTAGGAATAATTAATCAATTAATTAATTAAATCTACCTATTCAATTAACCCATTACAAAATTAATCGTACCACTAACGGATTAATTTTGGCACTACCATCCTACACCAGAATTGCTTCCGGAACAACTTAATTAAATTATATTCATTTATCTCCTCACATCAAAGATATAGTGCTCGTTAATTAAATTAATTTACTGATAAATTAATTAATTAACTTATTTAATTCCGAGACTAGTACCACTCGACCTTTTTATTATACCGGACATAAGTCCACCGGCCGAGTTTAGTATAATAAACATTTCGAGCTCATCTCGGGAGCACCATCACCCCGGACGCACCGGTACATGGTTTCCTTTCGACAAGGAGCAGCACACCAAGTAACTAAACACGCGCACCCAACCTACCAGACTATTTGCCACAATTGACCTCACCCATTGGCAGATCAAAGTACACTATGTCTAATCCTCATGCCTACTCGAGTCTAGGGATTAAGAGATATAATACAAGGATCGATTTGTCTATTAAATCAGTTCAAGACAAATCATTCCTAATGATCAAGTTCAATATGCCCCGGGCATATCTACATGATTCAATTAGTCTAAACAAACCAATTATCTGAATCACATAATAACCTAAACCGACAGTTTGTCCAAAGCTGTCTCGGTTATGAACCTTATTTGTATATTATGTCTTTCAACCAATGGTGAGATCTACTGTGTCACACAAGACACCTCATCATCTACTTACAAAATATAAATAGACAATTATGCACAACAAGATATGACTGAAACACGAATGATATATTAATCTGGGAAACTGTACAATACAAGCATAGCTTATGTATTCCATTCCAACAATCTCCCACTAATACTTAAGCTATGCTTTAAGTATACTACTACATACAATCCCTATACAATCTGCTGCTATCTATCTAGAAAAACTGTCAAGACACTCTTAAGCATCTGATTCCCATGCCCTTCACGTGAGCCACAAAGACTTTTAATGTCAATGTTTACATGAATGGATCTGTAAGGTTATCCTCTGATGTTATCTTAGCCACGACCACGTCTACCCTCTTTATGATGTCTCGTATCAGGTGGTACTTGGCTGTATATGTTTACTCGCCTTGTGGGCTCGTGGTTCTTTCAAGTTTGCTACTGCACCGTTATTATCACAATATACAGTGATAGACTTCTGCAAACCAGAAATCACATCTAAGTCCACTAGGAAGTTCTTGAGCCATACTACTTCTTTCGCTTCCCCTGATGCGGCAACATACTCAGCCTCCATGGCAGAGTCCGCCACGCATTTCTGCTTGACACTCCGCCAAACTATGGCTCCACCTCCTAGAGTAAACACATACCGTGAGGTAGACTTGCTCTTGTCCCTGTCGCCTTGGAAATATGAATCTGTGTAACCTCGGGGTACCAGCTCAGGCTCCTGATAGACCCGAACTTGGTCCCTCATTCTGCGCAAATACTTGAGAATGCATTTTACGGCCTCCCAATGAGCTTTCCCGGGGTTACTCTGATATCTGCTCACCATGCCAATGGCATAACAGATATCAGGCCACGTACACAACATGGCATACATGAGACTTCCTACTGCCGAAGCATATGGAACTGTCTTCATGGCCTCTATCTCCTCAACAGTCCTAGTAGACTGTTCCTCAAATAGATGCACTCCATGTCTGAAAGGTAGAAAACCTTTCTTGGAGTTCTGCATGTTAAAATGGGCCAGAATCGTGTCTATGTATGAAGCTTGGGAGAGCGTTAACGAACGTTTCCTACGATCTCGAATAATCTTGATCCCAAGGATATGTCCCGCTTCTCCTAAGTCTTTCATATCAAATTGCTTGGACAGCCATGCCTTTACGTCTGATAACACTTTCTTGTTGTTGCCAATCAATAGAATGTCATCTACGTGAAGTACGAGAAACACCACTGAATTTCCATCACGTCTGAGATATACACAATGCTTATCCGGACACTGAGTAAATCCAAAGGACTGGATTACCTCATCAAACCAGATGTTCCAAGATCTTGATGCCTGCTCAAGTCCATAAATAGACCTCTTAAGCCTGTAAACCTTATGCTCTTGACCTTTTTCAATGAATCCCTCTGGTTGCTGCATAAAAATGATTTCCTTAAGACTTCTGTTTAGAAAAACTGTCTTGACATCCATCTGCCAAATCTCATAATCCATATGAGCAGCTATGGCCAAGAGAATCCGGATCCACTTAAGTATGGCTACCGAGGAGAAGGTTTCCTCGTAATCGATTCCCTCTTTCTGAGTATACCCCTTCGCCACCAGCCTAGCTTTAAAGGTTTCCACCTTTTCGTCAGATCCTCTCTTTCGTTTGTAGACCCACTTGTATCCAATGGGCTTAAACCCATCAGGCAGGTCCACAAGCTCCCAGACTTGATTGTGGTCCATTGACCCCATCTCGGATATCATTGCCTTACGCCAAGATTCTGCATCTTTATCTCGAAATGCCTCATTGTAGTTAACCGGGTCAGGTTCAGGCACACCTGGGACTAGGTCTGAGGCCTCTCCCACGCCAACGAACCTGTCGGGCTGTCTCACAACCCTCCCACTATGACGAGGCACCACCTGTGTAGGCGCATCATCTATGATCTCATGTGCAGTGTGTGGTGTATCTACTTGTGCCGGTGCATCAAAATTAGTAGTTTGTCATCTAAGCTCTTCTAGTACTATCTTACTCTTGGGCTTGTGATCTCAGACATAGTCCTCTTCTAAAAATCTAGCGTTGTTTTAGGACTATAGAATAGACCACCTTTCATTCCCCTAGGATATCCTACAAACAGCATTAATTCTGTTCTCGCATCTAACTTAGCCGTATCTGCCTTAAGCACCTGTACTGGGCAGCCCCAAATTCTGAGATGTCTTAGACTTGGCTTGCGCCCATTCCACAACTCTACTGGGGTTGAAGGCACGGTTTTAGATGGTACAAGTTTAAGAATATACATTTCCATTTCTAAGGCATATTCCCAGAACAAACTTGGCAAATCACTATAGCTCATCATGGACCTAACCATTTCCATAAGAGTTCGATTCCTCTTTTCTGCTACACCATTCTGCTGTGGCGTGCCAGGTGCAGACAACTGAAATTGAATTCCTACCTCAGTGAGGTAATCTCGAAATTCATGGGACAGGTACTCCCCATCACGATCTGAACGCAGTATCTTGATACTCTTACCATGATGCTTCTCCACATCTGCCCGAAACTCTTTGAACTTGCCAAAACATTCGGACTTGTGGCGCATTAGGTAATTGTATCCGTACCTAGAGTAGTCATCTGTGAACATCACGAAATACTCAAATCCCCTCGTGCCTGGACAGTCATAGGTCCACACTGAAGGAAAACAGAACAAGCCCGGGCTAAATCAAAAACATCACTTTTGTGCAATGCATTCCAGAATCGGAAGCTTTCGACCAAGCTCAGGCTCAAATTCATTTACCCATGAATGGATCTTGGTTTATACTTATTTAATTTATTAAAACGACATCTAACGCACAAATATTTCATTTTTAATTAAAAGTGGAAGGATTAAAGATTATACCTTTGTAGCGAAGTCCAACGCAATAAGACAAATCCAATCTTTATGCGAATTCCACAAGAAATCCAAAAGATTACTCCGAGAAAACTTCGAATATTGCGTGGGCAATAATCTATCGAAGTCTGCTACCAAAGCCCACGAGAAACCCGTCAAGAAAATCCCTCAATTAGATCAAATCTGCCCAAAAGATCAAACCTTTAACACAAAAAACTGCCGCGCACTACTTTTTTCACCAATAAAATCGAACCCACTTAAACTCCGGTCATTATCTGGACAATCGGGATTGTGGATCACCAACCCAAGGATGAGATCAACACAAACCCAGCTGGATCAAGCAACCCGGAGTGAACAGTGTCTGTGAACAGCGTTCGGCGTGAACAGTAATCCGGCGTGAACAGTACCGTGAACAGTACTGGTGAACAGTACCCCCCGTGAACAATAATTCCAGTAGTGGGAAACTCCAACAATCGATGAGCTATCTAAAAGTGTAATCTTTCAAGCTTAATCTAAATCGAGAAGTGAGAATCCAAGTTCGTTTTTGAAAGAAAACTCGAAAGGGAAGAGACTTTCTCTCTAGAACTTTCTCACTCTAAGGAAGACATAAATGCCTTGCAAGATTTTCTTAAGTTTCTTTGGCATTAAGCTTTCTATTTATAGGAGCTCTAATGGAGACCTAATGGGCTCTCGAGTTGGGCCTTTTATTTTGACTTTCATTGACCGCTTCGAATTAATTTCTTAACCCACTTCGTTAATTTAATTTAATCGAACCGTTAGAATTAATTAATTCAAATAGAATTAATTTCTTAATTCACCTTGTCGATTAAATATTAATTAAACCTTTAGGATTAATTAATTCACCTTGTCGATTAGTCAAATGCATAATTATATTTTACCACTATCGGACTAATTATGGAACTACAGCTCGAAAACGACTTTACATCGCACCATTATATTTTCTTCTATCTCCCCACATTAAAAATCTAGCGCTCGTCGGTTTATCAATTTACTGACAAATTAATTCACCAACTTTTTGGTATCCGAGATTAGTACCACTCAACCTTTTATTATACCACACGTAAAGTCCGCCGGCCGAGTTTAGTATAAGAGACCTTACGAGCTTATCTCGGGAGCACCATCAACCCGGCGAACCGGTACGTGGATTCCTCCGAATAGCAATGGCACGTAAGAAGCTAAACACCGTATACCAAACCTACCGAGGTATAGGCCTCAATTGACCGCACTCTTTGGCAAATCAAAGCATATGATATCCAACTCTCACGCCCGTCCCAATCTCGGGATTGAGAGATTGAATACTAGGATCGAATTGACTACGCCGATCAGTATAAGTCAATTCTATCCAAACTGGTCGTGCTCAATATGCCCCGGGCATATCCGTGTGATTTAAACTAGTTTAGATAAACTAATTTCCAAACCACATGATAACCTATACCGATAGTATGTTCAGACTATCTCGGTTACGAGTATACTTTTAATATATCAATACTTTAACAAATAACGGTATCTACTGTGTCTTTCCACACCCCGTTATCTAGTTCTATGATATAAAGAAACAAATTTATACCGAAACAAAATGATATGTCAACTGTGGATATTAGTTTTTTATACAAGCCATAGCTTTTCTGTATCAAAAACTAACAATCTCCCACTAATACTCAAAGCTATGCTAAGAAGAACAAAAACTGTCCAACCCACTATTACACTACTGCCATAGTGAAATCTCCATAACGCCTTTAAGCTCAGTCACATGGCTCCCTCAAGAATCTGACTCCCATGCCCTCCACATGTCTCTCAAAGACCTTTGGGGTCAATGGCTTGGTGAAAGGATCTGCAAGGTTTTCATCTGATGTTATCTTAGCCACGATCACGTCTCCCCTCTTTATGATCTCTCGTATCAGGTGGTACTTGCGCTCTAGCCTTATGGGCTCGTGGTTCCCTCGAGTTAGTAACTGCACCATTGTTATCACAGTAGACTGTGATAGACCTAGGCAACTCAGGAACCACATCTAAGTCCATCAGGAAGCTCCGGAGCCATACAGCCTCTTTCGCTGCCTCTGAAGCGGCAACGTACTTAGCCTCCATGGTGGAGTCCGCCACGCATTTCTGCTTGACACTCTTCCATACTATGGCTCCACCTCCTAGAGTAAACACAAACCCAGAGGTAGACTTACTCTTGTCCAAATCACCTTGAAAGTCCAAATCTGTGTAACCCAGTGGTACAAGCTCCTGCACTCTATAAACAAGGCCATAATCTCTTGGCCTGCTCAAATACTTGAGAATGCATTTTACTGCTTCCCAGTGAGCCTTCGCAGGGTTACTCTGATATCTGCTAACCATGCCAACGGCAAAGCAAATATCAGGCCTCGTACATAACATAGCATACATGAGGCTACCCACTGCAGAAGCATAGTGCACTGCTCCTTACACAAATGCACCCCATGCCTGAAAGGTAGTGAACCCTTCTTGGAGTTCTGCATGTTAAAACGGGCCAGAATCGTGTGTATGTAGGATGCCTGAGAGAGAGTCAGAGAACGTCTCTTACGCTCTCGAATAATCTTAATCCCAAGGATATATCCAGCCTCTCCCAAATCCTTCATATCGATTGCCTGGAAAACCATGCCTTTACGTCTGACAACACCTTCTTACTGTTTCCAATAGGAAGGATGTCATCTACATAAAGTACGAGGAACACCACCATATCACCATCATGCCTGTGATAAACACACTGCTCATCCGGACAATGAGTGAATCCATAGGACTGGATAACCTCATCAAAATGGATATTCCAATATCTGGATACTTACTTAAGTCCATAAATGGACCTTCTAAACCTGCATATCTTGTGCTCTTGGCCCTTAACAATGAAGCCCTCTGGTTGCTGCATAAAGACGGTCTCCTCAAGACTTCCATTAAGAAAAGCTGTCTTGACGTCCATCTGCCAAATCTCATAGTCCATATGAGTAGCTATGGCCAAGAGAATCTGGATTGACTTAAGCATAGCTACCGGGGAAAAGATACCCTGTTTCTGAGTATACCCCTTCGCCACAAGCCTAGCCTTAAAGGTCTCAACTCTCCCGTCAGATCCTCTCTTCCACTTGTAAACCTATTTGCACCCAATAGGCCTAAACCCATCAGGAAGGTCTACCAGCTCCCAGACTTGATTTGAGTCCATAGAACCCATCTCAGCAATCATCGCTCTCTGCCAAGAATCTGCACCTTTATCCTGGAGAGCCTCATTGTAGTTAACTGAGTTTGGTTCATGAGCGCCAGGGATAAAGTTTGAAGACTCACCCAAACCCATGTACCTCTCAGGCTGTCTAACAATCTTCCCACTACGAGGAGGCGCAGCCTGTGCAAGAGCATCGTCTGTGATAGTGTGTGCAGTCTCTTGTAGTGTGTCTTCCTGTACTTGTGCATCTGGAATAATGGACTGACTTCTAAGCTCTTCCAATACTACCTTGCTACTTGACTTGTGATCTAAAATATAGTCCTCCTCAAGAAATCTGGCATTGGTGCTGATCACCACCTTCTGATCCTGAGGACTATAAAATAGACCACCTCTCGTTCCTTTGGGGTAGCCTATAAACAGCATAGCCTTGGTTCTTGCCTCTAACTTGCCTGTATCTTCCTCGAGCACATGTGCTGGACAACCCCATGTTCTGAGATGTCTCAGACTAGGCTTTTGCCCATTCCACAACTCTGATGGGGTTGAAGGCACAGACTTTGATGGCACAAGGTTGAGGATAAAACATGTTGTCTCCAAGGCATAACCCCAAAACGAGATAGGCAACTCACTGTAACTCATCATCGATCTAACCATATCCATAAGAGTCATGTTCTTCCTCTCTACTACACCATTCTGCTGGGGCATGCCAGGTGCAGACAACTGGTTCTGAATACCCTCCTCTGACAAATAGGACCTAAATTCACTAGAGAGGTATTCCCCATCACGATCAGATCGCAAGGCCTTGATACTCTTACCCAGATGGTTCTCCACCTCAGCCTTGAACTCTCTGAACTTGCCAAAGCATTTAGACTTATGGCGCATCAGGTATATGTATCCATATCTAGAGTAATCATCCGTGAAAGTCAAGAAATACTCATAACCACCTCTAGCCTGAACTGACATAGGCCTACACACGTCAGAATGAATCAACTCTAAAACCTCCTTGGCCCTATACCCCTTTGCCTTGAAAGGCCTCTTGGTCATTTTACCCTCCAAGCAGGACTCACAGGTCGAATAGCTGTCAATATCCAGTAAGTCCAAAGACCCACTATTGAAAAACCTTTGAATCCTACTAAGGTTGATGTGACTGAGTCTTAGGTGCCAAAGATAAGTCTGATTCAAAGGGGAAGATTTTTTTCTCTTATTATAATTCGGTGATGAGTTACTAGTTTCTGTGTTTTGCATTACTGGGGAGTATGTCTTAATTAAAAACAAATTGTCAACCAATATATCAGAACATATAAGTTTCTGGCCTTTTCTAATAAAAATAGATCCATTAGAAAAAGCACACTTATAACCATCCAAAATAAGTTTAGAAACGGAAAGTAAGTTCTTGCAAAAATTGGGTACATAAAGACAATCTCTCAAATGTAAAGTAGAGTCTGAAAAATAAAGACAAAGAACTCCCACTGCAGCAACAGAAACTCTGGTAGTATCCCCAAGGTAGACCTGCAACTCTCCCTCTCTAAGCAGCCGGGTTACTTGGAACCCCTGCAAAGAATTACAAACATGATCAGTGCTCTTGAATCCACACACCAAGTATCTGTGGGAATCGCCGCTAAACATGTCTCAGTGACTAGGGAAAATTTACACGTACCTCAAGGCTTTGGGAAGTCCTTCTTCCAATGTCCTGCTTTGCCACACCTGAAACATTTACCTTTCGGCTTGTGTTTCTTGGCAATGCCTGCCTTGGGTTCATGATCAGCTCCAGCCTTCTGGCCTCTCTTCCTCTTTTGCTTCCTGGGTTTGGGCCCAACGAAGGAACCTGAGGGACCAACAGTAGCCAAGGCTTGCTTCTTCTCTTCGAATAGGCCCTCAGCAGACACCAATGTAGTCATGAACTCGGGAAGTGAATATGAGAGATTCCCCATATTGTAGTTCAACCAAAACTGCTCAAAACTGTGAGGCAAGCTCTGGAGGATGATATCGACCTGGGTCTCCCCATCAATGTCACCCCCAATACCTCAATCTCATTAATGCAGCTTATCATGTCTAGCACATGATCCCTCACTAAAGTACCCTCAGCCATCCTAGCATTCATGAGTTTCCTCATCGCTAACTGCTTGGCTGCCCTACCCTGATGTCCAAACAACCCCCTGAGGTTGAGCATCATATCGTAGGCTGAGGTAAACAACTGATGCTGGTGCTGTAGTACACTCGAAATAGAAGCCAAGAAGTAGCACCGGGTCATCTCATCAGCCTTCCACCACCTTGTATATGGCTCTCGCTGCTCAGTGGTGGCATCATCGCTAACCCTCAGCAATAAGGACAATGTCCAGGTTACGTTTCCAATCAATATATTTTGGACCCGTGAGTTTGTTTTGGTTCAAAATGACAGCTAGCCGGTTGAACGGCATATCAACTGAAAAATAAACAATTCAAGTTTCAGTATACTTTTTAAAAAATATTGAAAATCCTCAAAAAACCAATATAATCTTCTACCGATATCTTTCACACCGGGATTAACACAGGTCACAATGGGTGAACGTCTACGCTAACCCACATTTGTTCGAGAAGAACCGAAGTTCATTAATTTCATTATCTGACCAACGATCTTATGATCAATGAAATTAATAGTCAATAATTTTAGTCGTACACGAAAATAGCGTAACCTCGATAGTAGGGATACTAAAAACGGTACACTAAGTGTATGCCATTACATGACTTCTAAGTTTGTTACTTAGGATACTAATGCGCCACGGATGGCGAGGGTGTTGCAACTTTCTCCAATTAAACTCACTATAGTCATCCCTTTAGAAATTCATTCCGGTGATCTGTGGTTGAAAACTCATCCGATAGGGAGGAAATTCTAAGCCAGCACGCAAGTTTAACCACATCACCAATGAACCCGTAATGGAGGCCATGGGAATATTTACCAACCCGCTCCCACTTAGATTTTTAAGCTTGAGGATTTTTACGTTTTAACATGCAATATCTTAACTATGGATATTCGCACCCATAAAACCGTTTGAGTTTTAATATGCGAATAATCTACCTTAGTTAATTGCACATTACCTTTTAAAAACATTTTTGTTTGGTTTTCGTTCATGCAAAATAAATTGAAAAACACACAATCAACGAAAAGACATAAATACGGAAAATTAAAAGAAATAAAATTTCCCGACTGTTATGGCCTTCTTTATCGTTGATTCTTTGACGCCTCGGTGACACGTCCCGTCATGTCGCTCTCACTCATTATTTGGATTCCTCTCGATTCACCTGGGTTTTCTCGGTTTACTACGTAATTAGGAATCACCCAAAATTACGAGAAACCAAAACCCGTGAATATAAGTTACCCAAAATAACGTCTTCGTCATAATACATAAATTCCTATATACAAAGGTGTTTTTCTAGGAATTTGAAGACGACATGATTAGATCAAATCCTACTACAAGATTTTTCTAATCCTACACGGCTTCCAGCTCGTGGTTATTACTATTACAGACATTTCCATTCAAAAACAATACGAGCCCAGACATGTCCCGGGGTTTATGAATGAAAAATAAATTTCTACCATAATAGCCGGGAAACTAATAAGCACCTGTTTAAGCATTTTGACAAAAATAATATTGCCAAAATAAAGCCGTGTAATAAATCAAACAAGTATAAGACCGAAACCTACGCTATGATACCAATTTGAAGGAAAACAGAACAAGCCTGGGCTAAATCGAAAACGTCACTTTCGTGCAATGCATTCCAGAATCGGAAGCTTTCGACCAAGCTCAGGCCCAAATTCATTTACCCCCGAACGGATCTTGGCTTATACTTATTTAATTTATTGAAACGACATCTAACGCACAAAGATTTCATTTTTATTTAAAAGTGGAAGGATTAAAGATTATACCTTTGTAGCGAAGTCCAACGCAATAAGAAAAATCCAATCTTTATACGAATTCCACAAGAAATCCAAAAGATTACTCCGAGAAAACTTGGAATATTGCATGGGCAATAATCTATCGAAGTCTGCTACCAAAGCCCACGAGAAACCCGCCAAGAAAATCCCTCAATTAGATCAAATCTGCCCAAAAGATCAAACCTTTAACCCAAAAAACTGTTGCCCACTACTTTTCTCACCAATAAAATCGAACCCACTTAAACTCCGGTCACGATCTGGACAACCGGGATTGTGGATCACCAACCCAAGGAAAAGATCAACACAAACCCAGCTGGATCAAGCACCCTGGAGTGAACAGTGTCTGTGAACAGTGTCCGGCGTGAACAATATCTGGCGTGAACAGTAATTCTGGCGTGAACAGTACCATGAACAGTAATTCTCGTCAGTTTATCAATTTACTGACAAACTAATTCACCAACTTCTTGGTATCCGAGATTAGTACCACTCGACATTTTGTTATACCGGACGTAAATTCCACCGGGCAGGTTTAGTATAATAGACCTTACGAGCTTATCTCGGGAGCACCATCAACCTGGTGAACCAGTACGTGCATTCCTCCGACTAGCAACGGCACGCAAGAAGCTAAACACCGCATACCCAACCTACTGAGGTAGGCCTCAATTGACCGCACTCTTTGGCAAATCAAAGCATACGATATCCAACTCTCACGCCCGTCCCAATCTCGGGATTGAGAGATTGAATACTAGGATCGAATTGACTACGTCGATCAGTATAAGTCAATTCTATCCAAACTAGTCGTGCTCAATATGCCCCTGGCATATCCGTGTGATTTAAACTAGTTTAGATAAACTAATTTCCAAACCACCCAATAACCTATACCGATAGTATGTTCAGACTATCTCAGTTACGAGCATACGTTTAATATATCAATACTTTAACCAATAATGGTTTCTACTGTGTCTTTCCACACCCCGTTATCTAGTTCTATGATATAAAGGAACAAATTTATTCCGAAATAAAATATGAAAAATAAATTTCCCGACTATTATGATTTTAATTGCTTCTATCCTTTGCCTTAATCTCATATCCCATCACGTCACTCGATGGAGAGAGTCTTGAACTTCAAAAAATGAAAATTGGAGGAAAAACGGGCCAAAACGCAGCACGAATGGCCCGAACGGGCCGCCCATGCCACAACACGGCCTGAAGGCCGCACAGCCCGCGCACAGCCCGCATGGGCCGTGTGCGCGGCCCTGCTGCGCTCGTGTACGCACCGCCCTGCGTGCCTAGGTGCCCGAGCAGAGTAGCAGCTATTGCGCGCAGCTGCCTGCTGCTGCGCCACCCGGCCGGCGCGACTGCTGTCGGCAGTCGTTGCAGGCGTCGCCTCCTGCCGCCAATTCCTCCTTCACTTTTTCCCAAGCTATTTGGTTTTCTTGCAATTTGTTCTGGGTCTTCCTGGGTTTCTATGAATTAACGATAACCCAAAACCCACGAATTCAAGTTGCCCACCATAACGCCTTCGATTACAAAAAACAATTTTCCTACTACAAGGCATTCTAGGAAAATTAAAGAATCGAAATTACATAGAAAAAATCCTACCATAGATTTAATCTAATCCTACACGGCTTCCAGCACGTGATTATACTATTACAAACATTCATAATAAAATTAAATCCGGACATGTCCCGGAGTTTAATTAAAACCATACAAACGTAACCATAATAGTCAGGATTCTGAACCACCTGCAAATAAAACCATGTAATAAATCGAACAAGTACCAAAACCCCCTAAACCAGGCTCTAATACCAATCGAAAGAATTTGCCACATAGGATCTGGGTTTGCACTTCCTCGATTTACCACGCAACAAAAATTTCTAATTAAAGCGGAACTTTAGAAATATACCTTTGAAGCGTGCACCTGGTGATTCTCTTGTATCACTCAAGACTATGACTTCACGTTGTGTGGGCAACAAACTAGAAGCCAATTGATCAACCAATCACCACAATCCACCTGCTAGAAAACTCTAGCGCCGCAGCACCTGGCACGTACTATAAACGCACCGCCCGCAGAGAGAGAAAGCTACGCGCAGCTGGTATAAACCAAGGCCAAAGTTTTAGCCACTAGAAACCCAAAAACCAGCCGCACACTTTCTTGAAAATCCAACTTGGAGAGAGAAACATTTTCTCTCTCTTGGATTTTCTCTCTCTAGATTCTTGAATTATGAATCTATTGAATTGTGTATCTTGAATAGCTAATCCCTTGTCTATTTATAGAGTTACAAGAGAGACCCCAAATTGGTTTAGGATTGGTCTTCCTAATGGGTTTAGGTAATGAATTAGTTTCCAAATCCAATTAGGTAACCAATCTGATAGGATAAACCAAATCCTACTAGATTTCCTAATCTCTAGGATTTCCTAATTCCAATTGAAACTTAAGACTTAATTAATTAATTAAATAATTCCACTTTGTTAATTGCTTAATTAACCCTTAGGAATTAATTAAATAATTCCACTTTGTTAATTACTGAATTAACCCTTAGGAATAATTAAGTAATTAATTAATTAAATCTACATATTCAATTAACCCATTACAAAATTAATCGTACCACTAACGGATTAATTTTTGCACTACCATCCTACACCAGAATTGCTTCCGAGATAACTTAATTAAATTATATTCATTTATCTTCCCACATCAAAGATATAGTGCTCGTTAATTAAATTAATTTACTGATTAATTAATTAACTTCTTTAATTCTGAGACTAGTACCACTCGACCTTTTTATTATATCGGACATAAGTCCACCGGCCGGGTTTAGTATAATAAACATTTCAAACTCATCTCTGGAGCACCATCACCCCGGACGCACCGGTACATGGTTTCCTTTCGACAAGCAGCAGCACACCAAGTAACTAAACACGCGCACCCAAACTACCGAGACTATTGGGCACAATTGACCTCACCCATTGACAGATCAAAGTACACTGTCTAATCCTCATGTCCACTCGAGTCTAGGGATTAAGAGATAGAATACAATGATCGATTTGTCTATTAAATCAGTACAAGACAAATCATTCCTAAAGGTCAAGTTCAATATGCCCCGGGCATATCTACATGATTCAATTAGTCTAGACAAACCAATTATCCGAATCACATAATAACCTAAACCTACAGTTTGTCCAAAGCTGTCTCAGTTATGAACCTCATTTATATATTATATCTTTCAACCAATGATGAGATCTACTGTGTCACACCAGACACCTCATCATCTACTTATATAATATAAATGGACAATTATGCACAACAAGATATGACTGAAACACGAATCGATATATTAATCTGGGAAACTGTACAATACAAGCATAGTTTATATATTCCATTCCAGCAATGAATTCATAATGAAGGCTATGCGAATATTAACCAATCCGCTCTTACTTAGATTTCTAAAATGAGGGTTTTTCAAGTTTTGACATGCAATTAACAAATCCTAAGTTATGTGCAAACATAAAACCAATATGCTTTAAAATTATGCATCTAAAATACAGCACAAAAATTAAAGCATCAAATTAAAACTATAAACACGGGAAATAAATGAGTAAAATAAATTTCCTGACTATTATGGTTTTAATCGTTTCCATCTTCTGCCTTGATCTTGTGTCCCGTCACGTTACTTGATGGATTGAGTCTTGAAAGTTGGATCTTCAAAAGAATGAAAATGGAGGAAAAACTGGTTGCCTGCGTAAACCAAAAGGGCCGCGTGCTGCGGCATTGCTGTAATGCTGCCGTCGTCACTGGTTGCCGACAACTTCTGCAGGTGAAATCTTGTCGGTGTCGTCAGCCACCCCGAGCTATTTTCTGTTTTCTATTCCCACTGCGTTACTTGGTCTTCTTGCAATTCGTTATGGGTTTTCTTTAGTTTTCTATGAATTAACGATAAACCAAAACGCACGAATTCAAGTCGTCCACCATAACAGATTCGATTACATAACATTTTCCTACTACAAGGCTTCTAGAAAAATAAAATAAAAAATTACATAGAAAAAATCCTACTACAGATTTGATCTAATGCTACACGACTTCCAGCACGAGGTTTTACTATTTCAAGCATTCATAAAAACCAAAACCGAATATGTCTCGGGGTTTAATTAAAACATACAAACGTAACCATAATAGCCGAGATTTCTAAAACACAATGTAAATAAAACCATGTAACAAATCGAACAAGCACAAAACCCGAACCAGACTCTCATACCAATTGAAAGATTATCTGCCTGGGCCTGGTCTAAAATTCACTTTCGTGCTATGCATTCCAGAATTGGAACTCTTGACCAGGTCTAGACTCTAGCACAATCGCTATTCCAATCCTTGCTTCAAATAACATTGTGCAGAATCTTAGCTTATACTTGTTCGATTTGCCACGTAACAAATAATTTCTAATTAGAGCGGAAGTTTAGAAATACATATTAAAGCGTATACTTAGGTGATCACTTGTATGACTCAAAATATGCTTGAATATTGTGTGGGCAATGAACAAAGGATCAACAAATCTACACAATCGAGCCGCTGGAAAAATTCAGCAATTGTCGCTGCCCGCGTGTGTAACTCACACGTTGCCGCTCCGCAGCACATGTGCTGCCTTTCTCGACCTCACGTGCTGCTAGTCCCAAGTAGAACGGACTGCCGCTGCTGCTCGGAAATCTCACTGGCCATGTGTTGCTAAAGGAGAAATAAATTTGATTTTTTTCGAGAAAAAACAAGTTTCCCTCTCTAGGTTTTCTCTCTCTAGTTTTCTTGTCTTGAAAATTTATGAATTGTGTATGTAGAATTGCTAATCTCTTATCTATTTATAGAGTTACAAGAGAGACCCCAAGTTGGTTTAGGATTGGCCTTCATCATGCGTTTAGGTAATTAATTAGTTTCAAAATCCAATTAGGTAACAAATCTATTAGGATTTCCTAA
The DNA here is from genome assembly GCA_030378225.1 of Knoxia roxburghii. Classification (NCBI taxonomy): domain Eukaryota; kingdom Viridiplantae; phylum Streptophyta; class Magnoliopsida; order Gentianales; family Rubiaceae; genus Knoxia; species Knoxia roxburghii. The sequence continues at coordinate 28,885,962 of CM059416.1, read as the reverse complement.
TCCAATTAGATTTCATAATTCTAATTGAAACTTAAGACTTAATTATTTAATTAAATAATTATACTTTGTTAAGTACTTAATTAACCCTTAGGAATAATTAATTAAATAATTAATTCTACTTTATCAATCAACCCACTACATAATTAATCATACCATTAACGGATTAATTATCGCACTACCATCCAACACCATAATTGCTTCCGGAATAACTTAATTAATTTATTCTTTAATCTTCCCACATCAAAGAGATAGTGCTCGTTAATTTATTAATTTACTGATAAATTAATTAATTAACTTTTTATAATCCGAGATTAGTACCACTCGACCTTTTTACTATACCGGATATAAGTCCATCGGCCGGATTTAGTATAATAAACATAACGAGCTCATCTCAGGAGCACCATCACCCCAGACGCACCGGTACATGGTTCCTTTCGACAAGCAACAACACACTAAGAAACTAAACATGCGCACCCAACCTACCGAGACTATTGGTCACAAATGACCTCACTCTTTGGCAGCTCAAAGTACACTATGTTTAATCCCATTGCTTGCTCAAGTCTAGGGATTAAGAGATAGAATACTGTAAATGAATAGTCTATTAAATCAGTATAAGACAATTCATCCTAAATGGTCAAGTTCAATATGTCCTGAGTATATCTATATGATTCAATTAGGTTAGACAAACCAATTTCTGAATCACATAATAACCTAAACCGACAGTGTGTTCAAAACTGTCTCAGTTACGAACCTCATTTATATATTATGTCTTTTAACCAATGATGAGATCTACTGTGTCACATCAGACACCTCATCATCTAACTATATAATATAAATGGATGACATATACACAACATATAAACCAAAATATTCAATCGATATATTAACTGGGAAATAGTATAATACAAGAATTGCTTCAGTATTCAAACCTAACACTTTTGTAGGCAGGCATTGAAGATAATACAAGTGTAGCTCAAGTGGAAAAACAAGCAAGTTGGAGGGTTGAAAGATAGTAAGGAAAGCCTTATAGTGACCACTCATGGTTGTCACTAAAAGACAAATCATGCACCTAATGGCAGCCAAGACAATTTGCAACATTACTTTGTGTTCATCGCTAAAAGTATTTAGATGATGGAAGACCAAACACCCAAGGCGCGGGCAAAATTTGTTTTGGGTTGATCAGACCCATCAGCGCAAGGCGCCGAAGTAAGCCATTTAATTTGCATGTAATTCCTATATACCTAGGTTTCTTTCTTTTTCTTTTTCATTAGTAATTTCTATTGATTATGTGTGTTTATTATTTTAGATACCTATGAATTTAATTCTTGGACTTTAAAATAAATATCTTTTTATTTTTTAGTTTCGAGTCTTTTTATTATTTTCATGAGTTATAAGAAATTGATTTTCTTGAAATTTTTGAAAGTAAATACCTTTTTTCTTTTAGATTCATTTTCATTATTTTTGAAATAAGTGAAAGAAAGTATTTTTTTGAATTTTTTTCGAAAGTAAATATCCCCCACATATTCGTGTGAAGTTTGGAGAAAACGTGGAGTATTATCCATTCTTTATTACGAATATCTTGTTTCCCATATATTCTTGGTGTTGTTGTTTTTGTTGGTGCATGACAGCTCACTAGGAAAAAAGAGCCCATTGAAACAAGTCCCCCGAGCACACACATGTGTTTATGTATTGCTCAAAACCTCCCAAGATGCTAGCCAACGGCAAAGATTACAATGGTTAGATGATTTTGGTGAGCTAAAGGATTACCAAGTCTTTATTAGAGGTACTGACAGAGGTACTAATAGAGATATTGGTGAGCCAAATGATGGAGAAATCTTTATTAGAAATACCGATTGAGGTACTAATAAAGATAAAGTAGAAGGGAACATGCATACGTTTCTAGCCTCACGTCAACAATGCCTTCTATGGTGTAGATGCCAGCTATGGCTACAGTAGACATTAGACTAGTCAAGGATGCCTATCATGTTATCCTAGGAAGGCTTAGGAATTTGACAGAAGAGTCACCCGTGTGACTACCAGGTATTTGAAGGAATTATCTGCCCGGGCCTGGTAAAAAATCTCACATTTGTGCTAAGCATTCCAGAATTAGAGATTCTTAACCAAACTCAAATGCTCGTGTAATACGATTCAAACCCTGTTGAAATACACACGAGCACCGGATCTTAGTTTTACTTTATTCGATTTATCACGCTTTCAAAATAATTCTAATTAAAGCGGAATAAAAGAATTGACCTTTGAGGAGTGTACTCAAGGATTCACTTGTATGACTATGAGATGCGTCTGGAAACTATGTGGGCAGTTATCTACCAAATGTACGGATCAGCAAACAATAGGAACAACACACAACTTTCCTCAGAAAACCCAGACCGTCATCAAAACACCACGCGGTGAAGTCACCGTCAAAAAACCGCGCGGGGAAGCCGCTGTCAAAACACCCCGCTGGGAAGCTGCTGTCCCCCAGTCAAAGCACCGAACGGGGTAGTCACCGTCAAAACACCGCAATGGGAAGCCGCCATCGTAAAGGGAAGCCGACATCAAAACACCGCATGGGGAGTTGCTGCCTGACCCCCACTGAAGAAAGTTCTCGAGTTTCATGTGCCCAACTTTCTCTCTCTAATTTCAAGAATTATGGAACTTATGAATTGTGTTCTATCTTGATTATTGCTAATTCTTTGTCTATTTATAGAGCTACAAGGGAGACCTTAAGTGGGCTTGAGTTAAGCCTTCTTGTTGGGATTTGGATTTTCGAATTTCCTAATCTCAATTAGTTTCCAAATCAAATTAATTTCCAAATCCAATTTGTTACCAAATCCAATTAGATTTCCTAATCCAATTAGATTTCTAATTGTTGGATTTTCTAATTCCAATTGAACTTTAAGACTTAATTAATTAATTCCACCTTGTCAATTTACAACCATTAGGATTAATTAATTAAATAATCAATTTTACTTTATCAATTAACCCAACACATAATTAATCGTACAACTAATGGATTAATTATGGAATTACTACTCAAACCTAAATTGCTTCCGGAACCACTAATTAATTAATTCTTTACTCTCCCAACGTCAAAGATATAGTGCTCGTCATAAATTAATTAATCAATTTCTTATTATACGATACTAGTACCACTTGACTTTATTACTATACCAAACATAAAGTCCATTGGACAGATTTAGTATAATAAACCTTTCAAGTTCATCTCGAAAGCACCATCACACCGGATACACCGGTACGTGATTTTCTTCGACTAACAATGAAACACCAAACAACTAAACACATGCAGCCAACTTACCGACACTATAGGCCTTAAGTGACCACACTTTTGTCAAATCAAATTGCGCAATGCTCAATCCTCGTGCTCATTCTTATATAGAGATTAAGAGAAAGAATACAAGTTTTGAATTAACTACTAATCAACAGTACATGTTAATTCAATTCTAAACAGTCATGCTCAATATGCCCCGGGCATATCTATATGATTCAATTAGTCTAGACCAACTAATATAAGAATCATATAATGACTTAAATCGACAGTATGTCCAAAACTATCTTATCCACGAGCCTAATTTATATATCAAGACTTCAACCAATGATGAGATCTACTGTGCTGCACCCGACACCTCATCATCTAGTCACATGATATAAATGGACTTCATATGTAAAACATAAAGTATCTAAATATAACATTTAACTCAATATATAAAATGAGAAAATAGTTTTCATATAAGCAAAGCTTTCAGTATTCAAACTAATAATCTCCCAATAATACTTAAAGCTATGCTTCTAAGTATTAAACTATTTAATTACTTTAATCTGCTGCTATATTAAAATCTAGAGAACTGTCAAGGCTCAGCTAAGTATTTAATTCCCATGCCCTCCACATGAGCCTCAAAGACTTTTGCAGTCAATGTCTTTGTGAAAGAATCTGCAAGGTTCTCTACTGATGCAATCCTTGCTACGACCATGTTTCCTCTTTTAATGATTTTTCGTATCAGGTGGTACTTGCGCTCTATGTGTTTACTCACTTTGTGAGCTCATGGTTCTCTTGAGTTGGCTACTGCACCATAGGTATCACAATACCCTATGATTGATCTCGGTAACACAATACCCTGTGATTGATCTCGGTAACTCAGGAATCACATCGAAGTCCACTAGGAAGTTTTTGGCCACAATGTTTCTTTCGCTACCTCTGATACTGCGACATATTCAGCCTCTATGGTAGAGTCTTCCACGTATGTCTGCTTGACACTCATCCAAACTATGGCTCTACCTCTCAAAGTAAATATAAACCCAGAGGTAGACTTACTCTTGTCTCTATCGTCTTGGAAATCCGAATCTGTGTAACCATGGAGAACGAGCTCTTGCACGTGATAGACCAATACTTGGTCCCTTTTTCTACTAAATGCTTGAGGATGCACTTTATAGCCTCCCAATGAGCTTTTTCGGGGTTACTCTTATATCTCCATAAGGAACTGTCTTAATGGTTTCTATCTCTTCAGTAGTCTTCGAAGATTGCTTTTTAGATAGGTAGAAAATCTTTCTTAGATTCTGCATGTTAAAAGGATCCAGAATCGTGTCTATGTATGAAGCCTGAAAAAGTGTCAAGGAACGTTTCCTACAATCTCGAATAATCTTGATCCCAATGATATACCCAACTATTCCCAAGTCCTTCATATCAAAATTCTTAGACAACCATGCCTTTATGTCTGATAATACTTTCTTACTATTTCCAATAAGAAGAATATCATCTACGTAAAGTACAAAAAACCCACTGTGTTTTCATTACACCTGTGGTACACACATTGTTCATTCGGGTATTGAGTAAATTCGTAGGACTAGATTACCTCATCAAACCGGATGTTCCAAGATCTGGATGCTTAATGAAGTTCATAGATGGATCTCTTAAGCTTGCAAACCTTATGCTCTTGGACTTTTGCAATAAATCCCTCTGGTTGCTATATGAAGATGGTTTCTTCAAGGCTTTCATTAAGGAAAGCTGTCTTGATATCTATCTGTCAAATCTCATAATCTAAATGAGCAACTATTTCCAAGAGTATCCGGTTCGACTTAAGCATAGCTACAAGGGAGTAGGTTTCCTCATAATTGATTCTCTCTTTCTGAGTATACCCCTTCTCCACAAGCATAGCTTTAAAGGTTTTAAACTTTTCGTCAGGTCCTCTCTTGCATTTGTAGACCCAGTTACATCCAATGTTAGGCAGGTCCACAACCTTCCAGACTTGATTGGAGTCCATTGATCCAGTCTTAGATTTCATTGCCTTTTACCAAGATTTTGCATCTTTATCTTGGAGAGCCTCATTGTAGTTCACCGGGTCTTGTTCATACGCACCTAGGACAAAATTAGAGGATTCTCCCAAGCCCAAGTGTTGGAGTTGAATACATAAGCTATACTTGTGTTGTACATTTTCCCCGTTAATATATTGATTGATGTTTTGGTTATATTTAGTTGTGCATTATTTGTCCATTTATATTATGTAGTTAGATGATGAGGTGTCTTGTGTGACACAGTAGATCTCATCATTGCTAAAAATACATGATATATAAATGAGGTTTGTAACCGAGACAGTTTAGGTTATTATGTGATTCAGATAATTGGTTTCTCTAGACAAATTGAATCATATAGATATGCCCGGGTGTATTGAACTTGACCATTTAGAATGATTTCTCTTGTACTGATTTAATACACAAATCGTTCTTAGTATTCTATCTCTTAATCCCTAGACTTGAGCGGACATGAGGATTAGACATAGTGTACTTTATTCTGCTATTGGGTGATGTCAATTGTGGCCAATAGTCTTGGTAGGTTGGGTGCGCATGTTTAGTTGCTTGGTGTGTTGCTGCTTGTCAAAAGAAAACCATGTACCGGTGCGTCTGGGGTGATGGTGCTCCCGAGATGAGCTCATTTTGTTTATTATACTAAACCCAGCTGGTGGACTTATGTCCGGTATAGTAAAAAGGTCGAGTGGTACTAGTTTCAGAATTAAAGAAGTTAATTAATTAATTTATCAGTAAATTAATAAATTAACGAGCACTATATCTTTGATGTGGACAGATTATGAATAAATTAATTAAGTTGTTCCGGAAGCAATTCTGGTGTAGGATGGTAGTGCCAAAATTAATCCGTTAGTGGTATGATTAATTTTTAATGGGTTAATTGAATAGATCCAATTAATTAATTGATTAATTATTCGTAAGGGTTAATTAAGTAATTAACAAAGTGGAATTAATTAATTAATTAAGTCTTAAGTTTCAATTAGAATTAGAAAATCCTAGAGATTAGGAAATCTAATTGGATTTGGTTTATCCTATTAGATTGGTTACCTAATTGGATTTAGAAACTAATTAATTACCTAAACCCATTAGGAAGACCAAACTTAAACCAACTTGGGGTCTCTCTTGTAACTCTATATGTAGACAAGGGATTAGCTATTACACAAAATACAATTCAATAGATTCATAATTCAAGAATCCAGAGAGAGAAAATCCTAAAGAGAGAAAGCTTTCTCTCTCTAAAAAATTTGATATCACAAAGCTTAAAGGCTGTCGAAATTTTTTTCTCATTTTGGTGGCGACGGCGGCGTGTAGCTTTCTCTCTCTCCGGGCGGCGAGTGGATTGTCCGTCCCAGGTGCGGTGGTGCTGGAATTTTTCTGGCAAGTGAATTGTGGTGATTAGCTGATCAATTGTTCGTTGGATTGTTGCCCACACAACATACGATCAAAGTCTTGAGGCATACAAGAGAATAACCTGAGTTAATACACTTCTATGATTCCGTTTTTTATTAGAATTTATTTTGTGACGTGATCAATCGAACAAGTTGAAGGAAAACTGAACAAGCCCGGGCTAAATCGAAAACCTCACTTTCGTGCAATGCATTCCAGAATCGGAAGCTTTCGACCAAGCTCAGGCTCAAATTAGTTTACCCATGAACGGATCTAGGCTTATACTTATTTAATTTATTAATCAGGACACAAAAGAATCGATCTTTAACTAAAGCGGAATTTAAAGATTATACCTTTTGAAGCGAAGTCCCTTGCTTAAAGAAAAACCAATTCTTTGTTGCGATTTCCACAAGAAATCCAATCGATATCTCCGTAGAAACTTTGAATATTGCGTGGGCAATAATCTATCGAAGTATACTTGCTTAGACCACAAGGAAATCACACGAATTAAACAACCCAAAGCCCAAAAACTGATCATAACTTTCGCTGCTCACCACTAGCCAACTGCCGCAGGAAAAATGAAAACCCTCGCTGGATAAGAACTTCGGACACCCACCTTAAACCAACCACCACCCAGCCGTGATCTAGACAACCATCACCATGGATCACCAACAGAGATCGACGTGATGATGATCGAATCAATGCGCGGGCAGCAAGTTAGCAAGATCAGCGCTGGATGATAAAAACCGTACAGCCCAGCGACAAAAAAAAAACAGCAGCAGCTGGCGATAAAAACCCAGCAGCAATTGGAGATAAAAAAAAAACCAGCAGCGGTGAGAATAATAACCCACAAATGAACAAGGTTTGATCTTTGGGCTGAGTTTAATTCAAAGAGTGAAAAATCTGGTTTGTTTTTGAGGAAAAATTCTTGAAGAAGAATTCTCTCTCTTAAACCTTTTCACTCAAGAAAGCAATACAAAATGTCTTACAAGAATTTCCTTAGGGTTTTCTTGGGCATCAAATCTTCTATTTATAGGAGCTCGATTGGAGACCTAATGGGCTCTCGAGTTAGGCCTTTAAATTTGACTTTCGTTGACCGCTAAGTCTTCCTGACTAATCAACTCCATTCGACCCATTTAAATTAATTTATTTAATCCACTTTGTTAATTTAATTTAATCGAACCCTTAGAATTAATTAATTCAAAATAGAATTAATTTTAATTCACTTTGTTGATTAAATATTAATTAAACCTTTTGGATTCATTAATTTACCGTGTCGATTAGTCAAATGCATAATCGGTCGTGCCACTATCGGACCAATTATGGAACTACCACTCAAAAAGGACTTTACATCGCGCCATTATATTTTATTCTATCTCCCCACATTAAAGATCTAGAGCTCGTCAATTTATCAATTTATTGACAAATTAATTCACCGACTTCTTGGTTTCTGAGATTAGTACCACTCGTCCTTTTATTATACCGAACATAAAGTTCACCGGCCGGGTTTAGTATAATATGTTAGTTTTGAATACAGAAAAGCTATGGCTTGTATCAAAAACTAATATCCACAGATGACATATCATTTTGTTTCAGTATAAATTTGTTCCTTTATATCATAGAACTAGATAACGGGGTGTCGACAAACACAATAGATACCGTTATTGGTTAAAGTATTGATATATAAAAAGTATGCTCGTAACCGAGATAGTCTGAACATACTATCGGTATAGGTTATTGTGTGGTTTGGAAATTGGTTTATCTAAACTAGTTTAAATCACACAGATATGCCCGGGGCATATTGAGCACGACCAGTTTGGATAGAATTGACTTGTACTGATCGGCGTAGTCAATTCGGTCATAGTATTCCGTCTCTCAATCCCGAGATTGGGAAGGGCGTGAGGGTTGGATATCGTATGCTTTGATTTGCCAAAGAGTGAGGTCAATTGAGGCCAATACCTCAGTAAGTTGGGTATGCAGTGTTTAGCTTCTTGCGTGCCGTTGCTAGTCGGAGGAATCCACGTACCGGTTCGCCGGGTTGATGGTGCTCCCGAGATGAGCTCGTAACCATGAGGGAGCCGTGGTGTTTCAGCTGGCTTATTCTACTAGCCCGACATTGCACACACTGCGAGTGCACTGTGCTCCAGAAGCAGTGCATCACATGCCAGCGGGACGTCGGCTTCGTTTCTGCCAACGAGAAATTCACCGGCGGTGCCTAGCACCTGCGTGTCCTTGTCGCCTATACTGATTCCGGGTCTTCTGATCTGCTCCCACTCATTATTAGGTCTTCTTGCAATCTGTCCGAGTTTTCTCGATTTTCTACACAATCCTTGGAATCACCCAAATTATGATAAACCAAAAATTCCACAAATTCAAGTTGCCCACAACAATACCTTTGCTATTACATATTTTCAAGTTGCCCACAATAATACCTTTGCTAGACTAAATCTATCTAGGAAAATAAAAATGACAATTCCATAGAAAATATCCTACTACAGATTTAATCTAATCCTACATGGCTTCCAGAGGCATTCATATAAAAAACCATCCGGACATGTCCCGGAGTTTAATTAAACATATAAATGCAAACCATAATAGCCGGACTAAGCAAACCACCCGCATATAAACAACCATGCAATAAATCGAATAAATCAAAGCCAAAACATTAGCTTTGATACCAATTGAAGGAATTATCTGCACGAGCCCGGTTAAAAATCCACTTTCTTGTTATACCTTCTAGAATCAGAGAATCTCAACCAAATCTGAACACTCGTGTAATACAATTCAAACCCTTTTGAAATACCACATGAGCACCGGATCTTAGTTTTACTTTATTCGATTTATAATGCATTCAAATAATTCTGATTAAAGCGGAAGGAAAAGAATTGATCTTTGAAGCGTGTATCCAAGGATTCGCTTGTGTGACTTTGAGACACGTCTGGAAACTGTGTGGGCAGTTATCTACCAAATAAATGGATCAGCAAATGAGAGAAACAACACACAACTCTCCTCAAAAAACCTAGACCACCGTCAAAACCCCATGCAAACACCGTCTGGGGAAGTCGCAGTCAAAACACCCTGCGGGGAAGTCGCCGTTTCACGGTCAAAACACAACGGGGAAGCCGCCATCGAAACATTGCATGGGGAAGCCGCCGTCAAAACACCGCGCAGGGAATTGCTGCCCGACCGCCACTGAAGAAAGTTCTGGGGTTTTGTGCACCCAACTTTCTCTCTCTAATTTCAAGAATTATAAAACTTATGAATTGTGTTCTGTCTTGCTAATTTCTAATCCCTTGTCGATTTATAGAGCTACAAGAGAGACCTTAAGTGGGATTGAGTTAAGCCTTCTTGTTGGGCTTTGGATTTTCTAATTTCCTAATCACAATTAGTTTCCAAATCCAACTAATTTCTAAATCCAATTAGTTACCAAATCCAATTAGATTTACTAATTCATGGATTTCCTAATTCTAATTGAACATTAAGACTTAATTAATTAATTAATTCCACCTTGTCAATTTACTAATTGACCCTTAGGATTAATTAATTAAATAATCAATTCTACTTTATCAATTAACCCAATACATAATTAATCGTACCACTAACAGATTAATTATGAAATCACAACTCAAACCGAAATTGCTTCCGGAACCACTAATTAATTAATGTTTTATTATCTCCACGTCAAAGATATAGTGCTCGTCAATTTATTAATTTACCGATAAACTAATTAATTGACTTCTTATTATCTGAGACTCGTACCACTTTACTTTCTTACTATACCGGACATAAAGTCCACTGGCCACCTTTCAAGTTCATCTCGAAAGCACCATCACACCGGACGCACCAGTACATGGTTTTTTTCGACTCGCAATGACACACCAAGCAACTAAACACACGCAGCCCACATACTGAGACTATATGCCTTAAGCGACCGCACTCTTTGGCAAATCAAACTACGCAATGCTCAATGCTTGTGCTCATTCTTATAAAGGGATTAAGACATAAAATACAATATTTGAATTACCTTCTAATGAATAGTACAAGTTAATTCAATTCTAAGCAGTCATGCACAATATGCCCTGGGCATGTCTATATGATTCAAATAGTCTAGACCAACTAATCTCAGAATCACATAATGACTTAAACTAACAGCTTGTCTAAACTGTCTCAGTAATGAGCCTAATTTATATATCAAGACTTCAACCAATGATGAGATCCAATATTTTCAGGATCGAGATCCCACGAAGATCATTTTGTAATTATAGGATCGGATCGCTTCCTGGATCGGTAGGATTAAATTATTGGGATCGTGAAAGTATTAAAATCAACTTAGAATTGCAAATTTAGGCAATCATAAACACATACTTGTCCAAATCACATTCCTTACATAATGAACTAGAAATGGAAAACACAATATTATAACTTTAAATCCATAATGTTCAACAAAATCAAAAGATTCTAAATAAACCAAAGTGAATCACAGATTTATAGATTATTCATGAAGATGCTAATGCACTTTGTCCAGTATATATGCAAGAATCCGAAAGAGCTCTCACCAAGGCTCTCAATTTGGATATCTTGTCATATTAGTTATAAACATTACCCTCACTCAAATTGAGAAAATATCCGACACTTTTATTGGGACAGAGAGAGTATTATCAAAGCAGTGAATGTAAAGATCCTTCTTAAGTTACCAAAACAAAAAACCAAGAGTGAGTTTAGTTTACAATTCCAAACACTCAAGTTTTTTTTTTCCAGTTGCCAATAGAAAATTTTCACTTTTCAATTTGCAATGCATAAAAATTACTTAAAACATAATCCAAATCACAATCCATACATACCCAAGTACCTCAGGATCTCATGTTACATTCCAGATTGTCGGTGGGTAGGCGACAAATGACAGCGCCCAATGGTAGGTCATGAAAGAGTATAAAGGATTTGGGTTTTCAATTGGATTTTGACTCTCTCGAATAGTAATTTGGCTATTAAATTGGAATTTAAAGAATAAATAAGGGTATTTTGAATGAACGACACCGTTTTTACACCCTACCAAATTTTCCTTAGGATATTTTATAGTTGGATCCGATTCTACGATCCAATTCCACGATCCCACACGATCTTGACCGATCCCAGTCCGATCCCAAAGAGAAACTCGATCTTTTCTGATACCGTATCAATTTTGTGATTTTTGATCGTACCATGCGATCCTACGATCTAGATCGTGATTTTGAAAACTATGATGAGATCAAATGTGCTACACCCAGCACCTCATCATCTAGTCACATGATATAAATGGACTTCATATGTAAAACACAAAGTATTTAACTATAACATTTAACTCGACATATAAAATGAGAAAATCATTTTCATACAAGTAAACCTTTCAGTATTCAAACTAACAATCTCTCACTAATACTTAAAGCTATGCTTCTAAGTATAAAACTGTTTAATTACATTAATCTACTACTATATTAAAATCTAGAGAACTGTCGAGGCTCAACTAAGTATTTAATTCCCATGCCCTCCACATGAGCCTCAATGACTTTTGCAGTCAATGTCTTTGTGAAAGGATCTACAAGGTTCTCTGCTGACACAATCTTTGCTACGACCATGTCACCTCTTTTAACGATTTCTCGTATCAGGTAGTACTTGCGCTCTATGTGTTTACTCACTTTGTGAGCTCGTGGTTCACTTGAGTTGGCTACTGCATCATTATTGTCACAATACACTGTGATTAATCTCGGTAACTCAGGAATCATGTCTAAGTCCACTAGGAAGTTTTTTAGCCACACTGCTTCTTTTGCTGCCTCCGATCCTGCGACATACTCAGCCTCCATGGTAGAGTCCGCCACGTATTTCTGTTTGACACTCATCCAAACTATAACCCTACCTTTCAGAAACGGAGTGTATCTATCTAAAGAGTAGTCTCCGAAGACTGTTGAGGAGATAGAAGCCATGAAGACAGTTCCTTATGTCTCAGCAGTAGGAAGTCTCATGTATGCAATGTTGTGTATGGGGCCTGATATTTGCTATGTTATTGGCATTGTAAGCAGACATCAGAATAACCCCGGGAAAGCTCATTGGGAGGTAGTAAATGCATTCTCAAGTATTTGTGCAGCACAAGAGACCAAGTCTTGGTTTATCATGCACATGAGCTTGTGCCCTTAGGTTACACATATTCAGATTTCCAAGGCGACATAGACAATTGCAAGTCTACCTCAGGGTATGTGTTTACTTTGGGAGGTGGAGCCATAGTTTGGCAGAGCATCAAGCAGAAATACGTGACAGACTCTACCATGGAGGCTGAATACGTTGCAGCATCAGAGGCAGCAAAATAAGCAGTGTAGCTTAAGAACTTCCTATTGGACTTAGACGTGTTCCTGGTTTGCAGATGTCGAATAGTGTACTATGACAACAATGGTCCAGTAGCAAACTCGAAGGAACCACGAGCCCACAAGGCGAGTAAACATATAGTGCAAGTACCACCTAATACGAGATATCGTCAAAAGGGAAAATGTGGTCATGGAAAATATAGCATCGGAAGATAACCTTGCAGATCCTTTCACGAAGACATTGACTACAAAAGTCTTTGAGGCTCACGTGGAGGGCATGAGAATCAGATACTTAGTAGAGCCATGATTATCTTTCTAGACATTGTTGTAGTTGTAGGATTGATGTAGTTTTGTACTTAAAGCGCAACATAAGTATTAGTGGGAGATTGTTAGGTTTGAATACTAAAGCTTTGTTTGTTTTAAACTATTTCCCAGTTGTATATATTGATTAAATATTTTAGTTAAATTGTTTATAGGTTTTACATTTGATGTCCATTTATATTATGTATTTAGATGATGAGGTGTCCAGTGGGATACAGTAGATCTCATCATTGGTTATAATATATAGATGAGGTTCGTAACCGAGACAATTTTGGACACACTGTCATTTTAGGTTATTATTTGATTCAAAAATTGGTTTGTCTAAACTAATTGAATCATATAGATATGCCCGGGGCATATTGAACTTGACCATTTAGGATGAATCATCTTGTACTGATTTAATAGAGTATTCGACCCTAGTATTCTATCTCTTAATCCCTAGACTTGAGCAGGCATGAGGATTAGACATAGTGTACTTTGATCTGCCAAAGAGTGAGGTCACTTGAGACCAATAGTCTCGGTAGGTTGCTTGTGTTTATTTAGTTGGTTGGTGTGCTCTTTCTTGTCGAAAGGAAACCATGTACCGGTGTGTCCAGGGTGATGGTTCTTCCGAGGGAGCTCGTTATGTTTATTATACTAAACCCGGTAAGTGAACTTATGTCTGGTATAGTAAAAAGGTCGAATGGTACTAATCTCGGATTATAAGAAGTTAATTAATTAATTTATCAATAAATTAATAAATTAATGAGCACTATATCTTTGATGCAGGGAGATTAAAGAATAATTAACTTAGTTGTTCCGGAAGCAATTCTAGTGTAGGATGGTATTGCCATAATTAATCCGTTAGTGGTACGATTAATTATGTAGTGTGTTAATTGATAAAGTAGAATTAATTATTTAATTAATTATTCCTAAGAGTTAATTAAGTAATTAACAAAGTGAAATTAATTGATTATGTCTTAAAATTCAATTGGAATTAGGAAATCCTAGAGATTAAGAAATCTATTTGGATTTCGAAATCCAATTAGATTTGGAACCTAATTGGATTTGGAAACTAATTAAAAATCCTAAACCCATTAGGAAGGCCAATCCTAAACTAACTTGGGGTCTCTCTTGTAACTCTATAAATAAACAAGAGATTAGCAATTGACAATACACAATTCATAAGTTTTAAAGACAAGAAAACTAGAGAGAGAAAATCTAGAGAGAGAAATCAAAGTTTCTTCTCTCAAAGTCAATTTTCTTCCCGAGGTGTGGCGGCTTTAATACCAATGGTGCGTGAGGAGTTTCGACGACGTGTAGACTTCGGGTTGCTGGCGCGTGAGACTTTGGGCAACGCGTGCAAGATACTTGCGAATGGCAGAGGTTGGTTTTTCCAGCAATGAATTCTGGCAACAGCTTTTGGTGAAGTTGTGGTGATTTGCTGATCATTTGCTCGTTGGTTCATTGCCACACAACGTACGATCAAGTCTTGAGTCATACAACAGAATCACCTAAGTACACACTTCAAGAGGTTATTCTTAAACTTTCTCTTTAATTATGAATTTATTGTTACAAGACAAATCGAACAAATAGAAGCTAAGATCATACGCAATGTTATTTCAAGCAAGGATCAGAATAGTGATTGTGCTAGAGCTTAGGCCTGGTCAAGAGTTCCGATTCTAGAATGCGTAGCACTAAAGTGAATTTTTGACGGGGCATGGGCAGATAATCTTTCAATTGGTATCAGAGCCTGGTTTTGGCTTTGTGCTTGTTTGGTTTGTTATATAGTTTTGTTTACAGGTGGTTTAGAAATCACGTCTATTATAGTTGCATTTGTATATTTTAATTAAACCCCGGGACATGTCTGGATTGTTTTCTTATTATGAAGGCTTGCAATAGTAAAACTACGTGTAGAAAGTCATGTAGGATTAGATCAAATCTGTAGTAGGATTTTTCTATGTAATTTTCGATTTAATTTTCCTAGAAGCCTTATTGTGGGAAGATTTTGTGTAATCAAAAATGTTGTGGTGGGCAACTTGATTTCCTGGGTTTTGGTTTATCGTTAATTTGTAGAAAATCAAGAAAACCTAGAACAAATTACAAGAAGACCAAATAATGAAGTATGAGCAGGATAGAAGACCCAGAAATGAAACGGGGCAGGTGGGCCTGTGAACGGCTCGTCGGCAGAAACGGCCGACAATGGCAGAACTGCTGCTCACCTAAGCACCTAAAGATTGCGGCACTAGGAACACTAGTTCACACAGCAGTGGGCCATGCACACAGGCCCAGCAAGGGCCGTGCGCGTGTGGCATGCCCCGTGCATGCTGCGCGCGTGCGCAGCCCGTTTTCCTTTTTTTTTTTGTGTTTTTTCAAGATCCAATTTTTCAACACTCAATCAATCAAGTGACGTGACTGGACACGAGATCAAGAAAGTAGATGGAAGCAATTAAAACTATAATAATCGGGAAATTTATTTTACGCATTTATTTCTCGTATTTACAGTTTTAATTTTATGCTTTAAATTTTGTGTTGTATGTTAGATGCATATTTTAAAGCATGCTGGTTTTATGTTTGAACATAACTTAGGATTAGATAATTGCATGTTAAAATTGAAAAAACCATCATTTTAGAAATTTAATTGAGAGCGGGTTGGTTAATATTACCATAGCCTCCATTGCAAATTCATATGTGATGTGGGTGGACTTACCCGTTGGTATTAGGGTCTTCCTCCGTATCAGATGAGTTCACCATAAGATCACTAGCTTATGAATTTTTAAGTAAGATGACTAGAGTAAGTTTAAATTAGAGAAATGCGATACCCTCTCCATGTGAGGTGCACTATCCTAAGGTAAGAAGCTCAGAAGTCACATAATGGCACACACTTAGTGTATGATTTGTAGCATTCCTCCCATCGAGGTTATGTTGCTTATTTGTACGGCTGAAAGGCACTCACTATTAGCTACATTGATCAATAGATTGTTTGGTCAGATATTGTACTTAATGAACCTAGTTCTTCTCAAACGAATGTGGGTTAGCGTAAACGTCCACATATCGTGGCTTGCGAAAACCCCGGTGAATGAGGCGTCGGTGGATTTAATTATTGTTTTGAGGGAAAACCCCGGTCAATAATTATAGAATTTATTTTCAAAATTCTGTGTTTTTTCTGAAACATTGTCTATTTATTTATTTACAGTCTTCGATATTGAAGGAAAACAGAACAAGCCCGGGCTAAATCGAAAATCTCACTTTCGTGAAATGCATTCAAGAATCAGAAACTTTCGACGAAGCTCAGGCTCAAATTCATTTTCCCCTGAACAAATATAGGCTTATACTTATTTAATTTATTAATCGGGACACAAAAGATACAATCTTTATTAAAGCGGAAAGATAAAATATTATACCTTTGTAGCAAAGTCCCTGGCAAAAAGAATACCAAATCTTCTGGCAAGCTAAATCCACAAGAAAAAATCTTTTTCTTTTAATTTGGAATCACCCAAAATCAAAAGATAAGACCTTTGCCCAAGAAAAGATTTTTCTTTTCAATTAGGAATCACCCAAAATCAAAAAGAAATAATCTTTAACAAAAGGTTGAAACTTTGGTTGCGAAAACCACCAAAAAATCCCTTGAATGAATCCGACACACCCCGAAATTGTGTGGGCAACTCTCTATGTGGTAGATCTAGCAATAGTCAAGAAACCCACAAGAACTTAGCCTCGAAGAAGCTCAAAAAACTGCTGCCCAAAAACTGGACAGCAGCTGCCCAAAATAAAACCAAAACAGCCGCGCAAAAGATTTCATCAAAGACCACTGAAAATGAAATCTGAGCTGGGCAGCAAAGTTTAAATACTGCAGACTAGGCTGCTCATAAATTAGGTGGACAGCCGATAATTAAAATGGGTAACCAGCCGCAATAGAAAATGGGTAATCAGCTGCTCATAAAATGAGTAATCAGCCGCTCATAAAATTCTGGACAATAGCTACCTTTGAATTTTAAAATGGGCGGACAGCAGCTAGCTTAAGTGAATAAAAAAATATTTCATTTTGGCTGACCTTTTCCTTCAAGGAAGAAGGACCCTTAGTCAACTTCGAAAGAGATCTCCACGACGAAGATGAAGTTCTCTCTTTTGACTACTCCTTTCCTCACTAGGCAAATATTGCCTCCTAAGTTTTCTTATATCTTGAAATTGAAAGACTTTAGTATTTATAAGGAGCTTCAAGGGAGACCTAGTGGCCTTTTTAAGGAGCCAAGCCAGACATCGCAAAGAAGAAGAAGCCTAAAGGTAAATGCTTCAATTGCGGGAAGGTGTGACATTAGAAATCAGATTGTCCAAAGCTCAAAGATTCGATAGTTTCTGCCTTAATTACTGAGACGTGTTTAGCGGGGATTCCCACAGATACTTGGTGTGTGGATTCAGGTGCCACTGACCACGTTTGTAATTCTTTGCAGGGGTTCCAAGTAATCCGGAAGCTTAGAGAAGGCGAGCTAGAAGTCTACTTGGGTGACACTACAAGAGTGTCAGTGGGAGTAGTCACTTTATTTTTGAAAATTCTAGGCTAGATTTACCTAATTTTCTTTATGTACCGAGTTTTAGAAAGAACCTTATTTCAATTTCAAAACTCTTAATAAATGGTTACAAGTTTTTTTTTTCTGATAAATCTGTTGTTGTTCAAAAAGATGGCAAACTTGTTTGTTCTGGTTCATTAGTAGACAATTTGTTTTTGGTTAAATCAAACTCCCTTTTGTGCAAAACACGGAACTAAATGGCACATCATCTAACCAAAATAAAAGAAAAGAACCATCTAAAACGAATCAAACCTATCTTTAGCATAGGAGGCTAGGTCATATAAACCTTAGTACGATTCAGAGGTTAGTCAATGATGGACCTTTGAGTTCATTTAAGATTGACAGATACTCAACCTGTGAATCTTGCTTTGAAGGTAAGATGACCAAAAGACCTTTTAATGTGAAAGATTATAGAGACAAAGAAGTATTCAAGTTGATTCACTCTGACTTGTGTGGACCAATTTCGGTCCAAGCATGAGGTGGGTTTTAGTATTTTGTGACATTCATAGATGGTTACTCAAGGTACGGATACATTTACCTAATCCGTCACAAGTCCGAATACTTTAGTAAATTCAAAGAGTATCGGGTAGATGTGGAGAAACATCACGGTAAGAGTATCAAGACACTACAATCAAATTGTGTTGGGGAGCACCTGTCCCATGAATTTTGTGAATACCTCAGTGAGGTCGAAATTCAGTCTTAGTTTACTGCACCTACCACACCACAGTAGAACGGTGTAGCAGAAAGAAGAAACAGTACTCTTATGGAAATGGTTAGGTCAATGATAAGCTATAGTGATTTGCCTAGTTCATTATGGGGATATGCCTTAGAAACTGTAATGTACATTCTAAATCTTGTACCATCTAAAACCGTGCCTGCAACCCTTATATAGTTGTGGATTGGGTGTACACGCAGTCTAAGATATCTCAGAATTTGGGGTTGTCCAGCACATGTGCTAAAGGCAGATGCAGGTAAAGAACAAAGTAATGATGTTTGTAGGATATCCTAGAGAAATGAAAGGTGTTCTGTTCTATAGCCTTAAAGATCAGAAGGTGATAGTTAGCACTGACACCAGATTTTTAAATGAATACCATATTCCATATCACAAGCCTAAGAGTAATGATTCTTGGTTTACAGAAGTAGATCACAGTGTACTGTGACAACAACAGTGCAGTAGCAAACTCAAAAGAACCACGAGCCCACAAGGTGAGTAAACATATACAGCACAAGTACCACTTAATACGAGATATCGTCAAGAAGTAAGACGTGGTCGTGATAAAGATAGCATCGAAAGATAACCTTGTAGATCCTTTCACGAAGACATTGACTGCAAAAGCCTTTGAGGCTCACGTGGAGGGCATAGGAATCAGATACTTAGTAGATCCATGATTGTCTTTGTAGACATTTTTGTATTTGTAGGATTGATGTAGTTTTATACTTAAAGCACAACTTAAGTATTAGTGGGAGATTGTTAGGTTTGAATACTAAAGGTTTGCTTGTATTAAACTATTTCCTGGTTGTATATATCGATTAAATATTTTAGTTAATTTGTTTATATGTTTTACATATGATGTCCATTATATAATGTATTTAGATGATGAGGAGTCTGGTGTGACACAGTATACCTCATCATTGGTTAAAAGACATAATATATAGATGAGGTTCGTAGGCTCGTAGCCGAGATAGTTTTGGACACACTGTGGATTTAGGTTATTATGTGGTTCAGAAATTGGGTTATCTAAACTAATTCAATCATATAGATATGCCCGGGGCATATTAAACTTGACCATTTATGTGGAATCATCTTGTATCGATCATACTGTACTGTGACAACAACGGTGCAATAGAACACTCGAAGGAACCATGAGCCCACAAGGTGAGTAAACATATACAGTGCAAGTACCACCTAATACGAGATATCGTCAAGAGGAAAGACGTGGTTGTGGCAAAGATTGCATTGGAAGATAACCTTGCAGATCCTTTCACGAAGACATCAACTGCAAAAGTCTTTGAGGCTCACGTGGAGGGCATAGGAATCAGATACTTAGTAGAGCCATAATTGTCTTTCTAGACATTGTTGTAGTTGTAGGATTGAAGTACTTTTATACTTAAAGTGCAGTTTAAGTATTAGTGGGAGATTGTTAGGTTTGAATACTAAAGCTTTGCTTGTATTAAACTATTTCCCGTTTGTATAAATCGATTAAATATTTTAGTTAAATTGTTTATATGTTTTACATATGATTTCCATTTATATTATGTATTTAGATTATGAGGTGTCTGGTGTGACACAGTATATCTCATCATTGGTTAAAAGACATAATATATAGACGAGGTTCGTAACCGAGACAGTTTTTGACACACTATCGGTTTAGGTTATTATGTGATTCAGAAACTGGTTTGTCTAAACTAATTGAATCATATAGATATGCCCGGGGCAAATTGAACTTGACCATTTAGGATGAATCGTCTTGTATTGATTTAATAGACTATTCAATCCTATTATTCTATCTCTTAATCCCTAGATTTGAATAGGCATGAGAATTAGACATAGTGTACTTTGATCTGCCAAAGAGTGAGGTCACTTGAGTCAAATAGCCTCAGTAGGTTGGTTGTGTGTATTTAGTTGCTTGGTGTGTTGTTGCTTGTCGAAAAGAAACCATGTACTGGTGTGTCTAGGGTGATGGTGCTCCCGAGATGAGCTTGTTATGTGTATTATACTAAACCCGGCCGGTGAAATTGTGTCCGGTATAGTAAAAAGGTCGAGTGGTACTAATCTCAGATTATTAGAAGTTAATTAATTAATTTATCAGTAAATTAATAAATTAACAAGCACTATATCTTTGATGTGGGGAGATAAAAGAATAATTAACATCGTTGCTCCGGAAGCAATTCTGGTGTAGGATGGTAGTGCCATAACTAATCCGTTAGTGGTACGATTAATTATGTAGTGGGTTAGTGAAATTAATTAATTAATTAAGTCTTAAAGTTCAATTGGAATTAGGAAATCCTAGAGATTAGGAAATCTATTTGGATTTGGAAATGCTATTAGATTTGAAACCTAATTGGATTTGGAAACTAATTAACAATCCTAAACCAACTTGGGGTCTCTCTTGTAACTCTGTAAGTAGACAAGAGATTAGCAATTCACAATACACAATTCATAAGTTTTCAAGATAAGAAAACTAGAGAGAGAAATCAAAGTTTATTCTCTCAAAGTCGATTTTCTTCCCGATGTGCGGCGGCTTTAATACCAGCAGCTCGTGGACTTCGGGTTATCGGTGCGTGAGATCTCGGCTGCGCGTGAAAGATACCCACGGACGGCCGAGGTTGGTTTTTTCTGTAGCAGCTTTTGGTGGAGTTATGGTGATTTTCTGATCAATTGCTCGTTGGTTCATTGTCCACTCAACGTACGATCAAGTCTTGAGTCATAAAAGAGAATCACTAAGTACACGCTTCAAGAGGTAATTCTTAAACTTCTGTTTTAATTAGGAATTTATTGTTGCGTAGCAAATCGAATAAGTAGAATCTAAGATCTTGGGCAATGTTATTTCAAGCAAGGATTGGAATAGCGATTGTGCTAGAGTTCAGGCCTGGTCAAGAATTCTGATTTTGGAATGTGTAGCACGAAAGTGAATTTTTTATCGGGCCCGAGTAGATAATCTTTCATATGAAGCCTGAGAAAGTGTCAAGGAAGTTTCCTACGATCCCGAATAATCTTGATCCCAAGGATATGTCCAACTTCTCCCAAGTCCTTCATATCAAACTTCTAAGATAACCATGCCTTTACATCTAGTAATACTTTCTTACTGTTGCCAATAAGAAAAATATCATCTACATAAAGTACAAGAAACACCACTGTGTTTCCATTACGCCTGTGGTACACACATTATTCATCCGGGTATTGAGTAAATCTGTAGGACTGGATTACATCATCAAACCGGATGTTCCAAGATCTGGATGCTTGCTTAAGCCCATAGATGGACCTCTTTGTTGGTGAATGTGCCCTAATGAGGGCTATTTATGTAAATATACTTTGAGAGTATTTATGTAAATAAGATATTTGTCGCTTGATTGATTGTTTATCAAATGAGTTAATTTCATGATAGTAATATCCTTGTGCATATTTAAATTCATGAAATCGATCCGCCAAAAGAAACACTCCATGGACTAATTAGATCATGAGTGATTCTTTTGAGTAGTACTGGTACTAGGATCCTTAGACCAGATATCACTACATGGTCTTAGGTGAATTGTAGTGTGCTTTGACATACGCCTAACGGGGCCGTAACAGGTTGCCAAGTACGGGTATGATTGGGTACACTATGAGACACGCTAAGGTATGTAGGTGAAGTGATGGGACTACAAATCTCTCTTAAGTGAGAGATGATATCTTGGCCACTTGATAGTGAACTGAAAAGTGCATGGCCATGCCCAAGGAATGATAGGATATCATTTGCTTGAAGGATTCAGTGTCACTAAGAGATCAAGTAAACGTTTAGCTACATAAGGATGATGGTCCCATACCTTATGCTAAACTGGATATCGATGTAGAGGATCGTACGCAGTTTGCTCGGAAAGGTTGTGTTGAATCTCCATTTGACCCTCAATTCCAAATTGGGTAGTCATTATGTCTTGCTAGAGACCACTAATGACTTATGGATTAATCAATGGGTTTGAGTTATCCATTGCCAATTTGGAATGGGCCTACAGGATCGCACATAAGAAAGTTCGATGATGCAGAATAAGAATTCTTGCCTACAATAAGTATAATTGTTATACTTAAATAAATAAGATTTAATTAAATGGTTTAATTGAATATTATTGGAAAGTTCGGTGGTATTAATTAATAGTTAATTAATTACCTGGGAACAATTGGATGGGCTAATAAATCAAGGGACTTAATTGCAATTGAAGTTCTTGAGCCATCAGCCTGATCCATGGGTCATGGGTTGATCCATGGGCTTGGTGTATAACCCAAATCATTAAAGTGTTATTTAAGGCTGATTTGGAATTAGTAAATATTATTTAAATACTGGCTTGAAATCAGTTAAATAATATTTTGTAATAATACTGATTTGGAAATTACTAAAATCAGTTAAGTTATAATTGGATAAATTACAATACTGATTTTGGAAATTAATTCTCTACAAATATCCTAGGGATATAATTGTAGAGTAGAGGATTTTTGAATTATTCTCATCAGACAAAATACACAGGATTCCCAAAATTCTCCCGGTAGGCAAGATTGGCTAGCACCAACCTGCGAAGGCTTTCGTGCTTGAGAGTAGAGGATCCTTCGAGGAAGGATTTTGGAGACAACAAAATGCCATCTTCTCAGAGGAGCCAGGCGACGTGCCCAACCGATTACGCTTCAAGGGTAAGACCCGATCCTCATAGTTTAGGATTCCACCATTTAATTAGATTAAATGCCTAAACAAAATCCAACACTCTTAAGCTTGCAAACCTTATGCTCTTGGCCTTTTACAATAAATCCCTCTGGTTGCTACATGAAGATGGTTTCTTCAAGACTTCCATTAGGAAAAGCTATTTTGACATCCATCTGCCAAATCTCATAATCTAAATGAGCAGCAATGGCCAAGAGTATCCAGATCGACTTAAACATAGCTACAAGGGAGAAGGTTTCCTCATAATCGATTCCCTCTTTCTTAGTATACCCCTTCGCCACAAGCCTTGCTTTAAAGGTTTAAACCTTTCTGTTAGGTCCTCTCTTGTGTTTGTAGACCCACTTGCATCCAATGGGTTTAAAACCATCAGGCAAGTCTACAAGCTCCCATACTTGATTGGAGTCATTTGACCCCATCTCAGATTTCATTGCCTTTTGCGAAGATTCTAAATCCTTATCTCGGAGAGCCTCATTGTAGTTCACTGGGTCTTGTTCGTGCGCGCCTGGGACGAAATCAGAGGATTCTCACAAGCTCACGTACCTTTCGGGCTGTCTTACAACCCTCCCATTTCGATGAGGCACCACTTGTGTAGGTGCATCATCTATGGCATCTTGTGCAGTATTCTATGGTTGCAAGAATTGCCACATAGGATCTGGGTTTGCACTTGCTCGATTTACCACACAACAAAAATTTCTAATTAAAGCGGAACCTTATTAAAATACCTTTGAAGTGTGCACCTTGTGATTCTCTTGTATGCCTCAAGAATATGACTTCACGTTGTGTGGGAAACGAACTAGAAGTCAATTGATCAGCTACTCACCACAATCCACCTGCTAGAAAAATCCAGCACCTCCGCACCTAGCGCGTACTACAAACGCACTGCCCGGAGAGAGAGAAAACTACACACGCAGCTGACAATTGAAGGCAAAATTTTGGCCAACAATATCCCAAGGCTAGCCGCAATTTAGCTAAGAAAATTCGACTTGGTGAGAGAAAGTTTTCTCTCTCTAAAAATCCTATAGATTAATTGTTATGTCTTGAATAGCTAATCCCTTGTCTATTTATAGAGTTACAAGAGAGACCCCAAGTTGATTTATGATTGGTCTTCCAAATGGGTTTAGGTAATGAATTAGTTTCCAAATCCAATTAGGTAACCAATCTGATAGGATAAACCAAATCATACTAGATTCATAATCTCTAGGATTTCCTAATTCCAATTAAAACTTAAGACTTAATTAATTAATTAAATAATTCCATTTTGTTAATTACTTAATTAACCCTTATGAATTAATTAAATAATTCCACTTTATTAATTACTGAATTAACCCTTAGGAATAATTAACCAACTAATCAATTAAACCTACCTATTCAATTAACCCATTACAAAATTAATCGTACCACTAACGGATTAATTTTGGCACTACCATCCTACACCAGAATTACTTCCGGAACAACTTAATTAAATTATATTCATTAATCTCCCCACATCAAAGATATAGTGCTCTTTAATTATATTAATTTATTGATAAATTAATTAATTAACTTCTTTAATTCTGAGACTAGTACCACTCGACCTTTTTACTATACCGGACAAAAGTCCACCGGCCGGGTTTAGTATAATAAACATTTTGAGCTCATCTCGGGAGCACCATCACCCCGGACGCACCGGTACATGGTTTCCTTTCGATAAGCAGCAGCACACCAAGTAACTAAACACGCGCACCCAACCCACCGAGACTATTGGCCACAATTGACGTCACCCATTGGCAGATCAAAGTACACTATGTCTAATCCTCATGCCCACTCGAGTCTAGGGATTAGGAGATAGAATACAAGGATTGATTTGTCTATTAAATCAGTACAAGGCAAATCATTCCTAAAGTTCAAGTTCAATATGCCCCGGGCATATCTATATGATTTAATTAGTGTAGACAAACTAATTATCTGAATCACATAATAACCTAAACCGACAGTTTGTCCAAAGCTATCTCGGTTACGAACCTTTTTTATATATTATGTCTTTCAACCAATGATGAGATCTACTGTGTCACACCAGACACCTCATCATCTACTTACATACTATAAATGGACAATTAATGCACAACTAGATATAACCAAAACATAAATCGATATATTACAGGGAAAAAGTACAACACAAGCATAGCTTATGTATTCAATTCCAACAATGGTATATCTACTTGTACTGGTGTAACATGAGTAGTGGATTGTCCTCTAAATTCTTCTAGTACGATTCTACTACTGGGCTTGTGATCTAGAATATAGTGTTATTCTAAAAATCTGGGGTTAGTGGTAACTACCACTTTTTGTTCCTTTGGGATATCCTACAAACAGTATTATTTCTATTCTTGCATCTAACTTACCCACAAATGCCTTAAAAACATGTGCTGGACATTCCCAAATTTAGAGATGTCTGACACTGGGTTTTTGCCCAGACCACAACTCCACAGGGGTTGAAGGCACAGATTTAGATGGTAAAAGATTCAGAATATATGCAGTTGTTTCTATGGCATACCCCCAAAATGAATTCAAAAAATCACTATAACTCATCATAGACCTAACCATTTCTATAAGAGTTCTATTTCTCCGTTCTGCTACACCATTCTGCTGGGGGTGTGCCAGGTGTAGATAACTGAGACTGAATTCCAACTTCCACTAAGTAATTTTGAAAATCTGTGGACAGGTATTCACCACTATGATCTTATCGTAGTGTCTTGATACTTTACTATGATGTTTCTCCACATCTGTCTGATACTCTTTGTACTTGTCAAAACACTCATACTTGTGGCGCATCAAATAAATGTATCCGTACCACGAGGAATCATCTGTGAATGTCACAAAACACTTGAAACCTCCTCTAGCTTGAATAGACATTCGTCCACACATGTCAGAATGAACCAGCTCTAGTACTTCTTTGTCCCGATACTCCTTTGCTTTAAAGGCCTCTTGGTCATTTTACCTTCCAAGCAAAATTCGAAGGTTGAGTAGTTGTCAATCTCAAATGAACTCAAAGGTCCATCATTAACTAACCTCTGAATCCTGTTGGGATCAGAGGCATGATTTTAAAAATTTACGCAGCGGATTCATGCCAATTCAAATTTTAATGTTTAATAATCCTACGTTCAAAGCTTAACCTCGTAGCGTAATCGGTTGCCGCGTCTGGATCCTTATTTGATGTTGGTCCAAACCTTCTACTCTGGTTACGTTTGTCACCCCCAAAATCCTTCCTTGAAGGACTCTCTACTTTCAAGCACTAAAGTTCTTCGAAGATCCGGTGCTAGCCATTTTTGCCTACCAAAAGAGTTTGGGATTTTGTGTATATTTTTTGCTTGTTCTGTTTTTCTAATTGAAATCATCATCATACTACAATAATATCCCTAGGATATTTGTAGACTTGAAATTTCCAAAATTAGTATTGTAACCAATCAATTATTTACCTGATTTAATCATATTTCAAAACAGTATTGTTACCAAATATTATTTTACTGATTCAAAATCAGTATTAAATAATATTTACTGATTCCAAATCAGTATTAAATAATACCTTAATGATTTGGGTTATACACTAAGTCCATGGATCAGACTGATGGATCATGAACCTCAATTGCAATTAGGTCCCTTGATTTATCAGCTCATCCTAATTGTTCCCAGGTAATTAATTAACTCTTAATTAATACCACAGAACTTTTCAATAATATTTAATTAAACCATTTAATTAAATCTTATTTATTTAAGTATAACAATGATACTTATTGTAGGCA
The DNA here is from genome assembly GCA_030378225.1 of Knoxia roxburghii. NCBI lineage: Eukaryota > Viridiplantae > Streptophyta > Magnoliopsida > Gentianales > Rubiaceae > Knoxia > Knoxia roxburghii. Next base: position 28,858,876 of record CM059416.1, on the reverse strand, counting down.
AGAATACTTATTCTACATTATCGAACTTTCTTATGTGCGATCCTGTAGGCCCAGTCTAAATTGGCAATGGATAACTCAATCTCATTGATTAATCCATAAGTCATTAGTGGTCTCTAGCAAGACATAATGACTACCCAATTCAGAATGGAATGTCAAATAGTGATTCAACACAACCTTTCGAAGCAAACTGCGTGTGATCCTCTACATTGATATCCTGTTTAGCATAAGGCATGGAACCATCATCCTTATATAGCTAAATGTTTACTTGATCTCTTAGTGACACTGAACTTAATCAAGCAAATGATAACGCTTATGATTTCATAGGCACGGCCATGCACTACTCAGTTCACTATCAAGTGGCCAAGATATCATCTCTCATTTAAGAGAGACTTGTAGTCCCATCACTTCATTTACATACCTTAGCGTGACTCATAGTGCACCCAATCATACCCGTACTTGGAAACCTGTTAAGGTCCCGTTAGGCGTATGTCAAAGCACACTATAATTCATCTAAGACCATGTAGTGATTTCTTGTCTAAGGAACCTCGTACGAGTACTACTCAAAAGAATCACTCATGATCTAAAAGTCCATGGAGTGTTTCTTTTGGCGAATCGATTTTATGAAATTAAATATGCACAAGAATATAAGTATCATGAAATTAACTCATTTTATAAATTATCAAATAGACGACAAATGTCTAAATTACATAAATAGCCTTCAAAAGGGCATACACCAACATATCCTACTAAGGTTTATATGACCAAACCTAAGGTGCCAAATATAAGTTTGGTTCATTTCAGAAGGTTCTTTCCTCTTATTATGATTCAACGATATTTGATTTGCAGTTACGTGTCTAGTAGGAGAAGTTTGTTTTAGAATAAACAAATTATATACGAATGAACCAGAACAAATGAGTTTCTTATTTCTTCTAAAAAACAAAGACTCATCAGAAAAAACAAACTCAAAACCATTCTTCAAAAGTTTAGAAAACGAAACAAGGTTCTTTCTCAAACTAGGAACATAAAGACAATTTTCTAAAACTAAGCTACTAGAATTTTTGAAAATCAGGTGCACTTCTCCCACTGCAACAACTGACACTTTCGTAGTGTCGCCCCGGTAGACTTGCATCTCGCATTCTCTAAGCTTCGGGGTTACCTGAAACCCTTGTAGAGAATTACAAACATGATCAGTGGTACCTGAATCCACACACTGGTATATATGGGAATCACTGCCAAACATGTTTTTGTAATTAAGGAGGAAATAGTCATACTTATATTCTTTAGACAATCCTCTTTCCAATGTTCTGTCTGATTGCACTTGAAGCACTTGACTTTTGGCTTCTTCTTTGCAATCTCTGGCTTAGGCGCAATTCGTGCCTTTTGAGCCATTCCCTCTAACTTTCTCTTCTTCTTTCCAGCCTCAGGCTCAGAAGAAGATTTTGAAGCTTTGACTGCGACTAAAGATCGTTTCTTCTCTTGAAAAAGGCTTTCAGCCGCCACCAACTCTGCCAAGAGCTCAGATGAAGTACACAACATTTGATTCATGTTTAGTTCAACCAAAACAGCTCAAAACTTTGAGGTAAGTTCTGGAGGACAATAGCAACTTTGGTTTCATCATCGATTTCGCCTCCCACTACCTCATCCTGGTTGATGTTACCAATCATGATGATCTTTCACAAGAGTGCTCTTAATCGAAAGGACAATGTCTAAGTTGTGTTTTCAATTGATGTGATTAAGACCAGTTAAATTGTTCTCCATTAATATAAGAGATAATGAATTAAACCCCATATTGAAAACTGACATGTTTTCGTACATATGAAATTCAAAAATATTGACTTCCTCATAAATATATAATCTATACACCAACATCTCATTCACTGAGATTTATCCAAGTCATATTAGTGTGAGCATTTATACTAGTCCACATTCCTTCGAGAAGAACCAAGTTCATTAAATTCTTATATCTGAACAAACGATCTATTGATCAATGAAATTAATAGTCAACGTTTTTAGCCGTACACAAGAGCAGCGTAATGTACTCTAAGTGTGTGCCATTACATAACTTCTAAGTTTGTTACCAAGGATAGTGCACCTCAGTTAGAAAGGGTATCACATTTCTCCTCAAATTTAACTCACTATAAGTCATCTTACATTAAAATTCAATCTAGTGATCTTATGGATTAGACTCATCCGTTATGGAGGAAGGCTCTAATGTCAACGCGCAGGTCTACCCACACCATATATGAACTCGTAATGGAGGCCATGAGGATATTAACCAACCAACTCCCACTTAGATTCTTAAAATAAGGGTTTTTCAAGTTTTAACATGCAATTAACTAACCTAAGTTATAAGTAACCATAAAATCACATGCTTTAATCATGCACAAAAATAAAGCAAAAAATTAAAACATGTAAAAAACAATTAAAATGATAAACTAGGAAATAAATACGTAAAATAAATTTCCAGACTATTGTAGTTTTAATCGCTTCCATCTGTTCCCTTGTCTTCGTATCCTGTTACGTCACTCTGGTGAAAAGAGACCTGGCTTGAAATCTCGAAGCATTTTCCAAAAATTACTCAAAAATTGCGTCAGAAAGAATCCCACAATAGAACCGCGAAGGAGCTGCCATGGGGTCGTAGTGTCACGGCTGGCTTATTTTGCCAGCCCGACATTGCACACACTGCGTGTGCGTTGCACTGGATAAGCAATGCCACACATGCCAGCAGCACGTCTGCCATCGAGAAATTTGCTAGCGGTGCCTCGCACCTGTGTGTTCTTGTCACCTATTCTGATTCTAGGTCTTATGATCTGTTCTTACTCATTATTTGGTATTCTTGCAATCTGTCAGTGTTTTCTGAAATTTCTACGCAATCCTTAGAATCACTCAAATTGTGATAAACCAAAAAAGCCCACAAATTCAAGTTACCCCCAACAACACCTTCGCTATTACATATTTTCCTAAATACAAGGCTAAATCTATCTAGGAAAATAAAAACAAAAATTAAATAGAAAAAATCCTACTACAGATTTAATCTAATCTTACATGGCTTCCAGTATGTCGTTTTAGTATTACAAGCATTCATATAAAAGACCATCAGACATGTCCTGGAGTTTAATTAAATATACAAACGCAAACCATAATAGCCGGGATTAAACAAACCACCTACATATAACAACTATGCAATAAATCAAAGTCAAAACCTTAGCTCTAATAACAATTGAAGGAATTATCTGCCCTGGCCCGGTAAAAAATCTCACTTTCGTGCTATGCATTCCAGAATCAAAGATTCCCAACCGAACCCAAACACTCATGTAATACGATTCAAACCCTTTTGAAATACCAGATGAGCACTGGATATTAGCTTTACTTTATTCGATTTATCACGCCTTCAAAATAATTATAATTAGAGCCGAAGGAAAAGAATTGACCTTTGAAGCGTGTACTCAAGGATTCGCTTGTATGACTCTGAGACGCATCTAGAAACTGTATGAGTAGTTATCTCCCAAATGAACGGATCAGAAAATGACAGAAATAATGCACAACTCTCCTCAAAAAACCCAGATCGTTGTCAAAACACGGTGCGAGGAAGTCGCCATCCAAACACCCCGTGGGAAAACCACCATTTCGCGGTCAAAACACCGTGCGGGGAAGCTACCGTCAAAACACCACACGGGCAAGCCGCCATCAAAACACCATATGAGAAAGCTACTGTTAAAACACTGCACGGGGAATTGTGCCCAACAATCACTTAAGAAAATTTTCGGGTTTCATGCACCCAACTTTCTCTCTCTAGTTTTAAGAATTATGAAATTTATTAATTGTGTTATGTCTTGATTATTGCTAATCCTTTGTCTAATTATAGAGCTACTGTTAGTTTTGAATACTGAAGGGCTTTGCTTGTATGAAAAACTATTTTCCAGATACATATCGATTGTGTTTAAGTATTATATATTGTCCATTTATATCATATGTTTAGATGATAAGGTGTCGGGTATAGCACAATAGATCTTATCATTGCTTAAATTTATAATATAAAAATAATGCTCGTAACTGAGACAGTTTGGACATACTGTCAGTTTAGGTTATTGTATGATTCGGAGAATTAGTTTGTCTAGACTACTTGAATTATACGAATGTGCCTGGAGCATAATGAGCAGGACCTATTTAGGATCAAATTAACTTGTACTGATTTTCATAGTTAATTCAAACCTTATATTCTAATCTCTTAATCCCACACTAGAGAGGGCATGAAAGTTAGACCTAGTGTACTTTTATTTGCCAAAGGGTGCGGTCAATTGATGCCTAGATCTCGGTTTGTTGGGTATGCGTGTTTGACTTCTTATTATGTTGTTGCTTGTTGAAAGGAAACCATGTACCGGTGCGTCCGGGGTGATGGTGCTCCCGAGATGAGCTCGTAAGGATTATTATACTAAACACGACCAGTGGACTTATGTCCAGTATAAAAATAAGGTCGAGTGGTACTAATATCAGATAACAAGAAGTCGATTAATTTATTTATCAGTAAATTAATAAATTGATGAGCACTATATCTTTGACGTGAGGGAGATGAAAGAATAATTAATGTGTGCACGAAGTAATTTCCTTTTTGAGCGGTAGTTCCATAATTAATCCGTTAGTGGTACGATTAATTATGAATTGGATTAATTGGAAAAATAGATTAAATAAATATTTATCCTTAGGTTAATTAATATTTAATTTAGAAAGTGGGTTACGAAATAATCCTGGGTCGATAAGTATTTAATTGACAAAATGGATCGATTAAATAATCCTTTGGCTAGTTGAGTATTGACTAGTCTAGTGAGGACTAAGAAAAGTCAATTAAATCCAATTAGTAAGGCCCAAGTCAAAAGCTTACTAGGTCTCCCTTGAAGCTCCTATAAATACATTAAGTCTTGACATTTTCAATACATAAGAAACTTAGGAGGCAAGTCTTACCTCGGAGAGAAAAGGAGAAGCCTAGAGAGAGAACTTCATCTTCTTCGTTGAAGATCTTTCTCGAAGTCGGTTTTTGATCCATGTTCCTTGGAAAAGCTTAGCCTAAAGTTGGATAGCAGCTGACCGGGGTTTTATTTTGTCAGTCCGGTCTTTTTTCGGTGAGCTCATGTCTAGCGTTGCAACTCCGGCAACTGCTGGCTGTTTGACGTGCTGATCTGTCGTTTTTCCAATGTGAAGATCGCGGCTTTTCAGTTGCAGTTTGTGGTGGTATGGTGAGTATTTACAGCTGCTGTCCAGCAGTTTTTGGGTGGATTTTTTAGCCTTTTTTAGGTGAGTTTCTTGTGGGTTTTCTTTGTGCTCGATATATATACTCGGTAGATAATTGCCAACTCAATTTTCGGGTTTTTTGGAGACATTCGAGGGACATCTATTGGATCTCGCTACTAAAGCTTTGATTTTTCTTATTTGCTAAAGGACACACTTCAAAGGTATTATCTTTAATTCCGCATTTTGTAAATATTCAATTTTTAATGTGTTGTTTAATAGACCTAACAAGGATAAGCTTAGATCCACTCATGGGAATTGATTATAGTGTTTGGGCCCGATCGAAAGTCTCCGGTTCTGGAATGCATCGCATGAAAGTTGGATTTTTTATTTGGCCCGAACCGGATCTTAATTTCTTCAATTGGTATCAGAGCTAAGGTTTTGGGCTTTATACTTGTTTTTATTACACGATTTTATTTACAGGTGGTTATTATTCCTGGCAATTATGGTTTTACATTCATTTATAAACCCCAGGACTTGTCCAGGCTCGTTTTCTTTTGAATGTGAATGTGTGTAATAGTAATAACCACTAGTTGGAAGCTGTGTAGGATTAGACTAAATCTTGTAGTAGGATTTATTACGAAGATGTCATCTTTATTTTCTAAGATAAGCCTTTTATTTCGGAATTTATGTAAAATGACGAAGACTTTATTGTGGGTAACTCATATTCGTGGGTTTTGGTTTATCGGAATTTTAGGTGATTCCAGATTAAGTATAAAATCAAGAAAATCCAAACGAATTAGGAGGAATCCAAATAACGAGTGGGAGCTACACAATAGGACGCATTAACAATGCATAAAAAGGAAGTAACGATTAAAAAGGCCACAATAGTCCAAAAATATTTTATTACTTATTTATTTCCCACTTTATATGTCCTGATTGTTGCTTGTGTGTTTTCCTTTTATGTTTTTATGAATGATCGAAAACAAAAGATTTTATGCGTGCAAATTACTAAAGTTAGAAATGACTAAAGTTAAGTTGTTGCATGTTAAAACAAGAAAAACCCTCAATTTAAGAATCTAAGTGGGAGTGGGTTGATTTATATCCCCTTGGCCTCTATTACGAATTCATATGTGATGTGAATAGACTTGCGCGTTGGCATTAGGGCCTTCCTCCATATCGGATGAGTTTTTATTCATAAGATCACTAGACTGAATTTTTAAGGGGATGAATATAGTGTGTTAAATTGGAGAACTGAGACACCCTCCCTATTTGAGGCACATAAGTATCCTAAGTAACAAACTAAGAAGTCACATAATGGCATACACTTAGTATACTGTTTGTAGTATCCCTCCCAAAGAGGTTACGGTACTTATGTGTGCGGCTAAAATCACCGACTATTAATTTCATAGATCAATAGATCATTTGGTCAGATAGTGAAATTAATGAACTTAGGTTCTTTTCGAATGAATGTGGACTAACATAGACGTTCAAAGATTGTGACCTGCGTAAATTCCGGTGAACGAGATGTTGGTGGATTATGATTATATTGTTTTGAGGGTGTCAATATTTTCTAAAAAGATAAAATACTAAAACTTCTCTGTTTATTTGTTTTCAGCTTTCGATACGTCGTTCAATCCACTTGCTGTCATACTTAAAGAAAACAGACTGACTGGTCCAAATTACATTGAATGGAAATGAAACTTGGGCATTGTCCTTACTGTTGAGGGGTACAAGTATGTGCTCATAGAAACTCCACTCCTGAGAAGAAAAAGGCCCATAAAAGGTGGAAGAAAGCTGATGAGATGAGTAGGTGCTACATCCTGGCATCTATGTTGGGTATTCTATAGCACCAGCATCAGTTGATGACCTCAGCCTTTGATATGTTGGCCAAACTTAAGGAGATGTTTGGACATCAGGGGAGGGCAACCAAGCAAACAGCTATGAGGAAACTCATGAATGCCAAGATGGTGGGAGACATTTCTTTTAGGGATCATGTGTTTGAAATGATTGGCAACATCAATGAAATCGAGGTATTAGAATGAGAGATCGACGGAGAGTCTCAGGTCGATATTATACTCAATAGCTTGCCTCAGAGTTTTGAGCAGTTTTGGTTGAACTATAACATGAGCCAGCATGTTTATACTCTTCCCGAGCTCTTGACTGAATTGGTGTCTGCTGAAGGCCTCTTCAATAAGAAGAAGAAAACTTTGGCAACTGTCGGGCCTTCAGGATATTCTTCTGGACCTAAAACCAGAAAGAAAAGGAAGATGTCCAAAAAGACTGCCAATCATAGACCCAAGCCAGCTATTTCCAAGAAGAACAAGCCGAAAGGCAAGTGCTTCAAGTGTGGCAAAACAGGACATTGGAAGCCAGACTGCCCAAAAGTGAAAGGTATGAGCAATTTTACATTCGTTACTGAGACATGTTTAGTGGAGATTACCACAAATACTTGGCATGTGGATTCAGGAACCACTAATAATGTTTGTAATTCTTTGCAGGGATTCCAAGTAACCCGGATGCTTGGAGATGGTGAGTTGCAGGTCTACTTGGGAGATACTACCAGAGTTTCAGTTGTTGGAGTGGGAGTTGTCAAGCTTATTTTCTCGAATAATGTTGTTTTAATTTTGAGAGATTGACTTTATATTCCCAGGTTTAGAAAGAACTTGCTTTCAATTTCTAAGCTTTTGAATGATTGTTATAAGTTTATTTTTTCTAATGACTCTGTTGATATTAGAAAGAATAAGAAATTTATATGTTCCGGTTCATTGATTGACAATCTTTTCTTAGTTAAGACTAATTCCCTTGTAGTGCAAAACAATAAAATTAATGACACATCATCAAATCATAGTAAGAGAAAAGAGCATTCCCAAATGAACCAAACTGAAGGAAAACAGAACAAACCCGAGCTAAATTGAAAATCTCACTTTCGTGCAATGCATTCCAGAATCGGAAGCTTTCGACAAAGTTCAAGCTCAAATTCATTTTCCCATGAACGGATCTAGGCTTATACTTATTTAATTTATTGAATCGACATCTAACACATAAAGATTAAACCTTTAATTAAAAGCGGAAGGATTAAAGGTTATACCTTTGAAGCGAAGTCCAACACAATAAAAAAAACCAAATTTTTCCTTGCGATTACCACCGAAATCTGAAAGATGACTCCGAGAAAACTTTGAATATTGCATGGGCAATAATATATCAAAGTTTGCTACCAATGCCCACGAGAAACCCACAAAGAAAATCCCTCAAAAAGATTAACTATGCACAAAAGATCAAACCTTTATCCCAAAAAACTACTGCCCACTACTTTTCTCGCCAATAAAATCGAACCCACTTCAACTCCGGTCACGATCTGGACAACCGGGATTGTGAATCACAAACCCAAGGGAGAGATCAACATAAACCCAGCTGGATCAAGCACCCCAGAGTGATTAGAAATAGCTGCCGAACTGCCCAAGTGAAGAACTAAAATTCGGCCAAACACAAAAAAAAAAACTGGGCAGAATTTTTGCAAAAATGTGAAGAATCCGGCGAAAAGAAATGAAATCCAGCAGTGGGCAAACTCAAAAATCAATGGGCTATCTAAACGTTTCATCTTTCAAGCTTAATCTAAACTGAGAAGTGAGATTCCAAGTTCGTTTTTGAAGAAAACCCAAGAAGGAAGGAGAGTCTCTCTCTAGAACTTTCTCACTCAAGGAAGACTAAGTTGTCTTGCAAGATTTTCTTAAGTTTCTTTCGCCTTAAGCTTTCTATTTATAGGGAGCTCTTAAGAAGACCTAGTGGGCTTTTGAGTTGGGCCTTTTAATTTGACTTTCGTTGACCGCTTACTCTTTCTTAGACTAATCAACTCCAATCGACCCATTTGAATTAATTTCTTAACCCACTATGTTAATTTAATTTAATCGAATCCTCAGAATTAATTAATTCATATAGAATTAATTTGTTAATACACTTTGTCAATTGAATATTAATTAATTAATTAATTCACTTTGTCGATTAGTCAAATACATAATTAGTCGTACCACTATCGGACTAACTATGGAACTACCGCTAAAAAATGACTTTAGATCGCGCCACTATATTTTCTTCTATCTCCCCACATTAAAGACCTAGTGCTCGTTGTTTTATAAATTTACTAACAAACTAATTTACCGATTTCTTGATATCCGAGATTAGTACCACTCATGTTAGTTTTGAATACAGAAAAGCTATGGCTTGTATCAAAAACTAATATCCACAGATGACATATCATTTTGTTTCAGTATAAATCTGTTCCTTTATATCATAGAACTAGATAACGGGGTGTCGACAAACACAGTAGATACCGTTATTGGTTAAAGTATTGATATATAAAAGTATGCTCGTAACCGAGATAGTCTGAACATACTATCGGTATAGGTTATTGTGTGGTTTTGGAAATTGGTTTATCTAGACTAGTTTAAATCACACAGATATGCCCGGGGCATATTGAGCACGACCAGTTTGGATAGAATTGACTTGTACTGATCGGTGTAGTCAATTCGGTCCTAGTATTCCGTCTCTCAATCCCGAGATTGGGACGGGCGTGAGGGTTGGATGTTGTATGCTTTGATTTGCCAAAGAGTGAGGTCAATTGAGGCCAATACCTCGGTAAGTTGGGTATGCGGTGTTTAGTTTCTTGCGTGCTGTTGCTAGTCGGAGGAATCCACGTACCGGTTCGTCGGGTTGATGGTGCTCCCGAGATGAGCTCGTAAGGTTATTATACTAAACCCGGCCGGTGAACTTTATGTTCGGTATAATAAGAGGTCGAGTGGTACTAATCTCGGAAACCAAGAAGTCGGTGAATTAATTTGTCAGTAAATTGATAAATCGACGAGCACTAGATCTTTAATGTGGGGAGATAGAAGAAATAATAATGGCGCGATGTAAAGTCGTTTTCGAGCGGTAGTTCCATAATTGGTCCGTTAGTGGTACGACCGATTATGTGTTTGACTAATCGGCAAGGTAAATTAATTAATCCAAAGGGTTTAATTAATATTTAATCGACGAAGTGAATTTAGAAATTAATTCGATTTTGAATTAATTAATTCTAAAGGTTCGATTAAATTAAATTAACAAAGTGGATTAAATAAATTAATTTAAAAGGGTCGATTGGAGTTGATTATTCGGGAAGACTTAGCGGTTAACAAAAGTCAAATTTTAAGACCTAACTCGAGAGCCCATTAGGTCTCCAATCGAGCTTCTATAAATAGAAAGCTTTAGCCCTAAGAAATTAGAAGTGTGGCTTGAAAGACAAGAAATTTGTCTTGCAAAGAAAGAAAGGGGTTAGAGAGAGATTTGAAAAAAAATTGAATCTTTCTCGAAGTCACCCAGTCCTTTCTTTCTCCCGAATCTTTCTCCAACCAAAAGGTTTCATCTTTGATAGTTGCTGGACATTTTATTCTCGCTTGGTTTTTCTTTTTCGAAAGGGTTTTCTAGCGGACTGCTGCCGCGCGTTTTTTCCTGCTGCAAGTTTTTTTTCCTTCGACTGGGCTGTTGAGAATCGGCGCTCTGATCCAGATGTTATTCACGTAATGATCTTCTACATGTTTGTAGAGTGATCCGTGGCAACGTCCGTACAGATCGAGGCTGATGCTCCAGTTTTTTGGTTAGGTTTTCTCGGACTTGCGCAGCAGTGTGGTTGGCAGCGGCAGTAGCTAGAAAATTCTCGGCGGGTGGATTAATTTGGAGCAGCTAAGTACACAGCTTGTTGAGCAGCTAGCTTGCAATTGATTTAGCAACTAGTTTGCAATTTAATTGAACCAGATTTTTGGTTAATTTTGGAGAAATTCGAGCAGCCCCTTTTGGTAGTTCTCATCGTCTTAGTTAGCAAATCCCGTTAGATTATTGCCCACCCAATATTCGGGATTTCTAAGGAGAATCGATTGGATTTCTTTTGGAAATCGTAGCAGATTTTATTTGGTATTCTTTAATCGAGGGACTTCGCTACGAAAGGTATAATCTTTAAGTTCCGCTTTAATTAAAGATTTAATTTTTTGTGTCCCGATTAGTAAATCAAATAAGTATAAGCCTAGATCCGTTCATGGGTAAACTAATTTGAGCCTGAGCTTGGTCGAAAGCTTCCTATTCTGGAATGCATAGCACGAAAGTGAGGTTTTCGATTTAGCCCGGGCTTGTTCAGTTTTCCTTCAAATTGGTATCAGAGCGTTGGTTTCGGTCTTATACTTGTTTGATTTATTACACGGCTTTATTTTGGCATTATTATTTTTGTCGAAATGTATAAACAGGTGGTTATTGGTTTCCCGGCTATTATGGTAGAAATTTAATTTTCATTCGTAAACCCCGGGACATGTCCGGGCTCATTTTATTTTTGAATGGAAATTTCTATAATAGTAATAACCACGAGCTGGAAGCCGTGTAGGATTAGAAAAATCTTGTAGTAGGATTTGATCTAATCATGTCGTCTTTAAATTCCTAGAAAACGCCTTTGTGTATAGGAATTTTTTGTACTATGACGAAGACGTTATTTTGGGTAACTTATATTCGCGGGTTTTGATTTATTGTAATTTTGGGTGATTCCTAATTACGAAATAAACCGAGAAAACCCGGGCGAATCGAGAGGAATCCAAATAAAGAGTGGGAGCGACACGACGGGAAGTGTCACCGAGGCGTCAAAGAATCAACGATAGAGAAGGCCATAATAGTCGGGAAATTTTATTTTATTTAATTTCCCGTATTTATGATTTTTTCGTTGCTTGTGTGATTTTCGTTTTATTTTGCATGAACGAAATTCAAACCAAAAGTTTTTTTTTCAAAAAGGTAATGTGCAATTAACTAAGGTAGATTATTCGCATATTAAAACTCCAACGGTTTTATGGGTGCGAATATCCATAGTTAAGATATTGCATGTTAAAACGTAAAAATCCTGAAACTTAATTATATTCGCAAGTTTTGGTTTAATCGTAATTTTGGGTGATTCCAAATTACGTGGGGTTTTGGTTTATCGTAATTTTGGGTGATTCCTAATTACGTAGAAAACCGAGAAAACCTGGATTTTGGTTTATCGTAATTTTTGGGTGATTCCTAATTACGTTGAAAAACGAAATGGAAAACCGAGAAAACTAGGGCGAATTAAAATTATTTTAAAAATCTAAGTGGGAGCGGGTTGGTTAATAGCCCCATGGCCTCCATTACGGATTCATTGGCGATGTGGTTAAACGGCTTCCCCATCGGTTGAGTTTTCAATCACAGATATCGCTGGAATGATTTTCTAAAGGGATGACTATAGTGCGTTTAATTGGGAAAAGTTGCGACACCCTCGCCATCCGAGGCGCATTAGTACCCTAAGTAACAAACTTAGAAGTCACGTAATGGCATACACTTAGTGTACTGTTTATAGTATCCCTCCCATCGAGGTAACGCTATTTACGTGTACGGCTAAAATTATCGACTATTAATTTCATTGATCATAAGATCGTTGGTCAGATAATGAGATTAATGGACTTCGGTCCTTCTCGAACGAATGTGGGTTGGCGTAGACGTTCACCCATCGTGACCTGCGTTAATCCCGGTGGGAGAGATGTCGGTAGAAGATTATATTTCTTTTCTGAGGATTTTTCAATATTTTCGAAAAGTATACTGAGACATGTTTTTTCATTATTTTCAGTTGATATGTCGTTCAACCCGCTAGCTGTCATTCTGAACCAAAACAAACTCACCGGTCCTAATTACATTGATTGGAAACAAAACCTGGACATTGTCCTAACCGCCGAGGGTTATAAGTACGTGCTCACTGAGGAGTGTCCCCCTAAGCCCAGTGAGGATGCCAAACCTGAGCAGCGAGAGCCATATACGAGGTGGCAGAAAGCTGATGAGATGACCAGGTGCTACATCTTGGCTTCCATGTCAAGTGTACTGCAGCACCAGCATCAGTTGATGACCTCAGCCTACGATATGATGCTCAACCTCAGGGAGATGTTTGGACATCAGGGCAGGGTAGCCAAGCAGTCAGCTATGAGGAAACTCATGAATGCTAAGATGGCTGAGGGCACTTCAGTGAGAGATCACGTACTGGACATGATTGGTTGCATCAATGAGATCGAGGTATTGGGAGGTGAGATTGATGGGGAAACCCAGGTCGATATCATCCTTCAAAGCTTGCCTCCCAGTTTTGAGCAGTTTCGATTGAACTATAATATGGGGAATCTCTCATATTCACTTTCTGAGCTCATGACTACATTGGTGTCTGCTGAGAGCCTCTTCGCAGAGAAGAAGCAAGCCTTGGCTACTGTTGGTCCCTCAGGTTCCTCTGCTGGGCCCAAAGCCAGGAAGCAAAAGAGGAAGAGAGGCCAGAAAGCAGGAGCCAGTCATGGACCCAAGGCAGGCATTGCCAAGAAGCAGAAGCAGAAGCCGAGAGGAAAATGCTTTAGATGTGGCAAAGCAGGACATTGGAAGAAGGACTGCCCAAAGCCTCGAGGTACGTGTAAATTTTCCCTAGTCACTGAGACGTGTTTAGCGGCGATTCCCACGGATACTTGGTGTGTGGATTCGGGAGCCACTGATCACGTTTGTAATTCTTTGCAGGGGTTCCAAGTGACCCGGCTGCTTAGAGATGGAGAGTTGCAGGTCTACCTTGGGGATACTACCAGAGTTTCTGTGGCTGCAGTGGGAGTTATTAGTCTTTACTTTTCAGACTCTATTTTATATTTGAAAGATTGTCTTTATGTACCTAGTTTTCGAAAGAACTTGCTTTCAGTTTCGAAACTTGTTTTGGATGGTTATAAGTGTGTATTTTCTGATGGTTCGGTTTTTATAAGAAAATGCCAGAAACTTATATGTTCCGGTACATTGGTTGACAATCTGTTTTTAATCAAGACTTACTCCCCAGTTATGCAAAACACAGAAACTAGTAACTCATCACTAAATCATAATAAGAGAAAGGAATCTTCCCCTTTGAATCAGACTTATCTTTGGCACCTGAGACTAGGTCATATCAACCTTAGTAGGATTCAAAGGTTGGTCAAGAGTGGGTCTTTGGACTTACTAGATATTGACAACTATTCAACCTGTGAATCCTGCTTGGAGGGTAAAATGACCAAAAGGCCTTTTAAGGCGAAGGGGTATAGGGCCAAAGAGGTTTTAGAGCTGATTCATTCTGACGTGTGTGGGCCTATGTCAGTTCAGGCTAGATGTGGTTATGAGTATTTCGTGACTTTCACGGATGATTACTCTAGATATGGATACATATACCTGATGCGCCACAAGTCTGAATGCTTTGGCAAGTTCAGAGAATTCAAGGCAGAGGTGGAGAACCATCTGGGTAAGAGTATCAAGTCACTGCGGTCTGATCGCGGTGGCGAATACCTCTCTAGTGAATTTAGGACCTATTTGTCAGAGGAGGGTATTCAGACCCAGTTGTCTGCACCTGGCACACCCCAGCAGAATGGTGTAGCAGAGAGGAGGAACAGGACTCTTATGGAGATGGTTAGATCGATGATGAGTTACAGTGAGTTGCCTACCTCGTTTTGGGGTTATGCCTTAGAGACAGCATGTTTTATCCTCAACCTTGTTCCATCTAAGTCTGTGCCTACGACCCCAGTAGAGTTGGGGGGTGGGCGTAAGCCTACTCTGAGACATCTCAGGATTTGGGGTTGTCCAGCACATGTGCTCGAGGCAGATGCAGGCAAGTTAGAGGCGAGATCTAAGGTTATGCTGTTTGTAGGCTACCCCAAAGGAACGAGAGGTGGTTTATTCTATAGTCCTCAGGATCAGAAGGTGGTGGTCAGCACCAATGCCAGATTTCTTGAGGAGGACTATATTTTAGATCACAAGTCAAGCAGCAAGGTAGTATTGGAAGAGCTTAGAAGTCAGTCCACTATTCCAGATGCACACGTACAGGAAGACACACCACAGGAAACTGCACGCACTATCACAGATGATGCTCTTACACAGGCTGCGCCTCATCGTAGTGGGAGGGCTGTGAGACAGCCCGAGAGGTACATGGGTTTGGGTGAGTCTTCGGACTTTATCCCTGGTGCTCATGAACCAGACCCAGTTAACTACAATGAGGCTCTCCAGGATAAAGATGCAGATTCTTGGCAGAGAGCGATGATTGCTGAGATGGGTTCTATGGACTCAAATCAAGTCTGGGAGCTGGTAGACCTTCCTGATGGGTTTAGGCCTATTGGGTGCAAATGGGTCTACAAGCGAAAGAGAGGATCTGACGGGAGGGTTGAGACCTTCAAGGCTAGGCTTGTGGCGAAGGGGTATACTCAGAAAGAAGGGATCGATTATGAGGAGACTTTTTCCCCGGTAGCTATGCTTAAGTCGATCCGGATTCTCTTGGCCATAGCTGCTCATATGGATTATGAGATATGGCAGATGGACGTCAAGACAGCTTTCCTTAATGGAAGTCTTGAGGAGACCATCTTTATGCAGCAACCAGAGGGCTTCATTGTTAAGGGCCAAGAGCACAAGGTATGCAGGCTTAGGAGGTCCATTTATGGACTTAAGCAAGCATCCAGATATTGGAACATTCGTTTTGATGAGGTTATCCAGTCCTATGGATTCACTCAGTCTCCGGATTAGCAGTGTGTTTATTGCAGGCGTGATGGTGAGATAGTGGTGTTCCTCGTACTTTATGTAGATAACATTCTTCTTATTGGCAACAGTAAGAAGGTGTTGTCAGACGTAAAGGCATGGCTGTCCAGGCAATTCGATATGAAGGATTTGGGAGAGGCTGGACATATCCTTGGGATCAAGATTATTCGAGATCGTAGGAAATGTTCTCTGACTCTCTCACAGGCATCCTACATAGACACGATTCTGGCCCGTTTTAACATGCAGAACTCCAATAAGGGTTCACTACCTTTCAGGCATGGAGTGCATTTGTCTAAGGAGCAGTGTCCTAAGACTGCTGAAGAGATAGATGCCATGAAGGTGGTACCCTATGCTTCTGCAGTGGGTAGCCTCATGTATGCTATGTTGTGCACGAGGCCTGATATTTGCTTTGCTGTTGGCATGGTTAGCAGATATCAGAGTAACCCTGGGAAGGCTCACTGGGAGGCAGTAAAATGCATTCTCAAGTACTTGCGCAGGACGAGAGATTATGTCCTAGTTTATAGAGCGCAGGAGCTTGTACCATTGGGTTACACAGATTCGGACTTTCAAGGAGATATGGACAAGAGTAAGTCTACCTCTGGGTTTGTGTTTACTCTGGGAGGTGGAGCCATAGTATGGAAGAGTGTCAAGCAGAAATGCATGGCGGACTCTACCATGGAGGCCGAGTACGTTGCCGCTTCAGAGGCAGCGAAAGAGGCTGTATGGCTCAGGAGCTTCCTGATGGACTTGGATGTGGTTCCAGAGTTGCCTAGGTCTATCACAGTTTATTGTGATAACAATGGTGCAGTTGCTAACTCAAGGGAACCACGAGCCCATAAGGCGAGTAAACACATAGAGCGCAAGTACCACCTGATACGAGAGATCGTAAAGAGGGGAGACGTGATCGTGGCCAAGATAGCTTCAGAGGACAACCTTGCAGATCCTTTCACCAAGCCATTGACCCCAAAGGTCTTTGAGAGGCATGTGGAGGGCATGGGAGTCAGATTCTTGAGAGATCCAAGTCAGTGAGCTTAAAGGTGTTTTGGAGATTTCATTATGACAGCAGTGTAATAGCGGGTTGGACAGTTTTTGTACTTCTTAGCATAGCTTTGAGTATTAGTGGGAGATTGTTAGTTTTGAATACAGAAAAGCTATGGCTTGTATCAAAAACTAATATCCACAGATGACATATCATTTTGTTTCAGTATAAATCTGTTCCTTTATATCATAGAACTAGATAACGGGGTGTCGACAAACACAGTAGATACCGTTATTGGTTAAAGTATTGATATATAAAAGTATGCTCGTAACCGAGATAGTCTGAACATACTATCGGTATAGGTTATTGTGTGGTTTTGGAAATTGGTTTATCTAGACTAGTTTAAATCACACAGATATGCCCGGGGCATATTGAGCACGACCAGTTTGGATAGAATTGACTTGTACTGATCGGTGTAGTCAATTCGGTCCTAGTATTCCGTCTCTCAATCCCGAGATTGGGACGGGCGTGAGGGTTGGATGTTGTATGCTTTGATTTGCCAAAGAGTGAGGTCAATTGAGGCCAATACCTCGGTAAGTTGGGTATGCGGTGTTTAGTTTCTTGCGTGCTGTTGCTAGTCGGAGGAATCCACGTACCGGTTCGTCGGGTTGATGGTGCTCCCGAGATGAGCTCGTAAGGTTATTATACTAAACCCGGCCGGTGAACTTTATGTTCGGTATAATAAGAGGTCGAGTGGTACTAATCTCGGAAACCAAGAAGTCGGTGAATTAATTTGTCAGTAAATTGATAAATCGACGAGCACTAGATCTTTAATGTGGGGAGATAGAAGAAATAATAATGGCGCGATGTAAAGTCGTTTTCGAGCGGTAGTTCCATAATTGGTCCGTTAGTGGTACAACCGATTATGTGTTTGACTAATCGGCAAGGTAAATTAATTAATCCAAAGGGTTTAATTAATATTTAATCGACGAAGTGAATTTAGAAATTAATTCGATTTTGAATTAATTAATTCTAAAGGTTCGATTAAATTAAATTAACAAAGTGGATTAAATAAATTAATTTAAAAGGGTCGATTGGAGTTGATTAGTCGGGAAGACTTAGCGGTTAACGAAAGTCAAATTTTAAGACCTAACTCGAGAGCCCATTAGGTCTCCAATCGAGCTTCTATAAATAGAAAGCTTTAGCCCTAAGAAATTAGAAGTGTGGCTTGAAAGACAAGAAATTTGTCTTGCAAAGAAAGAAAGGGGTTAGAGAGAGATTTGAAAAAAAATTGAATCTTTCTCGAAGTCACCCAGTCCTTTATTTCTCCCGAATCTTTCTCCAACCAAAAGGTTTCATCTTTGATAGTTGCTGGACATTTTATTCTCGCTGGGTTTTTCTTTTTCGAAAGGGTTTTCTAGCGGACTGCTGCCGCGCGTTTTTTCCTGCTGCAAGTTTTTTTTCCTTCGACTGGGCTGTTGAGAATCGGCGCTCTGATCCAGATGTTATTCACGTAATGATCTTCTACATGTTTGTAGAGTGATCCGTGGCAACGTCCGTACAGATCGAGGCTGATGCTCCAGTTTTTTGGTTGGGTTTTCTCGGACTTGCGCAGCAGTGTGGTTGGCAGCGGCACTAGCTAGAAAATTCTCGGCGGGTGGATTAATTTGGAGCAACTTAGTACACAGCTTGTTGAGCAGCTAGCTTGCAATTGATTTAGCAACTAGTTTGCAATTTAATTGAACCAGATTTTTGGTTAATTTTGGAGAAATTCGAGCAGCCCCTTTTGGTAGTTCTCATCGGCTTAGTTAGCAAATCCCGTTAGATTATTGCCCACCCAATATTCGGGATTTCTAAGGAGAATCGATTGGATTTCTTTTGGAAATCGTAGCAGATTTTATTTGGTATTCTTTAATCGAGGGACTTCGCTACAAAAGGTATAATCTTTAAGTTCCGCTTTAATTAAAGATTTAATTTTTTGTGTCCCGATTAGTAAATCAAATAAGTATAAGCCTAGATCCGTTCATGGGTAAACTAATTTGAGCCTGAGCTTGGTCGAAAGCTTCTGATTCTGGAATGCATAGCACGAAAGTGAGGTTTTCGATTTAGCCCGGGCTTGTTCAGTTTTCCTTCAACTCAACCTTCTTATTATACCAGACATAAAGTCCACCGGCCGGGTTTAGTATAATAAACCTTACGAGCTCATCTCGGGAGCACCATCAACCCAGTGAACCGGTACGTGGATTCCTCCAACTGCAACGGCACGTAAGTAGCTAAACACTGCATACCTAACCTACCGAGGTATAGGCCTCAATTGACCGCACTCTTTGGTACATCAAAGCATACGATATCCAACTCTCACGCCCGTCCCAATCTCGGGATTTAGAGACTAAATAGGACTGAATTGACTACACCGATCAGTATAAGTCAATTCTATCCAAATTGGTCGTGCTCAATATGCCCCGGGCATATCCATGTGATTTAATTAGTCTAGATAAACTAATTTCCAAACCACACGATAACCTATACCGATAGTATGTTCAGACTATCTCAGGTACGAGCATACTTTTTATATATCAATACTTTAACCAATAACGGTATCTACTATGTGTTTCCACACCCCGTTATCTAGTTCTATAATATAATGGATTAATTTAATACTGAAACAAAATGATATCTCATCTGTGGATATTAGTTTTTGATACAAGCCATAGTTTTCCTGTATTCAAAACTAACAGTCTCTCACTAATACTCAAAGCTTTGCTAAGAAGTACAAAAACCGTCCAACCCGCTATTATACTGTTGTCATAATGAAATCTACAAAACACCATTAAGCTCACTCACATGGCTCCCTCAAGAATCTGACTCCCATGCCCTCCACATGTCTCTCAAAGACCTTTGGGGTCAATGGCTTTGTGAAAGGATCTGCAAGGTTGTCATCTGATGCTATCTTGGCCACGATTACTGAAAGATTTTGGTAGGATATGGGTTTGCACTTGCTAAATTTACCACGCAACAAAAATTTCTATTAAATCGGAATCTTAGAAAAGTACCTTTGAAGCGTGCACCTGGTGATTCTCTTGTATGCCTCAAGACTATGACTTCACGTTGTGTGGGCAATGAACTAGAAGTCAATTGATCAGCTACTCACCATAATCCACCTGCTAGAAAACTCTAGCCCCGCAGCACCTGGCACGTACTATAAGCGCACCGCCCGTAGAGAGAGAAAGCTACGCGCAGCTGGTATAAACCAAGGCCAAAATTTCAGCCACTAGAAACCCAAAAACCTGCTGCACACTTTCTTGAAAATTCAACTTGGAGAGAGAAATGTTTTCTCTCTATAGAATTTTCTCTCTGTAGAAATCCTGTGGATAAATTGTGTTGAATTGTGTGACTGATCCCTTGTCTATTTATAGAGTTACAAGAGAGACTCCAAGTTGGTTTAGGATTGGTCTTCCTACTGGGTTTCTGTTTTCATTCAATCCTGTTTCTGGACTGATACAGATTCTATTTCCTTCAATCCTGTTCCTGGACTGATACACTCTCAACTGTCACAGGGATTCACTTATCCCAATCCGGTTCCTGGGATGAATCACTCCCAACTGACACAGGGATTCACTTATCTCAAACCAGTTCCTGGGATGATTCACAACCAACTGACACAAGGATTAATTAATTTCTAAATTAATTAAATCTACCTTTGTCAACAACCCAGTACATAATTAATCATACCACTAACGGACTAATTATCGCACTACCAACCTACACCAGAATTGCTTCCGGAATAACTTAATTAAATTATATTCATTTAATCTCCCCACATCAAAGATATAGTGCTCGTTAATTAAAATTAATTTACTGATAAATTAATTAATTAACTTTTTTAATTCTGAGACTAGTACCACTCGACCCTTTTACTATACCGGACATAAGTCCACCGGCCGGGTTTAGTATAATAAACATTTCGAGTTCATCTCGGGAGCACCATCACCCCGGACGCACCGGTACATGGTTTTCTTTCGACAAGCAGCAGCACACCAAGTAACTAAACACGCGCACCCAACCTACCGAGACTATTGGCCACATTTGACCTCACCCATTGGCAGATCAAAGTACACTATGTCTAATCCTCATGCCCACTCGAGTCTAGGGATTTAGAGATAGAATACAAGGATCGATTTGTCTATTAAATCACTACAAGAGAAATCATTCCTAAGAGTCAAGTTCAATATGCCCCGGGCATATCTATATGATTCAATTAGTTTAGACAAACTAATTATCTGAATCACATAATAACCTAGACCGACAGTTTGTCCAAAGCTGTCTCGGTTACGAACCTCATTTATATATTATGTCTTTCAACCAATGATGAGATCTACTGTGTCACACCAGAACCTCATCATCTACTTGCATAATATAAATGGACATAAACATGCACAACAAAATATGATTGAAACACAAATCGATATATTAAACTGGGAAACTGTACAATACAAGCATAGCTTATGTATTCTACTCCAACAATCTCCCACTAATACTTAAGCTGTGCTTTAAGTATACAACTGCATACAATCCTACCCAATCTGCTGCTATCTATCTAGAAAAACTGTCAAGGCTCTCCTAAGCATCTGATTGCCTTGCCCTTCACGTGAGCCTCAAAGACTTTAGAAGTCAATGTTTTCGTGAACGGATCTGCAAGGTTATCCTGTGATGCTATCTTAGCCACGACCACGGCTACCCTCTTTATGATGTCTCGTATCAGGTAGTACTTGCGCTGTATATGTTTACTCGCCTTGTGGGCTCGTGGTTCCTTCGAGTTTGCTACTGCACCATTGTTATCACAATAAACCGTGATAGACTATGGCAAACCAGGAATCACATCTAAGTCCACTAGGAAGTTCTTGAGCCATACTGCTTCTTTCGCTGCCTCTGATGCGGCAACATACTCAGCCTCCATGGTAGAGTCCGCCAAGCATTTCTGCTTGACACTCCGCCAAACTATGGCTCCACCTCTCAGAGTAAACACATACCCTGAGGTAGACCTGCTCTTGTCCCTGTCGCCTTGGAAATCTGAATCTGTGTAACCTCGGGGTACAAGCTCAGATGCCTGATAGACCAGAACTTGGTCCCTCGTTCTGCGCAAATACTTGAGAACGCATTTTACTGCCTCCCGAAGAGCTTTCCTGGGGTTACTCTGATATCTGATCACCATACCAACGGCATAACAGATATCAGGCCTCGTACACAATATGGCATACATGAGACTTCCTACTGCCGAAGCATATGGAACTGTCTTCATGGTCTCTATCTCCTTAACAGTCTTAGGAGACTGTTCCTTAGATAGAAACACTCTATGCCTAAAAGGTAGAAAACCTTTCTTGGAGTTCTGCATGTTAAAACGGGCCAGAATCGTGTCTGTGTATGAAGCTTGGGAGAGCGTTAGCGAACGTTTCCTACGATCTCGAATAATCTTGATCCCAATGATATGTCCCGCTTCCCCTAAGTCCTTCATATCAAATTGCTTGGACAGTCATGCCTTTACGTCTGATAACACTTTCTTGTTGTTGCCAAACAATAGAATGTCATCTACGTAAAGCACAAGAAACACCATTGAGTTTCCATCACGTCTACGATATACACATTGCTCATCCAGACACCGAGTAAATCCAAAGGACTGGATTACTTCATCAAACCGCATGTTCCAATATCTGAATGCCTGCTTAAGTCTATAAATAGACCTCTTAAGCCTGCAAACCTTATGCTCTTGGCCTTTTTCAATGAATCCCTCTGGTTACTGCAGAAAGATGGTTTCCTCAAGACTTCCATTTAAGAAAGCTGTCTTGACATCCATCTGCCAAATCTCACAATCCATATGAGCAGCTATGGCCAAGAGAATTCAGATTGACTTAAGCATGGCTACCGGAGAGAAGGTTGCCTCATAATCGATTCCTTCTTTCTGAGTATACCCCTTCGCCACCAGCCTAGCTTTAAAGGTTTCCACTTTCCTGTCAGGTTCTCTCTTACGTTTGTAGACCCACTTGCATCCAATGGGCTTAAACCCATCAGGCAGGTCCACAAGCTCCCAGACTTGATTGTGGTCCATTGACCCCATCTCGGATATCATTGCCTTACACGAAGATTCTGCATCTTTATCTCAAAGCACCTCATTGTAGTTAACTGGGTCAGGTTCAGGCACACTTGGGACTAGGTCTGAAGACTCTCCCACTCCAATGAACCTGTCTGGCTGTCTCACAACCCTCCCACTACGACGAGGCACCGCCTGTGTAGGCGCATCATCTGTGATCTCATGTGCAGTGTGTGGTGTATCTACTTGTGCTGGTGCATCAGGATTAGTAGTTTGTCGTCTAAGCTCTTCTAGTACTATCTTACTCTTGGGCTTGTGGTCTAAGACATAGTCCTCTTCTAAAAATCTAGCGTTGGTACTAACCACCACCTTCTGATCTTTAGGACTATAGAATAGACAACCTTTCATTCCTCAAAGATATCCTACAAACAGCATTAATTCTTTTCTTGCATCTAACTTAGCCGTATCTGCCTTAAGCACATGTGCTGGGCAGCCCCAAACTCTGAGATGTCTTAGACTGGGCTTTCGCCCGTTCCACAACTCTACTGGGATTGAAGGCACGGTTTTAGATGGTACAATATTAAGAATATACATTGTCATTTCCAAGGCATATCCCCAGAATGAACTTGGCAAATCACTATAGCTGATCATGGATCTAACCATTTCCATAAGAGTCCGATTCCTCCTTTATGCTACACCATTCTGCTGTGGCGTGCCAGGTGCAGACAACTGAGACTGAATTCCTACCTCAGTGAGGTAATCTAGAAATTCATGGGACAGGTACTCCCCACCACGATCTGAACGTAATGTCTTAATACTCTTACCATGATGCTTCTCCACATCTGCCCGAAACTCTTTGAACTTGCCAAAACATTCGGACTTGTGCCGCATTATATAAATGTATCCGTACCTAGACTAGTCATCCGTGAACGTCACGAAATACTCATATCCCCCTCGTGCTTGGACCGTCATAGGTCCACACAAGTCAGAATGAATCAACTCTAATACTTCTTTAGCTCTATAGCCTTTTGCTTTAAAAGGTCTCTTGGTCATCTTACCTTCCAAGCAAGATTCGCAGGTTGCATAACTGTCAATATCTAATGAACCCAAAGGTCCATCATTGACCAACCTCTGAATCCTACTAAGGTTTATATGACCTAGTCTTAGATGCCAAAGATAGGTTTGATTCATTTCAGAAGGTTTGTTCCTCTTATTAATGTTAGATTCTAAGCTATCTATCTCTATGTTTTGCGCAACAGGGGAGTTAGAGTTAACCACAAACAAATTGTCCGCCAATGAACCAGAACAAATAAGTTTTCCATTTCTTCTAATAACAACACAGTCATCAAAAAAAAAAAAAAACTTATACCCATTCTTTAAGAGTTTAGAAACTGAAATCCAGTTCTTTCTAAAACTCAGTACATAAAGACAATTAGCTAACTCTAAACTAGAATTTTTGAAATTCAACTTAACTACTCTCACTGCTTCTACTGAAACTCTTGTAGTGTCGCCCAAGTAGATATCCAATTCGCCTTCTCTAAGCTTCTGGGTTACTTGGAACCCTTGCAAAGAATTACACACATGGTCAGTGGCACCTGAATCCACACACCAAGTATCTGTGGGAATCGCCGCTGAACATGTCTCAGTAATTAAGGCATAATTTATCGTACTTATAAGCTTTGGACAATCCGCTTTCCAATGTCCCGTCTTATTGCACTTGAAGCACTTGTCTTTCGACTTCTTCTTTGCAATATCTGGCTTAGGCGCAATTTGTGCCTTTTTAGCTACTCCCTCGAGCTTTCTCTTCTTATTTCCAGCCTCAGGCTCAGAGGAAGATTCTAAAGCTTCGACTGCGACTAAAACTCGCTTCTTCTCTTGAAGAAGACTTTTAGCCGCCATCAACTCTACCAAGAGCTTGGATGAACTCCACAACATCTTACTTATGTTGTAGTTCAACCAAATCCGCTCATAGTTTTGAGGCAAGCTCTAGAGGACAATATCGGCTTTGGTTTCACCAACGATTTTGCCTCTCACTACCTCAACCTTGTTGATGTTACTAATCATGTCAATGACACGATCTCTCACAGGAGAACTCTCAGCCCTAAGGACAATGTCCAAGTTACGAATTCCATCGACATTATTAGTTCCAGTTAAATTGTTGTTTTTCAAAATAGCAGCTAAAGGATTGAATGCCATATTGATTTAAACTGGAAAGTAAACAAACAGTGTTTCAGTTATATATGCTAGAATTTTTGAATTTATGAAAATTCAATTTAATTATTGATTTCCCTCAAAACAATAATATTAATCCACCAACATCTCATCCACCGGGATTCTCGCAAGCCACGCAGTGTGGACGTTTACGCTAACCCACATTCGTTTAAGAATAACCAAGTTCATTAACTACACTATCTGACCAACGATCTTTTGATCAATGTAGCTAATAGTCGGTGCTTTCAGCCGTACAAGTAAACAGCGTAACCTCGCGGGAGGAATACTGAAGATCGTACACTAAGTGTGTGTCATTACGTAACTTCTGAGTTTGTTACCTTAGGATAGTGCGCCTCAGATGGAGAGGGTGTCACATTTCTCCAAGTTAAACTCGCTCTAGTCATCTTACTCAGAAGCTCATAGTCTAGCGATCTCGGGGCTGGACTCATCCGAATGGAGGAAGGCCCTAATGCCAACGCGCAAGCCCACCCACATCGCATATGAACCCGTAATGGTGGCCATGGGGATATAACACAACCCGCTCCCACTTAGATTTCCAAATTGAGGGTTTTTCCAGTTTTAACATGTAATTAACTAACCTAAGTTATATGCAACCATAAAACCAGACATGCTTTAATTCATGCATCTAAAATACAGCATAAAAATAAAGCATAAAAATTAAAACAATAAATACGTAAAATAAATTTCCCGACTATTATGGTTTTAATTGCTTCCATCATTTGCCTTGATCTCGTGTCCCGTCACGTCACTCGATGGAGAAAGTATTAAACTTCAAAAAATGAAAACTGGAGGAAAAACGGGCCAAAAACAGCTCGAACGGCCCGAACGGGTCGCCCGGGCCGCACGGGCAGCAGCACGGCCCGATTGCCGCACTGCCCGCGAGGGCCGTGCGCGCGCAGCCCACTGCGCGTGCGTCCAGCGCACGTGGTCTCTACGCACGGCCCAAAGCGCGCGGCCCCTGCGCGAGCGGTCCACGCCTGGCAGCGACTGCTGCGTGCAGTGACTGCTGCGCGCTGTTGTTGCCTGTTGCTGCGTTTTTCGCCTACCGGCAGCGATTTTGTTGTTGGCAAACGTTGCCGGCGTCGCCTCCTGCCGCCAACTCCTCCTTTGCTTTTTCCCACTATTAGTTTTTGATACAAGCCATAGCTTTTCTATATTAAACATTTGACTGATAGAGAAGGTAAATTAATTAATCTGAAAGGTTTAATTAATATTGAATCGACAAAGTGAATTTAGAAATTAATTCAATTTTGAATTAATTAATTCTAAGGGTTCGATTAAATTAAATTAACAAAGTGGATTAAATAAATTAATTTAAATGGGTCAATTGGAGTTGATTAGTCGGGAAGACTTAGCGGTCAACGAAAGTCAAATTTAAAGGCCTAACTCGAGAGCCCATTACGTCTCCATAGAAGCTCCCTATAAATACAACTTGTTGGGCAAGAAATTAATTAAGAAACTTGAAGTCCAAGAAAGGGCTAGAGTGAGAAAGTTTAGCTTAGAGAGAAAACATCGTCTTCCTCGTCGAAGTTCCTTCTCGAAGTCAGCTAAGATAGCTTTCTCCTTCGGAAGATTTTTTTATTATTCTGCCCAGATTATTTTATCCAACAGCCGGCCAGTTTTTAAAGAACAGTGCAGACTGGATTTCTTCAACAATTTTATCGGCGCTGTTTCTTCAAGAAAAACCCGGTACTGTTTTTTTTGTCCAGTGCCCTGAGCCGGCCTATTTGTACGTTGATCTTCTAAAATTGAGTGATCCGTGCATATGGGCTGTACATATCGGGATTGGTCCAATCTAGCAGTTTCCGGCGTAGTAATTTTATAGAGCCCAGCGATGGTTTTCTTGCGCAAAGGGTTTTCTAGCGCAGCAGTTTTTTAAACAAAAAAAAAAATCTGGGCAGTCCAATTTTAAAGAGTTTTGAGTTTTCTTCCGATACAAGTTTCTTGGATTTCTAATTTCGCCGTGAGTAACTCCGTAGATGATAGCCCACACTATCTAGGAGTTCGTATTGGAGATATTCTTCGGATTTCTTGTGGAAGTTGTGTCAAAGATTGGATTTTTCTTTAAGAAAGGGACTTCGCTACAAAAGGTATAATCTTTAAATTCCGCTTTTATTAAAGATCGAATCTTTTGTGTCCCGATTAATAAATTAAATAAGTATAAGCCTAGATCCGTTCATGGGTAAACTAATTTGAGCCTGAGCTTGGTCGAAAGCTTCCGATTCTGGAATGCATTGCACGAAAGTGAGGTTTTCGATTTAGCCCGGGCTTGTTCAGTTTTTCTTCAAATTGGTATCAGAGCTTTGGTTTCGGTCTTATACTTGTTTGATTTATTACATGGCTTTATTTTGGCATTATTATTTTTGTCGAAATGCTTAAACAGGTGGTTATTGGTTTCCCGGCTATTATGGTAAAAATTTAATCTTCATTCATAAACCCCGGGACATGTCCGGGCTCATTTTATTTTTGAATGGAAATTTATGTAATAGTAATAACCACGAGCTGGAAGCCGTGTAGGATTAGAAAAATCTTGTAGTAGGATTTGATCTAATCATGTCGTCTTTAAATTCCTAGAAAAACGCCTTTGTATATTGGAAGTTATGTACTATGACGAAGACGTTATTTTGGATAACTTATATTCGCGGGTTTTGGTTTATCGTAATTTTGGGTGATTCCTAATTACGTAGTAAAGCGAGAAAACCCGGGGGAATAGAGAGGAATCCAAATAACGAGTGGGAGCGACACGACAAGAAGTGTCACCGAGGCATCAAGGAATCAACGATAGAGAAGGCCATGAGAGTCGGGAAATTTTATTTGTTTAATTTCCCGTATTTATGTCTTTTCGTTGATTGTGTGATTTTCGTTTAATTTTGCATGAACGAAATCCAAACCAAATTCTTTTTAAAAGGTAATGTTAATTAACTAAGGTAGATTATTTGCATATTAAAACTCCAACGGTTTTATGGGTGCGAATATCCATAGTTAAGATATTGCATGTTAAAACGTAAAAATCCTCAAAATTAATTAAATTCGTGGGTTTTGGTTTAATCATAATTTTGGGTGATTCCTAATTATGTAGAAAACCGAGAAAACCCGGGTTTTGGTTTAATCGTAATTTTGGGTGATTCCTAATTACGTAGAAAACCGAGAAAACCAAGGCGAATTGAAATTAATTAAAAATCTAAGTGGGAGCGGGTTTGTTAATGATTGCTTACATTAATGAGATCGAGGTATTGGGAGGTGAGATTGATGGGGAAACCCAGGTCGATATCATCCTTTAGAGCTTGCCTCCCAGTTTTGAGCAGTTTCGATTGAAGTATAATATGGGGAATCTCTCATATTCACTTTCTGAGCTCATAACTGTATTGGTGTCTGCTGAGAGCCTCTTCGAAGAGAAGAAGCAAGCCTTGGCTACTGTTGGTCCCTCTGGTTCCTCTACTGGGCTCAAAGCCAGGAAGCAAAAGAGGAAGAGAGGCCAGAAAGCAGGAGCCAGTCACGGACCCAAGGCGGGCATTGCCAAGAAGCAGAAGCCGAGAGGTAAATGCTTCAGATGTGGCAAAGCGGGACATTGGAAGAAGGACAGCCCAAAGCCTCGAGGTATGTGTAAATTTTCCCTAGTCACTGAGACATGTTTAGCGGCGATTCCCAAAGATACTTGGTGTGTGGATTCAGGAGCCACATATCATGTTTGTAATTCTTTGCAGGGGTTCCAAGTGACCCGGCTGCTTAGAGAGGGAGAGTTGCAGGTCTACCTTGGGGATACTACCAGAGTTTCTGTGGCTGCAGTGGAGTTATATGTCTTTACTTTTCAGACTCTATTTTATATTTAAAGGATTGTCTTTATGTACCTAGTTTTCAAAAGAACTTGCTTTCGGTTTCGAGACTTGTTTTGGATGGTTATAAGTGTGTATTTTCTGATGGTTCAGTTTTTATTGGAAAATGCCATAAACTTATATGTTCTGGTACATTGGTTGACAATTTGTTTTTAATTAAGACTTACTCCCCAGTTATGCAAAACACAGAAACTAGTAACTCATCACCGAATCATAATAAGAGAAAAGAGTCTTCCCCTTTGAATCAAACTTTTCTTTGGCACCTGAGACTAGGTCATATCAACCTTAGTAGGATTCAAAGGTTGGTCAAGAGTGGGTCTTTGGGCTTACTAGATATTGACAGCTATTCGACCTGTGAGTCCTGCTTGGAGGGTAAAATGACCAAGAGGCCTTTCAAGGCCAAGGGGTATAGGGCCAAGGAGGTTTTAGAGCTGATTCATTCTGATGTGTGTGGGCCTATGTCAGTTCAGGCTAGAGGTAGTTATGAGTATTTCGTGACTTTCACGGATGATTACTCTAGATATGGATACATATACCTGATGCGCCACAAGTCTGAATGCTTTGGCAAGTTCAGAGAATTCAAGGCAGAGGTGGAGAACCATCTGGGTAAGAGTATCAAGTCACTGCGGTCTGATCGCGGGGGCGAATATCTCTCTAGTGAATTTAGGACCTATTTGTCAGAGGAGGGTATTCAGACCCCGTTGTCTGCACCTGGCACACCCCAGCAGAATGGTGTAGCAGAGAGGAGGAACAGGACTCTTATGGAGATGGTTAGATCGATGATGAGTTACAGTGAGTTGCCTACCTCGTTTTGGGGTTATGCCTTGGATACAGCATGTTTTATCCTCAACCTTGTGCCATCTAAGTCTGTGCCTACGACCCCAGTAGAGTTGTGGAGTGGGCGAAAGCCTAGTCTGGGACATCTCAGGATTTGGGGTTGTCCAGCACATGTGCTCGAGGCAGAGGCAGGCAAGTTAGAGGCGAGATCCAAGGTTATGCTGTTTATAGGCTACCCCAAAGGAACGAGAGGTGGTTTATTTTATAGTCCTCAGGATCAGAAGGTGGTGGTCAGCACCAATGCCAGATTTCTTGAGGAGGACTATATTTTAGATCACAAGTCAAGCAACAAGGTAGTATTGGAAGAGCTTAGAAGTCAGTCCACTATTCCAGATGCACACGTACAAGAAGACACACCACAAGAGACTGCACACACTATCACAGATGATGCTCTTGCACAGGCTGTGCCTCGTCGCAGTGGGAGGGTTGTGAGACAGCCCGAGAGGTACATGGGTTTGGGTGAGTCTTCGGACTTTATCCCTGGCGCTCATGAACCAGACCTAGTTAACTACAATGAGGCTCTCCAGGATAAAGATGCAGATTCTTGGCAGAGAGTGATGATTGCTAAGATGGGTTCTATGGACTCAAATCAAGTCTGGGAGCTGGTAGACCTTGCTGATGGGTTTAGGCCTATTGGGTGCAAATGGGTTTACAAGCGAAAGAGAGGATCTGATGGGAGGGTTGAGACCTTCAAGGCTAGGCTTGTGGTGGAGGGTATACTCAGAAAGAAGGGATCGATTATGAGGAGACCTTTTCCCCGGTAGCTATGCTTAAGTCAATCCGGATTCTCTTGGCCATAGCTGCTCATATGGATTATGAGATTTGGCAGATGGACGTCAGGACAGCTTTCCTTAATGGAAGTCTTGAGGTGACCAATTTGAAGGAAAACTGAACTAGCCCGGGCTAAATCGAAAACCTCACTTTCGTGCTATGCATTCCAGAATCGGAAGCTTTTGACCAAGATCAGGCTCAAATTAGTTTACCCATGAACGGATCTAGGCTTATACTTATTTAATTTATTAATCGGGACACAAAAAATTAAATCTTTAATTAAAGCGGAACTTAAAGATTATACCTTTTGTAGCGAAGTCCCTTAATTAAAGAAAACCAAATAAAATCTGCTGCGATTTCCACAAGAAATCCAATCGATTCTCCAATACAAACTCCGAGATAGTTTGGGCTATCTTCTACGGAGTTACCCACGAGCAATTGAAGAAAACCCAGAAAAATTGCTCTTCAAGATAACTCAAAAATCTGTCCAAAGGTGCTGCCTTTACACTGCCGGACTGTCGCTGCCCTTCACGAAGTCCAGTCGATCTGCACCACCGCCTTCATGGATCACCCACCGAAGAGGAGATCAACGCGAAGGTCGGCAGGATCAAGCACGCCGAGTAGAAGAGCAGCCGCTGGACTGCTGCGCTATTTCCTTGCAGCGCAAGAAAAAACGGGATTAAAAACTGGGCAGCGATTTCCTTAAAAAAACTGGCAGCAGCGATTCAATAAAACCAAGGGACCAATCGAAGGGACAAAGTTGATCTTGAAGAAGAAAGATCCTAGCTGACTTCGAGGAGAAGATTCGAAGAAAAAAAATTTCTCACTCTAAGCTAGACTTTCTCTTACTAGCCAAAAACTTGGCTGCCAAGTTTTCTTATCTTAGGGTTTTTGCTGCCCATTATTTTGTATTTATAGTAGCTCGATTGGAGACCTAATGGGCTCTCGAGTTAGGCCTTAAAATTTGACTTTCGTTGATCGCTAAGTCTTCCCGACTAATCAACTCCAATCGACCCTTTTAAATTAATTTATTTAATCCACTTTGTTAATTTAATTTAATCGAACCCTTAGAATTAATTAATTCAAAAATAGAATTAATTTCTAAATTCACTTCGTGGATCAAATTTAATTAAACCCTTCGGATTAATTAATTTACCTTGTCGATTAGTCAAACGCATAATCGGTCGTACCACTAACGGACCAATTATGGAACTACCGCTCGAAAAAGTCTTTACATCGCGCCATTATTATTTCTTCTATCTCCCCACATTAAAGATCTAGTGCTCGTCGATTTATCAATTTACTGACAAATTAATTCACCGACTTCTTGGTTTCCGAGATTAGTACCACTCGACCTTTTATTATACCGAACATAAAGTTCACTGGCCAGGTTTAGTATAATAACCTTACGAGCTCATCTCGGGACCACCATCAACCCGGCGAACCGGTACGTGGATTCCTCAGACTAGCAACGGCACGCAAGATGCTAAACACCGCATACCCAACTTACCGAGGTATTGGCCTCAATTGACCTCACTCTTTGGCAAATCAAAGCACACGATATCCAACCCTCACGCCCGTCCCAAACCACACAATAACCTATACCGATAGTATGTTCAGACTATCTCAGTTACGAGCATACTTTTTATATATCAATATTTTAACCAATAACGGTATCTACTGTGTTTGTCGACACCCCGTTATCTAGTTCTATGATATAAAAGAACAGATTTATACTGAAACAAAATGATATGTCATCTGTGGATATTAGTTTTTTATACAAGCCATAGCTTTTCTGTATTCAAAACTAACTATCTCCCACTAATACTCAAAGCTATGCTAAGAAGTACAAAAACTGTCCAACCCGCTATTACACTGCTGTCATAATGAAATCTCCAAAACACCTTTAAGCTCACTGACTTGGCTCTCTCAAGAATCTGACTCCCATGCCCTCCACATGCCTCTCAAAGACCTTTGGGGTCAATGGCTTGGTGAAAGGATCTGCAAGGTTGTCCTCTGAAGCTATCTTGGCCACGATCACGTCTCCCCTCTTTACGATCTCTCGTATCAGGTGGTACTTGCGCTCTATGTGTTTACTCGCCTTATGGGCTCGTGGTTCCCTTGAGTTAGCAACTGCACCACTGTTATCACAATAAACTGTGATAGACCTAGGCAACTCTGGAACCACATCCAAGTCCATTAGGAAGCTCCTGAGCCATACAGCTTCTTTCGCTGCCTCTGAAGCGGCAACGTACTCGGCCTCCATGGTAGAGTCCACCATGCATTTCTGCTTGACACTCTTCCATACTATGGCTCCACCTCCCAGAGTAAACACAAACCCAGAGGTAGACTTACTCTTGTCCATATCTCCTTGAAAGTC
Organism: Knoxia roxburghii; assembly: GCA_030378225.1. Taxonomy (NCBI): domain Eukaryota; kingdom Viridiplantae; phylum Streptophyta; class Magnoliopsida; order Gentianales; family Rubiaceae; genus Knoxia; species Knoxia roxburghii. The sequence continues at coordinate 28,825,952 of CM059416.1, read as the reverse complement.
CGAATCTGTGTAACCCAATGGTACAAGCTCCTGCGCTCTATAAACTAGGACATAATCTCTCGTCCTGCGTAAGTACTTGAGAATGCATTTTACTGCCTCCCAGTGAGCCTTCCCAGGGTTACTCTGATATCTGCTAACCATGCCAACGGCAAAGCAAATATCAGGCCTCGTGCACAACATAGCATACATGAGGCTACCCACTGCAGAAGCATAGGGTACCGCCTTTATGGCATCTATCTCCTCAGCAGTCTTAGGACACTGCTCCTTAGACAAATGCACTCCATGCCTAAAGGGTAGTGAACCCTTCTTGGAGTTCTGCATGTTAAAACGGGCCAGAATCGTGTCTATGTAGGATGCCTGTGAGAGAGTCAGAGAACATCTCCTACGATCTCGAATAATCTTGATCCCAAGGATATGTCCAGCCTCTCCCAAATCCTTCATATCGAATTGCCTGGACAGCCATGCTTTTACGTCTGACAACACCTTCTTACTGTTGCCAATAAGAAGAATGTCATCTACATAAAGTACGAGGAACACCACTATCTCACCATCACGCCTGCAATAAACACACTGCTCATCCGGAGACTGATTGAATCCATAGGACTGGATAACCTCATCAAAACGAATGTTCCAAGATCTGGATGCTTGCTTAAGTCCATAAATGGACCTCCTAAGCCTGCATACCTTGTGCTCTTGGCCCTTAACAATAAAGCCCTCTGGTTGCTGCATAAAGATGGTCTCCTCAAGACTTCCATTAAGGAAAGCTCTCTTGATGTCCATCTGCCATATCTCATAATCCATATGAGCAGCTATGGCCAAGAGAATCTGGATCGACTTAAGTATAGCTACCGGGGAAAAGGTCTCCTCATAATCGATCCCTTCTTTCTGAGTATACCCCTTCGCCACAAGCCTAGCCTTGAAGGTCTCAACCCTCCCGTCAGATCCTCTCAGGAAGGTCTACCAGCTCCCAGACTTGATTTGAGTCCATAGAACCCATCTCAGCAATCATCGCTCTCTGCCAAGAATCTGCATCTTTATCCTGGAGAGCCTCATTGTAGTTGACTGGGTCTGGTTCATGAGCACCAGGGATAAAGTCCGAAGACTCACCCAAACCCATGTACCTCTTGGGCTGTCTCACAGCCCTCCCACTACGACGAGGCGCAGCCTGTGTAAGAGCATCATCTGTAATAGTGTGTGCAGTTTCCTGTGGTGTGTCTTCCTGTACGTGTGCATCTGGAATAATGGACTGACTTCTAAGCTCTTCCAATACTACCTTGCTGCTTGACTTGTGATCTAAAATATAGTCCTCCTCAAGAAATCTGGCATTGGTGCTGACCACCACCTTCTGATCCTGGGGACTATAAAATAAACCACCTCTCGTTCCTTTGGGGTAGCCTACAAACAGCATAACCTTAGATCTCGCCTCTAACTTGCCTGCATCTGCCTCGAGCACATGTGCTGGACAACCCCAAATCCTGAGATGTCTCAGACTAGGCTTACGCCCACCCCACAACTCTACTGGGGTCGTGGGCACAGACTTAGATGGCACAAGGTTGAGGATAAAACATGTTGTGTCTAAGGCATAACCCCAAAATGAGGTAGGCAACTCACTGTAACTCATCATCGATCTAACCATCTCCGTAAGAGTCCTGTTCCTCCTCTCTGCTACACCATTCTGCTGGGGTGTGCCAGGTGCAGACAACTTGGTCTGAATACCCTCCTCTGACAAATAGGTCCTAAATTCACTAGAGAGGTATTCGCCACCGCGATCAGACCGCAGTGACTTGATACTCTTACCCAGATGGTTCTCCACCTCTGCCTTGAATTCTCTGAACTTGCCAAAGCATTCAGACTTGTGGCACATCATGTATATGTATCCATATCTAGAGTAATCATCCGTGAAAGTCACGAAATACTCATAACCACCTCTAGCCTGAACTGACATAGGCCCACACACGTCATAATGAATCAGCTCTAAAACCTCTTTGGCCCTATACCCCTTCCCCTTAAAAGGCCTTTTGGTCATTTTTAATGAGCCCGCGAACTACAAACAGGTTTTAGAAAGTCCGGATTCCGATAAATGGCTAGAAGCTATGGAATCTGAAATGCAATCCATGAGGGACAATAAAGTGTGGACTTTGATTGACCCTCCTGTTCAGGCAAAGGTTGTCGATTGCAAGTGGATTTTCAAGTTAAAACCTGGCGGGATCTTTAAGGCACGACTAGTGGCTAAAGGTTTCAGACAGACTCATGGTATAGACTATGATGAAACCTTCTCCCCTATCGTAATGCTCAAGTCCATTAGGACAATGCTTGCCATAGCAGCATATTTTGACTATGAGGTATGGCAGATGGATGTTAAGACGGCTTTCCTGAATGGAAACCTACTCGAGGATGTTTATATGAAACAACCCGATGGATACATCGATCAAAAGCATCCTAATCGAGTATGTAAGCTTCAGAGGTCTATCTATGGACTAAAGCAAGCATCTCGAAGTTGGAATCTTCGTTTTGATGAGGAAGTAAAAGGTTACGGATTCATCAAGAACGAAGATGAGCCTTGTGTTTACAAGAAAGTTAGTGGGAGCAAGATTGTTTTCCTTGTCCTATATGTGGAAGACATCCTACTCATAGGAAATGACATTCCCTTGATGAAGGACATCAAACAATGGTTGGGGAGTGTATTTTCTATGAAAGACTTAGGAGAAGCTGAGACGATACTAGGTATCAAGATCTATAGGGATAGATCTAAAAGGCTTCTGGGACTAAGTCAAGAAGGGTACATAGACAAGATATTGAAAAGATTCAATATGTCTAACTCCAAAAATGGTAAGGTACCATTTAGACATGGCCTTCTCTTGAAGAAGAACCAAGGTCCTTCAACAAGAGAGGAGAGGGATACAATGAGTAGAGTCCCATATGCTTCGGCAATAGGATCTATCATGTATGCCATGTTGTGTACCCGTCCGGATGTTGCACATGCACTTAGCATGACTAGTAGATACCAACAAGATCCAGGGATGGATCATTGGACTGCAGTCAAAGCAATCCTGAAGTACTTACGAAGAACTAAAGGATTAATGCTAGTGTATGGAGGACAAGAACAGCTCATTGTACAAGGTTACGCTGATGCTGCTTTCCAAACAGATCAAGATGACATGAAGTCACAATCAGGCTACGTGTTTAGTCTGAATGGCGGTGCAATAAGTTGGAAAAGCTCAAAGCAAGATACAACAGCCGATTCTACAACAGAGTCTGAGTACATTGCTGCATCAGATGCTGCAAAGGAAGCTGTTTGGCTGAGAAAGTTCGTGTCAGACATCGGAGTGATACCGAGTATCCAAGATCCGATAGAACTTTTCTGTGACAATAACGGGGCCATCGCACAAGCTAAGGAGCCTCGGTCACACCAGAAAACCAAACACATACTCAGAAGGTTTCACCTCATCCGAGAGATCATTGATCGAGGAGATGTGAAAGTGTGCAAAATAGGGTCAGACGACAATATAGCAGATCCTCTCACAAAAGCTCTACCACAGTCAAAGTTTGATAGACATGTAATAGAGCTTGGTCTTAAACAGTTTAGGACATAGCCCTTCATCGGGCAAGTGGGAGAATGTTGGTGAATGTGCCCTAATGAGGGCTATTTATGTAAATATACTTTGAGGGTATTTATGTAAATAAGATATTTGTCGCTTGATTGATTGTTTATCAAATGAGTTAATTTCATGATAGTAATATCCTTGTGCATATTTAAATTCATGAAATCGATCCGCCAAAAGAAACACTCCATGGACTAATTAGATCATGAGTGATTCTTTTGAGTAGTACTGGTACTAGGATCCTTAGACCAGAAATCACTACATGGTCTTAGGTGAATTGTAGTGTGCTTTGACATACGCCTAACGGGGCCGTAACAGGTTGCCAAGTACGGGTATGATTGGGTACACTATGAGACACGCTAAGGTATGTAGGTGAAGTGATGGGACTACAAATCTCTCTTAAGTGAGAGATGATATCTTGGCCACTTGATAGTGAACTGAAAAGTGCATGGCCATGCCCAAGGAATGATAGGATATCATTTGCTTGAAGGATTCAGTGTCACTAAGAGATCAAGTAAACGCTTAGCAACATAAGGATGATGGTTCCATGCCTTATGCTAAGCTGGATATCGATGTAGAGGATCGTACGCAGTTTGCTCGGAAAGGTTGTGTTGAATCTCCATTCGACCCTCCATTCTGAATTGGGTAGTCATTATGTCTTGCTAGAGACCACTAATGATTTATGGATTAATCAATGGGTTTGAGTTATCCATTGCCAATTTGGAATGGGCCTACAGGATCGCACATAAGAAAGTTCGATGATGCAGAATAAGTATTCTTGCCTACAATAAGTATAATTGTTATACTTAAATAAATAAGATTTAATTAAATGGTTAATTAAATATTATTGGAAAGTTCTGTGGTATTAATTAATAGTTAATTAATTACCTGGGAACAACTGGGATGAGCTGATAAATCAAGGGACTTAATTGCAATTGAAGTTCTTGACCCATCAGCCTGATCCATGGGTCATGGGTTGATCCATGGGCTTGGTGTATAACCCAAATCATTAAAGTGTTATTTAATGCTGATTTGGAATCAGTAAATATTATTTAAATACTGATTTAGAATCAGTAAAATAATATTTGGTAATAATACTGATTTGGAATATGACCAAAATCAGTTAAGTTATAATTGGATAATTACAATACTGATTTTGGAAATTAATTCTCTACAAATATCCTAGGGATATAATTGTAGGAGAAGGGATATTTTTGGAATAATTCTCATCAGAAAAATACACAAATTTTCCCAAATTCTCCGGGTAGGCAAGATTGGCTAGCACCAACCTGCGAAGGCTTTCGTGCTTGAGAGTAGAGGATCCTTCGAGGAAGGATTTTGGAGACAACAAAACGTCATCTTCTCAGAGGAGCCAGGCGACGTGCGCAACCGATTACGCTTCAAGGGTAAGACCCGATCCTCATAGTTTAGGATTCCGCTGTTTAATTGGATTAAACACCTAGACTATTCCCTTCAATTTTACCCTCCAAGCAGGACTCACAGGTTGAATAGTTGTCAATATCTAGTGAGACCCACTCTTGACCATCCTTTGAATCCTACTAAGGTTGATATGACCTAGTCTCAGGTGCCAAAGATAAGTCTGATTCAAAGGGGAAGATTCCTTTCTCTTATTATGATTTAGTGATGAGTTACTAGTTTCTGTGTTTTGCATAACTGGGGAGTAAGTCTTGATTAAAAACAGATTGTCAACCAATGTACCGGAACATATAAGTTTCTGGCATTTTCTTATAAAAACCGAACCATCAGAAAATACACACTTATAACCATCCAAAACAAATTTCGAAATTGAAAGCAAGTTCTTTCGAAAACTAGGTACATAAAGACAATCCTTTAAATATAAAATAGAGTCTGAAAAGTAAAGACTAATAACTCCCACTGCAGCCACAGAAACTCTGGTAGTATCCCCAAGGTAGACCTGCAACTCTCCCTCTCTAAGTAACCGGGTCACTTGGAACCCCTGCAAAGAATTACAAACGTGATCAGTGGCTCCCGAATCCACACACCAAGTATCCGTGGGAATCGCCGCTAAACACGTCTCAGTGACTAGGGAAAATTTACACGTACCTCGAGGCTTTGGGCAGTCCTTCTTCCAATGTCCCGCTTTGCCACATCTGAAGCATTTGCCTCTCGGCTTCTGCTTCTTGGCAATGCCCGCCTTGGGTCCATGACTGGCTCCTGCTTTCTGGCCTCTCTTCCTCTTTTGCTTCCTGGCTTTGGGCCCAGCAGAGGAACCTGAGGGACCAACAGTAGCCAAGGCTTGCTTATTCTCTGCGAAGAGACTCTCAGCAGACACCAATGCAGTCATGAGCTCAGAAAGTGAATATGAGAGATTCCCCATATTATAGTTCAATCGAAACTGCCCAAAACTGGGAGGCAAGCTCTGAAGGATGATATCGACCTGGGTTTGCCCATCAATCTCACCTCCCAATACCTCGATCTCATTGATGCAACCAATCATGTCCAGTACGTGATCTCTCACTGAAGTGCCCTCAGCCATCTTAGCATTCATGAGTTTCCTCATAGCTGACTGCTTGGCTGCCCTGCCCTGATGTCCAAACATCTCCCTGAGGTTGAGCATCATATCGTAGGCTGAGGTCATCAACTGATGCTGGTGCTGCAGTACACTTGACATGGAAGCCAAGATGTAGCACCTGGTCATCTCATCAGCTTTCTGCCACCTCGTATATGGCTCTCGCTGCTCAGGTGTGGCATCCTCACTGGGCTTAGGGGGGCACTTCTCAGTAAGCACGTACTTATAACCCTCGGCAGTTAGGACAATGTCCAGGTTTTGTTTCCAATCAATGTAATTAGGACCGGTGAGTTTGTTTTGGTTCAGAATGACAGCTAGCGGGTTGAACGACATATCAACTGAAAATAATGAAAAAACATGTCTCAGTATACTTTTCAAAAATATTGAAAAATCCTCAGAAAAGAAATATAATCTTCTACCGACATCTCTCCCACCGGGATTAACGCAGGTCACGATGGGTGAACGTCTACGCCAACCCACATTCGTTCGAGAAGAACCAAAGTTCATTAATTTCATTATCTGACCAACGATCTTATGATCAATGAAATTAATAGTCGATAATTTTAGCCGTACACGTAAATAGCGTTACCTCGATGGGAGGGATACTATAAACAGTACCCTAAGTGTATGTCATTACGTGACTTCTAAGTTTGTTACTTAGGGTACTAATGCGCCTCGGATGGCGAGGGTGTCACAACTTTTCCCAATTAAACGCACTATAGTCATCCCTTTAGAAATTCATTCCAGCGATATCTGTGATTGAAAACTCATCCGATGGGGAAGCCGTTTAACCACATCGCCAATGAACCCGTAATGGAGGCCATGGGGCTATTAACCAACCCGCTCCCACTTAGATTTTTAAAATAATTTCAATTCGCCCTAATTTTCTCGGTTTTCCATTTCGGTTTTCTACGTAATTAGGAATCACCCAAAATATTACGAAAAACCAAAATCTGGGTTTTCTCGGTTTTCTACGTAATTAGGAATCACCCAAAATTACGATAAACCAAAACCCCACGTAATTAGGAATCACCCAAAATTACGATTAAACCAAAACTTGCGAATGTAATTAAGTTTGAGGATTTTTACGTTTTAACATGCAATATCTTAACTATGGATATTCGCACCCATAAAACCGTTGGAGTTTTAATATGCGAATAATCTACCTTAGTTAATTGCACATTACCTTTTTGAAAAAACACTTGGTTTGAATTTCGTTCATGCAAAATAAAACGAAAATCACACAATCAACGAAAAAATCATAAATATGGGAAATTAAATAAAATAAAATTTCCCGACTATTATGGCCTTCTCTATCGTTGATTTCTTGATGCCTCGGTGACACTTCCCGTCGTGTCGCTCCCACTCGTTATTTGGATTCCTCTCGATTCGCCCGGGTTTTCTCGGTTTATTCCGTAATTAGGAATCACCCAAAATTACAATAAACCAAAACCCACGAATATAAGTTACCCAAAATAACGTCTTCGTCATGGTACAAAAATTCCTATATACAAAGGCGTTTTCTAGGAATTTAAAGACGACATGATTAGATCAAATCCTACTACAAGATTTTTCTAATCCTACACGGCTTCCAGCTCGTGGTTATTACTATTATAGAAATTTCCATTCAAAAATAAAACGAGCCCGGACATGTCCCGGGGTTTATGAATGAACATTAAATTTCTACCATAATAGCTGGGAAACCAATAACCACTTGTTTATACATTTCGACAAAAATAATAATGCCAAAATAAAGCCGTGTAATAAATCAAACAAGTATAAGACCGAAACCAACGCTCTGATACCAATTTGAAGGAAAACTGAACAAGCCCGGGCTAAATCGAAAACCTCACTTTCGTGCTATGCATTCCAGAATCGGAAGCTTTCGACCAAGCTCAGGCTCAAATTAGTTTACCCATGAACGGATCTAGGCTTATACTTATTTAATTTATTAATCGGGACACAAAAAATTAAATCTTTAATTAAAGCGGAACTTAAAGATTATACCTTTTGTAGCGAAGTCCCTTAATTAAAGAAAACCAAATAAAATCTGCTGCGATTTCCACACGAAATCCAATCGATTCTCCAATACAAACTCTGAGATAGTGTGGGCTATCTTCTACGGAGTTACCCACGAGCAATTGAAGAAAACCCAGAAAAATTGCTCTTCAAGACAACTCAAAAATCTGTCCAAAGGTGCTGCCTTTACACTGCCGGACTGTCGCTGCCCTTCCCAAAGTCCAGTCGATCTGCCGCCCACCTTCTCAGCCACGACCTACACCACCGCCTTCACGGATCACCCACCGAAGAGGAGATCAACGCGAAGGTCGGCAGGATCAAGCACGCCGAGTAAAAGAGCAGCCGCTGGAATGCTACGCTATTTCCTTGCAGCGCAAGAAAAAACGGGATTAAAAACTGGGCAGCGATTTCCTTAAAAAAATTGGCAGTAGCGATTCAATAAAACCAAGGGACCAATCGAAGGGACAGAGTTGATCTTGAAGAAGAAAGATCCTAGCTGACTTCGAGGAGAAGATTCGAAGAAAAAAAATTTCTCACTCTAAGCTAGACTTTCTCTTACTAGCCAAAAACTTGGCTGCCAAGTTTTCTTACCTTAGGGTTTTTGCTGCCCATTATTTTGTATTTATAGTAGCTCGATTGGAGACCTAATGGGCTCTCGAGTTAGGCCTTAAAATTTGACTTTCGTTGACCGCTAAGTCTTCCCGACTAATCAACTCCAATCTACCCTTTTAAATTAATTTATTTAATCCACTTTGTTAATTTAATTTAATTGAACCCTTAGAATTATTAATTCAAAAATAGAATTAATTTCTAAATTCACTTCGTCGATCAAATTTAATTAAACCCTTTGGATTAATTAATTTACATTATCGATTAGTCAAACGCATAATCGGTCGTACCACAAACGGACCAATTATGGAACTACCGCTCGAAAACGACTTTACATCGTGCCATTATTATTTCTTCTATCTCCCCACATTAAAGATCTAGTGCTCGTCGATTTATCAATTTACTGACAAATTAATTCACCGACTTCTTGGTTTCCGAGATTAGTACCACTCGACCTTTTATTATACCGAACATAAAGTTCACTGGCCAGGTTTAGTGTAATAACCTTACGAGCTCATCTCGGGAGCACCATCAACCCGGCGAACCGGTACGTGGATTCCTCCGACTAGCAACGGCAAGCAAGAAGCTAAACACCGCATACCCAACTTACCGAGGTATTGGCCTCAATTGACCTCACTCTTTGGCAAATCAAAGCACACGATATCCAACCCTCACGCCCGTCCCAATCTCGGGATTGAGAGATGGAATACTAGGACCGAATTGACTACGCCGATCAGTACAAGTCAATTCTATCCAAACTGGTCGTGCTCAATATGCCCCGGGCATATCTGTGTGATTTAAATTAGTCTAGATAAACCAATTTCCAAACCACACAATAACCTATACCGATAGTATGTTCAGACTATCTCGGTTACGAGCATACTTTTTATATATCAATACTTTAACCAATAACGGTATCTACTGTGTTTGTCGACACCCCGTTATCTAGTTCTATGATATAAAGGAACAGATTTATACTGAAACAAAATGATATGTCATCTGTGGATATTAGTTTTTGATACAAGCCATAGCTTTTCTGTATTCAAAACTAACACCATCTTTATGCAGCAACCAGAGGGCTTCATTGTTAAAGGCCAAGAGCACAAGGTATGCAGGCTTAGGAGGTCCATTTATGGACTTAAGCAAGCATCCAGATCTTGGAACATCCGTTTTGATGAGGTTATTCAGTCCTATGGATTCACTCAGTCTCCGGATGAGCAGTGTGTTTATCACAGGTGTAATGGTGATATGGTGATGTTCCTAGTACTTTACGTAGATGATATTCTTCTTATTGGCAACAGTAAGAAGGTGTTGTCAGACGTAAAGGCATGGTTGTCCAGGCAATTCGATATGAAGGATTTGGGAGAGGCTGGACATATCATTGGGATTAAGATTATTCGAGATCGTAGGAGACGTTCTCTGACTCTCTCTCAGGCGTCCTACATAGACACGATTCTGGCCCGTTTTAACATGCAGAACTCCAAGAAGGGTTCACTACTTTTCAGGCATGGAGTGCATTTGTCTAAAGAGCAGTGTCCTAAGACTGCCGAAGAGATAGATGCCATGAAGGCAGTACCCTATGCTTCTGCAGTGGGTAGCCTCATGTATGCTATGTTGTGCACGAGGCCTGATATTTGCTTTGTCGTTGGCATGGTTAGCAGATATCAGAGTAACCCTGGGAAGGCTCACTCGGAGGCAGTAAAATGCATTCTTAAGTTCTTGCACAGGACGAGAGATTATGTCCTAGTTTATAAGGCACATGAGATTGTACCATTGGGTTACACAGATTTGGACTTTCAAGGAGATTTGGACAAGAGTAAGTCTACCTCTGTGTTTGTGTTTACTCTAGGAGGTGGAGCCATAGTATGAAAGAGTGTCAAGCAGAAATGCGTGGCAGACTCTACCATGGAGGCCGAGTACGTTGCCGTTTCAGAGGCAGCGAAAGAGGCTGTATTGCTCAGGAGCTTCCTGATGGACTTAGATGTGGTTCCTGAGTTGCCTAGGTCTATCACAGTTTATTGTGATAACAATGGTGCAGTTGCTAACTCGAGGGAACCACGAGCACATAAAGCAAGTAAACACATAGAGCACAAGTACCACCTAGTACGAGAGATCGTAAAGAGGGGAGACGTGATCGTGGCCAAGATAGCTTCAGAGGACAACCTTGCAGATCCTTTCACCAAGCCATTGACCCCAAAGGTCTTTGAGAGGCATGTGGAGGGCATGGGAGTCAGATTCTTGAGAGAGCCATGTGAGTGAGCTTAAAGGTGTTCTGGAGATTTCATTATGACAGCAGTGTAATAGCGGGTTGGACAGTTTTTTGTACTTCTTAGCATAGCTTTGAGTATTAGTGGGAGATTGTTAGTTTTGAATACAGAAAAGCTATGGCTTGTATCAAAAACTAATATTCACAGATGACATATCATTTTGTTTCAGTATAAATTTGTTCCTTTACATCATAGAACTAGATAACGGGGTGTCGACAAACACAGTAGATACCGTTATTGGTTAAAGTATTGATATATAAAAAGTATGCTCGTAACTGAGATAGTCTGAACATACTATCGGTATAGGTTATTGTGTGGTTTGGAAATTGGTTTATCTAAACTAGTTTAAATCACACAGATATGCCCAGGGCATATTGAGCACGACCAGTTTGGATAGAATTGACTTATACTGATCGGCGTAGTCATTTCGGTCCTAGTATTCCGTCTCTCAATCCCGAGATTGGGACGGGCGTGAGGGTTGGATATCGTGTGCTTTGATTTGCCAAAGAATGAGGTCAATTGAGGCCAATACCTCGGTAAGTTGGGTATGCGGTGTTTAGCTTCTTACGTGCCGTTGCTAGTCGGAGGAATCCACTTACCGGTTCGCCGGGTTGATGGTGCTCCCGAGATAAGCTTGTAAGGTTATTATACTAAACCCTGCCGGTGAACTTTATGTTCGGTATAATAAAAGGACGAGTGGTACTAATCTCAGAAACCAGCAGTCGGTGAATTAATTTGTAGATCTTTAATGCGGGGAGATAGAATAAAATATAATGGCGTGATGTAAAGTCGTTTTCGAGCTGTAGTTCCATAATTGGTCCGTTAGTGGTACGGCCGATTATGCATTTGACTAATCGACAAGGTAATTTAATTAATCCGAAAGGTTTAATTAATATTTAATCGACAAAGTGAATTTAGAAATTACTTCGATTTTGAATTAATTAATTATAAGCGTTCGATTAAATTAAATTAACAAAGTGGATTAAATAAATTAATTTAAATTGGTCGATTGGAGTTGATAAGTCGGGAAGACTTAGCGGTCAACGAAAGTCAAATTTAAAGGCCCAACTCGAGAGCCCATTAGGTCTCCTTAGAAGCTCCCTATAACTACAACTTGTTGGGCAAGAAATTAATTAAGAAACTTGAAGTCCAAGAAAGGGCTAGAGTGAGAAAGTTTAGCTTAGAGAGAGAACATCGTCTTCCTCGTCGAAGTTCCTTCTCAAAGTCAGCTAAGATAGCTTTCTCCTTCGGAAGATTTTTTTATTATTCTGCCCAGATTATTTTATCCAACAGCCGGTCAGTTTTTAAAGAACAGTGCACACCGGATTTTTTCAACAATTTTTTTGGCGCTGTTTCTTCAAGAAAAACCCGGTACTATTTTTTTTGTCCAGTACCCTGAGCCGGCCTATTTGTACGTTGATCTTCTCAAATTGAGTGATCCGTGCATATGTGCTGTACAGATCGGGATTGGTCCAATCTAGCAGTTTCTGGCGTAGTAATTTTATAGAGCCTGGCGATGGTTTTCTTGCGCAAAGGGTTTTCTAGCGCAGCCATTTTTTAAACAAAAAAAAATCTGGGCAGTCCAATTTTCATGAGTTTTGAGTTTTCTTCCGATACAAGTTTCTTGGATTTCTAATTTCACCGTGGGTAACTCAGTAGACGATAGCCCACACTATCTCGAAGTTCGTATTGGAGATATTCTTCGGATTCCTTGTGGAAGTTGCGTCAAAGATTGGATTTTTCTTCGCTACAAAAGGTATAATCTTTAAATTCCATTTTTATTAAAGATCAAATCTTTTGTGTCCCCATTAATAAATTAAATAAGTATAAACCTAGATCCGTTCATGGGTAAACTAATTTGAGCCTGAGCTTGGTCGAAAGCTTCCGATTCTGGAATGCATTGCACGAAAGTGAGGTTTTCGATTTAGCCCGGGCTTGTTCAGTTTTCCTTCAAATTGGTATCAGAGCGTTGGTTTCGGTCTTATACTTGTTTGATTTATTACACGGCTTTATTTTGGCATTATTATTTTTGTCGAAATGCTTAAACAGGTGGTTATTGGTTTCCCGACTATTATGGTAGAAATTTAATTTTCATTCATAAACCCCGGGACATGTCCGGGCTCATTTTATTTTTGAATGGAAATTTCTGTAATAGTAATAACCACGAGCTGGAAGCCGTGTAGGATTAGAAAAATCTTATAGTAGGATTTGATCTAATCATGTCGTCTTTAAATTCCTAGAAAAACGCCTTTGTATATAGGAATTTATGTACTATGACGAAGACGTTATTTTGGGTAACTTATATTTGCGGGTTTTGGTTTATCGTAATTTTGGGTGATTCCTAATTACGTAGTAAACCGAGAAAACCCGGGCGAATCGAGAGGAATCCAAAAAACGAGTGGGAGCGACAAGACGGGAAGTGTCACCGAGGCGTCAAGGAATCAACGATAGAGAAGGCCATAATAGTCGGGAAAGTTTATTTGTTTAATTTCCCGTATTTATGTCTTTTCGTTGATTGTGTGATTTTCGTTTTATTTTGCATGAACGAAATCCAAACCAAATTCTTTTTAAAAGGTAACGTGCAATTAACTAAGGTAGATTATTCGCATATTAAAACTCCAACGGTTTTATGGGTGCGAATATCCATAGTTAAGATATTGTATGTTAAAACATAAAAATCCTCAAAATTAATTAAATTCGCGGGTTTTGGTTTAATCATAATTTTGGGTGATTCCTAATTACGTAGAAAACCGAGAAAACCCAGGTTTTGGTTTAATCATAATTTTGGGTGATTCCTAATTACGTAGAAAACAGAGAAAACCCAGGCGAATCGAAATTAATTAAAAATCTAAGTGGGAGCAGGTTGGTTAATAGCCCCATGGCCTCCATTACGGGTTCATTGGTGATGTGGTTAAACTTGCGTGCTGGCTTAGACCTTCCTCCCTATAGGATGAGTTTTCAATCACAGATATCACCAGAATGAATTTGTAAAGGGATGACTATAGTGCGTTTAATTGGGGAAAGTTGCGACACCCTCGCCATCCGAGGCGCATTAGTATCCTAAGTAACAAACTTAGAAGTCACGTAATGGCATACACTTAGTGTACTGTTTATAGTATCCCTCCCATCGAGGTTACGCTATCTACGTGTATGGCTAAAATTATCGACTATTAATTTCACTGATCATAAGATCGTTGGTCAGATAATGAAATTAATGAACTTTGGTTCTTCTCGAACTAATGTGGGTTGGCGTAGACGTTCACCCATCGTGACCTGCGTTAATCCCGGTGTGAGAGATGTCGGTAGAAGATTATATTTCTTTTCTGAGGATTTTTCAATATTTTCGAAAAAGTATACTGAGACTTGTTTGTTTATTTTCAGTTGATATGTCGTTCAACCCGCTAGCTGTCATTCTGAACCAAAACAAACTCACCGGTCCAAATTACATTGATTGGAAACGTAACCTGGACATTGTCCTTACCGCTGAGGGTTACAAGTACGTGCTTACTGAGGAGTGCCCCCCTAAGCCCAGCGATGATGCCACCCCTGAGCAGCGAGAGCCATATACGAGGTGGCAGAAGGCTGATGAGATGACCAGGTGCTACATCTTAGCTTCCATGTCAAGTGTTCTGCAGCACAAGCATCAGCAGATGACCTCAGCCTACGATATGATGCTCAACCTCAGGGAGATGTTTGGACATCAGGGCAGGGCAGCCAAACAGTCAGCTATGAGGAGACTCATGAATGCTAAGATGGCTGAGGGCACTTCAGTGAGAGATCACGTACTGGGCATGATTGGTTGCATCAATGAGATCGAGGTATTGGGAGGTGAGATTGATGGGGAAACCCAGGTCGATATCATCCTTCAGAGCTTGCCTCCCAGTTTTGAGCAGTTTCGATTGAACTATAATATGGGGAATCTCTCATATTCACTTTCTGAGCTCATGACTGCATTGGTGTCTGCTGAGAGCCTCTTCGCTAAGAAGAAGCAAGCCTTGGCTACTGTTGGTCCCTCAGGTTCCTCTGCTGGGCCCAAAGCCAGGAAGCAAAAGAGGAAGAGAGGCCAAAAAGCAGGAGCCAGTCATGGACCCAAGGCGGGCATTGCCAAGAAGCAGAAGCCGAGAGGCAAATGCTTCAGATGTGGCAAAGCGGGACATTGGAAGAAGGACTGCCCAAAGCCTTGAGGTACGTGTAAATTTTCCCTAGTCACTGAGACGTGTTTAGCGGCGATTCCCACAGATACTTGGTGTGTGGATTCAGGAGCCACTGATCACGTTTGTAATTCTTTGCAGGGGTTCCAAGTGACCCGGCTGCTTAGAGAGGGAAAGTTGCAGGTCTACCTTGGGGATACTACCAGAGTTTCTGTGGCTGCGGTGGGAGTTATTAGTCTTTATTTTTCAGTCTCTATTTTATATTTAAAGGATTGTCTTTATGTACCTAGTTTTCGAAAGAACTTGCTTTCGGTTTCGAAACTTGTTTTGGATGGTTATAAGTGTGTATTTTCTGACGGTTCGGTTTTTATTAGAAAATGCCAGAAACTTATATGTTCCGGTACATTGGTTGACAATTTGTTTTTAATCAAGACTTACTCCCCAGTTATGCAAAACACAGAAACTAGTAACTCATCACCGAATCATAATAAGAGAAAGGAATCTTCCCCTTTGAATCAGACTTATCTTTGGCACCTGAGACTAGGTCATATCAACCTTAGTAGGATTCAAAGGTTGGTCAAGAGTGGGTCTTTGGACTTACTAGATATTAACAGCTATTTGACCTGTGAGTCATGCTTGGAGGGTAAAATGACCAAGAGGCCTTTTAAGGCGAAGGGGTATAGGGCCAAGGAGGTTTTAGAGCTGATTCATTCTGACGTGTGTGGTCCTATGTGAGTTCAGGCTAGAGGTGGTTATGAGTATTTCGTGACTTTCACGGATGATTACTCTAGATATGGATACATATACCTGATGCACCACAAGTCTGAATGCTATGGGAAGTTCAGAGAATTCAAGGCAGAGGTGGAGAACCATCTGGGTAAGAGTATAAAGTCACTGCGGTCTGATCGCGGTGGCGAATACCTCTCTAGTGAATTTAGGACCTATTTGTCAGGGGAGGGTATTCAGACCCAGTTGTCTGCACCTGGCACACCCCAGCAGAATGGTGTAGCAGAGAGGATAAACAGGACTCTTATGGAGATGGTTAGATCAATGATGAGTTACAGTGAGTTGCCTACCTCGTTTTGGGGTTATGCCTTGGATACAGCATGTTTTATCCTCAACCTTGTGCCATCTAAGTCTGTGCCTACGACCCCAGTAGAGTTGTGGAGTGGGCGAAAGCCTAGTCTGAGACATCTTAGGATTTGGGGTTGTCCAACACATGTGCTCGAGGCAGATGCAGGCAAGTTAGAGGCGAGATCCAAGGTTATGCTGTTTATAGGCTACCCCAAAGGAACGAGAGGTGGTTTATTTTATAGTCCTCAGGATCAGAAGGTGGTGGTCAGCACCAATTCCAGATTTCTTGAGGAGGACTATATTTTAGACCACAAGTCAAGCAGCAAGGTAGTATTGGAAGAGCTTAGAAGTCAGTCCACTATTCCAGATGCACATGTACAGGAAGACACACCACAAGAGACTGCACACACTATCACAGATGATGCTCTAGCACAGGCTGCGCCTCGTCGTAGTGGGAGGGTTGTGAGACAGCCCGAGAGGTACATGGGTTTGGGTGAGTCTTCGGACTTTATCCCTGGCGCTCATGAACCAGACCCAGTTAACTACAATGAGGCTCTCCAGGATAAAGATGCAGATTCTTGGCAGAGAGCGATGATTGCTGAGATGGGTTCTATGGACTCAAATCAAGTCTGGGAGCTGGTAGACCTTCCTGATGGGTTTAGGCCTATTGGGTGTAAATGGGTCTACAATCGAAAGAGATGATCTGACGGGAAGGTTGAGGCCTTCAAGGCTAGGCTTGTGGCGAAGAGGTATACTCAGAAAGAAGGGATCGATTATGAGGAGACCTTTTCCCCAGTAGCTATGCTTAAGTCAATCCGGATTCTCTTGGCCATAGCTGCTCATATGGATTATGAGATTTGGCAGATGGACGTCAAGTATTTGGGAGAGGCTGGACATATCCTTGGGATGAAGATCATCCGAGATCGTAGGAGACGTTCTCTGACTCTCTCTCAGGCATCCTACATAGACTCGATTCTGGCCCATTTTAACATGCAGAACTCCAAGAAGGGTTCACTACCTTTCAGGCATGGAGTGCATTTGTCTAAGGAGCAGTGTCCTAAGACTGCTGAGGAGATAGATGCCACGAAGGCGGTACCCTATGCTTCTGCAGTGGGTAGCCTCATGTATGCTATGTTGTGCACGAGGCCTGATATTTGCTTTGTCGTTGGCATGGTTAGCAGATATCAGATTAACCCTATGAAGGCTCACTGGGAGGCAGTAAAATGCATTCTAAAGTACTTGCACAGGACGATAGATTATGTCCTAGTTTACAGAGCGCAGGAGCTTATACCATTGGGTTACACAGATTCGGACTTTCAAGGAGATTTGGACAAGAGTAAGTCTACCTCAGGGTTTGTGTTTACTCTAGGAGGTGGAGCCATAGTATGGAAGAGTGTCAAGCAGAAATGCGTGGCGGACTCTACCGTGGAGGCCGAGTACGTTGCCGCTTCAGAGGCAGCGAAAGAGGCTGTCTGGCTCAGGAGCTTTCTGATAGACTTAGATGTGGTTCCAGAGTTGCCTAGGTCTATCACAGTTTATTGTGATAACAATGGTGCAGTTGCTAACTCAATGGAACCAGGATCCCATAAGGCGAGTAAACACATAGAGTGTTGGATCGTGTCAAGTGTTGAGAGGGGGGGGTGAATCAACACTCTATCAATTTTTCTTTCAACTAAAGGATTCCCTCTCAAATGTTAGCTCAGTTAGAGCTTATTGTTGAACTCACGTTTTGGCTTAGATGGACTGTTGGCAGATCAGATCAACCAAGGAAGACATCAGATCAACCAAGGAAGACATCAGATCAATTCAATCACTCAAGGAGGGTTTACTTACACAACCATGACACTCCTGTTCAAGCTTACAGTTTGATAATACCACACCAGTCAAGACACACTCAAAGCAGTAAATGAGCAAGGGGGATTTTTACGTGGTTCGATCAAATGATCTACATCCACGGACAGATTCACTCCTGTCAATCTTCACTATCACAGAATCATTCAGCTCTGGCCTCACTGACCATAAGCAACATAAACAAGAGCTCACTGCTCAACACATTGAGGTTCACTACCTCTACAAGTTCATCAACTAAAACAATAACATGTAAATCTCTGTTGTGCTGCCTTTTCTACACAAATATCTTTCAAAATCACTTAATGAAAGACGTTTGATAGTGTTCTAGGCTTACCACCTGAAGCTGCAATCTCAGGGTCAGTTCTCCCAATTCTGCTCCTCCTCAGCTTCTTCTTCTCCTTGACTTCTGCCTCTCCAGCGCTTCAGCTTCTCCTTGTGCAGCAGACTGTTTCTTTCTCTCTTGTGTTTCTCATATCATCTTTTTCTGCTCTCACTCTTTTTCTCCTCCCTTTTCTCGGTTTCGTTCTGTTCAGCACTCACCTTAGCTGCTGCTCCTCTCTCTCCCTTTTTCTTTCTTTTCGTGCCTTTTCTCTCTTTTGGGTTTTTCCTCCCAATGTGGTTTTTCCTGCATTCTGCAGTTGTTGTGCCTACCACACCTACTCATCTGCCCGTTTCTTTTCCCAGAAGAAAAACTGTGCCCTACGTGCGGTGTGTCAGCATATCTTACACGGAAGGCGGCTCAAGATTCATATAATCCATTTTCAACCTTTTTAAGTTGCAACTTGCTTGCCATGTCATATTGTTGACTGTACTCCTTCAGACTTTCTCGAGTAGCTTGTCTTAGATATGTTGAAACAGCAGAAGTGATCTGATCTTAGCTTATAGCTGATCTGATGTGCCCGGCATTTGATCTGATGTCACGCTTCGGTTGATCTGATGTTAGCATGCAGTTGATCTGATGTTAGCCTCCGGTTGATCTGATGTTAGCTTGCAGTTGATCTGATGTTAGCCTTCGGTTGATCTGATGTTAGCTTGCAGTTGATCTGATGTTAGCCTCCGGTTGATCTGATGTTAGCTTCATGTCACAACGTTCTGTCCAGCAACTCAGAACCATCCATGTAGCTCCTGCAGTTCTTCTGATCGGCACTTCTTGATTCTTTTGTATTTCTGCTCGCTCACCGGATTGCTAGATATTTCAACATGATGCTCCTGCGTCTTCTGAATCTTTGGGAGACTTTTAGAGTCGCGCGTTTGAGGTGTGATTCACTAGCCGTCCTTGACTTCAGCTTCTTAGGTGTCTGCTCTAGCTCTCCAGCCTTGAGTTGTTCTCTTCTGCTGCAAATATGTTTTGTTGCTGACTTGCCTTGCTTCTGTGAAACTAAGCTGCTGAGCAATCCCTTGAGAATTTGATCTGATCTTTACTTCCGTTGATCTGATTTGTGTGGCCTTTGATCTGATGTGCGCGTAACTTGTCTGTGCAGCCTTTGATCTGCTGTGCGCGTAACTTGATCTGATCTGTGCAGCCTTTGATCTGATGTGCGCGTAACTTGATCTGATCTGTGCAGCCTTTGATCTGATGTGCGCGTAACTTGTCTGTGCAGCCTTTGATCTGATGTGCGCGTAACTTGATCTGATCTGTGCAGCCTTTGATCTGATGTGCCAACAGTACACTTCCTTCTCATTTTGGCACTTCAGTTTATTCATCGGCTTCTTGCTGAGATTTTGTCCAGACAATCCTCATGAACTCAGTCCATTATTGCCTTAGTAATTCACAGATTTGTCACAATGTGGTTGCAACAATTACAACACAACATTGGACTTTAATAAAGGCTAAGAAAGCTTCATTGTAGCAGCTCCAATGGCTCAACAATCTCCCCCTTTGGAATTGTTGGCAACCACATTTGCAGCCAATCAGTCAACTCAGTGCTAAGCTCCCCCTGAACCTTATTCCCCCTGAACCAGCTCCCCCTGAACCTTATTCTTCTACATAGTAAGCTCCCCCTGCATAGAGCTTTTCCAACGTCCTTCTCTCCCAAGGACAATACTGCTGCGTCTGGCCGGCCTGCTGCGGCTATCTCTCCCCCTTTGACAACCAATTTCAAAGGGATTTGGGGATGCTCAACTGATTCAGCATGAGAAGGAGGACTGCACTCCCATTTGCATCCTCAAAGTTTCAAACACCTCGGCTGGAAGAGGCTTTGTCATTACATCAGCTATTTGTTTAGCTGTGGGAACATACTCTAGCATAATTTCTCCTTTCTCAACTTTGTCCTTTATGAAGTGATACTTGATTTCTATATGTTTGGCTCTCGAGTGCTGGACTGAATTCTTTGACAAATCAATGGCACTTTTGTTGTCACAAAGAATTATCAGTGGCAAGAGAACTTCTTCTTTAAGATTTTGCAGTTCAGATCTCATCCATATAGCTTGAGTGCATGCCTTGGTTGCTGCTATGTACTCAGCTTCAGCAGTGCTTAAGGCTATACTTTCTTGCTTCTTGCTTAACCAGCTCACACATCTATTTCCAAGAAAGAATACTCCTCCTGAAGTGGATCTCCTGTCATCAACATTTCCTGCCCAATCAGCATCAGTGAAGCTTCTTAATCCCAAGCTTCCTTTCCTTGCATACCACAGACCATAATCTACTGTCCCTTGCAAATATCTTAGCACCCTCTTTAGTGCAATCATATGAGAACTCTTTGGATTTGCCTGGTATCTAGCAGCTTGGCAGACAGCAAAGGTAATATCAGGCCTTGTTGCTGTTAAGTACAATAAGCTTCCTATCATGCTTCTGTATAGACTTTGATCAGCTTCAGCTCCTTTTTCATCCTTGCTCAGCTTGCAGTTAGTTGCCATGGGTGTAGACATTGGCTTAGCATCAGTCATACCAAATTTCTTCAGCACTTCTTTGGTATACTTGGTTTGAGAGATAAAAATTCCAGTTGCTTTTTGATGAATCTGCAGTCCAAGGAAAAATGAGAGCTCTCCTATCATGGACATTTCAAACTCTTCTTGCATCTTTCTAGCAAATTCATGGCACAGCTGCTCCTTATCTCCTCCAAATATTATGTCATCAACATAGACTATGGCTATTAACTGTCCACCCTTTCCATCAAGAACATATAAATTGCTATTTATGCAACTTTTTCTGAAATTCAGATTCTTCAGGTAGCTGTCCAGCCTTGAGTACCATGCTCTTGGGGCTTGTTTTAATCCATACAGTGCCTTTTTGAGCTTGCACACCTTGTTTTCATCTTCACAAACTAGAAAACCATCTGGTTGCTCAATGTACACTTCTTCCTCCAGATTTCCATTCAAGAAGGCAGATTTAACATCCATTTGGAAGACCTTGTAACTCCTTGCTGAAGCCACTGCCAAAAACATTCTTATGGCTTCAAGCCTTGCTACTGGGGCAAAGGTTTCATCCACATCTACTCCTTCAATTTGAGAGTATCCTTTGCACACAAGCCTTGCCTTATTCTTTACAACCTTTCCTTCCTCATTCAACTTGTTCCTGAACACCCATTTTGTGCCTATCACATTCTTGTTTGCTGGCCTATCCACGAGCTCCCAAGTTTGGTTTTTCTCAATTTGGTCCAGCTCTTCATTCATGGCTTGCAGCCATGACTGGTCCTCCAGGGCTTCCTCTATTGACCTTGGCTCAACTTGAGACAGTAGGGCAGTTGCAACCATACTTTTCAGTTGCCTTCTTGTTCTTACTGGAGCTTTGGGGTCTCCAATGATAGGCATCTTGTCAATTCTCTTGTTGTACTTTCTTTTTGCTTTTTCCTGGCCTTCTGTAACTTCTGTCTCTGATCCTTCTGCATCAGTCTCCTCAGTAGCTGATTTCAGCTCCAGGTCTGCCTCATCTTGGCTCTCTAAGTCATCTAAGTGATCCAGAAAATTTTCAGGATCAGTAGCTTTCATCTTGACTTCCTCAACCACTTTCACATCATAGCTTTCCATAATCTTATCCAGCCTCTTGTTATAAACCTTGTAAGCCTTGCTCTTATTTGAGTAACCAAGGAAAATGCCCTCATCAGCCCTCTCTTCAAATTTTCCAAGGCTTTGCTCCTTGTTCTTGATGAAGCATTTGCTGCCAAAAACTCTAAAGTACTTCACATTTGGCTTGTGACCATACCAAAGTTCATATGGTGTCTTTTCAGTGTTTGGCCTCAACATGGTTCTATTTTGTACATGCACAGCTGCCATTGTGGCTTCCTTCCAGAAGTGCTTTGGAGTATTGTGCTCCAACAGCATGGTTCTTGCCATCTCAATCACACTTCTATTTTTCCTCTCTACAACTCCATTTTGCTGGGGAGTGTGAGGACTTGAGACTTGATGTTTGATTCCCATTTCCTCCAAGTATTCTTCAAATTCCTGCGAGGTAAACTCTCCTCCATTATCTGATCTCAAAACTTTGATCTTCCTTCCCTGCTGGTTTTCTGCCAGTTTTTGAAATCTTTTGAAACAGCTGAAGGCTTCACTCTTTTGCTTCATGTGCATGATGCACATCATCCTAGTGAAGTCATCCACAAAAAGAATGAAATACATCTCTTTACCTGTACCTTTTCTTTTCATTGGTCCACATACATCAGTGTGAACTAGCTCCAATGGCTTAGAAGTTCTATGCTCCTTGGACTTGTGAGAAAGCTTTGCAAATTTCCCTTTTTGGCATGAGTCACAAGTGCTGTTGTCCCTCTTTAGTACAGGGAGGTTTAACACTGCATTGCACTTCACCAGGCTTCTCATGCTCTTTTGATTTAAATGTCCAAGCCTGCAATGCCAAAGAGTATTTTCATCCATTTTGCTTAGCATGCACAACTTTTCCTTCACATCTATGAGGTATAAATCCTTGTTGTCTCTTATTCCTTTGGCCATGATTTCTCCAGTCTTGCAGTCTTTGATGAAACAGCCATTTTTTGAGAAATCTACTTTGAAACCATTGTCACACAGTTGTCTTACACTCAGCAAGTTGTACTTCAGCCCTTCTACAAACAGCACCTCCTTAGATTTGAACTTTTCTGATCCAATGGTGGCTTCTCCAACAGCCTTGATCTTTAACCCACTCTTATCTGCAAACTTGACAAACCCTCTTTCAACTTCTTTTGTGTTTCTCAGTAGAGTTTTGTCTCCAGTCATATGGCTTGTGCACCCACTGTCAATGATCCATTGGGCTTCCTTAGCTTTTGTTTTAAGTGCAACTTCAGCAATGTAAGCTTCTTCAAATCTGTGCTTCTTCCTCCAAATTTTTCTTGCTGCTGGTATGCCTTGCTGTTCATTCAATCTTTGATTGCTCCTGCTGCAGCTCCAGTGATCATTCTCTTCTAACCCTTCAAAAATTTGAAATCTGTTTCTCAGATTAAGTGGCTGCATTAGAGACTGATTTCTTCTTGTGTAATCTGCTTGGTTTCTTCTTGTTTCTGCTGCAAAGTTTCTTCTATTTGTAGCTTGTTGCAGTGGCTGGGCTCTCCTGCTATTCACTCCTTCAAACCACTTGCTTCTCTTATTTGGCAATCTGCATCTGCACCAGACATTCAATTTCTGATACACTTCTCCAGGTTGTATGATATGGCCTTTTCTGATTTCAGCTTCAGGGATCCTTCTTGAAGTACTTAGGCTTCTTTGATGATAATACTCTTTTCTATTCCATCCTCTTGACTGCATTGTTTTTCCTCCAAATCTCCAGAATGCCTTCCTCCAGCAATTTGCTGCATAGTGACCTGATTCTCCACAGGTGAAACATACTCCAGCAATCAGCCTTCTACTTTTGAGCAGACTTCTTTGATACATAGATTGCCTCCCCCTCAGCTCGTGCAGTCTTTCATTTTGCTCATTAGACTTTCTTGATCCATTAGAAATTTCCATCTTCTTAGCATCAACAAAACTAGTTCCTGCCTTTACACCAGCAACACAAATTGAACCTTCTTTGACAAAGGTAACAGTCTTCTTGGTTGTTGCAGCTGGTTGTCCTTCTAATTTTTGATCTCCTTCATAACCAAGACCTTTCTTCCCTTCTGAATGAGATCTCTGCTTGCTGAGGCACTCATCTAACTTCCTTGTGGCTTCTTCAGTTTTTGCAGCCACTTCTTTGCTCCTTGAGTATTCACCATGCTCAGTTTTGCTTGACTGAAGCTCCAGCTTTCCTTTCAATTTTGATTCTACAGTAGTTCCATCAGTCATTTCTTTAGCTTTGATCACAGTTTGTTGAGACAGCAGATCTTCTATCTTTCTTGTTGCATCCTCTAGTTCGGCAGTGGTGGCATCTAGCTTTTCTACCAAGGTTTCACATGTCTTTTGAAGTTCCATCTTTTCTCTTGTACAATTTTTGTGAACCTCAGCTTCATTTTGCATGAGAATCAGTTCCTGCTCCAATTCAGTTACTCTATTCTCCAGTATTGAGTTTTCTTCTTGACTGCTCAAGATGACCTTTTCCATCTCCTTCATTGTCTTCATTGTCTTCTTGTGCAATCTCTTCTGCTCCTCTATCTTGTTGTATGCAAACTCCAGTTCTTCCTCTAGATCCACTTCTTCATCATCAGCTGATTGGTTCTCTAGTTCAGCCTCCTCCTTTAATGAAACAGTTGAAGATTTCATTACCATGAGAGTCTCCTCTTCAGCTTCAGACTCATCTTCACTGTCTGAGACATCAGTCTCTTCATCCTCCTCAGAGCTATCATTCTTCTTCTTGCTCAGGTAGCTCCGTTTTCTGTAAGCTTTCCCTTTTCTTGATTTGAAGCTCATCTTCTTCTTTCCTTTCTGCTCAGGCCACCTGTCTGATGGCTTGTCAGCTTCCTCATCTTCTGTTCTCTTGTTCTTCATGAAGCACTTGCTTGCAAAGTGGCCTATTTTGCCACAATTGAAGCATTTTAAGGGCAACTTTCCCTTGTACTTTCCAGTCTGGCCTCTGAAGCTCCTTGAAATCAGCACCATCATTCTTTCAAGATCACTGTCTGCTGCTTCATCTTCACTGCTTTCCTCCTTTAGCTTCCTTGAGTGTTTTGTTTTAAATGCTATCTCCTTGACTGCCTTTGAAGTCTCCTCCTTTGAAGTTGAAATCCTCATTTCATATGCTACAAGGGTGCTTTGTAGCTCATCTAATGTCACTTTATCTAGGTCCCTCTCCTCTATAGCAGAGACCTTAGAATCATATCTTGCTGGTAGGGATCTAAGAACCTTTTTAACTATATTGGAATCTCCAACACTCTCACCCAGACCCCTCATTGAGCTAACTAATTCAACAACTCTGTTTAGAAAGTCCTCAATGTTTTCACCTTCTCCCATCTTAAGACCTTCAAACTTACTTCTAAGAACCTGCAATTTTGCCTCCTTAACTTTGATGTCTCCCTCATGAATATTAATCAGTTTAATCCATATTTCATGAGCAGTAACACAGTCTATAACTTTAAAGTTCTCTTTTTCTGACAGAGCTGCATATAGAGCATTCCTTGCCTTTCCATCAGCTTCTAAGTTTCTAATTTCTGCAGCTGTAGGATTCTCCTCATCTACGGTTGGTGTAAATCCATGCAAGACTACTCTTTGTACTTGTAGGCCTTGTGCTAAGAGATAAGCACTCATTCTCTTTTTCCATAACTGGAAATTTTGGCCACCGAAATAAGGAACTCCCTTAACAGTCGTTGCTTGATTCTCCATTTCTACTGCTGGTTCTAAGTTTCAACAATCACTTGACAAAAGCAAACCTTGCTCTGATACCAATTGTTGGATCGTGTCAAGTGTTGAGAGGGGGGGGTGAATCAACACTCTATCAATTTTTCTTTCAACTAAAGGATTCCCTCTCAAATGTTAGCTCAGTTAGAGCTTATTGTTGAACTCACGTTTTGGCTTAGATGGACTGTTGGCAGATCAGATCAACCAAGGAAGACATCAGATCAACCAAGGAAGACATCAGATCAATTCAATCACTCAAGGAGGGTTTACTTACACAACCATGACACTCCTGTTCAAGCTTACAGTTTGATAATACCACACCAGTCAAGACACACTCAAAGCAGTAAATGAGCAAGGGGGATTTTTACGTGGTTCGATCAAATGATCTACATCCACGGACAGATTCACTCCTGTCAATCTTCACTATCACAGAATCATTCAGCTCTGGCCTCACTGACCATAAGCAACATAAACAAGAGCTCACTGCTCAACACATTGAGGTTCACTACCTCTACAAGTTCATCAACTAAAACAATAACATGTAAATCTCTGTTGTGCTGCCTTTTCTACACAAATATCTTTCAAAATCACTTAATGAAAGACGTTTGATAGTGTTCTAGGCTTACCACCTGAAGCTGCAATCTCAGGGTCAGTTCTCCCGATTCTGCTCCTCCTCAGCTTCTTCTTCTCCTTGACTTCTGCCTCTCCAGCGCTTCAGCTTCTCCTTGTGCAGCAGACTGTTTCTTTCTCTCTTGTGTTTCTCATATCATCTTTTTCTGCTCTCACTCTTTTTCTCCTCCCTTTTCTCGGTTTCGTTCTGTTCAGCACTCACCTTAGCTGCTGCTCCTCTCTCTCCCTTTTTCTTTCTTTTCGTGCCTTTTCTCTCTTTTGGGTTTTTCCTCCCAATGTGGTTTTTCCTGCATTCTGCAGTTGTTGTGCCTACCACACCTACTCATCTGCCCGTTTCTTTTCCCAGAAGAAAAACTGTGCCCTACGTGCGGTGTGTCAGCATATCTTACACGGAAGGCGGCTCAAGATTCATATAATCCATTTTCAACCTTTTTAAGTTGCAACTTGCTTGCCATGTCATATTGTTGACTGTACTCCTTCAGACTTTCTCGAGTAGCTTGTCTTAGATATGTTGAAACAGCAGAAGTGATCTGATCTTAGCTTATAGCTGATCTGATGTGCCCGGCATTTGATCTGATGTCACGCTTCGGTTGATCTGATGTTAGCATGCAGTTGATCTGATGTTAGCCTCCGGTTGATCTGATGTTAGCTTGCAGTTGATCTGATGTTAGCCTTCGGTTGATCTGATGTTAGCT
Source organism: Knoxia roxburghii (assembly GCA_030378225.1). NCBI lineage: Eukaryota > Viridiplantae > Streptophyta > Magnoliopsida > Gentianales > Rubiaceae > Knoxia > Knoxia roxburghii. Next base: position 28,798,835 of record CM059416.1, on the reverse strand, counting down.
TGCAGTTGATCTGATGTTAGCCTCCGGTTGATCTGATGTTAGCTTCATGTCACAACGTTCTGTCCAGCAACTCAGAACCATCCATGTAGCTCCTGCAGTTCTTCTGATCGGCACTTCTTGATTCTTTTGTATTTCTGCTCGCTCACCGGATTGCTAGATATTTCAACATGATGCTCCTGCGTCTTCTGAATCTTTGGGAGACTTTTAGAGTCGCGCGTTTGAGGTGTGATTCACTAGCCGTCCTTGACTTCAGCTTCTTAGGTGTCTGCTCTAGCTCTCCAGCCTTGAGTTGTTCTCTTCTGCTGCAAATATGTTTTGTTGCTGACTTGCCTTGCTTCTGTGAAACTAAGCTGCTGAGCAATCCCTTGAGAATTTGATCTGATCTTTACTTCCGTTGATCTGATTTGTGTGGCCTTTGATCTGATGTGCGCGTAACTTGTCTGTGCAGCCTTTGATCTGCTGTGCGCGTAACTTGATCTGATCTGTGCAGCCTTTGATCTGATGTGCGCGTAACTTGATCTGATCTGTGCAGCCTTTGATCTGATGTGCGCGTAACTTGTCTGTGCAGCCTTTGATCTGATGTGCGCGTAACTTGATCTGATCTGTGCAGCCTTTGATCTGATGTGCCAACAGTACACTTCCTTCTCATTTTGGCACTTCAGTTTATTCATCGGCTTCTTGCTGAGATTTTGTCCAGACAATCCTCATGAACTCAGTCCATTATTGCCTTAGTAATTCACAGATTTGTCACAATGTGGTTGCAACAATTACAACACAACATTGGACTTTAATAAAGGCTAAGAAAGCTTCATTGTAGCAGCTCCAATGGCTCAACATAGAGCGCAAGTACCACCTGATACGAGAGATCGTAAAGAGGGGAGACGTGATCGTGGCCAAGATAGCTTCAGGGGATAACCTTACAGATCCTTTCACCAAGCCATTGACCCCAAAGGTCTTTGAGAGGCATGTGGAGGGCATGGGAGTCAGATTCTTGAGAGAGCCATGTGAGTGAGCTTAAAGGTGTTCTGGAGATTTCATTATGACAGCAGTGTAATAGCGGGTTGGACAGTTTTTGTACTTCTTAGCATAGCTTTGAGTATTAGTGGGAGATTGTTAGTTTTGAATACAGAAAAGCTATGGCCTGTATCAAAAACTAATATCCACAGATGACATATCATTTTGTTTCAGTATAAATCTGTTCATTTATATCATAGAACTAGATAACGGGGTGTCGACAAACACAGTAGATACCGTTATTAGTTAAAGTCTTGATATATAAAAGTATGCTCGTAACCGAGATAGTCTGAACATACTATCGGTATAGGTTATTGCGTGGTTTGGAAATCGGTTTATCTAGACTAGTGTAAATCACACAGATATGCCCAGGGCATATTGAGTACGACCAGTTTGGACAGAATTGACTTGTACTGATCGGGGTAGTCAATTCGGTCCTAGTATTCCGTCTCTCAATCCCGAGATTGGGACGGGCATGAGGGTTGGATATCGTATGCTTTGATTTGCCAAAGAGTGAGGTCAATTGAGGCCAATACCTCGGTAAGTTGGGTATGCGGTGTTTAGCTTCTTGCATGCCGTTGCTAGTCAGAGGAATCCACGTACCGGTTTGCCGGGTTGATGGTGCTCCCGAGATGAGCTCGTAAGGTTATTATACTAAACCTGGCCAGTGAACTTTATGTTCGGTATAATAAAAGGTCGAGTGGTACTAATCTCAGAAACCAAGAAGTCGGTGAATTAATTTGTCAGTAAATTGATAAATCGACGAGCACTAGATCTTTAATGTGGGGAGATAGAAGAAATAATAATGGCGCGATGTAAAGTCATTTTCGAGCGGTAGTTCCATAATTGGTCCGATAGTGGTACGACCGATTATGCGTTTGACTAATCGACAAGGTAAATTAATTAATCCGAAGGGTTTAATTAATATTTAATCGACGAAGTGAATTTAGAAATTAATTCAATTTTGAATTAATTAATTCTAAGGGTTCGATTAAATTAAATTAACGAAGTGGATTAAATAAATTAATTTAAATGGGTCGATTGGAGTTGATTAGTCGGGAAGACTTAGCGGTCAACGAAAGTCAAATTTTAAGGCCTAACTCGAGAGCCCATTAGGTCTCCAATCGAGCTACTATAAATAGAATAACTTGCGACCAAAGAAAATGAAGAAATCTTGCAAGACAAGTCTTGCCCATTTTAGAGTAAGAAAGTTCTAGAGAGAGAACTTCTTCCCTTTGAAGTTTTCACTAAAAAACGAACTAGATTTCTTGCTCTCGGATTGGATTCAACCCAAAGATCAAACCTTCAATTTGTTTTTCCAAAAAGGCTGCGCCAACTTTTTTCTTCCTGCTCGGTTTTTCAAAACAGCTGCTGCCACGAAATTTATTTCACCCGGTGCAGGTTTCTTCTTCCTCAAGTTTTGCGTGGTTGATTCGAGAATAGCCTGGGTCGATCTCCTTCTTTGATGGGTGATCCTCAGGTGGTTCTTGTCTAGATCACCGGTGAGATTTCAGGTGGACAATCGGCAGAAACCGGGCTGGGCAGTAGCGGATTTAGAGCAGTATGCACGACAGTGTTTTAAGGGTTTTCTGTTTGATCAGATTTTGGGGTTTGCTGAATTCAGTTTGATAGATTTCTTTGTGGGTTTTCGTGGGTGAATCGAGTAAACTCCGATAGATTATTGCCCACGTAATATTCGGAGTGTTCTTGGAGAATCGATTGGATTTCTTGTGGAAATCGCAGCAAAATATTTGGTTTTCTTTAAGCAAGGGACTTCGCTTCAAAAGGTAGAACTTTTAAATTCCGCTTTTCATTAAAGTTCGAATCTTTTGTGTCCCGATTAATAAATTAAATAAGTATAAGCCTAGATCCGTTCATGGGTAAACTAATTTGAGCCTGAGCTTGGTCGAAAGCTTCCGATTCTGGAATGCATAGCACGAAAGTGAGGTTTTCGATTTAGCCCGGGCTTGTTCAGTTTTCCTTCAATATCAGCCTCGTACACAACATAGCATACATGAGACTTCCTATAGGAAATGCATAAGGAACTATCTTCATGGCTTCTATCTACTTAGGAGACTGCTCTTTAGATAGATGCACTCCGTATCTGAAAAGTAGAAAACCCTTCTTGGAGTTCTGCATGTTAAAATGAGCCAGAATCATGTCTATGTAGGATTTATGAGAAAGCGTCTGTGAACATCTCCTACGATCTCAAATAATCTTGATCCCAAGGATATGTCCAGCCTTTCCCAAATCATTTATATCAAACTTGTTTGAACGACCATGCCTTTATGTTGACAATACATTCTTCTTGTTGCCAAGAAGAAGAATATCATTTACGTAAAGAACAAGAAACACCACTAAGTTTTATCACGCCTGCAATATACACAATGCTCATCAAGACACTGAATAAACCCATAGGAATGGATTATATCATCAAAATGGATGTTATATGATCTGGATGCCTGCTTATGTATATAAATGAACTTCTTAAGCTTGTAAACCTTATGCTCTCAGGACTTTGCAATGTAATCATTGCCCTTTGCCAAGAATCTGCATCTTTATCTTGGAGTGCCTTATTGTAGTTAACTGGGTCTGGTTAGTGAGCACAAGGGACCAAATCCAAAGATTTTCCCAAGCACACGTACCTCTCGGGCTGTCTGACAAACCTCTCACTACGACGAGGCACCGCCTGTGTAATTGCATAATCTCTTAAAACACATGAGGTATTCTGTGATATATCTACTTGTACTGGTGCATAATAAATTCTAGACTGTCCCTTAAGCTCTTCTAGCACAATCTTGTTACTTGGTTTGTGGTTTAGAATATAGTCATCTCCTAAAATCTAGTGTTGGTACAATAAAAACATGAAGTTCTCTCTCTAGGCTACTCCTTCTCACTCTAGGCAACTTAGCCTCAATGGTTTCTTAATGTCTTCCAAATGCTTAACAAGAACTATTTATAGGAGCTTCAAGGGAGACCTAGTGAGCTTTTGAATTGGCCTTAGTGTTGGACTTTCATTGACTCTCTTAGTCTTCCCTAAACTAATCAACTCCAATCGAACCTTTAGAATTAATTTCTTTACCCACTTTGTTAATTAAATATTAATCGAACCTTTAGGATTATTTCGTATAACCCACTTTGTCAATTGAATATTAATTAATCCTTTAGCATTATTTAATTCACTTTGTTGATTAGTCTAATGCATAATTAGTCTTACCACTAACGGACCAATTATGGAACTACCGCTCAAAAATGAATTTACTTCGCGCTCACTTTATAATTCTTCTATCTCCCCACATCAAAGATCTAATGCTCGTTGATTCATAAATTTACTGACAAATTAATTCATTGACTTCTTGGTATCCAAGTTTAGTACCACTCAACTTTCTTATTATACTGGAAATAAAGTCCACCGGCCTGGTTTAGTATAATAAAACTTACGAGCTCATCTGGGGAGCACCATCAACAGCACACAAAGAATTCAAACACCGCATACCCAACTTACCGAGATTTAGGCCTCAATTGACCGCACCCTTTGGCAAATCAAAGCATACGATATCTAACTCTCATGTCTGCTCTAGTCTATGGATTAGGAGATTAGAATATTAGGTTCGAATTAACTACGCCAATCAGTACAAGTTAATTCAATCTCGAGCAGGTCGTGCTCAATATGTCCCGGGCATATCTGTATGATTTAATTAGTCTAGACAAACTAATTATCCAAATCACATGATAACCTAAACCGATAGTATATTCAAACAATCTCAGTTATAAGTATCTGTTTATATATCATTACTTTAGCCAATAACAATATCTACAGTACTTTTTTACACATTGTTATCTAGATATATGATATAAATGAACAATTTAATACTGAAACATAAATGATATGTCAACTGGATATTAGTTTTTGATACAAACAATAGCTTTTTAATATTCAAAACTAACAGTGAGATCAATGATGAGTTATAGTGAGTTGCCCAATTCGTTTTGGGGATATGCCTTAGAGACAGCAGCTTACATTCTGAACCTTGTACTATCTTAGATTGTGCCTTTGACCCCAGTTGAATTGTTGACTGGGTGAAAGCCTAGTATAAGACATCTCAGGAATTGGGGTTGGCCAACACATGTGCTTAAGACTGATATAGTTAAGTTAGATGCGAGGTCAGAGGTAATGTTATTTGTTGAATATCCTAGAGGAACGAAGAGTGGTCTATTTGATAATCCTAAGGATCATAATGTGTTGGTTAGCACTAACGCCAGATTTTTAGAGGGACTATATTTTAGATCACAAGCCCAGTAGCAAGATGATACTAGAGAAGTTTAGACCTTCCAGTATTCCAGATGCACTACAACAAGTACATACACCACAAAATACTGCACAAGATAACATAGATGATGTAACTACATAGGTTACGTTTGTCATAACGAGAGGGTTATGAGACAACCTAAGAGGTACGTGGGCTTGAAAGAGACTTCGGATTTTGTTCCTGGTGCTCACGAGCTAGACACAGTTAACAACAATGAGGCTCTCTAAGATAAAGATACAGATTCTTGGCAAAGTGTGATCGATAAACTCAAATCAAGTATGGGAGCTAATAGACCTTCCTGATGGGTTTTGACTTATTGGGTACAAATGGATCTATAAGCGAAAGATAGGATCTGATGGCAAGGTTGATATCTTTAAGACTAGACTTGTGGTAAAGAGGTATACTCAAAAAGAGGGTATCGATTATGAGAAGACCTTTTCCCGGTAGCTACGCTTAAGTCAATCCAGATTCTCTTGGCAATAGCTGCTCATTTAGATTATGAGTTTTTGCGGGTGGACGTCAAGATAGCTTTCCTTAATGGAAATCTTGAGGAGACCATATTTATGCAGCAACCAGAGGAATTCATTGATGAAGGCCAAGAGCACAAGGTTTACAGGCTCAAAAAGTCTATCTATGGACTTAAGCAAGCATCCAGATCTTGGAACATCCGTTATAACGAGGTGATCTAGTTATATGGATTTACTCAGTGTTTGGATGAGCAGTGTATATAACACAGGCGTGCTGGAAATATGGTGGTGTTTTTAATAATTTACGTAGATGATATTCTTCTTATTGGCAATAGTATGAAGGTATTGTCAGACGTAAAGGCATGGTTATCCAACCAGTTTGATATGAAGGATTTGGGAGAGGCTGGACATATCCTTGGGATCAAGATCATTCAAGATCATAGAAGACGCTCACTGTGAAGGAAAACAGAACAAGCCCGGGCTAAATCAAAAACCTCACTTTCGTGCAATGCAATCCAGAATCGGAAGCTTTCAACCAAGCTCAGGCTCAAATTCATTTACCCACGAATGGATCTTGGCTTATACTTATTTAATTTATTAAATCCACACAAAAGATGCATTCTTTAATTAAAGTGGAATATTCAAAGATTATAGCGTTTGTAGCGAAGTCCCTTACAATAAGAAAAATCCAATATTTCCAAGCGATAACCAAAAAAAAATCAGAAGAATAACTCTGATCTAACTCCGAACTAGTGTGGGCTAGTATCTACGGAGTAGCCCAAGGCAATACGAAGAAATCCCAAGAAACTCACCTCAAAAAACTCAAGAACTGTCGAAACAGTTCTTGCCCGGAGCAGCCAAAAACCCAGCCGCCAGCCTAGCTTATTCAATCAAGACTTCGGACAACCAGTCATCCACCCCAGCTGCGATCTGTATAGCAACAACCGTGGATCACCAAGTTCCCAAGAGATCAACACAGCTGCTGCTGGCTCAGCACCCCGGGGAGGCGAACAGTCATCGAAAATTTGCTGTAATTTCCAGCGGCTAAACTGCCGCGATTATGAATATGACCGGCGGTTTTGAAGAATAATAACGTGACTGCTCTTAATAGATTATGGGCTGAGTTACTTTTCGAAGAAGAAAGCTATCATAGTCGACTTCGAGCAAAAACTTGACGAGAAAGACAAAGTTCTCACTCTAGACTAGACTTTCTCTCACTAGCCCTTTTCTTGGCTATCAAGTTTCTTTTTGCTTTACTTGCCCAACAAGGATATTTATAAGGAGCTTCTAAGGAGACCTAATGTGCTCTTGAGTTGGGCCCTTTTATTTGACATTCGTAGACCGCTTAGTCTTTCCCGACTAATCAACTCCAATAGACCCATTCGAATTAATTCATTAATCCACTTTGTTAATTTAATTTAATCAAACCCTTAGAATTAATTAATTCAAATAGAATTAATATTCTTAATTCACTTTATCCATTACATATTAATTAAACCTTTAGGATTAATTAATTCACCTTGTCGATTAGTCAAGTACATAATTAGTCGTACCACAAACGGACCAATTATGAAATTACCGCTCAAAAATGACTTTATATCGGGCCATTATTTTTTCTTCAATCTCCCCACATTAAAGATCTAGCTCTCGTCAGTTTATCAATTTACTGACAAATTAATTCACCGACTTCTCGGTATCCAAGATTAAAACCACTCGTCCTTTTATTATATCAGACGTAAAGTCCGCCGGCCGGGTTTAGTATAATAGACCTTAGGAGCTCATCTCGGGAGCACCATCAATCAGGTGAACCGGTACGTGGATTCCTCCGACTAGCAACGGCACGTAAGAAGCTAAACACCGCATACCCAACCTACCGAGGTATAGGCCTCAATTGACCGCACTCTTTGGTAAATCAAAGCATACGATATCCATCTCTCACGCCCGTCCCAATCTCGGGATTAAGAGACTGAATAATAGGACCGAATTGACTATGCCGATCAGTATAAGTCAATTCTATCCGAACTGGTCGTGCTCAATATGCCCCGGGCATATCCGTGTGATTTAAACTAGTTTAGATAAACTAATTTCCAAACACACGATAACCTATACCGATAGTATGTTCAGACTATCTCGGTTATGAGCATACATTTTATATGTTAATAATTTAACCAATAACGGTATCTACTGTGTCTTTCTACACCCCGTTATCTAGTTCTTTGATATAATGGAACAATTTAATACCAAAACAAAATGATATGTCATCTGTGGATATTAGTTTTTGATACAAGCCATAGCTTTGTATTCAAAACTAACAATCTCCCACTAATACTCAAAGCTATGCCAAGATGTACAAAAACTGTCCAACTCGCTATTACACTGCTGTCATATTGAAATCTCCAGAACGCCTTTAAGCTCACTCACATGGCTCCCTCAAGAATCTGACTCCCATGCCCTCCACATGTCTCTCAAAAACCTTTGGTCAATGGCTTGGTGAAAGGATCTGTAAGGTTGTCATCTGATGCTATCTTGGCCACGATCACGTCTTTCCTCTTTACGATCCTCGTATCAGGTGGTACTTGCGCTCTATATGTTTACTCGCTTCCCTCGAGTTAGCAACTACACTATTGTTATCACAGTAGACTGTGATAGACCTAGGCAACTCAGGAACCACATCTAAGTCCATCAGGAAGCTCCGGAGCCATACAGCCTCTTTCGCTGCCTCTGAAACGGCAATGTACTCAGCCTTCATGGTGGAGTCCACCATGCATTTCTGTTTGACACTCCTCCATACTATGGCTCCAACTCCTTGAGTAAACACAAACCCAGAGGTAGACTTACTCTTGTCCAAATCACCTTGAAAGTCTGAATCTGTGTAACCCAATGGTACAAACTCCTGCGCTCTATAAACTAGGACATAATCTCTCGTCCTGCGCAAGTATTTGAGAATGCATTTTACTGCCTCCTAGTGAGCCTTCCCAGGGTTACTCTGATATCTGCTAACCATGCCAACGGTAAAGCAAATATCAGGCCTCGTACACAACATAGCATACATGAGGCTACCCACTGCAGAAGCATAGGTTACCGCCTTCATGGCATCTATCTCCTCAGCCGTCTTAGGACACTGCTCCTTAGACAAATGCACCCCATGCTTGAAAGGTAGTGAACCCTTCATGGAGTTCTGCATGTTAAAATGGGCCAGAATCGTGTCGATGTAGGATGCCTGCGAGAGAGTCAGAGAATGTCTCATATGATCTCAAATAATCTTAATCCCAAGGATATGTCCAGCCTCTCCCAAATCCTTTATATCGAATTGCCTGGACAACCATGCCTTTACGTCTGACACCACTTTCTTACTGTTGCCAATCAGAAGGATGTCATCTACGTAAAATATGAGGAGCACCACCGTATCACCATCACGCCTGTGATAAAGACACTACTCATCCACACACTGAGTGAATCCATAGGACTGGATAACCTCATCAAAACGGATGTTCCAAGATCTGGATGCTTGCTTAAGTCCATAAATTGACCTCCTAAGCCTGCATACCTTGTGCTCTTGGCCTTTAACAATGAAACCCTCTGGTTGCTGCATAAAGATGGTCTCCTCAAGACTTCCATTAAGGGAAGCTGTCTTGACGTCCAAATCTCATAGTCCATATGAGCAGCTATGGCCAATAGAAGGTCTCCTCATAATCGATACCCTCTTTTTAAGTATACCCCTTCGCCAAAAGCCGAGCCTTGAAGGTCTCAACCCTCCATCAGATCCTCTCTTTCGCTTGTAAACCCATTTGCGCCCAATAGGCCTAAACCCATCAGATAGGTCTACCCGCTCCCAGACTTGATTTGAGTCCATAAAACCCATCTCAGGAATCATCGCTTTCTGCCAAGAATCTTTATCTTTATCCTGGAGAGCCTCATTGTAGTTAACTAGGTCTGGTTCATGAGGACCAGGGATAAATTCTGAAGACTCACCCAAACCCATGTACCTCTCAGGCTGTCTAACAACCCTCCCACTACGACGAGGTGCAGCCTGTGCAAGAGCATCATCTGTGATATTATGTGCAGTCTCTTGTGGTGTGTCTTCCTGTACTTGTGCATCTAGAATAATGGACTGACTTCTAAGCTCTTCCAATACTACCTCGCTGCTTGACTTGTGATCTAAAATATAGTCCTCCTCAAGAAATCTGGCATTGGTGCTGATCACCACCTTCTGATCCTGAGGACTATAAAATAGACCACCTCTCGTTCCTTTGGGGTAGCCTATAAACAGCATAGCCTTGGTTCTTGCCTCTAACTTACTTGCATCTGCCTCGAGCACATGTGCTGGGCAACCCCATATTCTTAGATGTCTCAGACTAGGCTTTCGCCCATTCCACAACTCTGATGGGGTCGAAGGCACAGACTTAGATGGCACAAGGTTGAGGATAAAACATGCTGTCTCCAAGGCATAACCCCAAAACGAGATAGGCAACTCACTGTAACTCATCATCGATCTAACCATATCCATAAGAGTCCTGTTCCTCCTCTCTGCTACACCATTCTGTTGGGGTGTGCCAGGTGCAGAAAACTGGGTCTGAATACCCTCATCTGACAAATAGGACCTAAATTCACTAGTGAGGTATTTGCCACCGCGATCAGATCGCAAGGCCTTGATACTCTTACCTAGTGGTTCTCCACATCAGCCTTGAACTCTCTGAACTTGCCAAAGCATTCAGACTTATGGCGCATTAGGTATATGTATCCATATCTAGAATAATCATCCGTGAAAGTCACGAAATACTCATAACCACCTCTAGCCTAAACTGACACAGGCCCACACACGTCAAAATGAAACAACTCTAAAACCTCCTTGGCCCTATACCCCTTTGCCTTGAAAGGCCTCTTGGTCATTTTACCCTCCAAGCAGGACTCACAGGTCGAATAGCTGTCAATATCCAGTAAGTCCAAAGACCCATTATTGACTAACCTTTGAATCCTACTAAGGTTGATGTGACCAAGTCTCAGGTGCCAAAGATAAGTCTGATTCAAAGGGGAAGATTCTTTTCTCTTATTATGATTCGGTGATGAGTTACTAGTTTTTGTGTTTTGCATTACTGGGGAGTATGTCTTAATTAAAAACAAATTGTCAACCAATGTACCAGAATATATAAGTTTCTGGCCTTTTCTAATAAAAACAGATCCATCAGAAAAAGCACACTTATAACCATCCAAAATAAGTTTAGAAACTGAAAGTAAGTTCTTGTGAAAACTGGGTACATAAAGACAATCTCTCAAATGTAAAGTAGAGTCTGAAAAATAAAGACAAACAACTCCCACTGCAGTAACAGAAACTCTGGTAGTGTCCCCAAGGTATACCTGCAACTCTTCCTCTCTAAGCAGCCGGGTCACTTGAAACCCTTGCAAAGAATTACAAACATGAACAGTGACTCCTGAATCCACACACCAAGTATCTGTGAGAATCGCCACTAAACACGTCTCAGTGACTAGGGAAAATTTACACATACCTCGAGGCTTTGGGCAGTCCTTCTTCCAATGCCCTGCTTTGTCACACCTGAAATATTTTCCTTTCAGCTTGTGCTTATTGGTAATGCCCACCTTGGGTTCATGATCATCTCCTGCCTTCTGGCCTCTCTTCCTCTTTTGCTTCTTGGCTTTGGGCCCAGCAGAGGAACCTGAGGGACCAACAGTAGCCAAGGCTTGCTTCTTCTCTGCGAATAGGCCCTCAGCAGACACCAATGCAGTCATGAGCTTGGGAAGTGAATATGAGAGATTCCCTATATTGTAGATCAACCGAAACTGCTCAAAACTGGGAGGCAAGCTCTGGAGGATGATATCGACCTGGGTCTCCCTATCAATGTCACCTTCCAATACCTCAATCTCATTGATGCAGCTTATCATGTCTAGCACGTGATCCCTCACTGAAGTACCCTCAGCCATCATAGCATTCATGAGTTTCCTCATAGCTGACTGCTTGGCTGCCGTACCCTGATGTCCAAACAACCCCCTGAGGTTGAGCACCATTTCATAGGCTAAGGTAAACAACTGATGTTGGTGCTGCAGTACACTCGACATAGAAGCCAAGATGTAGCACCGGGTCATCTTATCAGCCTTCTGCTACCTCGTATATGGCTCTCGCTGCTCAGGGGTGGCATCATCGCTGGGCTTAGGGGGGAACTCCTTAGTGAGAACGTACATGTAACCCTCAGCGGTAAGGACAATATCCAGGTTATGTTTCCAGTCAATATAATTTGGACCCGTAAGTTTGTTCTGGTTCAAAATGATAGCTAGCGGGTTGAATGACATATCAACTGAAAATTGAAAAATAAACAGTCAAGTTTCAGTATACTTTTTCTAAAATATTGAAAATCCTCAAAAAACCAATATAATCTTCTACCGACATCTCTGACACTGGGATTAATACAGGTCACGATGGGTGAACGGCTATGCCAACCCACATTCGTTTGAGAAAAACCAAAGTTCATTAATTTCATTATCTGACCAATGATCTTATGATCAATGAAATTAATAGTTGATAATTTTAGCCGTACACGAAGAAAGCGTAACCTCGATGGGAGGAATACTAAAACCGTTTCACTAAGTGTATGCCATTACGTGACTTCTAAATTTATTACTTAGGATACTAATGCTCCTCGGATGGCGAGGGTGTCGCAACTTTCTCCAATTAAACTTACTATAGTCATCCCTTTAGAAATTCGTTCCGGTGATATCTGTGGTTGAAAACTCATTCGATAGGGAGGAAGGTGTAAGCCAGCATGCAAGTTTAACTACATCACCAATGAACCAGTAATGGATGCCATCGGGATATTTACCAACCCTCTCCCACTTAGATTTTTAAGCTTAAGGATTTTTACGTTTTAACAAGCAATATCTTAACAATGGATATTCGCACCCATAAAACCGTTAGAGTTTAATATGCGAATAATCTACCTTAGTTAATTGCTCGTTACCTTTTAAAACAATTTTAGTTTGGTTTTTTTTCAATAAAAAAACAAAAAACACACAATCAACAAAAAGTCATAAATACGGGAAATTAAAAGAAATAAAATTTCCCGACTATTATGGCCTTCTCTATCGTTGATTCCTTGACATTTCGGTGACACGTCCCGTCATGTCGCTCCCACTCGTTATTTGGATTCCTCTCGATTCGCCCGGGTTTTCTCGATTTACTACGTAATTAGGAATCACCCAAAATTACGAGAAACCAAAACCCGTGAATATAAGCTACCCAAAATAACGTCTTTGTCATAATACATAAATTCCTATATACAAAGGCGTTTTTCTAGGAATTAAAAGATGACATGATTAGATCAAATCATACTACAAGATTTTTCTAATCCTACACGGCTTCCAGCTCGTGGTTATTACTATTACAGATATTTCCATTCAAAAAACAATACGAGCCTGGACATGTCCCTGGGGTTTATGAATGAAAAATAAATTTCTACCATAATAGCCGGGAAACCAATAACCACCTGTTTAAGCATTTCGACAAAAATAATAATGCCAAAATAAAGCCGTGTAATAAATCAAACAAGTATTAGACCGAAACCAATGCTCTGATACCAATATGAAGGAAAACAGAACAAGCCCGGGCTAAATCGAAAACCTCACTTTCGTGCAATGAATTCCAGAATCGGAAGCTTTCGACCAAGCTCAGGCTCAAATTCATTTACCCACGAACGGATCTTGGCTTATACTTATTTAATTTATTAAATCCACACAAAAGATGCAATCTTTAATTAAAGTGGAATATTCAAAGATTATACCTTTTGTAGCGAAGCCCCTTGTAATAAGAAAAATCCAATATTTCCTAGCGATAATCACAAAAAATCCGAAGAATAACTCCAATCTAACTCCGAACTAGTGTGGGCTAGTATCTACGGAGTAGCCCAAGGCAATACGAAGAAATCCCAAGAAACTTGCTTCAAAAAACTCAAGAACTGTCAAAACAGTTATTGCCCGGAGCAGCCAAAAACCCAGTCGCTGGCCTAGCTTCTTCGATCAAGACTTCGGACAACCAATCATCCACCCCAGCCGCGATCTGTACAGCAACAACCGTAGATCACCAAGTTTCCAAGAGATCAACACAGCTGCTGCCGGCTCAGCACCCCGAGGAGGCGAACAGTCACCAAAAATCTGCTGTAATTTCCAGCGGCTAAACTGCCGCGATTATGAAGATGACCAGCGGCTTTGAAGAATAATAACCGGACTGCTCTTAATAAATCGTGGGCTGAGTTTCTTTTCGAAGAAGAAAGCTATCCTAGTCGACTTCGAGCGAAAACTTGACGAGTAAGAGAAAGTTCTCACTCTAGACTAGACTTTCTATCACTAGCCCTTTTCTCAAGTTTCTTTTTGCTTTACTTGCCCAACAAGGATATTTATAAGGAGCTTCTAAGGAGACCTAATGGGCTCTTGAGTTGGGCTTTTTATTTGACTTTTGTTGACCGCTTAGTATTTCCTGACTAATCAACTCCAATCGACCCATACAAATTAATTCTTTAATCCACTTTGTTAATTTACTTGAATCAAACCCTTAGAATTAATTAATTCAAATAGAATTAATATTCTTAATTCACTTTTTCGATTAAACCTTTAGGATTAATTAATTCACCTTGTCGATTAGTCAAACACATAATTAGTCGTACCGCTAACGGACCAATTATGGAATTACCGCTCAAAAATGACTTTATATCGCGCCATTATATTTTCTTCAATCTCTCCACATTAAAGATCTAGCGCTCGTCGGTTTATCAATTTACTGACAAATTAATTCACCAACTTCTCGGTATTTGAGATTAATACCACTTATCCTTTTATTATACAGGACATAAAGTCCACCGGCCGGGTTTATTATAATAGACCTTACGAGCTCATCTCGGGAGCACCATCAATTTGGCGAACCGGTACGTGAATTACTCCGACTAGCAATGGTACGTAAGAAGCTAAACACCGCATACCCAACCCACCGAGGTATAGGCCTCAATTGACCGCACTCTTTGGCAAATCAAAGCATACGATATCCAACTCTCACGCTCATCCCAATCTCGGGATTGAGAGACTGAATACTAGGACCGAATTGACTACGCCGATCAGTATAAGTCAATTATATCCGAACTGGACGTGCTCAATATACCCCAGGCATATCCGTGTGATTTAAACTAGTTTAGATAAACTAATTTCCAAACCACACGATAACCTATACCGATAGTATGTTCAGACTATCTCGGTTACGAGCATACTTTTTATATATCAATACTTTAACCAATAAAGGTATCTAATGTGACTTTCTACACCACGTTATCTAGTTCTATGATATAATGGACCAATTTAATACCAAAATAAAATGATATGTCATCTGTGGATATTAGTATTTAATACAAGCCATAGCTTTTCTGTATTCAAAACTAACACACTGACACTCTCTCAGACATGATTCTGGCTTATTTTAACATGCAGAACTCCAAGAAAGGTACACTACCTTTTAGATATTAAGTGCATCTATCTAAGGAGCAGTCTCCCAAGACAACATAGGAGATAGAAGCCATGAAGACAGTTTCCTATGCATCTGCAATGGGAAGTCTCATGTATGCTATGTTGTGTACCAGGCTTGATATTTGCTTTGCCATTGGCATAGTTAGTAGATATCAGAGTAACCCTTGTAAAGCTCTTTAGGAGGTTGTCATGTACATCCTCAAGTATTTGCGCAGGACGAGAGACTATGTCTTGATCTATCGAGTGCAAGATCTAGTCACTAAGGGTTACACATATTCATATTTCCAAGGTGATATAGACAAGAGTAAGTCTACCTCAGGGTTTGAGTTTACTCTGGGAGATGGATGAAGGAAAACATAACAAACCCGGGCTGAATTAAAAACCTCACTTTCGTGCAATGCTTCCAGAATCGGAAGTTTTTGACAAAGCTCAAACTCAAATTCATTTTCCCATAAATGGATCTAGGCTTATACTTATTTAATTTATTAATTGGGACATGAAAGATACAATCTTTAATTAAAGCGGAAACTTCAAATATTATACCTTTGTAGCGAAGTCCCTAGCAAATAGAAAACCAAAACTTTGGGCAAGCGAATTCCACAAGAAATCCGAAGAATAACTCCAATCCAAATCCGAACTAGTGTGGGCTAGTGTCTATGGAGTAGCCCAAGGAAAACGAAGAAGTCATAAGAAACCCACTTCAAGAATCACGCAAATCTGAAGAAGCAGATTTAGCCCAGGAACTTAACCCAATTTGAAAATCCACACCAAAAGTGTCTAGAATGTGTTCCTGCTCGTAGATCTAGACTCTAGCGATCTAAGAAGATCAAGCTAGAGGATCAACACAACAATAATTAACAAACCCACTTCAAAAAGAGCAAAGCCACCGCCCAGAAAATAAATCAAACGCCGGCCGATCTATTTTCGACGAACAAAACCTGGCGGCCGAGAAAACCAATCAAATGCAGCAGCTTTTTGCTCCAAAAATGGTGATCTAGGATTCTCTAGGTTATGGGCTTTTAGGATTCTTGAAGAAGAAACCTCCAAAGTCGACTTTGAAAGAAAATATACTAAGAAAGTTGAGAGCTTCTCTTTCTAGACTTAACATTCTCTCACTAGGAAAATGCCTCTAAGGTTTCTAATGTCTTGTAAATTCCCTAACAAGGGATATTTATAGTGAGCTTCTAAGGAGACCTAATGGGCTTCTGAGTTTGGCCTTTTAGTTTGACTTTTGTTGACCCCTTAGTCTTTCCTAGAATAGTCAACTCCAATCGATCCTTTTGGATTAAATCTTTAACCCACTTCGTTAATTTAATTTAATCGAACCCTTTGAATTAATTAATTTATATAGAATTAATTTTCTTAATCCACTTTGTTAATCAAATACTAATTAAACCTTTAGGATTAATTAATCCACTTTATTGATTAGTGAAATGCATAATTAGTCGTACCACTAACGGACCAATTATGGAACTACCTCTCAAAAATGACTTTACATCACGCCACTATATTTTCTTCTATTTCCCCACATTAAAGATCTAGTGCTCGTCGGTTTATCAATTTACTGGCAAACTAATTCAATGACTTCTTGGTATCCGAAATTAGTACCACTCGACCTTTTTATTATACCGGACATAAAGTTCATCGGCCGGGTTTAGTATAATAAACCTTACGAGCTCATCTCGGGAGCACCATCAACCCGGTGAACCGGTACATGGTTTCCTCCGACTAGCAATGACACGTAAGTGGCCAAACACCGCATACCCAACCTATCGAGGTATAGGCCTCAATTGACCGCACTCTTTGGCACATCAAAGTATACGATATCCAACTCTCAAGCTCGTTCCAATCTCGGGATTGAGAGACTGAATACTAGGACCGAATTGACTACGCAAATCATTATAAGTCAATTCTATCCAAACTGGTCGTGCTCAATATGCCCCAGGCATATCCGTGTGATTTAATTAGTCTAGATAAACCAATTTCCAAATCACAGGATAACCTATACCGATAGTATGTTTAGACGATCTCAGTTACGAGCATACTTTTAATATATCAATACTTTAACCAATAACGGTATCTACTGTGTCTTTCCACACCCCATTATCTAGTTCTATGAGATAATAGAACAATTTAATACTGAAACAAAATGATATGTCATCTGTGGATTTTAGTTTTTGATACAAGCCATAGCTTTTCTATATTCAAAACTAACAATCTCCCACTAATACTCAAAACTAAGCAAAGAAGTACAAAAACTGTCCAGCCCGCTATTATATTGCTGTCATAATGAAATCTACAGAACACCTTTTAAGCTCACTCACATGGCTCGCTCAAGAATCTAACTCCCATTCCCTCCACATGTCCCTCAAAAACCTTTGGGGCCAATGGCTTTGTGAAAGGATCTGCAAGGTTGTCATCTGAGGTTATCTTGGCCACGATCACGTCTACTCTCTTTACGATCTCTTGTATCAGGTGGTACTTGCGCTCTATGTGTTTACTCGCCTTACAGGCTCGTGGTTCCCTCGAGTTTGCAACTGCACCATTGTTATCACAGTAAACTGTGATAGAACTAGGTAACTCAGGAACCACATCTAAGTCCATCAGGAAGCTCCGGAGCCATACAACTTCTTTCACTGCCTTTGAAATGGCAACATACTTAGCCTCTATGGTGGAGTCCGCCACGCATTTCTGCTTGACACTCCGCCATACTATGGCTCCACCTCCTAGAGTAAACACAAACACAGAGGTAGACTTACTCTTGTCCATATCACCTTGAAAGTCCGAATCTGTGCAACCTAATGGTACAAGCTCATGCGCTCTATAAACTAGGACATAATATCTCGTCTTGTGCAAGAACTTGAGAATGCATTTTACTGTCTCCCAGTGAGCCTTTCCAGGGTTACTCTGATATCTGCTAACCATGCCAACGGCAAAGTAAATATCAGGTCTTGTACATAACATAGCATACATGAGACTGAAGGAAAACTGAACAAGCCCCGGCTAAATCGAAAACCTCACTTTCGTGCTATGCATTCCAAAATCGGAAGCTTTCGACCAAGCTCAGGCTCAAATTAGTTTACCCATGAATGGATCTAGGCTTATACTTATTTAATTTATTAATCGAGACACAAAAAATCGAATCTTTAATAAAAGCGGAAGTTAAAGATTCTACCTTTTGATGCGAAGTCCCTCGATTAAAGAATACCAAATAAAATCTGCTGCGATTTCCACAAGAAATCCGATCGATTCTACAATACTAACTCCGAGATAGTGTGGGCTATCTTATACGAAATTACCCACGAGCAATCGAAGAAACCCAAGAAACTTGCTTTGGAAATTGACTCAAAATCTGCTGAAAACAAACTGCCCAGTATTTTTTTTCAAAATTCTTGCTGCGCAAGTTTTCCCTACTGCCGCTAGAAACTGCCGGACTTTACTGCATAATTACCCACTGCCCGAGTGATGCCTCACCGTCCCGATCTGTACAGCCCAGACCTGCGGATCACTCTTTCCAGAAGATCTACGCAAAGCCCAAGCCGGCTCAGGGCACGGATTGAACACCGCTCACCAGGTTTTATAAAAAACCGAAGGAAGAAAAAAACGCAGCGCTGGAAAATAAACCCAGCAGCAAATCCGATCAGCAAGCAGTTTAAAACAACCGGGCAGTATATAAAGATCGAATCTTCCAAAAGAAAAAGTTATCTTAGCTGACTTCGAGAAAGAATTCCGACGAAGAAGACGATGTTCTTTCTCTAAGCTAAACTTTTTCAATTTAGTCCTTTCTTGGACTTCAAGTTTCTCTTAGGGTTTTTGGCTGCCCATTATGTTGTATTTATAGTAGCTCGATTGGAGACCTAATGGGCTCTCGAGTTTGGCCTTAAAATTTGACTTTCGTTGACTGCTAAGTCTTCCCGACTAATCAACTCCAATCGACCTTTTTAAATTAATTTATTTAACCCATTTCGTTAATTTAATTTAATCGAACCCTTAGAATTAATTAATTCAAAATAGAATTAATTTCTAAATTCACTTCGTCGATCAAATTTAATTAAACCCTTCGGATTAATTAATTTACCTTGTCGATTAGTCAAACGCATAATCGGTCGTACCACTAACGGACCAATTATGGAACTACCGCTCGAAAACGACTTTACATCGCGCCATTATTATTTCTTCTATCTCCCCACATTAAAGATCTAGTGCTCGTCGATTTATCAATTTACTGACAAATTAATTCACCGACTTCTTGGTTTCCGAGATTAGTACCACTCGACCTTTTATTATACCGAACATAAAGTTCACTGGCCAGGTTTAGTATAATAACCTTACGAGCTCATCTCGGGAGCACCATCAACCCGGCGAACCGGTACGTGGATTTCTCCGACTAGCAACGGCACGCAAGAAGCTAAACACCGCATACCCAACTTACCGAGGTATTGGCCTCAATTGACCTCACTCTTTGGCAAATCAAAGCACACGACACTCAACCCTCACGCCCGTCCCAATCTCGGGATTGAGAGACGGAATACTAGAACCAAATTGACTACGCCAATCAGTACAAGTCAATTCTATCCAAACTGGTCGTGCTCAATATGCCCCGGGCATATATGTGTGATTTAAACTAGTCGAGATAAACCAATTTCCAAACCACACAGTAACCTATACCGATAGTATGTTCAGACTATCTCGGTTACGAGCATAATTTTTTATATATCAATACTTTAACCAATAACGGTATCTACTGTGTTTGTCGACACCCCGTTATCTAGTTCTATGATATAAAGGAACAGATTTATACTGAAACAAAATGATATGTCATCTGTGGATATTAGTTTTTGATACAAGCCATAGCTTTTCTGTATTCAAAACTAACAGAGACTACCCACTGCAGAAGCATAGGGTACTGCCTGCATGGCATCTATCTCCTCAGCAGTCTTGGGACACTGCTCCTTAGACAAATGCACCCCATGTATGAAAGGTAGTGAACCCTTCTTGGAGTTCTGCATGTTAAAATGAGCCAAAATCGTGTCTATGTAGGATGCCTGAGAGAGAGCAGAGAATGCCTCCTACGATCTCGAATAATCTTGATCCCAAGGATATGTCCAGACTCTCCCAAATCCTTCATATCAAATTTACTGGACAATCATGCCTTTACATCTGACAACACCTTCTTACTGTTGCCAATCAGAAGGATGTCATTTACGTAAAGTACAAGGAACACCACCGTATCACCATCACGCCTGTGATAAACACACTGCTCATCCGAATACTGAGTGAATCCATAGGACTGGATAACCTTGTCAAAATAGATGTTCCAAGATCTGGATGCTTGCTTAAGTCCATAAATGGACCTCCTAAGCCTGCATACTTGTGCTCTTGGCCCTGAACAATGAAACCCTTTGGTTGCTGCATAAAGATGGTCTCCTCAAGACTTCCATTAAGGAAAGCTGTCTTGATGTCCATCTGCTAAATCTCATAGTCCATATGAGCAGCTATAGCCAAAAGAATCCGGATCGACTGAAGCATAGCTACCGAGGAAAAGGTATCCTTATAATCAATACCCTTTTTCTGAGTATACCCATTCTCCACAAGCCTAGCCTTGAAGGTCTCAACCCTTCTGTCAGATCTTCTCTTTCGCTTGTAGACCCATTTACACCCAATAGGTCAAAACCAATCAGGAAAGTCTACCAGTTCCCAGACCTGATTTGAGTCCATAGAACCCATCTCAGCAATCAACGCTCTCTGCTAAGAATCTGCATCTTTATCCTGGAGAGCCTCATTGTAGCTAACTGGGTCTGGTTCATGAGCGCCAGGGATAAAGTCCGAAGACTCACCCAAACCCATGTACCTCTCGGGCTGTCTAGCAACCCTCCCACTGCCTGTGTAAGAGCATCATCTGTGATAGTGTGTCTTCTTGTACTTGTGCATCTGGAATAATGGACTGACTTCTAAGCTCTTCCAATACTACCTTGCTGCTTGACTTGTGATCTAAAATATAGTCATCCTCAAGAAATCTGGCATTGGTGCTTACCACCACCTTCTGATCCTGAGGACTATAAAATAGACCACCTCTTATTCTTTTAGGGTAGCCTACAAACAGTATAACCTTTGATCTCAAATCTAACATACCTGCATCTACCTCGAGCACATGTACTGGACAACCCCAAATCCTGAGATGTCTCAGACTAGGCTTTCACCCAGTCCACAACTCTAGGCGTATCGTAGGCACAGATTTAGATGGCACATGATTCAGGAGATAACACATTGTCTTTAAGGCATAACCCCCAAACGAGGTAGGCAACTCACTATAACTCATCATCGATCTAACCTTATCCATAAGAGTCCTGTTCCTCCTCTCTGCTACACCATTCTGCTGGGGTGTGCCAGGTGCAGACAACTGGATCTGAATACCCTTATCTGACAAATAGGACCTAAATTCACTAGAGAGGTATTCACCACCGCGATCAGATCGCAAGGCCTTGATACTCTTACTCAGATGGTTCTCCACCTCAGCCTTAAACTATTTGAACTTGCGAAAACATTAAGACTTGTGGCACTTCAGGTATATGTATCCATATCTAGAGTAATCATATGTGAAAGTCACGAAATACTCATAACCACCTCTAGCCTAAACTGACATAGGCCCACACGCGTCAGAATGAATCAACTCTAAAACTTCCTTGACCCTATACCCCTTTACCTTGAAACGCCTTTTGGTCATCGTACCTTCCAAGCAGGACTCACAGGTCGGATAGCTGTCAATATCCAATGAGTCCAAAGACCCATTATTGACCAACCTTTGAATCCTACTAAGGTTGATGTGACCGAGTCTCAGGTACCAAAGATCAGTTTGATTCAAAGGGGAAGACTCATTTCTCTTACTATGATTCGGTGATGAGTTATTAGTTTTTGTGTTTTGCATTACTGGGGAGTATGTTTTTATTAAAAACAGATTGTCAACTAATGTACCACAACATATAAGCTTCTGGCCTTTTCTAATAAAAACAGATCCATCAGAAAAAGCACACTTATAACCATCCAAAATAAGTTTAGAAACTGAAAGTAAATTCTTACGAAAACTGGGTACTTATAAACAATCTCTCAAATGTAAAACTGAGTTTGAAAAATAAAGACAAAGAACTCCCACTGCAACAACAGAAACTCTGGTAGTATCCCCAAGATAAACCTGCAACTCTCCCTCTCTAAGCAATCGGGTCACTTGGAACCCCTACAAAGAATTACAAACATGATCAGTGGCTCCTGAATCCACACACCAAGTATCTGTGGGAATCGCCGCTAAACACATCTCAGTAACTAGGGAAAATTTACACATACCTTGAGACTTTGGGCAATCCTTTTTCCAATGTCCCGCTTTGCCACATCTGAATCACTTGCCTTTGGCTTATGCTTCTTGGAAATGCCCGCCTTGGGTCCATGATCAGCTCCTGCTTTCTGGCCTCTCTTCCTCTGTTGTTTCCTGGCTTTGGGCCCAGCAGAGCAACCTGAGGGACCAACAGTAGCCAAGGCTTGCTTCTTATCTGCAAAGAGGCCCTCAGCAAACACCAATGTAGTCATGAGCTCAGAAAGTGAATATGAGAGATTTCCCATATTATAGTTCAACTAAAACTGCTCAAAACTGGAGGGCAAGCTCTGGAGGATAATATCGACCTGGGTCTCCCCATCAATGTCACCTCCCAATACCTCAATCTCATTGATGTAGCTCATCATGTCCAGCACGTGATCCCTCACTGAAGTGCCCTCAGCTATCCTAGCATTCATGAGTTTCCTCATAGCTGACTGCTTGGCTGCCCTGCCCTGATGTCCAAACATCTCCCTGAGGTTAAGCATCATATCGTAGACTGAGATAAACAACTGATGCTGGTGTTGTAGTACACTCGACATAGAAGCCAAGATGTAGCACTGGGTCATCTCATCAGCCTTCTGCCACCCCGTATATGGCTCTCGCTGCTCAGGGGTGGCATCATCTTGGGCTTAGGGGGACACTCCCCATTGAACACGTACTTGTAACCCTCAGCGGTAAGGACAATGTCCAGGTTACGTTTCCAGTCAACGTAATTTAGACCCGTAAGTTTGTTCTGATTCAAAATGACAGCTAATGGGTTGAACGACATATCAACAACTGAAAAATAAACAGTCTAGTTTCAGTATACTTTTTCAAAAATATTGATATCCTCAAAACAATACATTCTCCTACCGACATCTCTCATACCGGGATTAATGCAGTTCACGTTGGGTGAACATCAACGCCAACCCACATTCGTTTGAGAAGAACCGAAGTTCATTAATTCCATTATCTGACCAACGATCTTATGATCAATGAAATTAATACTCGATAATTTTAGCCATACTCAACAAGCAGCGTAACCTCTTAGGAGGAATACTATAAACGGTACACTAAGTGTTTGCCATTAGGTTACTTCTAAGCTTGTTACTTAGGATACTAATGCGCCTTGGTTAGCAAGGGTGTCGCAACTTTCTCCAATTAAAGTTGCTATAGTCATCCCTTTAGAAATTCAATCTAGTGATATCTCGGGGTTGAAAACTTATCCATAGGGAAGAAGGCCCTTGGCCAGCGCGTCGGTCTAACCCACATCACTTATGAATCCGTAATGGAGACCATAGGGATATTTACCAACCCACTCCCACTTAGATTTTTAACTTTGAGGAATTTTCTGTTTTAACATGCAATATCTTAACAAAGGATTTCGTATCCATGAAACCGTTGGAGTTTAATATGTGAATAATCTACCTTAGTTAATTGCAATTTACTTTTAAAATGTTTTGGTTTCGTTTTCGTTCATGCAAAATAAAAGAAAAACACACAATCACCAAAAATACATAAATACGGGAAATTAAAGAAATTAAAATTTCTCGACTATTATGACCTTCTCTATCGGTGATTCCTTGACGCCTCGGTGACACGTCCCGTCATGTCACTCCCACTCGTTATTTGGATTCCTCTCAATTCGCCTGGGTTTTTCTCGGTTTTCTACGTAATTAAGAATCACCCTAAATTATGAGAAACCAAAACCCGCGAATATAAGTTACCCAAAATAACGTCTTCGTCATAATACATATATTCCTATATACAAAGGCATTTTTCTAGGAATTTAAACTAATAGATCAAATCCTACTACAACATTTTTCTAATACTACACGGCTTCCAGCTCGTGGTTATTACTATTACAGACATTTCTATTCAAAAACAATATGAGCCTGGACATGTCCCGGGGTTTATGAATGAAAAATAAAATTCGACCATAATAGCGGAAAAACTAATAACCACCTGTTTAAACATTTCGACAAAAATAATAATGCCAAAATGAAGCCGGGTAAAAAATCAAACAAGTATAAAGTTGAAACACTCGCTCTAATACCATTTTGAAAGAAAACAGAACAAACCCAGGCTAAATCGAAAACCTCACTTTCGTGCAATGCATTCCAGAATCGAAAGCTTTCGACAAAGCTCAGGCTCAAATTCATTTTCCCATTAACGGATCTAGGCTTATACTTATTTAGTTTATTAACCAGTGCATGAAAGATACAATCTTTAATTAAAGTGGAAAGTTCAAAGATTATACCTTTGTAGCGAAGTCCCTAGCAAATAGAAAACCAAAACTTCGGGCAAGCGAATTCCACAAGAAATCCGAAGAATAACTCCAATCCAAATCTGAACTAGTGTGGGCTTATGTCTACAGAGTAGCCCAAGGCAAAATGAAGAAGTCATAAGAAACCCACTTCAAGAATCACGCAAATATGAAGAAACAGATTTAGCCCCGGAACTTAACCCAATATGAAAATCCACACCAAAAGTGTCTGGAATGTGTTCCTGCTCATAGATCTAGACTCTAACGATCTAAGAATATCAAACTAGAGGATCAACACAACAAAAATGAACAAACCCACTTCAAAAAGAGCAAAGCCACCACCCAGAAAATAAACCAAACGCAGGCCGATCTATTTCCGGCGAACAAAACCCGACAGCCTAGAAAACCAATCAAAGGCAGCAGCTTTTTGCTCCAAAAATGGTGATCCAGGATTCTCTAGGTTATGGGCTTTTAGGATTCTCGAAGAAGAAAGCTCCAAAGTCGACTTTGAAAGAAAAGCTACTAAGAAAGTTGAGAGCTTCTCTTTCTAGACTTAACTTTCTCTCACTAGGAAAATGCCTCTAAGGTTTCTAGTGTCTTGTAATGGGATTTTGAGTTGGGCCTTTTAGTTTGACTTTTGTTGACCCCTTAGTCTTTCCTAGACTAGTCAACTCCAATCGATCATTTTGAATTAAATCTTTAACCCACTTCGTTAATTTAATTTAATCAAACCCTTTGGACTAATTAACTCATGTAGAATTAATTTTTTTAATCCACTTTGTCAATCAAATGTTAATTAATCCACTTTATCGATTCGTCAAACACATACGTAGTCGTACCACTAACGGACCAATTATGGAACTACCGCTCAAAAGTGACTTTACATCGCGCCACTATAATTTCTTCTATCTCCCCACATTAAAGATCTAGTGCTCTTTGGTTTATCAATTTACTGACAAACTAATTCACCGACTTCTTGGTACCCGAGATTAGTACCACTCAACATTTTTATTATACCGGACATAAAGTCTCTGGCCAGGTTTTAATATAATAAACCTTACGAGCTCATCTCGAGAGCACCATCAACCCGACGAACCAGTACGTGAATTTCTCCGACTAGCAACAGCACGTAAGTAGCTAAACACCGCATACCCAACCTACCGAGGTAAAGGCCTCAATTGACCGCACTCTTTGGCACATCAAAGCATATGATATCCAACTCTCATGCCCGTCCCAATCTCGGGATTGAGAGACTGAATACTAGGACCTAATTGACTATGCCGATCAGTATAGGTCAATTCTATCCAAACTGGTCGTGCTCAATATACCCTGGGCATATCCGTGTGATTTAATTAGTCTAGATAAACCAATTTTCAACCCACATGATAACCTATACCGATAGTATGTTCAGACTATCTCAGTTATGAGGATACTTTTAATATACCAATACTTTAACCAATAACGGTATCTACTGTGTCTTTCCACACCCCATTATCTAGTTCTATGATATAATGGAACAATTTAATACTGAAAAAAATGATATGTCATCTGTGGATATTAGTTTTTGATACAAGCCATAGCTTTTATGTATTCAAAACTAACGATGGAGCCATTGCTTGGAAGAGTGTCAAGCTGAAATATGTGGTAGACTCCACCATGGAAGCTGAATACATTGTTGTGTGGCTCAAAAACATCTTAGTGGATGTAGATGTGATTCCTGAGTTGTCGAGGTCTATCACAGTATACTATAAGAACAATGGTGTAGTTGCTAACTTAAGGGAACCATGGGCCCACAAGGCAAGTAAACGCATAGAGTGCCAGTACCACCTGATACGAGAGATCGTAAAGAGGGGGGATATGATCGTGGCTAAGATAGCATCAGCAGACAACCTTGCAGATCTATTCACGAAGGCGTTGACTCCAAAAGTCTTTGAGAGCCACGTGGAGGGCATGGGAGTCAGATAGTTAAGTGAGCCATGAGGGTTTTGGGGTTTTGGTATGACTGCAGAATAAATGTATTGAAAAGTTTTTATACTTCAGAGCATAGCTTTGAGTATTAGTGGGAGATTGTTGGTTTTGAATACTGAAAAGCATTACTTGTATGAAAAACTATTTCTCAGTTACATATCGATTGTGTTTCAGTATTATAAATTGTCCCTTTATATCATATGTATAGATTATAAGGTGTCGGGTATAGCACGGTAGATCTTATCATTGGTTAAATTTTTGATGTATAAATAACGCTCGTAACTGAGACAATTTGGACATACCGTCGGTTTAGGTTATTGTATGATTCAGAAAATTAGTTTGTGTAGACTAATTGAATTATACGAATGTGCCTGGATCATATTGAGTGGGACCTATTCGGGAATGAATTAACTTGTACTGATATTCGTAGTTAATTTGAACCTAATATTCTAATCTCTTAATCCCTAGACTAGAGCGGCATGAGAGTTAGACATAGTGTACTTTGATTTGCTAAAGGATGCAGTCAATTGAGACCTAGATCTCGGTAAGTTAGGCACACATGTTTGACTTCTTATTGTGTCATTGCTTGTCGAAAGGAAACCATGTACCGGTGCATCCCGGGTGATGGAGCTCCCGAGATGAGGTCGTAAGGATAATTATACTAAACTCAGTCATTGAAATTATGTCTAGTATAATAATAAGGTTGAGTAGTACTAGTCTCGGATAACAATAAGTCGCTTAATTTATTTATCATAAATTAATAAATTGATGAGCACCATATCTTTGACGAGGGGAGATAAAAGAATAATTGAAGTGTGCCTAAAGTAATTTAGTTTTTAAGTGGTAGTTCTATAATTGATTCGTTATTTGAATGATTAATTATGCGTTTGACTAATTGGAAAAGTGGATTAAATAAATATTTACCCTTGTGTTAATTTATATTTAATCTACAATGTGGGATACAAAATAATCATTAGGTCGATTAATATTTAATTGACGAAGTGGGTCAAATAAATAATCCTTGGGCTAATTGGAATTGACTAGTCTAGTGAGGATTAAGAAAAGTCAATTAAAGTCCAACACTAAAGACCCAACTCAAAAGCCCACGAGGTCTCCCTTAAAACTCCTGATAAAAACATTAAGTCTTGCAATTTCAAGACATAAGAATCTTGAGAGGCAAGATTTTCCAAGAGAGAGAAGGAGTAGTCTATAGAGAGAACTTCATCTTATTCGAAGATCTTTCTCGAAGTTGACTTAAAAATCCTTCTTTTCTCAAAGAAAAGTTCAGCCCTTCGAAGAACATTTTATTCGAAATGCTGTCCAGTTTTCTTCAATTTCTGGCAATCGAATTTTATTAGCGGCAGCTGGGCTTGATTTTCGGCCAGCGGTGATCATCTCCCATAGTGCAGATTGGCAGTTTGGCATTTTGGGCTTCGAACTCGTATGAAGATCACGGCTTGGGTAGTATTTCACTCACGGTGGTCCGCCATCTCAAGCGGCGGTAATCTGGTGATCTTCATTTGGGTAGATTCAAACTTTTTCAAGGCAGGTTTCTTGTGGGTATCTTGGATTTTGGTAGATCCACCCGCTAGATAGTTACCCACTCAACTTTCGGGTTTGTTGGAGTCATTCGAGGGATTTCTAGTGGAGTTCGTTGCCAAAAATTTGATTTTTTTTATTTGCATCGAGGACACGCTTCAAAGTTATAATCTTTAGTTTCCGCTTTATTTAAAGATTGAACCTTTATGTGTCATTTTAATAGATCTAACAAGTATAAACCTAGATCCACTCAGGGGAATCAATTTTAGAGTTTGGGCCCGATCGAAAGTCTCCAATTCTGGAATGCATAGCATGAAAGTGAGATTTTTGGGTTGGCCCAGACTGGATCTTAAGTCATTTAGACCAACCTAGGGCAGCCAGGCAGACAACTATAAGGAAGCTGATGAATGAGAAAATGGCTGAAGGCACTTCTGTGAGGGATCATGTGCTTGACATAATTAGCAACATCAATGAGATTAAAGTACTTGAATGTGAGATTGACTGGGAGACCCAGAATGATATTATACTCCCGTGCTTACCTCAGAGTTTTGAGCAGTTTTGGTTGAACTATAATATGAGTCGGCGTGCTTATACTCTTCACGAGCTCTTGACTGCATTGGTGTGAGCTGAAGGCCTCTTCAATGAGAAGAAGCAAGCTTTGGAAACTATCGGGCCTTCAGGATCTTCTTCTGGGCCCAAAGCCAGAAAAAAGAAGAAGTCGATCAAGAAGACTGCTAATCATGAACCAAAGCCGGGGATTGCCAACAAAAACAAGCCGAGAGGCCAAAATTGAAGTGTGGTAAGAAAGGACATTGGAAGTCGGATTGCCCAAAGGTCAAAGGTATGACCAATTTCACCATTGTTACTGAGACATGTTTAGCGGTGATTCCCACAAATACTTGGTGTGTGGATTCAGGAACCACTGATCATGTTCGTAATTCTTTGCAGGGGTTCCAAGTAACCCAGATGCTTAGAGATTGTGAGTTGTAGGTCTACTTGGGAGATACTACCAGAGTATCAGTTGTTACAGTGGGAGTTGTTGGACTTATTTTCTCGAATAATGTTTTTCTAATTTTGAAGGATTGTCTTTATGTTCCTAGCTTTAGAAAGAACTTGCTTCCAATTTCTGAGGTTTTAAAGGATGGTTATAAGTTTTTTTTCTAATAACTCTGTTGATGTTTGAAAGAATAAGAAACTTATATGTTTAGGTTCATTGGTTGACAATCTTTTCTTAATTAAGACTAACTTCTCTGTAGTGCAAAATACTGAGATTAATGACACGTCATCTAGCCATAGTAATAGAAAAGAACCTTTGCAAATGAACTAAACCTATATTTGGCACCTTAGAATGGGTCATATCAACTTTGGTAGGATTCAAAGGTTAGTCAATGATGGGCCTGTGAGTCTTGCTTTGAGGGTAAAATGACCAAGAGGCCTTTCAAGGCAAAGGGGTATAGGGCCAAAGAAGTTTTACAGTAGGTTCACTTTGATTTATATGGACCTATGTCAATTTCAGGTTAGATATAGTTTTGAGTACTTTGTGAACTTCACAGATGATTACTCAAGATATGGGTACACTTACCTAATGCGCTACAAGTCCAAATGCTTTGGCAAGTTCAAAAATTTTAGGGCAGATGTGGAGAAACATCATGGTAAAAGTATCAAGACACTGCGATCTGATCGTGGTAGTGAATACCTGTCTAGTGAATTTAGGAACTACTTGTCAGATGACGGTATTCAGTCCTAGTTGTCTGCACCTGGCACATCCAGGCAAAATGGTGTAGCAGAAAGGAGGAACATGACTCTTGTGGATATGGTGAGATCTATGATGAGCTATAGTGAGTTGCCCAATTTGTTTTAGGGATATGCCTTAAAGACATAGGCTAACATTCTGAACCTTGAACCATCTAAGTCTGTGCTTTCGACCCCTGTTGAATTATGGACTGAGCCAAAGCCTAGTATCAGACATCTCAGGATTTGGCGTTATCCAGCACAAGTGCTTAAGGCATATGCAAGGAACTTAGATGCAAGGTCAGAGGTAGTGCTATTTGCAGGATATCCCATAGGAATGAAGGGTGGTCTATTTTATAGTCCTAAGGATCAGAAGGTAGTGATTAGCACTAACGCCAGATTTTTAGAAGAAGACTATAGTTTAGATCACAAGCCCAGTAGCAAGATCATACTAGAAGAGCGTATGGAACAGTTTAGTATTCCAGATGCAACAAAACAAGTAGATACACCACGGAATACTGCACAAGATATTGCGCCTCGTCACAATGGGAGGGTTGTGAGACAAACCGAGAAGTACGTGGGTTTGGAAGAGCCTTCGAATTTCATCCCTGGTGATCATGAGCCAGACCTAGTTAACTATAATGAGGCTCTCCAAGATAAAGATACATATTCATGGTAGAGAGCAATGATTTCTGAGATAAATTCGATGGACTCAAATCAAGTCAGGGAGCTGGTAGACCTACCTAATGGGTTTTGACCTATTGGGTTTAAATAAGTCTACAAGCGAAAGAGGGGATCTGATGGGAAGGTTGAAACCTTTAAGACTAGGCTTGTGGTGAAGGGGTATACTAGGAAAAAGGGTATCATTTATGAGAAGACTTTTTCCCCAGTAGCTATGCTTAAGTCGATCCAGATTCTCTTAGCCATAGCTGCTCATTTAGATTATGAGATTTGGTAGATGGACGTCAAGACAGATTTGAAGGAAAACTGAACAAGCCCGGGCTAAATCGAAAACCTCACTTTCGTGCTATGCATTCCAGAATCAGAAGTTTTCGACCAAGCTCAGGCTCAAATTAGTTTACCCATGAACGGATCTAGGCTTATACTTATTTAATTTATTAATCGGGACACAAAAAATTAAATCTTTAATTAAAGCGGAATTTAAAGATTATAACTGTTGTAGCGAAGTCCCTCGCTTAAAGAAAACCAAATCTTTTAGCGCGAAATCCACAAGAAGTCCGAAGAATTCTCCAATACAAGCTCCGAGATAGTGTGGGCTATCGTCTACGGAGCTACCCTCGGCAATATGACTGAAAACCCAAGAAACTTGCTTATCAAGAAACTGAAAATAAATCTGCCCAGAATTTTTTTGTGAAAAATAAGCTGCCCAGAATTTTTTTAACAAAAATGAAGCTGCCCAGAAATTTTTCTTTCAAACTGTAGCTGCCCAAAAATTGTAAAACTGCTGCACTTAAAACCCGCCTGAAAAATCCTGCGCAGCCCTCTGATTAATCAGAAAACAGTCCGCCGGAAAAGCTTAATCCACTCCCGATCTGTACAACTAATTTCATGGATCACTCATCAAGAAGATCTACATGAAATCGGTCGGCTCAGGGCAGTGAACGAAACAATCGCCGGGGTTTAAAGGGACGAAAAAATTTGCTGCTGCAGTCCGATATAAATCCAACAAGAGGCGGGTTTTCTTAAAGAATAATCGAGTGGGCTGAGTGAATAAAGGTCCGGGCTGCTCTATTAATTCATGGGCTGAGTTCCTTGACAAAGAAGAAAGCTTTCTTGATCGACTTCGAGAGAAAACTTGACGATAAAGACACCGTTTTCTCTCTAGACCAAACTTTCTCTATCTAGCCTAACTTGGCTGCCAAGTTTCTTTCTTAGGGTTTTCTTGCCTATTATGTTGTATTTATAGGAGCTTCTAAGGAGACCTAATGGGCTCTCGAGTTAGGCCTTAAAATTTGACTTTCGTTGACGCTAAGTCTTCCCGACTAATCAACTCCAATCGACCCTTTTAAAATAATTTATTTAATCCACTTTGTTAATTTAATTTAATCGAACCCTTATAATTAATTAATTCAAAATAGAATTAATTTCTAAATTCACTTCGTCGATCAAAATTTAATTAAACCCTTCGGATTAATTAATTTACCTTGTTGATTAGTCAAACGCATAATCGGACGTACCTCTAACGGACCGATTATGGAACTACCGCTCGAAAACGACTTTACATCGCGCTATTATTATTTCTTCTATCTCCCCACATTAAAGATCTAGTGCTCATCGATGTATCAATTTACTGACAAACTAATTCACCGACTTCTTGGTTTTCGAGATTAGTACCACTCGACCTTTTATTATACCGAACATAAAGTTCACTGGCTAGGTTTAGTATAATAACCTTACGAGCTCCTCTCGGGAGCACCATCAACACGGCGAACCGGTACGTGGATTCCTCCGACTAGCAACGGCATGCAAGAAGCTAAACACCGCATACCCAACTTACCGAGGTATTGGCCTCAATTGACCTCACTCTTTGGAAAATCAAAGCACACGACACCCAACCCTCACGCCCGTCCCAATCTCGGGATTGAGAGATGGAATACTGGGACCGAATTGACTACGCCGATCAGTACAAGTCAATTCTATCCAAACTGGTCGTGCTCAATATGCCCCGGGCATATCTGTGTGATTTAAACTAGTCTAGATAAACCAATTTCAAAATCACACCATAACCTATACCGATAGTATGTTCAGACTATCTCGGTTACGAGCATACTTTTTATATATCAATACTTTAACCAATAACGGTATCTACTGTGTTTGTCGACACCCCGTTATCTAGTTCTATGATATAAAGGAACAGATTTATACTGAAACAAAATGATATGTCATCTGTGGATATTAGTTTTTGATATAAGCCATAGCTTTTCTGTATTCAAAACTAACAATCTCCCACTAATACTCAAAGCTATGCTAAGAAGTACAAAAACTGTCCAACCCGCTATTACACTGCTGTCACAATGAAATCTCCAGAACACCTTTAAGCTCACTAACATGGCTCCCTCAAGAATCTGACTCCCATGCCCTCCACATGTCTCTCAAAGACCTTTAGGGTCAATGGCTTTGTGAAAGGATCTGCATGGTTGTCATCTGATACTATCTTGGCCACGGTCACGTCTCCCCCCTTTCGATTTCTCGTATCAGGTGGTACTTGCGCTCTATGTGTTTACTCCCCTTATGGGCTCGTGGTTCCCTCGAGTTAGCAACTACACTATTGTTATCACAATAAACTGTGATAGACCTAGGCAACTCAGGAACCACATCTAAGTCCATCCGGAAGTTCCTGAGCCATACAGCCTCTTACTCCTGTCCAAATCACCTTGAAAGTCCGAATCTGTGTAACCCAATGGTACAAGCTCCTGCGCTCTATAAACTAGGACATAATCTCTCGTCCTGCGCAAGTACTTGAGAATGCATTTTACTGCCTCCCAGTGAGCCTTCCCAGGGTTACTCTGATATCTGCTAACCATGCCAACGGCAAAGCAAATATTAGTCCTCGTGCAAAACATAGCATACATGAGGCTACCCACTGCAGAAGCATAGGGTACCGCCTTCATGACATCTATCTCCTCAGTAGTCTTAGGACACTGCTCCTTAGACAAATGCACCCCATGCCTGAAAGGTAGTGAATCCTTCTTGGAGTTCTGCATGTTAAAACGGGCCAGAATCGTGTCTATGTAGGATGCCTGAGGGAGAGTCAGAGAACGTCTCCTACAATCTCGAATAATCTTGATCCCAAGGATATGTCCAGCTTCTCCCAAATCCTTCATATCAAATTGCCTGGACAGTCATGCCTTTACGTCTGACAACACCTTCTTACTGTTGCCAATAAGAAGAATGTCATCTACGTAAAGTACGAGGAACACCACTATATCACCATCACGCCTGCTATAAACACACTGCTCATCCAGACACCGAGTGAATCCATAGGACTGGATAACCTCGTCAAAACAGATGTTCCAAGATCTGGATGCTTGCATCTCTATCCTGAAGAACCTCATTGTAGTTAACTGGGTCTGGTTCACCAGCACCAGGGATAAAGTCCAAAGACTCACCCAAACCAATGTACCTCTCGGGCTGTCTCACAGCCCTCCCACTACGACGAGGCGCAGCCTGTGTAAGAGCATCATCTGTGATAGTGTGTGCAGTCTCTTGTGGTGTGTCTTCCTGTACGTGTGCATCTAGAATAGTGGACTGACTTCTAAGCTCTTCCAATACTACCTTGCTGCTTGACTTGTGATCTAGAATATAGTCCTCCTCAAGAAATCTGGCATTGGTGCTGACCACCACCTTCTGATCCTGAGGACTATAAAATAAACCACCTCTCGTTCCTTTGGGGTAGCCTACAAACAGCATAACCTTAGATCTCGCCTCTAACTTGCCTGCATCTGCCTCGAGCACATGTGCTGGACAACCCCAAATCCTGAGATGTCTCAGAGTAGGCTTGCTCCCATTCCACAACTCTACTGGGGTCGTAGGCACAGACTTAGATGGCACAAGGTTGAGGATATAACATGCTGTATCTAAGGCATAACCCCAAAACGAGGTAGGCAACTCACTGTAACTCATCATCAATCTAACCATCTCCATAAGAGTCCTGTTCATCCTCTCTGCTACACCATTCTGCTGGGGTGTGCCAGGTGCAGACAACTGGGTCTGAATACCCACCTCTGACAAATAGGTCCTAAATTCACTAGAGAGGTATTCGCCACCGCGATCA
Organism: Knoxia roxburghii; assembly: GCA_030378225.1. Taxonomy (NCBI): domain Eukaryota; kingdom Viridiplantae; phylum Streptophyta; class Magnoliopsida; order Gentianales; family Rubiaceae; genus Knoxia; species Knoxia roxburghii. Next base: position 28,763,887 of record CM059416.1, on the reverse strand, counting down.
GACCGCAGTGACTTGATACTCTTACCCAGATGGTTCTCCACCTCTGCCTTGAATTCTCTGAACTTGCCAAAGCATTCAGACTTGTGGCGCATCAGGTATATGCATCCATATCAAGAGTAATCATCCGTGAAAGTCACGAAATACTCATAACCACCTCTAGTCTGAACTGACATAGGCCCACATACGTTAGAATGAATCAGCTCTAAAACCTCCTTGGCCCTATACCCCTTCGCCTTAAAAGGCCTCTTGGTCATTTTACCCTCCAAGCAGGACTCACAGGTTGAATAGCTGTCAATATCTAGTAAGTCCAAAGACCCACTCTTGACCAACCTTTGAATCCTACTAAGGTTGATATGACCTAGTCTCAGGTGCCAAAGATAAGTCTGATTCAAAGGGGAAGATTCCTTTCTCTTATTATGATTCGGTAATTAGTTACTAGTTTCTGTGTTTTGCATAACTGGGGAGTAAGTCTTTATTAAAAACAGATTGTCAACCAATGTACCGGAACATATAAGTTTCTGGCATTTTCTTATAAAAACCGAACCGTCAGAAAATACACACTTATAACCATCCAAAACAAGTTTTGAAACCGAAAGCAAGTTCTTTCGAAAACTAGGTACATAAAGACAATCCTTTTAAAAGTAAAATAGAGTCTGAAAAATAAAGACTAATAACTCCCACTGCAGCCACAGAAACTCTGGTAGTATCCCCAAGGTAGACCTGCAACTCTCCCTCTCTAAGCAGCCGGGTCACTTGGAACCCCTGCAAAGAATTACAAACGTGATCAGTGGCTCCCGAATCCACACACCAAGTATCCGTGGGAATCGCCGCTAAACACGTCTCAGTGACTAGGGAGAATTTACACATACCTCGAGGCTTTGGGTAGTCCTTCTACCAATGTCCTGCTTTGCCACATCTGAAGCACTTTCCTCTCGGCTTCTGCATCTTGGCAATGCCTGCCTTGGGTCCATGACTGGCCCCTGCTTTCTGGCCTCTCTCCCTCTTTTGCTTCCTGGCTTTGGGCCCAGCAGAGGAACCTGAAGGACCAACAGTAGCCAAGGCTTGCTTCTTCTCAGCGAAGAGGCCCTCAGCAGACACCAATGCAGTCATGAGCTTAGAAAGTGAATATGAGAGATTCCCCATATTATAATTCAATCAAAACTGCTCAAAACTGGGAGGCAAGCTCTGAAGGATGATATCGACCTGGGTTTCCCCATCAATCGCACCTCCCAATACCTCAATCTCATTGATGTAGCCAATCATGCCCAGTACGTGATCTCTCACTGAAGTGCCCTCGGCCATCTTAGCATTCATGAGTTTCCTCATAGCTGACTGCTTGGCCGCCCTACCCTGATGACCAAACATCTCCCCGAGGTTGAGCAACATATCGTAGGCTGAGGTCATCTGCTGATGCTGGTGCTGCAATACACTCGACATAGAAGCCAAGATGTAGCACCTGGTCATCTCATCAGCCTTCTGCCACCACGTATATGGCTCTCGCTGCTCAGGTGTGGCATCCTCACTGGGCTTAGGGGGGCACTCCTCAGTGAGCGCGTACTTATAACCCTCGGTGGTTAGGACAATGTCCAGGTTTCGTTTCCAATCAATGTAATTAGGACCGGTGAGTTTGTTTTGGTTTAGAATGACAGCTAGCGGGTTGAACGACGTATCAACTGAAAATAATGAAAAAAACATGTCTCAGTATACTTTTCGAAAATATTGAAAAATCCTCAGAAAAGAAATATAATCTTCTATCGACATCTCTCCCACCGGGATTAACGCAGATCACGATGGGTGAATGTCTACGCCAACCCACATTCGTTCGAGAAGGACCGAAGTCCATTAATCTCATTATCTGACCAACGATCTTATGATCAATGAAATTAATAGTCGATAATTTTAGCCATACACGTAAATAGCGTTACCTCGTAGGAGGGATACTATAAACAGTACACTAAGTGTATGCCATTACGTGACTTCTAAGTTTGTTACTTAGGGTACTAATGCGCCTCGGACGGCGAGGGTGTCGCAACTTTTCCCAATTAAACGCACTATATTCATCCCTTTAGAAATTCATTCCAGCGATATCTGTGATTGAAAACTCAACCGACGGGGAAGCCGTTTAACCACATCGCCAATGAACCCGCAATGGAGGCCATGGGGCTATTAACCAACCCGCTCCCACTTAGATTTTTAAAATAATCTCAATTCGCCTAGTTTTTCTCGGTTTTCTACGTAATTAGGAATCACCCAAAAATTACGAAAAACCAAAATCCGGATTTTCTCGGTTTTCTACGTAATTAGGAATCACCCAAAATTACGATAAACCAAAACCCCACGTAATTAGGAATCACCCAAAATTACGATTAAACCAAAACTTGCGAATGTAATTAAGTTTGAGGATTTTTACGTTTTAACATGCAATATCTTAACTATGGATATTCGCACCCATAAAACCGTTGGAGTTTTAATATGCGAATAATCTACCTTAGTTAATTGCACATTACCTTTTTGAAAAAACTTTGGGTTTGAATTTCATTCATGCAAAATAAAACGAAAATCACACAATCAACGAAAAAATCATAAATACGGGAAATTAAATAAAATAAAATTTCCCGACTATTATGGCCTTCTCTATCGTTGATTCCTTGATGCCTCGGTGACAATTCCCGTCGTGTCGCTCCCACTCGTTATTTGGATTCCTCTCGATTCGCCCGGGTTTTCTCGGTTTATTCCGTAATTAGGAATCACCAAAAATTACAATAAACCAAAACCCGCGAATATAAGTTACCCAAAATAACGTCTTCGTCATATTACAAAAATTCCTATATACAAAGGCGTTTTTCTAGGAATTTAAAGACGACATGATTAGATCAAATCCTACTACAAGATTTTTCTAATCCTACACGGCTTCCAGCTCGTGGTTATTACTATTACAGAAATTTCCATTCAAAAATAAAACGAGCCCAGACATGTCCCGGGGTTTATGAATGAAAATTAAATTTCTACCATAATAGCCGGGAAACCAATAACCACCTGTTTATACATTTCGACAAAAATAATAATGCCAAAATAAAGTCGTGTAATAAATCAAACAAGTATAAGACCGAAACCAACGCTCTGATACCAATTTGAAGGAAAACTGAACAAGCCCGGGCTAAATCGAAAACCTCACTTTCGTGCTATGCATTCTAGAATCGGAAGTTTTCGACCAAGCTCAGGCTCAAATTAGTTTACCCATGAACGGATCTAGGCTTATACTTATTTAATTTATTAATTGGGACACAAAAAATTAAATCTTTAATTAAAGCGGAATTTAAAGATTATACCTTTTGTAGCGAAGTCCCTCGCTTAAAGAAAACCAAATCTTTTAGCGCGAAATCCACAAGAAGTCTGAAGAATTCTCCAATACAAGCTCCGAGATAGTGTGGACTATCGTCTACGGAGCTACCCTCGGCAATATGACTGAAAACCCAAGAAACTTGCTTATCAAGAAACTCAAAATAAATCTGCCCAGAATTTTTTTTGTGAAAAATAAGCTGCCCAGAATTTTTTTTAACAAAAATGAAGCTGCCCAGAAATTTTTCTTTCAAACTGTAGCTGCCCAGAAATTGTAGAACTGCTGCACTTAAAACCAGCCTGAAAAATCCTGTGCAGCCCTCTGTATTAATCGGAAAACAGTCCGCCGGAAAAGCTTAATCCACTCCCGATCTGTACAACTAATTTCATGGATCACTCATGAAGAAGATCTACATGAAATCGGTCGGCTCAGGGCAGTGAACGAAACAATCACCGGGGTTCAAAGGGACGAAAAAATTTGCTGCTGCAGTCCGATAGAAATCCAACAAGAGGCGGGTTTTCTTAAAGAATAATCGAGTGGGCTGAGTGAATAAAGGTCCGGGCTGCTCTATTAATTCATGGGTTGAGTTCCTTGACAAAGAAGAAAGCTTTCTTGATCGACTTCGAGAGAAAACTTGACGATGAAGACACTGTTTTCTCTCTAGACCAAACTTTCTCTATCTAGCCTAACTTGGCTGCCAAGTTTCTTTCTTAGGGTTTTCTTGCCTATTATGTTGTATTTATAGGAGCTTCTAAGGAGACCTAATGGGCTCTCGAGTTAGGCATTAAAATTTGACTTTCGTTGACCGCTAAGTCTTCCCGACTAATCAACTCCAATCGACCCTTTTAAAATAATTTATTTAATCCACTTTGTTAATTTAATTTAATCGAACCCTTAGAATTAATTAATTCAAAATAGAATTAATTTCTAAATTCACTTCGTCGATCAAATATTAATTAAAACCTTCGGATTAATTAATTTACCTTGTCGATTAGTCAAACGCATAATCGGTCGTACCACTAACGGACCAATTATGGAACTACAGCTCGAAAATGACTTTACATCGCGCCATTATTATTTCTTCTATCTCCCCACATTAAAGATCTAGTGCTCGTCGATTTATCAATTTACTGACAAATTAATTCACCGACTTCTTGGTTTTCGAGATTAGTACCACTCGACCTTTTATTATACCGAACATAAAGTTCACTGGCCAGGTTTAGTATAATAACCTTACGAGCTCATCTCGGGAGCACCATCAACCCGGCGAACCGGTACGTGGATTCCTCTGACTAGCAACGGCACGCATGAAGCTAAACACCGCATACCCAACTTACCGAGGTATTGGCCTCAATTGACCTCACTCTTTGGTAAATCAAAGCACACGACACCCAACCCTTATGCCCGTCCCAATCTCGGGATTGAGAGACGGAATACTAGGACTGAATTGACTACGCCGATCAGTACAAGTCAATTCTATCCAAACCACACAGTAACCTATACCGATAGTATGTTCAGACTATCTCGGTTACGAGCATACTTTTTTATATATCAATACTTTAACCAATAACGGTATCTACTGTGTTTGTCGACACCCCGTTATCTAGTTCTATGATATAAAGGAACAGATTTATACTGAAACAAAATGATATGTCATCTGTGGATATTAGTTTTTGATACAAGCCATAGCTTTTCTGTATTCAAAACTAACATGCTTTCCTTAATGGAAGTCTTGAAGAGACCATCTTTATACGGCAACCAGAGGGATTCCTTGCTGAAGGCCAAGAGCACAAGGTTTGTAGGCTCAAGAAGTCCATCAATGGACAAAGCAAGTATCCATATCTTGGAACATTTGTTTTGACAAGGTAATCCAATCCTATATATTTACTCAGTGTCTGGATAAACAGTGTGTATACCGCAGGCGTGATGAAAATATGATGGTGTTTCTTGTACTTTACGTAGATTATATTCTTTTTATTGGCAATAGTAATAAGGTATTGTCAGATGTAAAGGCGTGGTTGTCCAAGCAGTTTGATATAAAGGATTTGGGAGAGGTTGGACATATCTTTGGGATCAAGATCATTCAAGATCGTAGGAGGGGTTCATTAACACACTCTCAGACTTCATAGATAGACACGATTCTGGTTCATTTTAACATGACTCTAAGAAGAGTACAATACATTTTAGACATAGAGTGCATATGTCTAAGGAGCAGTCTCCTAAAACTGCTAAGAAGATGAAAGCCATGAAGGCAGTTCCCTATGCATCTGTAGTGGGAAGACTCATTTGTGTCATGTTGTGTATGAGGCCTGATATTTGTTTTGCCATTGGCATGGTTAGCATATATCATAGTAATCCTAGAAATGCTCATTGGGAGGCTGTTAAGTGTATGCTCAACTATTTGCACAGGACGAGAGACCATATTTTGATCTATCGAGCGCAAGAGCTAGTTTCAAAGGGTTACACAGATTCAGATTTCAGAGGTGATATGGACAAGAGCAAGTCTACCTCTGGGTTTTTGTTTACTCTGGGAGGTAGTGCCATAGTTTGGCAGAGTGTCAAGCAAATATGCATGGTAGAATCCACAATGAAAGCTGAGTACGTTGCAGTATCAGAGGCAGCGAAAGAAGCTGTATGGCTAAAGAATTTCCTAGTGGAATTAGATGTGATTCCTAAGTTGCTGAGATCTATCACAGTTTATGGTGACAACAATGGTGCAGTTGCTAACTCAAGGGAACCACGAGCCCACAAGGCGAGTAAACACATAAAGCGCAAGTACAACCTGATACGAGAGATCGTAAAGAGGGCAGACGTAATCATGGCCTAGACAGGATCAGCAGACAACCTTGCAGATCCATTCATGAAGGCATTGAATCCAAAAGTCTTCGAGACCTACGTGGAGGGCATGGGCGTTAGATACTTTAGTGAGCCATGAGTTTTTTCTAGATTTTGGTATGACAACAGAATAAGTGTATTGAACAGTTTTTATACTTAAAAGCATAGCTTTGAGTATTAGTTGGAGATTGTTAGTTTTGAATACTGAAAACCCTTGATTGTATTAAAAACTATTTCCCAGTTACATATCAATTGTGTTTCAGTATTATAAATTGTCCATTTATATCAATTGTGACACAGTAGATCTTATCATTGGTTAAAGTTATAATATATAAATAATGCTCGTAACTAAAATAATTTGGACACACTGTCGGTTTAAGTTATTGTAGGATATTGAGATTGGTTTGTCAAGACTCGTTGAGTCATACAGATGTGCCTGGGGCATATTGAGCCGGACCAATCTAGGATAGAATTAACTTGTACTAATCTCCATAGTTAATTCGAACCTTATATTCTAATCTTTTAATCCCTAGACTAGAGTGGCCATGAGGGTTAGATTAGTGTACTTTGATTTGCCAAAAGGTGCGGTCAATTGAGGCCTAGATCTCGATAAATTGGGTATGCGTGCTTGATTTCTTATTGTGCCGTTGCATGTTAAAAGGAAACCATGTACCGGTGCGTCTGGGGTGATGGTGCTCCCGAGATGAGCTCGTAAGGATTATTATACTAAACCTGGCCGGTGGACTTATGTCCGGGATAATGACAAGATCGAGTGGTACTAATTTTGGATAACAAGAAGTCAATTAATCTATTTATCAGTAAAGTAAAAAATTGACGAGTACTATATCTTTGACGTTGAGAGATAAAAGAATAATTAAAGTGGTACCGGGAAGCAATTGCCTTTTGAGCGGTAATTTCATAATTAATCCGTTAGTGGTATGATTAATTATGAGTTTGATTAATTGGCAAAGTGGATTAAATAAATATTTATCCTTGGGTTAATTAATATTTAATTGACAAAATGGATTAAGAAATAATCATTGGGTCGATTAGTATTTAATTGTTAAAGTGGATCAAATAAATAATCCTTGGGCTAATTGGTATTGACTAGTCTACTGACGACTAAGAAAGGCAATTAAAGTCCAACACTAAGGCCCAATTTAAAAGCCCACTAGGTCTCCCTTGAAACTCCTATAAATACAACAAGTCTTATCTTTGAAGACATAAGAAACTTGGTAGGCAAGTGTTGCCTTTTAGAGAGGGAGAAGTCTAGAGAGAGAACTTCATCTTCTTCCTTAAAGAACATTCTTGAAGCTGACTTTTACATCCTTCTTTCTCGGAAAAGTTCAGCCCAATGTAGTCCGTTTTATTATTCTGCAAGAGCTGCTGCCCGGCGTTTCTTCATGCGGCGAGTTCGATGACTAGTTTACGATTTTCTGGCGGTTCACTCGTGGTGGTGCGGTAGATTGTTCGTGGCTGTTCGGAAGATATTTTGGGTAGATTTGAGCTTCCCCGAGGAGATTTTCTTTTGGGTTTTCTTGGGTCTTTATAGATCTTCCCAGTAGACAATTGCCCACTCAAATTCTGGGTTTTGTTTGGAGACATTCGAGGGACTCTTTGTGGAGAAAGCTTCAAAGATTGGATTTTTGCATAAAAGATTGCATATTTCTTTATTTCAAAGGTACACGATTCAAAGGTATAATCTTTGATTCCATTTTTATAGAAAGATTTGATTTTTAGCGTGTCGTTTAATAGATCTAACAAGTATAAGCCTAGATCCGCTCATGGGAATTGATTTTAGTGTTTGGGCTCAATCGAAAGTTTCTGATTTTAGAATGCAAAACACGAAAGTGAGATTTTTGATTTGGCCCAGACCGGATCTTAATTCCTTTAACAGATGATGAGTTTACACAGGTTGTTTCTCATCATAGTGGGAGGGTAGTGAGACAACCTGAGAGGTACATGGGCTTGAGAGAATCTTCGAATTTCGTCCCTGGTGTGCACAAACAGACCCAGTTAACTACAATGAGGCTCTCCAAGATAAAGATGCATATTCTTAGAAAAAGGCAATGATATCTGAAATGGGTTCAATGGACTCGAATCAAGTCTGGGAGCTGGTAGACCTGCATGATGGTTTTCGACCAATTGGGTGCAAATGGGTCTACAAACGCAAGAGATTGTGAGACGGGAAGGTTCAAACCTTCAAAGCTAGGCTTGTGGTGAAACTGTATACTCAGAAAAAAGTTATCGATTATAAGGAAACCTTTTCCCCAGTAGATATGCTTAAGTCGATCCGAATTATCTTGGCCATAGCTGCTGATTTAGATTATGAGATTTGGCAGATGGATATCAAGACAGCTTTCTTTACCGGAAGTCTTGAAGAAACCATTTTCATGTAGTAACCAGAGGGATTCATTGCAGAAGGCCAAGGGCACAAGGTTTGCAGGCTTAAGAAGTCTATCTACGGTCTTAAGCAAGCATCCATATCTTGGAACATCTTGATGAGGTAATCCAGTCCTATGAATTTACTGAAGGAAAATAGAACAAGCCCGGGCAAAATAAAAAATCTCACTTTCGTGGAAAGCATTTCAGAATCGAAAACTTTCAACAAAGCTCAGACTCAAATTCATTTCCCCTGAACGGATCTAGTCTTATACTTATTCGATTTATTAAAATGACAGACTAAAAATTAAATCTTTAATTTAAGCGGAAGATAAAGATTATACCTTTAAAGGGTGTCCATCGCAAATAAGAATACCAAATCCTGAATTCGCTATCACCACTGAAATCCAATGGGTAACTCCAAGAAATCTCGAATATTGTGCTACCAAAGGCCACTAGAAACCCTCTAAGAAAATCCCTCAATTAGATTAAATCTACCCAAAAGATCAAATTTTTAACCCAAAAACTGTCGCCCACTACTTTTCGCCTCAAAATAATCGAACCCACTTCCACTCCGATCACGATCTGGACAGCTAGGATTATGGATTACCAACCCAAGGAAGAGATCAACACAAACCCAGCCGGATCAAGCACCCCAGAGCTGCTTGAAGTGACTGCATAGTAAAACTGGGCAGAAAACTTTTCCATCAAAAATATGAAAATTCGGCCCAAAAAATTCCAAAAAAAAACTGGGCAGCAATTAAATAAGATCCATCAATGGGATATCTAAAATCTTGATCTTTGAAGTTAATCTAAATCGAGAAGTGAGATTTCAAGTTCGTTTTTGAAAGAAAATCAAGAAGGGAAAGAGAGTCTCTCTAGAACTTTCTCAATCAAGGGAAGACAAAGTTGTCTTGCAAGATTTTCTTAAGTTTCTTACGGCATAAGCTTTCTATTTATAGGGAGCTCCAATGGAGACCTAGTGGGCTTTTGAGTTGGGCCTTTTAATTTGACTTTTGTTGACCGCTTAGTCTTTCCTAGACTAATCAACTACAATCGACCCATTCGAATTAATTTCTTAACCCACTTCGTTAATTTAATTTAATCGAACCCTTAGGATTAATTAATTCATATAGAATTAATTTCTTAATACAATTTGTCAATTAAATATTAATTAAACCTTTAGGATTAATTAATTCACTTTGTCGATTAGTCAAATACATAATTAGTCGTCCTACTATTGGACTAATTATAGAACTACCACTCAAAAATGAATTTACATCGTGCCACTTTATTTTCTTCTATCTCCCCTCATCAAATACCTAGTGCTATTCGGTTTTTCAATTTACTGACAAACTAATTCACCGACTTCTTGGTATCCGAGATTACTACCACTCGACCTTCTTATTATACCGGAAGTAAAGTCCACTAGCCAGATTTAGTATAATAAACCTTACGAGCTCATATCGGGAGCACCATCAGCCCGATGAACCGGTACGTGGATTCTTCCTACTAGCAACGGCACTTAAGAAGCTAAAAACCGCATACCCAACCTACCGAGGTATAGACCTCAATTGACCACACTCTTTGGCATATCAAAGCATACGATATCTAACTCTCATGCCCGTCCCAATCTCGGGATTGAGAGACTGAATACTAGGACCGAATTGACTACGCCAATCAGTACAAGTCAATTCTATCCAAACTGGCCGTGCTCAATATGCCTCGGGTATATCCATGTAATTTTAATTAGTCTAGATAAACTAATTTCCAAACCACATGATAACCTATACCGATAGTTTGTTCAGACTATCTCAGTTACGAGCATACTTTTTATATATCAATACTTTAACCAATAACGGTATCTACTGTGTCTTTCCACTCCCCGTTATCTAGTTCTATGATATAATGGTAAAATTTAATACTGAAACAAAATGATATGTCATCTGTGGATATTAGTTTTTGATACAAGTCATAGCTTTTCTGTATTCACAACTAACATTTATTCAGTGTCCAGATGAGCAGTGTGTACCGCAGGCGTGCTGGAGACTTGGTGGTATTTCTTATACTTTACGTAGATGATATTCTTCTTATTGACAACAGTAAGAAGGTATTGTAAGATGTAAAGGTGTAGTTGTCCAAACAGTTGATACGAAGGATTTGGGAGAGGCTGGACATATCCTTGGGATCAAAATTATTCGAGATCGTAGTAAAATAACGATAATTGATGGGCTATCTGTAAAATAATTAGAACACAAAGAGATAATTCTGAAAATTCTTTGATATTATTATGCTAAAATTCTTTGACACCAAAAGGAATACAAATGTTTTTTTTTTTTGTATATCTGTAAAATATATAAAAAATAATAGTTTGTCCAATATCTGTAAAATAACAGTTTGTCCAAACAATTTTTTTTTTTTTTTAGACCTCAAAATGCTCTGGTTTTAAGTGGGACTCCATATAATCTGAAGATGACCCTTGGCTGGAATCTCCTTTAAGGCTGCTGGATCTTTAAGTGGGACTCCAAGAATTCTTGATATTTAAGAAATTCATTTTCTTGACTGAGCTTCTGTTTTAAAGAAAGGGATGTATTCGGTTGAGAGACCGATGCTTTTCTTTTATCTGAAAATTCCCTTTTCACTGGAGTCCGTGGATTTGAGGGAGTTAACTATTGATCCGGGTCTCTTCTGAGTTGTAGTGAACTTTTTTGAATTTATTTTTGTTCTTCAAAATAAACCTGAACAGTTTCCTGGTTTACCTTAAGAGCAATCCACCATTTGCTTTTGAATTCTCTGACTAGTGATAATGGCATTGGCTTCGAAAAATGCTGAATAAATGTAAAATTCCAACAGAGAATCTATGAAAGCTTCATCTTAAAATGGAACTGCACTTTCTTGCCGAATTCTGGACTGATTCTTCCTTTCTTTTGAATAGTTCCAAGCCATCTTGGCATCAGGAGGGTAAACTTCTTCCGTGGCTCCATAATATTGCCACCACTCATAAAACCACATCAGAATATTGTTGAAATCTGTTTGAAGGGTTTTGTGAATGGTGTAAAACCATAATTGAATGAAAGGCCTGAAAAGAAAAGCCATAAACCACGCTTGCTTGTAATCTTCATAATAATACCCCGGAGAATCATATGGAATTCCAAAACTGACTGTGTCTCCCATCGTAGATGCCATCTCTAACCAATCCTCTCTATTCAAAATCCTTTTAATGACAGCCTTGGAGTATAGAACAACTGTATTTGTAGGTGGATCCATGGTATGGTGTATATCTACAGATCATGAGTACACCAGAATAAACTGATAATACTTTAAATCCTTCTTGGGTTTCGAGGAAACCCAATATTGCTTTTCCTGGAACATGTTGAAAACATATCCTAGAAGATCCTGATACTCTAAAGATTCATGATTCCTTGCGAGGGTCAAGTGTTTAGTATGGGGTTTTGTTGCATAACAAGGAGGATTGGGGTTGAAGGGCTGTCTGGGTTGATTATTCTGAGGTTGGTTTTGATTCTGCTGTCTGGGAGTGAATTTTGGCTGACCAGACGGGTAAGGAAAGTGAATACTGGATTTTTGAATGGGTGATGACTGTAATTTTGCTGAAGGTGTGGATGCTGCTTGGACATAGGTAAGTGGTGGAAAATCCTGAAGAGACTGAAATCTATTTGAGGTTGATGGGACAATTTGATTCTTTATGAAATCCTTAACTGCAAGGGTTTTATTCTTTGTTGGTTGTGAACTCATCCTTGGAACCTGTAAAAAATTCTCTTGTTAAGAAATCCGGTGAAAAATTTAAATTTCCTTTGATATGTTTGATCTCAAAATCAAAAATAGATAAAATTGCTTGCCATCTTGCAAAAATATGTTTTGAAACTAAATTTTTTACGTCCTTTTGTAAAACATTTTTTGCCGGTATACAATCTACTCTTAAAAGAAATTTCCTATCGATAAGATCATCCTCGAATTTAGAAATCACAAAAAAATAGATAAAATTTCTTTTTTAACTGTAGAATAATTCTTTTGTGGTCCAATCCATAATCCTGAATGATACTATACTAACTGTTCATTTGAAGATGATTATACTTTTTGTTTTAAAATTCCTCCATATCGTATATCAGATGAATCTGTTTCTACTATCATGAATGCATGAGGGTGAGGAATACTGATAAGTGGTAAAATTTTTATTTTCCCTTTTAATAGCTTTACTATATTAGTATGCTCTTCTGATCATGCAGGTGGATTCTTTTGTAACCTTTTATATAAATGAGCACATATTTCCCTCAATTTTGGGAAAAAGTCAGAGATATAATTTAAACATCCTAAGAATCTTTGCAATTGAGTCTTATCTTTTAATTCATGGGGAAACTTGTCTGCAAATTCTAAAGATCTTTGAATGGGAATTATGGGTACTCTATAAATATTATGTCCTAAGAATCTTATATTTGTTGGAAATAATTTAATTTTTGATGCAGAAACAACTAATCCATTTTTCTTTACTACATTTAGAAAAATATGTAAATGTTTAAAATGTTGATCTATTGATTCAGAAAAAATTAAAACATCATCAATATATACTATGGAAAAATTAGTGTAAGGATTTAATATATCATTCATAATTCTTTGAAATTCTGAAGGGGCATTTTTTAATCCAAAAGGCATTACATTCCATTCATAATGACCGAAAGAAACTGTAAAAGCCGTTTTATATCTATCTTCTGGAGCAATTTGAATTTGCCAGAATCCTGATTTCATATCAAATTTTGAAAATATCTTTGCATTATAAATCCTTTTTAATAAACCTCTTTTGTTGGGAATAGGGTACCAAATCCATTGTAATACTTTATTCAGTGGTTTATAATTAATTACTAATCTTTGAACTCCTCTTTCGTTTTCAGCCTATTTTTTAACATAACATGCTGAACAACTCCAAGATGACTTAGATGGAGTAATTAGGCCTTTTTTGATTAATCTTTCTATTTCCTTTTTACATACTTCTAATAATTCAGAATTCATTTGTATTGGTCTGGCTTTAGTTGGTATATTTCTTTCATTAAAATCCTTTTCGTTTGGTAAATTTACTAAATGTTTTTCCTATCCCAAAAAGCATTAGGAATTTCTGAACATACCTCTTGTTTTATTCTCTCTTCTAAATCCTTTATATTCTTCTGTAAACCTGAATTCTGTAGTTGGTCCTCTATTCTAACATAACCTTTTTCTTCTTTTCGAAAATTAATTTTTCTTGTTATTTTATTAATACTATTGACCTGTTGATAAATGGAATTACTTTGTAACATTAAAAGCTCCTTATGTTTCACTAGAGATAAGAATCTAAATATAACTTTTGATCCTAAGATTTTAGTTCATACTCCTTGTTTATTAACCCAAAAAGGATATATTTGTGTTAAAAAGGAGTACGTAGTATAGCCTGAATATTCAAATCTTCTCCAACTACAAACTGATGTTTAAAACTAAATTTACCATTACATATAGAAGTCTTAGTTATTTTTTCCTTTAACTCTAAGTCGCATTCCATTTGTTGCAAGTAAAGATTCTTTTGTGGGTACATAATACTTTGTAGGAATTATTCCATCTCTTATACAACTCTGATCTGCACCAGTATCTAGCATAGCATTAATTGTTGTTTTAAAAGATCCTATTGATATCGTAATATAAACTATCCACTTTTGAAAAGCAATCCTTTCTATGGCATAAATAAATTTGGAACCCTGAGGTTCCTTGTCTGAGAGTGAAATTTCTACTAACTGGAATTCTGGAGGGTGAGATTCTGAAGGTGGTATCTATTATATTTTTTCCTTTTGAAGTAGTTGCTTTAATTATAGCTATCTTAGTCTATAATTCTAAATTCTTTATTTATATTCTAAATACATCTTCTTTTAGCTATTTCATTTGGTTCTTTAACTGATTTATTTCAGCCTGTAATTCTTTCGTACTATTTTTTCTAAATGAATTATCTGTTGAATAAGTATTCAATAACATAGAGATACTAAATGGTTCATTTATTTTAACTGTATCTTGTTATTCTGATAATATCAAATCTCTTAATTTATGTAAATAAGCAGGTTGCAATTCTGAAGGTAATTCTTGTATTAAATCAAATAAAAGATGTTTTTGATCCTTATTATTAGAATCTGTCCTAATCATTCATTTTAATGGAATTATTGTAACTACATGCTGCTTCTCCTGAACTTGCTCCTGAAATACTATAAAAATCATCATTATAGTCATCAGAAGTATCCTGTACTAAAAAAATTTCATTTGCCAATTTTTCTTTTAAATCTAAATCTAATTCTACAAACTTATCTAATATCTCATTAATCCTTTTCTTAGTTTTGCATACATTAGCTTTATGTCACTTTTTTCCACATTTATAACAAGTAATAGTTTCCTTATTATATTTTCTTTTATATTTTTTATTTTTATAATATTTTTTACTATCTTCATTCCTCTGTATTTTTCTTCTTTTATAAGTTATCCTATTCTGTTTAGCCACTGCTGAAAGGGCTATACTTCCTGTTATTCCAAACGTTTCACAAAATGATCCTAATTCTTTTCTTTCACGAAATTACAATTCCTGGCTTGCTATCAAAGCTTCATTTTTCACGAAAGCAAATAATTGACCATAACTCATATCATTAAAGTTTATTATTTCTGTACCCATTTCTTTTTGTAAATTTTTCATTACTTTTTGAGAAAATAAATTAGGTAATCTTGTAACAAATTTTTCTTTCTATATGGGATAATTTCTATCACGTCTTTTTAATACATGAGTTAGAAACATATCCTTATACCATCTAAAATCAGATAAACTTGGACATCGTAAATTAGTCAAAAAAATCTTTGAAGAAGTTAATGATTCATTAGGATTTCTACAAAATGCATAGCTATAGTATAAATCAAAAAATCACAAGAATCATTTGTATTAGTAATATTCCCTTCTGCATCCTCTTCTAATCTCATGTAATCCATTATAGATATTTTATCTTGAAAACGTAAGGAATTATCCCACCAATATTTTAATTGACCTGTAAATCTTGTAATAATTAAAAGACATGCATCCCTTTTTGACATATTTTTTTAATCTATATGTTGTTTTGCCATTCCGATTTCTTGTAATGTATTCAGAATTTCATACTCACTTCTACCATCTATATTCCAATTGGTTAAAGAGTTACCATCATAACTATTTGATCTACATTTTTCCCTTTCTTCATATTGAATATCCGGTTGAGTTGGCCTAGGGTAATAATTCCTTGTTTCTGACATTCTCCAATTATTTATGTTACTATATCTTGATCTTCTTCTAATCCTATTAATACCATGAGGTTGTTCTTCTAATAATTCCTCTTCTAATTCATTTATTTGATGTATTAATTCATTTTCAGAATCAGAATTACTAGAATAATCCTCAGAATCTATTTCTTTATCTATTATATTTATCTTTGAAGGTCTAGGGGCAAGGCTCGAATTAAGTTTTTCTAATGTTTGTGATATTTTCTCTGTTAAAGGTGTTTGTGAAGAACCAGAAGGTAATTTTATTTTATCTTTTTCTATTATTAATATGTTAGGTTGAAAATGAGGAAAATAGTGACTATCCGGAAACTTTTGACTATGTCTTGGTAAAGATTTAATGTCTACTGATAAAGAATCCAACTGTTTAGTTATGTGATGTAATACTATATTTGAATAATTATGTTGCACATGTAATTTTTTAATGTTTTCCATTTTTATAGATTCATCATTATCTTTGTCAGTTTTGAAGGGGGATGTAGTTAATTCACCATGAGCTGTATCTATTTTTAAAGTATGTAAAGGTGGATAAGTCTGAGTTACAAGTGTTCCATCTCCTAATTTCCATTTCTTTGCTAGATTCGTTTGTACATTAATATGAGATACTGTATATACATCCTCGATATCCATTTAAGTAAAATAGTATTCTAACCATGTATAAAAATTAAATGGAGTATTATGTCTTTTTACATTAGTTATCCATTATTTTTGCAGTCTATCTTGATAATAAGAATCTAATTGTTGATACCAATTTCTTTGTTCTAAATATTCTTCATCTTCTAAATCCTCTATTAATTTATCAAAATTTAATTATACTACTTTAGCTATAACATTAATATCTCCTTGCATTTGAGAGGCTGTTGGTGACATAGGTGGAGAGTGATAAGAATTTATTTCTGGAATTGGATTTTTATGATAAACTTGAGTCTTTGTAAAATTTTTTGTGAAATCCTCTAGACTTGACCTTGATCTTCTATGAGGTTGGAAAGGAATATCGTATGAACTAGAAGTATTATCTCTGAAGGTATTAAACCTAACTAAAACTGTGCCATCCTCTTATTCTATTATTTGTGATACTTCCCTACGTTCAATATTTTTTCTTGAATGATTTTCTACTTGAAATTCATCTGGTATTGTTATTTCATTCTATTTTAATCTTTTAGGAGTATAAGTCTTCGAATATATATCATCTATTTGTAGTAAAACAGTTTCCTCCTTTAATATTGGAAATAATTTAAACTTAGGATTCAATTGACTACTCATTAATTTATAATAAATCCTATACATTACTACAAGCTGTTCAGTTAATTTTTCAAATTCATCTCCTTGTATGTGAATATCCAAAATAAGGGAATCCAATATCAATGGATCTGTTAGTGATACTGAAAAATTAGGTGCACAATTAAAAAATATTGGACTGTTATAGATATTAGTCTGAATCAATGCTAACAGTGATGTCTTATACTTCTTTAATCTCTTATCTCTCAATGCTACATATATGGGAGTATCTGTACCAATATGAACTAAATGTTTAATTGCAATCTGAATTAATCCAAAATGAACAAATATATATCCTTTATCTAAATAATTCTTTATAGAAATATTAGATAATAATGACGAATTATGAAATTTTTCTTGAATATTTAGTGTCTCTTCATGTGTCATAATACTGAAAGCAATTTTAAAATCCAAAGATCCTACTTTATAAATAGTCTCTATATTTTCTTCTGGAATAGACCAATCATTAAAAACTACCATGAATAATTTCTTCTTTACTTTGAACAATCCTTTTAGTATTATTATTATTATTATGCAGGATTTTTCTCAATATATTAGCCATAATTATGCACTAGAATGTTAACATGATCATGGTATTATAGTGGGAACAGTGGGAGACTACACTGGGAACACCGAGCACTTTCTGTACTACAAGGCTTACCAACGGACTTACAAGCTTACTACCACTTTACTAAGAACCAATAATACAACGATAAAGTTACTATTAAAATGCAGGACAATGGCTCTGATACCAAAATAAACCCAGGATAATAACGATAGTAGTAAAATAAACTAGTGAAAATAACAATGATAATTAAACTTACAGATATTGAACACACAATCCTAAAATAAAAAATCCCGAAAGCTGCATGGGTAGTATGTCACTCACGGTGGTTCGCCATCTCAAGCGGCGGTAGTCCGGTGATCTTCATTTGGGCAGATTTAAACTTTTTCGAGGTAGGTTTCTTGTGGGTATCTTGGATTTCGGTAGATCCACCCAATAGATAGTTGCCCACTCAACTTTTGGGTTTGTTGGAGTCATTCGAGGGAATTCTAGTGGAGTTCATTATCAAAAATTGTATTTTTCTTATTTGCATCGAGGTCACACTTCAAAGTTATAATCTTTAGTTTTCGCTTTATTTACAGATTGAACCTTTATGTATCGTTTTAATAGATCTAACAAGTATAAACCTAGATTCGCTCAGGGGAATTGATTTTGGTGTTTGGGCTCGATCGAAAGTCTCCGATTCTGGAATGCATAGCACGAAAGTGAGATTTTTGGTTTAGCTCAGACCGGATCTTAATTCCTCCAGACCAACCTAAAAAAGATATTCGATCATTAGGGCAGGGCAGCCAGACAGACAGCTATGAGGAAGCTGATGAACGACAAAATGGCTGCATGCACTTCTATGAGGGATCACGTGCTTGACATAATTAGAAACATCAATAAGATTGAGGTACTTGAATGTGAGATTGACTGGGAGACCCAGAA
Source organism: Knoxia roxburghii (assembly GCA_030378225.1). Classification (NCBI taxonomy): domain Eukaryota; kingdom Viridiplantae; phylum Streptophyta; class Magnoliopsida; order Gentianales; family Rubiaceae; genus Knoxia; species Knoxia roxburghii. The sequence continues at coordinate 28,745,243 of CM059416.1, read as the reverse complement.
TGATATTATACTCCAGAGCTTACCTCAGAGTTTTGAGCAATTTCAGTTGAACTATAATAGAAACCAGCTTGCTTATACTCTTCCCGAGCTTTTGACTGCATTGGTGTCAGCTGAAGGCCTCTTCAATGAGAATAAGCAAGCTTTGGAAACTATCGGACCTTCGGGATCTTCTTCTAGGCCCAAAGCCAGAAAGAAGAAGAAGAATACCAAGAAGACTGCTAATAATGAACCCAAGCCGGGGATTGCTAAGAAGAACAACCTGAGAGGCAAGACTTAAAGTGTGGCATGATAGGACATTGGAAGCCAGATTGCTCAAAGCTCAAAGGTATGACCAATTTCACCTTTGTTACTGAGACATGTTTAGCGGTGATTCCCATAGATACTTGGTGTGTGGATTCAGGAACCACTGATCATGTTTGTAATTCTTTGTAGGGATTCTAAGTGACCTAAATGCTTATATATTTTGAGTTGCAAGTCTACTTGGAAGATACTACCAGAGTATCAGTTGTTATAGTGGGAGTTGTTAGACTTATTTTCTCGAACAATGTTGTTTTAATTTTGAAGGATTGTCTTTATGTTTTCAGCTTTAAAAAGAACTTGCTTTAAGTTTCTAAGCTTTTGAAGGATGGTTATATATATATTTTTTTCAAATGACTCTGTTGATGTTAGAAAGAATGAGAAACTTATATGTTTCGGTTCATTGGTTGACAATCTTTTCTTGATTAAGACTAACTTCCCTGTAGTGCAAAATACAGAGATTAATGACACATCATCTAGCCATAGTAAAATAAAAGAGCATTCGCAAATGAACTAAACCTATATTTGGCACCTTAGACTGGGTCATATCAACCTTAGTAGGATTCAAAGGTTGGTCAATGGTAGGCCTGTGAGTCTTGCTTTGAGGGTAAAATGACCAAGATGTCTTTCAAGGCAAAGGGGTATAGGGCCAAAGAAGTTTTACAGTAGGTTCACTCTGACTTATGTGGACCTATGTCAATTCACGTTAGATGTGGTTTTGAGTACTTTGTGAACTTCACAGATGATTACTCAAGATATGGGTACAGTTACCTAATGCGCTACAAGTCTGAATGCTTTGACAAGTTCAAAGAGTTTAGGGCAGATGTGGAGAAACATCATGGTAAAAGTATCAAGACACTGTGATCTAATCATGATGGTGAATACCTCTCTAGTGAATTTAAGAACTAATTGTCATATGAGGGCATTCAGTCCCAGTTGTCTGCAGCTGGCACACCCAAGCAAAAAGGTGTAGCAGAAATGAGGAACATGACTTTTGTGGATATGGTGAGATCTATGATGAGCTATAGTGAGTTGACCAATTCATTTTGGGGATATACCTTGAAGACAGAGGCTTACATTCTAAACCTTGTACCATCTAAGTCTGTGCTTTCAACCCCTGTGGAATTATTAATTTGGGCTTGCCCAGCACATGTGCTTAAGGCATATGCAAGGAAGTTAGATGCAAGGTCAGAGGTAGTGCTATTTGTAGAACACTCCAGAGGAATGAAATGTGGTCTATTTTATAGTCTTAAGTATCAGAAGGTGGTGGTTAGCACTACAAAATACTGCACAAGATATCACAGATGATGCACCAGCACAGGTCGCGCCTCATCGCAATGGGAGGGTTGTGAGACAAACTGAGAGGTACGTGGGTTTGGAAAAGTCTTCAAATTTTGTCCCTGGTGATCACGAGCCAGACCTAGTTAACTACAATGAGGCTCTCCAAGATAAAGATACAGATTCATGACAGAGAGCAATGATTCCTGAGATGGATTCGATGGACTCAAACCAAGTCAGGGAGCTAGTTGACCTACCTGATGGGTTTCGACCTATTGGGTAGAAATAAGTCTACAAGCAAAAGAGAGGATCTGACGAGAAGTTTGAAACCTTTAAGACTAGTCTTATGGCGAAGGGGTATACTAAGAAAGAGTGTATCGTTTATGAGAAGACTTTTTCCTCAGTAGCTATGCTTAAGTCGATCAGGATTCTGTTGGCCACAGCTGCTCATTTAGATTAAGAGATTTGGCAGATGAACATCAAGACAATTTTCCTTAATGGAAGTCTTGAGGAGACCATCTTTATGCGGCAACCAGAGGGATTCATTGCTGAAGGCCAAGAGTACAAGGTTTGTTGGCTCAAGAAGTCCATCAATGGACTTAAGAAAGCATCCGGATCTTGGAACATTTTTTTTGATGAGGTAATCCAGTCCTATATATTTACTCAGCTTGAGCAGTGTGCATACCATAAGCGTGATGATAATATGATGGTGTGTCTTGTACTTTACGTAGATGATATTCTTCTTATTGGCAATAGTGATAAGGTATTGTCAGACGTAAAGGCATGGTTGTCTAAGCAGTTTGATATAAAGGATTTGGGAAAGGCTAGACATATCTTTGGGATCAAGATCATTCGAGATCTTAGGAGAGATTCACTAACACTCTCTCAGGCTTCATACATAGACATGATTCTGGACCTTTTTAACATGACTCCAAGAAGAGTACAATACATTTTAAACATGGAGTGCATCTGTCTAAGGAGCAGTCTCCTAAAACTACTGAGGAGACAAAAGCCATGAAGACAGTTCCCTATGCATCTGCAGTGGGAAGTCTCATGTATGCCATGTTGTGTACGAGGCCTGATATTTATTTTACCATTGGCATGATTAGCAGATATCAGAGTAACCCTAGAAAAACTCATTCGGAGGCTGTCAGGTGTATCCTCAACTATTTGTGCAGGATGAGATACCATGTTGATCTATCGAGCGCAAGAGCTAGTTTCAAAGGGTTACACAGATTCAGATTTCCAAGGTGATATGGACAAGAGCAAGTCTACCTCTGGGTTTTTATTTACTCTGGGAGGTGGAGCCATAGTTTGGCAGAGTGTCAAGCAGAAATGCATGGCAAACTCCACAATGGAAACTGAGTATGTTACAGCATCAGAGGCAGCGAAAGAAGCTGTATGGCTCAAGAATTTCCTAGTAGAGTTAGATGTGATTCCCAGGTTTCCGAGATCTATCACAGTTTATTGTGATAACAATGGTGCAGTTACTAACACAATGGAACCACGAGCCCACAAGGCGAGTAAACACATAGAGCGCAAGTACCACCTGATACGAGAGATCGTAAAGAGAGAAGATGTGGTCGTAGCCAATATAGCATCAGCAGATAACCTTGCGGATCCATTCATGAAGGCATTGAATCCAAAAGTAATTGAGACGTACGTGGAGGGCATGGGAGTTAGATACTTGAGTGAGCCATGAGTTTTTTCTAGTTTTTGGTATGACAACAGAATAAGTGTATTGAACAGTTTTTATACTTAAAATCATAGCTTTGAGTATTAGTTGGAGATTATTAGTTTTGAATACTGAAAACCTTTGCTTGTATAAAAAACTATTTCCCAGTTACATATCGATTGTGTTTCAGTATTATAAATTGTCCTTTTATATCATATGTATAGATAATAAGGTGTTTAGTGTGACACAGTAGATCTTATCATTGGTTAAAGTTATGATATATAAATAACGTTCGTAACTGAAATAGTTTGGACACACTGTCAGTTTAAGTTATTGTATGACTTTGAGATTGGTTTGTCTAGACTAATTGAATCATACGAATGTGCCTGGGGCATATTGAGCTGGACTGATCTAGGATCGAATTAACTATGGATAGTTAATTCGAACCTTATATTCTAATCTTTTAATCCCAAGACTAGAGCGACCATGAGGGTAGACATAGTGTACTTTGATTTGCCAAAGGGTGCGGTCAATTGAGGCCTAGATCTCGGTAAATTGGGTATGCGTGTTTGGTTTCTTATTGTGTCGTTGCATGTCAAAAGGAAACCATGTACCGGTGCGTCCGAGGTGATGGTGCTCCCGAGATGTGCTCGTAAGGATTATTATTACACTAAACCCAGCCAGTGGACTTATGTCCGGTATAATGATAAGGTCGAGTGGTACTAATCTCGGATAACAATAAGTCAATTAATTTATTTATCAGTAAATTAAAAAATTGATGAGCACTATATCTTTGACGTTGAGAGATAAAAGAATAATTAAAGTGCTACCGGGAAGCAATTTCCTTTTGAGCGGTAATTTCATAATTAATCCGTTAGTGGTACGATTGATTATGAGTTGGATTAATTGGCAAAGTGGATTAAATTAATATTTATCCTTGGGTTAATTAATATTTAATTGACAAAATGGATTAAGAAATAATCCTTGGGTCGATTAGTATTTAATTGATGAAGTGGATCAAATAAATAATCCTTGCACTAATTGGTATTGACTAGTCTACCGAGGCCTAAGAAAGTCAATTAAAGTCCAACACTAAGGTCCAACTTAAAAGCTCACTAGGTCTCCCTTGAAACTCCTATAAATACAATAAGTCTTGGCTTTGAACACATAAGAAACTGAAGGAAAATAGAACAAGCCTGGGCTAAATCGAAAACCTCACTTTCGTGCAATGCATTCCAGAATCAGAAGCTTTCGACAAAGCTCAGGCTCAAATTCATTTTCCCATGAACGGATCTAGGCTTATACTTATTTAATTTATTAAATTGATATCTAACGCACAAATATTACACCTTCAAATATTACACCTTTGAAGAAAGGTTATACCTTTCAAGCGAAGTCCAACGCAATAAGAAAAACTGAATCTTTATATGCGAATACCACCGAAATCCAAAAGATGACTCCAAGAAACTTTGAATATTGCGTGGGCAATAATCTATCGAAGTGTACTTGCAAAGCCCATGAGAAACCCACAACGAAAATCCCTTGAAAAGATTAAATCTGCCCAAAAGATCAAACCTTTAACACAAAAACTGCTGCCCACTACTTTTCTCGCCAATAAAATAGAACCCACTTCAACTCCAGTCACGATCTGGACAACCAGGATTGTGGATCACCAACCCAAGGGAGAGATCAACACAAACCCAGCTAGATCAAGCACTCTGGAGTGATTAGAAGCAGATGCTGAACTGCCAAAGTGCAGAACTAAAAAACCGGCCAAACACCAAAAAAATGGGCAGAATTTCGGCCAAAAATGTGAAGAATCCGGTGAAAAAATGAAATCCACCAGTGGGCTGTTGGTGAATGTGCCCTAATGAGGGCTATTTATGTAAATATACTTTGAGGGTATTTATATAAATAAGATATTTGTCGCTTGATTGATTGTTTATCAAATAAGTTAATTTCATGATAGTAATATCCTTGTGCATATTTAAATTCATGAAATCGATCCGCCAAAAGAAACACTTCATGGACTAATTAGATCATGAGTGATTCTTTTGAGTAGTACTGGTACTAGGATCCTTAGACCAGAAATCACTACATGGTCTTAGGTGAATAGGTTGCCAAGTACGGGTATGATTGGGTACACTATGTGACACGCTAAAGTATGTAGGTGAAGTGATGGGACTACAAATCTCTCTTAAGTGAGATATGATATCTTGGCCACTTGATAGTGAACTGAAAAGTGCATGGCCATGCCCAAGGAATGATAAGGATATCATTTGCTTGATAGATTCAGTGTCACTAAGAGATCAAGTAAACGTTTAGCTACATAAGGATGATGGTTGCATGCCTTATGTTAAACTTGATATCGATGTAGAGGATCGTACGCAGTTTGCTCGGAAAGGTTGTGTTGAATCTCCATTCGACCCTCCATTCTGAATTGGGTAGTCATTATGTCTTGCTATAGACCACTAATGACTTATGGATTAATCAATGAGATTGAGTTATCCGTTGCCAATTTGGAATGGGCCTACAGGATCGCACATAAGAAAGTTCAATGATGCAGAATAAGGATTCTTGCCTACAATAAGTATGATTGTTATACTTAAATAAATGAGATTTAATTAGTGGTTTAATTAAATATTATTAGAAAGTTCTATGGTATTAATTAATAGTTAATTAATTACATGAGAATAATTGGGATGGGCTGATAAATCAAGGGACTTAATTGCAATTAAAGTTCTTGACCCATCAGCCTGATCCATGGGTCATGGGTTGATCCATGGGCTTGGTGTATAACCCAAATCATTAAAGTATTATTTAAGGTTGATTTGGAATTATTAAATATTATTTAAATACTGACTTGGAATCAGTTAAACAATATTTGGTAATAATACTGATTTGGAATATTACTAAAATCAGTTAAGTTATAATTGGATAATTACAATACTGATTTTGGAAATTAATTCTCTACAAATATCCTGGGGATATAATTGTAGGAGGATGATTTTTGAATTATTCTCATTAGACAAAATACACAGAATTCCCAAAATTCTCTTGGTAGGCAAGATCGGCTAGCACCAACCTGCGAAGGCTTTCGTGCTTGAGAGTAGAGGATCCTTCAAGGAAGGATTTTGGAGACAACAAAACGCCATCTTCTCAGATGAGCCAGGCGACGTGCGCAACCAATTACGCTTCAAGGGTAAGACCCGATCCTTAGTGTTTAGGATTCCGCTGTTTAATTGGATTAAACACCTAAACAATTCCCGACATGGGCAAACTCAAAAATTGATGGGCTATCTAAAAGCTTGATCTTTCAAGCTTAATCTACATCGAGAAGTGAGATTCCAAGTTCGTTTTTTAAAAAACCCAAGAAGGAAGGAGAGTCTTTCTCTAGAACTTTCTCGCTCAAAAGGAAGACAAAATGTCTTGCAATATTTTCTTAATGTTTCTTTGGCCTTAAGTCTTTCCTAGACAAATCAACTCCAATCGACCCATTCAAATTAATTTCTTGACCCACTTCGTTAATTTAATTTAATCAAACCCTTAGGATTAATTAATTCATATATAATTAATTTCTTAATCCAATTTGTCAATTAAATATAAATTAAACCTTTAGGATTAATTAATTCACTTTGTAGATTTCTCAAATACATGATTAGTTATACCACTATCGGTCTAACTATGGAACTACTGCTCAAAAATGACTTTATATCACGCCACTATATTTTCTTCTATCTTCCCACATTAAAGATCTAGTGCTCGTCAGTTTATCAATTTACTAACAAACTAATTCACCGACTTCTTGGTATCTAAGATTAGTACCACTCGACCTTTTTATTATACCAAACATAAAGTCCACCGGCCAGGTTTAGTGTAATAAACCTTACAAGCTCATCTCGGGAGCACCATCTGCCCGGTGAACCGGTACGTGGACTCCTCAGACTAGCAACGACACGTAGGAAGCTAAACACTGCATACCCAACCTACCGAGGTATAGGCCTCAATCTACCACACTATTTGGTAAATCAAAGCATACGATATCTAACTTTCATGCCCGTCCCAATCTCGGGATTTAGAGGCTGAATACTAAGACCAAATTGACTACGCCAATCAGTATAAGTCAATTCTATCCAAATTGGTCATGCTCAATATGCCCCGGGCATATCCGTGTGATTTAATTAGTCTAGATAAACTAATTTCCAAACCACACGATAACCTATACCGATAGTATGTTCAGACTATCTCAGTTACGAGCATAATTTTTATATATCAATACTTTAACCAATAACGGTATCTACTGTGTCTTTCCACACCCCGTTATCTAGTTCTATGATATAATGGAACAATTTAATACTAAAACAAAATGATATGTCATCTGTGGATATTAGTTTTTTATACAAGCCATAGCTTTTCTGAATTCAAAACTAACAATCTCCCACTAATACTCAAAGCTATGCTAAGAAGTACAAAAACTGTCCAACCCGCTATTACACTGCTGTCATAATGAAATCTACAGAACACCTTTAAGCTCACTCACATGGTTCCCTCAAGAATGTGACTCCCATGCCCTCCACATGTCTCTCAAAGACCTTTGGGGTCAATGGCTTGTGAAAGGATCTGCAAGGTAGTCATCTGATGCTATATTGGCCACGATCACATCTCCTCTCTTTATGATCTCTCGTATCAGGTGGTACTTACACTTTATGTGTTTACTCGCCTTATAGGCTCGTGGTTCCCTCGAGTTTGCAACTGCACCATTGTTATCACAGTAAATTGTGATAGACCTTGGCAACTTAGGAACCACATCTAAGTCCATCAGGAAGCTTTGGAGCCATACAGCTTCTTTCGCTACCTCTGATGCGGCAACGTACTCAGCTTCTATGGTGGAGTCTGCCACGCATTTCTGCTTGACACTTCACCATACTATGGCTCCACCTCCTAGAGCAAACACAAACCCAAAGGTAGACTTACTTTTGTCCATATCACCTTGAAAGTCCGAATCTGTGTAACCCAACGGTACAAGCTCCTGCGCCCTATAAACTAGGACAAAATCTGTCGTCCTGCTTAAGTACTTGAGAATGTATTTTACTGCCTCCCAGTGAGCCTTTCCAGGGTTACTCTGATATCTGCTAACCATGCCAACGGCAAAGCAAATATCAGGCCTCGTACATAACATAGCATACATGAGGCTACCCACTGCAGAAGCATAGGGTACCTCCTGCATGGCATCTATCTTCTCAGCAGTCTTATGACACTGCTCCTTAGACAAATGCACCCCATGCCTGAAAGGTAGTGAACCCATCTTAGAGTTCTGCATGTTAAAACGGGCCAGAATTGTGTCTACGTAGGATGCCTGGAAAGTGTTAGAGAACATCTCCTATAATCTCGAATAATCTTGATCCCAAGGATATGTCCAGCCTCCCACAAATCCTTCATATCAATTTGCCTAGACAACCATGTATTTATGTCTGACAACACCTTCTTACTGTTGCCAATTAAGAGAATGTCATCTACGTAAAGTACGAGGAACACCACCGTATCACCATCACGCATGTGATAAACACACTGCTCATCCGGACACTGAGTGAATCTATAGGATTGGATAACCTCGTCAAAACAGATGTTCCAAGATCTGGATGCTTGCTTAAGTCCATAAATGCACCTCCTAAGCTTGCATACCTTGTGCTCTTAGCCCTGAACAATGAAGCCCTCTGGTTGCTGCATAAAAATGGTCTCCTCAAGACTTCCATTAAGGAAAGATGTCTTGACGTCCATCTGGCAAATCTCATAGTCCGTATGAGCAGCTATGGCCAAGAGAATCTGGATTGACTTAAGCATAGCTACCGGGGAAAAGGTCTCCTCATAATTGATACCCTTTTTCTGAGTATACCCCTTCGCCACAAGCCTAGCCTTGAAGGTCTCAACCCTCCCGTCAGATCCTCTCTTTCACTTGTAGACCTATTTGTACCCAATAGGTCGAAACCCATCTGGAAGGTCTCCCAGCTCCCAGACCTGATTTGAGTCTATAGAACCCATCTCAGCAATCATCGCTTTCTGCCAAGAATCTACATCTTTATCCTGAAGAGCCTCATTGTAGCTAACTGGGTCTGGTTCATGAGTGCCAAGGATAAAGTCCGAAGACTCACCCAAACCTATGTACCTCTCTGGCTGTCTAGCAACCCTCCAACTATGACGAGGTGCAGCCTGTGTAAGAACATCATCTGTGATAGTGAGTGCAATCTCTTATGGTGTGTCTTCCTATACTTGTGCATCTGGAATAATGGACTGACTTCTAAGCTCTTCAAATACTACCTTGATGTTTGACTTGTGATCTAAAATATAGTCCTCCTTAAGAAATCTGGAATTGGTGCTCACCACCACCTTCTAATCCCAAAGACTATAAAATAGAACACCTCTCGTTCCTTTGGGGTAGCCCACAAACAACATAACCTTTGATCTCGAATCTAACTTACCTGTATCTATGTCGAGCACATGTGCTGGACAACCCCAAATCCTGAGATGTCTTAGACTAGCCTTTCGCCCAGCCCACAACTCTAGGGGTGTTGTAGGCACAGATTTAGATGGCACGATATTAACGAGATAACACGCTGTCTCTAAGGCATAACCCCAAAACGAGGTAGGAAACTCACTATAACTCATCATCGATCTAACCATATCCATAAGAGTCTTGTTCCTCCTCTTTGCTATACCATTCTACTGGGATGTGCCAGGTGCAGACAACTGGGTCTGAATGCCCTCCTCCGACAAATAAGACCTAAATTCATTAGAGAGGTATTCCCCACAGCGATCAGATCGCAAGGCCTTGATACTGTTACCCAGATGGTTATCCATCTCAGTCTTAAACTCTTTGAACTTGCCAAAGCATTCAGACTTATGGTGCATCAGGTATATGTATCCATATCAAGAGTAATTATTTGTGAAAGTCACGAAATACTCAAAACCACCTCTAGCCTGAACTGACTTGGGCCCACACGCGTCAGAATGAATCAACTCTAATACCTCCTTGGCCCTATACTCCTTTGCCTTGAAAGGCCTCTTGGTCATCTTACCCTCCAAGCGGGACTCACAGGTCGGATAGCTGTCAATATCCAATGAGTCCAAAGACCCATTATTAACTAACCTTTGAATCCTACTAAGGTTGATGTGACTGAGTCTCAGGTGCCAATGATAATTTTGATTCAAAGGGGAAGACTCCTTTCTCCTACTATGATTCGGTGATGAGTTATTAGTTTCTATGTTTTGCTTTACTAGGGAGTATGTCTTGATTAAAAATAGATTGTCAACTAATATACCAAAACATATAAGCTTCTGGCCTTTTCTAATAAAAATAGATCCATCGGAAAAAGAACACTTATAACCATCTAAAATAAGTTTAGAAACTGAAAGCAAATTCTTCCGAAAGCTGGGTACATAAAGACAATCTCTCAAATGTAAAATAGAGTCTGAAAAATAAAGACATGAAACTCCAACTGTAACAACAGAAACTCTGGCAGTATCCCCAAGGTAGACCTGCAACTCTCCCTCTCTATGCAGCTGGGTCACTTAGAACCCCTGTAAAGAATTACAAACACGATCAGTAGCTCCCGAATCCACACACCAAGTATTTGTGATAATCGTCGCTAAACATGTCTGAGTAACTAGGGAAAATTTACACATACCTCGAGGCTTTGGGCAGTCCTTCTTTCAATGTCCTGCTTTGTCACATCTGAAGCACTTGTCTTTCGGCTTATTCTTCTTGGCAATGCCTGCCTTGGGTCCATTATCAGCTCCTACTTTCTGACCTCTCTTCCTCTTTTGCTTCCTGGATTTAGGCCCAGAAGAGGAACCTGAGGTACCAACAATAGCCAATGCTTACTTCTTCTCGGTGGATAGGCCCTCAGTAGACACCAATGTAGTTATGAGCTTAATAAGAGAATATGAGAGCTTGCTCATATTATAGTTCAAACGAAACTACTCAAAACTGGGAGCAAGCTCTGGAGGATATTATCGACCTAGGTCTTCTCATTAATGTCACCTCCCAATGCCTCAATCTCATTGATGCAGCTCATCATATCCAGCACGTGATCCTTGCCTGAAGTGCCCTCAGCTATCCTTGCATTCATGAGTTTCCTCATAGCTGACTGCTTGGCTGCCCTGCCCTGATGTCCAAACATCTCCCTGAGGTTGAGCATCATTTGAGCATCATATCGTAGACTAAGGTAAACAACTGATGTTGGTGCTACAGTACACTCGACATAGAAACTAAGATGTAGCACTGGGTCATCTCATCAGCCTTCTGCCACCTCGTATATGGCTCTCGCTATTCAGGGGTGGCATCATCGCTGGGCTTAGGGGGACACTCCTCAGTGAGCATGTACTTGTAACCCTCAGCGGTAAGGACAATGTCCAGGTTATGTTTCCAGCCAATATAATTTGGACCCGTAAGTTTGTTTTGATTCAAAATGATAGCTAGTGGATTAAACGACATGTCAACAACTGAAAAAATAAACAGTCAAGTTTCAATATACTTTTTCAAAAATATTGATATCCTCAAAACAATATATTCTCCTACCGACATCTCCGACACTGGGATTAACGCAGGTCACGTTGGGTGAACGTCTACGCCAACCACATTCGTTTGAGAAGAACGGAAGTTCATTAATTCCATTATCTGACCAACAATCTTATGATCAATGAAATTAATAGTCGATAATTTTAGCCGTACTTAATAAGCAGCGTAACCTCTTAGGAGGAATACTACAAACGGTACAGTAAGTGTTTGTCATTATGTGACTTCTAAGCTTGTTACTTAGGATACTAATGTGCCTCGGTTAGCAAGGCTGTCGCAACTTTCTCTAATTAAACTTGCTATAGTCATCCCTTGACGCCTTGGTGACTCGTCCCGTCATGTCTCTTCCACTCGTTATTTGGATTCCTCTCTATTCGCCCAGGTTTTCTCAGTTTACTACGTAATTAGAAATCACCCAAAATTACGAGAAATTAAAACCCACGAATGTAAGTCACCCAAAATAACGTCTTCGTCATAATACATAAATTCCTATATACAAAAGTGTTTTTCTAGTAATTGAAAAATGACAAGATTCGATCAAATCCTACTACAAGATTTTTCTAATCTTACATGGCTTCCAGCTCATGGTTATTACTATTACAGACATTTCCATTCAAAAACAATACAAGCCCGGACATGTCCCGGGGTTTATGAATGAAAAATAAAATTCTACCATAATAGCTGGAAGACTAATAACCACTTGTTTAAACATTTCGACAAAAATAATAATGCCAAAATAAAGCTGTGTAATAAATCAAACAAGTATAAAGACGAAACACTCACTTTGATACCATTTTGAAGGAAAATAGAACAAGCCCGGGCTAAATCGAAAACCTCACTTTCGTGCAATGCATTCCAGAATCGGAAGCTTTCGACAAAGCTCAGGCTCAAATTCATTTTCTCATGAAGGGATCTAGTCTTATACTTATTTAATTTATTAAATCGATATCTAACGCACAAAGATTACACCTTTCATTAAAAGCAGAAGGATTAAAGGATATACCTTTGAAGCGAAGTCCAACACAATAAGAAAAACTGAATCTTTATATGCGAATACCACCGAAATCCAAAAGATGACTCCAAGAAACTTCAAATATTGCGTGGGCAACAATCTATCGAAGTGTACTTGCAAAGCCCACGAGAAACCCACAAAGAAAATACCTGGAAGAGATTAAATCTGCCCAAAAGATCAAACCTTTAACCCAAAAAACTGCTGCCCACTACTTTTCTCGCCAATAAAATCGAACCAACTTCAACTCCGGTCACGATCTAGACAACCGGGATTGTGGATCACCAACCCAAGGGAGAGATCAACACAAACCCAGTTGGATCAAGCACCCCGGAGTGATTAGAAGCAACTACCAAACTGCCCAAGTCGAGAACTAGAAAACCGTCCAAACACCAAAAAAAAACTGGGCAGAATTTTGGCCAAAAATGTGAAAAATCTGGCGAAAAGAAATGAAATCCAGAAGTGGGCAAACTCAAAAATCGATGGCTATCTAAAAGTTGGATCTTTCAAGCTTAATCTAAATCGAGAAGTGAGATTCCAAGTTCGTTTTTGAAACAAACCCAAGAAGGAAGTAGAGCCTCTCTCTAGAACTTTCGAACTCAAAAGGTAGACAAATGTTTTGCAAGATTTTCTTAATGATTCTTTGGCCTTAAGTTTTATACTTATAGGGAGCTCTAATGGAGAACTAGTGGACTTTTGAGTTGGGCCTTTTAATTTGACTTTCGTTGACCGCTTAGTCTTTCCTATACTAATCAAATCCAATCGACCCATTTGAATTAATTTCTTAACCCACTTCGTTAATTTATTTAATCAAACCCTTGGGATTAATTAATTCATATAGAATTAATTTCTTAATCCAATTTGTCAATTAAATATTAATTAAACCTTTAGGATTAATTAGTTCACTTTGTGGATTAGTCAAATACATAATTAGTCGTACCACTATCGGACTAACTATGGAACTACTGCTCAAAAATGACTTTATATCGCGCCACTATATTTCTTCTATCTCCCCACATTAAAGATCTAGTGCTCATCGGTTTATCAATTTACTGACAAACTAATTCACCAACTTCTTGGTATCCGAGATTAGTACCACTCGACCTTTTTATTATACCGGACACAAAGTCCACTGGTTGGGTTTAGTATAATAAACCTTACGAGCTCATCTCGGGAGAACCATCAACCTGGCGAACCGGTATGTGGATTTCTCCGACTAGCAACAGACGTAAAAAGCTAAACACCGCATACCCAACCTACTGAGGTATAGGCCTCAATCGACCGCACTCTTTGGCAAATCAAAGCATACGATATCCAACTTTCACGCCCGTCACAGTCTCGGGATTGAGAGACTGAATACTAAGACCGAATTGACTACGCCGATCAGTATAAGTCAATTCTATCCAAACTGGTCATGCTCAATATGCGTCGGGCATATCCGTGTGATTTAATTGGTCTAGATAAACTAATTTCCAAACCACACAATAACCTATACCGATAGTATGTTCAGAGTATCTCAGTTACGAGCATACTTTTTATATATCAATACTTTAACCAATAACGGTATCTACTGTGTCTTTCCACACCCCGTTATCAAGTTCTATGATATAATGGAACAATTTAATACTGAAAAAATATGATATGTCATCTGTGGATATTAATTTTTGATACAAGTGATAGCTTTTCTGTATTCAAAACTAACAAAAACTTGGTAGACAAGTCTTGCCTTTTAGAGAGGGAAAAGTCTAGAGAGAGAACTTCATCTTCTTCCTTGAAGATCTTTTTTGAAGTCGACTTTTATATCATTTTTCCTCAGAAAAGTTCAGCCCAAAGGAGTCCGTTTTATTTTTCGATAATAGCTACTGCCCAGCGTTCCTTTACGCGGCGAGTTCGATGACTGGTTTACAGTTTTCTGGCGATTCACACGTGCTGGTGCAGTAGATTGTTTGTGGCTATTCAGCAGATATTTTGGGCAGATTTGAGCTTTCCTGGGGAGATTTTCTTGGGTCTTGATAAATCTAACCTGTAGACAATTGCTCACTCAATCTCTGGGTTTTGTTTGGAGACATTCGAGGGACTCTTTGGGGAGAAAGCTTCAAAGATTTGATTTTTGCATCAAACATTGGATCTTTCTTTATGTCTAAGGTACATGCTTCAAAGGTATAATCTTTGATTCCGCTTTTATATAAAGATTTGATTTTTAGTGTGTCGTTTAATAGATCTTAGAAGTATAAGCCTAGATCCGCTCATGAGAATTGATTTTAGAGTTTGGGCTTAATCAAAAGTTTCCCATTCTGGAATGCAAAGCACGAAAGTGAGATTTGGCCCGAACTGGATTTTAATTCCTTCAATAGATGATGCTTTTACACAGGTTGTGCCTTATCATAGTGGGAGGGTAGTGAGACAACCTGAGAGGTACATGGGTTTGGGAGAATCTTCGGATTCTGTCCATGGTGCCCACGAACCAGACCCAGTTAACTACAATGAGGCTCTCCAAGATAAAGATGCAGATTCTAGGGAAAAGGGAATGATATCTGAAATAGGTTCAATGGACTCGAATCAAGTCTGGGAGCTGGTAGACCTGCCTGATGGT
This sequence comes from Knoxia roxburghii, assembly GCA_030378225.1. NCBI lineage: Eukaryota > Viridiplantae > Streptophyta > Magnoliopsida > Gentianales > Rubiaceae > Knoxia > Knoxia roxburghii. The sequence goes on along the minus strand of CM059416.1, from coordinate 28,729,819 downwards.
TTTCGACCGATTGGGTGTAAATAGGTCTACAAACGCAAGAGAGGATGAGACGGGAAGGTTGAAACCTTCAAATCTAGGCTTGTGGCGAAAGGGTATACTCAGAAAGAAGGTATTGATTATAAGGAAACCTTTTTGCCTGTAGATATGCTCAAGTCAATCCAGATTCTCTTAGCTATAGCTGCTGATTTAGATTATGAGATTTCGCATATGGATATCAAGGCAGCTTTCCTTAACGAAAGTCTTGAAGAAACCATTTTCATGTAGCAACCAGAGGGATTCATTGTAGAAGGCCAAGAGCACAAGGTTTGCAGGCTTAAGAAGTCTATCTACGGTCTTAAGAAAGCATCCATATCTGGAATATCCATTTTTATGAGGTAATCCAGTCCTATGGATTTACTCAGTGTCCAGATGAGCAATGTGTACCGTAGGCATGCCAGAGACTTGGTGGTGTTTCTTGTTCTTTACGTACATGATATTCTTCTTATTGAAAATAGTAAGAAGGTATTATCAGACGTAAAAGCATAGTTGTCTAAACAGTTTGATACGAAGGATTTGGGAGAGGCTGGACATATACTTGGATCAAGATTATTTGAGATCGTAAGAGACGTTCATTGACACTCTCCTAGGCTTCATACATAGACACGATTATAGCTTGTTTTAACATGCAGAACTCCAAGAAGGGTTTTATACATTTCAAACGCTGAGTGCATCTATCTAAGGAACAGTCTCTTAAGACTGTTGAGGAGATAGAAGCCATAAAGACAGTTGCTTATGCATCTGTAGTAGGAAGTCTCATGCATGCCATGTTGTGTATAAGGCCTGATATTTGCTTTGTCGTTGGCATTGTAAGAAAATGTCAGATTAACCCTGGAAAGGCTCAATGGGAGGCTGTCAAGTGCATCCTCAAGTATTTGCGCAGAACGAGGGACCAAATCTTGGTCTTGGTCTATCGGGTACAATATTTGATTCCAAGGGGTTACACAGATTCGGATTTCTAAGGTGATAAAGACAAGAGCAAGTCTACATCTGGGTTTGTGTTTACTTTAAGAGGTGGAGCCATATTTTAGCGGAGTGTCAAGCAGAAATGCGTCACGAACTCCACAATGGAAGCTGAATACGTTGTAGCATCAGAGGCAACGAAAGAGGCTTTATGGCTCGAGAACTTCCTAGTGGACTTAGATGTGATTCCAGAGTTACCAAGGCCTATCACAGTTTACCGTGATAACAATGGTGCAGTTGCTAACTCGAGAGAACCACTAGCCCATAGCCATGTAAGCACATAGAGCGCAAGTACCACCAGATACGAGAAATCATAAAAGGGGTTGACATGGTCGTGGCAAAGATAGCATGAGCGGACAACCTTGCAGATCCATTCACGAAGGCATTGACTGCAAAAGTCTTTGAGACCCACGTGGAGGGCATGAGAGTTAGATATTGAGTGAACCATGATAGTTTTCTTGATTTTGGTATGACAGTAGAATAAATGTATTAAACCAGTTTTTATACTTAAAAGCTTAGCTTTAAGTATTAGTGGGAGATTGTTAGTTTTGAATACTTAAAAGCTTTGTTTGTATGAAAAACTATTTCTCAGTTATATATCGATTGTGTTTTAGTGTATATATATGTGTGTATATATATAATCACATGTTATACATGTTGTCATCTTATTTATGACTAGATGATGAGGTGTTTAGTGTGACACAGTAAATTTCGTCATTTGTTAAAGTTATGATATCTGAATAATACTCGTAAATGAGATAGGTTGGACTTACTATCGGTTTAAGTTATTGTATGAGTATGAGATTGGTTTGTCCAGACTAATTGAATCATTTACATGTGCCCCGAGGCATATTGAGCATGACCGATGTAAGATCAAATTAACTTGTACTGATCTTTGTAGTTAATTCGAGGCTTGTATTCTGTCTCTTAATCCCTATACTAGAGCAGTCATGAGGATTAAATATAGTGTACCTTGATTTGCCAAAGACTGCGGTCACTTGAGGCCTATAATTTTGGTAGGTTGGGTATACATTTTTATTTTCTTATTGTGATGTTGCCTGTCAAAAAGAAACCATGTACCGGTGCATCAGAGGTGATGGTGCTCTCGAGATGAGCTCGTAAGGATTATTATACTAAACCCTATCGGTGAACTTATGTCTCGTATAGTAATAAGGTCGAGTGGTAGTAATCTTAGATGATAAGAAGTTGATTAATTAATTTATCAATAAATTAATAAATTGATGAGCACAATATCTTGACGTGAAGAGATAAAAGAATAATTAAAGTGGTACCTAGAAACAATTTCGTTTTGATCTGTAGTTCCATAATTAATCCGTTAGTGGTACGATTAATTATCTGTTGGATTAGTTGACAAAGTGGATTTAATTTAATTAATTATCATTGGGTCAATTAGTATTGACTAGTCTAGTAAAGACTTAGAAGTCAATAAAGAGTCCAACTAGAAGGCCGAACTCAAAAGCCCACAAGGTCTCCCTTGAAACTCCTATAAATAGATAAAGTCTTGCCCTTAAAACATAAGAAACTTGGAAGACAAGATGTCTTGCCTTTAGAGAGAGAAAGGCCTAGAGAGGGACTTGGAGTAATAGTCAGACTAAGACCCACTCAAAGTTGGCTTTGAATATCTCATTCTCTGAACAGGTGCAGCCCATGGATTTCCTGCCAGATCTACATTTTATAGCGTGAGCAGTTTTTTTCTCCGTTGAGTAGATTTTGCTAGAGCTCCTCGCGGATTCTCGCGGATTTTTTGTGGCTGTATTTTACCTGTTGATCTAGTATTTTCTGATGAGATCTTCTTTATTCCGGGAGTTTCTTGAGCTTGTTTTTCATGGGTTTTGACCGATCTATCCTGTAGATAGTTGCACACACAACTCCCGGATTTATCCAGGAGATATTCAAGGGATTTCTTGAGGGACAAGCTTCAAAGTGGAATCGTTAGATCTTTCTCAATTGATTTCTTGAGGGACACGCTACAAAGTTCAATCTTTAATCTTTCCGCTTAAATTTAAAGATTCAATTTTTTATGGGTACAATAAATCAAACAGGTTAAAACAATATCGGGTTCAAAGGAATTTGTTGTAGTGTTTGGGCTCGATTGAAAATTTCTGATTCTGGAATACATAGCACGAATGCGAAATTTTTTATTTGGCCCGGACCTACTAATTCATTCAATTGGTATCAGAGCGAGGTTTTGGCTTTATACTTGTTCTATTTGTTATGGGCTTTTATTGCAGGTGGTAATTATCCCGGCTATTATGGTTTATGCATTCACATTTTATTTATAACCCCTGGGACATGTCTGGTTTTTTTAATGTGAAAGTGTGTAATAGTAATAACCACGAGTTAGAAGCCGTGTAGGATTAGATTAAATCTGTAGTAGGATTTATTCTATGAAAATGTCATTTTTTATTTTCCTAGAAAATCAAGCCTTGTATGTAGGAAAAATATGTAATAACGGATACGTTATTGTGGGCAACTTGGATTCGTGGGCTTCATGGTTTATCGTAACATGGGTGATTCCAAGAATAACATAGAAAACCAAGAAAATTCGGACGAATTACAAGGAGTCCAAATAATGAGTGAGAGCGACGCGACGGGGCGCATCAATAAGGCAAAGGATGGAAGCAACAATTGAGAATGCCATAATAGTCTAGAAATTTTAATTATGCATTTATTTCCCGCTTTTATTGTCTTCATTGTTATTTGCATGCTTTTAATTTATGTTTTGATGCATGATTGAAAACATGTGATTTTATGGGTGCAAATAACTAAGGTTAAGAAATTACATGTTAAAACTGGAAAATCCTCAACTTTAAAATCTAATTGGGAGCGGGCTGCTTAATATCGTTATGGCCTCTATTACGAATTCATATGTGATGTGGATAGACTTGCGCGTTGGCATAAGGGCATTCCTCCATATCAGATGAGTCTAATTTAATGAGAATAACCAAGTTTTAGCAACTATCGGGCCTTCAGGATGTTCTTCCAGGCCCAAAGCTGGGAAATAGAAAAAGAGGACCTAGAAGACTGCTAATCATGGGCACAAGCCAGATATTTCCAAGAAGAAGGCCGAAAAATAAGTGCTTAAAATGTGACAAGGTAGGATATTTGAAGCCGGATTGCCCAAAGCTCAAATGTATGACTAATTTCACCTTGGTTACTGAGACATGTTTAGCGGTGATTCCCATAGATACTTGGTATGTGGATTCAGGAACCACTTATAATGTTTGTAATTCTTTGTAGGGGTTCTAAGTAACCCGGATGCTTAGAGATTGTGAGATACAGGTCTACTTGGGAGACACTACCAGAGTGTCAGTTGTTGCAGTGGGAGTAGTTAGACTTATTTTCTCAAATAATGTTGTTTTAGTTTTGAAGGATTGTCTTTATGTCCCAGGTTTTTGAAAAAATTTACTTTCAGTTTCTAAACTTTTGATGGATGGTTATAAGTTTGTTTTTTCAAATAATTTTGTTGATGTTAGAAAGAATAAGAACCGGTTCATTTGTTGATAATCTCTTCTTGATTAAGATTAACTCCCCTGTTGTACAAAACACAGAAATTAATGACACATCATCTAGCCATAGTAAAAGGAAAGAACTTTCATAAATGAACTAAACTTAACTTTGGCACTTTAGACTAGGTCATATCAACCTTAGTAGGATTCAGAGGTTTGTCAATGATGGGCCTTTGGGCTCATTGGAGATTGACAGTTATCCAACTTTTGAATCTTACTTGGAATTTAAAATGACCAAGAGACCTTTCAAGGCAAAGGGGTATAGGGCCAAAGAAGTTTTAGAGTTAGTTCACTATGACTTATGTGGACCTATGTCAATTTAGGCTAGAGATGGTTTTGAGTATTTTGTGACCTTCACAAATGATTACTCTAGGTATGGATACATTTACTTGATGTGCCATAACTCTGAATGCTTTGGAAAGTTCAAATAGTTTATGGCAGATGTGGAGAAACATCGTGGTAAAAGTATCAAGACACTGTGATCAGATAGTGGTGACGAGTACCTCTCTAGTGAATTTATGAGCTATTTGTCAGAGGTGGGTATTCCGTCCCAGTTATCTGCACCTGGCACACCCCAGTAAAATGGTGTAGCAAAGAAGAGGAACAATACTCGTATAGATATGGTGAGATCGATGATGAGTTATAGGGAGTTGCCCAATTTGGGGATATGCCTTGGATACAATGCCTTACATTCTAAATCTTGTACCATCTAATTCTCTGTCTTCAACCCCTGTGGAATTATAGTCTAGGTGAAAGCCCAGTGTCAGATATCTCATGATTTGGGGTTGTCGAGCACATGTGCTTAAGGCAGATACGAGTAAGTTATATGCAATATCAGAAGTAATGTTGTTTGTAGGATATCCCAGAGGAACGAAGGGTGGTTTATTCTATAGTCGTAAGGATCAGAAGGTGGTAGTTAACACTAACGCCAGATTTTTAGAAGCGGACTATATTTTAGACCACAAACTAAGTAGCAAGATTGTACTAGAAGAGGTTAAGAGACAGTCCAGTATTCCTGATGCACTAGTACAAGTAGATACACTACAGAATACAACACAAGATGTCACAGATAATGCACCTACACAGGTTGTGACTCATCATAGTGAGAGGGTTGTGAGACAACCTAAGAGGTAAATGGGCTTGGGAGAATCTTCGAATTTTGTCCCTGGTGCTCACGAGCTAGACCCAGATAACTACAATGAGTCTCTCCAAGGTAAAGATGCTTGTCAAAAAAATGATGATTTCTGAGATGGGTTCGATCGACTCAAATAAAGTCTGGGAGCTGGTAGACCTGCCTGATGGGTTTCGACCAATGGGCTGCAAATGGGTCTACAAGCGAAAGAGAGGATCTGACATAAAGGTTGAAACATTCAAGGCTAGGTTTTTGACGAAGGGGTATACTCAGAAAGAGGGTATCGATTATGAGGAGACCTTTTCCACAGTAGCTATGCTTAAGTTGATCCGTATTCTCTTGGCCATTGCAGCTTATTTAGATCATGAGATTTGGCAGATGGATATCGAGACAGCTTTCTTGAATGAAAATCTTGAGAAAACCACCTTTATGCACCAACCAAAGGGATTTATTGCAGAATGCCAAGAGCACAAGGTTTGCAGGCTCAAGACGCAATCTACAGTCTTAAGCAAGCATCCAAATCTGGGAACATCCATTTTGATGATGTAATCCAGTCCTATGGATTTACTCAGTGTTCGGATGAGCAGTGTGTGTACCACAGGCTTGATGGCTGTTAGGATCTAGGCATGCATAATTTCCAAAATATGCTACGGAATAGCCTAAATTCATGTGAAATAGGGTCTTACTCTTGAAGCGTAATCGGTTGCTCTCGTCGCCTGGCTCCATTGAGAAGATTGCGTTCACCAACAATTCACGTGAATTGTCTCTACGATCTTGCACTGCAGCCTATCAGATTGGTGCTAGCCAAAAATCTTGCCTGTATAAGAGAAAAACTATTTTTCTCTGGAAGAATGTTTTGGAAGAGAGAGAGAGTTTTCTCAAAAACTTTTTCCCGTGTTTCAAAACAAAATCAGTAAAAGAATCACTCTTCCACAGATATGTCTCTACTCTTTTATAAAAGAGTTTTAACTTATCTGTTAACAATAAATAAATTAATAATAATTAATTATTTACTGAGTTGGGTTTAACCAACACCATGGATCAACCCATTGACCCAAGGATCAGGCTGATGGGTCAAGAACCTCAATTCACAATTAGGTCTCTTGATTTGTCAGCCCAATTCAATTCTTCCTAGGTAATTAATTAACTCTTAGTTAATACCATAATACTCTTCAATAATATTTAATTAAACTATTAATTAAATATTATCAATTTAAGTATATAACTCTTATACTTAATACATGCAATTTAATTAATTCTGAATCATCAAACTCACTTATGTGCGATCCTGGAGGCACATTCCAAATTGATAATGAATAAATTAATGTCATTAATTAATCCATAAATCATTAGTGGTCTCTAGCAAGACATAATGACTACACAATTCAGAACGGAAGGTCGAATGGTGATTCAACACAACCTTCCGAGTATACTACGTAATGTCCTCTACACTGATATCCAGTTTAGCATAAGGCATGGAACCAATCATCCTTATATAGCTAAACGTTTTACTTGATCTCTTAGTGACACCGAACTTAATCAAGCAAAGGATAACCCTTATCATTTGTTGGGCAAGGCCATGCACTCCTCAGTTCACTATCAAGTGGCCAAGATATCATCTCTTATTTAAGAGAGACTTGTAGTCCCATCACTTCACCTACATACCTTAGCGTGACTCATAGTGTACCCAATCATCCCGTACTTGGCAACCTGTTACGGTCTCGTTAGGCATATGTCAAAGCACACTCTAATTCACCTAAGACTATGCAATGATTTCTGGTCTAAGGATCCTCGTACGAGTACTACTCAAAAAAATCACTCATGATCTAAAAGTCCATGGTGTGTTTCTTTTGGCGGATCGATTTCATGAAATTCAATATGCACAAGAATGTAATTACATGAAATGAACTCATCAGATAAATAATCAATCAAACGACAAATATCTTATTTACATAAATAACCCTCAAAGTTTATTTACATAAATAGCCCTCAAAAGGGCACATACGCCAACAATCTCCCACTTGGCCATTGAAGGGCTATGTCCTAAATTGTTTAAGACCAAGCTCTATTACATGTCTATCAAACTTTGACTGCAGTAGAGCTTTTGTGAAAGGATCTGCTACATTGTCGTCTGACCCTATTTTGCACACTTTCACATCTCCTCGATCGATAATCTCTCGGATGAGGTGAAACCTTCTGAGTATGTGTTTGGTTTTCTGGTGTGACCGAGGCTCCTTAGCTTATGCAATGGCCCCGTTATTATCACAGAACAAGTCTATCAGAGCTTGGATAATCGGTATCACTCTGATATCAGACACGAACTTTCTCAACCAAACAGCTTCCTTTGCAGCATCCGATGCAGCAATATACTCAGATTCTGATTGTGACTTCATGTTATCTTGATCTGTTTGGAAAGCAGCATCAGCGTAACCTTATATGATGAGATGTTCTTGTCCTCCATACAATAGCATCAATCATTTAGTCCTCCGCAAGTACTTTAGAATTGCTTTGACTGCAGTCCAATGAGCCATTCCAGGATCTTGTTGGTACCTGCTAGTCATGCTCAGTGCATGTGTGACATCCAGGCGGTACACAACATGGCATACATGATAGATCCTATTGCCGAAGGATATGGGACTCCACTCATTGTATCCCTCTTCTCTCTTGTTGAAGGACCTTGGTTTTTCTTCAAGAGAAGGCCATGTCTGAATGGTACCATACCATTCTTAGAGTTAAACATATTGAACCTCTTCAATATTTTGTCTATGTACCCTTCTTGACTTAGTCCTAGAAGCCTCTTTGATCTATCTTTATAGATTTTGATACCCAATATCATTTCAGCTTATCCTAAGTCTTTCATAGAAAATACACTCCCTAACCATTGTTTGATATCTTTCAACGTGGGAATGTCATTTCCTATGAGCAAGATGTCATCCACATATAGGACAAGAAAAACATTCTTGCTCCCACTAACCTTCTTGTAAACACAAGGCTCATCTTCATTCTTTATAAAGCCGTAACCTCTTACTGCCTCATCAAAGCGAAGATTCCAACTTTGAGATGCTTGCTTCAGCCCGTAGATAGACCTCTGAAGCTTACATACTCGATTAGGATGCTTTTGATTAAAGTATCCCTCGGGTTGTTTCATATAAACATCCTCGAGTAGGTTTCCATTCAGGAAAGCCATTTTAACATCCATCTGCCATATCTCATAGTCAAAATATGCTACTATGGCAAGCATAGTCCGAATGGACTTGAGCATCACGACAGGGGATAAGGTGTTATCATAGTCTATACCATGAGTCTGTCTGAAACCTTTAGCCACTAGTCGTGCCTTGAAGATCCCATCAAGTTTTAACTTGAAAATCCACTTGCAATCGACAACCTGTGCCTGAACAGGAGGATCAATCAAAGTCCATACTTTATTGTCCCTCATGGATTGCATTTCAGATTCCTTTGCTTATAGCCATTTATCTAAATCTGGACTTTCTAAAACCTGTTTGTAGTTTACGGGCTCATTAGAGTCCACCAAGATCAAATCTTGATCGTCAGTCATGAGAAATCCGTATCTCTCAGGTTCATGACGAGATCTACTAGACCTTCTAGGTTCCTGTGCTGTTGACTCAAGCTGCTCATCTTCATGAGTTTCCATGTCAACTTCCATCTGAGTTTCTATAGATCGTTCTACATTCTCTTGTGGTTCTTGAACCTCTTCAAAATTTATTCTACTCTCACTGTCTTTCTTGTAGAGAAAATCTTTCTCTAAGAAAGTGGATCCTCGAGCAACAAACACTTTGTTCTCAGTTGGATTGTAGAATTGATATCCTTTTTGTTTCCTTAGGATATCCCACAAACAAGCATTTGTCAGTTTTAGGTTCAAGCTAATTACTTTGTAAACGCTTTGCATGAGCTTGACAACCCCAAACTCGTAGATAGGACATATAGGGTTTTTGACCCGTCCACATCTCATATGGAGTTTTATCTACTGCCTTAGATGGAATACGATTTAGTAAGTAAGCTGCTGAAAGGAAGGCATAACCCCAAAAGGACATAGGGAGAGTTGCTTGGCCCATCATAGATTGAACCATATCTAATAAGGTCCGATTCCTCCTCTTGGATGCACCATTCCATTGAGGTGTTCCTGGTGGAGTCAGCTGTGAAACAATTCCACACTGTTTTAGATAACCATCGAACTCATCACTTAAGTACTCACCTCCCCGATCAGAGCGAATAGCCTTGATTTTTCTTTTCAACTGATTTTCTATTTCATTTTTAAACTCTTTGAACTTTTCAAAAGTTTCACTTTTATAACTCATTAAGTAGACATAACCATATCTACTATAGTCATCGGTAAAAGTCACGAAGTATTCAAATCCACCTCTGGTTTTTGTGCTCATTGGTCCACATACATCTGTATGTATTAGAGCCAATAGCTCACTAGTCTTCTCGCCTTTCTTGCTGAAAGGACTCTTCGTCATTTTGCCTTGCAAACAGGGCTCACGTGTGTCATATGATTCGAAATCAAATGACCATAGCACTCCATCCTTATGAAGTCTTTGAACTCGCTTCTCATTTGCATGGCCTAAATGACAATGCCACAGATATGTTGGACTTAAATCAGATTGAATTAATTTGGCTTTCTTTTCAATGTTATAAACCGATTTCTCTTGGGTTAAATCCAAGATATATAGGCCATTGCACAAATTTGCAACTCCATATAAAACATCATTTTGATATAAAGACAACGAATTATTACCAATAATAAAACAAAATCTTTTAATATCCAAACAAGAAATTAAAATAATATTCCTACTCATAGTAGGTACATAATAACAATTTTCTAAAACAATGTTTAAACCGGAAGGTAAAGACAAAGTGTAATCTCCAACTTCAATAGCTGTAACTCTTGCCCCGTTGCCTACTCGGAGATCTACTTCGCCTTTCTTTGTCATCCTTCTATTTCTCAATCCCTGCACATTAGTACAAATGTGAGCCCCACATCCGGTATCTAATACCCATGAGGTGGACATAGAAAGATTAATTTCAATAACAAAGATACCTGAAGCCGAAGGATTCTATTTCTTCTCTTCAAGAAACAGCTTGTAGTTTCTTCTCCAATGCCCCTTTTGATTGCAATGGAAACATACAGCGTCCTTCTGAGCATTTTTCTTAGCAGGAGGAGTTTAAGACTGAGCCTTAGAAGTAGTCTTACTGCGAGGCTTCTTGTTTTCAGTAACTTTTGCCTTGCCTTTAAACTTTCTCTTGTTGCCCTTACCTTTTTCTACAACAATTATTGGCGTTGCCTTCCGAAGGGTTTGCTCAGTATTTTTAAGCATTCCATGGAGCTTAGGAATCGTCCTCTCCATGTTATGCATGTTGTAGTTCACCACAAAGTCATTGTAATCATCAGGCAGTGAAGCCAAGATGATGTCAATGGCAAACTCTCTAGCAAGAGGTGCTTTTAATCTCTCTAGGGTATCAATATACCCATTCATCTTGATCAAATATGTGCTTACTGACGAACCCTTCGCCATCTTGCACGAGATCAATGTTTTTATCGTAACGAACCTTTCATTACGGGCTTGTTCACAAAACATTTCCGTTAGTGACACATAAATTTGGAATGCTTCCGAATTCATGAATTGCTTCTGAAGCTCGCCTAATATAGTCACGAGCATCAGGCATGTCACGTCATCGGAATTGCTTTTCAACTTTTCCCATGCTCGTTGAACAGCAGCCGTAGCATTTACAGGTGGTTCAGGTAAAGCGGCGTCTAAGATATTTAGATTCCTTTCTTGTTTGAGAACAATTCTCAAGTTTCTTTCCCAATCTAAGAAGTTTGGACCAACAAGTTTTTCTTTGTCCAAAATACTTCTTAGAGTGAGATTAGATGTAACATTAGTGCTAGTAGATGCCATTTCTACAAAAGAAAAATGCAAAATATTAGAATGAGTTTTAAAATATTTTTCACAATAGCCAAAATTGAAATCCCAAACAATTTTGTGTTGGTGCTAGATTGTGGGCTGAAAATCCACAAAGAGTCAACCCCAGTCTTACTTTGGAAAGTATCGTAGGGATTAGGCTCTTTTGGTAGGCAACGTTCAAATCACATCTCATGTAATTTAACGATTTCCAATTGCATCACTATGCAACTTTTCGGTGATAGGATGAACATTCCAAATGTTTGACACCATCCTATCATTGCAAAATCAACCCTAGTCGACTTATCGGGTTAACGAGGACCGATTTTCCTAAGTCAAACCATCCCTTGAAGCCTCATATCAATAAAGACCCAAACAAATTTTCACACTATAGTGGTAGTGAGTAAAGTTGGGCTAGCCCAAGCAGTTTTTCACACTATAGTGGTAGTGAGTAAAGTTGGGCTTTTATTACATGACAACTCGCCTCACGAAGAAAATCTGAGGCCCTTGGGCTCTCCAAGTCCATCAGATGTTCGACGATTTGACAGGCCCCCAAGTATGGAAGCAATTTTAGACTTAGGTATTTAGGGATTTTTTTATTTTGAACGGCTAAGCATGCATTGTCATTTTTTTCATTCGTTCACAAAACTTAAAATAAAATTGCGAAAATGCGATGAATTGGGTTCTAATATATTACAGGGCCTTTTTAGGAAAAACATCTTCTTTTGGGCCTCCATGGTTGGGCTTTCATTCCTGGGCTCTACCGTGGACTCCTTTGGAACCTCCTTTTTGGGCCTAACTATTACATAATGATTTAATAGGCACACAAGCCCAAATTTAAAATGGCTCGCAGGCCCCAAAATTTAAATAATAAATTTTAATCCCAATTGAAGCATAGAGAAACACACAAATGCATATTCTTCATACAAGCCAATTTTATTAAGCCGAATCATTTAATTAAGGATTGTGTAACTCTTACACTATTAGAATTGATCTTGTCATGAACAATTTTAATCAATCCCATGTTCATTCATTTTAATCGAATGATGCATAAGCATACCAATAATGCGTGCAATTATTTAAACACTTTAAATAAATAACACATTATTTGGAAAATCAAATCATAATAATTAATTAACTAATCTTATTAATTAATTAATTATTTATTTATTCATCTCATTATCTAATTTCATTAAGATAATCTTTCAAATTTTAAAATTTAAATATTTCTAATTATCCTAATCTCATTAAGATAATTATTCGAAATTCTAAATTTTAAAATTCTATAGGATAAGAATTAAATTCAAATCTAATCCTATCTTAACTATTTGATAAGATTTTATTTTATCTTAATAATTAAATCTTATCAATTAAAATCTGATAATATCTTTTAATTTATACTAAATCATAAATTAAAATTTTATCAAATTTTAAAATTCAGAAAAATTAAGTTTTTCTGAAAATTTTAGGGTAAATCTGTAATTAACAAAAATTCTCGAGCTAGGGTTTTAAAGATTAAAACTGTTGGGGTTGTTTTAGCAGAATTTTTAAACAATTTTTAAAATTGGCATTTCTGGGATTATGGAGTGCGGCGGGGGCAATTTGGTCATTTCACCCAATTAGGGCACCAGCCTCCCGCCGCCTCCTTTCTTCTTCCCCGATCGCACTGCCGGCGTTTTGTCTGCGATTTTTGGCGAACGCTTCGTCTCTTCCGGTGCTGCTTGCAACGCCGGACGTCGTCTTTTCGCCCAGGCCTGACCCTGATCACATCGAAGCCCACCTCAGCGATTCATCGATCGACAAAATCATTGATCATGACCGGCCACGAAACCCCGTGCGAGGAAACCTTCCGGCAGAATGAACAAAGAACCCAGTTCTCCGTGGATTCATTTCCCGTGACGCAAGGAACCTTTCCCCGACCTTAGCGAAACAACCGGCACCATTTTTGCAAACCCAAAAAACTTCTTTCAAAACATTCGGTCAAAAACCCAATTTTTTTGAGCAGTTCGCGATTTCCCGGTGAACTTCCGGCCAACTGAAAAAAATTCCAGTGACAATTCCCAAAAACCGGCTACAATGCATGTTCAAATTCCTTTAAGCAGTTTTCTTTTTTTTTTTTCTTCAAAACGTTTTTCAATGGGGGAAAAATTTCTTATACCCGATTTTAAATTTTTGTTTCAATTAAAACACTTTTAAGTAAAACAAAATTAAACCTTGCTCTGATACCTCTGTTAGGATCTAGGCATGCATAATTTCCAAAATATGCTACGGAATAGCCTAAATTCAAGTGAAACCGGGTCTTACCCTTGAAGCGTAATCGGTTGCGTTCGTCGCCTGGCTCACTTGAGAAGATTACGTTCACTAACAATTCACGTGAATTGTCTCTACGATCTTGCACTGGAGCCTATCAGAATTGGTGCTAGCCAAAAATCTTGCCCGTAAAAGAGAAAAATGATTTTTCTCTGGAAGAATGTTTTGGAAGAGAGAGAGAGAGTTTTCTCAAAAACTTTTTCCCGTGTTTCAAAACAGAATCAGTAAAACAATCACTCTTCCATAGATACGTCTCTACTCTTTTATAAAAGAGTTTTAACTTATCTATTAATAATAAATAAATTAATAATAATTAATTATTTACTGAGTTGGGTTTAACCAACACCATGGATCAACCCATTGACCCATGGATCAGGCTGATGGGTCAAGAACCTCAATTCACAATTAGGTCCTTTGATTTGTCAGCCTAATTCAATTCTTCCTAGGTAATTAATTAACTCTTAGTTAATACCATAATACTTTTCAATAATATTTAATTAAACTATTAATTAAATATTATCAATTTAAGTATAACTCTTAATACAGGAAATTTAATTAATTTTGAATCATCGAACTCACATATGTGCGATCCTGTAGGCCCATTCCAAATTGATAATGAATAAATTAATCTCATTAATTAATCCATAAATCATTAGGGGTCTCTAGCAAGACATAATGACTACATAATTCAGAACGGAGGGTCGAATGGTGATTCAACACAACCTTTCGAGTATACTAAGTAATGTCTTCTACACTGATATCCAGTTTAGCATAAGGCATGGAACAATTCATCCTTATATAGCTAAACGTTTTACTTGATCTCTTAGTGACACTGTACTTAATCAAGCAAATGATAACCCTTATCATTTCTTGGGCACGGTCATGCACTCCTCAGTTCACTATCAAGTGGCCAAGATATCATCTCTCCTTTAAGAGAGACTTGTAGTCCCATCACTTCACCTACATACCTTAGCATGACTCATAGTGTACCCAATCATACCCGTACTTAGCAACCTGTTACGGTCTCATTTGGCATATATCAAAGCACACTCTAATTCACCTAAGACTATGCAGTGATTTCTGGTCTAAGGATCCTTGTACGAGTACTACTCAAAAGAATCACTCATGATCTAAAAGTCCATGGAGTGTTTCTTTTGGCCGATCGATTTCCTGAAATTCAATATGCACAAGAATATAATTACATGAAATTAACTCATCAGATAAATAATCAATCAAACGACAAATATCTTATTTACATAAATAACCCTCAAAGTTTATTTACATAAATAGCCCTCAAAAGGGCACATACACCAACAATGGCAACTTGGTGGTATTTTGTGTACTTTACAAAGATGATATTCTTCTTATTGGTAACAGTTATAAGGTATTATCAGATGTAAAGGTATGGTTGTCCAAGAAGTTTGATATGAAAGATTTGCGAGAGGCTGGACATATCCTTGGGATCAAGATCACTTGATATCGTAGGAGAAGTTTACTGACACTCTCTCAGACTTCATACATAGACACGATTCTGGCCCGTTTTAATGCATAGAACTCGAAGAATGGTTTCCTACCTTTCTGACACGGATTGCATCTATTAAAGAAGCAGTCTCCTAAGACTGCGGAGGAGATAGAAGCCGTGAATACAGTTCCTTATGCATCTGCAGTAGGAAGTCTCATACATGCCAAGTTGTGTACGAGGCCTGATATTTCCTTTGCCATTGGCATGGTTTGTAAGTTTAGAATACAGAAAAGCTATGGCTTGTATCAAAAACTAATATCCACAGATGACATATCGTTTTGTTTCAGTATTAAATTGTTCCATTATATATCATAAAACTAGATAACGGGGGTGTGGAAAGGCACAGTAGATACCGTTATTGGTTAAAGTATTAATATATAAAAAGTATGCTCGTAACTAAGATAGTCTGAACATACTATCGGTATAGGTTATCGTGTGATTTGGAAATTAGTTTATCTAGACTAATTAAATCACACGGATATGCCCGAGGCATATCTAGACTAATTAAATCACACGGATATGCCCGAGGCATATTGAGCACAACCAGTTTGGATAGAATTTACTTATACTGATCGACGTAGTCAATTCGGTCCTAGTATTTAGTCTCTCAATCCCAAGATTGGGACGGGCATGAGAGTAAGATATCGTATGCTTTGATGTGCCAAAGAGTGCGGTCAATTGAGGCCTATACCTCAGTAGGTTGGGTATGCAGTGTTTAGCTTCTCACGTGCCATTGCTAGTCGGAGGAATCCACGTACCAGTTCACCGGGTTGATGGTGCTCCCGAGATGAACTCGCAAGGTTTATTGTACTAAAACTGGCCAGTGGACTTTACGTTCGTTATAATAAGAAGGTCGAGTGGTACTAATCTCGGATACCAAGAAGTCGGTGATTTAATTTATTAGTAAATTGATAAACCGACGAGCACTAGATCTTTAATGTGTGGAGATAGAAGAAAATATAGTGGCGTGATGTAGAGTCATTTTTGAGCGGTAGTTCCATAGTTAGTCCGATAGTGGTACGACTAATTATGTATTTGACTAATCAACAAAGTGAACTAATTAATCCTAAAGGTTTAATTAATATTTAATTGACAAAGTGGATTAAAAAATTAATTCTATATGAATTAATTAATCCCAAGGGTTAGATTAAATTAAATTAACGATGTGGGTTAAGAAATTAATTCGAATGGGTCGATTGGAGTTGATGAGTATAGGAAATACTAAGCGGTCAAAAAAAGTCAAATTAAAAGACCCAACTCAAAAGCCCACTAGGTCTCCATTGAAGCTCCCTATAAATAGAAAGCTTATGCCATAAGAAACTTAAGAAAATCTTGCAAGACAACTTTGTCTTCCTTGAGTGAGAAAGTTCTAGAGAGAGACTCTCCTACCTTCTTGTGTTTCTTTCAAAAATGAACTTGGAATCTCACTTCTCGATTTAGATTAAGTTCAAATATCAAACTTTTAGATAGCCCATCGATTTATTTGAGTTGCTCACTGCTGGAATTTTATTTTTGCCCGGTTTTTCATCAATCTTTTGGCCGGATTTTTCATATTTTGGCCGGTTCTTCACGGCAATTTTTCATCTTGTCCGGCCGGCTGCTTCTAATCTCTCTGGGGTGCTTGATCCAGCTGGGTTTTTGTTGATCTCACCCTTGGGCTAGTGATCCACAATCCCGGTAATCCAGATCGTGATCGGAGTTGAAGTGAGTTCGATTTTATTGGCGAGAAAAGTAGTGGGCAACAGTTTTTTGGGTTAAAGGTTTGATCTTTTGGGCAGATTTAATCTAATTGAGGGATTTTTTTAACGGGTTTCTCGTGGGCTTTGGTAGCACACCTCGATAGACTATTGCTCACGCAATATTCGAGGTTTCTTGGAGTTATCCATTGGATTTCGGTGGTCATCGCGGATTAAAGATTTGGTATTCTAATTTGCGTTGGACTTCACTTGAAAGGTAAAACCTTTATGTTTTCCACTTTTAATTAAAGGTCGATTCTTTGTGCGTTGTTTGTCAATTTAATAAATTAAATAAATATAAGCCTAGATCCGTTCAGGGGAAAATGAATTTGAGCCTGAGTTTCGTTGAAAGTTTTCGATTCTGGAATGCATTGAACGAAAGGGAGATTTTCGATTTAGCCCGGGTTTGTTCTGTTTTCCTTCAAATTGGTATCAGAGCGAGTGTTTTGGCTTTATACTTTTTCATTTTATTACACAGCTTTATTTTGGCATTATTATTTTTGTCGAAATGTTTAAATAGGTGGTTATTAGTTTCCCGGCTATTATGGTAGAATTTATTTTTCATTCATAAATCCTGGGACATGTCCGGGCTCGTATTGTTTTTGAATGGAAATGTCTGTAATAGTAATTGTTAGTTTTGAATACAGAAAAGCTATGGCTTGTATCAAAAACTAATATCCACAGATGACATATCATTTTGTTTCAGTATAAATTTGTTCCTTTATATCATAGAACTAGATAACGGGGTGTGGACAGACACAGTAGATACCGTTATTGGTTAAAGTATTGATATATAAAAAGTATGCTCGTAACTGAGATAGTCTGAACATACTATCGGAATAGGTTATTGTGTGGTTTGGAAATTGGTTTATCTAAACTAGTTTCAATCACACAGATATGCCCGGGGCATATTGAGCACGACCAGTTTGGATAGAATTAACTTATACTGATCGGCGTAGTCAATTCGATCCTAGTATTCCGTCTCTCAATCCCGAGATTGGGACGGGCGTGAGGGTTGGATATCATGTGCTTTGATTTGCCAAAGAGTGAGGTCAATTGAGGCCAATACCTCCGTAAGTTGGGTATGCGGTGTTTAGCTTCTTACGTGCCGTTGCTAGTCGGAGAAATCCACGTACCGGTTCGCCGGGTTGATGGTGCTCCCGAGATGGGCTCGTAAGGTTATTATACTAAACTCGGCCGGCGAACTTCATGTTCGGTATAATAAAAGGACGAGTGGTACTAATCTCGGAAACCAAGAAGTCGGTGAATTAATTTGTCAGTAAATTAATAAATCGACGAGCACTAGATCTTTAATGTGGGGAGATAGAATAAAATATAATGGCGCGATGTAAAGTCATTTTCGAGCGGTAGTTCCATAATTGGTCCGTTAGTGGTACGACCGATTATGCATTTGACTAATCGACAAGGTAAATTCTCCTTTCTTTTCTGGTTCTTCCAATTCAATCTTCTATTTCTCAGTTACCTCATAGTCCACACTTGGTCCTTCTATTCTTGCTGTGACCCTCATCACATCTTCATAGGACTTTTCTTCGATTCTTCTACACTGAAAACATATTTAGCCCCACACACAGCAAAGGTGATCATATTTTCTCTGATCTTGAGGGTAGAATCTCCAGTAGCTAAGAATGGCCTTCCCAGAATTATGGGTACTTCTGAGTCTTCCTCTACATCTATGACTACAAAATCTGCTGGACGAATCACCTGATTAATTTTCACCATTATATTCTCAATTATCCCTTTTGGTTTGACTTTTGATGGGTCTACCATTTGCAAAGTAAACTTTGTGGGTTTCAACTCATTCACTATTCTACAAGATTCTGTTGTCTTAAACGATATCAAATTCGCTCCTGCTCCTGGGTCACACAATGCCTTCTCGAAAACTTTGATTCCCACTTTGCAATGAACAATACACATACTTGGGTCTTCCTCAACCTGTTGAATGTTATCTACCTTCACTGATGTTGCAATATTTTCCAAAGTAAACTTACACTTCCTAGCCAGCAATTCTCTCAGATATATGTGGTGCTTTGGAGCAGATACAATCAAATCCGCAAGAGACACATTCATGTTGGCTTCATTCATCAACTCGAAAAAATGTTGTTGATGCTTACTTTCATCTTCTTTCATTGGTTGTCGAGTTGGAAATGGTGGTTTCAGCTGAG
Source organism: Knoxia roxburghii (assembly GCA_030378225.1). Taxonomy (NCBI): domain Eukaryota; kingdom Viridiplantae; phylum Streptophyta; class Magnoliopsida; order Gentianales; family Rubiaceae; genus Knoxia; species Knoxia roxburghii. The sequence goes on along the minus strand of CM059416.1, from coordinate 28,710,486 downwards.
CTTTCGCATTGTCCTTATTTCTTTCCTTCTTTTTCACCTACTCTCTTACACCTTCAAAGCTGCTTCTTTGCCTTCAAACATATCTTTGGGCATATCCACTTCCTTTAAGACACTTTTTCATGCATTAGCCTTTGTCAAAACTTTACCACTCCTCTAGGTCACTCCTATACATTGTTTCGAATTAGTAGGGTTAGACTCTGTATTACTAGATAAACTGCATTTTTCCCAACTAGATTGACTCTTAAAAAATGCACCCAACTGTATTTGTATGTCTTTCATCATGTTTTTTCATTTCTTCCATATCATTTTTAGTTCCTTCAAAATCCTGCTTAATGTTTTCTATGCTTGGATCATGTCCCGTTCTTATGCAATCACCTCCTCTGGTTTCCCAATGCTGCTGAGTGGGCCTATAATTTCTTTGTTGCTGGTTTCCACTATAATTTCCTCGGTTGTAAGTGACTCCTCCTGAATTCGGTCTATATCCTGATACAATTCCCGCGCCTGGCTGACCACTAGCATATCCCATGTTAGTTAACAGATGTGGACAATCTATATTCCTATGTGTTAGTTTTTGAATACTAAAAAACTTTGCTTGTATGAAAAACTATTTCCCAGTTACATATCGAATGTGTTTCAGTATTATAAATTGTCCATTTATATTATATGTCTAGATGATAAGGTTTTTGGTGTGACATAGTAGACCTTATTATTTGTTAAATTTATGATATATAAAAAACGCTTGTGACTGAGACAGTTTGGATATACAATCGATTTAGGTTATTGTCTGATTAGAAAATTAGTTTGTCTAGACTAATTGAATCATGCGGATATGCCCAGGGCATATTGAGCATGATCTATTTAGGATCGAATTAACTTGTACTGATCTTCGTAGTTAATTCGAGCCTTATATTCTAATCTGTTATTCTTAGACTAAAGTGGGCATGAGGGTTAGACATACTTTACTTTTATTTGCCTAAAGGAATTACTAGTTACCGCCCCAGCACTTTTCCTTTACCGCCCCAATTTGGACTAAAATGCACCCTACAATACCCTCTCACTTCCCCCTTTTTATGTAAAAGGATATTTTTGTCAAAACCTATGGATTACCGCCCCAACAAGTGAGGTGGTAACGAGTAACCACCTTTGCCAAAGGGTGCGGTCAATTGAGGCCTAGATCTCAGTAAGTTGGGTATGCGTGTTTGATTTCTTATTGTGTCGTTGCTTGTCGAAAGGAAACCATGTACCGGTGCGTCCGTGGTGATAGTGCTCCCGAGATGAGCTCATAAGAATTATCATACTAAACCCGGCCGGTAGACTTATGTCCGGTATAATAATAAGGTCGAGTGGTACTACTCTTGGATAACAAGAAGTCAATTAATTTATTTATCAGTAAATTAATAAATTAACGAACACTATATCTTTGACGTGGGAAGATAAAAGAATAATTAAAGTGTGCACGAAACAATTTTGTTTTTGAGCGATAGTTCCATAATTAATCCATTAGTGGTACGATTAATTATGAGTTTGATTAATTGGAAAAGTGGATTAAATAAATATTTACCCTTTGGTTGATTAATATTTAATTGATAAAGTGGGTTACGAAATAATTTTTGGGTTGATTAATATTTAATTGACGAAGTGGGTTGAATAAATAATCCTTGGGCTAATTAGTATTGACTAGTTTAGTGAAGACTAAGAAAGTCAATTAAAATCTAACTAGTAAGGCCCAACTCAAAAGCCCACTAGGTCTCCTTTAGAACTCCATATAAATAGATAACATACACCTAAGGAAAGCATTAGAAAACCTTGCAAGACAAGTGTTGCCTCTAGAGTGAGAAAGGTCTAGAGGGAGAACTTTATCTTCTTCCTTGAAGATTTCTTTGGAAGTCGACCTTTAGATCTCATTCTCTTGAAAAGGATTCCGCCCAAATAGTAAGCTTGAGTAGCCTGTAATTTTCTTTGGATTTCGGTGAGTATAGCCACCGTCTGGCATGCCAATCCACATTTGACCGTGTGCTGATCACGATTGATCAGAGCTTCTCTCGCGGTGGTCCGGTTGGGCAGCGGTTAGCTTGATTTTGGGCAAGTTTTTGAATCCTTTCAAGGGGTTTCCTTTGTTGCTCTTTGAGGGTTTTGTGAGTCCTACCCTGTACACGATTGCCCACATGATTTATGGGTTATCTTGGAGGCATCCAAAGGATTCTTGTGGAGTTTGCATCAAAGATTCAATTTTTATATCAAAGCTCATATTTTTCTTATTTGCTAAGGGACACGCTTCAAAGGTACAATCTTTAGTTCTGCTTTATTTAACGATTGAATCTTTTGTGTGTCGTTTTAATAGATCTAACAAGTATAAGCCTAGATCCACTCATGGGAATTGATAATAGTGGTTGGGCTCGATCGAAAGTTTCTGATTCTAGAATGCATAACATGAAAGTGAGATTTTTTCTATTTGGCCCGGACCAGATCTTAATTATTTCACTGTGCTGCCCCTGACATATTCTACAAACATTCACAGCTACTCTAGCTACTTCCACTACACTATCAACCGGTTTTTGAACCATCACTTTTGCTGTGACATTTGGTTTGTGAATAAAACTTGCAATTTCCCAATCATTGCCTGTAGCTCAGCTGTCGGATTGTTGCGCATAGAAGGTACAACTGTTACCAGCAGTTGTTGTGGATACCTCTCACTAGACCAATTGGAATAAGTCTGCGACATCCGATCATAGAGGTCTTTAACTTCAACCATTGTCTTACAATTCAAACTTCCTCCCGTACTAGCATCCACCAAACTCCTTGCTGAAAGTGTTAATCCTCAGTAAAAACACAGTAACTCTCTGCCATTCTCAAAACCATGGCTTGAACATTTCCTTACAAGATTCTGAAAACCTCTCCCATGCAACTGCAAAGGACTTATCTTCATTTTTTTTGAAACTCTGTATCTCACTTATCATTCTGTCGATCTTATGTGGTGGATAATATTTGCATAAAATTTCTTCCTAAGCTTCTTAAATGTACAATTGATTCTGCTGCAAATGAATTCACCTAGTTGCTTGCACTTTCTCTCAAAGAAAAAAGGAACAACAACCTCTTCATCAGATCTTGAGAGAGATTTGGTGTCTTTGTAGTGTTGCAGATGTCCAAGAATGCTTTCACATGGTTATTGGCATTTTCATGATCTTTCCCATGGAAATTTGAACTATTTACAACTAGATTGACAAATGGCGGTGGCACTACATACTCAACATTATCAGCCCCCGCTGCCTGTTACCATCATGAAACACAGGCTCGAAAAATGAACCAAATGATGGTCTGGGTGGTTCTTCCATCTTCTCAACAACCACTTCCTCATTAACCACTTCCTTAGCCTTAGAAGTCTCTGTTTGGGTTCCACTCCCACTAGTTTGTCCTAAAGTGGCTACTGTTACTTTGGCTGATCATGTCTGCACCGTGAACAACCTATTCTTGCAATAAAAAAGTAAAAATTTAAGTACACAAGGGCTACAGTGCTCCCCGACAACGGCTCCAAAAAGTGATGTGCTAAAATTAGAACACAAATAATAAACCCTTTTCGCACACTTTAGGACAACAAATCTTACCGTGTAGTAGTGAGGGTGTCGAACCACAGAGAGCACTAAACACTTGTGTATCTATTTAAGATAACATGCAAGTAGAAGAATAACAGAACAAGTTTGATTTCATAAAACACAAACAACAAATTGTAGAAAAAAGAAATGGATATGATTTAGAGAGGGGTAATCTCACCACCATCACTATTAGCTAGTATTCTTTCAATATTGGTTTTAGTTTCCTTTGGACCTTTAAACTCTCAATTAATCAGTTATAGTCTCAACTAATATTCACTTTTCTATCCCTAGATATAAACTGCCATGACTACTACCTACACGATAGCTCTGGTAGCTTATCAACAGGTAAATAGAGCATATTCCTCAATCATGTAAGAGGAAACTGTTAAGCAGATTAACGAAGCTCAAAAAGCAACACACAAGGAAAGTAATACACCAATATATATAGAATCAATGGAATTCGGATACAACTACACTAAGAGAATGCAAATAGATAAAGCAACTCGTGGACTCCCTCACACGAGGTATGGAAACATACTAAGGGCGAAGGCAACACGCCGAGCTGCTCTGTAGAACTGAAGACCGTCTCTGATCGAGTGTCATAGCACATAATTCCACCTTAGCTGAAGAGACCTGGGGCTAATTCCCTATGAACCGCTTAGAACCTCATGGTTCCAAGCTGAATTGACATCGTGGATGAGAAACCCTAGCTACAAACGAAGGGAATTGTTATCAGCTCAACCAAAGATAAAATGATACAAAAGTTGCCCGTAGGACTTGTCCATTTTATATTTGTACTATTACATAAATTAGGGTTGTAATTAGATAGAATCAGCAGGGTATAATGGACATTTCAACGGCTTTGGAGTCTTCAAGTTGACTACCTAGGTCCAGCTTTGACCAGCATATCCAACTTCCATATTTCTGCATTTCTGGCCACATTTTAGGTGAAAAAGTGACAAACTCGGACTAAGACCTGCAATCCCCACATGACCCATAATAAGACATTAAACAGCAAAAGAGTAATAGAACTCTGTATAATTATCATGAATCATGCAAAACATGCTATAAAGATTGATGTAACATAGAGTTACATCGGGGGGAAGTTTAGTCCTCAAGAAATCCTTTGAATATATTCAAATTGTGGATGATTCGTTCAAATTTCAAAAATAGCTCCTTTTTGTGAATTTTTTTCCAAAAATGTGTATTGAGCATCATTTTTGAGATACTTTGGCATGATTGACTTGGATCTTACTTGGCATTTAGTGTTGTGTGGTATGAGTTTGTATCCATTTTAAGCATTCTATATTGAATCACACGTGTCCTTAAAATTTTGTGAGCATGAATTTGAGCCTAATGAGCATCTTTTGATTTATTGCTCATTATCTTTGTTGTGTGATTGTCTTGTGGATGAAAAGGATTCAAGGCTTGGCTTGTGTATGCATGTCATTACTTGAGTTTGTGGCATATTGAGATGACAAAGTTACCTAGTACATCCCTTGTGTATCATTTCTTTATTTTCCACACCAGAATATCAAATTCCTTTAGGATTAAACCCTTTGAGCCTTGACCATTCTTTGTTCTCTAACACCTATATTTAGCCCCTAAAACCTTTATTTTCTTGCTTATACATTTGTGAAACCCACAGAAGTTGCTTAGTTGTGGTTGGAACACTAAATTGGCTAATGTATGTTATATGGGTTATTTGTGTGTGGTATATATTATGTGTGTTTTATTTAGTGCAGAAAAATAGAAAAATGGAGAAATGAGAGACTTTTAAACTCTGCACCTCTATGCAAAAATGCAAAAAAAAAAAAGAAAAAGAAAAAACAGAAGCTTTAAATGAGGAAGTGAGGCACTTTTAAGCCCTGGACCCTCATATATATGACGTAACCCTAAAATATACCTTTTTATGACCCAAATTCATGTATGTTAAGCTTTATTTTAGTTTATTTTCAATGAATATGGCATCTTTTATTAGCTTTCAATGCATTTACAGTTGGATTTGCATGGTTTTGTAGTAAGGAGGCACTTTGGAGATTTTGGGTAAAATTTAAAGACTTTTGCTGGAAAAAGGAAGAAATCATGCAAGATTGAAGCTTAAAGAGAATAATTTAGAATTAGCACGGATTGATGAAGATTCCGAGTCCGGCGTCCACAGGGTGCTGGCGCCTGGGCGTCGCCAAAATCGACGTCCATATTGCTTCAATGCCTGACCGCCACTGACCTTGGTGTCACCATGGTGCCACCATCTGGTCGTCACCCAAAATTCACTGCTAAAGTTCCAACTTTACCCTTCAAGACTCCTTGTAAATACATAGTCTATCACACACAACACACCTTAAGTGTGTTTTTCATAGTTTAGAGAGTTTATCTTATTGAGGAAAAACACACATTTTCTAACCTTTTCACATACACACTATGAATTATCTTAGAAAACTCATGTTCTAAGTAGATTCTACAGAAATCTACCCTTCTAAGTGATAGGGGGTAGTGGATTTCCAATAGATGTGGGCAAGACAATGGATTTAGTGAAGATTTTGTATTTTAATATGGTGAGGTGCTAAGGATTGTTGAGTTATCTTGCATATTGGAAGCTAAGGCCTCACCTTTCTTACTTATCAAACTATTCCGAGATATTCTCATTACTTCCATGTGGTTTTTGTTCCCTTATTTGGTTATTCATGCATATTGTTAAGTGGTTTCATGCAATAATTGGTTAATTCCTATTTTTTGATATGATTTTTGTCTTATCGTCCATCTATATGTTGAATGTACTCTATTGCTGAGATACGTTGTTGATTATTGATATAACCCTAAGTTACATCTATTTTCATGATATTTTCCACAGAAATTCGTTACATTTGGATAGAGTTTAATTATTCTTGTGTAGTTTACAAGCCAATAATGTTTTTGTGGGAAATGCAGACTCAGGTTCGGTTTTATCACTTTTTCATAAATTACTGAAAAGATGAAGATAGGCAAGCTGGTAAATATTGGACTCATTGAGTCAACCTAGGTGTTCATGTACTGCTAAAAATACTATTTTACTCATGCTGACTTTAACAATTTGTAAACCTAGAATGGTATAGTATATATAGTGTAAGAGCAAGTCTTGAAGACAACTTTTGCTTCGTTTTCTCTCGATTAAGCAGACCGCTTCTCTTTCTCTTCGGGTAGCTATAGTATGGTTTTCTTCAGAGATGGCCATGCGGTTCTTAGTAGTTCATGGGGATTTAACCCCAGAACTATTTAGTCTATGTAGAATTGGGTGCATCTTCACTTGATCTGAGCAACTTTGTAGTTCTCCTCTTCAGCTTGGTGAGGGCTTTTGCCGTTTATAGATGTGACAGGCCTTATGTGAGAGTGAGCCAACTCTTAGAATTGTTCACGATCACTTATCTAAGAGTTGCAATAAGATAAAACAAATAAAATAGCCATACAACTCTTAGAAATGTTCATGATCTCTTATCTAAAAGGTGTAATAATATAAAATAAATAAAATGGTCATACAACTCTTTGAAATGCTCACGATCTCTTATCATAGAGTTATAACAAGAGAAAAGAAATAAATTGGACATATAACTCTTACAAATGTTCATGCTCTCTTATCTGAGAGTTATAATAATATAACAAAAATAAAATGGCTATACAACTCTTAAAAATATTCAAGATTACTTATCAAAGAGTTGTACTAAGATAAAACAAATAAAATTAATTGCCATGCAACACTAAGAAATGTTTGTGATCTCTTATCTAAGTGTTGTAATAAGATAAAACAAATAAAATGGCCATACAACTCTTACAATTGTTCGTAATGACTTATCTAAGAGTAGTAATAAGATAAAACAAATAAAACGGCCATAGAACTCTTAGAAATGTACATGATCACTTATCTAAGAGTTGTAATAACATTAACAAATAAAATGGCCATACAACTCTTAGAAATGTTCATGATCTTTTATCTATGAGTTGTAATAAGATAAAACAAAAAAATAGCTATACAACTCTTAGAAATGTTCATGATATCTTATCATAGAGTTATAATAAGATAAACAGATAAAATGAACATATAACTCTTAAAAATATTCATGGTCTCTTATCTATGAGTTGTAATAAGATCAAACAAATAAAATTTCCATATAACTCTTAAAAACGTTCATGATCACTTATCTAAGATTTATAATAAGATAAAACAAATAAAATAACAATACGACTCTTAATAATATTAAGGATCACTTATCAAAGAGCGGTAATAATATAAAACAAAGAAAATTGTCATACAACTCTTCGAAATGTTCACGATCTCTTATCTAACAATTATAAAAAGATAAAACAAATAAAATGGCCATACAACTTTTAGAAATGCTCATAAGCTCTTATCTAAGAGTGGTAATAAGATAAAACAAATAAAATGGCCATACAACTCTTAGAAATGTTCATGCTCTCTTATCTAAGAGTTATAATAATATAATAAAAATAAAATGGCCATACAACTCTTAAAAATGTTCAAGATTACTTATCAAAGAGTTGTACTAAGATAAAACAAATAAAATGGCCATACAACTCTTAGAAATGTTTGTGATCTCATATCTAAGTGTTGTAATAAGATAAAACAAATAAAATGGCCATACAACTCTTACAATTGTTCGTAATCACTTATCTAAGAGTAGTAATAAGATAAAACAAATAAAATGGCTGTAGAACTCTTAGAAATGTACATGATCACTTATCTCGGAGTTGTAATAAGATTAACAAATAAAATGGCCATACAACTCTTAGAAATGTTCATGATCTCTTATCTAAGAGTTGTAATAAGATAAAACAAAAAAATAGCTATACCACTCTTAGAAATGTTCATGATATCTTATCATAGAGTTATAATAAGATAAATAGATAAAATGGCCATATGACTCTTAAAAATATTCATGCTCTCTTATCCAAGAGTTGTAATCCATACAACTCTTAAAAATGTTCATGATCACTTATCTAAAAGTTATAATAAGATAAAACAAATAAAATAACAATACGACTCTTAATAATATTAAAGATCACTTATCTAAGAGCGGTAATAATATAAAACAAAGAAAATTGTCGTACAACTCTTAGAAATGTTCACGATCTCTTATTTAACAGTTGTAATAAGATAAAACAAAAAAAATCGCCATACAACTTTTAGAAATGTTCATGAGCTCTTATCTAAAAGCGGTAATAAGATAAAACAAATAAAATGGCCATACAACTCTTAGAAATGTTCATGATCTCTTATCTAAGAGTCATAATAAGATAAAACAAATAAAATGGTCATACAACTCTTTAAAATGTTCACGATCACTTATCTAAGAGTTGTAATAAGATAAACAAATAAAATGTCACTACAACTCTTAGAATTGTTCGTGATCACTTATCTAAGAGTTGTAATAAGATAAAATAAATAAAATGGCCATACAACTCTTAGAAATGTTCATGATCACTTATCTAAGAGTTGTTATAAAATAAAATAAATAAAATGACATAAAACTCTGTGAAATGTTCAGGATCTCATTTGTAAGAGTTATAATAAGATAAAACAAATAAAATGGCCATACAATTCTTAGAAATGATCATGATCTCTTATCTAATAGTTGTAATAAGATAAATGGCCATACTACTTTTAAAAATGTTCATGATCTCTTATCTAAGAGTTGTAATTAGATAAAACAAATAAAATGGCCATACAACTCTTCGAAATGTTCAGTATCTCTTATCGTAGAGTTATAATGAGATAAACAAATAAAATGGCCATAGAACTCTTAGAAATGTTCATGTTCTCTTATCTAACAGTTGTAATAAGATAAAACAAGTAAAATAGCCATACAACGCTTAAAAATGTTCACGATATCTTATCATAGAGTTATAATAAGAGAAAAGAAATAAAATGGCTATATAACTCTTTGAAATGTTCATGCTCTATTATGTAAGAGTTATAATAATATAACAAAAATAAAATGGCCATACAACTCTTAAAAATGTTCAAGATTACTTATCAAAGAGTTGTACTAAGATAAAACAAATAAAATGGTCATACAACTCTTAGAAATGTTTGTGATCTCTTATCTATGTGTTGTAATAAGATAAAACAAATAAAATTTTCATACAACTCTTACAAATGTTCGTAATCACTTATCTAAGAGTTGTAATAATATAAAATAAATAAAATGGCCATACAACTCTTTGAAATGTTCAGTATCTCTTATCATAGAGTTATAATAAGATAAACAAATAAAATGGCCGTAGAACTCTTAGAAATGTTCATGTTCTGTTATCTAAGAGTTGTAATAAGATAAAACAAGTAAAATAGCCATACAACGCTTAAAAATGTTCATGATCACTTATCTAAGATTTTTAATAAGATAAAATAAATAAAATGGCCATACAACTCTTAGAAATATTCATGATCTTCTATCTAAGAGTTGTAATAAGATAAAACAAATAAAATGGCCATACAACTCTTAGAAATATTTATGGTCTCTTATCTAAGAGTTGTAATAAGATAAACAAATAAAATGGTCATACAACTCTTAGAAATGTTCATGATCTCTTATCTAAGAGTTGTAATAAGATAAAACAAGTAAAATAGCCGTACAACGCTTAAAAATGTTCACGATCTCTTATCATAGAGTTATAATAAGAGAAAAGAAATAAAATGGCTATATAACTCTTTGAAATGTTCATGCTCTCTTATCTAAGAGTTATAATAATATAACAAAAATAAAATGGCCATACAACTCTTAAAAATGTTCAAGATTACTTATCAAAGAGTTGTACTAAGATAAAACAAATAAAATGGCCATACAACTCTTAGAAAGAGTTAGTAATAAACAGTCACAGCTTAATACTGAAATTGATTATATAGAACAGACTCCTGAAGGGAAAATTAATATAAAAATGCAGAATAATCCATTTTTATTAGATAATAGATCTAAATTGTCAAGATCTTATTCTTCTCATTTTATATCACCTTTAGATGATAATATTTCAGTTACACCTAGACATTCTATTTCTTGACCTTATAGGATATTCACTTCACAAGTAAGTGAAGATAATGATAGCACAGATGTTGATAGGATAATAAAAAATAAAAATAATATAGTTGAAGGTATTTATAATACAAAAGAAGACGAAGAAATAACTGCGTCTAAAATGGCTTTTCCAATATGAATAAGATAGATTTCAGCCATTGATCTTTAGCCAGAAATCAGGTTAAAGAAGAATTTAATAGGGACAGATGAAAACCATTTAGAACATGGTTTTTTAATAATTTCTCTTTAAATGAACAAGAAAATATTTCTGATCAATTTTATACATTTTTATCTCAGCATAATATTTTATTTCCTTTTGTGTCATGGTTTATTTCTACTTATATTGAACCATGTATTTGTGTTTTAGAAAGAGATTATAAACTCATGAATGGTAATACTTTAAAGGACGTATTTCCTCCGCAACAGCCTTTTCATATAGAAAAAGAGAATAATATATTGAATTTTTCTGCTTTTTCTAAGTTGTTTGATAATGATACATTAGTTATTATAGTCAAACAAATGAATAAAATTATAGAACAAAATAATTATACAGACATTTATTTGAATGTTTTATGAGAACAAATCATATCTTTACATCATAGATTAGACAACATAATAAATATATTACACAAGTCTCATTTTGAAGAATCATCTTCTGCGGAGCAAGTTATAGCTACTCCAACACTTCAACCAACCCCTGAAATAAAAGATTTCAAATTAAAATCTTTAACAGAATTAGAAAAATTACTTGATAAAAAATTTCAAGGTTTAAAAATTAATACATTAGAGGAAGAATTGGAAAAGAATTTCCAAGAAACATTAAATAATGATGAAATTAATAAAATAGGAAAGTTTGCTGATAAGCCAACTCAAAGATTATATTATTATAATAGACTATCTCCCATAGACATTTTACATGAAGAACAAGAATATATAGTTACTAACAGTTATAATGAAAAATGTATATATGAATGGAATATTGATGGATATTCTGAAAAATAGATATATAATGTAGCTCATGGAATGCTTATGTATAGTAGCATATGTAAGACCAATGGAAATACTGATGTTGGTATAGCCAAAATGATTGTTTCTGGATTTACAGGCCAACTTAAAGGTTGGTGGGATAATTATTTAACTCCCCAGAATAAAGAAGAAATTTTTATAACAGTGAAAATAGAAGAATCACAATCACAACCGACTAAAAATACGGTTTATAAGCTAATAGTTACTATCCTAGAACATTTTACGGGTAGGATTTCTGATAGTGCTGAAAATATTTGCACCTTATTACAAAATCTGAGATGTAAAACACTTTCAGATTTTAGGTGGTATAAAGATGCATTTCTTAATAGAGTTATTGAATTAAATGATAGTAATAGTAATCACTGGAAGTCCAAGTTTATAGATGGACTACCACACTTATTTCTGAAAGAATAAGAAAAGTTTTAAGAAATGATAGAATGAATATTCCTTATTAAATTTATACTTATGGAAAATTACTAGGAATTTGCATACAAGAAGGTTTAGCCTTATGCAATGAAATAAAATTAAACCAACAAATTAAAAGTCAAAAATTAAATGAAAGACGTCAATTAGGACAATTTTGTAGTCAGTTTGGGATGAACATACCATCCAAAGATAAAAAAAATAAAATAGGAAAAAAATTATAAAATATATCCTAAATATAAAAGAAGAAAATATTCTCAAGAAAATAAAAATAAAAAAGAGTTTAGAAAAATGGAACGACATAAAAAGAAGGGGGTTACTAGTTATCGCCCCAAAAACTGGGGCGGTAGTCTTGTAATTTGACGAAATTATCCTTGATTTTACTAATTACCGCCTTAGTTTACCGCCCCAATTTTTATTTACCGCCCCAATCTAATTTACTAATATAACCTTATAATAATATATTAATATAATAAAAATAATAAATTTAAAAATATTAATTTTTTATTAAAATATTAAATAATAATAAAAATAAAAATAATTAATTTTTTTATTATAATAAAAATATTTTTATTTTTAATAAAAAATATTTTTATTTTTAATAAAAAATATTTTTATTTTTAATAAAAAATATTTTTATTTTTAATAAAAAATATTTTTATTTTTTAATAAAAATATTTTTATTAAAATTCATAATTAAAAAACTCCCGCCCAAACCGAAGTCACTTGGGTTATTCGGTGCGGCTTATTCGGGTTATTCGGTTTGCGGGTGGATAACCGATTTAGTAAATTGGTTAATTGGGCGGTTGTGAAGTTTGCTTTTTTAATTTGGGGCCCGACCGAAAACCGAATAAGTATAAATGACTATAATGTAATTAAATAGACATCAGATCATGATTATATAGACATTAGATCAGAGAATACTAGACATCAGATCAACAGACTATAGATATCAGATCAAGAATATAAAAGAAATCATACAATAGAACTAAAGCATACTTAACAAGGGAGATCAGATCTGGATTATATAGACATCAGATCAGCGACTACTTGACATCAGATCAACAGACTATAGATATCAGATCAAGAATATAAAAGAAATCATACAATAGAATTAAAACATACTTAACAAGGGAGATTAGATCAAGATTATATAGACATCAGATCAGCGAATATTTGACATCAGATCAACAAACTATAGATATCAGATCAAGAATATAAAAGAAATCATACAATAGAATTAAAACATACTTAACAAGGGATATCAGATCAGCATTATATAGACATCAGATCAGCGAATACTTGACATCAGATCAACAGACTATAGACATCAGATCAAGAATATAAAAGAAATCATACAATAGAACTAAAGCAAACTTAACAAGGGAGATCAGATCATGATTACATAGACATCAGATGAAAGAATACTAGACATCAGATCAACAGATTATAGACATCAGATGAAGAATATAAAAGAAATCATACAATAGAACTATAGCAAACTTAACAAGGGAGATCAGATCATGATTACATAGACATCAGATCATAGAATACTAGACATCAGATCAATAGACTATAGACATCAGATCAAGAATATAAAAGAAATCATACAATAGAACTAAAGCAAACTTAACAAGAGAGATCAGATCATGATTACATAGACATCAGATCAGAGAATACTAAACATCAGATCAACAGACTATAGATATCAGATCAAGAATATAAAAGAAATCATACAATAAAATTAAAACACACTTAACAAGGGAGATCAGATCAGGATTATATAGACATCAGATCAGTGAATACTTGACATCAGATCAACAGACTATAGACATCAGATCAAGAATATAAAAGAAATCATACAATAGAACTAAAGCATACTTAACAAGGGAGATCACATCAGGCTTACACAGACATCAGATCAGCGAATACTAGACATCAGATCAAGAATATAAAAGAAATCATACAATAGAACTAAAGCAAACTTAACAAGGGAGATCAGATCATGACTACATAGACATCAGATCAGAGAATACTAGACATCAGATCAACAGACTATAGACATCAGATCAAGAATATAAAAGAAATCATACAATAGAACTAAAGCATACACGCCCCTAATTATACATAGGTTGGTAGGGTGCTGTAGAAAAAGGTTGTTCATAGGTTGGAAGGATGCTACAGTAAAGATTCAAAATTCACGGGTGCACTTCTCTCTTTTACTTTTTCTCTATCACCCCCGTGCTCCGGCATTTTGGAGATATTTGGTGCAGAAAAGATTCCTCTTGTTTGAAAGATTGATTGATAAATTAGGCGTAAAGTAGTGAATCTGGAATCTTTCAGGATTTTTTTCAATCTGTTGTGTAACCAATGTGTTATTCAATATTCCTTCGATTCTTGTGTTCTTCTCAATCTTCAATCCATGTAAAGAATTTAATTGGAATCTTTTACCGGTATTAAATAGCAGTGAGGTGCTTGGTTCGTTTGTGAGTTGGGTTGTGGTGTACTGCAAAATTATTGAGTTGTGCATACTTATTTGGTGTGCGGCAAAATTGTTGTGTTGCTGGGTTATGGAGCCGGCGAGTCGGAGCTTGCATCTCGGACGGGGTGTACTGGGTTGGTGTCGCAAGGGAATGACGGAGCAGGGCAGGGGTTCGCGGTTGTTGGGTTGCAAAGTTTGAAGATATGGTGAGAGATTGGTCTGGGCAACGGCCGTGGCATCTGAAAAATTGATGGACGGCGGTGGTGGTAGAAATATTGAGTTCAATTTAATTTTTACTCATATTATTTTATTGTTAAAATTGGAAATTTAGTACAGGATGGACAGTGGTTGGAACATATTCGATGATTGGGTATGAAAATTAAAATCATTATTTTAAATTTGTTAATGTAATCACGTTATTATTATATTAATTTTATTGAATTGATTAAATATAAATGTTGGTATTGTTGACATCGATTTTTGTGAAAAAACATAGGGAGAATGTCAATATTGTCATAGTAATAATCATAAATCAAACGACTGTCCGCGAGTGACACTCAAATGTGATTATTGTCCATACTATGGGCATACTAAGGATGAATGCCCTGAATACGAGCAAGACCAGCAAACCAAAGGTGGAGTTAATTTAAACAATCTGGTACGTATTTAATGTTTATATTGTTTTGTAATTTTTATGTATTACTTAACATTATTGATTTATGTTTAATTTAAATATAATAAGGAGGTACCGGATGATGGTAACAACAACGAAATACGTCACGACACTACACCTTTTGTAGAAGATGAACATCAATCAAATGAGGTATGTGTCAACTTTGTTTGAATATTGCCCATATTCATATATATTAATTAGTCAAACGTTGTTCTTTATTATTGTAGGGTCTTCTAGAATCATTTCAATACCGTCAATCAACAGAATGTAATGTCAGTTTCGATGATGTGCCGAACATTGGTGACGGTGTTGACTATAGCAATCATTTTCAGAAAGGATTGGTATTTGAATCAGCTGCCGCTACTATTCATTGGGCAAAGGGTGTATTTATATGTCTTGGGTTTACACTCAATATTTCTGAATACAAGCGAGCCAATAGAAAGCTTTTGAGGTGCAGTCGTGGGGAGCGTAGAAGACCAAGAAAATATGATCCAAATAAAATTCCGCGTCCATCAACATCGATGCTATGCGATTGCCCATTTGAACTTTTTGCACAAAGCTACAGGAGTTCGGGAGAGTAGGTCATAGTTGCTAACAGCGGACTTAAGGGTACCCACAATCATCCTTTAGCTATGTACAAGGAAGGATATCGTCAAACGAGTGGCTTGAGTGATGCATCTAGAAAGACGATACAGGAAATGTCTGAGGCAAACGTGAAGCCGGATAATATTTTCAATTGTATTGTTAAAAAAAATTCGGCAGATCATGCATCTAAGAGACAAGTCTACAATACAACATCAAACCTGCGGCTTGCGCGGTTGGAGGGAAGGGATGTGGCAACACAAGTACTATATTTGGCGATCAAGCACGAATATGTCGTGTACGTGGACGTGGATGTGACAACAAGAAAGTTGAAAACCTTGTTTTTTGCGCACCCAAAATCTATCAAGCTGTTCAGGACCTTTTATTGGTACGTGGGTATAGATTCTACCTACAAAACCAATAGGAACAAGATGCCACTTTGTGAAATTGTTGGTTCAACTTCGACGAATAGTACTTTCCTGATAGCATATGTATTTATGCATGATGAGACGGAGGCTACCTATCGTTGGTTGCTACTGCATTTGAGGATTCTGCTCGAAAATACAAAAATCCAGCTGTCATTAAAACCCCTTAATGATATTTTCCAGACACTTCGCATCTTCTGTGCACTTGGCATATAAACGTTGATGTGCGGAAAAGGTTAACGCTTTTTTTACCGAAAAAGCAAGGATTGGTTGCCCATTACATGAACAAGGTTTTAATTCTATTGTATGATTTTCTTTTATATTTTTGATCTGATATCTATAGTCTGTTGATCTGATGTCTAGTATTCGCTGATCTGATGTCTATATAATCCTGATCTGATCTCCCTTGTTAAGTGTGTTTTAATTCTATTGTATGATTTCTTTTATATTCTTGATCTGATATCTATAGTCTGTTGATCTGATGTCTATATTTCTCTGATCTGATGTCTATATAATCCTGATCTGATCTCCCTTGTTAAGTGTGTTTTAATTCTATTGTATGATTTCTTGAATGATTCTTGATCTGATATCTATAGTCTGTTGATCTGATGTCAAGTATTCACTGATCTGATGTCTATATAATCCTGATCTGATCTCCCTTGTTAAGTGTGTTTTAATTCTATTGTATGATTTCTTTTATATTCTTGATCTGATATCTATAGTCTGTTGATCTGATGTCTATATTTCTCTGATCTGATGTCTATATAATCCTGATCTGATCTCCCTTGTTAAGTGTGTTTTAATTCTATTGTATGATTTATTTTATATTCTTGATCTGATATCTATAGTCTGTTGATCTGATGTCTAGTATTCGCTGATCTGATGTCTATATAATCCTGATATGGTATTTTTCTAATTTGTATTTGGGTTGTAAGTTCAACGAGTTGGACGCGTAGAGACCTATGCAAACTACGATCTGATCAATACACTTATAGCCCCCTATGTCATCAGCTATCTGGACGTTAATGATGACGGTAATTGTGGATTTTGTGTTGTTGCATCTCACGTGTTTGGGAACGAAGATATGTATTTGTAGGTATTATTTTATTTTGTGATATGACAACCAATGTTGCCTGATTATAATTACGATTAAGCATCAATGATTTTGTGTGATTGTAAACAATATATTGTGTTTTTACAGGTAAGAATGGATGTAGCTGATGAAATTGAAACACATAAAGACTTATACCAGGGGATATACTTGGGTGAAGATCTAACAGAAGTAGTTAACCGCATAAGGTGAGGAGGTGGACGATGTACTCGAGATTATTGGATGCATGCTCCAGCAGACTTGCATCCAATTGCGACATTATGATGCGACTATTTTTTACTACGCCTCAGATCAGGGTGGCAACTACAATAGTCATGGGATATGCTTCACCATTTTGCCACTACGCGCGCGAAGGAATAGAAATGGTCCATCTACAAAATTTGCAATTGCCCATCTTGGTCCTCATGCCCATTTTATAAGGTTAGATCTACTTCCTAATTCACCTTTGCCGGGCGTTATGAGGATGTGGCGTGAATTATGTGATGAATACACTCGGTAATGGGAGAGCCTATATGAACATAATATAAGTGCTTGGAATGCAAAGTTCCCTCGAGAGCAGAAGGATGCATTTTTCATATCACTAGTTGTTACGGAATAGGTGTAATCGTACTTATTTGCCTTGAATGTGTAATATATGGGGAAGGGTATCCTGTGATAAACAGCACCCAAAAAATGTAGTGATATATGCTTAGCCTATGCACTGATTGTAATTTGCAGGACTTTAGGGAGGGGGTGCCTGAAATTTTGCTTGAAATTAATCCAGAAAACCCTAGGACTGAGGGTATGAAGAATTGGGGAAAACAGAGAGAAAAACTATTTTGTGAATATTTCTTGTTATTTCATTTTACAATCAGTATGTACAAGTATGCTTATATACAAAAGCTGAAAAATAACTGCTGCTCCAGGTGACTTAATTAAGAAGCTAAGAAAACCGCCTACTTATTAAGCTAAGCTGCCAAGTAAGTTTCCTAATCGATTTTCCACCATCCGATTATCCACATCATTAATTCCACTCAAAAGTTTGTACTGATGCAATACACAGAAAGCTGCACTTTGAGGTTGAACTACAAATGCACTTATGCTTCTTGTACTCAAATCCCCAAGATCACATTGCGCAGAACAACAACCCATTGAGAATCTGATCTGATCTGCGCTTCCTTTGATCTTATCAGTGTTTCCTTTGATCTGATCTGTGCTTCCTTTGATCTGATATGTCAACAGTGCCAGAAATTCATACTTAATATGCTTCAAAGATACAGGACTTCAGGGACCCAAGTAGGCAACCAACCCTGAAGTTATACTACCTTGATATGTGTTATCTAGGACAAAAAGAAATAGCTATTCTGGAGCTATCGACACTTTCTAGACATTAATGTAATGCTTTTCTCATCAAGCTTTAATCTGAAGGATAAAGCTAGTGAAAGACAAACTGGACAGTACATTGTGAAACTAACAGTCGACATAGGTTTTCTCCACAATTTCCAGAAGCTACACTAATGTGTGCTGACGATAAAACTGACATATTATATAGGAATCAAAAGGTTACAAGTGCATATACCAATCAAAGTACACCCATAAAGATTGAATGCTGGGCTCATTCCTGAGGTTACCGGCAGAAGTAACAGAAGAATAAATCAAGGTTTCATAAATTCATGAAACAGTAACAGTCTGTACTGCAGTTTTACAATAACAAAAATAGAAACTTTCTGTTGGAAAGGAAAGAAGAATCGGAAAAAGAGTGAATCAACATAGTAAGAACCATAAGCAGAAGCACCTTGTGAGTTTATCAATTACAAATGAAGCTTTAAAGAAAAATATGTAACAGACCTTCTTGCCGCGAGTCAGGGTTAGCCGGATATGTGCATTATCAAACATCGCATTACAGATGAGAGTTTTAAAGATAGCTTCCTTCACCTGAAAGTTGTAGCCTAATTATTTACCAAGCTCAATCTATCAACTTCAGACATTGCATTTCCAATGATACACAAACTGAAATTGTGTGCAAACTACCTAGATAGTTTTGAAACATAAAAAGTATCAAAAAAATTATCTACAAAATTATCAAACCCCCAAATTTAGTCCACGAAGTTATCTACAAAATTCAAAACAGAGCAGGAATTAAGCAACATTGAATAATCAACAAGAACAAAAATTGAAGCAGCAAAAAAATCAGGGCAAGCGCTGGTGATGAAGAAACACAACAGAAAATTAAAAAATAAAAGAAAAAATAAACTAACGAATTAAAACTGCTCCTCTCAGGATTTGATTTAGAAAACCCAAAAATTTGTCCCGCTCACCAGAGCATGATAAAGATGAAAACTAATATAAACGAATCTGTTTAAAGACATCAACATACCTAGAAGATTCTGCCCAGGATACCAGGAGAATCAGAAACGAAAAATATGGTGGAGAGCTGAAATTTATTTTCAATATTTTGTAATTTATATGGAAAGGTTGTAAAACTGGAACTGCTTAACTAATTAATACCTGAGAACCGCACCGGCGACCGGCTCAACTTCGCGACCGGCGCTGAGAACTCCAAACAGCGGCGGCACCCTTGGTAACCCAAGCGACCGGCAACCTTCGCAACCCAAGGCTTCGCGAATCGACTTCCCGACAGTTCCTAATATCACCAAACCGCAGTGCCAACCTTTGCAACCCAAGGCTCGCGACTCGCCTTCGCGACCGGCGCTAAGAACTCCACACAGCGGCGGCTTCGCGACCGGCTCTAAGAACTCCAAACCACGGCGGCAACCTTGGCAACCGATTTGGGGACCGGTGAGGAAGGGGTTGAAGTTAGGGCTGTAGGGTTTTTTTTTATAGAAATTGTATGAGGGTAGTTTACGTATTTTAGTATTTATTGATTTAAATATTCATTAAGGTATGTAGTGTATTGTTAAGGGCATTCTTGTCCAAACTGGGGCGGTAGCTGAGACGGTAACTAGTAATAATTTAAAAAGAAAGACATGAATAATATTACATGTTATAAATGTAAACAGAAAGGACATTTTGCTAATAAATGTAAAATCAAAAAGAAAATTAATAGTTTAGAAATATATGAAAAAATAAAAGAAGAATTATTAAATATAGTGAATTCAGAATCTGATTCAGAAAATTCTAAAAATGAAGAAACTAATAGTTCTGAAACTGAAAAAGAATGCAATTGTAATAACATAGAACAAAAAGATACTGATATTGAAGATGAAGAATTCTATCACAATTTCAAGATTTGGATTTAAAAGTTAATGTATTAAATAATAATACAATTTTAGAATTTCTAAAGTCGATAAAAGATCAAGAATTAAGATCTAGAATAATAGAACAGATGGATAATATTCCAGAATTTAGTCAAAATAATAATAGAATAGAAAATATTGAAGAAAATCAAAGTCCATATACAATGACTAAAGTAAATGAAATATCGAAAGATAGAAAAGGTAATATAGAAAAATTCCCCACAACTACAGATGACTTGGGAAAAGAAATTAATAATCTTAAGAATGAAATAAAAATCTTGAAAAAGATTAACGAAAATCTAGATGAAAGAGTTTCTTATTTAGAAAGGAAAGATCATATTAAAGAAAATTATGATATGTTTATAGAAGACATAGGAAATGAAAATTTCCTAGGATCATTAGATGTAATATCCTCTTTTAAATTTCTTGTTACTATAAAACTATTAATATATCATTCTTTCAAAATAGAATTGGTAGCTCTTATTGATAGTGGAGCTGATGTTAGTGTTATACAAGAGGGAATAATCCCTACTAAGTATTTTGAAAAGACAACTCATATTGTTAGACATGCAGGAGGTAAAGCCTTAGATATAAATTATAAATTATCTAAAGGATATATTTGCAATAATAAAGTCTGCATACCTAAAAGCTTTTTAATAGCAAAGAATATTACTAGTCAAATAATACTTGGTACTTCTTTTATAAAGATGATATTTCCGATGAAACATATTGACACTGATAAGATTATAGGAACATATGATAAGAAAATTGTAAGTTTTCAGTTTATAACTGAACCAAATAACAGATTTATAAATGCTTGGAAAGATTTAAATAATAGGAAAAGTAATCAAATAAATTTCTTAAAATTTGAAATTAACTCTTTTTCTATCGAAGACAATTTTAAAAACAATTTTAAATTGCAAGCAAAAATAAAAAGAATATATGATAATTTCTCTACTAAAATTTGTGATGAACATCCTAATGCTTTTTGGGAAAGGAAAAAGCATATTATTAATCTTCCTTATGAGGAAGATTTTGATGAAAAAATTATGATAATAACAAAAGCCAGACCATGTCAAATGAATGCTGAATATTTAGAGCTATGTAAGGAAGAAATCAGCATGTTATTAGAAAAAGGATCAATAAGGAATTCTGAATCGCCTTGGTTATGTACAAGATTTTATGTTAATAAACATAGTGAAATAGAAAGAGGTAGACCTAGATTGGTTATAAATTATAAACCTCTTAATAAAGTCTTAAAAGAGATAAGACATCCTATTCCTAATAAAAAAGATTTATTAGATAGATTATATAATGCATTGATATTTTCTAAATTTGATTTAAAATCAGGATATTAATAGATTCAAATAAAAGAATCAGATCAATATAAAACATCTTTTAATGTTCCAATAGGACACTATGAATGGAATGTGATGCCCTTTGGATTAAAAAATGCACCTTCTGAATTCCAGAAGATTATGAATGATGTTTTTATTCCTTCTAGCAATTTATAATTGTTTATATAGATGGCATTTTGGTATTCTCAAAAGACATATAATCACATTTTAATCATTTAGATATATCTACAAAAATTATAAAAAATAATGAATTTGTTATATCACAATCTAAAATGGTTTTATTTCAAACTAATATTAGATTTCTAGGAGATAATATTGAAAAAGGGAAAATAGTTCCTATAGATAGAAGTATAGACTTCGCATCTAAATTTCCTGATGAAATCAAGGCTAAAACTCAATTACAAAGGTTTTTAGGAAGTCTAAATTATATTCTTCCATATTATAAAAATTTAACATATGATACTGCTATTTTATATGATCGTTTAAAAGATAAACCTAAGCCTTGGACAGAGGAACATACTAGAACTGTTCAAAAAATAAAAGAAAAGGTTAAATCATTGCCATGCTTAATATTAGCAAATCCTCAATGGATTAAAATATTAGAGCATATGCCTCTGATATAGGATATGGGGGTATATTGAAACAGATTTGTCCTGATAATAAAAGAAAAATTAGTAAGATATTATTCAGGGAAATTGACTAATACTCAGAAAAATTATGCTACTGTGGCAAAGGAAATACTTGCCATAGTCAAATGTGTTTTGAAATTTCAAGATAATTTATACAATCAGAAGTTTATTATAAGAATAGATTGCCAAGTGGCAAAGTATATGTTTAATAAAGATTTTAAACATGATATATCTAAGAAAATGTATGCTAGATGGCAGGCTAATTTAGCCCCTTTTGATTTTGATATTGTTTATAAATAAGGGAAAGATAATAGTCTTCCTGGTTTCCTATCTCGTGAATTTTTACAAGATGATACCACGGGACTCTTATAGAGGAAGAGGAGGCAGAGGTTATACCTCTCATGCTTCTGGTTTTTCTGGTCAAGGAAGAGGGAGAAATATTCTCTCTCAAATGGGTAATAAAACATTATATTCGGATAATATTTCTGATCTTTCTAAAAATCCAATATTATATAATAAATTCCAAAAATTCCTGGAACAAGAAAAAGAAGAATCTTCTCCTTCTACATGAACCACATCATATGTGGAATCCGTTCTAATAGAAGATCGTATTACAGATTATCAAGTTCATCCTAAGAGAGAACTTTTATTTCTTATAGAAGAAAAAGATTTACAGTGGGGAAAAGACCCATGGATAATAATAAATAGATACCTGGATACAGGATCTTCGAATAGTGGCAATTATATACATGCCCATGGAGCTTAGAAGCCAAGAATGTACTATGAAACTATTCTAAAGGTTTCTGGTACATGTGAAATAAAGCATTTCTATCCTCATCAGGGTAGTAAAATTTGTAATTTTAGTAAAATTATTATAAAAAAGATTATATCTGCAGAAGAATGGGGCCTGTCTACCATGAAAGATAAGGAATTTATATAAGAAATAAGTACAATTATTGAGATTATATAGATGCCCATAATCAAGTTTTCTTATATGAAAATAATAATAACAAACATTCCTGGTTTATAAAAGTATGTGGAAACATTTATAATGATCACATACCAAATTGGTTTATGAAATGGTGGTATCGATATGGTCTATCTAAATCCATTCTTCCTGATACCTTTATTTCATCATATGAAAATTGGATAAAATTCTCACCAAAGATATCTAAATTGGGGGCATCTAATAGATGCAGTGAAGAAATTGCTAATATGTGGTTTTTTATAGAATTCTCCATCCCTTGGATTTGGAGATGAGTTCCTGAAATCAGTTATACTGAAGAAAAATTGCCATGTATCATGCAAATAGCTTATACAAAATTTTGGGATAAAATGCAAAAACTTGATCCCACAACCAATGAATTATATGGTCAGGAAGTCTTGATGATTATTCAAGATAAAGCCAAGAATTATATTCAGCATAAAGAAACTCATATTCAAAAGGAGATTGATCCCTTTCAGCATATTTCCATGAAGATTAAATTGCAAAAGGAGCATATTTCTCAACAAGACTTAATCAAGGCTTATATGGATGAGCTTAAAAAGCATTTAAAAAAGAATGATTCAAATGATAATAAGTCAGATATCTCTATGGTAACTTATTCCGAAGAACATATTTAGGCGGGAGAATCTCAAGACCAAGATGATATGGATGAATTTGATGAAGAATTCAAGAATGAACAATTGAAGGAGTTGATAGACGGACTCAATGAAGAAGGAGCCAAGAATAAAGGCAAAAGCAAGATAATATGAAAGAGACATAAAGGTAGACAAGATAGAAAGATGAAGAAGACTTAAAGTAGTGCTTGACTATATCAGCAATGATGTAATAGATTCTAGCATTGAATAGGTAAGCAATGATGTCATAAGGTCAATAATAGAGTCTGATAGACTTATGGACTTGAAAATAAAAATTTGAAGTCCGAAATAGTTAGTTTTTAGTCCTTATAAATAGCTTAGTTTGTAGCAGAAGGAAGGCATCCTCTCAGCATCTTTCGAAAACTTATACTTTTTAGCATTCTCTTCTCTCTTTGTATATTTTCTAAAGTAATAAAATTCTCCAGTTAGATTTCTTATAAGCTTATATTGGAGGTTCTGGTTTTCTTACAAATTGGTACATCTACCAAGTAAGTTTCATATTTATATTTCTTTATTAATATTCATTAGAATGAGAGGCTAAAAGCATCATGGTTAGCATAACAGTTGAGTAATTATGTAAAGTCATAGTTTTTTCATCAAAATCTTCCTCATAAGGAAGACTAATAATATGTTTTTTCCTTTCCCAAAAAGCATTAGGATGTTCATCACAAATTCAGTAGAGAAATTATCATATATTCTTTTTATTTTTGCTTGCAATTTAAAATTGTTTTTCAAATTATCTTCGATAGAAAAAGAACTAATTTCAAATTTTAAGAAATTTATTTGATTATTTTTCATATTAATTAAATCTTTCAATGCATTTATAAATCTAGTATTTCGTTCAGTTATAAACTGAAAACTTACAATTTTCTTATCATATGTCCTATAATCTTATCAGTTTCAATATGTTTTATCAGAAATATCTTCTTTATAAAAGAAGTACCAAGTATTATTTGACTAGTAATATTCTTTGCTATTAAAAAGCTTTCAGGTATGCAGACTTTATTATTGCAAATATATCCTTTAGATAATTTATAATTTATATCTAAGGCTTTACCTCCTGCATGTCTAACAATATGAGTTGTCTTTTCAAAATACTTAGTAGGGATTATTCTCTCTTGTATAGCACTAACATCAGAGCCACTACCAATAAGAGCTACCAATTCTATTTTGAAAGAATGATCTATTAATAGTTTTATTGTAACATGAAATTTAAAAGAGGATATTAAATCTAATGATCCTAGGAAATTTTCATTTCCTGTGTCTTCTATCAACATATCATAATTTTCTTTAATATGATCTTTCTTTTCTAAATAAGAAACTCTTTCATCTAGTTTTCATTAATCTTTTTCAAGATTTTTATTTCATTCTTAGGATTATTAATATCTTTTCCCATGTCATCTGTAGTTGTACGAAATTTTTCTATATTACCTTTTCTATTTTTCAATATTTGATATACTTTAGTCATTTTATAAGGACTTTGATTTTCTTCAATATTTTCTATTCTATTATTATTTTGACTAGATTCTGGAATATTATCCATCTGTTCTATTATTCTAGATCTTAATTCTTGATCTTTTATCGACTTTAGAAATTCTAAAATAGTATTATTATTTAATACATTAACTTCTAAATCCAAATCTTGAAATTGTGATATAATTTTATAATATTCTGCATCTTCAATGTCAATATCTTTTTGTTCTATATTATTACAATTGCATTCATTTTCAGTTTCAGAACTATTAGTTTCTTCATTTTCAGAATTTTCTGAATCAGATTCTGAATTCACAATATTTAATAATTCTTCTTTTATTTTTTCATCTATTTCTAAACTATTAATTTTCTTTTTCATTTTGCATTTATTAGCAAAATGTCCTTTCAGTTTACATTTATAACATGTAATATTATTCATGTCTTTCCTTGCATGTCGTTCTATTTTTCTAAAATCTTTTTTATTTTTCTTTTCTTGAGAATATTTTCTTTTTTTATATTTAGGATATGTTTTATAATTCATTTCCTGTTTTATTTTTTTATCTTTGAAGGCATATTCATCCCAAACTGACTACAAAATTATCCTAATTGACGTCTTTCATTTAATTTTTGACTTTTAATTTGTTGGTTTAATTTTATTTCATTGCATTAGGCTAAACCTTCTTGTATGCAAATTCCTATTAATTTTCCATAAGTATAAATTTCATAAGGAATATTCATTCTATCCTTTCTTAAAACTTTTCTTATTCTTTCAGCAAATAAGTGTGGTAGTCCATCTATAAACTTAGACTTCCAGTGATTACTATTACTATCATTTAATTTCATAACTCTATTAAGAAATGTATCTTTATACCACCTAAAATCTGAAAGTGTTTTACATCTCAGATTTTGTAATAATGTGTGAATATTTTCAGCATTATCAGAAATCTTACCCGTAAAATGTTCTAGGATAGTAACTATTAGTGTATAAACCGCATTTTCAGACGGTTGTGATTGTGATTCTTTTATTTTCACTGTTTTAAAAATTTCTTCTTTATTCTGGGGAGTTAAATAATTATCCCACCAACCTTTAAGTTGGCCTGTAAATCCAGAAACTATCATTTTGGCTATACCAACATCAGTATTTCCATTGGTCTTACATATGCTACTATACATAAGCATTTTATGAGCTACATTATAAATCTGTTTTTCAGAATATCCATCAATATTCCATTCATATATACATTTTCCATTATAGCTGTTATTCACTATATATTATTGTTGTTCATGTAAAATGTCAAGGGGAGATGGTCTATTATAATAATATAATCTTTGAGTTGGCACTGATGTGAATCCAAGGTACGAATTCACGTGAATTGTAGAATCGTCCTCGATTGATCTTTTGAGCAAAACAACTAGCTCAAGTGGATTCAACAATATTGAGTATTAATGAACTCAACACCTTTGAATCACACTATATTGAAAGATGTCTTGAAATCTTCTAAGCAAAAACAACCCAAACCAAAATAAACCCAACAACAATAGGATGAAACCTATCACCGTTGAATCATAAAATGGTAGTTTTGAAATTACTATTCCCAACCCCTCTATTTTTCAAACCCAACAACACTTGGATAAACCTAACACCTTTGGATTATGAAATGAATTAGAAAAGAAGAGTAGAAGGCGCCACAACTAAAAGGAAGAGTTTTGGTTGATAAGCCAAATAAGTTTTGCAAGCATACATGCAAGACTAAAACTAGCTTACTAAGAAACTAGCAAAGAAAGGAAAATTCCTTAAAGTTTATATCATCGAATCTTCAATTCTAATAGTTAACCAAGGTCCCTATTTATAGAGTTCCAAGAGGGACCAAGGTTTAAAATTACAAAAGGATTAAAGTAGCAATTCTAAATATTCTAGTCAAGACTAGCATTAAGACTTCTCTTTGACCAAGAAAAGCACTTTGACCTAGAAAAGCTCTTTGACCTAGAAGACTCTTGCACTTAATTCTAATATTCTAAATCCTAAAAAAAATGCAGAAAACAACTTGAAAATATCACCCAAATGCTGTTCAAATTCGTCCACAAATTTAGCTCATAAATGCGACTTTCAAACTTCTTCAGGCGACATGGGCATGTCAGAGGAAAAGTTCTATTCTGCCCAACCTTCCTCAGGTGACATGGGCATGTCAGAGGAAAAGTTCTATTCTGCCCAACCTTCCTCAGGCGACATGGGCATGTCGGAGGAAATGTTCACTTCTGGAATCTTCATAAAAAAGTGCTTCCCACACCATTTGGATCAAGATCCAAGACTTGCAAAATGTTGTAATGTTTGGCATGAATTGAGGTAGCCTTTGGATCCTCATTTGAATGGACTTCAAGAATCAAAATGTTCAAGGCTTCTTTGATGCTTCAGCTAGATTCGCATCATTCCCCCATTCTTAAACAAGATTTGTCCTCGAATCAGAATCGATCTATAGATCCAAAAAGAAATATTAGAATGGGAATCTCACATCATGGATATACTCTACTCACATTTTCTCAAAGTCACATAAATATGTGCACGTCCCAATGGCATCCTTCAAGCATATTCATGAATTCAGTCACACTAGCGCAAAAGTTTATTAAATTTAAAGACCACTAAATAAGAAAACCTTATTAATAAAAACTATCAAGAGTTATAAAAGGATGAAAATCTAAAATTACTACTAAAATTATTTATCAAAATATAAAAATTCTTTTCCAAGTATGAACTTAATCATATATGGAAAAGTTCTAATGAACACCAACCATGAGACATGTCTTTTTCCCAAATTATACAAAAGAGATAATTTTATGGAAAAATTGTAGAACACTTGGGTAACATAGGGTCCAAATTGTAACTCAAAGTGCAATGCATCATCTATCACATGTTCCTGAGCATACTTAAAGTCATTCTCAATTGGCAATGATTTTACAAGCTTTTTATCACACAAATGTGCCAATGGAATGTCTTGCCACTTAACAACAAAACAATCCAAACTTAAGGTAACAAGTTCAAAATCATAAGATTTAAGAACATTATGCAATGTCACCAAATGATTAGAAGTTACCATAGGCTCGGTAGTTGGGCTCTCCTTGGATTCCAAACTTCTAAAAATAGAACCAACACACCATTGCATTGAATCAATAGTAGCACTTAAAGAAGTAGACAAAGAATGTCTTACCTTACAACTTCTTGAATCGGGTAAACAAATAGAATTAGAATTGGTGTTGAATTTAAGCTTCCCACTTGGTATATCTCTAAAGATAGAAGTAACAATGATATTCCAACAAAATACAATTCCTTCAAATTGAACAAACACCTCAAGATTGTGTAAACAATTATCACCACACTCATTGCTAACATCAAAATTTATGATCCATAAAAGACCAAAAACATGCATATTTTCCAATAGATGATTTGTGACAACTTTCGGAACTTCACATATGATCAATAGTTCACAAAATTTTAAGAATTTCATTGCTCTCCAAAATTCTAAAATCTCCCAAAAATGTAGTAACTGATGAGAAGCGCAAGTAGATTTATAACACAATGAACCAATTAACTCCAAAACAAAATTTATGAGCAAACCAAAAAATTGAATTCCTTTATATGGGTGATCCTGAAGTGCTTGTGAGAATACAATTGATGAATCACGCATGTTCAAGGGTTCCATAATCACCAAAAACTCACCAAATTCATATGATATCAAGAAATTGAAAACAAACCCAAATCTGGAATATGCACAAGAAATATCCAACTTATGAGAATTCACACAAAGGTCCAAAAGTGGAAAAGAAATATTCA
This sequence comes from Knoxia roxburghii, assembly GCA_030378225.1. Classification (NCBI taxonomy): domain Eukaryota; kingdom Viridiplantae; phylum Streptophyta; class Magnoliopsida; order Gentianales; family Rubiaceae; genus Knoxia; species Knoxia roxburghii. The sequence continues at coordinate 28,680,950 of CM059416.1, read as the reverse complement.
ACTCATAAGAGTTCCAAAACACACAAGATTTTGAGCATCTCCTAAAGAATGAAGAGTGAGATTTAAAGCAAAAAGACTCATAAAACTCTGAACATTGATGTAGCAACTCATGCCAATGAAACATCCCAAATAGTGTTAAGAACTCATTCACATATTCACAAAAATATAAGGACTCTCGGGAATCAGTAGACTTACAAGTCAAACACCCAGCAAGAGAAGTATGCACTTGCCTTTGCAACTTATTCTCAAAAACAGATTTCTTTACCTCAAAACATCTACGAATGAAACTAGATGGTTTATGTGTTTCTTGGACAATTTCAATTTCAAAATAAGTGTCCTTAGAACCTTTATCTTCAAGTCCCTGAAAAATGTCACTTTTACAAACCAAATAAGATGGAAAATTGTTAGGAGATAAAAGTACTTTGAGAGGTGGGGAAGATATTGTCCTATCTACCTCACAAACTCGTTCATGTTCATCTTTTCTCTCAATATCATCTTTTGAAATTTTCAATCCCTTAAAAATTTCTTTTTCTGTCTCTTTTGGCTTTTCTAACTCATCATAAGATTCATGCCATTTTTCACTTCTATTGCTTTTCTCCTTAAGGTCTCTTTCTTTTTCTGTTTCTCTCACTTTGCTTTTCTTCTCACCAACTCTTGCTTTTTCATGACTCCTTTTACCACTCTCACTCATATGCTTCATTTTTCTTTGGAACATGAGCACCTCATAATGAGATAATAGTGCAAGAGTAACTTTTCTGCCATAGGCATTGAAAACATATTTTTCACTTGATTTGTTGTGCAAAAAGTTTTTATTATCCATCCATGCCTTTCCCAAAAGAATATTTGTAGACACCATTGGTACAATATCACAACTAACAAAATCATGATATCTACCAAAACAAAAAGGAACCAACACTTTTTCTTTTACCTCCACGAGTCCACACTCACTTGAATACATGTATGGCTTTGGATGGGGAAAGGAAGATAGTTTGCACTTTTCAATCAAATAAGTACTAGCCATGTTAGCAGAATTATGGGAATCAAGGTTGATAAGGCAAACCTTGTCATTAATGATCCCACATACATAAAAATTAGTGTCGTGACGAGCATCATCTTGTTGACTTCCTTGCCTTTCTTCTCTTTGCTGAAAAGCAAGTTCTAGTTGGTCCATTCGGGTGGTGACCCTATCAATGATTTGTTCCAATCGCCTTGTGGTGTGTTCCCTCCATGCTTTTTGTTCAGGTGTTTCACCGGTTGGATATGCCATTAGAACAAAAGATAAAAGTACCTCGCACCCCTTTTCCCCTTTCCCTAATATGTCTCAACCCAAATGAAAAGAAATTTTCACTCGTGTTTAAGGCCGATCTAGTAGGGGTAAGTTGCACTCAGATTTTACCACTCTTTTCCTCCTGCAAGTTCTTGTGAGAATCGTTAAACCCTTACAAGATGCTACTCAAAGTTCTTACTTGGCAACAAAGAAAGTTTAGAGGTCAAAGAAAGGATAGTATGCAATGATTAGGTAAAAGAAACAAGAATAAGATTTAGAAAGAAATTATAAGAGTAGAAAGAAAACAATGATGATACCTTTTCCTCAAAACTTTTCCCACACTTGGAATCACAAATCCTTGCAATATTAATTGAAAAAGCTAGAAAGATAGTTTCTTCTCTCTTTTTTTTTTTTAACGTACTCTTTCTTTTTTTTTTTTTTGACTATCTTTTTTTTTTTTTTTTCTTCTTGCAAACTTGAACCTTCAAATAGAAACAAGTTAACTATGATAAAAATAAGATGCAAGATAAAAAAATGATATGATCAAATCAAGGAAACTGAGCTCTGATACCAAACTGATGTGAATCCAATGTACGAATTCACGTGAATTGTAGAATTGTCCTCGATTGATCTTTTGAGCAAAACAACTAGCTCAAGTGGATTCAACAATATTGAGTATTAATGAACTCAACACCTTTGAAACACACTATATTGAAAGATGTCTTGAAATCTTCCAAGAAAAAACAACCCAAACCAAAATAGACCCAACAACAATAGGATGAAACCTATCACCTTTGAATCATAAAATGGTAGTTTTGAAATTACTATTCCCAACCCCTCTAATTTTCAAACCCAACAACACTAGGACAAACCTAGCACCTTTGGATTATGAAATGAATTAGAAAAGAAGAGTAGAAGGTGCCACAACTAAAAGGAAGAGTTTTAGTTGATAAGCCAAATAAGTTTTGCAAGCATACTTGCAAGACTAAAACTAGCTCACTAAGAAACTAGCAAAGAAAGGAAAATTCCTTAAAGTTTATATCATCGAATCTTCAATTCTAATAGTTAACCAAGGCCCCTATTTATAGAGTTTCAAGAGGGACCAAGGTTGAAAATTACAAAAGGATTAAAGTAACAATTCTAAATCTTCTAGTCAAGACTAGCATTAACACTTCTCTTTGACCAAGAAAAGCTCTTTGACCTATAAAAGCTCTTTGACCTAGAAGACTCTTGTACTTAATTCTAATATTCTAAATCCTAAAAAAAAATGCAGAAAACAACTGGAAAATATCACCCAAATGCTGTTGAAATTCGTCCACAAATTCAGCTCATAAATGCGACTTTCAACCTTCTTCAGGCGACAAGGGCATGTCAGAGGAAAAGTTCTATTCTGCCCAACCTTCCTCAGGTGACATGGGCATGTCAGAGGAAAAGTTCTATTCTGCCCAACCTTCCTCAGGCGACATGGGCATGTCGGAGGAAATGTTCACTTCTGGAATCTTCATAAAAAAGTGCTTCCCACACCATTTGGATCAAGATCCAAGACTTGCAAAATGTTGTAATGTTTGGCATGAATTGAGGTAGCCTTTGGATCCTCATTTGAATGGACTTCAAGAATAAAAATGTTCAAGGCTTCTTTGATGTTTCAGCTAGATTCGCATCAGTTGGCATATCAGCAAACTTTCCTATTTTATTAATTTCATCATTATTTAATGTTTCTTGGAAATTCTTTTCCAATTCTTCCTCTAATGTATTAATTTTTAAACCTTGAAATTTTTTATCCAGTAATTTTTCTAATTCTGTTAAAGATTTTAATTTGAAATATTTTATTTCAGGGGGTGGTTGAAGTGTTGGAGTAGCTATAACTTGCTCCGCAGAAGATGATTCTCAGAATGAGACTTGTGTAATATATTTATTATGTTGTCTAATCTATAATGTAAAGATATGATTTGTTCTCCTAAAACAATCAAATAAATGTTTGTATAATTATTTTCTTCTATAATTTTATTCATTTCTTTGACTGTAATAACTAATGTATCATTGTCAAACAACTTAGAAAAAGCAAAAAAATTCAATATATTATTCTCTTTTTCTATATGAAAAGGCTGTTGAGGAGGAAATACGTCCTTTAAAGTATTACTATTCATGAGTTTATAATTTCTTTCTAAAACACAAATACATGGTTCAATATAAGTAGAAATAAACCATGGCACAAAAGGAAATAAAATATTATGTTGAGATAAAAATGTATAAAATTGATCAGAAATATTTTTCTGTTCATTTAAAGGGAAATTATTAAAAAACCTTGTTCTAAATGGTTTCCATCTGTCCCTATTAAATTCTTCTTTAACCTGATTTTTGGCTAAAGATTAAGGGCTGAAATTGATCTTATTCATATTGGAAAAGCCATTTCAGACGCAGTTATTTCTTCGTCTTCTTTTGTATTATAAATACCTTTAACTATATTATTTTTATTTTTTATTAGTCTGTCAACATATGTGCTATCATTATCTTCACTTACTTGTGAAGTAGACACCCTATAAGGTTGAGAAACAGAATGTCTAGGTATAACTGAAATATTATCATCTAAAGGTGATATAAAACGAGAAGAATAAGATCTTGAAAATTTAGATCTATTATCTAATAAAAATGGATTATTCTGCATTTTTATATTAATTTTCCCTTTAGGAGTCTGTTCTATATAATCAATTTCAGTATTAAGCTATGGCTGTTTATTACTAACTCTTTCTATTGTCCACTGTTCTGGAATAGGTATTTCATTCCATTTAATAGTTCTTCGTTTAATAATCTTATATTTATTAAAATTAGTTTCTATTAATATCGTTTCATCTATCTTTTTATCTATTAGTTTACAATTAGGATTTAGAGTCTTTAATGGTTTATAATAAATTCTATAACATACACATATTAATTCAGAACCAGGCATATAATTATATCCATGAGTTTTAACATTTCATGTTAAAGCATCTAATATATTATCATCACTTAATGATAAAGATAAATTCGGATAAACATTGAAATATACAGGGCCATGAGCTAAACTCGATTGTATTATTCCCATTAAAGATTGCTTGCAGTTTAAATTTCTAGCATCTCTTAAACATGCTATAAAACTTTCTGGTAAACCTTCTAAGGTTAATGGTTTAAAGGAAATTTGCACTAAACATATATGTATAAATCTATATAAATCAGTATATCTATTAATATCATCTGATTGGATTAATTTTATTTCAACTTCTTCATTATCTAAAGAAACTGATTCCTCGGTTGTTTTTATAATCTATTTGAAACCTAATCTTTCAAAGGTTCCTAACTGATATACAGTTTTAACTCCAATTTTCGGAACTGTCCACCTATTAAGGCCTTCTAAATTATCAGGGATATCATATTCCTGTTTAAGACTATTTTTAATAGCCTGCTTTCCTTTTCCTATATTCATTAGAAAAGAAAATTAACTGGTTAGAATAAAAGTAAGTAAATTCATAAATCCAGGCTTTGATACCAATTTATAGAGAGGCCCTCAGCATGATAATTAAAGAAGCAAAGACAAGTAGGATATTACAAAATCTATCAAACAGAACTATAAATTTATCAAAGCAATCCGGGCTTAACGCCTAACGCCTTCACAATAATATCGGCTAACGGCAACGCCCTTCTTTTCTAAATTCATAGTCTGTCTAATAATTCTAACCCATTCTTTAATTAAATATTATCATACTGAGGATTTCTCAATAAGAAGGATCAAACTATGAATTTACATAATTACTCAACTTTTATGCTAACCATGAGGCTTTTAGCCTCTCATTCTAATGAATATTAATAAAGAAATATAAATATAAAACTTACTTGATAGATGTACCAATTTATAAGAAAAACCAGAACCTCCAATATAAGCTTATAAGAAATCCAACTGGAGAATTTAATTATTTTAGAAAATATACGAAGAGATAAGAGAATGCTAAGAAGGATAAGTTTTCGAAGGATGCTGAGAGGATGCCTTCCTTCTGCTACAAACTAAGCTATTTATAAGGACTAAAAACTAACTATTTCGGACTTCAAATTTTTATTTTCAAGTCCATTAGTCTATCAGACTCTATTATTGAACTTATGACATCATTGTTTACCTATTACAGCACTACAATCTATTACATCATTGCTGACATAGTCAAGCACTACTTTAAGTCTTATTCATCTTTCTATCTTGTCTTCCTTTACGTCTCTTTCATATTATCTTGCTTTTGCCTTTATTCTTGGCTCTTTCTTCATTGAGTCCGTCTATCACCTCCTTCAATTATTCATTCATGAATTCTTCATCAAATTCATCCATATCATCTGGGTATTGAGATTCTCCCGCCAAAATATGTTCTTCGGAAGAAGTTGCCATAGAGATATCTGACTTATTATCATTTGAATCATTCTTTTTTAAATGCTTTCTAAGCTCATCCATATAAGCCTTGATTAAGTCTTGTTGAGAAATATGCTCCTTTTGCAATTTAATCTTCATGGAAATATGTTAAAAGTGATCAATCTCCTTTTGAATATGAGTTTCTTTATACTGAATATAATTCTTGACTTTATCTTGAATAATCATCAAGACTTCCTGACCATATAATTCATTGGTTGTGGGATCAAGTTTTTGCATTTCATCCCAAAATTTTATATAAGCTATTTGCATGATACATGCCAATTTTTCTTCAGTATAACTAATTTTAGAACCCATCTCCAAATCCAAGGGATGGAGAATTCTATAAAAAAAATCACATATTAGCAATTTCTTCACTACATCTATTAGATACCACCAATTCAGATATCTTTGGTGAGAATTTTATCCAATTTCCATATGATGAAAGAAAGGTATCAGGAAGAATGGATTTAGATGGACCATATCGATACCACCATTTTATAAACCAATTTGGTATGGGATCATTATAAATTTTTCCACATACTTTTATAAACCAGGAATGTTTCTTATTCTTATTATCATTTTTATATAAGAAAACTTGATTATGGGCTTTTATATAATCCCAATAATTGTACTTATATGTAACTCTTGTTTCAGGAATTATAAATTCCTTATCTTTCATGGTAGACAGGCCCCATTCTTTTGCAGATATAATCTTTTTTATAATAATTTTACTAAATTTATAAATTTTACTACTTTGATGAGGATAGAAATGCTTTATTTCACATGTACCAGAAACCTTTAGAATAGTTTCATAGTACATTCTTGGCTTATAAGCTCCATGGGCATGTATATAATTGCCACTATTCGAAGATCCTGTATCGAGGTATCTATTTATTATTATCCATGGGTCTTTTCCCCACTGTAAATCTTTTTCTTCTATAAGAAATAAAAGTTCTCTCTTAGGATGAACTTGATAATCTGTAATATGATCTTCTATTATAACGGATTCCACATATGATGTGGTTCCTGTAGAAGAAGAAGATTCTTCTTTTTCTTCTTCCAAGAATTTCTGGAATTTATTATATAATATTAGATTTTTAGAAAGATCGGCAATATTATCATCTAAAGGTGATATAAAATGAGAAGAATAAGATCTTGACAATTTAGATATATTATCTAATAAAAATGGATTATTCTTCATTTTTATATTAATTTTCCCTTTTTCAATATTATGTCCTAGAAATATAATATTAGTTTGAAATAAAACCATTTTAGATTGTGATATAACAAATCCAATATTTTTGATAATTTTCGTAAATATATCTAAATGATTAAAATGTGATTGTATGTCTTTTGAGAATATCAAAATGTCATCTATATAAACAATTATAAGATTGCTATAAGGAATAACAACATCATTCATAATCTTCTGGAATTCAGAAGGTGTATTTTTTAATCCAAAAGGCATCACTTTCCATTCATAGTGTCCTATTGCAACATTAAAAGCTGTTTTATATTGATCTGATTCTTTTATTTGAATATGCCAATATCTTAATTTTAAATCAAATTTAGAAAATATCAATGCATCATATAATCTATCTAATAAATCCTTTTTATTGGGAATAGGATGTCTTATCCATTTTAAGACTTTATTAAGAGGTTTATAATTTATAACCAATCTAGGTCTACCTCTTTCTATTTCACTATGTTTATTAACATAAAATCCAGTACATGACAAAGGCGATTCAGAATTCCTTATTAATCCTTTTTCTAATAACATGCCGATTTCTTCCTTACATAGCTCTAAATATTCAGCATTCATTTGACATGGTCTGGCTTTTTTTTTTTATCATAGTTTTTTCATCAAAATTTTCCTCATAAGGAAGACTAATAATATGCTTTTTCCTTTCCCAAAAAACATTAGGATGTTCATCATAAATTTCAGTAGAGAAATTATCATATATTCTTTTTATTTTTGCTTGCAATTTAAAATTGTTTTTAAAATTGTCTTTGATAGAAAAAGAGTTAATTTCAAATTTTAAGAAATTTATTTGAATATTTTTCCTATTAATTAAATCTTTCAATGCATTTATAAATTTAGTATTTAGTTCAGTTATAAACTGAAAACTTACAATTTTCTTATCATATGTTCCTATAATCTTATCAGTGTCAATATGTTTTATCGAAAATATCTTCTTTATAAAAGAAGTACCAAGTATTATTTGACTAGTAATATTCTTTGCTATTAAAAAGCTTTCAGGTATGCAGACTTTATTATTGCAAATATATACTTTAGATAATTTATAATTTATATCTAAGGCTTTACCTCCTACATGTCTAACAATATGAGTTGTCTTTTCAAAATACTTAGTAGGGATTATTCCCTCTTGTATAACACTAACATCAGCTCCACTATCAATAGGAGCTACCAATTCTATTTTGAAAGAATGATCTATTAATAGTTTTATAGTAACATGAAATTTAAAAGAGGATATTAAATCTAATGATCCTAGGAAATTCTCATTTCCTGTGTCTTCTATCAACATATCATAATTTTCTTTAATATGATCTTTCTTTTCTAAACAAGAAACTCTTTCATCTAGACTTTCATTAATCTTTTTCAAGATTTTTATTTCATTCTTAAGATTATTAATCTCTTTTCCCAAGTCATCTGTAGTTGTAGGGAATTTTTCTATATTACCGTTTCTATTTTTCAATATTTCATATACTTTAGTCATTGGATATGGACTGTGATTTTCTTCAATATTTTCTATTCTATTATTATTTTGACTAGATTCTGGAATATTAACCATCTGTTCTATTATTCTAGATCTTAATTCTTGATCTTTTATCGACTTTAGAAATTCTAAAATAGTATTATTATTTAATACATTAACTTCTAAATCCAAATCTTGAAATTGTGATATAATTTTATAATATTCTTCATCTTCAATATCAATATCTTTTTGTTCTATATTATTACAATTGTATTCATTTTCAGTTTCAGAACTATTAGTTTCTTCAGTTTCAGAATTTTCTGAATCAAATTCTGTATTCACTATATTTAATAATTCTTCTTTTATTTTTTCATCTATTTCTAAACTATTAATTTTCTTTTTCATGTTGCATTTATTAGCAAAATGTCATTTCTGTTTACATTTATAACATGTAATATTATTCATGTCTTTCTTTTTATCCCGTTCCATTTTTCTAAACTCTTTTTTATTTTTCTTTTCTTGAGAATATTTTCTTCTTTTATATTTAGGATATGTTTTATAATTCTCTTCCTGATTTATTTTTTTTATCTTTGGATGGTATATTCATTCCAAACTGGCTACAAAATTGTCCTAATTGACGTCTATCATTTAATTTTTGACTTTTAATTTGTTGGTTTAATTTTATTTCATTGCATAAGGCTAAACCTTCTTGTATGCAAATTCCTATTAATTTTCCATAAGTATAAATTTCATAAGGAATATTCATTATATCATTTCTTAAAACTTTTCTTATTCTTTCAGCAAATAAGTGTGGTAGTCCATCTATAAACTTAGACTTCCAGTGATTACTATTACTATCATTTAATTCCATAACTCTATTAAGAAATGCATCTTTATATCAACTAAAATCTGAAAGTGTTTTACATCTCAGATTTTGTAATAAGGTTTGAATATTTTCAGCATTATCAGAAATCCTACCCGTAAAATGTTCTATGATAGTAACTATTAGTGTATAAACCGCATTTTCAGTCGGTTGTGATTGTGATTCTTCTATTTTCACTGTTTTAAAAATTTCTTCTTTATTCTGGGGAGTTAAATAATTATCCCACCAACCTTTAAGTTGGCTTGTAAATCCAGAAACTATCATTTTGGCTATACCAGCATCAGTATTTCCATTGGTCTTACATATGCTACTATACATAAGCATTCTATGAGCTACATTATAAATATGTTTTTCAGAATGTCCATCAATATTCCATTCAAATATACATTTTCCATTATAGCTGTTATTCACTATATATTCTTGTTCTTTATGTAAAATGTCAAGGGGAGATGATCTATTATAATAATATAATCTTTGAGTTGGCTTATCAGCAAACTTTCCTATTTTATTAATTTCATCATTATTTAATGTTTCTTGGAAATTCTTTTCCATTTCTTCCTCTAATGTATTAATTTTTAAACCTTTAAATTTTTTATCAAGTAATTTTTCTAATGTTGTTAAAGATTTTAATTTGAAATCTTTTATTTCAGGGGGTGGTTGAAGTGTTGGATTAGCTATAACTTGCTCCGCAGAAGATGATTCTTCAAAATGAGACTTGTGTAATATATTTATTATGTTGTCTAATCTATGATGTAAAGATATGATTTGTTCTCCTAAAACATTCAAATAAATGTTTGTATAATTATTTTGTTCTATAATTTTATTCATTTGTTTGACTGTAATAACTAATGTATCATTATCAAACAACTTAGAAAAAGCAGAAAAATTCAATATATTATTCTCTTTTTCTATATGAAAAGGCTGTTGAGGAGGAAATACGTCCTTTAAAGTATTACCATTCATGAGTTTATAATCTCTTTCTAAAACACAAATACATGGTTCAATATAAGTATAAATAAACCATGGCACAAAAGGAAATAAAATATTATGCTGAGATAAAAATGTATAAAATTGATCATAAATATTTTTTTGTTCATTTAAAGAGAATTTATTAAAAAAAACCATGTTCTAAATGGTTTCCATCTATCCCTATTAAATTCTTCTTTAACCTGATTTCTGGCAAAAGATCAAGGGCTGAAATCTATCTTATTCATATTGGAAAAGCCATTTCAGACGCAGTTATTTCTTCGTCTTCTTTTGTATTATAAATACCTTTAACTATATTATTTTTATTTTTTATTAGTCTGTCAACATATGTTCTATCATTATGTTCACTTACTTGTGAAGTAGATACCCTATAAGGTTGAGAAACAGGATGTCTAGGTATAACTGAAATATTATCATCACTTAAAGATAAATTCGGATAAACATTGAAATATACAGGGCCATGAGCTAAACTCGATTGTATTATTCCCATTAAAGATTGTTTCCAGTTTAAATTTCTAGCATCTCTTAAACATGCTATAAAACTTTCTGGTAAACCTTCTAAGGTTAATGGTTTAAAGGCAATTTGCACTAAACCGATATGTATAAATCTATATAAATCAGTATATCTATTAATATCATCTGATTGGATTAATTTTACTTCAACTTCTTCATTATCTAAAGAAACTGATTCCTCGATTGTTTTTATTGAAGGAAAACTGAACAAGCCCGGGCTAAATCGAAAACGTCACTTTCGTGCAATGCATTCCAGAATCGGAAGCTTTCGACCAAGCTTAGGCTCAAATTAGTTTACCCATGAACGGATCTAGACTTATACTTATTTAATTTATTAATCGGGACACAAAAGATTTGATCTTTAATTAAAGCGGAATTTAAAGATTATACCTTTTGAAGCGAAGTCCCTTGCTTAAAGAAAAACCAATTCTTTGTTGCGATTTCCACAAGAAATCCAATTGATATCTTCGTAGAAACTTCGAATATTGCGTGGGCAATAATCTATCGAAGTCTACTTGCTTAGCCCACAAGGAAATCTCTCAAATCGGACTTAAAGAAACCAAAATCTGATCACAAACTTATGCCACAAGCAAACCCACTGCTGCCGAAATGAAAGGTACTGCCTTTCATGAAACCCGCATATCCTTCAACCAAAAATCGAACTACCCACTCGTGATCTAGACAGCCCAAGCCTCGGATCACCAAGGAGAGATCAACGTGACCTGAGCCGAATCAAACGTAGCAGGCAGTAGCGAAATTGGCAGCAAGAAAAACTGATCGCAACTTGGAAAAATTCTGCTCGCGATGTGAAGAAAACCCGCGGCAGCAGTGGATTATTCTGCTCTAAAAAACCAACTGAGAACTAGGCATGATTAATCCCAAATGAAAGTTGTGATCTTTGGTTCAAATCCAATTTAGAGGAAGTGAAAAATCTGGTTGTTTTTGAGAGAAAATTCTTGAAGGAAAAATTCTCTCTCTAAACCTTTTCACTCAAGAAAGCAAGAATGAAATGTCTTGCAAGACTTCCTTAGGTTTTCTTGGGCATCAAGTCTTCTATTCATAGGAGCTCGATTGGAGACCTAATGGGCTCTCGAGTTAGGCCTTTTAATTTGACTTTTGTTGACCGCTAAGTCTTCCCGACTAATCAACTCCAATCGACCCATTTAAATTAATTTCTTTAATCCACTTTGTTAATTTAATTTAATTGAACCCTTAGAATTAATTAATTCAAAATAGAATCAATTTCTAAATTCACTTTGTCGATTAAATATTAATTAAACCTTTTGGATTAATTAATTTACCTTGTTGATAGTCAAATGCATAATCGGTCGTGTCACTATCGGACCAATTATGGAACTACCACTCGAAAATGACTTTATATCGCGCCATTATATTTTATTCTATCTCCCCACATTAAAGATCTAGCGCTCGTCGGTTTATCAATTTACTGACAAATTAATTCACCGACTTCTTGGTTTCCGAGATTAGTACCACTCGTCCTTTTATTATACTGAACATAAAGTTCACCGGCCGGGTTTAGTATAATAACCTTACGAGCTCATCTCGGGAGCACCATCAACCCGGCGAACCGGTATGTGGATTCCTCTGACTAGCAACGACACGTAAGAAGCTAAACACCGCATATCCAACCTACCGATGTATTGGCCTCAATTGACCGCACTCTTTGGCAAATTAAAGCATACGATATCCAACCCTCACGCCCATCCCAATCTCGGGATTGAGAGACAGAATACTAGGACTGAATTGACTACGTCGATCAGTATAAGTCAATTCTATCCAAGCTGGTCATGCTCAATATGTCCCGGGCATATCCGTGTGATTTAAACTAGTTTAGATAAACTAATTTCCAAACCACACAATAACCTATACCGATAGTATGTTCAGACTATCTCGGTTACGAGCATAGTTTTTATATATCAATACTTTAACCAATAACGGTATCTAAAGTGTCTGTCCACACCCCGTTATCTAGTTCTATGATATAAAGGAACAAATTTATACTGAAACAAAATGATATGTCAACTGTGGATATTAATTTTTGATACAAGCCATAGTTTTTCTGTATTCAAAACTAACAAAGAGATGCTAGAAATTTAAATTGGAAACAATCTTGAATGGGAATAATACAATCGAGTTTAGCTCATGGCCCTGTATATTTTAATGTTTATCCAAACTTATCTTTATCATTAAGTGATGATAACATGTTAGATGCTTTAACATTAAATGTTAGAACACATGGTTATAAATATATGTCTGGTTCAGAATTAATATGTGTATGTTATAGAATTTATTATAAACCATTAAAAACATTAAATCCCAATTGTAAACTAATAGATAAAAAATTAGATGAAACAATATTAAAAGAAAGTAATTTTAATAAATTTAAGATTATTAAAAGAAAAACTATTAAATGGGATGAAATACCTATTCCAGAACAGTGGACAATAGAAAGAGTTAGTAATAAACAGCCACAGATTAATAGTGACATAGATTATATAGAACAGGCTCCTGAAGGAAAAATTAATATAAAAATGCAGAATAATCCATTTTTATTATATAATAGATCTAAATTTTCAAGATCATACTCTTCTCATTTTATATCACCTTTAGATGATAAGGACACTATTTCAGTCATACCTACACATTTGGTTTCTCAACCATATAGAGTATCCACTTCACAAGTTAGTGAAGATACTGATAGTAATTATGTTGATAGACTAGTTAAAAATAAACATAATATTGTTAAAGGTATTTATAATACTAAAGAAGACGAAGAAATAACTGAGTCTGAAATGGCTTTTCCAATATGAATAAGACAGATTTCAGTCCTGGATCTTTAGCAAGAAATCAGGTTAAAGAAGAATTTAATAGGGACAGATGGAAACCATTTAGAACATGGTTTTTTAATAATTTCTCTTTAAATGAACAGAAAAATATTTCTGATCAGTTTTATACATTTTTATCTCATCATAATATTTTATTTCCTTTTGTGCCATGGTTTATTTCTAATTATATTGAACCATGTATTTGTGTTTTAGAAAGAGATTATAAACTTCTGAATGGTAATACTTTAAAGGACTTATTTCCTCCTCAACAGCCATTTAAAATAAAAAAAGAAAATAATATATTAAATTTGTCTGCTTTTTCTAAATTATTTGATGATGACACATTAGTAATTACATTCAAAAAAATGAATAAAAATATAGAACAAAATATTTATACAAACATTTATTTGAATGTTTTAGGTGCACAAATCATATATTTATATCATAGATTAGATAATATAATTAATATATTACAAAAGTCTCATTTTGAAGAATCATCTTCTGTGGAGCAAGTTATAGCTACTCCAACACTTCAACCACCCCCTGAAATAAAAGATTTCAAATTAAAATCTTTAACAGAATTAGAAAAGTTACGTGATAAAAAGTTTCAAGGATTGAAAATTAATACATTAGAAGAAGAAATAGAAAAACAGTTGAAAGACATATCAAATAATAATGTTGAAATTAATAAAATAGGAAAGTTTGCTGATAGACCCACTCAAAGATTATATTACTATAATAGACCCTCTCCTATTGATATTTTACATGAGGAGCAGGAATACATAGTTAATAATAGTTATAATGGAAAATATATATATATATATATATGAATGGAATATTGATGGATATTCTAAAAAAAAATTATAATGTAGCTCATAGAATGCTTATGTATAGTAGCATATGTAAAACCAATGGAAATACTGATGTTGGTATAGCCAAAATGATAGTTTCTGGATTTACAAGCCAACTTAAAGGTTGGTGGGATAATTATTTAACCCCCCAGAATAAAGCATAAATTTTTAAAATAGTGAAAATAGAATAATCACATTCACAACCGACTGAAATTACGGTTTATACATTAATAGTTACTATCGTAGATATTTTACGGGTAGAATTTCTGATAATGCAGAAAATATTTGCACCTTATTACAGAATATGATATGCAAAACACTTTTAGATTTTAGGTGGTACAAAGATACATTCCTTAATAGAGTTATGGAATTAAATGATAGTAATAGTAATCATTGGAAGTCTAAATTTATAGATGGACTACCACATTTATTTGCTGAAAGAATAAGAAGAGGTTTAAGAAAGGATAGAATGAATATTCCTTATGAAATTTATACTTATGGAAAATTAATAGGAATTTGCATATAAGAAGGCTTAGCCATATGCAATGAAATAAAATTAAATCAACAAATTAAAAGTCAAAGACTAAATGAAAGACGTCAATTAGGACAATTTTGTAGTCTGTTTGGGATGAATATACCATCCAAAGATAAAATAATAAAACAGGAAAAGAATTATAAAACATATCCTAAATATAAAAGAAAAAAATATTCTCAAGAAAAGAAAAATAAAAAAGAGTTTAGAAAAATGGAACGACATAAAAAGAAAGACATGAATAATATAGAAAGGACATTTTGCTAATAAATGCAAAATGAAAAGAAAATTAATAGTTTAGAAACATATGAAAAATAAAAGAAGAATTATTAAATATAGTGAATTCAGAATCTGAGTCAGAGATGTCTGAAAATGAAGAGACAAATAGTTTTGAAAGTGAAAATGAAAGCAATTGTAATAATATAGAACAAAAAGATACTGATATTGAAGATGAAGAATATTATAAAATTCTATCACAATTTCAAGATTTGGATTTAGAAGTTAATGTATTAAATAATAATACTATTTTAGAATTTCTAAAATCTATCAAAGATCAAGAATTAAGATTTAGAATAATAGAACAGATGGATAATATTCCAGAATCGAGTCAAAATAATAATAAAATAGAAAATATTGAAGAAAATCAAAGTCCATATACAATGACTAAAGTATATGAAATATTGAAAAATAGAAAAGGTAATATAGAAAAATTTCCTACAAATACATATGATTTGGGAAAAGAAATTAATAATCTTAAGAATGAAATAAAAAATTTAAAGAAAATAAATGAAAATTTAGATGAAAGAGTTACTTATTTAGAAAAGAAAGATCATATTAAAGAAAATTATGATATGTTAATAGAAGACATAGGAAATGAAAATTTCCTAGGATCATTAGATTTAATATCCTCTTTTAAATTTTATGTTACTATAAAACTATTAATAGATCATTCTTTTAAAATAGAATTGGTAGCTCTTATTGATAGTGGAGCCGATGTTAGTGTTATACAATAGGGAATAATCCCTACTAAGTATTTTGAGAAAACAACTCCTATTGTTAAACATACAGGAGGTAAAACCTTAGATATAAATTATAAATAATCTAAAGGATATATTTGCAATAATAAAGTCTGCATACCAGAAAGCTTTATAATAGCAAAAAAATATTACTAGTCAGATAATACTGGGAACTTCTTTTATAAAAAAGATATTTCCGATAAAACATATTGACACTGATAAGATTATAGGAACGTATGATAAGAAAACTGTAAGTTTTCAGTTTATAACTGAACCAAATACTAGATTTATAAATGAATTAAAAGATTTAATTAATGGGAAAAATAATCAAATAAATTTCTTAAAATTTGAAATTAACTCTTTTTCTGTAGAAGACAATTTGAAAACCAATTTTAAATTGCAAGAAAAAATAAAGTGTTTATGATACTTTCTCTACTGAAATTTGTAATGAACATCCTAATGCTTTTTGGGCAAGGAAAAAACATATTATTAGTCTTCCTTATGAGGAAGATTTTGATGAAAAAACTATGACAAAAACAAAAGCCAGACCATGTCAAATGAATGTTGAATATTTAGAACTATGTAAGAAAGAAATCAGCATGTTATTAGAAAAAGGATTAATAAGAAATTCTGAATCACCTTGGTCATGTACGGGATTCTATGTTACTAAACATAGTGAAATAGAAAGAGGAAGACCTAGATTGGTTATAAATTATAAACCTCTTAATAAAGTCTTAAAATGGATAAGACATCCTATTCCTAATAAAAAAGACTTATTAGATAGATTATATGATGCATTAATAAATTTGATTTAAAATCAGGATATTGACAGATTCAAATAAAGAAATCAGATCAATATAAAACTGCTTTTAATGTTCCCATAGGACACTATGAATGGAAAGTTATGCCTTTTGGATTAAAGAATGCACCTTCTGAATTCCAGATGATTATGAATGATGTTTTTATTCCTTATAGCAATTTTATAATTGTTATATAGATGATATTTTGGTATTCTCAAAAGACATACAATCACATTTTAATCATTTAGATATATTTAAGAAAATTATAAAAAATAATGGTTTCACAATCTAAGATGATGTTATTTCAAACTAATATTAGATTCTTAGGACATAATATTGAAAAAGAAAAAATTATTCCTATAGATAGAAGTATAGATTTTGCTTCTAAATTTCTTGATGAAATTAAGGATAAAACACAATTACAAAGGTTTTTAGGAAGTCTTAATTATATTCTTCCATATTATAAAAATTTAGCATATGATACGGCTATTTTATATGACAGGTTAAAGAACAAACCTAAACCTTGGACGAATGAACATACTAAAATAGTTCAAAAGATAAAAGAAAAAGTTAAATCACTGTCATGCTTAATATTTGCAAATCCTCAATAGATTAAAATAGTAGAGACAGATGCCTCTGATATATGATATGGAGGTATATTAAAACAGATTTGTCCTGATGATAAAAAAGAAAAATTAGTAAGATATCATTCAGGAAAATGGACTAATAGTCAGAAAAATTATGCTACTGTGGTAAAAGAAATACTTGCCATAGTTAAATGTGTTTTGAAATTTCAAGATGATTTATATAATCAGAAATTTATAATTAGAACTGATTGTCATGCGGCAAAGTATATGTTTAATAAAGATTTTAAACATGATGTATCTAAGCAAATGTATGCTAGATGGCAGGCTAATTTAGCCCCTTTTGATTTTGATATTGTTTATAAAAAAAGGAAAGATAATAGTCTTCCTGATTTCTTATCTCGTGAATTTTTACAGAATGATACCACGAGACTCTTATAGAGAAAGAGGAGGCAGAGGTTATACCTCTCATGCTTCTGATTTTTCTGGTAGAGGAAGAGGGAGAAATATCCTCTCAAATGGGTAATAAAACATTATATTCAGATAATATTGCCAATCTTTCTAAAAATCCAATATTATATAATAAATTCCAGAAATTCTTGGAACAAGAAAAAGAAGAATCTTCTTCTTCTACAGGAACCACATCATATGTGGAATCCGTTCTAATAGAAGATCATATTACAGACTATAAAGTTCATCATAAGCGAGATCTTTTATTTCTTATAGAAGAGAAAGATTTACAGTGGGAAAGACCCATGGATAATAATAAATAGATACCTGGATACAAGATCTTCTACTAGTGGAAATTATATACATGCCCATGGAGCTTATAAGCCAAGAATGTACTATGAAACTATTCTAAAGGTTTCTGGTACATGTGAGATAAAACATTTCTATCCTCATCAGGGTAGTAAAATTTATAATTTTAGTAAAATTATTATAAAAAAGATTATATCTGCAGAAGAATGGGGTCTATCTACCATGAAAGATAAGGAATTTATAATTCCTGAAACAAGAGTTACATATAAGTACAATTATTGGGATTATATAGAAACCCATAATCAAGTTTTCTTATATGAAAATAATAATAAGAAACATTCCTGGTTTATAAAAATATGTGGAAATATTTATAATGATCCCATACCGAATTGGTTTATAAAATGGTGGTATCGATATGGTCCATCTAAATCCATTCTTCCATCATATGGAAATTGGATAAAATTCTCACCAAAAATATCTAGATTGGTGGCGTCTAATAGATGCAGTGAATAAGTTGCTAATATGTGGTTTTTCATAGAATTCTCCATCCCTTGGATTTGGAGATGGGTTCCTGAAATCAGTTATACTGAAGAAAAATTGCCATGTATCATGCAAATAGCTTATACAAAGTTTTGGGATAAAATGCAAAAACTTGATCCCACAACCAATGAATTATATGGTCAGGAAGTCTTAATGATTATTCAAGACAAAGTCAAGAATTATATTCAGCATAAAGAAACTCATATTCAAAATGAGATTGATCCCTTTCATCATATTTCTATGAAGATTAAATTGCAAAATGAGCATATTTCTCAACAAGACTTAATCAAGGCTTATATGGATGAGCTTAAAAAGCATTTAAAAAAGAATGATTCCATTGACAATAAGTCAGATATTTCTATGGCCACTTCTTCCGAAGAACATATTTTGGAGGGAGAATCTCAAGACCCAGATGATATATATGAATTTGATGAAGAATTCATGAATGAACAATTGAAGGAGTTGATAGACGAACTCAATGAAGGAAGAGCCAAGAATAAAGGCAAAAGCAAGATAATATGATGGGGCATAAAGCAAAGATGGAGACATAAAGCAGCAGCCGATGTAGACTCAAAGATGATTAAAACTTAAAGTCAAGCTTTTATTATGTAAGCAGTGACCTCATAGGAATTATTATTTAAGCAATGACCTCATAGGACTAATAATGTAATGGACTTCAAAATGATATTTTCAAGTCCGAAATAGTTAGTTTTTAGTCCTTAAAAATAGCTTAGTTTGTAGCAGAAGGAAGGCATCCTCTCAGTATCCCTTCTAAACATTTTTCTTTGTATCTTTTCTCTTGTAAAATACTCTCAAGTTATAATATTTCTCCAGCTGGATTTCTTATAAGCATATTTTGGAGGTTATTGGTTTTCGTATATTCTTATTTATATTGGTTGATCTAACCAGTAAGTTTTCTTTTCATTTTCTTGAATTATATTTCATTAAAATGAGAGGCTAAAAGCCTCATGGTTAGAATAAAAGTTGAGTAATTATGTAAATTCATAGTTTAGATCCTTGTTATTGAGAAATTCTCAGTATGATAATATTGAATTAAAGAATGGGTTAGAATTATTAGACAGGCTATGAATTTAGAAAAGAAGGGTGTTGTCGTTAGCCGATATTGTTGTGAAGGTGTTAGGCGTATAGCCCGTATTGCTTTGATAAATTTATAGTTCTATTTGATAGATTTTGTAATATCCTACTTGTCTTTGTTGGAATTGAATAAATAAGCTATGCTTGTGTTGTACTTTTTCCTTGTAATATATAGATTTATGTTTTGGTTATATCTTGTTATGCATTAATTCTCCATTTATATTATGTAAGTAGATGATGAGGTGTCTGGTGTGACACAGTAGATCTCATCATTGGTTGAAAGACATAATATATAAATGAGGTTCGTAACCGAGACAGCTTTGGACAAACTGTCGGTTTAGGTTATTATGTGATTCGGATAATTGGTTTGTCTAAACTAATTGAATCATATAGATATGCCCGGGGCATATTGAACTTGACCTTTAGGAATGATTTGTCTTGCATTGATTTAATAGACAAATCGATCCTTGTATTCTATCTCCTAATCCCAAGACTCGAACGGGCATGAGGAATAGACATAGTGTACTTTGATCTGCCAAAAGGTGAGGTCAATTGTGACCAATAGTCTTGGTAGGTTGGGTGCGCGTGTTTAGTTACTTGGTGTGCTGCTACTTGTCGAAAGCAAACATGTACCGGTGCGTCCGGGGTGATGGTGCTCCCGAGATGAGCTCGAAATGTTTATTATACTAAACCCGGTCGGTGGCCTTATGTCAGGTATAGTAAAAAGGTCGAGTGGTACTAGTCTCAGAATTAAATAAGTTAATTAATTAATTTATCAGTAAATTAATTTATAATTAACGAGCACTATATCTTTGATGTGGGGAGATTAATGAATATAATTTAATTAAGTTGTTCCGGAAGCAATTCTGGTGTAGGATGGTAGTGCCAAAATTAATCCGTTAGTGGTACGATTAGTTTTGTAATGGGTTAATTTAATAGGTAAATTTAATTAATTAATTGGTTAATTATTCCTATGGGTTAATTCAGTAATTAACAAAGTGGAATTATTTAATTAATTAATTAAGTCTTAAGTTTCAATTGGAATTAGGAAATCCTAGAGATTAGGAATCTAGTAGGATTTGGTTTATCCTATCAGATTGGTTACCTAATTGGATTTGGAAACTAATTCATTACCTAAACCCATTAGGAAGACCAATCCTAAACCAACTTGGTGTCTCTCTTGTAACTCTATAAATAGACAAGGGATTAGCTATTCAAGAAATAACAATTAATCCACAAGATTTTTAGAGAGAGAAAACTTTCTCTCTCCAAGTCGAATTTTCTTAGCTAAATTGCGTCTGGCCTTAGGATATTGTTGGCCAAAATTTTGCCTTCAATTGCCAGCTGCGTGTGTAGCTTTCTCTCTCTCAGGACAGTGCGTTTGCAGTACGTGCTAGGTGCGGAGGTGCTGGATTTTTCTAGCAGGTGGATTGTGGTGAGTAGCTGATCAATTGGCTTCTAGTTCATTGCCCACATAACGTGAAGTCATAGACTTGAGGCATATAAGAGAATCACCAGGTGCACGCTTCAAAGGTACTTTTCTAAGGTTCTGTTTTAATTAGAAATTTTTGTTGCGTGGTAAATCGAGCAAGTGCAAACCCAGATCCTAAGTGGCAATCCTTTCAATTGGTATCAGAGCCTGGTTTAGGGGGTTTTGGTACTTGTTCGATTTATTACATGGTTTTATTTGCAGGTGGTTAAGAATCCCGACTATTATGGTTACGTTTGTATGGGTTTTAATTAAACTCTGGGACATGTCCAGATTTAATTTTATTATGAATGTTTGTAATAGTATAACCACGTGCCGGAAGCCGTGTAGGATTAGATTAAATATGTAGTAGGATTTTTTCTATGTAATTTCAATTATTTAATTTTCCTAGAAAGCCTAGTAGTAGGAAAATTGATTTTTGTAATCGAAGGCGTTATGGTGGGCGACTTGAATTCGTGGGTTTTTGGGTTATCGTGAATTCGAAGAAACCCAGGAAAACCCAGAACAAATTGCAAGAAGACCAAGAGCGTGGGAAAAATGAAAGAGAAGATGGCGGCAGGAGGCGGCGCTGGCAACCACTGCCGGCCGCAGCAGCCGTCGGCTGGCAGCAGGTCGTGCGGCAGCAGCGCGCAGCAGTTGCAGCGTGCAGTAGCTGTTGCGCGCTACTGATGGGCGCATGCACGGCCCGTGCGGGTGGTGCGGGCTAGCGCAGCAGGGCAGCGCCCACGGGCGTGCAGGCCACGCGCACGGCCCATGCAGGCTGTGCGCGCGGGCGGTGCGGCCTTCGGGCCGTGTTGCGGCATGGGCGTCCCGTTTGGGCCATTCGGGCTTTTTTGGCCCGTTTTTCCTCTAGTTTTCATTTTTTGAAATTCAAGACTCTCTCCATCGAGTGACGTGATGGGACACGAGATCAAGGCAAAGGATGGAAGCAATTAAAACCATAATAGTTGGGAAATTTATTTTTCGTATTTATTTCCCGTATTTATCGTTTTAATGTTTATGATTTATTTTATGCTGTATTTTAGATTCATGAATTTAGAGCATGACTGGTTTTATGGTTGCATATAACTTAGGTTCGTTAATTGCATGTTAAAACAAGAAAAACCCTTAATTTGGAAATCTAAGTGGAAGCGGGTTGGTTTAATATCCCCTTGGTCACCATTACGGGTTCATATTCGATGCGGGTGGGCTTGAGCTTTGGCATTAGGGCCTTCCTCCATTCGGATGAGTCCAGCCCCGAGATCGCTACACTATGAACTTCTGAGTAAGATGACTAGAGCGAGTTTAACTTGGAGAAATGCGACACCCTCTCCATCTGAGGTGCACTATCCTGAGGTAACAAACTCATAATTCACGTAATGGCACACACTTAGTGTACGATCTGCAGTATTCCTCCCGCGAGGTTACGTTGCTTACTTGTATGGCCAAAAGCATCGACTATTAGCTACATTGATCAAAAGATCGTTGGTCAGATAATGTAGTTAATGAACTTGGTTCTTCTCAAATGAATATGGGTTAGCGTAAACGTCCACACTGCGTGGCTTGCGAGAA
Source organism: Knoxia roxburghii (assembly GCA_030378225.1). NCBI lineage: Eukaryota > Viridiplantae > Streptophyta > Magnoliopsida > Gentianales > Rubiaceae > Knoxia > Knoxia roxburghii. Next base: position 28,658,094 of record CM059416.1, on the reverse strand, counting down.
TCCCGGTGAATAAGATGTTGGTGGGTTAATAATTATTGTTTTGAGGGAAGTCAACAATTAATAGAATTTCATGTTTTGAAATTCTAAGCATATATAACTGAAACATTGTTTGTTTATTTTCCAGTTTAAATTGATATGGCATTCAACCCCTTAGCTGCTATTTTGAAAAACAACAATTTAACTGGAACTAATAATGTCGATGGAAGTCATAACTTGGACATTGTCCTTAGGGCTGAGAGTACTCATGTGAGAGATCATGTCATTGACGTAATTAGTAACATCAACAAGGTTGAGGTAGTGGGAGGCGAAATCATTGGTGAAACCAAAGTCGATATTGTCCTCCGGAGCTTGTCTCAAAGCTATGAGCAGATTCGGTTGAACTACAACATAAGTAAGATGTTAAGTACTTCTTCTGAGCCTGAGGCTAGAAAGAAGAAGAAAAAGCTCAAGGGAATAGCTAAAGTGGCGCAAATTGCGCCTAAGCCATGTATTGCAAAGAAGAAGTCGAAAGACAAGTGTTTCAAGTGCAATAAGATGGGACATTGGAAAGCGGATTGTCCAAAGCTTAGAAGTACGATAAATTCTACCCTAATTACTGAGACATGTTTAGTGGCGACTCCCACAGATACTTGGTGTGTGGATTCAGGTGCCACTGACCATGTTTGTAATTATTTGCAAGGGTTCCAAGTAACTCGGAAGCCTAGAGAAGGCGAATTGGATATCTACTAGGGCGACACTACAAGAGTGTCAGGAGAAGCAGTGGGAGTAGTTAAGTTGAATTTCGAAAATTCTAGCTTAGAGTTAGTTAATTGTCTTTATGTACTGAGTTTTTAGAAAGAACTTGATTTTGGTTTCTAAACTCTTGAAGAACGGGTATAAGTTTTTTTTTTCTGATGACTGTGTTGTTATTAGAAGAAATGGAAAACTTTTTTGTTCTTGTTCATTGGCGGACAATTTGTTTGTGGTTAACTCTAACTCCCCTGTTGTGCAAAGCATAGAAATATATAGCTCAGTATCTAACATTAATAAGAGGAAAAAACCTTCTGAAATGAATCAAACCTATCTTTGGCATCTCAGGCTAGGTCATATAAACCTTAGTAGGATTCAGAGGTTGGTCAATGATGGACCTTTGGGTTTATTATATATTGACAGTTATGCAACCTGCGAATCTTTCTTGGAAGGTAAGATGACCAAGAAACCTTTTAAGGCAAAAGGTTATAAAGCTAAAGAAGTATTAGAGTTGATTCATTCTGACTTGTGTGGACCTATGACGGTCCAGGCACGAGGGGGATATGAGTATTTCGTGACATTCACGAATGACTACTCTAGGTACAGGTACATTTACCTAATGCGTCATAAGTCTGAATGTTTTGGCAAATTCAAACAGTTTCGGGAGGATGTGGAGAAGCATCATGGTAAGAGTATCAAGACACTGCGTTTAAATCATGGTGGGGAGTACCTGTCCTATGAATTTTGAGATTACCTCACTAAGGTAGGAATTCAGTCTCAGTTGTCTGCACCTGGCACGCCACAGCAGAATGGTGTAACAGAAAGGAGGAATCGAACTCTTATGGAAATGGTTAGGTCCATGATGAGCTATAGTGATTTGCCAAGTTCGTTATGGGGATATGCCTTAGAAACGGCAATGTATATTCTTAATCTTATACCATCTAAAACCGTGTCTTCAACCCCATTAGAGTTGTGGAATGGGCACAATCTAAGACATCTCAGAATTTGGGGCTGCCCAGCACATGTGCTTAAGGCAGATACGGCTAAGTTAGATGCGAGAACAGAATTAATGTTGTTTGTAGGATATCCTAGGGGAACGAAAGGTGGTCTATTCTATAGTCCTAAAGATCAGAAGGTGGTGGTAAGTACCAACACTAGATTTTTAGAAGAGGACTATGTCTTCGACCATAAGCCCAAGAGTAAGATATTACTAGAAGAGCTTAGATGACAAACTAATCCTGATGCAACTGCATAAGTAGATACACCACACACTGCACATGAGATCAAAGATGATGTGCCTACACAGGTGGTGCCTCGTCGTAGTGGGAGGGTTGTAAGACAGCCCGACAAGTTCATTAGTGTAGGAGAGGCTTCAGACCTAGTCCCAGGTGTGCCTGAACCTGACCCAGTTAACTACAATGAGGTTCTCCGAGATAAAGATGCATAATCTTGGCGTAAGGTAATAATATCCGAGATGGGGTCAATGGACCACAATCAAGTTTGGGAGCTTGTGGACCTGCCTGATGGGTTTAAGCCCATTGGATGCAAGTGGGTCTATAAATGTAAGAGAGGACCTGACGAAAAGGTGGAAACCTTTAAAGCTAGGTTGGTGGTAAAGGGGTATACTCAGAAAGAGGGAATCGATTATGAGGAAACCATCTCCCCGGTAGCCATGCTTAAGTCGATCCAGATTCTCTTGGCCATAGCTGCTCATATGGATTATGAGACTTGGCAGATGGATATCAAGACAGCTTTCCTAAACGGAAGTCTTGAGGAAACCATCTTTATACAGCAACCAGAGCGATTCATTGAAAAAAGCCAAGAGCATAAGGTTTGGAGGCTTAAGAGGTCCATTTATGGACTTAAGTAGGCATTCAGATCTTGGAACATCCGGTTTGATGAGGTAATCCAGTCCTTTGGATTTACTCAGTGTCTGGATGAGCAATGTGTGTATTGCAGACGTGATGAAAACTCAGTGGTGTTTCTTGTGCTTTACGTAGATGACATTCTATTGATTGGAAAAGTGTTATCAGACGTAAAGGCATGGCTTTCCAAGCAGTTTGATATAAAGGACTTAGGGAAAGCGGAACATATCCTTGGGATCAAGATTATTCGAGATCGTAGGAAACATTCATTAACGCTCTCCCAAGCTTCATACATAGACAAGATTCTGGCCCATTTTAACATGCAAAACTCCAATAAAGGTTTTCTACCTTTCAGGCATGGAGTGTTTCTATCTAAGGAATAGTCTCCTAAGACTGTTGAGGAGAGAGAGGCCATTAAGACAGTTCCGTATGCTTCGGCAGTAGGAAGTCTCATATATGCCATGTTGTGTACAAGGCCTGATATCTGTTATGCCATTGGCATGGTGAGCAGATATCAGAGTAACCCCGGGAAAGCTCATTGAGAGGCAGTAAAATGCATTCTCAAGTATAACGAGGAACCAAGTTCTGGTCAATCAGGCACCTGAGCTGGTACCCCGAGGTTACACAGATTCATAATTCCAAGGCGACAGGGACAAGAGCAAGTCTACCTCGGGGTATGTGTTTACTCTAAGAGGTGGAGCCATAATTTGGTGGAGTGTCAAGCAGAAATGCATGGCAGACTCTACCATGGAGGCTGAGTACGTTACCGCATCAGAGGTAGCAAAAGAAGCAGTATGGCTCAAGAACTTCTTAGTGGACTTAGATGTGATTCCTAGTTTGTAGAAGTCTATCACGGTATATTGTGATAACAACGGTGTAGTAGCAAACTCGAAGGAACCACAAGCCCACAAGGCGAGTAAACATATATAGCGCAAGTACCACCTGATACGAGACGTCGTAAAGAGGGTAGACGTGGTTGTGGCTAAAATAGCATCAGAGGATAACCTTGCAGGTCCATTTACGAAAACATTGACTTCTAAAGTGTTTGGGGCTCACGTGAAAGGCATGGGGATCAGATACTTAGAAGAGCCATGATAGTTTTTCTAGATTGATAGCAGCAGATTGTATAGGAGTTGTATGTAGATGTATACTTAAAGCACAACTTAAGTATTAGTGGGATATTGTTAGAATTGAATACAAAAGCTATGCTTGTGTTGTACTTTTTCCCTGTAATATATCGATTTATGTTTTGGTTATATCTTGTTGTGCATTAATTGTCCATTTATATTATGTAAGTAGATGATGAGGTGTCTGGTGTGACATAGTAGATCTCATCATTGGTTGAAAGACATAATATATAAATGAGGTTCGTAATCGAGAAAGCTTTGGACAAACTGTCGGTTTAGGTTATTATGTTATTCGGATAATGGGTTTGTCTAAACTAATTGAATCATATAGATATGCCCGGGGCATATTGAACTTGACCTTTAGGAATGATTTGTCTTGCACTGATTTAATAGACAAATCGATCCTTGTATTCTATCTCCTAATCCCAAGACTCGAACGGGCATGAGGATTAGACATAGTGTACTTTGATCTGCCAAAGGGTGAGGTCAATTGTGACCAATAGTCTCGGTAGGTTGGGTGCGCGTGTTTATTTACTTGGTGTGCTGCTGCTTGTTGAAAGCAAACCATGTACCGGTGCGTCCGGGGTGATGGTGCTCCCGAGATGAGCTCGAAATGTTTATTATACTAAACCCGGCCAGTGGACTTATGCCCGGTATAGTAAAAAGGTCGAGTGGTACTAGTCTCGGAATTAAATAAGTTAATTAATTAATTTATCAGTAAATTAATTTATAATTAACGAGCACTATTTTTTTGATGTGGGGAGATTAATGAATATAATTTAATTAAGTTATTCTGGAAGCAATTCTTGTGTAGGATGGTAGTGCCAAAATTAATCCGTTAGTGGTACAATTAATTTTGTAATGGGTTAATTTAATAGGTAGATTTCATTAATTAATTGGTTAATTACTCTTAAGGGTTAATTCAGTAATTAACAAAGTGGAATTATTTAATTAATAATTAAGTAATTAACAAAGTGGAATTATTTAATTAATTAATTAAGTCTTAAGTTTCAATTGGAATTAGGAAATCCTAGAGATTAGGAATCTAGTAAGATTTGGTTTATCCTATCAGATTGGTTACCTAATTGGATTTGGAAACTAATTCATTACCTAAACCCATTAGGAAGACCAATCATAAACCAACTTAGGGTCTCTCTTGTAACTTTATGAATAGACAAGGGATTAGCTATTCAAGAAATAACAATTAATCTACAGGATTTCTAGAGAGAAAATTCTAGAGAGAGAAAACTTTCTCTCTCCGAGTCAAATTTTCTTAGCCAAATTGCGGCTGGCCTTGGGATATTGTTGGCTGAAATTTTGCCTTCAATTGCCAGCTGCGTGTGTAGCTTTCTCTCTCTTCGGGCTGTGCATTTGCAGTACGTGCTAGGTGCTGGATTTTTCTAGCAGGTGGATTGTGGTGAGTAGCTGATCAATTGGTTTCTAGTTCATTGCCCACACAACATGAAGTCATAGTCTTGAGTCATACAAGAGAATCACCAGGTGCACGCTTCAAATGTACTTTTCTAAGGTTCCGCTTTAATTAGAAATTTTTGTTGCATGGTAAATCGAGCAAGTGCAAACCCATATCCTAAGTGGCAATCCTTTCAGTCTTTGCTTCTTTAATCATCATGCTGAGGGTCTCTCTCTAATTTGTATCAGTGCCTGGATTTATGAATTTACTTGCTTTTATTCTAACCAGTTAAATTTCTTTTCTTATGAATTTAGGAAAAGGAAAACAGGCTATTAAAAATAGTCTTAAACATGAATATGATATCCCTGATAATTTAGAAGGTCTTAATAGGTGGACAATTCCAAGAATTGAAGTTAAAACTGTACATCAGTTAGGAACTTTTGAAAGATTAGGTTTCAAACAGATTATAAAAACAACCGAGGAATCAGTTTCTTTAGATAATGAAGAAATTGAGATAAAATTAATACAATCGGATGATATTAATAGATATACTGATTTATATAGATTATACTTATAGGTTTAGTGCAAATTACTTTTAAACCATTAACCTTAGAAGGCTTACCAGAAAGTTTTATAGCATGTTTAAGAGATGTTATAAATTTAAATTGAAAACAATCTTTAATGGGAATAATATAATCGAGTTTAGCTCATGGCCCTGTATATTTTAATGTTTATCCAAACTTATCTTTATCATTAAGTGATGATAACATATTAGATGCTTTAACATTAAATGTTAAAACTCATGGATATAATTATATGTCTGGTTCAGAATTAATATGTGTATGTTATAGAATTTATTATAAACTATTAAAAACTTTAAATCCTAATTGTAAACTAATAGATAAAAAATTAGATGAAACGATGTTAATAGAAACTAATTTTAATAAATCTAAGATTATTAAAAGAAGAAATATTAAATGGGATGAAATACCTATTCCAGAACAGTGGACAATAGAAAGAGTTAGTAATAAACAACCACTGATTAATAATGACATAGATTACATAGAACAGACTCCTGAAGGGAAAATTAATATAAAAATGAAGAATAATCCATTTTTATTAGATAATATATCTAAATTGTCAGGATCATACTCTTCTCATTTTATATCACCTTTAGCTGATAAGGACACTATTTCAGTCATACCTAGACATTCAGTTTCTTAACCATATAGGGTATCCACTTCATAAGTTAGTGAAGATACTGATAGTAATTATGTTGATAGACTAGTTAAAAATAAACATAATATTGTTAAAGGTATTTATAATACTAAAGAAGACGAAGAAATAACTGAGTCTGAAATGGCTTTTCCAATATGAATAAGATAGATTTCAGTCCTGGATCTTTAGCCAGAAATTAGGTTAAAGAAGAATTTAATAGGGACAGATGGAAGCCATTTAGAACATGGTTTTTTAATAATTTCTCTTTAAATGAATAGAAAAATATTTCTGATCAGTTTTATACATTTTTATCTCATCATAATATTTTATTTCATTTTGTGCCATGGTTTATTTCTAATTATATTGAGCCATGTATTTTTGTTTTAGAAAGAGATTATAAACTTCTGAATGGTAACACTTTAAAGGACGTATTTCCTCCTCAACAGCCATTTAAAATAGAAAAAGAAAATAATATATTAAATTTCTCTACTTTTTCTAAATTATTTGATGATGACACATTAGTAATTACAGTCAAAAAATAAATAAAATTATAGAACAAAATAATTCTACAAAAATTTATTTGAATGTTTTAGGTGAACAAATCATATATTTACATCATAGATTAGATAATATAATTAATATATTACAAAAGTCTCATTCTGAAGAATCATCTTCTGCGGAGCAAGTTATTGCTACTCCAACACTTCAACCACCCCCTGAAATAAATGATTTCAAATTAAAATCTTTAACAGAATTAGAAAATTTACTTGATAAAAAGTTTCAAGGATTGAAATTAATACATTAGAAGAAGAATTAGAAAAACATTTTAAAGACATATCAAATAATAATGATGAAATTAATAAAATAGGAAAGTTTGCTGATAGACCCACTCAAAGATTATATTACTATAATAGACCCTCTCCTATTGATATTTTACATGAGGAGCAGGAATACATAGTTAATAACAGTTATAATGGAAAATGTATGTATGAGTGGAATATTGATGGATATTCTGAAAAACAAATTTATATTGTAGCTCATAGAATGCTTATGTATAGTAGCATATGTAAAACGAATGAAAATACTGATGTTGGTATAGCCAAAATGATAGTTTCTTGATTTATAGGCCAACTTAAAGGTTGGTGGGATAATTATTTAACCCCCCCAGTATAAAGAAGAAATTTTTAAAATAGTGAAAATAGAAGAATCACAATCACAACCGACTGAAAATGCGGTTTATACATTAATAGTTACTATCCTAGAATATTTTACGGGTAGAATTTCTGATAATGCTGAAAATATTCGCACCTTATTACAGAATCTGAGATGTAAAACACTTTCAGATTTTAGGTGGTACAAAGATGCATTCCTTAATAGAGTTATGGAATTAAATGATAGTAATAGTAATCATTGGAAGTCTAAATTTATAGATGGACTAGCACATTTATTTGCTGAAAGAAAAAGAAAAGTTTTAAGAAAGGTTAGAATGAATAGTCCTTATGAAATTTATACTTATGGAAAATTAATAGGAATTTACATACAAGAAGGTTTAGCCTTCTACAATGAAATAAAATTAAATCAACAAATTAAAAGTCAAAGACTAAATGAAAGACGTCAATTAGGACAATTTTGTCGTCAGTTTGGGATGAATATACCATCCAAAGATAAAATAATAAAACAGGAAAAGAATTATAAAACATATCCTAAATATAAAAGAAGAAAATATTCTCAAGAAAAGAAAAATAAAAAAGAGTTTAGAAAAATGGAACGACATAAAAAGAAAGACATGAATAATATTACATGTTATCAATGTAAACAGAAAGGACATTTTGCTAATAAATGCAAAATGAAAAAGAAAATTAATATTTTAGAGATAGATGAAAAAATAAAAGAAGAATTATTAAATATAGTGAATTCAGAATCTGAGTCAAAGATGTCTGAAAATGAAGAGACTAATAGTTTTGAAAGTGAAAATGAATGCAATTGTAATAATATAGAACAAAAAGATACTGATATTGAAGATGAAGAATATTATAAAATTCTATCACAATTTCAAGATTTGGATTTAGAAGTTAATTTATTAAATAATAATACTATTTTAGAATTTCTAAAATCTATCAAAGATCAAGAATTAAGATTTATAATAATAGAACAGATAGATAATATTCCAGAATCGAGTCAAAATAATAATAAAATAGACTCGATTATTATTATTTTCTTCAATATTTTATATTTTATTATTATTTTGACTCGATTCTGGAATATTATCCATCTGTTCTATTATTCTAAATCTTAATTCTTGATCATTGATAGATTTTAGAAATTCTAAAATAGTATTATTATTTAATACATTAACTTCTAAATCCAAATCTTGAAATTGTGATAGAATTTTATAATATTCTTCATTTTCAATATCAGTATCCTTTTGTTCTATATTATTACAATTGCATTCATTTTCACTTTCAGAACTATTAGTCTCTTCATTTTCAGACATCTCTGACTCAGATTCTGAATTCACTATATTTAATAATTCTTCTTTTATTTTTCATCTATTTCTAAACTATTAATTTTCTTTTTCATTTTGCATTTATTAGCAAAATGTCCTTTCTGTTTACATTTATAACATGTAATATTATTCATTTCTTTCTTTTTATGTCGTTCCATTTTTCTAAACTCTTTTTTATTTTTCTTTTCTTGAGAATATTTTCTTCTTTTATATTTAGGATATGTTTTATAATTCTTTTCCTGTTTTATTATTTTGTCTTTGGATGGTATATTCATCCCAAACTGACTACAAAATTGTCCTAATTGACGTCTTTCATTTAGTCTTTGACTTTTAATTTGTTGATTTAATTTTATTTCATTGCATAAGGCTAAACCTTCTTGTATGCAAATTCCTATTAATTTTCCATAAGTATAAATTTCATACGGACTATTCATTCTATCATTTCTTAAAACTTTTCTTCTTCTTTCAGCAAATAAATGTGGTAGTCCATCTATAAATTTAGACTTCCCATGATTACTATTACTATCATTTAATTCCATAACTCTATTAAGGAATGCATCTTTATACCACCTAAAATCTGAAAGTGTTTTACATATCAGATTCTGTAATAAAGTGCGAATATTTTTAGCATTATTAGAAATTCTACCCGTAAAATATTCTAGGATAGTAACTATTAATGTATAAACCACATTTTCAGTCGGTTGTGATTATAATTCTTCTATTTTCACTGTTTTAAAAATTTCTTCTTTATTCTGGGGGGTTAAATAATTATCCCACTAACCTTTAAGTTGGCCTGTAATCTAGAAACTATCATTTTGGCTATACCAACATCAGTATTTCCATTGGTTTTACATATGCTACTATACATAAGCATTCTATGAGCTACATTATAAATCTGTTCTTTTAGAATATCCATTAATATTCCATTCATATATACATTTTCCATTATAACTGTTATTAACTATGTATTCCTGCTCCTCATGTAAAATATCAATAGCAGAGGGTCTGTTATAGTAGTATAATCTATGAATGGGTCTATCAGCAAACTTTCCTATTTTATTAATTTCATCATTATTATTTGATATGTCTTTAAACTGTTTTTCTAATTCTTCTTCTAATGTATTAATTTTCAATCCTTGAAACTTTTTATCAAGTAACTTTTCTAATTCTGTTAAAGATTTTATTGAAATCTTTTATTTCAGGGGGTGGTTGAAGTGTTGGAGTAGCTATAACTTGCTCCGCAGAAGATGATTCTTCAGAATGAGACTTTTGTAATATATTAATTATATTATCTAAGCTATGATGTAAATATATCATTTGTTCACCTAAAACATTCAAATAAATGTTTGCATAATTATTTTGTTCTATAATTTTATTCATTTGTTTGATTGTAATTACTAATGTGTCATCATCAAATAATTTAGAAAAAGCAGAGAAATTTAATATATTATTTTCTTTTTTTATTTTAAATGGTTGTTGAGGAGGAAATACTTCCTTTAAAGTATTACCATTCAGAAGTTTATAATCTCTTTCTAAAACACAAATACATGGTTCAATATAATTAGAAATAAGCCATGACACAAAAGGAAATAAAATATTATGATGAGATAAATATGTATAAAACTGATCAGAAATATTTTTCTGTTCATTTAAAGAGAAATTATTAGAAAACCATGTTCTAAATGGTTTCCATCTATCCCTATTAAATTCTTCTTTAACCTGATTTCTGGCTCAAGATCCAGGACTGAAATCTATCTTATTCATACTTGAAAAGCCATTTCAGACTCAGTTATTTCTTCATCTTCTTTAGTATTAAATGCCTTTAACAATATTATGTTTATTTTTAACTAATCTATCAACATAATTACTATGAGTATCTTCACTAACTTGTGAAGTGGATACCCTATATGGTTGAGAAACCGAATGTCTAGGTATGACTGAAATAGTGTCCTTATCATTTAAAGGTGATATAAAATAAGAAGAGTATGATCTTGACAATTTAGATCTATTATCTAATAAAAATGGATTATTCTGCATTTTTATATTAATTTTCCCTTCAGGAGTCTGTTCTATATAATCTATGTCACTATTAATCTGTGGCTGTTTATTACTAACTCTTTCTATTATCCACTGTTCTGGAATAGGTATTTCATCCCATTTAATAGTTCTTCTTTTAATAATCTTAGATTTGTTAAAATTAGTTTCTATTAATATCGTTTCATCTAATTTTTTATCTATTAGTTTACAATTAGGATTTAAAGTTTTTAATGGTTTATAATAAATTCTATAACATATACATATTAATTTTGAACCAGGCATATAATTATAACCATGAGTTTTAACATTTAATGTTAAAGCATCTAATATGTTATCATCACCTAATGATAAAGATAAGTTTGGATAAACATTAAAATATACAGGGCCATGAGCTAAACTCGATTGTATTATTCCCATGAAAGGTTGTTTCCAATTTAAATTTCTAGCATCTCTTAAACATGCTATAAAACTTTTTGGTAAACCTTCTAAGGTTAATGGTTTAAAAGCAATTTGCACTAAACCTATATGTATAAATCTATATAAATCAGTATATCTATTAATATCATCCGATTGTATTAATTTTATCTCAATTTCTTCATTATCTAAAGAGACTGATGTTAGAATATAATACATAAGCTATGCTTGTATTGTACAGTTTCCCAGTTTAATATATCGATTTGTGTTTCAATTATATTTTGTTGTGCAGTTTTATGTCCATTTATATTATGTAAGTAGATGATGAGGTGTCTGGTGCGACACAATAGATCTCATCATTGGTTGAAAGACATAATATATAAATGAGGTTCGTAACCGAGACAGCTTTGGACAAACTGTCGGTCTAGGTTATTATGTGATTCAGATAATTAGTTTCTCTAAACTAATTGAATCATATAGATATGCCCGGGGCATATTGAACTTGACTCTTAGGAATGATTTGTCTTGTACTGATTTAATAGACAAATCGATCCTTGTATTCTATCTCGAAATCCCTAGACTCGAGTGGACATGAGGATTAGACATAGTGTACTTTGATCTGCCAATGGGTGAGGTCAAATGTGGCCAATAGTCTCGGTGGGTTGGGTGCGCGTGTTTAGTTACTTGGTGTGCTACTGCTGGTCGAAAGGAAACCATGTACCGGTGCGTCCGGGGTGATGGTGCTCCCGAGATGAGCTCGAAATGTTTATTATACTAAACCTGGCCAGTGGACTTATGTCCGGTATAGTAAAAAGGTCGAGTGGTACTAGTCTCGGAATATTAAGAAGTTGATGAATTAATTTATCAGTAAATTAATAAATTAACGAGCACTATATCTTTGATGTGGGGAGATTATGAATATAATTTAATTAAGTTGTTCCGGAAGCAATTCTGGTGTAGGTTGGTAGTGCCATAATTAATCCGTTAGTGGTACGATTAATTATGTACTGGGTTGTTGACAAAGGTAGATTTAATTAATTGAGAAATTAATTAATCCTTGTGTCAGTTGGTTGTGAATTATCCCAGGAACCGGTTTGGGATAAGTGAATCCCTGTGTCAGTTGGGAGTGATTCATCCCAGGAACTGGATTGGGATAAGTGAATCCCTGTGACAGTTGGGAGTGTATCAGTCCAGGAACAGGATTGAAGGAAACAGAATCTGTATCAGTCCAGAAACAGGATTGAAGGAAAACAGAAACCCAGTAGGAAGACCAATCCTAAACCAACTTGGTGTCTCTCTTGTAACTCTATAAATAGACAAGGGATCAGTCATTCACAAGAACACAATTAATCCACAGGATTTCTAGAGAGAGAAAATTCTAGAGAGAGAAAACGTTTCTCTCTCCAAGTCGAATTTTCAAGAAAGTGTGCAGCTGGTTTTTGGGTTTCTAGTGGCTGAAATTTTGGCCTTGGTCTATACCAGCTGCGCGTAGCTTTCTCTCTCTGCGGGCGGTGCGTTTATAGTACGTGTCAGGTGCTGCGGGGCTAGAGTTTTCTAGCAGGTGGATTGTGGTGATAGCTGATCAATTGACTTCTAGTTCGTTGCCCACACAACGTGAAGTCATAGTCTTGAGGCATACAAGAGAATCACCAGGTGCACGCTTCAAAGGTACTTTTCTAAGATTCCGCTTTAATAGAAATTTTTGTTGCGTGGTAAATCGAGCAAGTGCAAACCCAGATCCTACCAAAAACTTTCAACTGATTCCTCAGTTGTTTGTATAATCTGTTTGAAACCTAATCTTTTGAAGGTTCCTAACTGATATACAGTTTTAACTTCAATTCTTGGAATTGTCCACCTATTAAGACCTTCTAAATTATCAGGGATATCATATTCTTGTTTAAGACTATTTTTAATAGCCTGTTTTCCTTTTCCTAAATTCATTAGAAAAGAAATTTAACTAGTTAGAATAAAAGCAAGTAAATTCATAAATCCAGGCTCTGATACCAAATTAGAGAGAGACCCTCAGCATGATGATTAAAGAAGCAAAGACAAGTAGGATAATTACTATCAGTATCTTCACTAACTTGTGAAGTGGATACATTTGCTTTGATACCAAATTAGAGAGAGACCCTCAGCATGATGATTAAAGAAGCAAAGACAAGTAGGATATTACAGAATCTATCAAACCGAACTGTAAATTTATCAAAGCAATACGGGCTATACGCCTAACGCCTTCACAACAATATCGACTAACGACAACACCCTTCTTTTCTAAATTCATAGTCTGTCTAATAATTCTAACCCATTCTTTAATTCAATATTATCATACTGAGAATTTCTCAATAACAAGAATCTAAACTATGAATTTACATAATTACTCAACTTTTATTCTAACCATGAGGCTTTTAGCCTCTCATTTTAATGAAATATAATTCAAGAAAATGAAAAGAAAACTTACAGGTTAGATGACCAATATAAATAAGAATATAAGAAAACCAAGAACCTCCAAAATATGCTTATAAGAAATCCAACTGGAGAAATATTATAACTTGAGAGTATTTTACAAGAGAAAAGATACAAAGAAAAATGTTTAGAAGGGATGCTGAGAGGATCTTCCTTCTGCTACAAACTAAGCTATTTATAAGGACTAAAAACTAACTATTTCGGACTTGAAAATAACATTTTGAAGTCCATTACATTATTAGTCCTATGAGGTCATTGTTTACATAATAATTCCTATGAGGTCACTGCTTACATAATAAAAGCATGACTTTAAGTCTTCATCATCTTTGAGTCTACATTGGCTGCTGTTTTATGTCTCCATCTTTGCTTTATGTCCCATCATATTATCTTGCTTTTGCTTTTATTCTTGGCTCTTTCTTCATTGAGTCCGTCTATCAACTCTTTCAGTTGTTCATTCATGAATTATTCATCAAATTCATCCATATTGGGTCTTGAGATTCTCCCGCCAAAATATGTTCTTCGAAAGAAGTGGCCATAGAAATATCTGACTTATTGTCATTGGAATCATTCTTTTTTAAATGCTTTTTAAGCTCATCCATATAAGCCTTGATTAAGTCTTATTGAGAAATATGTTCTTTTTGTAATTTAATCTTCATAGAAATAAGCTGAAAGGGATTAATCTCCCTTTGAATATGAGTTTCTTTATGCTGAATATAATTCTTGACTTTGTCTTGAATAATCATTAAGACTTCCTAACCATATATTTCATTGGTTGTGGGATCAAGTTTTTGCATTTTATCCCAAAACTTTGTATAAGCTATTTGCATGATACATGGCAATTTTTCTTCAGTATAACTGATTTCAAGAATCTCCAAATCCAAGGGAAGGAGAATTCTATGAAAAACCACATATTAGCAACTTCTTCACTGCATCTATTAGATGCCACCAATTCAGATATTTTTGGTGAGAATTTTATCCAATTTCCATATGATGAAAGAAATGTATCAGGAAGAATAGATTTAGATGGACCATATCGATACCACCATTTTATAAACCAATTCGGTATGGGATCATTATAAATGTTTCCACATATTTTTATAAACCAGGAATATTTCTTATTATTATTTTCATATGAGAAAACTTGATTATGGGCTTCTATATAATCCCAATAATTGTGCTTATATGTAACTCTTGTTTCAGGAATTATAAATTCCTTATCGTTCATGGTAGATAAACCCTATTCTTCTGCAGATATAATCTTTTTTATAATAATTTTACTAAAATTATAAATTTTACTACCCTGATGAGGATAGAAATGTTTTATCTCACATGTACCAGAAACCTTTAGAATAGTTTCATAGTACATTCTTGGCTTATAAGCTCCATGGGCATGTATATAACTACCCCTAGTAGAAGATCCTGTATCCAGGTATCCATTTATTATTATCCATGGGTCTTTTCCTCACTGTAAATCTTTCTCTTCTATAAGAAATAAAAGTTCTCGCTTAGGATGAACTTTATAATCTGTAATGTGATCTTCTATTAGAACGGATTTCACATATGATGTGGTTCCTGTAGAAGAAGAAGATTCTTCTTTTTCTTATTCCAAGAATTTCTGGAATTTATTATATAATATTGGATTTTTAGAAAGATCGGCAATATTCTCCGAAAATAATATTTTATTACCCATTTGAGAGAGGATATTTTTCTCTCTTCCTCTACCAGAAAAACCAGAAGCATTAGAGGTATAACCTCTGCCTCCTCTTCCTCTATAAGAGTCCCGTGGTATCATTCTGTAAAAATTCACGAGATAGGAAATCAGGAAGACTATTATCTTTCCCTTTTTTTATAAACAATATCAAAATCAAAAGGGGCTAAATTAGCCTGCCATCTAGCATGCATTTTCTTAGATACATCATGTTTAAAATCTTTATTAAACATATACTTTGTCGCTTGACAATCAGTTCTAATTATAAATTTTTGATTAAATAAATCATCTTGAAATTTCAAAACACATTTAACTATGGCAAGTATTTCTTTTGCCACAGTAGCATAATTTTTCTGACTATTAGTCCATTTTCCTGAATGATATCTTACTGATTTTTCTTTTTTATCATCAGGACAAATCTGTTTTAATATACCTCCATATCCTATATCAGAGGCATCTGTCTCTACTATTTTAATCCATTGAGGATTTGCTAATGTTAAGCATGACAGTGATTTAACTTTTCCTTTTATCTTTTGAACTGTTTTAGTATGTTCATTCATCCAAGGTTTAGGTTTATTCTTTAACCAATCATAATAAAATAACCGTATCATATGCTAAATTTTTATAATATGAAAGAATATAATTAAGACTTCCTAAAAATCTTTGTAATTGTGTTTTATCCTTAATTTCATCAGGAAATTTAGAAGCAAAATCTATACTTCTATCTATAGGAATAATTTTTACTTTTTCAATATTATGTCCTAAAAATCTAATATTAGTTTGAAATAACATCATCTTAGATTGTGATATTACAAAACCATTATTTTTTATAATTTTCTTAAATATATCGAAATGATTAAAATGTGATTGTATACCTTTTGAGAATACCAAAATATCATCTATATAAATAATTATAAAATTACTATAAGGAATAAAAACATCATTCATAATCTTCTGGAATTCAGAAGGTGCATTCTTTAATCCAAAAGGCATCACTTTCCATTCATAGTGTCCTATGGAAACATTAAAAGCAGTTTTATATTGATATGATTCTTTTATTTGAATATGCCAATATCCTGATTTTAAATCAAATTTAGAAAATATTAATGTATCATATAATCTATCTAATAAGTCTTTTTTATTAGGAATAAGATGTCTTATCCATTTTAAGACTTTATTAAGGGTTTATAATTTATAACTAATCTAGGTCTGCCTCTTTCTATTTTACTATGTTTATTAACATAGAATCCCGTACATGACCAAGGTGATTCAGAATTTCTTATTAATCCTTTTTCTAATAATATGCCGATTTCTTTCTTACATAGGTCTAAATATTCAGCATTCATTTGACATGGTCTGACTTTTGTTTTTATCATAGTTTTTTCATCAAAATCTTCTTCATAAGGAAGACTAATAACATATTTTTTCCTTGCCCAAAAAGCATTAGGATGTTCATTACAAATTTCAGTAGAGAAAGTACCATAAACACTTTTTATTTTTTCTTGCAATTTAAAATTGGTTTTCAAATTGTCTTCTATAGAAAAAGAGTTAATTTCAAATTTTAAGAAATTTATTTGATTATTTTTCCTATTAATTAAATCTTTTAATTCATTTATAAATCTAGTATTTGGTTCAGTTATAAACTGAAAACTTACAATATTTTTATCACATGTTCCTATAATCTTATCAGTGTCAATATGTTTTGTCTGAAATATCTTTTTTATAAAAGAAGTTCCCCGTATTATCTGACTAGTAATATTTTTTGCTATTAAAAAGCTTTCACGTATGCAGACTTTATTATTGCAAATATATCCTTTAGATAATTTATAATTTATATCTAAGGCTTTACCTCCTGCATGTTTAACAATATGAGTTGTTTTTTCAAAATACTTAGTAGGGATTATTCCCTCTTGTATAACACTAACATCGGCTCCACTATCAATAAGAGCTACCAATTCTATTTTAAAAGAATGATCTATTAATAGTTTTATAGTAACATGAAATTTAAAAGAGGATAATAAATTTAATGATCCTAGGAAATTTTCATTTATTTTCTTTAAAATTTTTATTTCATTCTTAAGATTATTAATTTCTTTTCCCACATCATCTGTAGTTGTAGGGAATTTTTCTATACTACCTTTTCTATTTTTCAATATTTCATATACTTTAGTCATTGTATATGGACTTTGATTTTCTTCAATATTTTCTATTTTATTATTATTTTGACTCGATTTTGGAATATTATCCATCTGTTCTATTATTCTAAATCTTAATTCTTGATCTTTGATAGATTTTAGAAATTCTAAAATTGTATTATTATTTAACTTCTAAATCCAAATCTTGAAATTGTGATAGAATTTTATAATATTCTTCATCTTCAATATCAGTATCTTTTTGTTCTATATTATTACAATTGCATTCATTTTCACTTTTAGAACTATTAGTCTCTTCATTTTCATACATCTCTGACTCAGATTCTGAATTCACTATATTTAACAATTCTTCTTTTATTTTTTCATCTATTTCTAAACTATTAATTTTCTTTTTCATTTTGCATTTATTAGCAAAATGTCCTTTCTGTTTACATTTATAACATGTAATATTATTCATGTCTTTCTTTTTATGTCGTTCATTTTTCTAAACTCTTTTTTATTTTTCTTTTCTTCAGAATATTTTCTTCTTTTATATTTAGGATATGTTTTATAATTCTTTTCCTATTTTATTATTTTATCTTAGGATGGTATATTCATCCCAAACCGACTACAAAATTGTCCTAATTGACGTCTTTCATTTAGTCTTTGACTTTTAAATTGTTGATTTAATTTTATTTCATTGCATAAGGCTAAACCTTCTTGTATGCAAATTCTCCTATTAATTTTCCGTAAGTATAAATTTCATAAGGAATATTCATTCTATCCTTTCTTAAAACTTTTCTTATTCTTTCCGCAAATAAATATGATAGGCCATCTATAAATTTAGACTTCCAATGATTACTATTACTATCATTTAATTCCATAACTCTATTAAGGAATGCATCTTTGTACCACCTAAAATCTGAAAGTGTTTTACAGCTCAGATTCTGTAATAAAGTGCGAATATTTTTAGCATTATCAGAAATTCTACACGTAAAATGTTCTAGGAAAGTAACTATTAATGTATAAACTGCATTTTCAATTGGTTGTGAATGTGATTCTTCTATTTTCACTGTTTCAAAATTTCTTCTTTATTCTGGGGGTTAAATAATTATCCCACCAATCTTTAAGTTGGCCTGCAAATCCAGAAACTATCTAAGAGTTGTAATAAGATAAAACAAATAAAATGGTCATAGAACTCTTAGAAATGTACATGATCACTTATCTAAGAGTTGTAAAAAGATTAACAAATAAAATGGCCATACAACTCTTAGAAATGTTCATGATCTCTTATCTAAGAGTTATAATAAGATAAAACAAAAGAAATAGCTATACGACTCTTATAAATGTTCATGATATCTTATCATAGAGTTATAATAAGATAAATAGATAAAATGGCCATATAACTCTTAGAAACATTGATGCTATCTTATCTAAGAGTTGTAATAAGATAAAACAAATAAAATGGCCATACAACCCTTAAAAATGTTCAAGATTACTTATCAAAGAGTCGTACTAAGATAAAACAAATAAAATGGTCAAACAACTCTTAGAAATGTTTGTGACCTCTTATCTAAGTGTTGTAATAAGATAAAACAAATAAAATGGCCATACAACTTTTACAATTGTTCGTAATCACTTATCTAAGAGTTGTGATAATAAAAAAAAAAAAAATGGCCATACAACTCTTTGAAATGTTCAGTATCTCTTATCATAGAGTTATAACAAGATAAACAAATAAAATGGCCATAGAACTCTTAGAAATGTTCATGTTCTCTCATCTATGAGTTGTAATAAGATAAAAACAAGTAAAATAGCCATACAACGCTTAAAAATGTTCATGATCACTTATCTAACATTTGTACTAAGATAAAATAAATAAAATGGCCATACAACTCTTAGAAATATTCATGATCTCCTATCTAAGAGTTGTAATAAGATATAACAAATAAAATGGTCATACAACTCTTAGAAATGTCTAGGATCTCATTTGTAAGAGTTATAATAAGAAAAAACAAATAAAATGGCCATACAATTCTTAGAAATGGTCAAGATCTTTTATCTGAGAGTTGTAATACGATAAATGTGACCATACTACTTTTAGAAATGTTTATGATCTCTTATCTAAGAGTTGTAATAAGATAAAATAAATAAAATGGCCATACAAATCTTAGAAATGTTCATGATCTCTTATCTAAAAGTTGTAATAATATAAAATAAATAAAACAGTTATACAACTCTTTGAAATGTTCACGATCTCTTATCACAGAGTTATAATAAGAGAAAAGAAATAAAATGGCCATATAACTCTTTGAAAGGTTCATGCTCTCTTATCTAAGAGTTATAATAATATAAAAAAAATAAAATGGCCATACAACTCTTAAAAATGTTCAAGTTTACTTATCAAAGAGTTGTACTAAGATAAAACAAATAAAATGACCATATAACTCTTAGAAATGTTTGAGATCTCTTATCTAAGTGTTGTAATAAGATAAAACAAATAAATGGACATAAAACTCTTACAATTGTTCGTAATCATTTATCTAACAGTTGTAATAATATAAAATAAATAAATTGGCCACACAATTCTTTGAAATGTCAGTATCTCTATGATTACAGATATAATAAGATAAATAAATAAAATGGCCATATAACTCTTAGAAATGTTCATGTTCTCTTATCTAAGAGTTGTAATAAGATAAAACAAGTAAAATAGCCATACAACGCTTAAAAATGTTCATGATCACTTATCTAAGAGTTGTAATAAGATAAAATAAATAAAATGGCCATACAACTCTTAGAAATATTCATGATTTCCTATGTTAGAGTTGTAATAAGATCTAACTGTTAGTTTTGAATACAGAAAAGCTATGCCTTGTATCAAAAACTAATATCCACAGATGACATATCATTTTGTTTCAGTATAAATCTGTTCCTTTATATCATAGAACTAGATAACGGGGTGTCGACAAACACAGTAGATACCGTTATTGGTTAAAATATTGATATATAAAAAGTATGCTCGTAACCGAGATAGTCTGAACATACTATCGGTATAGGTTATTGTGTGGTTTGGAAATTGGTTTATCTAGACTAGTTTAAATCACACAGATATGCCCGGGGCATATTGAGCACGACCAGTTTGGATAGAATTGAATTGTACTGATCGGTGTAGTCAATTCGGTCCTAGTATTCCGTCTCTCAATCCCGAGATTGGGACGGGTGTGAGGGTTGGGTGTCGTATGCTTTGATTTGCCAAAGAGTGAGGTCAATTGAGGACAATACCTCGGTAAGTTGGGTATGCGGTGTTTAGCTTCTTGCGTGTCGTTGCTAGTCGGAGGAATCCATGTACCGGTTCGCCGGGTTGATGGTGATCCCGAGATGAGCTCGTAAGGTTATTATACTAAACCTGGCCAATGAACTTTATGTTCGGTATAATAAAAGGTCGAGTGGTACTAATCTGGAAAACCAAGAAGTCGGTGAATTAATTTGTCAGTAAATTGATAAATCGACGAGCACTAGATCTTTAATGTGGGGAGATAGAAGAAATAATAATGGCGCGATGTAAAGTCATTTTCGAGTGGTAGTTCCATAATTGGTCCGTTAGTGGTACGACCGATTATGCGTTTGACTAATCGACAAGGTAAATTAATTAATCCGAAGGGTTTAATTAATATTTAATCGACAAAGTGAATTTAGAAATTAATTCAATTTTGAATTAATTAATTCTAAGGGTTCGATTAAATTAAATTAACAAAGTGGATTAAATAAATTAATTTAAAAGGGTCGATTGGAGTTGATTAGTCGGGAAGACTTAGCGGTCAACGAAAGTCAAATTTTAAGGCCTAACTCGAGAGCCCATTAGGTCTCCTTAGAAGCTCCTATAAATACAACATTTTGGGCAGCAAGAAAACCCTAAGAAGAAACTTGGCAGTCAAGTTTTGGCTAGAAAGAGAAAGTTTGGTCTAGAGAGAGAACGTGTCTTCCTCGTCAAGTTTTCTCTCGAAGTCGACCAAGATAACTTTCTTCTTCGATAAGGAACTCAGCCCACTCGATTTTAGGGCAATGAAATTATTTTTCCAGCAAGAGCCGCTGGGTTTTCCTCCAGGATTTTCCTTGCGCAGCCGAGCAGTACCCTCAGTCCGGTGAAGTGCAGTAGCGCATTTCTTCAGCCTGGCAGTTTTCAGTTGCGCAGCACTACAGTCTGGCGATATTACTGCTCAAGTCTTGGGGTGCTGATCCGGTGGCTGCTTTGCGTTGATCTCTTCGATTGTTGGTGATCCGCGAAGCCCATCGTGCAGATCGTGGCCAAGCTTAGTAGTTCTTCTCGCCGGCAGTCCGATAATATTGTAAGGAAAATCTGGTGGCTGCTGTGTTTTAAGCTCCGGGCAGCTCCAATTTGAAAAAGAAAATTCTGGGCAGCTTCAATTTTGATAAAAAAAATTCTGGGCAGCTATAATTTTGAGAAAAAATTCTGGGCAGCCTTAATTTGAGTTTCTTGAGAAGCAAGTTTCTTGGGTTTTCAATCGTATTGCCGTGGGTAACTCCGTAGACGATAGCCCACACTATCTCGGAGTTCGTATTGGAGAATTCTTCGGATTTCTTGTGGAAATTGCGCTAAAGAATTGGGTTTTCTTTTAGGCAAGGGACTTCGCTACAAAAGGTATAATCTTTAAATTCCACTTTTATTAAAGATTTAATTTTTTGTGTCCCGATTAATAAATTAAATAAGTATAAGCTTAGATCCGTTCATGGGTAAACTAATTTGAGCCTGAGCTTGGTCGAAAGCTTCCGATTCTGGAATGCATAGCACGAAAGTGAGGTTTTCGATTTAGCCCGGGCTTGTTCAGTTTTCCTTCAAATTGGTATCAAAGCGATGGTTTCGGTCTTATACTTGTTTGATTTATTACACGGCTTTATTTTGGCATAATTATTTTTTGTCGAAATGTATAAACAGGTGGTTATTGGTTTCCCGGCTATTATGGTAGAAATTTAATTTTCATTCATAAACCCCGGGACATGTCCGGACTCGTTTTATTTTTGAATGGAAATTTCTGTAATAGTAATAACCACGAGCTGGAAGCCGTGTAGGATTAGAAAAATCTTGTAGTAGGATTTGATCTAATCATGTCGTCTTTAAATTCCTAGAAAACGCCTTTGTATATAGGAATTTTTGTACTATGACGAAGACGTTATTTTGGGTAACTTATATTCGCGGGTTTTGGTTTATTGTAATTTTGGGTGATTCCTAATTACGGAATAAACCGAGAAAACCCGGGCGAATCGAGAGGAATCCAAATAACGAGTGGGAGCGACACGACGGGAAGTGTCACCGAGGCGTCAAGGAATCAACGATAGAGAAGGCCATAATAGTCGGGAAATTTTATTTAATTTCCCGTATTTATGATTTTTTCGTTGATTGTGTTATTTTCTTTTTATTTTGCATGAACGAAATTCAAACCAAAAGTTTTTTCAAAAGGTAATGTGTAATTAACTAAGGTAGATTATTCGCATATTAAAACTCCAACGGTTTTATGGGTGCGAATATCCATAGTTAAGATATTGCATGTTAAAATGTAAAAATCCTCAAACTTAATTACATTCGCAAGTTTTGGTTTAATCGTAATGTTGGGTGATTCCTAATTACGTGGGTTTTGGTTTATCGTAATTTTGGGTGATTCCTAATTACGTAGAAAACCGAGAAAACCCGGATTTTGGTTTATCGTAATTTTTGGGTGATTCCTAATGACGTAGAAAACCGAAATGGAAAATCGAGAAAACTAGGGAGAATTGAAATTATTTTAAAAATCTAAGTGGGAGCGGGTTTGTTAATAGCCCCATGGCCTCCATTACGAGTTCATTGGTGATGTGGTTAAACGGCTTCCCTACGGATGAGTTTTTAATCACAGATATCGCTGGAATGAATTTCTAAAGGGATGACTATAGTGCGTTTAATTGGGAAAAGTTGCGACACCCTCGCTAACCGAGGCGCATTAGTACCCTAAGTAACAAACTTAGAAGTCACGTAATGGCATACACTTAGTGTACTGTTTATAGTATCCCTCCCACGAGGTAACGCTATTTACGTGTACGGCTAAAATTATCGACTATTAATTTCATTGATCATAAGATCGTTGGTCAGATAATGAGATTAATGGACTTCGGTCCTTCTCGAACGAATGTGGGTTGGCGTAGATGTTCACCAAACGTGACCTGCGTTAATCCCGGTGGGAGAGATGTCGGTAGAAGATTATATTTCTTTTCTGAGGATTTTTCAATATTTTCAAAAAGTATACTGAGACATGTTTTTTCATTATTTTCAGTTGATATGTCGTTCAACCCGCTAGCTGTCATTTTGAACCAAAACAAACTCACCGGTCCTAATTACATTGATTGAAAACGAAATCTGGACATTGTCCTAACCACTGAGGGTTATAAGTACGTGCTCACTGAGGAGTGCCCCCCTAAGCCCAGTGAGGATGCCACACCTGAGCAGCGAGAGCCATATACGAGGTGGCAGAAAGCTGATGAGATGACCAGGTGCTACATCTTGGCTTCCATGTCGAGTGTACTGCAGCACCAGCATCAGTTGATGACCTCAGCTTAGGATATGATGCTCAACCTCAGGGAGATGTTTGGACATCGGGCAGGGCAGCCAGGCAGTCAGCTATGAGGAAACTCATGAATGCCAGGATGGCTGAGGGCACTTCAGTGAGAGATCACGTGCTGGAGATGATTGGTTGCATCAATGAGATTGAGGTATTGGGAGGTGATATTGATGGGGAAACCCAGGTCGATATCATCCTTCAGAGCTTGCCTCCCAGTTTTGAGCAGTTTCGATTGAACTATAATATGGGGAATCTCTCATATTCACTTTCTGAGCTCATGACTGCATTGGTGTCTGCTGAGAGCCTCTTCGCTGAGAAGAAGCAAGCCTTGGCTACTGTTGGTCCCTCAGGTTCCTCTGCTGGGCCCAAAGCCAGGAAGCAAAAGAGGGAGAGAGGCCAGAAAGCAGGAACCAGTCATCGACCCAAGGCAGGCATTGCCAAGAAGCAGAAGCCGAGTGGCAAATGCTTTAGATGTGGCAAAGCGGGACATTGGAAGAAGGACTGCCCAAAGCCTCGAGGTATGTGTAAATTCTCCCTAGTCACGGAGACGTGTTTAGCGGCGATTCCCACGGATACTTGGTGTGTGGATTCAGGAGCCACTGATCACGTTTGTAATTCTTTGCAGGGGTTCCAAGTGACCCGGCTGCTTAGAGAGGGAGAGTTGCAGGTCTACCTTGGGGATACTACCAAAGTTTCTGTGGCTGCAGTGGGAGTGATTAGTCTTTATTTTTTAGACTCTATTTTATATTTAAAGGATTGTCTTTATGTACCTAGTTTTCGAAACAACTTGCTTTCAGTTTCGAAACTTGTTTTGGATGGTTATAAGTGTGTATTTTCTGACGGTTCGGTTTTTATAAGAAAATGCCAGAAACTTATATGTTCCGGTACATTGGTTGACAATTTTTTTTTAATCAAGACTTACTCCCCAGTTATGCAAAACACAGAAACTAGTAACTCATCATCGAATCATAATAAGAGAAAGGAATCTTCCCCTTTGAATCAGACTTTTCTTTGGCACCTGAGACTAGGTCATATCAATCTTAGTAGGATTCAAAGGTTGGTCAAGAGTGGGTCTTTGGACTTATTAGATATTGACAGCTATTCGACCTGTGAGTCCTGCTTGGAGGGTAAAATGACCAAGAGGCTTTTTAAGGCGAAGGGGTATAGGGCCAAGGAGGTTTTAGAGTTGATTCATTCTGACGTGTGTGGACCTATGTAAGTTCAGACTAGAGGTGGTGAATACCTCTCTAGTGAATTTAGGACCTATTTGTCAGAGGAGGGTATTCAGACCCAGTTGTCTGCACCTGGCACACCCCAGCAGAATGGTGTGGCAGAGAGAAGGAACAGGTCTCTTATAGAGATGGTTAGATCGATGATGAGTTACAGTGAGTTGCCTACCTCACTTTGGGGTTATGCCTTGGATACAGCGTGTTTTATCCTCAACCTTGTGCCATCTAAGTCTGTGCCTACGACCCCAGTAGAGTTGTGGAGTGGGCGAAAGCCTAGTCTGAGACATCTCAGGATTTGGGGTTGTCCAGCACATGTGCTCGAGGCAGATGCAGGCAAGTTAGAGGCGAGATCTAAGGTGATGCTGTTTATAGGCTACCCCAAAGGAACGAGAGGTGGTTTATTTTATAGTCCTCAGGATCAGAAGGTGGTGGTCAGCACTAATACCAGATTTCTTGAGGAGGACTATATTTTAGATCACAAGTCAAGCAGCAAGGTAGTATTGGAAGAGCTTAGAAGTCAGTCCACTATTCCAGATGCACACGTACAGGAAGACACACCACAAGAGACTGCACACACTATCACAGATGATACTCTTGCACAGGCTGCGTCTCGTCGTAGTGGGAGGGCTGTGAGACAGCCTGAGAGGTACATGGGTTTGGGTGAGTCTTCGGACTTTATCCCTGGTGCTCATGAACCAGACCCAGTTAACTACAATGAGGTTCTTCAGGATAGAGATGCAAGCATCCAGATCTGGGAACATCCGTTTTGACGAGGTTATCCAGTCTTATGGATTCACTCGGTGTCCGGATGAGCAGTGTGTTTATCGCAGGTGTGATGGTGAAATGGTGGTGTTCCTTGTACTTTACATAGATGACATTCTTCTTATTGGCAACAGTAAGAAGGTGTTGTCAGACGTAAAGGCATGGCTGTCCAGGCAATTCGATATGAAGGATTTGGGAGAGGCTGGACATATCCTTAGGATCAAGATTATTCGAGATTGTAGGAGATGTTCTCTGACTCTCCCTCAGGCATCCTACATAGACACGATTCTGGCCCGTTTTGACATGCAGAACTCCAAGAAGGGTTCATTACCTTTCAGGCATGGGGTGCATTTGTCTAAGGAGCAGTGTCCTAAGACTGCTGAGGAGATAGATGCCATGAAGGCGGTACCCTATGCTTCTGCAATGGGTAGCCTCATGTATGCTATGTTGTGCACGAGGCCTGATATTTGCTTTGCCGTTGGCATGGTTAGCAGATATCAAAGTAACCCTGGGAAGGCTCACTGGGAGGCAATAAAATGCATTCTCAAGTACTTGCGCAGGACGAGAGATTATGTCCTAGTTTATAGAGCGCAGGAGCTTGTACCATTGGGTTACACAGATTCGTACTTTCAAGGTGATTTGGATAGGAGTAAGTCTACCTCTGGGTTTGTGTTTACTCTAGGAGGTGGAGCCATAGTATGGAAGAGTGTCAAGCAGAAATGCGTGGCGGACTCTACCATGGAGGCCGAGTATGTTGCCGCTTCAGAGGCAGCGAAAGAGGATGTGTGGCTCAGGAACTTCCGGATGGACTTAGATGTGGTTCCTGAGTTGCCTAGGTCTATCACAGTTTATTGTGATAACAATAGTACAGTTGCTAACTCGAGGGAACCACGAGCTCATAAGGCGAGTAAACACATAGAGCGCAAGTACCACCTGATACTAGAGATCGTAAAGAGGGGAGACGTGACCGTGGCCAAGATAGTATCAGATGACAACCATGCAGATCCTTTCACCAAGCCATTGACCCCAAAGGTCTTTGAGAGGCATGTGGAGGGCATGGGAGTCAGATTCTTGAGAGAGCCATGTGAGTGAGCTTAAAGGTGTTCTGGAGATTTCATTATGACAGCAGTGTAGTAGCGGGTTGGATAGTTTTTGTACTTCTTAGCATAGCTTTAAGTATTAGTGGGAGATTGTTAGTTTAGAATACAGAAAAGCTATGGCTTGTATCAAAAACTAATATCCACAGATGACATATCATTTTGTTTCAGTATAAATCTGTTCCTTTATATCATAGAACTAGATAACGGGGTGTCGACAAACACAGTAGATACCGTTATTGGTTAAAGTATTGATATATAAAAAGTATGCTCGTAACCGAGATAGTCTGAACATACTATCGGTATAGGTTATTGTGTGGTTTGGAAATTGGTTTATCTAGACTAGTTTAAATCACACAGATATGCCCGGGGCATATTGAGCACGACCAGTTTGGATAGAATTGACTTGTACTGATCGGCGTAGTCAATTCGGTCCTAGTATTCCGTCTCTCAATCCCGAGATTGGGACGGGCGTGACGGTTGGGTGTCGTATGCTTTGATTTGCCAAAGAGTGAGGTCAATTGAGGCCAATACCTCGGTAAGTTGGGTATGCGGTGTTTAGCTTCTTGCGTGCCGTTGCTAGTCGGAGGAATCCACGTACCGGTTCGCCGGGTTGATGGTGATCCCGAGATGAGCTCGTAAGGTTATTATACTAAACCTGGCCAGTGAACTTTATGTTCGGTATAATAAAAGGTCGAGTGGTACTAATCTCGGAAACCAAGAAGTCGGTGAATTAATTTGTCAGTAAATTGATAAATCGACGAGCACTAGATCTTTAATGTGGGGAGATAGAAGAAATAATAATGGCGTGATGTAAAGTCATTTTCGAGTGGTAGTTCCATAATTGGTCCGTTAGTGGTACGACCGATTATGCGTTTGACTAATCGACAAGGTAAATTAATTAATCCGAAGGGTTTAATTAATATTTAATCGACAATGTGAATTTAGAAATTAATTCGATTTTGAATTAATTAATTCTAAGGGTTCGATTAAATTAAATTAACAAAGTGGATTAAATAAATTAATTTAAAAGGGTCGATTGGAGTTGATTAGTCGGGAAGATTTAGCGGTCAACGAAAGTCAAATTTTAAGGCCTAACTCGAGAGCCCATTAGGTCTCCTTAGAAGCTCCTATAAATACAACATTTTGGGCAGCAAGAAAACCCTAAGAAGAAACTTGGCAGTCAAGTTTTGGCAAGAAAGAGAAAGTTTGGTCTAGAGAGAGAACGTGTCTTCCTCGTCAAGTTTTCTCTCGAAGTCGACCAAGATAACTTTCTTCTTCGACAAGGAACTCAGCCCACTCGATTTTAGGGCAATCAAATTATTTTTCCAGCAAGAGCCGCTGGGTTTTCCTCCAGGATTTTCCTTGCGCAGCCGAGCAGTACCCTCAGTCCGGTGAAGTGCAGTAGCGCATTTCTTCAGCCCTGCAGTTTTCAGTTGCGCAGCACTGCAGTCTGGCGATATTACTGCTCAAGTCTTGGGGTGCTGATCCGGTGGCTGCTTTGCGTTGATCTCTTCGATTGTTGGTGATCCGCGAAGCCCATCGTGCAGATCGTGGCCAAGCATAGTAGTTATTCTCGCCGGCAGTCCGATAATATTGTAAGGAAAATCCGGTGGCTGCTGTGTTTTAAGCTCCGGGCAGCTCCAATTTGAAAAAGAAAATTCTGGGCAGCTTCAATTTTGATAAAAAAAATTCTGGGCAGCTATAATTTTGAGAAAAAAATTCTGGGCAGCCTTAATTTGAGTTTCTTGAGAAGCAAGTTTCTTGGATTTTCAATCGTATTGCCGTGGGTAACTCCGTAGACGATAGCCCACACTATCTCGGAGTTCGTATTGGAGAATTCTTCGGATTTCTTGTGGAAATTGCGCTAAAGAATTGGGTTTTCTTTTAGGCAAGGGACTTCACTACAAAAGGTATAATCTTTAAATTCCGCTTTTATTAAAGATTTAATTTTTTGTGTCCCGATTAATAAATTAAATAAGTATAAGCCTAGATCCGTTCATGGGTAAACTAATTTGAGCCTGAGCTTGGTCGAAAGCTTCCGATTTTGGAATGCACAGCACGAAAGTGAGGTTTTCGATTTAGCCCGGGCTTGTTCAGTTTTCCTTCACTAACAAATAAAATGGCCATACAACTCTTAGAAATATGTATGGCCTCGTATCTAAGAGTTGTAATAAGATACACAAATAAAATGGCCATACAACTCTTAAAAATGTTCATGCTCTCTTATCTAAGAGTTATAAGAATATAACAAAAATAAAATGGCCATACAACTCTTAAAAATGTTCAAGATTACTTATCAAAGAGTTGTACTAAGATAAAACAAATGAAATGGCCATACAACTCTTAGAAATATTTGTGATCTCTTATCTAAGTGTTGTAATAAGATAAAACAAATGAAATGGCCATACAACTCTTAGAAATGTTTGTGATCTCTTATCTGAGTGTTGTAATAAGATAAAACAATTAAAATGGCCATACAACTCTTACAATTGTTCGTAATCACTTATCTAAGAGTTGTAATAATAAAAAATAAAAAAAATGGCCATACAACTCTTTAAAATGTTCAGTATCTCTTCTCAAAGAATTATAATAAGATAAACAAATAAAATGGCCATAGAACTCTTAGAAATGTTCCTGTTCTCTTATCTAAGAGTTGTAATAAGATAAAACAAGTAAAATAGCCATACAACGCTTAAAAATGTTCATTATCACTTATCTAAAAGTTGTAATAAGATAAAATAAATAAAATGGTCATACAACTCTTAGAAATATTCATGATCTCCTATTTAAGAGTTGTAATAAGATATAGCAAATAAAATGGCCATACAACTCTTAGAAATATTTATGGCCTCTTATCTAAGAGTTGTAATAAGATAAACAAATAAAATGGCCATACAAATCTTATGAATGTTCATGCTCTCTTATCTAAGAGTTATAATAATATAACAAAAAAAAAAAATGGCCATACAACTCATAAAAATGTTCAAGATTATTTATCAAAGAGTTGTACTAAGATAAAACAAATGAAATGGTCATACAACTCTTAGAAATGTTTGTGATCTCTTATCTAAGTAGAGTTGTAATAAGATAAAACAAATAAAATGGCCATACAAGTCTTACAATTGTTCGTAATCACATATCTAAGAATAGTAATAAGATAAAACAAAGAAAATGGCCATAGAACTCTTAGAAATGTACATGATCACTTATCTAAGTGTTGTAATAAGATTAACAAATAAAATGGCCATACAACTCTTAGAAATGTTCATGATCTCTTATCTAAGTGTTGTAATAAGATAAAAAAAATAAAATGGCTATACAACACTTAGAAATATTCATGATCTCCTATTTAAGATTTGTAATAAGATAAACAAATAAAATGGCCATAGAACTCTTAGAAATGTTCATGATCTCTTATCTAAGTAGTGTTGTAATAAGATAAAACAAATAAAATGGCCATACAACTCTTAGATATGTTTGTGATCTCTTATCTAAGTGTTGTAATAAGATAAAACAAATAAAATGGTCATACAACTCTTACAATTGTTCGTAATCACTTATCTAAGAGTAGTAATAAGATAAAACAAATAAAATGGCCATACAACTCTTAAAAATGTTCATGATCACTTATCTAAGAGTTGTAATAAGATTTACAAATAAAATGGCCATACAACTCTTAGAAATGTTCATGATCTCTTATCTAAGGGTTATAATAAGATAAAACAAAAGAAATAGCTATACAACTCTTATAAATGTTCATGATATCATATCATAGAGTTATAATAAGATAAATAGATAAAATGGCCATATAACTCATAGAAACGTTCATGCTATCTTATCTAAGAGTTGTAATAAGATAAAACAAATAAAATGTCCATACAACTCTTAAAAATGTTCATGATCACTTATCTAAGAGTTATAATAAGATAAAAACAAATAAAATAACCATACGACTCTTAATAATATTAAGAGCGGTAATAATATAAAACAAAGAAAATTGCCGTACAACTCTTAGAAATGTTCACGATCTCTTATCTAACAGTTGTAACAAGGTAAAACAAATAAAATGGCCATCCAACTTTTAGAAATGTTAATGAGCTCTTATCTAAGAGTGGTAATAAGATAAAACAAATAAAATGGCCATACAAATCTTAGAAATGTTCATGATCACTTATCTAAGAGTTGTAATAAGATTAACAAATAAAATGGCCATACAACTCTTAGAAATGTTAATGATATCTTATCTAAGAGCTATAATAAGATAAAACAAAAGAAAGAGCTATACAACTCTTATAAATGTTCATGATATCATATCATAGAGTTATAATAAGATAAATAGATAAAATGGCCATATAACTCATAGAAACGTTCATGCTATCTTATCTAAGAGTTGTAATAAGATAAAACAAATAAAATGTCCATACAACTCTTAAAAATGTTCATGATCACTTATCTAAGAGTTATAATAAGATAAAAACAAATAAAATAACCATACGACTCTTAATAATATTAAGAGCGGTAATAATATAAAACAAAGAAAATTGCCGTACAACTCTTAGAAATGTTCATGATCTCTTATCTAACAGTTGTAACAAGGTAAAACAAATAAAATGGCCATCCAACTTTTAGAAATGTTAATTAGCTCTTATCTAAGAGTGGTAATAAGATAAAACAAATAAAATGGCCATACAAATCTTAGAAATGTTCATGATCACTTATCTAAGAGTTGTAATAAGATTAACAAATAAAATGGCCATACAACTCTTAGAAATGTTAATGATATCTTATCTAAGAGCTATAATAAGATAAAACAAAAGAAATAGCTATACAACTCTTATAAATGTTCATGATATCTTATCATAGAGTTATAATAAGATAAATAGATAAAATGGCCATATAACTCTTAGAAACGTTCATGCTATCTTATCCAAGAGTTGTAATAAGATAAAACAAATAAAATGTCCATACAACTCTTAAAAATGTTCATGATCACTTATCTAAGAGTTATAATAAGATAAAACATATAAAATAACAATACGACTCTTAATAATATTAAGAGCGGTAATAATATAAAACAAAGAAAATTGCCGTACAACTCTTAGAAATGTTCACGATCTCTTATCTAACTGTTGTAACAAGGTAAATTAAATAAAATGGCCATACAACTTTTACAAATGTTAATGAGCTCTTATCTAAGAGTGGTAATAAGATAAAACAAATAAAATGGCCATAGAACTCTTAGAAATGTTCATGATCTCTTATCTAAGAGTTGTAATAAGATAAAACAAATAAAATGGCCAAACAACTCTTTAAAATGGTCACGGTCACTTATCAAAGAGTTGTAATAAGATAAATAAATAAAATGTCACTACAACTCTTAGAATTGTTCATGATCACTTATCTAAGAGTTGTAATATGATAAAATAAATAAAATGTCCATACAACTCTTAGAAATGTTCATGATCACTAAGCTAAGAGTTGTTATAAAATAAAATAAATAAAATTGCATAAAACTCTTTGAAATGTATAGGATCTCATTTGTAAGAGTTATAATAAGAAAAAACAAAAAAAATGGCCATACAATTCTTAGAAATGGTCATGATCTTTTATCTGAGAGTTGTACTAAGATAAATGGCCATACAACTTTTAGAAATTTTTATGATCTCTTATCTAAGAGTTGTAATAAGATAAAACAAATAAAATGGTCATACAACTCTTTAAAATGGTCATGATCTCTTACCTAAATGTTGTAATAATATAAAATAAATAAAATAGTTATACAACTCTTTGAAATGTTCACAATCTCTTATCATAGAGTTATAATAAGAGAAAAGTAATAAAATGGCCATTTAACTCTTTGAAATGTTCATGCTCTCTTATCTAAGAGTTATAATAATATAACAAAAATAAATTCGCGATACCACTAAAATGTTCAATTTTACTTATCAAAGAGTTGTACTAAGATAAAACAAATAAAATGGCCATACAACTCTTATAAATGTTTGTGATCACTTATTTAAGTGTTGTAATAAGATAAAACAAATAAAATGGCCATACAACTCTTACAATTGTTCGTAATCACTTATCTAAGAGTTGTAATAATATAAAATAAATAAAATGGCCATACAATTCTTTGAAATGTTCAATATCTCTTATCATAGAATTGTAATAAGATAAACAAATAAAATGGCCATAAAACTCTTTGAAATGTTCCTGTTCTCTTATCTAAGGGTTGTAAAAAGATAAAACAAGTAAAATAGCCATACAACGCTTAAAAATGTTCATGATCACTTATCTAAGAGTTGTAATAAGATAAAATAAATAAAATGGCCACACAACTCTTAGAAATATTCATGATCTCCTATGTAAGAGATGTAATAAGATATAACAAATAAAATGGCCATACAACTCTTAGAAATATTTATGGCGTCTTATCTCAGAATAGTAATAAGATAAAACAAATAAAATGACCATAGAACTCTTAGAAATGTTCATGATCACTTATCTAAGAGTTGTAATAAGATAAAACAAATAAAATGGCCATACAGCTCTTAGAAATGTTCATGATCTCTTATCTACGAGTTATAATAAGATAAAACAAAAGAAATAGCTACACAACTCTTATAAATGTTCATGATATCTTATCATAGAGTTATAATAAGATAAATAGATAAAATGCCATATAACTCTTAGAAACGTTTATGCTATCTTATCTAAGAGTTGTAATAAGATAAAACAAATAAAATGGCCATACAACACTTAAAAATGTTCAAGATTACTTATCAAGGAGTTGTACTAAGATAAAATAAATAAAATGGTCATACAACTCTTAGAAATGTTTGTGATCTCTTATCTAAGTGTTGTAATAAGATAAAACAAATAAAATGGCCATACTGAAGGAAAACTGAACAAGCCCGGGCTAAATCGAAAACCTCACTTTCGTGCTATGCATTCCAGAATCGGAAGCTTTCGACCAAGCTCAGGCTCAAATTAGTTTACCCATGAACGGATCTAGGCTTATACTTATTTAATTTATTAATCGGGACACAAAAAATTAAATCTTTAATTAAAGCGGAACTTAAAGATTATACCTTTTGTAGCGAAGTCCCTCGCCTAAAAGAAAACCCAATTCTTTAGCGCGAAATCCACAAGAAATCCGAAGAATTCTCCAATACACGCTCCGAGATAGTGTGGGCTATCGTCTACGGAGCTACCCACAGCAATTCGACTGAAAACCCAAGAAACTTGCTTCTCAAGAAACTCAAATTGAGGCTGCCCAGAATTTTTTTCTCAAAAATAAACTGCCCAGAATTTTTTTTAACAAAATTGAAGCTGCCCAGAATTTTCTTTCTCAAATTGAAGCTGCCCAGATTTTTTTTCTTTGAAAAATTGAAGCTGCCCTTTCCGCCGGACTTCACTCCACTAAGCTGCCAGTTTTCCGCTGCAATAATTCCTGCCGGAAGCTACCTTAAACCAGTCCCGATCTAGACAACTAAACCCACGGATCACTCCTCTAGGAAGATCGAACGTGGAGCTTGGTTGGTTCTGGGCACCAGTCCGCAGCAGCAACCGGACTTCACAGTCACGGCAGTAGCCGGACTTCACAACCAGGAAAACCCCGATACCAGCAGCTCAAAAGAAAAAAAACCGATCTGCAGCTATCTAAGGGAGTAATCCGACCAGCAGCTAGGTTTTTCTGGAAGAACAAGAAGACCGATCAGCACTGGGCTGTTCCTTCTAAAACTCCGATCAGCAGCTGAGTTTAAAAACTGTTCGGGCAAAAAAAACGGTGACTGTTTTTGTTGAAGAAAAGGACTGGGCTGCTAAATTAATTCATGGGCTGAGTTCCCTTTGGAAGAAGAAAGTTATCTTGGTCGACTTCGAGAGAAAACTTGACGAGGAAGACACGTTCTCTCTCTAGACCAAACTTTCTCTTTCTAGCCTAACTTGGCTGCCAAGTTTCATCTCTTAGGGTTTTCTTGCTGCCCAATATGTTGTATTTATAGGAGCTTCTAAGGAGACCTAATGGGCTCTCGAGTTAGGTCTTAAAATTTGACTTTCGTTGACCGCTAAGTCTTCCCGACTAATCAACTCCAATCGACCCTTTTAAATTAATTTATTTAATCCACTTTGTTAATTTAATTTAATCGAACCCTTAGAATTAATTAATTCAAAATAGAATTAATTTCTAAATTCACTTCGTCGATCAAATATTAATTAAACCCTTCGGAT
This sequence comes from Knoxia roxburghii, assembly GCA_030378225.1. Classification (NCBI taxonomy): domain Eukaryota; kingdom Viridiplantae; phylum Streptophyta; class Magnoliopsida; order Gentianales; family Rubiaceae; genus Knoxia; species Knoxia roxburghii. The sequence goes on along the minus strand of CM059416.1, from coordinate 28,622,553 downwards.
TAATTAATTTACCTTGTCGATTAGTCAAACGCATAATCGGTCGTACCACTAACGGACCAATTATGGAACTACCGCTCGAAAACGACTTTACATCGCGCCATTATTATTTCTTCTATCTCCCCACATTAAAGATCTAGTGCTCGTCGATTTATCAATTTACTGACAAATTAATTCACCGACTTCTTAGTTTCCGAGATTAGTACCACTCGACCTTTTATTATACTGAACATAAAGTTCACTGGCCAGGTTTAGTATAATAACCTTACGAGCTCATCTCGGGAGCACCATCAACCCGGCGAACCGGTACGTGGATTCCTCCGACTAGCAACGGCACGCAAGAAGCTAAACACCGCATACCCAACTTACCGAGGTATTGGCCTCAATTGACCTCACTCTTTGGCAAATCAAAGCATACGACACCCAACCCTCACGCCCGTCCCAATCTTGGGATTGAGAGACGGAATACTAGGACCGAATTGACTACGCCGATCAGTACAAGTCAATTCTATCCAAACTGGTCGTGCTCAATATGCCCCGGGCATATCTGTGTGATTTAAACTAGTCTAGATAAACCAATTTCCAAACCACACAATAACCTATACCGATAGTATGTTCAGACTATCTCGGTTACGAGCATGCTTTTTATATATCAATACTTTAACCAATAACGGTATCTACTGTGTTTGTCGACACCCCGTTATCTAGTTCTATGATATAAAGGAACAGATTTATACTGAAACAAAATGATATGTCATCTGTGGATATTAGTTTTTGATACAAGCCATAGCTTTTCTGTATTCAAAACTAACAATCTCCCACTAATACTCAAAGCTATGCTAAGAAGTACAAAAACTGTCCAACCCGCTATTACACTGCTGTCATAATGAAATCTCCAGAACACCTTTAAGCTCACTAACATGGCTCCCTCAAGAATCTGACTCCCATGCCCTCCACATGTCTCTCAAAGACCTTTAGGGTCAATGGCTTTGTGAAAGGATCTGCATGGTTGTCATCTGATACTATCTTGGCCACGGTCACGTCTCCCCTCTTTACGATCTCTCGTATCAGGTGGTACTTGCGCTCTATGTATTTACTCGCCTTATGAGCTCGTGGTTCCCTCGAGTTAGCAACTGCACTATGTTATCACAATAAACTGTGATAGACCTAGGCAACTCAGGAACCATATCTGAGTCCATCCGGAAGTTCCTGAGCCACACAGCCTCTTTCACTGCCTCTGAAGCGGCAACGTACTCGGCCTCCATGGTAGAGTCCGCCACGCATTTCTGCTTGACACTCTTCCATATTGTGGCTCCACCTCCTAGAGTAAACACAAACCCAGAGGTAGACTTACTCCTGTCCAAATCACCTTGAAAGCCCGAATCTGTGTAACCCAATGGTACAAGCTCCTGCGCTCTATAAACTAGTACACAATCTCTCGTCCTGCGCAAGTACTTGAGAATGCATTTTACTGCCTCCCAGTGAGCCTTCCCAGGGTTACTCTGATATCTGCTAACCATGCCAACGGCAAAGCAAATATCAGGCCTCGTGCACAACATAGCATACATGAGGCTACCCACTGCAGAAGCATAGGGTACCGCCTTCATGGCATCTATCTCCTCAGCAGTCTTAGGACACTGCTCCTTAGACAAATGCACTCCATGCCTGAAAGGTAGTGAACCCTTCTTGGAGTTCTGCATGTTAAAACGGGCCAGAATCGTGTCTATGTAGGATGCCTGAGAGAGAGTTAGAGAACGTCTCCTACAATCTTGAATAATCTTGATCCCAAGGATATGTCCAGCCTCTCCCAAATCCTTCATATCGAATTGCCTGAACAGCCATGCCTTTACGTCTGACAACACCTTCTTACTGTTGCCAATAAGAAGAATGTCATCTACGTAAAGTACGAGGAACACCACTATATCACCATCACGCCTGCTATAAACACACTGCTCATCCGGACACCGAGTGAATCCATAGGACTGGATAACCTCGTCAAAACGGATGTTCCAAGATCTGGATGCTTGCATCTCTATCCTGAAGAACCTCATTGTAGTTAACTGGGTCTGGTTCACGAGCACCAGGGATAAAGTCCAAAGACTCACCCAAACCCATGTACCTCTCGGGCTGTCTCACAGCCCTCCCACTACGACGAGGCGCAGCCTGTGTAAGAGCATCATCTGTGATAGTGTGTGCAGTCTCTTGTGGTGTGTCTTCCTGTACGTGTGCATCTGGAATAGTGGACTGACTTCTAAGCTCTTCCAATACTACCTTGCTGCTTGACTTGTGATCTAAAATATAGTCCTCCTCAAGAAATCTGGCATTGATGCTGACCACCACCTTCTGATCCTGAGGACTATAAAATAAACCATCTCTCGTTCCTTTGGGGTAGCCTACAAACAGCATAACCTTAGATCTCGCCTCTAACTTGCCTGCATCTGCCTCGAGCACATGTGCTAGACAACCCCAAATCCTGAGATATATCAGACTAGGCTTACGCCCACTCCACAACTCTACTGGGGTCGTAGGCACAGACTTAGATGGCACAAGGTTGAGGATAAAACACGCTGTATCCAAGGCATAACCCCAAAACGAGATAGGCAACTCACTGTAACTCATCATCGATCTAACCATCTCCATAAGAGACCTGCTCCTCCCCTCTGCCACACCATTCTGCTGGGGTGTGCCAGGTGCAGACAACTGGGTCTGAATACCCTCCTCTGACAAATAGGTCCTAAATTCACTAGAGAGGTATTCACCACCTCTAGCCTGAACTGACATAGGTCCACACATGTCAGAATGAATCAACTCTAAAACCTCCTTGGCCCTATACCCCTTCGCCTTAAAAGGCCTCTTGGTCATTTTACCCTCCAAGCAGGACTCACAGGTCGAATAGCTGTCAATATCTAGTAAGTCCAAAGACCCACTCTTGACCAACCTTTGAATCCTACTAAGGTTGATATGACCTAGTCTCAGGTGCCAAAGATAAGTCTGATTCAAAGGGGAAGATTCCTTTCTCTTATTATGATTTGGTGATGAGTTACTAGTTTCTGTGTTTTGCATAACTGGGGAGTAAGTCTTGATTTAAAACAGATTGTCAACCAATGTACCGGAACATATAAGTTTCTGGCATTTTCTTATAAAAACCGAACCGTCAGAAAATACACACTTATAACCATCCAAAACAAGTTTTGAAACTGAAAGCAAGTTCTTTCGAAAACTAGGTACATAAAGACAATCCTTTAAAAGTAAAATAGAGTCTGAAAAATAAAGACTAATAACTCCCACTGCAGCCACAGAAACTCTGGTAGTATCCCCAAGGTAGACCTGCAACTCTCCCTCTCTAAGCAGCCGGGTCACTTGGAACCCCTGCAAAGAATTACAAACGTGATCAGTGGCTCCCGAATCCACACACCAAGTATCTGTGGGAATCGCCGCTAATCACGTCTCAGTAACTAGGGAAAATTTACTTTTAACCTCGAGGCTTTGGGCAATCCTTCTTCCGATGTCCTGCTTTGCCATACTTAAAACATTTGCCTTTCGACTTTTGCTTCTTGGCAATGCCTGCCTTGGGTCCATGATTAGTTCCTGCTTTCTGGCCTCTCTTCCTCTCTTGCTTCCTGGCTTTGGGCCCAGCAGAGGAACCTGAGGGACCAACAGTAGCAAAGGCTTGCTTCTTCTCAGCGAATAGGTCCTCGGCTGACACCAATGTAGTTATGAGCTCGGGAGTGAATATGAGAGCTTGCCCATATTATAGTTCAACCGAAACTGCTCAAAAACTGGGAGGCAAGCTCTGGAGAATGATATCGACCTGGGTCTCCCCATCAATATCACCTTCCAGTACCTCGATCTCATTGATGCAACTGATCATGTCCAGCACGTGATCCCTCACTGAAATGCCCTCAGCCATTCTAGCATTCATGAGTTTCCTCATAGCTGACTACTTGGCTACCCTGCTTAAGGGGACACTCCTCAGTAAGCACGTACTTGTAACCCTCAGCGGTAAGGACAATGTCCAGGTTACGTTTCCAGTCAATATAGTTTGGACTCATGAGTTTGTTTTGGTTCAAAAATGACAGCTAGCGGGTTGAACGACATATCAACTGAAAATAATGAAAAAACATGTCTCAGTATACTTTTCGAAAATATTGAAAAATCCTCAGAAAAGAAATATAATCTTCTACCGACATCTCTCCCACCGGGATTAACGCAGGTCACGACGGGTGAACGTCTACGCTAACCCACATTCGTTCGAGAAGGACCAAAGTCCATTAATCTCATTATCTGACCAACGATCTTATGATCAATGAAATTAATAGTCGATAATTTTAGCCGTACACGTAAATAGCGTTACCTCGTAGGAGGGATACTATAAACAGTACACTAAGTGTATGCCATTACGTGACTTCTAAGTTTGTTACTTAGGGTACTAATGCGCCTCGGACGGCGAGGGTGTCGCAACTTTTCCCAATTAAACACACTATAGTCATCCCTTTAGAAATTCATTCCAGCGATATCTGTGATTGAAAACTCAACCGACGGGGAAGCCGTTTAACCACATCGCCAATGAACCCGTAATGGAGGCCATGGGGATATTAACCAACCCGCTCCCACTTAGATTTTTAAAATAATTTAAATTCGCCTTAATTTTCTCGGTTTTCCATTTCGGTTTTCTACGTAAATAGGAATCACCCAAAAATTACGAAAAACCAAAATCCGGGTTTTCTCGATTTTCTACGTAATTAGGAATCACCCAAAATTACGATAAACCAAAACCCCACGTAATTAGGAATCACCCAAAATTACGATTAAACCAAAACTTGCGAATGTAATTAAGTTTGAGGATTTTTACGTTTTAACATGCAATATCTTAACTATGGATATTCGCACCCATAAAACCGTTGGAGTTTTAATATGCGAATAATCTACCTTAGTTAATTGCACATTACCTTTTTGGAAAAACTTTTGGTTTGAATTTCGTTCATGCAAAATAAAACGAAAATCACACAATCAACGAAAAAATCATAAATACGGGAAATTAAATAAAATAAAATTTCCCGACTATTATGGCCTTCTCTATCGTTGATTCCTTGACGCCTCGGTGACACTTCCCGTCGTGTCGCTCCCACTCGTTATTTGGATTCCTCTCGATTCGCCCGGGTTTTCTCGGTTTATTCCGTAATTAGGAATCACCCAAAATTACAATAAACCAAAACCCTCGAATATAAGTTACCCAAAATAACGTCTTCGTCATAGTACAAAAATTCCTATATACAAAGGCGTTTTTCTAGGAATTTAAAGACGACATGATTAGATCAAATCCTACTACAAGATTTTTCTAATCCTACACGGCTTCCAGCTCGTGGTTATTACTATTACAGAAATTTCCATTCAAAAATAAAACGAGCCCGGACATGTCCCGGGGTTTATGAATGAAAATTAAATTTCTACCATAATAGCCGGGAAACCAATAACCACCTGTTTATACATTTCGACAAAAAATACTAATGCCAAAATAAAGCCGTGTAATAAATCAAACAAGTATAAGACCGAAACCAACGCTCTGATACCAATTTGAAGGAAAACTGAACAAGCCCGGGCTAAATCGAAAACCTCACTTTCGTGCTATGCATTCCAGAATCGGAAGCTTTCGACCAAGCTCAGGCTCAAATTAGTTTACCCATGAACGGATCTAGGCTTATACTTATTTAATTTATTAATCGGGACACAAAAAATTAAATCTTTAATTAAAGCGGAACTTAAAGATTATACCTTTTGTAGCGAAGTCCCTCGCCTAAAAGAAAACCCAATTCTTTAGCGCGAAATCCACAAGAAATCCGAAGAATTCTCCAATACACGCTCCGAGATAGTGTGGGCTATCGTCTACGGAGCTACCCACAGCAATTCGACTGAAAACCCAAGAAACTTGCTTCTCAAGAAACTCAAATTGAGGCTGCCCAGAATTTTTTTCTCAAAAATAAACTGCCCAGAATTTTTTTTAACAAAATTGAAGCTGCCCAGAATTTTCTTTCTCAAATTGAAGCTGCCCAGATTTTTTTTCTTTGAAAAATTGAAGCTGCCCTTTCCGCCGGACTTCACTCCACTAAGCTGCCAGTTTTCCGCTGCAATAATTCCTGCCGGAAGCTACCTTAAACCAGTCCCGATCTAGACAACTAAACCCACGGATCACTCCTCTAGGAAGATCGAACGTGGAGCTTGGTTGGTTCTGGGCACCAGTCCGCAGCAGCAACCGGACTTCACAGTCACGGCAGTAGCCGGACTTCACAACCAGGAAAACCCCGATACCAGCAGCTCAAAAGAAAAAAAACCGATCTGCAGCTATCTAAGGGAGTAATCCGACCAGCAGCTAGGTTTTTCTGGAAGAACAAGAAGACCGATCAGCACTGGGCTGTTCCTTCTAAAACTCCGATCAGCAGCTGAGTTTAAAAACTGTTCGGGCAAAAAAAACGGTGACTGTTTTTGTTGAAGAAAAGGACTGGGCTGCTAAATTAATTCATGGGCTGAGTTCCCTTTGGAAGAAGAAAGTTATCTTGGTCGACTTCGAGAGAAAACTTGACGAGGAAGACACGTTCTCTCTCTAGACCAAACTTTCTCTTTCTAGCCTAACTTGGCTGCCAAGTTTCATCTCTTAGGGTTTTCTTGCTGCCCAATATGTTGTATTTATAGGAGCTTCTAAGGAGACCTAATGGGCTCTCGAGTTAGGTCTTAAAATTTGACTTTCGTTGACCGCTAAGTCTTCCCGACTAATCAACTCCAATCGACCCTTTTAAATTAATTTATTTAATCCACTTTGTTAATTTAATTTAATCGAACCCTTAGAATTAATTAATTCAAAATAGAATTAATTTCTAAATTCACTTCGTCGATCAAATATTAATTAAACCCTTCGGATTAATTAATTTACCTTGTCGATTAGTCAAACGCATAATCGGTCGTACCACTAACGGACCAATTATGGAACTACCGCTCGAAAACGACTTTACATCGCGCCATTATTATTTCTTCTATCTCCCCACATTAAAGATCTAGTGCTCGTCGATTTATCAATTTACTGACAAATTAATTCACCGACTTCTTAGTTTCCGAGATTAGTACCACTCGACCTTTTATTATACTGAACATAAAGTTCACTGGCCAGGTTTAGTATAATAACCTTACGAGCTCATCTCGGGAGCACCATCAACCCGGCGAACCGGTACGTGGATTCCTCCGACTAGCAACGGCACGCAAGAAGCTAAACACCGCATACCCAACTTACCGAGGTATTGGCCTCAATTGACCTCACTCTTTGGCAAATCAAAGCATACGACACCCAACCCTCACGCCCGTCCCAATCTTGGGATTGAGAGACGGAATACTAGGACCGAATTGACTACGCCGATCAGTACAAGTCAATTCTATCCAAACTGGTCGTGCTCAATATGCCCCGGGCATATCTGTGTGATTTAAACTAGTCTAGATAAACCAATTTCCAAACCACACAATAACCTATACCGATAGTATGTTCAGACTATCTCGGTTACGAGCATGCTTTTTATATATCAATACTTTAACCAATAACGGTATCTACTGTGTTTGTCGACACCCCGTTATCTAGTTCTATGATATAAAGGAACAGATTTATACTGAAACAAAATGATATGTCATCTGTGGATATTAGTTTTTGATACAAGCCATAGCTTTTCTGTATTCAAAACTAACACATACAACTATTACAATTTTTCGTAATCACTTATATAAGAGTTGTAATAATAAAAAATTAAAAAAATGGCCATACAACTCTTTGATATGTTCAGTATCTCTTATCAAAGAGTTATAATAAGATAAACAAATAAAATGGCCATTGAACTCTTAGAAATGTTCCTGTTCTCTTATCTAAGAGTTGTAATAAGATAAAACAAGTAAAATAGCCATACAACGCTTAAAAATGTTCATGATCACTTATCTAAGAGTTGTAATAAGATAAAATAAATAAAATGGCCATACAACTCTTAGAAATATTCATGATCTCCTATCTAAGAGTTGTAATGAGATATAACAAATAAAATGGCCATACAACTCTTAGAAATATTTATGGCCTCTTATCTAAGAGTTGTAATAAAATAAACAAATAAAATGACCGTACAAATCTTAGAAATGTTCATGCTCTCTTATATAAGAGTTATAATAATATAACAAAAATAAAATGGCCATACAACTCTTAAAAATGTTCAAGATTATTTATCAAAGAGTTGTACTAAGATAAAACAAATAAAACGGCCATACAACTCTTAGAAATGTTTGTGATCTCTTATCCAACTAGTGTTGTAATAAGATAAAATAAATAAAATGGCCATACAAGTCTTACAGTTGTTCGTAATAACTTATCTAAGAGTAGTAATAAGATAAAACAAATAAAATGGCCATAGAACTCTTACAAATATTCATGATCACTTATCTAAGAGTTGTAATAAGATTAACAAATAAAATGGCCATACAACTATTAGAAATGTTCATGATCTCTTATCTAAGAGTTATAATAAGATAAAACAAAAGAAATAGCTATACAACTCTTATAAATGTTCGTGATATCTTATCATAGAGTTATAATAAGATAAATAGATAAAATGGCCATATAACTCTTAAAAATATTCATGCTATCTTATCTAAGAGTTGTAATAAGATAAAACAAATAAAATGGTCATACAACTCTTAAAAATGTTCAAGATTACTTATCAAGGAGTTGTACTAAGATAAAACAAATAAAACGGCCATACAACTCTTAGAAATGTTTGTGATCTCTTTTCCAAGTAGTGTTGTAATAAGATAAAATAAATAAAATGGCCATACAATTCTTACAGTTGTTCGTAATAACTTATCTAAGAGTAGTAATAAGATAAAACAAATAAAATGGCCATAGAACTCTTAGAAATGTTTATGATCACTTATCTAAGAGTTGTAATAAGATTAACAAATAAAATGGCCATACAACTCTTATAAATGTTCATGATCTCTTATCTAAGAGTTATAATAAGATAAATAGATAAAATGGCCATATAACTCTTAAAAACATTCATGCTATCTTATCTAAGAGTTGTAATAAGATAAAACAAATAAAATGGTCATACAACTCTTAAAAACTTTCAAGATTACTTATCAAGGAGTTGTACTAAGATAAAACAAATAAAATGGTCATACAACTCTTAGAAATGTTTGTGATCTCTTATCTAAGTGTTCTAATAAGATAAAACAAATAAAATGGCCATACAACTCTTACAATTGTTCGTAATCACTTATCTAAGAGTTGTAACAATAAAAAATAAAAAAATGGCCGTACAACTCTTTGAAATGTTCAGTATCTCTTATCAAAGAGTTAAAATAAGATAAACAAAGAAAATGGCCATAGAACTCTTAGAAATGTTCCTGTTCTCTTATCTAAGAGTTGTAATAGGATAAAACATGTAAAATAGCAATACAACGCTTAAAAATGTTCATGATCACTTATCTAAGAGTTGTAATAAGATAAAATAAATAAAATGGCCATACAACTCTTAGAAATATTCATGATCTCCTATCTAAGAGTTGTAATAAGATATAACAAATAAAATGGTCATACTACTCTTAAAAATGTTTGTGATCTCCTATCTAAGAGTTATAATAAGATAAATTAAATAAAATTGCCATACAACTCTTACAATTGTTCGTAATCACTTATCTAAGAGTTGTATTAATAAAAAATAAAAAAATGGCCGTACAACTCTTTGAAATGTTCAGTATCTCTTATCTAAGAGTTATAATACGATAAACAAATAAAATGGCCATAGAACTCTTAGAAATGTTCCTGTTCTCTTATCTAAGAGTTGTAATAAGATAAAACAAGTAAAATAGCCATACAACGCTTAAAAATGTTCGTAATCACTTATCTAAAAGTTGTAATAAGATAAAACAAATAAAATGGCCATAGAACTCTTAGAAATGTTCATGATCACTTATCTAAGAATTGTAATAAGATTAACAAATAGAATGGCCATACAACTCTTAGAAATGTTCATGATCTCTTATCTAAGAGTTATAATAAGATAAAACAAAAGAAATAGCTATACAACTCTTATAAATGTTCATGATATCTTATCATAGAGTTATAATAAGATAAATAGATAAAATGGCCTTATAACTCTTAGAAACGTTCATGCTATCTTATAAAGAGTTGTTATAAGATAAAACAAATAAAATGGTCATACAACTCTTAAAAATGTTCAAGATTACTTATCAAGGAGTTGTACTAAGATAAAACAAATAAAATGGTCATACAACTCTTAGAAATGTTTGTGATCTCTTATCTAAGTGTTGTAAGAAGATAAAACAAATAAAATGGCCATACAACTCTTACAATTGTTTGTAATCACTTCTCTAAGAGTTGTAATAATAAAAAATAAAAAAATGGCCATACAACTCTTTGCAATGTTCAGTATCTCTTATCAAAGAGTTATAATAAGATAAACAAATAAAATGGCCATACAACTCTTAGAAATGTTTGTGATCTCTTATCTCAGTAGTGTTGTAATAAGATAAAACAAATAAAATGGCCATACAAGTCTTACAATTGTTCGTAATCACTTTTCTAAGAATAGTAATAAGATAAAACAAATAAACTGGCCATAGAACTTTTAGAAATGTACATGATCACTTATCTAAGAGTTGTAATAAGATTAACAAATAAAATGGCCATACAACTGTTAGAAATGTTCATGATCTCTTATCTAACAGTTGTAATAAGATAAAACAAATAAAATGGCTATACAACTTTTAGAAATGTTAATGAGCTCTTATCTGAGAGTGGTAATAAGATAAAACAAATAAAATGGCCATACAAATCTTAGAACTGTTCATGATCTCTTATCTAACAGTTGCAATAAGATTAACAAATAAAATGGCCATACAACTCTTAGAAATGTTAATGATATCTTATCTAAGAGTTATAATAAGATAAAACAAAAGAAATAGCTATACAACTCTTATAAATGTTCATGATATCATATCATAGGGTTATAATAAGATAAATAGATAAAATGGCCATATAACTCTTAGAAACGTTCATCCTATCTTATCCAAGAGTTGTAATAAGATAAAACAAATAAAATGTCCATACAACTCTTAAAAATGTTCATGATCACTTATCTAAGAGTTATAATAAGATAAAACAAATAAAATAACAATACGACTCTTAATAATATTAAGAACGGTAATAATATAAAACAAAGAAAATTGTCGTACAACTCTTAGAAATGTTCACGATCTCTTATCTAACTGTTGTAACAAGGTAAAACAAATAAAATGGCCATACAACTTTTAGAAATGTTAATAAGCTCTTATCTAAGAGTGGTAATAAGATAAAACAAATAAAATGGCCATAGAACTCTTAGAAATGTTCATGATCTCTTATCTAAGAGTTGTAATAAGATAAAACAAATAAAATGGCCAAACAACTCTTTAAAATGGTCACGATCACTTATCAAAGAGTTGTAATAAGATAAATAAATAAAATGTCACTACAACTCTTAGAATTGTTCATGATCACTTATCTAAGAGTTGTAATATGATAAAATAAATAAAATGTCTATACAACTCTTAGAAATGTTCATGATCACTCATCTAAGAGCTGTTATAAAATAAAATAAATTAAATTGCATAAAACTCTTTGAAATGTCTAGGATCTCATTTGTAAGAGTTATAATAAGAAAAAACAAATAGAATGGCCAAACAATTCTTAGAAATGGTCATGATCTTTTATCTAAGAGTTGTAATAAGATAAATGGCCATACAACTTTTAGAAATGTTTATGATCTCCTATCTAAGAGTTGTAATAAGATAAAACAAAGAAAATGACCATACAAATCTTATAAATGTTCATGATCTCTTATCTAAGCGTTATAATAATATAAAATAAATAAAATAGTTATAAAACTCTTTGAAATGTTCACGATCTCTTATCATAGAGTTATAATAAGAGAAAAGTAATAAAATGGCCATTTAACTCTTTGAAATGTTCATGCTCTCTTATCTAAGAGTTATAATAATATAACAAAAATAAATTGGCCATACCACTAAAATGTTCAAGTTTACTTATCAAAGAGTTGTACTAAGATAAAACAAATAAAATGGACATACAACTCTTATAAATGTTTGTGATCACTTATCTAAGTGTTGTAATAAGATAAAACAAATAAATTGGCCATACAACTCTTACAATTGTTCGTAATCACTTATCTAAGAGTTATAATAATATAAAATAAATAAAATGGTCATACAATTCTTTGAAATGTTCAGTATCTCTTATCATAGAATTGTAATAAGATAAACAAATAAAATGGCCATAAAACTCTTAGAAATGTTCCTGTTCTCTTATCTAAGGGTTGTAATAAGATAAAACAAGTAAAATAGCCATACAACGCTTAAAAATGTTCATGATCACTTATCTAAGAGTTGTAATAAGATAAAATAAATAAAATGGTCATACAACTCTTAGAAATATTCATGATCTCCTATGTAAGAGATGTAATAAGATATAACAAATAAAATGGCCACACAACTCTTAGAAATATTTATGGCCCCTTATCTCAGAATAGTAATAAGATAAAACAAATAAAATGACCATAGAACTCTTAGAAATGTTCATGATCACTTATCTAAGAGTTGTAATAAGATAAAACAAATAAAATGGCCATACAACTCTTAGAAATGTTCATGATCGCTTATCTAAGAGTTATATTAAGATAAAACAAAAGAAATAGCTATACAACTCTTATAAATGATCATGATATCTTATCATAGAGTTATAATAAGATAAACAGATAAATTGGCCATATAACTCTTAGAAGTGTTTACGCTATCTTATCTAAGAGTTGTAATAAGATAAAACAAATAAAATGGTCATACAACTCTTAAAAATGTTCAAGATTACTTATCAAGGAGTTGTACTAAGATAAAACAAATAAAATGGTCATACAACTCTTAGAAATGTTTGTGATCTCTTATCTAAGTGTTGTAATAAGATAAAACAAATAAAATGGCCATACAACTATTACAATTGTTCGTAATCACTTATATAAGAGTTGTAATAATAAAAAATAAAAAAATGGCCATACAACTCTTTGATATGTTCAGTATCTCTTATCAAAGAGTTATAATAAGATAAACAAATAAAATGGTCATAGAACTCTTAGAAATGTTCCTGTTCTCTTATCTAAGAGTTGTAATAAGATAAAACAAGTAAAATAGCCATACAACGCTTAAAAATGTTCATGATCACTTATCTAAGAGTTGTAATAAGATAAAATAAATAAAATGGCCATACAACTCTTAGAAATATTCATGATCTCCTATCTAAGAGTTGTAATAAGATATAACAAATAAAATGGCCATACAACTCTTAGAGTATAAAAAGTATGCTCGTAACCGAGATAGTCTAAGCATACTATCGGTATAGGTTATTGTGTGGTTTGGAAATTAGTTTATCTAAACTAGCTTAAATCACACAGATATGCCCGGGGCATATTGAGCACGACCAGCTTGGATAGAATTGACTTATACTGATCGGCGTAGTCAATTCGGTCCTAGTATTCCGTCTCTCAATCCCGAGATTGGGACGGGCGTGAGGGTTGGATATCGTGTGCTTTGATTTGCCAAAGAGTGAGGTCAATTGAGGCCAATACCTCGGTAGGTTGGGTATGTGGTGTTTAGCTTCTTATATGCCTTTGCTAGTCGGAGGAATCCACGTACCGGTTCACTGGGTTGATGGTGCTCCCGAGATGAGCTCGTAAGGTTATTATACTAAACCCGGCCGGTGAACTTTATGTTCGGTATAATAAAAGGATGAGTGGTACTATTCTCGGAAACCAAGAAGTCGGTGAATTAATTTGTCAGTAAATTGATAAATCGATGAGCGCTAGATCTTTAATGTGGGGAGATAGAATAAAATATAATGGCGCGATGTAAAGTCGTTTTCGAGTGGTAGTTCCATAATTGGTCCGATAGTGGCACCACCGATTATGCATTTGACTAATCGACAAGGTAAATTAATTAATCCAAAAGGTTTAATTAATATTTAATCGACAAAGTGAATTTAGAAATTAATTCTATTTTGAATTAATTAATTCTAAGGGTTCGATTAAATTAAATTAACAAAGTGGGTTAAATAAATTAATTTAAATGGGTCGATTGGAGTTTATTAGTCGGGAAGACTTAGCGGTCAACAAAAGTCAAATTTAAAGGCCTAACTCGAGAGCCCATTAGGTCTCCATTAGAGCTCCTTATAAATAGAAAGCTTAAGGCCTAAGAAACTTATGAAAATCTTGCAAGACAACTTTGTCTTCCTTTAGTGAGAAAGTTCTAGAGAGAGACTCTTCTTCCTTCTTGGGTTTCTTTCAAAAACGAACTTGGAATCTCACTTCTCGATTTAGATTAAGTCCAAAGATCAAATTTTTAGATAGCCCACCAGACACTATTCATTGGGTATTGTTCACCGGACACTGTTCATCGGATACTGTTCAACGGACACTGTTCATCGGATACTGTTCACCAGACACTGTTCACACGAACTGTTCATCGGACACTGTTCACCGAATTCACTGTTCACTCCGGGGTGTTTGATCCAGCTGGGTTTGTGTTGATCTCTTCCTTGGGTTGGTGATCCACAATCCCGGTTGTCCAGATCGTGACCGGAGTTGAAGTGGGTTCGATTTTATTGGCGAGAAAAGTAGTGGGCATTAGTTTTTTTTTTGGGTTAAAGGTTTGATCTTTTAGGCAGATTTGATCTAATTGAGGGATTTTCTTGGCGGGTTTCTCGTGGGCTTTGGTAGCAGACTTTGATAGATTATTGTCCACGCAATATTCGAAGTTTTCTCGGAGTGATCTTTTGGATTTCTTGTGGAATTCGCGTAAAGATTGGATTTTTTTTCTTTAGGCAAGGGACTTCGCTACAAAAGGTAAAATCTTTAATATTCCGCTTTAATTAAATATTTAATTTTTTGTGTCCCGATTAATAAATTAAACAAGTATAAGCTAAGATCCGTTCATGGGTAAACTAATTTGAGCCTGAGCTTGGTCGAAAGCTTCCGATTCTGGAATGCATTGCACGAAAGTGAGGTTTTTGATTCAGCCCGGGCTTGTTCAGTTTTCCTTCAAATAAACAAATTGTCAACCAATGTACCGGAACATATAAGTTTCTGGCATTTTCTAATAAAAACTGAACCATCAGAAAATACACACTTATACATACAACTCATAGAAATGTTTGTGATCTCTTATCTAAGTGTTGTAATAAGATAAAACAAATAAAATGTTCATACAACTCTTACAATTATTCGTAATCACTTATCTAAGAGTTGTAATAATAAAAAATAAAAAAAATGGCTATACAACTCTTTGATATGTTCATGATCTCATAGTTGGTAAGAGGTTGAAGCATCAGTAAATCCGTTGGTAAGCCTTAGAAGATAGGTGTTCCCGGTCTGAACTCCCTTGTTCCATATAGGTTTATGCATACCTCCTTTTACATTTAGATATGTAAGGTTAGATTTAATTAAAATGGCTGAAAAAGTTAGAAGATTTCTCTTTGGAGAAACTAGTTCATCTAGGTCTGCATCCATCATGGCATCATCATCTGCATCTTCATCATATTCATCTATCCTTAATTCACATGAATTAATTCAAGAAGCTCTGCCAAGTAGAAGTATTTCTACTGTATACTCTCAAGGACTACTTGAATTTAATAAAGCTTATTCAATTAAGATCCATGAGGAGATTCATCCCATGGAAGAAGATAAGAAAACAATTTCTTTATTGACTAATACTGCTATTACTTTTTATCTTTCTCAAGGTTATCGTTTTATGCATTTTGGTTTAATACAAATTGCTTTATATCCTTTAATGAAGCGTGGGGTTGATACTCCTGTCTTCGTGGCATTACGTGATGATCGTTTACTTCATTATAATGATTCAATTCTTGCTTTAGTACAGACTAATCTATGTAATGGTACTATACGGTTTAATTGTGCTCCTAATTTCTCTGTCAGTTTAATTGATCCTACTATTATGCAATCTCTGTTATTAGATATACATGTTACTAATAAGAAAATGGATCCGAAAGCTGATAAATTTGTGTTAATTTATCGTATTTATTTTAAATTAATGAAATCTATTATTCCTGCAGCTTTAAAATTAAAACCCACTAATGAAGGCGATTATGTTTTAGTAATTGCTGATTCTGATAATACTCATACTCAAACACCTAGATTGTTAGCTCGTAATGAAATTACTATTCCTAATGAACTTTTAATTGATCGTCCTATAATAGCTCAAAGACATCCAGTTAGAACTCAGGCTACTATTGAAGAACTCAATGATAATAAAATATTATTAAAATTTGATAATATGCTATCTAAGTCTTCCTCATGCAGGTATCCTTTAGAAACTCGACCCAGGTATTCAGTCGATCTCCCTAGTACATCTTATGAACCTTCCAGGTATTCATATACTCAAACTGATCCTAAGATTAAGTTTACTTCTCCTTTACCCGAAGTTATTCCCGATTCTAGTTCCTCAGTAGGTTCTCCTACTCATTCTCAAATGAAATTTTCTGAAATTAATATGTTAAAGAAACCTTTTTCTATAGATAAAACTTTTCTTAATAAAAATTACTTTTCACCAGAAAATAATGAAAAAAGACTATGGTTTGAAAATTTTGATGAACAAATTATTTCTAAATTAAAAGAAGAATGGGTTAATGATATAAATAAAAAACAGTTTAATTTTCCTTTCTTTCAATGGCTAGATTACTATTTTCAGAAAGAAAAAATAAGTTATAAAAATCTACCTACTATTTATGTTCAAACTAATTTATATAAAAAATGGCAATTATTAGATAATACTATATTATCAGCGATTCATCCTCCCTTTCAGTCTATTAAGATTAATACTAAAGAAGGCGAAATAATTGCTTCTCCCTTTAAAAAATGTAAAGATAATAAAGAAGCAGTTGATTCTGAAGATATTAAAAAGGTTTATCAACAGAATAATTATTCTAATCAGATATTACAAACCATTGCTCAACAAGTTGATTTAATTTCTGTAAAATTAGATAATAAAATTGGTAATTTTCCGAATGAAATATCTAAACCCCCAGTATCTCCTTCCCTTCCTAGAGAATTAGAAAGAGAAATTTCTTTAGTACAACGTATTAATTATGCAATTGAAGGTAATACTACTATTCCGTCTTCCTCTTCTGCTCTAAGTCAAATAGAGAAACAATTTAGTGGTCTTCGAATTAATGCTATCAATCGTACTGCTCCTCGTGATGACTCTTCTAGCAGTCCGCTTAATTCCGAATCTGAACCTGAAATTGACGACATAGATAATATTGAAGAAATAGAAAAACAATTTTCTGATACTCCTCCTTTAGAACTTAATCGCATATCTAGGCGTCCATATAGAAAGTCATATCATAATAATAAATGGTCTAATAGAGATGTAATGAATTATCATAGTAGACCTACTCCTCCTGATATTCAATTTGAAGAACGAAATAGGTTTACTACTAAATCTTATGATGGTAGTGCAATATATGAGTGGAATATAGATGGTAAATCTGAATATGAAATTACTAATACTTTGCATGAAATGGGAACTGCAAAACTTGCTTATAAGTCTAAATATCCTCAGATGTCTGAAAGGCAAATTGCTTCCTGTTTTGTTTATGGATTTACTGGTCAGTTGAAAAACTGGTGGGATAATATGTTTACTCCCGCTCAAAGAATGGAAATTTTGACTCATCAAACTGTTGTTCATCGTGATATAACTATTAATGATGAAGTAATTAGAACTACTGACTATGAATCTGACGGTGCAAGTTATTTAATTTATGCTCTTTCTATGCATTTTGTTGGTAATCCAAAAGAAGAATTGACTAGTTTAAAGATTTCACTGACTAATCTTAAATGTCCTTTGTTTAAAGATTATTTTTGGTATAAGACTACTTTTCTTACTAATGTGTTACGTAGACCAGATTGTAATCAATTTTTTTGAAAGAGAAATTTATTACTGGTTTACCTCCTTTATTTTCGCAAAAATTAATTACCAGTTTAATGAAAGAAATGGGTACGGAAAATTTGGATTTATCTAATATTACTTATGGTCAATTGTTTGCTTTCCTTAAAAAAGAAGCCTTATCTATCTGTCAAGATTTTAAATTGCAGAGAAGATATGGTCTTGAAAAAGAGGAATTGGGGTCCTTCTGTCAAGCATTTGGCATTGCAAGTCCTCATCCACCCTCTATACAAGAAAAAAGGTATAAAAAGGTTAGACAGTATCATCCTAGTAAATATAGTAAATATAAGCGAAAAAATAAATATAATCCTGATTGGCATAATAAAAATGACTTTTATAGAAAAAAGAAATATAAAAGAGGTAAAAAACCTGTTAAATGCTATAAATGTGGTAAGTTAGGTCATATAGCGCCTAATTGTAAATTAGAGAAAAAGATTAATGCTTTATTTTCTGAAGAATCTGAATTAAAAAATAAATTAATGTCTATTTTAATTAATTCTGAAAAAGAAGAAGAAGATAATTATTATTCTTCTAATTCATCTAGTTTTGAAGATAATGATGATTTCTGTGAATGTAAAAAGACAATTAATATGATGAATAATTCTAGTAAAAATAATCTAAATAAAGAATTATTATTTGATATAATAAAAGACATAGAAGATGATAATGTTAGAAAAGATTACTTAGAAAAATTAAAAAACTTAGTTTTACAAGAAAATAATCATATGTTTGATATAAAAGAACCATTTAGTTTAAATAATTTAATAGATAAATATAAGCATGAAGATAATTTTGGATTTCGTAGAAGTAGTAATATTAAAGAAGAGATAAAATTACTTAAAGATGAAATTAGAGAAATTAATAATCAATTAAATGAATTAAAATTAAAATATTTAGAATTAGAAGCAAAAATATTATTAAAAGATCAGTCTAATATAGCGTCTACATCTGGTATAATAAAAGACGATGAAATTCATATAGCTGATAATGTTCCTGACGACAAAAATTTCTTAAACTTAATTAATAAAGTAAAAATCGAAAAATGGTATGTTCTTGTTACAATTGGTGTAGAGGATTGGACGACTACTTGTGTGGCCATGCTTGATAGTGGCGCCGATCAATCCTGTATCAGTCGAGGTATAATTCTAGATAAGTATTTATCAAAAACTAAAGAAAAATTATATGCTGCTAATGGATTAGAAATTGATATTTATGCTGAATTAAATAATAGTTATATTTGCAATAATGGGTATTGTTTTAAACATTCCTTTTTAATACTTGAAAACTTTACTACTGAAATTGATATTTATGCTGAATTAAATAATGGTTATATTTGCAATAATGAGTATTGTTTTAAACATTCCTTTTTAATACTTGAAAATTTTACTACTGATGTGGTTTTAGGTAATCATTTTTTATATCAGATTACTCCGTTTACTAAACACACTGATCATATTTCTGTTAATCTTTTAGGCAATGAATTGATTTTTCCATTTATTAATCCTATTCAGAAAAAAGAGTTAGAATTACTTCAGACTAATTCGATATATAAACAAATCTGTTTAATGAATAAGAAAAAGAAAAGTTTAATGTTTTTAAAAACAGAATTAGGCTTTACTAAAATAGAAGAACAATTAATGAAGGAAGATGTTAAATTAAAAATTGCTAATCTAGACAAGAAATTCCAAACATTAGTTTGTTCAGAACATCCTAATGCTTTTTGGAATAGGAAAAAGCATGTAGTATCAGAAAATTGTTTTTCTATTTCTTCAATATTATCTATGTCGTCAATTTCAGGTTCAGATTCAGAATTAAGCGGACTGCTAGAAGAGTCATCACGAGGAGCAGTACGATTGATAGCATTAATTCGAAGACCACTAAATTGTTTCTCTATTTGACTTAGAGCAGAAGAGGAAGACGGAATAGTAGTATTACCTTCAATTGCAAAATTAATACGTTGTACTAAAGAAATTTCTCTTTCTAATTCTCTAGGAAAGGAAGGAGATACTGGGGGTTTAGATATTTCATTCAGAAAATTACCAATTTTATTATCTAATTTTACAGAAATTAAATCAACTTGTTGAGCAATGGTTTGTAATATCTGATTAGAATAATTATTCTGTTGATAAACCTTTTTAATATCTTCAAAATCAACTGCTTCTTTATTATCTTTACCTTTTTTAAAGGGAGAAGCAATTATTTCGCCTTCTTTAGTATTAATCTTAATAGACTGAAAGGGAGGATGAATCGCTGATAATATAGTATTATCTAATAATTGCCATTTTTTATATAAATTAGTTTGAACATAAATAGTAGGTAGATTTTTATAACTTATTTTTTCTTTCTGAAAATAGTAATCTAGCCATTGAAAGAAAGGAAAATTAAACTGTTTTTTATTTATATCATTAACCCATTCTTCTTTTAATTTAGAAATAATTTGTTCATCAAATTTTTCAAACCATAGTCTTTTTTCATTATTTTCTGGTGAAAAGTATTTTTTATTAAGAAAAGTTTTATCTATAGAAAAAGGTTTCTTTAACATATTAATTTCAGAAAATTTCATTTGAGAATGAGTAGGAGAACCTACTGAGGAACTAGAATCGGGAATAACTTCGGGTAAAGGAGAAGTAAACTTAATCTTAGGATCAGTTTGAGTATATGAATACCTGGAAGGTTCATAAGATGTACTAGGGAGATCGACTGAATACTTGGGTCGAGTTTCTAAAGGATACCTGCATGAGGAAGACTTAGATAGCATATTATCAAATTTTAATAATATTTTATTATCATTGAGTTCTTCAATAGTAGCCTGAGTTCTAACTGGATGTCTTTGAGCTATTATAGGACGATCAATTAAAAGTTCATTAGGAATAGTAATTTCATTACGAGCTAACAATCTAGGTGTTTGAGTATGAGTATTATCAGAATCAGCAATTACTAAAACAGAATCGCCTTCATTAGTGGGTTTTAATTTTAAAGCTGCAGGAATAATAGATTTCATTAATTTAAAATAAATACGATAAATTAACACAAATTTATCAGCTTTCGAATCCATTTTCTTATTAGTAACATGTATATCTAATAACAGAGATTGCATAATAGTAGGATCAATTAAACTGACAGAGAAATTAGGAGCACAATTAAACCGTATAGTACCATTACATAGATTAGTCTGTACTAAAGCAAGAATTGAATCATTATAATGAAGTAAACGATCATCACGTAATGCCATGAAGACAGGAGTATCAACCCCACGCTTCATTAAAGGATGTAAAGCAATTTGTATTAAACCAAAATGCATAAAACGATAACCTTGAGAAAGATAAAAAGTAATAGCAGTATTAGTCAATAAAGAAATTGTTTTCTTATCTCCTTCCATGGGATGAATCTCCTCATGGATCTTAATTGAATAAGCTTTATTAAATTCAAGTAGTCCTTGATAGTATATAGTAGAAATACTTCTACTTGGCAGAGCTTCTTGAATTAATTCATGTGAATTAAGGATAGATGAATATGATGAAGATGCAGATGATGATGCCATGATGGATGCAGACCTAGATGAACTAGTTTCTCCAAAGAGAAATCTTCTAACTTTTTCAGCCATTTTAATTAAATCTAACCTTACATATCTAAATGTAAAATGAGGTATGCATAAACCTATATGGAACAAGGGAGTTCAGACCGGGAACACCTATCTTCTAAGGCTTACCAACGGATTTACTGATGCTTCAACCTCTTACCAACTATAGATGCATGCAAATGCTCACCCTTACCTTCAGATTTGTAAAATTATTTTTAATCAAAACATTTGAAAAAATTTTGAAAATCTTTTCTTTGAAAAATCTTTGTAAAATCCAAGTATGTAAGTATGTACTATCTTTTTTTTATACCCTCAGTCACGGACTCTTTCTCACATCTCGATCTCTAGAAGGCCTAATGAATCGATCTCTCTTTCTTTTTGTCTCATTTTATGAAGGTTTTCTTTTCTTCATGGCATAGAAATGTTCATGATCTCATATCTAAGTGTTGTAATAAGATAAAACAAATAAAATGGCCATACAACACTTAGAAATATTCATGATCTCCTATTTAAGAGTTGTAATAAGATAAACAAATAAAATGGCCATACAACTCTTAGATATGTTTGTGATCTCTTATCTAAGTGTTGTAATAAGATAAAACAAATGAAATGGCCACACAACTCTTTCAATTGTTCGTAATCACTTATCTAAGAGTAGTAATAAGATAAAACAAATAAAATGGCCATACAACTCTTAGAAATGTTCATGATCACTTATCTAAGAGTTGTAATAAGATTAACAAATAAAATGGCCATACAACTCTTAGAAATGTTAATGACCTCTTATCTAAGAGTTATAATCAGATAAAACAAAAGAAATAGCTATACAACTCTTATAAATGTTCATGATATATTATCATAGAGTTATAATAAAATAAATAGATAAAATGGCCACATAACTCATAGAAACGTTCATGCTATCTTATCCAAGAGTTGTAATAAGATAAAACAAATAAAATATCCATACAACTCTTAAAAATGTTCATGATCACTTATCTAAGAGTTATAATAAGATAAAACAAATAAAATAACCATACGACTCTTAATAATATTAAGAGCGGTACTAATATAAAACAAAGAAAATTGCCGTACAACTCTTAGAAATGTTCACGATCTCTTATCTAACAGTTGTAACAAGGTAAAACAAATAAAATGGCCATACAACTTTTAGAAATGTTAATGAGCTCTTATCTAAGAGTGGTAATAAGATAAAACAAATAAAATGGCCATACAACTCTTAGAAATGATCATGATCACTTATCTAAGAGTTGTAATAAGATTAACAAATAAAATGGCTATACAACTCTTAGAAATGTTCATGATCTCTTATCTAAGAGTTATAATCAGATAAAACAAAAGAAATAGCTATACAACTCTTATAAATGTTCATGATATCTTATCATAGAGTTATAATAAGATAAATAGATAAAATGGCCATATAACTCTTAGAAATGTTCATGCTATCTTATCTAAGAGTTGTAATAAGATAAAACAAATAAAATGGTCATACAACTCTTAGAAATGTTCATGATCACTTATCTAAGAGTTGTAATAAGATTAACAAATAAAATGGCTATACAACTCTTAGAAATGTTCATGATCTCTTATCTAAGAGTTATAATCAGATAAAACAAAAGAAATAGCTATACAACTCTTATAAATGTTCATGATATCTTATCATAGAGTTATAATAAGATAAATACATAAAATGGCCATATAACTCTTAGAAATGTTCATGCTATCTTATCTAAGAGTTGTAATAAGATAAAACAATTAAAATGGTCATACAACTCTTAAAAATGTTCAAGATTACTTATCAAGGAGTTGTACTAAGATAAAACAAATAAAATGGTCATACAACTCTTAGAAATGTTTGTGATCTCTTATCTAAGTGTTGTAATAAGATAAAACAAATAAAATGGCCATACTGCTCTTACAATTGTTCGTAATCACTTATCTAAGAGTTGTAATAATAAAAAATAAAAAAAATGGCTATACAACACTTTGATATGTTCAGTATCTCTTATCAAAGAGTTATAATAAGATAAACAAATAAAATGGCCATAGAACTCTTAAAAATGTTCCTATTCTCTTATCTAAGAGTTGTAATAAGATAAAACAAGTAAAATAGCCATACAACGCTTAAAAATGTTCATGATCACTTATCTAAGAGTTGTAATAAGATATAACAAATAAAATGGCCATACAACTCTTAGAAATATTCATGATCTCCTATCTAAGAGTTGAAATAAGATATAACAAATAAAATGGTCATACAAATCTTAAAAATGTTCAAGATTACTTATCAAGGAGTTGTGTGAAGATAAAACAAATAAAATGGTCATACAACTCTTAGAAATGTTTGTGATCTCTTATCTAAGTGTTGTAATAAGATAAAACAAATAAAATGGCCATACAACTGTTACAATTGTTCGCTATCACTTATCTAAGAGTTGTAATAATAAAAATAAAAAAAATGGCCGTACAACTCTTTGAAATGTTCAGTATCTCTTATGAAAGAGTTATAATAAGATAAACAAATAAAATGGCCATAGAACTCTTAGAAATGTTCCTGTTCTCTTATCTAAGATTTGCAATAAGATAAAACAAGTAAAATAGCCATACAACGCTTAAAAATGTTCGTAATCACTTATCTAAAAGTTGTAATAAGATAAAACAAATAAAATGGCCATAGAACTCTTAGAAATGTTCATGATCACTTATCTAAGAGTTGTAATAAGATTAACAAATAAAATGGTCATACAACTCTTAGAAATGTTCATGATCTCTTATCTAAGAGTTATAATAAGATAAAACAAAAGAAATAGCTATACAACTCTTATAAATGTTTATGATATCTTATCATAGAGTTATAATAAGATAAATAGATAAAATGGGCATATAACTCTTAGAAATGTTCATGATATCTTATCTAAGAGTTGTAATAAGATAAAACAAATAAAATGGTCATACAACTCTTAAAAATGTTCAAGATTACTTATCAAGGAGTTGTACTAAGATAAAACAAATAAAATGGACATAGAACTCTTAGAAATGTTTGTGATCTCTTATCTAAGTGTTGTAATAAGGTAAAACAAATAAAATGGCCATACAACTCTTACAATTGTTCGTAATCACTTATCTAAGAGTTGTAATAATAAAAAATAAAAAAAATGGCCATACGACTCTTTGAAATGTTCAGTATCTCTTATCAAAGAGTTATAATAAGATAAACAAATAAAATGGCCATAGAACTCTTAGAAATGTTCCTGTTCTCTTACCTAAGAGTTGTAATAAGATAAAACAAGTAAAATAGCCATACAACGCTTAAAAATGTTCATGATCACTTATCTAAAAGTTGTAATAAGACAAAATAAATAAAATGGCCATACAACTCTTAGAAATATTCATGATCTCCTGTCTAAGAGTTGTAATAAGATATAACAATAAAATGGCCATACAACTCTTAGAAATATTTATGGCCTCTTATCTAAGAGTTGTAATAAAATAAACAAATAAAATGGCCATACAAATCTTAGAAATGTTCATGCTCTCTTATCAAAGAGTTGGTCCATTCGGGTGGTGACCCTATCAATGATTTGTTCCAATCGCCTTGTGGTGTGTTCCTTCCATGCTTTTTGTTCAGGTGTTTCACCGGTTGGATCTGCCATTAGAACAACAAAAGATAAAAGTACCTCTAACCCCTTTTCCCCTTTCCCTAATATGTCTCAGCCCAAATGAAAAGAAATTTTCACTCGTGTTTAAGGCCGATCTAGTAGGGGTAAGTTGCACTCAGATTTTACCACTCTTTTCCTCCTGCAAGTTCTTGTGAGAATCGTTAAACCCTTACAAGATGCTACTCAAAGTTCTTACTTGGCAACAAAGAAAGTTTAGAGGTCAAAGAAAGGATAGTATGCAATGATTAGGTAAAAGAAACAAAATAAGATTTAGAAAGAAATTATAAGAGTAGAAAGAAAACAATGATGATACCTTTTCCTCAAAACTTTTCCCACACTTGGAATCACAAATCCTTGCAATATTAATTTAAGAAGCTAGAAAGATAGTTTCTTCTCTTTCTTTTTTTTTTTAACGTACTCTTTCTTTTTTTTTTGACTATTTTTTTTATTTTTTATTTTCTTCTTGCAAACTTGAACCTTCAAATAGAAACAAGGTAACTATGATAAAAATAAGATGCAAGATAAAAAAAATGATATGATCAAATCAAGGAAACTGAGCTCTGATACCAAACTGATGTGAATCCAAGGTACGAATTCACGTGAATTGTAGAATCGTCCTCGATTGATCTTTTGAGCAAACAACTAGCTCAAGTGGATTCAACAATATTGAGTATTAATGAACTCAACACCTTTGAATCACACTATATTAAAAGATGTCTTGAAATTTTCCAAGCAAAAACAACCCAAACCAAAATAGAACCAACAACAATAGGATGAAACCTATCACCTTTGAATCATAAAATGGTAGTTTTGAAATTACTATTCCCAACCCCTCTAATTTTCAAACCCAACAACACTAGGATAAACCTAACACCTTTGGATTATGAAATGAATTAGAAAAGAAGAGTAGAAGGTGCCACAACTAAAAGGAAGAGTTTTAGTTGATAAGCCAAATAAGTTTTGCAAGCATACTTACAAGACTAAAACTAGCTCACTAAGAAACTAGTAAAGAAAGGAAAATTCCTTAAAGTTTATATCATCAAATCTTTTTTAATTCTAATAGTTAACCAAGGCCCCTATTTATAGAGTTTCAAGAGGGACCAAGGTTGAAAATTACAAAAGGATTAAAGTAGCAATTCTAAATCTTCTAGTCAAGACTAGCATTAACACTTCTCTTTGACCAAGAAAAGCTCTTTGACCTAGAAAAGCTCTTTGACCTAGAAGACTCTTGCACTTAATTCTAATATTCTAAATACTAAAAAAATGCAGAAAACAACTTGAAAATATCACCCAAATGCTGTTGAATTTCGTCCATAAATTCAGCTTATAAATGCGACGTTCAACCTATGGCCTTACAATTCTTAGAAATGTTCATTATCTTTTACCTAAAAGTTGTGATAAGATAACACAAATAACACGGCCATATAACTCTTAGAAATGTTCACTTTCTCTTATCCAGCAGTTGTAATAAGGGAACTCAAATAAAATTGCCATACAACTCTTGGAAATGTTCATGATCTCTTATCTAAGAGTTGTACATTTAAAAGGGCCATATAACTCTTATAAATGTTCCTTATCTATTTTGTAAGAGTTGTAATATGATAAAACAATTAAAATATACATACAACTCTTAGAAATTTCCACGATCTCTTATCTAAGTGTTGTAAAAAGATAAAACCATTAAAAGGGCCATATAACTCTTAGAAATATTCATAATCGCCTTTCAAAGAGTTATAATAAGATAAAATGATTCAAATGGATATACGACTCTTAGAAATATTCATGATCTCATATATAAGAGTTGTGATAAGATAAAACCAATAAAACGACCATACAACTCTTATAAATGTTCATGATCTCTTATCTAAGAGTTGTGATAAGATAAAACAAACAAAACGGCCTTACAACTTTTAGACATGTGCATTATCATCTAAGAATTGCAATAAGATAAAACAAATAAAATGGCCATACATAATAAACATTTCTAAGAGTTCTTAGGTCACATTTTGTATGTTTTATCTTATTACAACTCTTACACAAAAGATAATGAATATTTCTAAGATTTGTATGGCCATTTTACACAAAAGAAATGGGAACGGATAATTTAGATTTGATTAATATTACTTATGGTCAATTGTTTACCTTTCTTAAAAAGGAAGCTTTAACTATTTGTCAAGATTTCATATTGCAGCGTCGTTATGGTTTAGAACGTGAAGAATTGGGGGCCTTCTGTCAAGCCTTTGGCATCACAGGTACTTCTCCACCTTCTACGCAAGACAAAAATAAACGCCGTGTTAATATATATAAACCCAGATATACAAAGTATACTAGGTCTAATAAATATAATAAGTATAATAATAATGAATTTAATACTCATATAAAGAAATTTAGAAAAAATAAAAAATCACCAGTTAAATGCTATAAATGTGGTAAATTAGGTCATATAGCTTCTAATTGTAAATTAGAAAAGAAAATTAATACTATATTTTCGGAAGAAACAGAATTGAAAAATAAACTAATGTCTATATTAATAAATTCGAAAAATGAAATGCAAGATGACTATTTTTATACTTCTTCTGATTCAAGTTTTCATGATAAAGATAAATTTTGTGAGTGTAAGAAAATGATTAATATGATGAATAGTGAAATAAAAATTGTTAATAATAACAATAAAGATAAAGAAATATTATTTGACATAATAAAAGAAATTCAAGATGAAAATGTTAAAAAAGAATACTTAGAAAAATTAAAACATTTAGTATTACAAGAAAATAATAATGTATTTGATATTAAAGAACCATTTAGTCTTAATAATTTAATTGATAAATATAAAAACGAAGATAAATTTGAATTTCGTAAAACTAATAATCTTAAAGAAGAAATTAATAAATTAAAAAATGAAATTAAAGAAATTAAGATAGAATTAAATAATTTACGACTAAAAGATTTAGAATTAGAAACTAAGCTAATATTAAATTCTCAGGCAAACTGGTCTAATATAGCATCTAGCTCCGGTATATTAAAAGAAAATGAAGATATTCAAATATCTAATGATATTCCTGATAATTCAAAATTTTTAAATTTAATAAATAAAGTAAAAATTGAAAAATGGTATGTAATGGTAACAATTGGAGTAGAAGACTAGTCTACTACTTGTGTTGCCATGATTGAAAGTGGAGCCGACCAATCCTGCATTAATAGAGGTATAATTCCTGATTGTTATTTATCTCGTACTAAAGAAAGACTATATGCTGCTAATTGTTTAGAAATTCCTATATATGCTGAATTAAATAATGGCTATATATGTATAATGGATATTGTTTTAAACATTCTTTTCTTATTCTTGAAAAATTCACAACTGATGTTGTTTTAGGTAATCCTTTTTTGTATCAAATCACACCTTTTAAAAAGGAAGCTAAGCATATCTCTGTGAAAATATTAGGAAATAAATTATATTTTCCTTTTATTAATCCTATTCAACGGCTTGAATTAGATTTACTTCAGACTAATTCTATTTATAAACAAATTTGTATGATGAATAAGAAAAAGAACTCTTTAATGTCATTAAAGAAGGAGTTAGAATTTTCACGAATAGATGAACAATTACAAACTCCTGCTATTCTACTAAAAATAAAGAATTTAGAAGACATGTTTAATACTTTAGTCTGTTCTGAACTTCCTAATGCTTTCTGGTCACGAAAGAAACATATTGTCTCATTACCTTATGAAAAGGATTTTAATGAACGTAATATACCTACTAAGGCTAGACCAATTCAAATGAATGAAGAGTTACTTAAATGATGTAAATCTGAAATTCATAGTTTACTTGAAAAGAACTTAATTCATAAATCCCACTCTGCTTGGAGTTGTGCTGCTTTTTATGTAAATAATCAAGCAGAAAAAGAGCGTGGGGTCCCTAGATTAGTGATTAATTATAAACCGTTAAATAAAGTTTTACAATGGATTTGTTACCCCATACCTAATAAAAAAGATTTACTTAATAGGTTACATAGTGCTAAGATTTTTTCAAAGTTTGATTTAAAATCCGGTTACTGGCAAATATAGATTAATGAAAATGACAGATATAAGACTGCGTTTACTGTACCCTTTGGACATTTTGAATGGAATGTTATGCCTTTCGGTTTAAAGAATGCTCCTTCAGAATTCCAGCGTATAATAAATGATATTTTTAATGATTATTCTAATTTTGTGCTTGTCTATATTGATGATATTTTAATATATTCTAATCATATTGATGAACATTTTAAATATTTAAATATCATTTTGAATGTCATTCAATATAATGGTTTAGTTATTTCTGCCAAGAAAATGAAATTGTTTCAAACACAGGTTCGCTTACTTGGACATAATATTTCTAAAGGTAAAATTACACCTATTCAAAGGACAATTGAGTTTACTGAAAAATTTCCTAATGAAATTAAGGATAAAAACCAATTACAACGGTTTTTAGGCTGTCTTAATTATATCGCTGATTTTTTCCCCAATCTGCGAACTTTATGTGGACCTTTGTATGAGAGGTTGCAGAAGACTCCTCCACCCTGGACAGAAAAACATACTAATTTGATTACAGAAATAAAAAGTAAAGTTAAAACTTTACCTTGTCTAGGCATTCCGCATCCACATGCATTCATGATTATTGAGATAGATGCCTCCAATGAAGGGTATGGTGGCATTCTGAAACAAAAACTTCATGCATCATCTTTAGAAGAGTTAGTCCGGTACCATTCGGGTGTTTGGTCCGGCCCTCAGAAAAATTACTCTACTGTTAAAAAATAAATTTTATCAATTGTTTTATGTATTTCCAAATTTCAAGATGATTTGTATAATAAAAAGTTTTTATTACGAGTTGACTATAAGTCAGCTAAAGAAATTTTGCAAAAAGATGTTAAGAATTTGGTTTCAAAGCAAATTTTTGCTCGTTGGCAGGCTATCCTTTCTGTCTTTGATTTTGATATTGAATTCATCAAAGGCGAATCTAATTCTCTTCCTGACTTTCTTACTCGTGAATTTCTTACAGGTCATTCCCATGTCTAATGATCCGGGTAAGCAAACCATATCTCGCACTCCCCAAGACTATTTCATTTCTAATCCTCCTCGTCCTCTTCATCCTACAGTCCCTACTAATGATTTTCCTCCTTTGTCCTACATTAATGCTGCCCAGACTCCTTTTGCTAAATTATCTAATAGTCCAGTTCGTCCCTCATCTCCTTCTTCTCAGTCTACTTCTGCTCCTTATATTCAAAAGAAAGATTTTGAATATATGATGTTGATTCATTTCCAAACTCCTCCCGAAAATAATGATGTGAAAAATTATGTTTCTAGACTTTTCTTACCGAATAATCAATGGTTTACTGATGATAAATTTAAAAATCAGAAGTATTATGAACTCTTTCTTGTGGATACTCATTCGGTTGAAATTACTCATTTTCCTGATAAAAAAGACTCCTCCCGTATAGCCTACTCCAAATTAATTATTAATAAAGTCATGAGTCCCCATGAATTTACTTCGATTCATGATAAGATTTTATTCTCAGGAAGATATATTCCTGAGGGATTTAATTACACTGATTACATCTTGGCATTTTATCGATGCCTTTATTTTCACTCTTTTAATCACTCATGATTCATCAGTTTTTCTACTAAGTTTAATACTCAAGTACCTATGTGGTTTTATGATTGGTGGAAACTACTTGGTGCTATTCCAGACATTTTGCCTCCTATTTTAGAAAAAGGATTTCAAACCTACAAGAAAAAATGTAGGTTAGCAGATTATCAGGCCTCATTCCTGTTTCATGCAGTATTTCGCGTACCATACATTCTAGCATGGAGTTGGCAGATCAAACAACTCCAAACAGATACACCCTGTGCTTTAATCCGCCAGATTAATGTCAAATGGTGGATCCAGTTTAATGAAGACCAAAGTAATTCCCAGGTCATTTTAAAATATTTAGAAACCGGGGAAAAACAAAAAATTAAGGTTAATCAAACTCCTCAATCACCGATTCCTCAAAAAACTCCGATTACTGAAATCTATCCAGTGACTCCTGCCAAAACCTCTGTTCCTATACCTAAGAAAATAATAACTAGTACTTCATCTCCTTTGACTACTCCCGTCACGGTTACTCCTCCTCCTGCTCAAAATAATCCAGCGGCTCAAGATTCAACTCCTGATATTCAAGACTTTCTTCAGCAATGCCTAAAGACATATTTTGAGACAAAGGCTTCAAGTTCTAGCAGACTCCCTCCAGTTAATGCAGCTTCCGCTTCCAGGTCATCACCCACCGAAAAAGCAGAAGATTCCTCACCAACTACTGACGATGATTTTGATCCATTCGGGGGTCCATGTGCTCAAGACGCTTTTGACTTTTAATGTATTAATTTAGAGTCATGATGTAAGTGCTTACACACTATTAGAATTATTAGGTTTATGGCGTAAGTGCTTAGCTCATATAGCGCTTACTTTTATTTCAGTCTCATTTCACTTTAATTCCAGACTTCATTTCCGGATTTGTAATTAGTATAGGCCAATTCCCCTCTATAAAAGGGAATGACTACTCTTGTAATCGGCAGAAGCCTTTTTTAACAAAGATCAAATTTTTAAAACTTCTTTCCAACTCTCTCTAGTTTTCAGCTTTCTTTCTTCAACTTTCATTTTTAATCTCTTGTAAGTTGTTCTTCATTTCAAGTTATAATCTTACTTTGTCATATTCATCTTCTTTCTCTATTTTTATCATCTGTCTATCATCCGTTTAATCGATCCTTTCTCTATTTGGTATCAGAGCCTGGTTTTATTAAACTTTCTCAAACGATTTCTACAAACGATTTTCAACTATTTTATTTTCAAAAGATTAAACAGTCTGAGGCTTCGCTAGAGTCTTGCATACATTTATCTAAGGTTTGGTAAGAGGTTGTAGCGTGCATAAGTCCGTTGGTAAGCCGATAGGTGTTCCAGGTCGCATACTCCCTTGTTCCCTTTAGGTTTTTGTATACATCTCTAGTGTTTGTTTTGGCATGTTTAAATTTTAGAAAATATAATGGCTGAAAGAATTCGTAGATTTCTTTTTAGAGAGTCTAATATAGCCTCTTCATCTGCATCCATCTCATCATCATCATCATACTCATCCATTCTTAATTCCCATGAACTAATAAATGAAATTTTTACCTAATACGAGTCCTTCTGCAGTCTACTCACAAGGTCTACTAGAATTTAATAAAGCTTATTCTATTAAAATCCATGAGGAGATCTATCCCATGGAAGAAGATAAAAAAACGATTAATTTGTTAAATAATACTGCTATTAATTATTATCTTAATCAAGATTATAGATTTATGCATTATGGTTTAATTCAAATTGCTTTACATTCTTTACTGAAACGTGGGGTTGATACTCCTGTTTTTATGGCTTTGCGTGATGATCGTTTACTTCATTATAATGATTCTATACTTGTTTTAGTACAGACTAATTTATGTAATGGTACTACTCGTTTTAATTGTGCACCTAATTTCAGTGTTAGTCTTATAGATAAAACTATAATGAAATCTTTAATGTTAGATATTCATGTTCTTAATAAGAAGTTAGATCCAGAATCTGATAAATTTGTTTTAGTTTATCGTATTTATTTTAAGTTAATGAAGTCAATGATTCCTACTGCTTTAAAATTGAAACCTACTAATATTAATGATTCTGTGTTAGTAATAACTGATTCTGATAATACTCAAACTCAAACTCCCCGATGACTTCCTCGAAATGAAATTACTATACCTGCTGAAATAATGATAGATAGACCAATAGTCTCTCAAAAAAAATCCTGTTAGAACTCAGGCTAATATTGAAGAAATTTCAGAAAATAAAATTTTAATTAAGTTCGATAATATGTCTTCCTTTAGATCTTCTTCTTGCAGACTTCCTTCTGAGATTCCTCCTAGATACTCTGTAGATATACCGAGTACCTCTGCTGGGGTAAGTCATGAACCATCCAGGTATTCTTACTCTACTCCAGATCCTAAGCTTTATTCTTACTCTACTCCAGATCCTAAGCTTAAATTCAAAGCTCCTTTACCCGAAGTAATTCCTGACTCTAGTTCTTCTTTAGGTTCTCCTACTCATTCTCAAATGCGTTTTTCTGAACTGAATGTTATAAACAAAGCTTTTCAAATAGATAAAGAATTTTTAAATCAAAATTACTTTTCAAAAGAAAACTATGAACAACGTCAATGGTTTGAAAATTTTGATAAGACGGTAAATTCTCAACTTAAAACTGAATGGGTTAATGATATTACTAGAAAGCAGATTAATTTTCCTTTTTTCACTTGGCTTAATTATTATTTTACTAAAGAAAAAATTCCTTTTTAAAAATGAATCTACTATTAATGTTCAGACTAATTTATATAAAAAATGGAAATTAAATGATGATACTATTCTTTCCTCTATTCATCCTCCTTTACAGACTATTAAAATTAATACTAAAGACGGTGAAATAATTGCTTCTCCTTTTAAAAAAGGAACAGATACTCAAGGTCCAGTCACAACTAATGATATTCAAAAGGTGTATCAACAAAATAATTTTTCTAATCAGATTTTACATACTCTCTCTCAACAAGTAGAATTAATTTCTGTTAAGTTAGATAATCTGACTAATAATAATAATAATTTTCCAAATGAGGTAGCTAAACCTCTAATTATTTCTTCTCTTCCTAATGACATGGCTAAAGAGATTTCTTTAGTTCAAAGAATTAATCTAGCTTTAGATTCTTCTAATAGAGCTTCTAGTTCTACTTCTTTTATAGAAAGACAATTTAGTGGTTTACGCCTTAATGTTATTAATCGTGATGCTCCTAGATATGATTCTGATCATAATGAAAATAATTATGTGTCTGACAGAGAATCTGATAATATTGAAGATTTAGAACAACAATTCTCATATACTCCTCCTTTAGAGCTTAATAGAATTCAACGTAGATCATATAGAAGGTCATATAGAAATAATAATAGATGGTCTAATAGAAACATAATGAATTATCATAGTCGACCTACTCCTCCAGATATTCAATTTGAAGAGAAAAGTCGATTTGTTTCAAAATCATATAATGGTAATGCTCTTTATGAATGGAATATAGATGGTAAATCTGAATATGAAATAATGAATACTTTACATGAAATGGGTACTGCTACTTTAGCCTATCAAACTCAGCATAATGGCATGACTCAACGACAAGTTGCTTCAAGTTTAGTTTCTGGATTTACTGGCCAATTAAAAAATTGGTGGGAATATGTTTACTCGTACTCAACAACTAGAAATATTAACGCATCAGACTATAGTTCATAGAGATGTCACTACTGAAAATAATGAACTTGTACGAACTGTAGAATATGAATCTGATGGCACTAGTTATTTGATTTATGTTCTTTCTATGCATTTCATCGGTAATCCACGTGAAGAATTAACTAGTCTAAAAATTTCTTTAACTAATTTACGTTTTCCTATGTTTAAAGATTACTTTTGGTATAAAAATACCTTTTTGACTAATGTTTTAAGACGACCTGACTGTAATCAATCTTTTTGGAAAGAAAAATTTATTACTGGTTTACCTCCATTATTTTCTCAGAAACCGATTCCACAAAAAACTCCGATTACTGAAATCTTGAAGGAAAACTGAACAAGCCCGGGCTAAATCGAAAACCTCACTTTCGTGCTATGCATTCCAGAATCGGAAGCTTTCGACCAAGCTCAGGCTCAAATTAGTTTACCCATGAACGGATCTAGGCTTATACTTATTTAATTTATTAATCGGGACACAAAAGATTCGAACTTTAATGAAAAGCGGAATTTAAAAGTTCTACCTTTTGAAGCGAAGTCCCTTGCTTAAAGAAAACCAAATATTTTGCTACGATTTCCACAAGACATCCAATCGAGTCTCCAAGAACACTCCGAATATTGCGTGGGCAATAATCTATCAGAGTTTACTCGATTAACCCACGAAAACCCACAAAGAAATCTATCAAACTGAATTCAGCAAACCCCAAAATCTGATCAAACAGAAAACCCTTAAAACACTGTCGTGCCTACTGCTCTAAATCCGCTACTGCCCAGCCCGGTTTCTGCCGATTCTCCACCTGAAATCTCACCGGTGATCTAGACAAGAACCACCTGAGGATCACCCATCAAAGAAGGAGATCGACCCAGGCTATTCTCGAATCAACCGCGCAAAACTTGAGGAAGAAGAAACCTGCACCGGGTGAAATAAATTTCACGGCAGCAGCTGTTTTGAAAAACCGAGCAGGAAGAAAAAAACTGGCGCGACCTTTTTGGAAAAACAAATTGAAGGTTTGATCTTTTGGTTGAATCCAATTCGAGAGCAAGAAATCTAGTTCGTTTTTGAGTCAAAACTTCAAAGGGAAGAAGTTCTCTCTCTAGAACTTTCTTACTCTAAAATGGGCAAGACTTGTCTTGCAAGATTTCTTCATTTTCTTTGGTCTCAAGTTATTCTATTTATAGTAGCTCGATTGGAGACCTAATGGGCTCTCGAGTTAGGCCTTAAAATTTGACTTTCGTTGACCGCTAAGTCTTCCCGACTAATCAACTCCAATCGACCCATTTAAATTAATTTATTTAATGCACTTCGTTAATTTAATTTAATCGAACCCTTAGAATTAATTAATTTAAAATTGAATTAATTTCTAAATTCACTTCGTCGATTAAATATTAATTAAACCCTTCGAATTAATTAATTTACCTTGTCGATTAGTCAAACGCATAATCGGTCGTACCACTATCGGACCAATTATGGAACTACCGCTCGAAAACGACTTTACATCGCGCCATTATTATTTCTTCTATCTCCCCACATTAAAGATCTAGTGCTCGTCGATTTATCAATTTACTGACAAATTAATTCACCGACTTCTTGGTTTCTGAGATTAGTACCACTCGACCTTTTATTATACCGAACATGAAGTTCACTGGCCAGGTTTAGTATAATAACCTTACGAGCTCATCTCGGGAGCACCATCAACCCGGCGAACCGGTACGTGGATTCCTCCGACTAGCAATGGCACGCAAGAAGCTAATTCCTGACTGGTCGTGGATTCCTCCAAACTGGTCGTGCTCAATATGCCCCGGGCATATCTGTGTGATTTACACTAGTCTAGATAAACCAATTTCCAAACCACACAATAACCTATACCGATAGTATGTTCAGACTATCTCGGTTACGAGCATACTTTTATATATCAATACTTTAACCAATAACGGTATCTACTGTGTTTGTCGACACCCCGTTATCTAGTTCTATGATATAAAGGAACAGATTTATACTGAAACAAAATGATATGTCATCTGTGGATATTAGTTTTTGATACAAGCCATAGCTTTTCTGTATTCAAAACTAACAAATCTATCTAGTGACTCCTGCCAAAATCTCTGTTCCTATACATAAGAAAATAATAACTAGTACTTCATCTCCTTTGACTACTCCCGTCGCGGTTACTCCTCCTCCTGCTCAAAATAATCCAGCGGCTCAAGATTCAACTCCTGATGTTTAAGACTTTCTTCAGCAATGCCTGAAGACATATTTCATGACAAAGGCTTCAAGTTCTAGCAGACTCCCTCCAGTTAATCCAGCTTCCGCTTCCAGGTCATCACCCACCGAAAAAGCAGAATATCCCTCACCAACTACTGATGATGATTTTGATCCATTCGGGGGTCCATGTGCTCAAGACCCTTTTGACTTTTAATGTATTAATTTAGAGTCATGATGTAAGTGCTTACGCACTATTAGAATTATTAGGTTTATGACGTAAGTGCTTAGGTCATACCGCACTTACTTGTAATAATATAGTAATGGCGTAAGTGCTTAGCTCATATAGCACTTACTTTTATTTCAGTCTCATTTCACTTGAATTCCGGACTTCATTTCCGGATTTGTAATTAGTATAGGCCAATTCCCCTCTATAAAAGGGAATGACTACTCTTGTAATCGGCAGAAGCCTTTTTTAACAAAGATCAAATTTTTAAAACTTCTTTCCAACTCTCTCTAGTTTTCAGCTTTCTTTCTTCAAATTTCATTTCTAATCTCTTGTAAGTTGTTCTTCATTTCAAGTTATAATCTTACTTTGTCATATTCATCTTCTTTCTCTATTTCTATCATTCGTCTATCATCTGTTTAATCGATCCTTTCTCTTATTTGGTATCAGAGCAAATAAGAGAAAGGATCGATTAAACGGATGATAGACGGATGATAGAAATAGAGAAAGAAGATGAATATGACAAAGTAAGATTATAACTTGAAATGAAGAACAACTTACAAGAGATTAGAAATGAAAGTTGAAGAAAGAAAGCTGAAAACTAGAGAGAGTTGGAAAGAAGTTTTAAAAATTTGATCTTTGTTAAAAAAGGCTTCTGCCGATTACAAGAGTAGTCATTCCCTTTTATAGAGGGGAATTGGCCTATACTAATTACAAAT
The DNA here is from genome assembly GCA_030378225.1 of Knoxia roxburghii. NCBI lineage: Eukaryota > Viridiplantae > Streptophyta > Magnoliopsida > Gentianales > Rubiaceae > Knoxia > Knoxia roxburghii. The sequence goes on along the minus strand of CM059416.1, from coordinate 28,584,714 downwards.
CCGGAAATGAAGTCTGGAATTCAAGTGAAATGAGACTGAAATAAAAGTAAGTGCTATATGAGCTAAGCACTTACGCCATTACTATATTATTACAAGTAAGTGCTGTATGACCTAAGCACTTACATCATAAACCTAATAATTCTAATAGTGCGTAAGCACTTACATCATGACTCTAAATTAATACATTAAAAGTCAAAAGGGTCTTGAGCACATGGACCCCTGAATGGATCAAAATCATCATCAGTAGTTGGTGAGGGATATTCTGCTTTTTCGGTGGGTGATGACCTGGAAGCGGAAGCTGGATTAACTGGAGGGAGTCTGCTAGAACTGGAAGCCTTTGTCTTGAAATATGTCTTCAGGCATTGCTGAAGAAAGTCTTAAACATCAGGAGTTGAATCTTGAGCCGCTGGATTATTTTGAGCAGGAGGAGGAGTAACCGCGACGGGAGTAGTCAAAGGAGATGAAGTACTAGTTATTATTTTCTTAGGTATAGGAACAGAGGTTTTGGCAGGAGTCACTAGATAGGTTTCAGTAATCGGAGTTTTTTGAGGAATCGGTGATTGAGGAGTTTGATTAACCTTAATTTTTTGTTTTTCCCCGGTTTCTAAATATTTTAAAATGACCTGGGAATTACGTTGGTCTTCATTAAACTGGATCTACCATTTGACATTAATCTGGCGGATTAAAGCACAGGGTGTATCTGTTTGGAGTTGTTTGATCTGCCAACTCCATGCTAGAATATATGGTACGCGAAATACTGCATGAAACAGGAATGAGGCCTGATAATCTGCTAACCTACATTTTTTCTTGTAGGTTTGAAATCCTTTTTCTGAAATAGGAGGCAAAATGTATGGAATAGCACCAAGTAGTTTCCACCAATCATAAAACGACATAGGTACTTGAGTATTAAACTTAGTAGAAAAACTGATGAACCATGAGTGATTAAAAGAGCGAAAATAAAGGCATCGATAAAATGCCAACATGTAATCAGTGTAATTAAATCCCTCAGGAATATATCTTCCTGATAATAAAATCTTATCATGAATCGAAGTAAATTCACGGGGACTCATGACTTTATTAATAATGAATTTGGAGTAGGCTATACGGGAGGAGTCTTTTTGATCAAGACAATGAGTAATTTCAACCGAATGAGTATCCACAAGAATAAGTTCATAATACTTTTGATTTTTAAATTTATCATCAGTAAACCATTGATTATTCGGTAAGAAAAGTCTAGAAACATAATTTTTCACATCATTATTTTTGGGAGGAGTTTGGAAATGAGTCAACATCATATATTCAAAATCTTTCTTTTGAATATAAGGAGCTGAAGTAGACTGAGAATAAGGAGATGAGAGACGAACTGGACTATTAGATAATTTAGCAAAAGGAGTCTGGGCAGCATTAATATAGGACAAAGGAGGAAAATCATTAGTAGGGACTGTAGGATGAAGAGGACGATGAGGATTAGAAATGAAATAGTCTTGGGGAGTGCGAGATATGGGTTGCTTGCCCGGATCTTTAGACATGGGAATGACCTGTAAGAAATTCACGAGTAAGAAAGTCAGGAAGAGAATTAGATTCGCCTTTGATGAATTCAATATCAAAATCAAAGACATAATGGATAGCCAGCCAACGAGCAAATATTTGTTTTGAAGCCAAATTCTTAACATCTTTTTGCAAAATTTCTTTAGCTGACTTACAGTCAACTCGTAATAAAAACTTTTTATTATACAAATCATCTTGAAATTTGGAAATGCATAAAACAATTGATAAAATTTCTTTTTTAACAGTAGAGTAATTTTTCTGAGGGCCGGACCAAACACCCGAATGGTACCGGACTAACTCTTCTAAAGATGATGCATGAAGTTTTTGTTTCAGAATGCCACCATACCCGTCATTGGAGGCATCTGTCTCAATAATCATGAATGCATGTGGATGCGGAATGCCTAGACAAGGTAAAGTTTTAACTTTACTTTTTTTTCTTTAATCAAATTAGTATGTTTTTCTGTCCAGGGTGGAGGAGTCTTCTGCAACCTCTCATACAAAGGTCCACATAAAGTTCGCAGATTGGGGAAAAAATCAGCGATATAATTAAGACAGCCTAAAAACCATTGTAATTGGTTTTTATCCTTAATTTCATTAGGAAATTTTTCAGTAAACTCAATTGTCCTTTGAATAGGTGTAATTTTACCTTTAGAAATATTATGTCCAAAAAAGCGAACCTGTGTTTGAAACAATTTCATTTTCTTGGTAGAAATAACTAAACCATTATATTGAATGACATTCAAAATGATATTTAAATGTTTAAAATGTTCATCAATATGATTAGAATATATTAAAATATCATCAATATAGACAAGCACAAAATTAGAATAATCATTAAAAATATCATTCATTATACGCTGGAATTCTGAAGGAGCATTCTTTAAACTGAAAGGCATAACATTCCATTCAAAATGTCCAAAGGGTACAGTAAACGCAGCCTTATATCTGTCATTTTCATTAATCTGTATTTGCCAGTAACCGGATTTTAAATCAAACTTTGAAAAAAATCTTAGCACTATGTAACCTATTAAGTAAATCTTTTTTATTAGGAATGGGGTAACGAATCCATTGTAAAACTTTATTTAACGGTTTATAATTAATCACTAATCTAGGGACCCCACGCTCTTTTTCTGCTTGATTATTTACATAAAAAGCAGCACAACTCCAAGCAGAGTGGGATTTACGAATTAACTTCTTTTCAAGTAAACTATGAATTTCAGATTTACATAATTTAAGTAACTCTTCATTCATTTGAATTGGTCTAGCCTTAGTAGGTATATTACGTTCATTAAAATCCTTTTCATAAGGTAATGAGACAATATGTTTCTTTCGTGACTAGAAAGCATTAGGAAGTTCAGAACAGACTAAAGTATTAAACTTGTCTTCTAAATTCTTTATTTTTTAGTAGAATAGCAGGAGTTTGTAATTGTTCATCTATTCGTGAAAATTCTAACTCCTTCTTTAATGACATTAAAGAGTTCTTTTTCTTATTCATTATACAAATTTGTTTATAAATAGAATTAGTCTGAAGTAAATCTAATTCAAGCCGTTGAATAGGATTAATAAAAGGAAAATATAATTTATTTCCTAATATCTTCACAGAGATATGATTAGCTTCCTTTTTAAAAGGTGTGATTTGATACAAAAAAGGATTACCTAAAACAACATCAGTTGTGAATTTTTCAAGAATAAGAAAAGAATGTTTAAAACAATATCCATTATTACATATATAGCCATTATTTAATTCAGCATATATAGGAATTTCTAAACCATTAGCAGCATATAGTCTTTCTTTAGTACGAGATAAATAACAATCAGGAATTATACCTCTATTAATGCAGGATTGGTCAGCTCCACTGTCAATCATGGCAACACAACTAGTAGACCAGTCTTCTACTCCAATTGTTACCATTACATACCATTTTTCAATTTTCACTTTATTTATTAAATTTAAAAATTTTGAATTATCAGGAATATCATTAGATATTTGAATATCTTCATTTTCTTCATTTTCTTTTATTATACCGGAGCTAATGCTATATTAGACCAGTTTGCCTGAGAATTTAATATTAGCTTAGTTTCTAATTCTAAATCTTTTAGTCATAAATTATTTAATTCTATCTTAATTTCTTTAATTTCATTTTTTAATTTATTAATTTCTTCTTTAAGATTATTAGTTTTACGAAATTCAAATTTATCTTCGTTTTTATATTTATCAATTAAATTATTAAGACTAAATGGTTCTTTAATATCAAATACATGATTATTTTCTTATAATACTAAATGTTTTAATTTTTCTAAGTATTTTTTTTTAACATTTTCATCTTGAATTTCTTTTATTATATCAAATAATATTTCTTTATCTTTATTCTTATTATTAACAATTTTTATTTCACTATTCATCATATTAATCATTTTCTTACACTCACAAAATTCATCTTTATCATGAAAACTTGAATCAGAAGAAGTATAAAAATAGTCATCTTCCATTTCATTTTCTGAATTTATTAATATAGACATTAGTTTATTTTTCAATTCTGTTTCTTCCAAAAATATAGTATTAATTTTCTTTTCTAATTTACAATTAGGAGCTATATGACCTAATTTACCACATTTATAGCATTTAACTGGTATTTTTTTATTTTTTCTAAATTTCTTTTTATGAGTATAAAATTCATTATTATTATACTTATTATATTTATTAGACCTAGTATACTTTGTATATCTGGGTTTATATATATTAACACGGCGTTTATTTTTGTCTTGCGTAGAAGGTGGAGAAGTACCTGTGATGCCAAAGGCTTGACAGAAGGCCACCAATTCTTCACGTTCTAAACCATAACGACGCTGCAATTTGAAATCTTGACAAATAGTTAAAGCTTCCTTTTTAAGAAAGGCAAACAATTGACCATAAGTAATATTAGTCAAATCTAAATTATTCGTTCCCATTTATTTTAGTAAACTAGTAATTAGTTTCTGAGAAAATAATGGAGGTAAACCAATAATAAATTTTTCTTTCCAAAACGATTGATTACAGTCAGGTCGTCTTAAAACATTAGTCAAAAAGGTATTTTTATACCAAAAGTAATCTTTAAACATAGGACAACCTAAATTAGTTAAAGAAAATTTTAGACTAGTTAATTCTTCACGTGGATTACCGATGAAATGCATAGAAAGAACACAAATCAAATAACTAGCGCCATCAGATTCATATTCTACAGTTCGTACAAGTTCATTATTTTCAGTAGTGGCATCTCTATGAACTATAGTCTGATGCGTTAATATTTCTAGTTGTTGAGTACGAGTAAACATATTATCCCACTAATTTTTTAATTGGCCAGTAAATCCATAAACTAAACATGAAGCAACTTGTCGTTGAGTCATGCCATTATGCTGAGTTTGATAAGCTAAAGTAGCAGTACCCATTTTATGTAAAGTATTCATTATTTCATATTCAGATTTACCATCTATATTCCATTCATAAAGAGCATTACCATTATATGATTTTGAAACAAATCAACTTTTCTCTTCAAATTGAATATCTGGAGGAGTAGGTCGACTATGATAATTCATTATGTTTCTATTAGACCATCTATTATTATTTCTATATGACCTTCTATATGATCTACGTTGAATTCTATTAAGCTCTAAAGGAGGAGTATCTGGGAATTGTTGTTCTAAATCTTCAATATTATCAGATTCTCTGTCAGACACAGAATTATTTTCATTATGATCATAATCAGATCTAGGAGCATCACGATTAATAACATTAAGGCCTAAACCACTAAATTGTCTTTCTATAGAAGAAGTAGAACTAGAAGCTCTATTAGACGAATCTAAAGCTAGATTAATTCTTTGAACTAAAGAAATCTCTTTAGCCATGTCATTAGGAAGAGAAGAAATAATTAGAGGTTTAGCTACCTCATTTGGAAAATTATTATTATTAGTCGGATTATCTAACTTAATAGAAATTAATTATACTTGTTGAGAGAGAGTATGTAAAATCTGATTAGAAAAATTATTTTGTTGATACACCTTTTGAATATCATTAGTCGTGACTGGACCTTGAGTATCTGTTCCTTTTTTAAAAGGAGAAGCAATTATTTCACCGTCTTTAGTATTAATTTTAATAGTCTGTAAATGAGGATGAACAGAGGAAAGAATAGTATCATCATTTGTTTTCCATTTTTTATATAAATTAGTCTGAACATTAATAGTAGATTCATTTTTAAAAGGAATTTTTTCTTTAGTAAAATAATAATTAAGCCAAGTGAAACAAGGAAAATTAATCTGCTTTCTAGTAATATCATTAACCCATTCAGTTTTAAGTTGAGAAATTACCGTCTTATCAAATTTTTCAAACCATTGACGTTGTTCATAGTTTTCTTTTGAAAAGTAATTTTGATTTAAAAATTCTTTATCTATTTGAAAAGCTTTGTTTATAACATTAAGTTCAAAAAAACGCATTTGAGAATGAGTAGGAGAACCTAAAGAAGAACTAGAGTCAGGAATTACTTCGGGTAAAGGAGCTTTGAATTTAAGCTTAGGATCTGGAGTAGAGTAAGAATAAAGCTTAGGATCTGGAGTAGAGTAAGAATACCTGGATGGTTCATGACTTACCCCAGCAGAGGTACTCGGTATATCTACAGAGTATCTAAGAGGAATCTCAGAAGGAAGTCTGCAAGAAGAAGATCTAAAGGAAGACATATTATCGAACTTAATTAAAATTTTATTTTCTGAAATTTCTTCAATATTAGCCTGAGTTCTAACAGGATTTCTTTGAGAGACTATTGGTCTATCTATCATTATTTCAGCAGGTATAGTAATTTCATTTCGAGGAAGTAATCGGGGAGTTTGAGTTTGAGTATTATCAGAATCAGTTATTACTAACACAGAATCATTAATATTAGTAGGTTTTAATTTTAAAGCAGTAGGAATCATAGACTTCATTAACTTAAAATAAATGCGATAAACTAAAACAAATTTATCAGTTTCTGTATCTAACTTCTTATTAAGAACATGAATATCTAACATTAAAGATTTCATTATAGTTTTATCTATAAGACTAACACTGAAATTAGGTGCACAATTAAAACGAGTAGTACCATTACATAAATTAGTCTGTACTAAAGCAAGTATAGAATCATTATAATGAAGTAAACGATCATCACGCAAAGCCAAAAAAACAGGAGTATCAACCCCACGTTTCAGTAAAGGATGTAAAGCAATTTGAATTAAACCATAATGCATAAATCTATAATCTTGATTAAGATAATAATTAATAGCAGTATTATTTAACAAATTAATCGTCTTTTTATCTTCTTCCATGGGATAGATCTCCTCATGGATTTTAATAGAATAAGCTTTATTAAATTCTAGTAGACCTTGTGAGTAGACTGCAGAAGGACTCGTATTAGGTAAAATTTCATTTATTAGTTCATGAGAATTAAGAATGGATGAGTATGATGATGATGATGAGATGGATGCAGATGAAGAGGCTATATTAGACTCTCTAAAAAGAAATCTATGAATTCTTTCAGCCATTATAATTTCTAAAATTTAAACATGCCAAAACAAACACTAGAGATGTATACAAAAACCTAAAGGGAACAAGGGAGTATGCGACCTGGAACACCTATCGGTTTACCAACGGACTTATGCACGCTACAACCTCTTACCAAACCTTAGATAAATGTATGCAAGACTCTAGCGAAGCCTCAGACTGTTTAATCTTTTGAAAATAAAATAGTTGAAAATCGTTTGTAGAAATCGTTTGAGAAAGTTTAATAAAACCAGGCTCTGATACCAAATAGAGAAAGGATCGCCTGCCAACGAGCAAAAATTTGTTTTGAAACCAAATTCTTAACATCTTTTTGCAAAATTTCTTTAGCTGACTTGCACTCAACTCGTAATAAAAACTTTTTATTATACAAATCATCTTGAAATTTGGAAATGCATAAAACAATTGATAAAATTTCTTTTTTAACAGTAGAGTAATTTTTCTGAGGGCCAGACCAAACACCCGAATGGTACCGGACTAACTCTTCTAAAGATGATGCATGAAGTTTTTGTTTCAGAATGCCACCATACCCTTCATTGGAGGCATCTGTCTCAATAATCATGAATGCATGTGGATGCGAAATGCCTAGACAAGTTAAAGTTTTAACTTTACTTTTTATTTCTTTAATCAAATTAGTATGTTTTTCTGTCCAGGGTGGATGAGTCTTCTGCAACCTCTCATACAAAGGTCCACATAAAGTTCGCAGATTGGGGAAAAAATCAGCGATATAATTAAGACAGCCTAATAAATCTACGAATTCTAAGAGTTGTAATAAGATAAAACAAGTAAAATAGCCATACAATGCTTAAAAATGTTCATGATCACTTATCTAAAAGTTGTAATCAGATAAAATAAATAAAATGGCCATACAACTCTTAGAAATATTCATGATCTCCTATCTAAGAGTTGTAATAAGATATAACAAATAAAATGGCCATACAACTCGTAGAAAGATTTATAGCCTCTTATCTAAGAGTTGTAATAAAATAAACAAAAAAAATGGCCATACAAATCTTAGAAATGTTCATGCTCTCTTATCTAGGAGTTATAATAATATAACAAAAATAAAATGGCCATACAACTCTTAAAAATGTTCAAGATTATTTATCAAGGAGTTGTACTAAGATAAAAAAAATAAAATGGCCATACAACTCTTAGAAATGTTTGTGATCTCTTATCTAAGTAGTGTTGTAATAAGATAAAACAAATAAAATGGCCATACAAGTCTTACAATTGTTCGTAATCACTTATCTAAGAATAGTAATAAGATAAAACGAATAAAATGACCATAGAACTCTTAGAAATGTTTGTGATATCTTATCTAAGTAGTGTTGTAATAAGATAAAACAAATAAAATGGCCATACAACTCTTAGAAATGTTCGTAATCACTTATCTAAGTATGTACTATCTTTTTTTTATACCCTCAGTCACTGACTCTTTCTCACATCACGATCTCTAGAAGGCCTAATGAATCGATATCTCTTTCTTTTTGTCTCGTTTTATGAAGGTTTTATTTTCTTCATGGCATAGAAATGTTCATGATCTCTTATCTAAGTGTGGTAATAAGATAAAACAAATAAAATGGCCATACAACACTTAGAAATATTCATGATCTCCTATTTAAGAGTTGTAATAAGATAAACAAATAAAATGGCCATACAACACTTAGATATGTTTGTGATCTCTTATCTAAGTGTTGTAATAAGATAAAACAAATGAAATGGCCATACAATCCTTTCAATTGTTCGTAATCACTTATCTAAGAGTAGTAATAAGATAAAACAAATAAAATGGCCATACAACTCTTAGAAATGTTCATGATCACTTATCTTAGAGTTGTAATAAGATTAACAAATAAAATGGTCATACAACTCTTAGAAATGTTAATGAACTCTTATCTAAGAGTAATAATAAGATAAAACAAAAGAAATAGCTATACAACTCTTATAAATGTTCATGATATCTTATCATAGAGTTATAATAAGATAAATAGATAAAATGGCCATTTAACTCTTAGAAACGTTCATGCTATCTTATCTAAGAGTTGTAATAAGATAAAACAAATAAAATGGTCATACAACTCTTAGAAATGTTCAAGATTACTTATCAAGGAGTTGTACTAAGATAAAACAAATAAAATGGTCATACAACTCTTAGAAATGTTTGTGATCTCTTATCTAAGTGTGGTAATCAGATAAAACAAATAAAATGGCCATACAACTCTTACAATTGTTCGTAATCACTTATCTAAGAGTTGTAATAATAAAAAGTAAAAAAAAATGGCCATACAACTCTTTGAAATGTTCAGTATCTCTTATCAAAGAGTTATAATAAGATAAACAAATAAAATGGCCATAGAACTCTTAGAAATGTTCCGGTTCTCTTACCTAAGAGTTGTAAAAAGATAAAACAAGTAAAATAGCCATACAACGCTTAAAATTGTTCATGATCACTTATCTAAGAGTTGTAATTAGATAAAATAAATAAAATGGCCATACAACTCTTAGAAATATTCATGATCTCCTGTCTAAGAGTTGTAATAAGATATAACAAATAAAATGGCCATACAACTCTTAGAAATATTTATGGCCTCTTATCTAAGAGTTTTAATAAAATAAATAAATAAAATGGTCATACAAATCTTAGAAATGTTCATGCTCTCTTATCTAAGAGTTATAATAATATAACAAAAATAAAATGGCCATACAACTCTTAAAAATGTTCAAGATTATTTATCAAAGAGTTGTACTAAGATAAAACAAATAAAATGGCCCTACAACTCTTAGAAATGTTTGTGATCTTTTATCCAAGTAGTGTTGTAATAAGATAAAACAAATAAAATGGCCATACAAGTCTTACAATTGTTCGTAATCACTTATCTAAGAGTAGTAATAAGATAAAACAAATAAAATGGCCATACAACTCATAGAAATGTTCATGATCACTTATCTAAGAGTTGTAATAAGATTAACAAATAAAATGGCCATACAACTCTTAGAAATGTTCATGATCTCTTATCTAAGAGTTATAATAAGATAAAACAAAAGAAATAGCTATACAACTCTTATAAATGTTCATTATATCTTATCAAAGAGTTATAATAAGATAAATAGATAAAATGGCCATATAACTCTTAGAAACGTTAATGCTATCTTATCCAAGAGTTGTAATAAGATAAAACAAATAAAATGGTCATACAACTCTTAAAAATGTTCAAGATTACTTATCAAGGAGTTCTACTAAGATAAAACAAATAAAATGGTCATACAACTCTTAGAAATGTTTGTGATCTCTTACCTAAGTGTTGTAATAAGATAAAACAAATAAAATGGCCATACAACTCTTACAATTGTTCGTAATCACTTATCTAAGAGTTGTAATAATAAAAAATAAAAAAATGGCCATACAACTCTTTGAAATGTTCAGTATCTCTTATCGAAGAGTTATAATAAGATAAACAAATAAAATGGCCATATAACTCTTAGAAATGTTCCTGTTCTCTTATCTAGGAGTTGTAATAAGATAAAACAAGTAAAATAGCCATACAACGCTTAAAAATGTTCATGATCACTTATCCAAAAGTTGTAATAAGATAAAATAAATAAAATGACCATACAACTCTGAGAAATATTCATGATCTCGTATCTAAGAGTTGTAATAAGATATAACAAATAAAATGGCCATACAACTCTTAGAAATATTTATAGCCTCTTATCTATGAGTTGTAATAAAATAAGCAAATAAAATGGCCATACAAATCTTAGAAATGTTCATGCTCTCTTATCTAAGAGTTATAATAATATAACAAAAATAAAATTGCCATACAACTCTTAAAAATGTTCAAGATTATTTATCAAGGAGTTGTACTAAGATAAAACAAATAAAATGGCTAGACAACTCTTAGAAATGTTTGTGATCTGTTATCTAAGTAGTGTTGTAATAAGATAAAACAAATAAAATAGCCATACAAGTCTCGTAATCACTTATCTAAGAATAGTAATAAGATAAAACGAATAAAATGGCTATAGAACTCTTAGAAATGTTTGTGATCTCTTATCTAAGTAGTGTTGTAATAAGATAAAACAAATAAAATGGCCATACAACTCTTAGAAATGTTCGTAATCACTTCTCTAAGTATGTACTATCTTTTTTTTATACCCTCAGTCACCGACTCTTTCTCACATCTCGATCTCTAGAAGGCCTAATGAATCGATCTCTCATTCTTTTTGTCTCATTTTATGCAGGTTTTCTTTTCTTCATGGCATAAAAATGTTCATGATCTCTTATCTAAGTGTTGTAATAAGATAAAAAAAATAAAATGGCCATACAAAGCTTAGAAATATTCATGATCTCCTATTTAAGAGTTGCAATAAGATAAACAAATAAAATGGCCATACAATTCTTAGATATGTTTGAGATCTCTTATCTAAGTGTTGTAATAAGATAAAACAAATGAAATGGCCATACAACTCTTTCAATTGTTCGTAATCACTTATCTAAGAGTAGTAATAAGATAAAACAAACAAAATGGCCATACAACTCTTAGAAATGTTCATGATCACTTATCTAAGAGTTGTAATAAGAATAACAAATAAAATGGCCATACAACTCTTAGAAATGTTAATGATCTCTTATCTATGAGTTATAATAAGATAAAACAAAAGAAATAGCTATACAACTCTTATAAATGTTCATGATATATTATCATAGAGTTATAATAAGATAAATAGATAAAATGGCCATATAACTCATAGAAACGTTCATGATATCTTATCTAAGAGTTGTAATAAAATAAACAAATAAAATGACCATACAAATCTTAGAAATGTTCATGCTCTCTTATCTAAGAGTTATAATAATATAACAAAAATAAAATGGCCATACAACTCTTAAAATTGTTCAAGATTATTTATCAAAGAGTTGTACTAAGATAAAACAAATAAAATGGCCATACAAATCTTAGAAATGTTCATGCTCTCTTATCTAAGAGTTATAATAATATAACAAAAATAAAATTGCCATACAACTCTTAAAAATGTTCAAGATTATTTATCAAGGAGTTGTACTAAGATAAAACAAATAAAATGGCCACACAACTCTTAGAAATGTTTGTGATCTCTTATCTAAGTAGTGTTGTAATAAGATAAAACAAATAAAATAGCCATACAAGTCTCGTAATCACTTATCTAAGAATAGTAATAAGATAAAACGAATAAAATGGCCATAGAACTCTTAGAAATGTTTGTGATCTCTTATCTAAGTAGTGTTGTAATAAGATAAAACAAATAAAATGGCCATACAACTCTTAGAAATGTTCGTAATCACTTCTCTAAGTATGTACTATATTTTTTTTATACCCTCAGTCACCGACTCTTTCTCACATCTCGATCTCTAGAAGGCCTAATGAATCGATCTCTCATTCTTTTTGTCTCATTTTATGCAGGTTTTCTTTTCTTCATGGCATAAAAATGTTCATGATCTCTTATCTAACTGTTTTAATAAGATAAAACAAATAAAATGGCTATACAACGCTTAGAAATATTCATGATCTCCTATTTAAGAGTTGTAATAAGATAAACAAATAAAATGGGCATACAATTCTTAGATATGTTTGAGATCTCTTATCTAAGTGTTGTAATAAGATAAAACAAATGAAATGGCCATACAACTCTTTCAATTGTTCGTAATCACTTATCTAAGAGTAGTAATAAGATAAAACAAACAAAATGGCCATACAACTCTTAGAAATGTTCATGATCACTTATCTAAGAGTTGTAATAAGAATAACAAATAAAATGGCCATACAACTCTTAGAAATGTTAATGATCTCTTATCTATGAGTTATAATAAGATAAAACAAAAGAAATAGCTATACAACTCTTATAAATGTTCATGATATATTATCATAGAGTTATAATAAGATAAATAGATAAAATGGCCATATAACTCATAGAAACATTCATGATATCTTATCTAAGAGTTGTAATAAAATAAACAAATAAAATGACCATACAAATCTTAGAAATGTTCATGCTCTCTTATCTAAGAGTTATAATAATATAACAAAAATAAAATGGCCATACAACTCTTAAAATTGTTCAAGATTATTTATCAAAGAGTTGTACTAAGATAAAACAAATAAAATGGCCATACAACTCTTAGAAATGTTTGTGATCTCTTATCCAAGTAGTGTTGTAAAAAGATAAAACAAATAAAGTAGCCATACAAGTCTTACAATTGTTCGTAATTACTTATCTAAGAGTAGTAATAAAACAGTTATACAAATAAAATAACAATACGACTCTTAATAATATTACGAGCGGTAATAATATAAAACAAAGAAAATTGCTACAACTCTTAGAAATGTTCACGATCTCTTATCTAACTGTTGTAACAAGGTAAAACAAATAAAATGGCCATACAACTTTTAGAAATGTTAATGAGCTCTTATCTAAGAGTGGTAATAAGATAAAACAAATAAGATGGCAATACAACTCTTAGGAATGTTTGTGATCTCTTATCCAAGTAGTGTTGTAATAAGATAAAACAAATAAAATGGCCATACAAGTCTTACAATTGTTCGCAAACAAATAAAATGGCCATACAACTCTTAGAAATGTTTGTGATCTCTTATCCAAGCAGTGTTCTAATAAGATAAAACAAATAGAATGGCCATACAAGTCTTACAATTGTTCGTAATCACTTATCTAAGAGTAGTAATAAGATAAAACAAATAAAATGGCCATACAACTCTTAGAAATGTTCATGATCACTTATCTAAGAGTTGTAATAAGATTAACAAATAAAATGGCCATACAACTCTTAGAAATGTTCATGATCTCTTATCTAAGAGTCATAATAAGATAAAACAAAAGAAATTGCTATACAACTCTTATAAATGTTCATTATATCTTATCATAGAGTTATAATAAGATAAATAGATAAAATGGCCATATAACTCTTAGAAACGTTCATCTATCTTATCTAAGAGTTGTAATAAGATAAAACAAATAAAATGGTCATACAACTCATAAAAATGTTCAAGATTAGTTATCAAGGAGTTCTACTAAGATAAAACAAATAAAATGGTCATACAACTCTTAGAAATGTTTGTGATCTCTTATCTAAAAGTTGTAATAAGATAAAACAAATAAAATGGCCATACAACTCTTACAATTGTTCGTAATCACTTATCTAAGAGTTGTAATAATAAAACATAAAAAAAATAGCCATACAACTCTTTGAAATGTTCAGTATCTCTTATCGAAGATTTATAATAAGATAAACAAATAAAATGGCCATAGAACTATTTGAAATGTTCCTGTTCTCTTATCTAAGAGTTGTAATAAGATAAAACAAGTAAAATAGCCATACAACGCTTAAAAATGTTCATGATCACTTATCTAAAAGTTGTAATAAGATAAAATAAATAAAATAGCCATACAACTCTTAGAAATATTCATGATCTCCTATCTAAGAGTTGTAATATATATAACAAATAAAATGGTCATACAACTCTTAGAAATATTTATGGCCTCTTATCTAAGAGTTGTAATAAAATAAACAAATAAAATGGCCATACAAATCTTAGAAATGTTCATGGTCTCTTATCTAAGAGTTATAATAATATAACAAAAATAAAATGGCCATACAACTCTTAAAAATGTTCAAGATTATTTATCAAGGAGTTGTACTAAGATAAAACAAAAAAAATGGCCATACAACTCTTAGAAATGTTTGTGATCTCTTATCTAAGTAGTGTTGTAATAAGATAAAACAAATAAAATGGCCATACAAGTCTTACAATTGTTCGTAATCACTTATCTAAGAATAGTAATAAGATAAAACGAATAAAATGGCCATAGAACTCTTAGAAATGTTTGTGATCTCTTATCTAAGTAGTGTTGTAATAAGATAAAACAAATAAAATGGCCATACAACTCTTAGAAATGTTCGTAATCACTTATCAAAGTATGTACTATCTTTTTTTTATACCCTCAATCACCGACTCTTTCTCACATCTCGATCTCTAGAAGGCCTAATGAATCGATCTCTCTTTCTTTTTTTCTCATTTTATGAAGGTTTTCTTTTCTTCATGGCATAGAAATGTTCATGATCTCTTATCTAAGTGTTGTAATAAGATAAAACAAATAAAATGGCCATACAATATTTAGAAATATTCATGATCTCCTATCTAAGAGTTGTAATAAGATAAACAAATAAAATGGCCATACAACTTTTAGATATATTTGTGATCTCTTATCTCAGTGTTGTAATAAGATAAAACAAATGAAATGGCCATACAACTCTTAGAAATGTTCCTGATCTCTTATCTGAGAGTTATAATTAGATAAAACAAAAGAAATAGCTATACAACTATTATAAATGTTCATGATATCTTATCATAGAGTTATAATAAGGTAAATAGATAAAATGACCATATAACTCTTAGAAACGTTCATGCTATCTTATCTAAGAGTTGTAATAAGATAAAACAAATAAAATGGTCATACAACTCTTAAAAATGTTCAAGATTACTTATCAAGGAGTTCTACTAAGATAAAACAAATAAAATGGTCATACAACTCTTAGAAATGTTTGTGATCTCTTATCTAAGTGTTGTAATAAGATAAAATAAATAAAATGGCCATACAACTCTTACAATTGTTCGTAATCACTTATCAAAGAGTTGCAATAATAAAAAATAAAAAAAATGGCCACACAACTCTTTGATATGTTCAGTACCTCTTATCAAAGAGTTATAATAAGATAAACAAATAAAATGGCCATAGAACTCTTAGAAATGTTCTGGTTCTCTTATCTAAGAGTTGTAATAAGATAAAACAAGTAAAATAGCCATACAACGCTTAAAAATGTTCATGATCACTTATCTAAGAGTTGTAATAAGATAAAATAAATAAAATGGTCATACAACTCTTAGAAATATTTATGGCCTTTTATCTAAGAGTTGTATACAAATCATAGAAATGTTCTTGCTCTCTTATCTAAGAGTTATAATAATATAACAAAAAATAAAATGGCCATACAACTCTTAAAATTGTTCAAGATTATTTATCAAAGAGTTGTACTAAGATAAAACAAATAAAATGGCCATACAACTCTTCGAAATGTTTGTGATCTCTTATCCAAGTAGTGTTGTAAAAAGATAAAACAAATAAAATGGCCATACAAATCTTACAATTGTTCGTAATTACTTATCTAAGAGTAGTAATAAAACAGTCATACAAATAAAATAACAATACCACTCTTAATAATATTACGAGCGGTAATAATATAAAACAAAGAAAATTGCTAACTCTTAGAAATGTTCACGATCTCTTATCTAACTGTTGTAACAAGGTAAAACAAATAAAACGCCATACAACTTTTAGAAATGTTAATGAGCTCTTATCTAAGAGTGGTAATAAGATAAAACAAATAAAATGGCCATACAACTCTTAGGAATGTTTGTGATCTCTTATCCAAGTAGTGTTGTAATAAGATAAAACAAATAAAATGGCCATACAAGTCTTACAATTGTTCGTAAACAAATAAAATGGCCATACAACTCTTAGAAATGTTTGTGATCTCTTATCCAAGTAGTGTTCTAATAAGATAAAACAAATAAAATGGCCATACAAGTCTTACAATTGTTCGTAATCACTTATCTAAGAGTGGTAATAAGATAGAACAAATAAAATGGTCATACAACTCTTAGAAATGTTTGTGATCTCTTATCTAAAAGTTGTAATAAGATAAAACAAATAAAATGGCCATACAGCTCTTACAATTGTTCGTAATCACTTATCTAAGAGTTGTAATAATAAAACATAAAAAAAATGGCCATACAACTCTTTGAAATGTTCAGTATCTCTTATCGAAGAGTTATATTATGATAAACAAATAAAATTGCCATAGAACTCTTAGAAATGTTCCTGTTCTCTTGTCTAAGAGTTGTAATAAGAGAAAACAAGTAAAATAGCCATACAACGCTTAAAAATGTTCATGATCACTTATCTAAAAGTTGTAATAAGATAAAATAAATAAAATGGCCATACAACTCTTAGAAATATTCATGATCTCCTATCTAAGAGTTGTAATAAGATATAACAAATAAAATGGCCATACAACTCGTAGAAAGATTTATAGCCTCTTATCTAAGAGTTGTAATAAAATAAACAAAAAAAATGGCCATACAAATCTTAGAAATGTTCATGCTCTCTTATCTAGGAGTTATAATAATATAACAAAAATAAAATGGCCATACAACTCTTAAAAATGTTCAAGATTATTTATCAAGGAGTTGTACTAAGATAAAAAAAATAAAATGGCCATACAACTCTTAGAAATGTTTGTGATCTCTTATCTAAGTAGTGTTGTAATAAGATAAAACAAATAAAATGGCCATACAAGTCTTACAATTGTTCGTAATCACTTATCTAAGAATAGTAATAAGATAAAACGAATAAAATGACCATAGAACTCTTAGAAATGTTTGTGATATCTTATCTAAGTAGTGTTGTAATAAGATAAAACAAATAAAATGGCCATACAACTCTTAGAAATGTTCGTAATCACTTATCTAAGTATGTACTATCTTTTTTTTATACCCTCAGTCACTGACTCTTTCTCACATCACGATCTCTAGAAGGCCTAATGAATCGATCTCTCTTTCTTTTTGTCTCGTTTTATGAAGGTTTTATTTTCTTCATGGCATAGAAATGTTCATGATCTCTTATCTAAGTGTGGTAATAAGATAAAACAAATAAAATGGCCATACAACACTTAGAAATATTCATGATCTCCTATTTAAGAGTTGTAATAAGATAAACAAATAAAATGGCCATACAACACTTAGATATGTTTGTGATCTCTTATCTAAGTGTTGTAATAAGATAAAACAAATGAAATGGCCATACAATCCTTTCAATTGTTCGTAATCACTTATCTAAGAGTAGTAATAAGATAAAACAAATAAAATGGCCATACAACTCTTATAAATGTTCATGATCACTTATCTTAGAGTTGTAATAAGATTAACAAATAAAATGGTCATACAACTCTTAGAAATGTTAATGATCTCTTATCTAAGAGTAATAATAAGATAAAACAAAAGAAATAGCTATACAACTCTTATAAATGTTCATGATATCTTATCATAGAGTTATAATAAGATAAATAGATAAAATGGCCATTTAACTCTTAGAAACGTTCATGCTATCTTATCTAAGAGTTGTAATAAGATAAAACAAATAAAATGGTCATACAACTCTTAGAAATGTTCAAGATTACTTATCAAGGAGTTGTACTAAGATAAAACAATTAAAATGGTCATACAACTCTTAGAAATGTTTGTGATCTCTTATCTAAGTGTGGTAATCAGATAAAACAAATAAAATGGCCATACAACTCTTACAATTGTTCGTAATCACTTATCTAAGAGTTGTAATAATAAAAAATAAAAAAAATGGCCATACAACTCTTTGAAATGTTCAGTATCTCTTATCAAAGAGTTATAATAAGATAAACAAATAAAATGGCCATAGAACTCTTAGAAATGTTCCGGTTCTCTTACCTAAGAGTTGTAAAAAGATAAAACAAGTAAAATAGCCATACAACGCTTAAAATTGTTCATGATCACTTATCTAAGAGTTGTAATTAGATAAAATAAATAAAATGGCCATACAACTCTTAGAAATATTCATGATCTCCTGTCTAAGAGTTGTAATAAGATATAACAAATAAAATGGCCATACAACTCTTAGAAATGTTTGTGATCTCTTATCTAAGAGTTATAATAAGATAAAACAAAAGAAATAGCTATACAACTCTTATAAATGTTCATTATATCTTATCAAAGAGTTATAATAAGATAAATAGATAAAATGGCCATATAACTCTTAGAAACGTTAATGCTATCTTATCTAAGAGTTGTAATAAGATAAAACAAATAAAATGGTCATACAACTCTTAAAAATGTTCAAGATTACTTATCAAGGAGTTCTACTAAGATAAAACAAATAAAATGGTCATACAACTCTTAGAAATGTTTGTGATCTCTTACCTAAGTGTTGTAATAAGATAAAACAAATAAAATGGCCATACAACTCTTACAATTGTTCGTAATCACTTATCTAAGAGTTGTAATAATAAAAAATAAAAAAATGGCCATACAACTCTTTGAAATGTTCAGTATCTCTTATCGAAGAGTTATAATAAGATAAACAAATAAAATGGCCATATAACTCTTAGAAATGTTCCTGTTCTCTTATCTAGGAGTTGTAATAAGATAAAACAAGTAAAATAGCCATACAACGCTTAAAAATGTTCATGATCACTTATCCAAAAGTTGTAATAAGATAAAATAAATAAAATGACCATACAACTCTTAGAAATATTCATGATCTCCTATCTAAGAGTTGTAATAAGATATAACAAATAAAATGGCCATACAACTCTTAGAAATATTTATAGCCTCTTATCTATGAGTTGTAATAACATAAGCAAATAAAATGGCAATACAAATCTTAGAAATGTTCATGCTCTCTTATCTAAGAGTTATAATAATATAACAAAAATAAAATTGCCATACAACTCTTAAAAATGTTCAAGATTATTTATCAAGGAGTTGTACTAAGATAAAAAAAATAAAATGGCTAGACAACTCTTAGAAATGTTTGTGATCTGTTATCTAAGTAGTGTTGTAATAAGATAAAACAAATAAAATAGCCATACAAGTCTCGTAATCACTTATCTAAGAATAGTAATAAGATAAAACGAATAAAATGGCTATAGAACTCTTAGAAATGTTTGTGATCTCTTATCTAAGTAGTGTTGTAATAAGATAAAACAAATAAAATGGCCATACAACTCTTAGAAATGTTCGTAATCACTTCTCTAAGTATGTACTATCTTTTTTTTATACCCTCAGTCACCGACTCTTTCTCACATCTCGATCTCTAGAAGGCCTAATGAATCGATCTCTCATTCTTTTTGTCTCATTTTATGCAGGTTTTCTTTTCTTCATGGCATAAAAATGTTCATGATCTCTTATCTAAGTGTTGTAATAAGATAAAAAAAATAAAATGGCCATACAAAGCTTAGAAATATTCATGATCTCCTATTTAAGAGTTGCAATAAGATAAACAAATAAAATGGCCATACAATTCTTAGATATGTTTGAGATCTCTTATCTAAGTGTTGTAATAAGATAAAACAAATGAAATGGCCATACAACTCTTTCAATTGTTCGTAATCACTTATCTAAGAGTAGTAATAAGATAAAACAAACAAAATGGCCATACAACTCTTAGAAATGTTCATGATCACTTATCTAAGAGTTGTAATAAGAATAACAAATAAAATGGCCATACAACTCTTAGAAATGTTAATGATCTCTTATCTATGAGTTATAATAAGATAAAACAAAAGAAATAGCTATACAACTCTTATAAATGTTCATGATATATTATCATAGAGTTATAATAAGATAAATAGATAAAATGGCCATATAACTCATAGAAACGTTCATGATATCTTATCTAAGAGTTGTAATAAAATAAACAAATAAAATGACCATACAAATCTTAGAAATGTTCATGCTCTCTTATCTAAGAGTTATAATAATATAACAAAAATAAAATGGCCATACAACTCTTAAAATTGTTCAAGATTATTTATCAAAGAGTTGTACTAAGATAAAACAAATAAAATGGCCATACAAATCTTAGAAATGTTCATGCTCTCTTATCTAAGAGTTATAATAATATAACAAAAATAAAATTGCCATACAACTCTTAAAAATGTTCAAGATTATTTATCAAGGAGTTGTACTAAGATAAAACAAATAAAATGGCCACACAACTCTTAGAAATGTTTGTGATCTCTTATCTAAGTAGTGTTGTAATAGAAAACTTAGTTTAATTATTTCAAAATTAAAAGACGAATGGGTTAATGATATAAATAAAAAACAGTTTAATTTTCCTTTCTTTCAATGGTTAGATTACTATTTTCAGAAAGAAAACATTAATTATAAAAATATACCTACTATTAATGTTCAGACTAATTTGTATAAAAAATGGCAATTGGTAGAAAATAATACTATTTTGTCGGCTATTCATCCACCTTTACAGGCAATAAAAATTAATACTAAAGAAGGCGAAATAATTGCCTCTCCTTTTAAAAAAGGTAAAGATCATAGAGAATCTATTGATTCTGAAGATATTAAAAAGGTTTATCAACAGAATAATTATTCTAATCAGATTTTACAAACTATTGCTCAACAAGTAGATTTAATTTCGGTCAAATTGGATAATAAAAGTGGTAATTTTCCTAATGAGGTGTCTAAACCGTTAGTGTCTCCTTCTCTTCCTAGAGAATTAGAAAGAGAAATTTCATTAGTACAACGTATTAATTTAGCTATTGAAGGTAATACTAATACTCCATCTTCTTCTTCTGCTCTTAATCAGATAGAAAGACAGTTTAGTGGTCTTCGACTTCATACGATTAATCGTACTGCTCCTCGAGAAGAGTCTTCTAGCAGTTCTTCTAATTCTGAACATGAACAGGATAATGATGATATAGAAGAAATAGAAAATCAATTCTATGAAACTACTCCTCCTTTAGAACCTTTAGAACTTAATCGTATCTATAGACGACCAGTTAGACGGTCATATGGTAATAGATGGTCTAATAATAGAAATGTAATGAATTATCATAGTAGACCTACTCCCCCTGATATTCAATTTGAAGAACGTAATAGGTTTAATACTAAATCATATGATGGAAGTGCTTTATATGAATGGAATATTGATGGTAAATCTGAATATGAAATAACTAATACTTTGCATGAAATGGGTACTGCTAAAATTGCTTATAAATCTAAGTATCCTCAGATTAGTGAACGTCAAATTGCTTCATGTTTTGTTTCTGGTTTTACTGGCCAATTAAAAAATTGGTGGGATAATATGTTTACTCCAATGCAACAAATGGAAATTTTGACTCATCAAACTATTGTGCATCATGAAGTTACTATTAATGATGAAGTAGTTAGAACTACTGATTATGAATCGGATGGTGCTAGTTATTTGATTTATGTTCTTTCTATGTATTTTGTCGGTAATCCTAAAGAAGAATTAACAAGTTTAAAGATTTCATTGACTAATCTTAAATGTCCTACTTTTAGAGATTATTTCTGGTATAAGACTACTTTTTTGACTAATGTGTTGCGTAGGCCAGACTGTAATCAATCTTTTTGGAAAGAAAAATTTATTACTGGTTTACCTCCTTTATTTTCACAAAAATTAATTACTAGTTTAATGAAAGAAATGGGTACGGAGAATTTGAATTTGTCTAATATTACTTATGGTCAATTATTTGCTTTCCTTAAAAAAGAGGCTTTATCTATCTGTCAAGATTTTAAATTGCAGAAAAAATATGGCCTTGAGAAACAGGAATTGGGGTCCTTCTGTCAAGCATTTGGCATCGCAAGTCCTCATCCACCCTCTGCACAAGAAAAAAGACATAAAAAGGTTAGCCCGTATCATACTAGTAAAAACAAGTATCATAACTATAAAAAGAAAAATAAATATAATCCTGAATGGTATAATAAGAAACATGATAATTATAGAAAAAAGAAATATAAATATAGTAAAGGGAAAAATTCTGTTAAATGCTATAAATGTGGTAAGTTAGGTCACATAGCGCCTAATTGTAAATTAGAAAAGAAGATTAATACTATATTTTCTGAAGAAACTGATTTAAAGAATAAATTAATGTCTATTTTAATTAACTCTGAAAAAGAAGAAACAGATAATTATTATTCATCCGACTCGTCTAGTTTTTCAGATAATGATGAATTTTGTGAATGTAAAAAGACAATTAATATGATGAATAATTCTGGTAAAAATAATTTAAATAAAGAATTATTATTCGATATAATTAAAGATATAAAAGATGATAATATTAGAAAAGATTATTTAGAAAAATTAAAACACTTAGTTTTACAAGAAAATAATCCTATGTTTGATATAAAAGAACCATTTAGTCTCACTAAATTAATAGACAAATATAAACATGAAGATAATTTTGGTTTTCGTAAAAGTAATAATATTAAAGAAGAAATAAACTTATTGAAAGATGAAATTAGAAATATTAATAACCAATTAAATGAATTAAAATTAAAAGATTTAGAATTAGAAGCTAAAATCTTATTAAAAGATCAGTCTAATATAGCTTCTACCTCTGGTGAAATAAAAGATGACGAAATTAACATAGCTAATGATATTCCTGATGATACACAATTTTTAAATTTAATGAATAAAATAAAAATTGAAAAATGGTATGTTTTAGTTACAATAGGTGTTGAGGATTGGACGACTACTTGTGTCGCCATGCTTGATAGTGGCGCCGATCAATCCTGCATCAGTCGCGGAATAATTCCAGATAAGTATTTAAAAAGATCTAAAGAAAAATTGTATGCTGCTAATGGATTAGAAATGGATATTTATGCTGAATTAAATAATGGGTATATTTGTAATAATGGATATTGTTTTAAACATTCATTCTTAATACTTGAAAACTTTACTACTGATGTGGTCTTAGGTAATCCATTTTTATATCAGATTACTCCGTTTACTAAACACACTGATCATATTTCTGTTAATCTGTTAGGCAATGAATTAGTTTTTCCATTTATTAATCCTATACAAGAAAAAGAGTTAGTATTACTTCAGACTAATTCTATATATAAACAGATCTGTGTAATGAATAAGAAAAAGAAAAGTTTAATGTTTTTAAAAAATGAATTAGATTTTTCTAGAATAGAAGAACAATTAATGAAAGATGATGTAAAATTAAAAATTGATAATTTAGAAAAGAAATTCCAAACATTAGTATGTTCAGAACATCCTAATGCGTTTTGGAGTAGGAAAAAGCATGTTGTTTCATTACCATATATAAAAGAGTTTAATGAGAAAGACATTCCGACTAAGGCTAGACCCATTCAGATGAATGAAGAATTACTTAACTTTTGTAAACAAGAAATTCAAAGTTTAATGGATAAAAAATTAATCCGGAAATCACAATCTCCTTGGAGTTGTGCGGCTTTTTATGTAAATAATCAAGCTGAAAAGGAACGTGGTGTTCCTCGTCTAGTAATTAATTATAAACCATTAAATAAGGTTTTACAGTGGATTCGGTATCCTATTCCGAATAAGAAAGATTTACTTAAAAGACTTCATAGTGCGAAAGTATTTTCCAAATTTGATTTAAAATCAGGTTATTGGCAAATACAGATTAATGAAAACGATAGGTATAAAACAGCTTTTACTGTTCCTTTCGGACATTATGAGTGGAATGTCATGCCTTTCGGTTTGAAAAATGCTCCTTCTGAATTTCAAAGAATAATGAATGATATTTTTAATGATTATTCTAATTTTGTGATTGTGTATATTGATGACATTTTAATTTTTTCTGATAATATTTCTCAGCACTTTAAACATCTTAATTTAATGCTACATGTTATTCAGACTAATGGTTTGGTAATTTCCGCTAAAAAGATGAAATTATTTCAAACAAAAATCAGATTTTTAGGTCATGATATTAATCAAGGGAAAATGAAACCGATTCAACGAACAATTGAATTCGCTAGTAAATTTCCAGACGAAATTCGAGATAAAAATCAGTTACAACGCTTTCTTGGTTGTTTGAATTATATTGCCGATTTCTTTCCTAATTTGAGAACTATATGCGGTCCTTTGTATGAGAGATTACAGAAAAATCCTCCTGCTTGGACAGAGACTCATACTAATTTAATTAAACAGATTAAAGAAAAAATTAAAACTCTTCCTTGTTTAGGCATTCCTCATCCCGATGCATTCATGATCATTGAGACAGATGCATCAGATATAGGTTATGGAGGCATCCTTAAACAGAAAATGCATGCATCCGCATCATCTGCATTAGAAGAATTGGTTAGATACCATTCGGGCATTTGGGCGGGGCCACAGAAGAATTATTCTACTGTGAAAAAAGAAATTTTATCTATTGTTTTATGCATTTCTAAATTTCAAGATGATTTGTATAATAAAAAGTTTTTACTCAGAGTTGACTGTAAGTCAGCTAAAGAAATTTTACAGAAAGATGTAAAAAATTTGGTTTCAAAACAAATTTTCGCCAGATGGCAAGCTATTCTTTCTGTTTTTGATTTTGATATTGAATTCATTAAAGGCGATGATAATTCTCTTCCTGACTTCCTTACCCGTGAATTTCTTACAGGTCGCATCAATGTCTAAGGATCCAGGAAAACCGAAAACTCCTTCTGACTATATAATGTCTAATCCACCTAAGCCTTTATCTCCTTCAGTCCCGTCTAATGATTTTCCTCCACTGACCTACACTAATGCTGTCTTGTCTCCTTCAGCTAGACTCCATACCACTCCGTCTAATGTTTCTGCCTCCTCATCCTCTTCTTCCTCTAATGCAGCCCCATACATTACAAAACCTGAATTCGAATCTATAATGTTGACTCATTATAAAACTACTCCCGAGAATAATGATGTTAGAAATTTCTGTTCTCGTCTTTTTCTTCCTAATAATCAATGGCTTACAGATGATATCTGTAAGACTCAAGCTTACTATGAATTAATTCTTGTTGACACTAATTCCGTAGAAATTACTCATTATCCTGATAAAAAGGATAAATCTCGTATTGCTTATTCTAAGTTTATAATTCAGAAAATCATGAGTCCTCGTGACTTTCCTTCGATTCATGCCAGAAATTCTTTTTCCATTCCTTATGTTCCAGATGGTTTTAATTACGCTGATTACATTCTTGCTTTTTATCGGTGCCTTTATTACCGATGTTTTAATCATTCATGGTTCATCAGTTTTTCCACTAATTTTAATAAAAATGTCCCCATGTGGGTTTATGATTGGTGGAAACTACTAGGTGCTACTCCGGCAATTTTGCCACCTCAGGCTAATATTGGTTTTCAAACCTACAAGAAAAGATGTAGGTTAGACGACTATCAGGCTACTTTTTTATTTCATGCTGAATTCCGGGTCCCATATATTATGGCCTGGAGCTTTCAAATTAAGTCTACTCAGACAGGGTATCCTTGTCATTTAATTCGTCAGATTAATGTTAAGTGGTGGGTACAGTATAATGAGCAACAATGTTGTGCCCAAACAGTTAATAAATTCCTTGAATCTGGAGAAAAATATAAGCATATAATTTCTGAAGTATCCAGACAACTTCCGGTGAATGACCCTTTGACTCCTAAAACACCGGACAAAAATAAAATTCCTTTACCCAAGCGGATTGTGACTCCTACTATGACTCATCACCAGACTCCTGCAATGACTCCTTTACCCCAGCAAATTCGGACTACTCTACAGACTCCTCAGCAGATTCCTTCTCAGACTCCTCAACCGACTCCACAGACTACTGCATCAACCTCTTCCCCGGCTAATTTTGTTACCCCGGCTAATTTTGTTACAGAACAAGGCCTACAAGATTACTTAAAAATTTGTATTCAGGCCTATAAAGAAATTCAACAAGTGGGCTACCCTACTCACCTTCTCGCTGCGGCTGCCCCCTCTCTCCTCATTCGCAGGCCGTCTTACACTTACGTCTTTTGCAGGGCTCGAACCCGTGACCTCGTGGAAGGACACCAAGCTCTGATACCATTTGTCCTAAAAGGATATCCTTTTAGGTCAGATCGGTTGCAGTAATCACAAGATTCAAAGTTCAAAGAAGGAGATGCGAAAGAAGGTGAAGTAGGCGGTAAACTAAAGTAAAAATATATAATTTTAACAGAAAAAGGAGGAGATGATTAACAGAAGCAAAAGACTTACGATTAGTTAGGTTGGAAGGAAAGGAAAGAAGTAAATTACTTGAAAGAGTTTTGAAAGCGGAAAGAAAAGATTGCAAAGATGTTTTGAAAGCAGAGAGAGAAGTTGTGTACCAAAGTTGTGTAAATTCGCTCTGATCTTTCTATTGATTAAGCAGCCTTTAAATAGGCGGAAGAGGAAACATTATACATGAGTAAAGTCCGGAAATGAAGTCCGGAATTAAAGTGAAATGAAAGACAAATTAAATGTAAGTGCCTAATGACATATGCACTTGTTGAGCCATTGGAGCTGCTACAATGAAGCTTTCTTAGCCTTTATTAAAGTCCAATGTTGTGTTGTAATTGTTGCAACCACATTGTGACAAATCTGTGAATTACTAAGGCAATAATGGACTGAGTTCATGAGGATTGTCTGGACAAAATCTCAGTAAGAAGCCGATGAATAAACTGAAGTGCCAAAATGAGAAGGAAGTGTACTGTTGGCACATCAGATCAAAGGCTACACAGATCAGATCAAGTTACGCGCACATCAGATCAAGTTACGCGCACATCAGATCAAAGGCTGCACAGACAAGTTACGCGCACATCAGATCAAAGGCTGCACAGACAAGTTACGCGCATATCAGATCAAAGGCTGCACAGATCAGATCAAGTTACGCGCACATCAGATCAAAGGCTGCACAGACAAGTTACGCGCACATCAGATCAAAGGCCACACAGATCAGATCAAGGGAAGTGAAGATCAGATCAAATGCAGTGCGCATCAGATCAAAGGATGCACACATCAGATCACATGCAGCACAAATCAGATCAAAGGAAGTGAAGATCAGATCAAATGCAGTGCGCATCAGATCAAAGGATACACATATCAGATCACATGCAGCACAAATCAGATCAACGGAAGTAAAGATCAGATCAAATTCTCAAGGGATTGCTCAGCAGCTTAGTTTCACAGAAGCAAGGCAAGTCAGCAACAAAACATATTTGCAGCAGAAGAGAACAACTCAAGGCTGGAGAGCTAGAGCAGACACCTAAGAAGCTGAAGTCAAGGACGGCTAGTGAATCACACCTCAAACGCGCGACTCTAAAAGTCTCCCAAAGATTCAGAAGACGCAGGAGCATCATGTTGAAGTATCTAGCAATCCGGTGAGCGAGCAGAAATACAAAAGAATCAAGAAGTGCCGATCAGAAGAACTGCAGGAGCTACATGGATGGTTCTGAGTTGCTGGACAGAACGTTGTGACATGAAGCTAACATCAGATCAACCGGAGGCTAACATCAGATCAACTGCAAGCTAACATCAGATCAACCGGAGGCTA
Source organism: Knoxia roxburghii (assembly GCA_030378225.1). Lineage (NCBI taxonomy): Eukaryota > Viridiplantae > Streptophyta > Magnoliopsida > Gentianales > Rubiaceae > Knoxia > Knoxia roxburghii. The sequence continues at coordinate 28,556,433 of CM059416.1, read as the reverse complement.
ACATCAGATCAACTGCAAGCTAACATCAGATCAACTGCAAGCTAACATCAGATCAACCGAAGGCTAACATCAGATCAACTGCATGCTAACATCAGATCAACCGAAGCGTGACATCAGATCAAATGCCGGGCACATCAGATCAGCTATAAGCTAAGATCAGATCACTTCTGCTGTTTCAACATATCTAAGACAAGCTACTCGAGAAAGTCTGAAGGAGTACAGTCAACAATATGACATGGCAAGCAAGTTGCAACTTAAAAAGGTTGAAAATGGATTATATGAATCTTGAGCCGCCTTCCGTGTAAGATATGCTGACACACCGCACGTAGGGCACAGTTTTTCTTCTGGGAAAAGAAACGGGCAGATGAGTAGGTGTGGTAGGCACAACAACTGCAGAATGCAGGATAAACCACATTGGGAGGAAAAACCCAGAGAGAGAGAAGGCACGAAAAGAAAGAAATAGAGAGAGAGAGGAGCAGCAGCCAAGGTGAGTGCTGAACAGAACGAAACCGAGAAAAGGGAGGAGAAAAAGAGTGAGAGCAGAAAAAGATGATATGAGAAACACAAGAGAGAAAGAAACAGTCTGCTGCACAAGGAGAAGCTGAAGCGCTGGAGAGGCAGAAGTCAAGGAGAAGAAGAAGCTGAGGAGGAGCAGAATCGGGAGAACTGACCCTGAGATTGCAGCTTCAGGTGGTAAGCCTAGAACACTATCAAACGTCTTTCATTAAGTGATTTTGAAAGATATTTGTGTAGAAAAGGCAGCACAACAGAGATTTACATGTTATTGTTTTAGTTGATGAACTTGTAGAGGTAGTGAACCTCAATGTGTTGAGCAGTGAGCTCTTGTTTATGTTGCTTATGGTCAGTGAGGCCAGAGCTGAATGATTCTGTGATAGTGAAGATTGACAGGAGTGAATCTGTCCGTGGATGTAGATCATTTGATCGAACCACGTAAAAATCCCCCTTGCACATTTACTGCTTTGAGTGTGTCTTGACTGGTGTGGTATTATCAAACTGTAAGCTTGAACAGGAGTGTCATGGTTGTGTAAGTAAACCCTCCTTGAGTGATTGAATTGATCTGATGTCTTCCTTGGTTGATCTGATGTCTTCCTTGGTTGATCTGATCTGCCAACAGTCCATCTAAGCCAAAACGTGAGTTCAACAATAAGCTCTAACTGAGCTAACATTTGAGAGGGAATCCTTTAGTTGAAAGAAAAATTGATAGAGTGTTGATTCACCCCCCCCTCTCAACACTTGACACGATCCAACAATTGGTATCAGAGCTAGGTTTGCTTTTGTCAAGTGATTGTTGAAACTTAAAACCAGCAGTAGAAATGGAGAATCAAGCAACAACTGTTAAGGGAGTTCCTTATTTCAGTGGCCAAAATTTCCAGTTATGGAAAAAGAGAATGAGTGCTTATCTCTTAGCACAAGGTCTACAAGTACAAAGAGTAGTCTTGCATGGATTTACACCAACCGTAGATGAGGAGAATCCTACAGCTGCAGAAATTAGAAACTTAGAAGCTGATGGAAAGGCAAGGAATGCTCTATATGCAGCTCTGTCAGAAAAAGAGAACTTTAAAGTTATAGACTGTGTTACTGCTCATGAAATATGGATTAAACTGATTAATATTCATGAGGGAGACATCAAGGTTAAGGAGGCAAAATTGCAGGTTCTTAGAAGTAAGTTTGAAGGTCTTAAGATGGGAGAAGGTGAAAACATTGAGGACTTTCTAAACAGAGTTGTTGAATTAGTTAGCTCAATGAGGGGTCTGGGTGAGAGTGTTGGAGATTCCAATATAGTTAAAAAGGTTCTTAGATCCCTACCAGCAAGATATGATTCTAAGGTCTCTGCTATAGAGGAGAGGGACCTAGATAAAGTGACATTAGATGAGCTACAAAGCACCCTTGTAGCATATGAAATGAGGATTTCAACTTCAAAGGAGGAGACTTCAAAGGCAGTCAAGGAGATAGCATTTAAAACAAAACACTCAAGGAAGCTAAAGGAGGAAAGCAGTGAAGATGAAGCAGCAGACAGTGATCTTGAAAGAATGATGGTGCTGATTTCAAGGAGCTTCAGAGGCCAGACTGGAAAGTACAAGGGAAAGTTGCCCTTAAAATGCTTCAATTGTGGCAAAATAGGCCACTTTGCAAGCAAGTGCTTCATGAAGAACAAGAGAACAGAAGATAAGGAAGCTGACAAGCCATCAGACAGGTGGCCTGAGCAGAAAGGAAAGAAGAAGATGAGCTTCAAATCAAGAAAAGGGAAAGCTTACAGAAAACGGAGCTACCTGAGCAAGAAGAAGAATGATAGCTCTGAGGAGGATGAAGAGACTGATGTCTCAGACAGTGAAGATGAGTCTGAAGCTGAAGAGGAGACTCTCATGGTAATGAAATCTTCAACTGTCTCATTAAAGGAGGATGCTGAACTAGAGAACCAATCAGCTGATGATGAAGAAGTGGATCTAGAGGAAGAACTGGAGTTTGCATACAACAAGATAGAGGAGCAGAAGAGATTGCACAAGAAGACAATGAAGACAATGAAGGAGATGGAAAAGGTCATCTTGAGCAGTCAAGAAGAAAACTCAATACTGGAGAATAGAGTAACTGAATTGGAGCAGGAACTGATTCTCATGCAAAATGAAGCTGAGGTTCACAAAAACTGTACAAGAGAAAAGATGGAACTTCAAAAGACATGTGAAACCTTGGTAGAAAAGCTAGATGCCACCACTGCCGAACTAGAGGATGCAACAAGAAAGATAGAAGATCTGCTGTCTCAACAAACTGTGATCAAAGCTAAAGAAATGACTGATGGAACTACTGTAGAATCAAAATTGAAAGGAAAGCTGGAGCTTCAGTCAAGCAAAACTGAGCATGGTGAATACTCAAGGAGCAAAGAAGTGGCTGCAAAAACTGAAGAAGCCACAAGGAAGTTAGATGAGTGCCTCAGCAAGCAGAGATCTCATTCAGAAGGGAAGAAAGGTCTTGGTTATGAAGGAGATCAAAAATTAGAAGGACAACCAGCTGCAACAACCAAGAAGACTGTTACCTTTGTCAAAGAAGGTTCAATTTGTGTTGCTGGTGTAAAGGCAGGAACTAGTTTTGTTGATGCTAAGAAGATGGAAATTTCTAATGGATCAAGAAAGTCTAATGAGCAAAATGAAAGACTGCACGAGCTGAGGGGGAGGCAATCTATGTATCAAAGAAGCCTGCTCAAAAGTAGAAGGCTGATTGCTGGAGTATGTTTCACCTGTGGAGAATCAGGTCACTATGCAGCAAATTGCTGGAGGAAGGCATTCTGGAGATTTGGAGGAAAAACAATGCAGTCAAGAGGATGGAATAGAAAAGAGTATTATCATCAAAGAAGCCTAAGTACTTCAAGAAGGATCCCTGAAGCTGAAATCAGAAAAGGCCATATCATACAACCTGGAGAAGTGTATCAAAAATTGAATGTCTGGTGCAGATGCAGATTGCCAAATAAGAGAAGCAAGTGGTCTGAAGGAGTGAATAGCAGGAGAGCCCAGCCACTGCAACAAGCTACAAATAGAAGAAACTTTGCAGCAGGAACAAGAAGAAACCAAGCAGATTACACAAGAAGAAATCAGTCTCTAATGCAGCCACTTAATCTGAGAAACAGATTTCAAATTTTTGAAGGGTTAGAAGAGAATGATCACTGGAGCTGCAGCAGGAGCAATCAGAGATTGAATGAACAGCAAGGCATACCAGCAGCAAGAAAAATTTGGAGAAAGAAACACAGATTTGAAGAAGCTTGCATTGCTGAAGTTGCACTGAAAACAAAAGCTAAGGAAGCCCAATGGATCATTGACAGTGGGTGCACAAGCCATATGACTGGAGACAAAACTCTACTGAGAAACACAAAAGAAGTTGAAAGAGGGTTTGTCAAGTTTGCAGATAAGAGTGGGTTAAAGATCAAGGCTGTCGGAGAAGCCACCATTGGATCAGAAAAGTTCAAATCTAAGGAGGTGCTGTTTGTAGAAGGGCTGAAGTACAATTTGCTGAGTGTAAGACAACTGTGTGACAATGGTTTCAAAGTAGACTTCTCAAAAAATGGCTGTTTCATCAAAGACTGCAAGACTGGAGAAATCATGGCCAAAGGAATAAGAGACAACAAGGATTTATATCTCATAGATGTGAAGGAAAAGTTGTGCATGCTAAGCAAAATGGATGAAAATACGCTTTGGCATTGCAGGCTTGGACATTTAAATCAAAAGAGCATGAGAAGCCTGGTGAAGTGCAATGCAGTGTTAAACCTCCCTGTACTAAAGAGGGACAACAGCACTTGTGACTCATGCCAAAAAGGGAAATTTGCAAAGCTTTCTCACAAGTCCAAGGAGCATAGAACCTCTAAGCCATTGGAGCTAGTTCACACTGATGTATGTGGACCAATGAAAAGAAAAGGTACAGGTAAAGAGATGTATTTCATTCTTTTTGTGGATGACTTCACTAGGATGATGTGCATCATGCACATGAAGCAAAAGAGTGAAGCCTTCAACTGTTTCAAAAGATTTCAAAAACTGGCAGAAAACCAGCATGGAAGGAAGATCAAAGTTTTGAGATCAGATAATGGAGGAGAGTTTACCTCGCAGGAATTTGAAGAATACTTGGAGGAAATGGGAATCAAACATCAAGTCTCAAGTCCTCACACTCCCCAGCAAAATGGAGTTGTAGAGAGGAAAAATAGAAGTGTGATTGAGATGGCAAGAACCATGCTGTTGGAGCACAATACTCCAAAGCACTTCTGGAAGGAAGCCACAATGGCAGCTGTGCATGTACAAAATAGAACCATGTTGAGGCCAAACACTGAAAAGACACCATATGAACTTTGGTATGGTCACAAGCCAAATGTGAAGTACTTTAGAGTTTTTGGCAGCAAATGCTTCATCAAGAACAAGGAGCAAAGCCTTGGAAAATTTGAAGAGAGGGCTGATGAGGGCATTTTCCTTGGTTACTCAAATAAGAGCAAGGCTTACAAGGTTTATAACAAGAGGCTGGATAAGATTATGGAAAGCTATGATGTGAAAGTGGTTGAGGAAGTCAAGATGAAAGCCACTGATCCTGAAAATTTTCTGGATCACTTAGATGACTTAGAGAGCCAAGATGAGGCAGACCTGGAGCTGAAATCAGCTACTGAGGAGACTGATGCAGAAGGATCAGAGACAGAAGTTACAGAAGGCCAGGAAAAAGCAAAAAGAAAGTACAACAAGAGAATTGACAAGATGCCTATCATTGGAGACCCCAAAGCTCCAGTAAGAACAAGAAGGCAACTGAAAAGTATGGTTGCAACTGCCCTACTGTCTCAAGTTGAGCCAAGGTCAATAGAGGAAGCCCTGGAGGACCAGTCATGGCTGCAAGCCATGAATGAAGAGCTGGACCAAATTGAGAAAAACCAAACTTGGGAGCTCGTGGATAGGCCAGCAAACAAGAATGTGATAGGCACAAAATGGGTGTTCAGGAACAAGTTGAATGAGGAAGGAAAGGTTGTAAAGAATAAGGCAAGGCTTGTGTGCAAAGGATACTCTCAAATTGAAGGAGTAGATGTGGATGAAACCTTTGCCCCAGTAGCAAGGCTTGAAGCCATAAGAATGTTTTTGGCAGTGGCTTCAGCAAGGAGTTACAAGGTCTTCCAAATGGATGTTAAATCTGCCTTCTTGAATGGAAATCTGGAGGAAGAAGTGTACATTGAGCAACCAGATGGTTTTCTAGTTTGTGAAGATGAAAACAAGGTGTGCAGGCTCAAAAAGGCACTGTATGGATTAAAACAAGCCCCAAGAGCATGGTACTCAAGGCTGGACAGCTACCTGAAGAATCTGAATTTCAGAAAAAGTTGCATAAATAGCAATTTATATGTTCTTGATGGAAAGGGTGGACAGTTAATAGCCATAGTCTATGTTGATGACATAATATTTGGAGGAGATAAGGAGCAGCTGTGCCATGAATTTGCTAGAAAGATGCAAGAAGAGTTTGAAATGTCCATGATAGGAGAGCTCTCATTTTTCCTTGGACTGCAGATTCATCAAAAAGCAACTGGAATTTTTATCTCTCAAACCAAGTATACCAAAGAAGTGCTGAAGAAATTTGGTATGACTGATGCTAAGCCAATGTCTACACCCATGGCAACTAACTGCAAGCTGAGCAAGGATGAAAAAGGAGCTGAAGCTGATCAAAGTCTATACAGAAGCATGATAGGAAGCTTATTGTACTTAACAGCAACAAGGCCTGATATTACCTTTGCTGTCTGCCAAGCTGCTAGATACCAGGCAAATCCAAAGAGTTCTCATATGATTGCACTAAAGAGGGTGCTAAGATATTTGCAAGGGACAGTAGATTATGGTCTGTGGTATGCAAGGAAAGGAAGCTTGGGATTAAGAAGCTTCACTGATGCTGATTGGGCAGGAAATGTTGATGACAGGAGATCCACTTCAGGAGGAGTATTCTTTCTTGGAAATAGATGTGTGAGCTGGTTAAGCAAGAAGCAAGAAAGTATAGCCTTAAGCACTGCTGAAGCTGAGTACATAGCAGCAACCAAGGCATGCACTCAAGCTATATGGATGAGATCTGAACTGCAAAATCTTAAAGAAGAAGTTCTCTTGCCACTGATAATTCTTTGTGACAACAAAAGTGCCATTGATTTGTCAAAGAATTCAGTCCAGCACTCGAGAGCCAAACATATAGAAATCAAGTATCACTTCATAAAGGACAAGGTTGAGAAAGGAGAAATTATGCTAGAGTATGTTCCCACAGCTAAACAAATAGCTGATGTAATGACAAAGCCTCTTCCAGCCGAGGTGTTTGAAACTTTGAGGATGCAAATGGGAGTGCAGTCCTCCTTCTCATGCTGAATCAGTTGAGCATCCCCAAATCCCTTTGAAATTGGTTGTCAAAGGGGGAGAGATAGCCGCAGCAGGCCGGCCAGACGCAGCAGTATTGTCCTTGGGAGAGAAGGACGTTGGAAAAGCTCTATGCAGGGGGAGCTTACTATGTAGAAGAATAAGGTTCAGGGGGAGCTGGTTCAGGGGGAATAAGGTTCAGGGGGAGCTTAGCACTGAGTTGACTGATTGGCTGCAAATGTGGTTGCCAACAATTCCAAAGGGGGAGATTGTTGAGCCATTGGAGCTGCTACAATGAAGCTTTCTTAGCCTTTATTAAAGTCCAATGTTGTGTTGTAATTGTTGCAACCACATTGTGACAAATCTGTGAATTACTAAGGCAATAATGGACTGAGTTCATGAGGATTGTCTGGACAAAATCTCAGCAAGAAGCCGATGAATAAACTGAAGTGCCAAAATGAGAAGGAAGTGTACTGTTGGCACATCAGATCAAAGGCTACACAGATCAGATCAAGTTACGCGCACATCAGATCAAGTTACGCGCACATCAGATCAAAGGCTGCACAGACAAGTTACGCGCACATCAGATCAAAGGCTGCACAGACAAGTTACGCGCATATCAGATCAAAGGCTGCACAGATCAGATCAAGTTACGCGCACATCAGATCAAAGGCTGCACAGACAAGTTACGCGCACATCAGATCAAAGGCCACACAGATCAGATCAAGGGAAGTGAAGATCAGATCAAATGCAGTGCGCATCAGATCAAAGGATGCACACATCAGATCACATGCAGCACAAATCAGATCAAAGGAAGTGAAGATCAGATCAAATGCAGTGCGCATCAGATCAAAGGATACACATATCAGATCACATGCAGCACAAATCAGATCAACGGAAGTAAAGATCAGATCAAATTCTCAAGGGATTGCTCAGCAGCTTAGTTTCACAGAAGCAAGGCAAGTCAGCAACAAAACATATTTGCAGCAGAAGAGAACAACTCAAGGCTGGAGAGCTAGAGCAGACACCTAAGAAGCTGAAGTCAAGGACGGCTAGTGAATCACACCTCAAACGCGCGACTCTAAAAGTCTCCCAAAGATTCAGAAGACGCAGGAGCATCATGTTGAAGTATCTAGCAATCCGGTGAGCGAGCAGAAATACAAAAGAATCAAGAAGTGCCGATCAGAAGAACTGCAGGAGCTACATGGATGGTTCTGAGTTGCTGGACAGAACGTTGTGACATGAAGCTAACATCAGATCAACCGGAGGCTAACATCAGATCAACTGCAAGCTAACATCAGATCAACCGGAGGCTAACATCAGATCAACTGCAAGCTAACATCAGATCAACTGCAAGCTAACATCAGATCAACCGAAGGCTAACATCAGATCAACTGCATGCTAACATCAGATCAACCGAAGCGTGACATCAGATCAAATGCCGGGCACATCAGATCAGCTATAAGCTAAGATCAGATCACTTCTGCTGTTTCAACATATCTAAGACAAGCTACTCGAGAAAGTCTGAAGGAGTACAGTCAACAATATGACATGGCAAGCAAGTTGCAACTTAAAAAGGTTGAAAATGGATTATATGAATCTTGAGCCGCCTTCCGTGTAAGATATGCTGACACACCGCACGTAGGGCACAGTTTTTCTTCTGGGAAAAGAAACGGGCAGATGAGTAGGTGTGGTAGGCACAACAACTGCAGAATGCAGGATAAACCACATTGGGAGGAAAAACCCAAAGAGAGAGAAGGCACGAAAAGAAAGAAATAGAGAGAGAGAGGAGCAGCAGCCAAGGTGAGTGCTGAACAGAACGAAACCGAGAAAAGGGAGGAGAAAAAGAGTGAGAGCAGAAAAAGATGATATGAGAAACACAAGAGAGAAAGAAACAGTCTGCTGCACAAGGAGAAGCTGAAGCGCTGGAGAGGCAGAAGTCAAGGAGAAGAAGAAGCTGAGGAGGAGCAGAATCGGGAGAACTGACCCTGAGATTGCAGCTTCAGGTGGTAAGCCTAGAACACTATCAAACGTCTTTCATTAAGTGATTTTGAAAGATATTTGTGTAGAAAAGGCAGCACAACAGAGATTTACATGTTATTGTTTTAGTTGATGAACTTGTAGAGGTAGTGAACCTCAATGTGTTGAGCAGTGAGCTCTTGTTTATGTTGCTTATGGTCAGTGAGGCCAGAGCTGAATGATTCTGTGATAGTGAAGATTGACAGGAGTGAATCTGTCCGTGGATGTAGATCATTTGATCGAACCACGTAAAAATCCCCCTTGCACATTTACTGCTTTGAGTGTGTCTTGACTGGTGTGGTATTATCAAACTGTAAGCTTGAACAGGAGTGTCATGGTTGTGTAAGTAAACCCTCCTTGAGTGATTGAATTGATCTGATGTCTTCCTTGGTTGATCTGATGTCTTCCTTGGTTGATCTGATCTGCCAACAGTCCATCTAAGCCAAAACGTGAGTTCAACAATAAGCTCTAACTGAGCTAACATTTGAGAGGGAATCCTTTAGTTGAAAGAAAAATTGATAGAGTGTTGATTCACCCCCCCCTCTCAACACTTGACACGATCCAACAGCACTTACGTCACCTAACAATTATTCAGAGAATGACGCATGCACTTACGTCATTGTACAATTATTACCTAGTCTATTACAATTTTACCCTAATCTAGAATTCAAACGGGTCCTGTGCAAAGGGTCCGCCAAATGGGTCTTCGTCATCATTAGTCGGATTAGTTGGCAACTCATGCTTGTCGGGTTGGTCTTGTATACGTGCTTGAGCTGCTCTGTCACATTCTGCAGTAGCCACTTGTTGAATTTCTTTATAGGCCTGAATACAAATTTTTAAGTAATCTTGTAGGCCTTGTTCTGTAACAAAATTAGCCGGGGTAACAAAATTAGCCGGGGAAGAGGTTGATGCAGTAGTCTGTGGAGTCGGTTGAGGAGTCTGAGAAGGAATCTGCTAAGGAGTCTGTAGAGTAGTCCGAATTTGCTGGGGTAAAGGAGTCATTGCAGGAGTCTGGTGATGAGTCATAGTAGGAGTCACAATCCGCTTGGGTAAAGGAATTTTATTTTTGTCCGGTGTTTTAGGAGTCAAAGGGTCATTCACCGGAAGTTGTCTGGATACTTCAGAAATTATATGCTTATATTTTTCTCCAGATTCAAGGAATTTATTAACTGTTTGGGCACAACATTGTTGCTCATTATACTGTACCCACCACTTAACATTAATCTGACGAATTAAATGACAAGGATACCCTGTCTGAGTAGACTTAATTTGAAAGCTCCAGGCCATAATATATGGGACCCGGAATTCAGCATGAAATAAAAAAGTAGCCTGATAGTCGTCTAACCTACATCTTTTCTTGTAGGTTTGAAAACCAATATTAGCCTGAGGTGGCAAAATTACCGGAGTAGCACCTAGTAGTTTCCACCAATCATAAACCCACATGGGGACATTTTTATTAAAATTAGTGGAAAAACTGATGAACCATGAATGATTAAAACATCGGTAATAAAGGCACCGATAAAAAGCAAGAATGTAATCAGCGTAATTAAAACCATCTGGAACATAAGGAATGGAAAAAGAATTTCTGGCATGAATCGAAGGAAAGTCACGAGGACTCATGATTTTCTGAATTATAAACTTAGAATAAGCAATACGAGATTTATCCTTTTTATCAGGATAATGAGTAATTTCTACGGAATTAGTGTCAACAAGAATTAATTCATAGTAAGCTTGAGTCTTACAGATATCATCTGTAAGCCATTGATTATTAGGAAGAAAAAGACGAGAACAGAAATTTCTAACATCATTATTCTCGGGAGTAGTTTTATAATGAGTCAACATTATAGATTCGAATTCGGGTTTTGTAATGTATGGGGCTGCATTAGAGGAAGAAGAGGATGAGGAGGCAGAAACATTAGACGGAGTGGTATGGAGTCTAGCTGAAGGAGACAAGACAGCATTAGTGTAGGTCAGTGGAGGAAAATCATTAGACGGGACTGAAGGAGATAAAGGCTTAGGTGGATTAGACATTATATAGTCAGAAGGAGGTTTCGGTTTTCCTGGATCCTTAGACATTGATGCGACCTGTAAGAAATTCACGGGTAAGGAAGTCAGGAAGAGAATTATCATCGCCTTTAATGAATTCAATATCAAAATCAAAAACAGAAAGAATAGCTTGCCATCTGGCGAAAATTTGTTTTGAAACCAAATTTTTTACATCTTTCTGTAAAATTTCTTTAGCTGACTTACAGTCAACTCTGAGTAAAAACTTTTTATTATACAAATCATCTTGAAATTTAGAAATGCATAAAACAATAGATAAAATTTCTTTTTTCACAGTAGAATAATTCTTCTGTGGCCCCGCCCAAATGCCCGAATGGTATCTAACCAATTCTTCTAATGCAGATGATGCGGATGCATGCATTTTCTGTTTAAGGATGCCTCCATAACCTATATCTGATGCATCTGTCTCAATGATCATGAATGCATCGGGATGAGGAATGCCTAAACAAGGAAGAGTTTTAATTTTTTCTTTAATCTGTTTAATTAAATTAGTATGAGTCTCTGTCCAAGCAGGAGGATTTTTCTGTAATCTCTCATACAAAGGACCGCATATAGTTCTCAAATTAGGAAAGAAATCGGCAATATAATTCAAACAACCAAGAAAGCGTTGTAACTGATTTTTATCTCGAATTTCGTCTGGAAATTTACTAGCGAATTCAATTGTTCGTTGAATCGGTTTCATTTTCCCTTGATTAATATCATGACCTAAAAATCTGATTTTTGTTTGAAATAATTTCATCTTTTTAGCGGAAATTACCAAACCATTAGTCTGAATAACATGTAGCATTAAATTAAGATGTTTAAAGTGCTGAGAAATATTATCAGAAAAAATTAAAATGTCATCAATATACACAATCACAAAATTAGAATAATCATTAAAAATATCATTCATTATTCTTTGAAATTCAGAAGGAGCATTTTTCAAACCGAAAGGCATGACATTCCACTCATAATGTCCGAAAGGAACAGTAAAAGCTGTTTTATACCTATCGTTTTCATTAATCTGTATTTGCCAATAACCTGATTTTAAATCAAATTTGGAAAATACTTTCGCACTATGAAGTCTTTTAAGTAAATCTTTCTTATTCGGAATAGGATACCGAATCCACTGTAAAACCTTATTTAATGGTTTATAATTAATTACTAGACGAGGAACACCACGTTCCTTTTCAGCTTGATTATTTACATAAAAAGCCGCACAACTCCAAGGAGATTGTGATTTCCGGATTAATTTTTTATCCATTAAACTTTGAATTTCTTGTTTACAAAAGTTAAGTAATTCTTCATTCATCTGAATGGGTCTAGCCTTAGTCGGAATGTCTTTCTCATTAAACTCTTTTATATATGGTAATGAAACAACATGCTTTTTCCTACTCCAAAACGCATTAGGATGTTCTGAACATACTAATGTTTGGAATTTCTTTTCTAAATTATCAATTTTTAATTTTACATCATCTTTCATTAATTGTTCTTCTATTCTAGAAAAATCTAATTCATTTTTTAAAAACATTAAACTTTTCTTTTTCTTATTCATTACACAGATCTGTTTATATATAGAATTAGTCTGAAGTAATACTAACTCTTTTTCTTGTATAGGATTAATAAATGGAAAAACTAATTCATTGCCTAACAGATTAACAGAAATATGATCAGTGTGTTTAGTAAACGGAGTAATCTGATATAAAAATGGATTACCTAAGACCACATCAGTAGTAAAGTTTTCAAGTATTAAGAATGAATGTTTAAAACAATATCCATTATTACAAATATACCCATTATTTAATTCAGCATAAATATCCATTTCTAATCCATTAGCAGCATACAATTTTTCTTTAGATCTTTTTAAATACTTATCTGGAATTATTCCGCGACTGATGCAGGATTGATCGGCGCCACTATCAAGCATGGCGACACAAGTAGTCGTCCAATCCTCAACACCTATTGTAACTAAAACATACCATTTTTCAATTTTTATTTTATTCATTAAATTTAAAAATTGTGTATCATCAGGAATATCATTAGCTATGTTAATTTCGTCATCTTTTATTTCACCAGAGGTAGAAGCTATATTAGACTGATCTTTTAATAAGATTTTAGCTTCTAATTCTAAATCTTTTAATTTTAATTCATTTAATTGGTTATTAATATTTCTAATTTCATCTTTCAATAAGTTTATTTCTTCTTTAATATTATTACTTTTACGAAAACCAAAATTATCTTCATGTTTATATTTGTCTATTAATTTAGTGAGACTAAATGGTTCTTTTATATCAAACATAGGATTATTTTCTTGTAAAACTAAGTGTTTTAATTTTTCTAAATAATCTTTTCTAATATTATCATCTTTTATATCTTTAATTATATCGAATAATAATTCTTTATTTAAATTATTTTTACCAGAATTATTCATCATATTAATTGTCTTTTTACATTCACAAAATTCATCATTATCTGAAAAACTAGACGAGTCGGATGAATAATAATTATCTGTTTCTTCTTTTTCAGAGTTAATTAAAATAGACATTAATTTATTCTTTAAATCAGTTTCTTCAGAAAATATAGTATTAATCTTCTTTTCTAATTTACAATTAGGCGCTATGTGACCTAACTTACCACATTTATAGCATTTAACAGAATTTTTCCCTTTACTATATTTATATTTCTTTTTTCTATAATTATCATGTTTCTTATTATACCATTCAGGATTATATTTATTTTTCTTTTTATAGTTATGATACTTGTTTTTACTAGTATGATACGGGCTAACCTTTTTATGTCTTTTTTCTTGTGCAGAGGGTGGATGAGGACTTGCGATGCCAAATGCTTGACAGAAGGACCCCAATTCCTGTTTCTCAAGGCCATATTTTTTCTGCAATTTAAAATCTTGACAGATAGATAAAGCCTCTTTTTTAAGGAAAGCAAATAATTGACCATAAGTAATATTAGACAAATTCAAATTCTCCGTACCCATTTCTTTCATTAAACTAGTAATTAATTTTTGTGAAAATAAAGGAGGTAAACCAGTAATAAATTTTTCTTTCCAAAAAGATTGATTACAGTCTGGCCTACGCAACACATTAGTCAAAAAAGTAGTCTTATACCAGAAATAATCTCTAAAAGTAGGACATTTAAGATTAGTCAATGAAATCTTTAAACTTGTTAATTCTTCTTTAGGATTACCGACAAAATGCATAGAAAGAACATAAATCAAATAACTAGCACCATCCGATTCATAATCAGTAGTTCTAACTACTTCATCATTAATAGTAACTTCATGATGCACAATAGTTTGATGAGTCAAAATTTCCATTTGTTGCATTGGAGTAAACATATTATCCCACCAATTTTTTAATTGGCCAGTAAAACCAGAAACAAAACATGAAGCAATTTGACGTTCACTAATCTGAGGATACTTAGATTTATAAGCAATTTTAGCAGTACCCATTTCATGCAAAGTATTAGTTATTTCACATTCAGATTTACCATCAATATTCCATTCATATAAAGCACTTCCATCATATGATTTAGTATTAAACCTATTACGTTCTTCAAATTGAATATCAGGGGGAGTAGGTCTACTATGATAATTCATTACATTTCTATTATTAGACCATCTATTACCATATGACCGTCTAACTGGTCGTCTATAGATACGATTAAGTTCTAAAGGTTCTAAAGGAGGAGTAGTTTCATAGAATTGATTTTCTATTTCTTCTATATCATCATTATCCTGTTCATGTTCAGAATTAGAAGAACTGCTAGAAGACTCTTCTCGAGGAGCAGTACGATTAATCGTATGAAGTCGAAGACCACTAAACTGTCTTTCTATCTGATTAAGAGCAGAAGAAGAAGATGGAGTATTAGTATTACCTTCAATAGCTAAATTAATACGTTGTACTAATGAAATTTCTCTTTCTATATCTCTAGGAAGAGAAGGAGACACTAACGGTTTAGACACCTCATTAGGAAAATTACCACTTTTATTATCCAATTTGACCGAAATTAAATCTACTTGTTGAGCAATAGTTTGTAAAATCTGATTAGAATAATTATTCTGTTGATAAACCTTTTTAATATCTTCAGAATCAATAGATTCTCTATGATCTTTACCTTTTTTAAAAGGAGAGGCAATTATTTCGCCTTCTTTAGTATTAATTTTTATTGCCTGTAAAGGTGGATGAATAGCCGACAAAATAGTATTATTTTCTACCAATTGCCATTTTTTATACAAATTAGTCTGAACATTAATAGTAGGTATATTTTTATAATTAATGTTTTCTTTCTGAAAATAGTAATCTAACCATTGAAAGAAAGGAAAATTAAACTGTTTTTTATTTATATCATTAACCCATTCGTCTTTTAATTTTGAAATAATTTGTTTATCAAATTTTTCAAACCATAATCTTTTTTCATTATTTTCTACTGAAAAATAATTTTTATTAAGAAACTCTTTGTCTATTGAAAAAGGTTTTCTTAACATATTAATTTCCGAAAATTTCATTTGAGACTGGGTAGGAGAACCTACAGAGGAACTAGAATCAGGGATGACTTCAGGAAGAGGAGAAGTAAACTTAATCTTAGGATCATTATAGGAATACCTGGAGGGTTCATATGAAGTACTAGGAAGATCGACTGAATACCTCGGTCGATTTTCTAAAGGAAACCTGCAGGAAGAAGACTTAGACAACATATTATTAAATTTTAATAATATTTTATTATCAGGGAGTTCTTCTATATTAGCTTGAGTTCTAACTGGATGTCTTTGTGCTACTATTGGACGATCAATTAGCAATTCATTAGGAATAGTAATTTCATTACGAGCTAATAGTCTAGGTGTTTGTGTGTGAGTATTGTCAGAATCAGCAATTACTAACACAGAATCACCTTCATTAGTAGGCTTTAATTTTAAAGCAACAGGAATTATAGATTTCATTAATTTGAAATAAATACGATAAATTAATACAAATTTATCAGCTTTAGGATCCATTTTATTATTCGTAACATGTATATCTAAAATTAAAGATTGCATAATAGTTGGATCAATTAAACTAACAGAGAAATTAGGAGCACAATTAAAACGGATAGTACCATTACATAAATTAGTCTGTACTAAAGCAAGAATTGAATCATTATAATGGAGTAAACGATCATCACGAAGTGCCATGAAGACAGGAGTATCAACCCCACGCTTCATTAATGGATGTAAAGCAATTTGAATTAAACCAAAATGCATAAAGCGATAACCATTAGACAAATAATAAGAAATAGCAGTATTAGTTAGTAAAGAAATTGTTTTCTTTTCTTCTTCCATGGGATGAATCTCCTCATGGATTTTAATTGAATATGCTTTATTAAACTCAAGTAGTCCTTGAGAGTATACAGTAGAAATACTTCTACTTGGCAGAGCTTCATGAATTAATTCATGAGAATTAAGAATGGATGAATATGATGAAGATGCAGACGATGATGCCATGATGGATGCAGACCTAGGAGAACTAGATTCTCCAAAGAGAAATCTTAAAACTCTATCAGCCATTTTTATTAAATTTAATCTTACTCTTCTAAATGTAAAACTGAGTTATGCATAGACCTAGATGGGAACACGGGGATCATGCCTGGAACACCTATCTTCTAAGGCTTACCAACGGTCTTACTGATGCAAACAACCGCTTACCAACGTCTAAATGCATGCAAATGTTTGTGATCTCTTATCTAAGTAGTGTTGTAATAAGATAAAACAAATAAAATAGCCATACAAGTCTCGTAATCACTTATCTAAGAATAGTAATAAGATAAAACGAATAAAATGGCCATAGAACTCTTAGAAATGTTTGTGATCTCTTATCTAAGTAGTGTTGTAATAAGATAAAACAAATAAAATGGCCATACAACTCTTAGAAATGTTCGTAATCACTTCTCTAAGTATGTACTATATTTTTTTTATACCCTCAGTCACCGACTCTTTCTCACATCTCGATCTCTAGAAGGCCTAATGAATCGATCTCTCATTCTTTTTGTCTCATTTTATGCAGGTTTTCTTTTCTTCATGGCATAAAAATGTTCATGATCTCTTATCTAACTATTTTAATAAGATAAAACAAATAAAATGGCCATACAACGCTTAGAAATATTCATGATCTCCTATTTAAGAGTTGTAATAAGATAAACAAATAAAATGGGCATACAATTCTTAGATATGTTTGAGATCTCTTATCTAAGTGTTGTAATAAGATAAAACAAATGAAATGGCCATACAACTCTTTCAATTGTTCGTAATCACTTATCTAAGAGTAGTAATAAGATAAAACAAACAAAATGGCCATACAACTCTTAGAAATGTTCATGATCACTTATCTAAGAGTTGTAATAAGAATAACAAATAAAATGGCCATACAACTCTTAGAAATGTTAATGATCTCTTATCTATGAGTTATAATAAGATAAAACAAAAGAAATAGCTATACAACTCTTATAAATGTTCATGATATATTATCATAGAGTTATAATAAGATAAATAGATAAAATGGCCATATAACTCATAGAAACATTCATGATATCTTATCTAAGAGTTGTAATAAAATAAACAAATAAAATGACCATACAAATCTTAGAAATGTTCATGCTCTCTTATCTAAGAGTTATAATAATATAACAAAAATAAAATGGCCATACAACTCTTAAAATTGTTCAAGATTATTTATCAAAGAGTTGTACTAAGATAAAACAAATAAAATGGCCATACAACTCTTAGAAATGTTTGTGATCTCTTATCCAAGTAGTGTTGTAAAAAGATAAAACAAATAAAATAGCCATACAAGTCTTACAATTGTTCGTAATTACTTATCTAAGAGTAGTAATAAAACAGTTATACAAATAAAATAACAATACGACTCTTAATAATATTACGAGCGGTAATAATATAAAACAAAGAAAATTGCTACAACTCTTAGAAATGTTCACGATCTCTTATCTAACTGTTGTAACAAGGTAAAACAAATAAAATGGCCATACAACTTTTAGAAATGTTAATGAGCTCTTATCTAAGAGTGGTAATAAGATAAAACAAATAAGATGGCAATACAACTCTTAGGAATGTTTGTGATCTCTTATCCAAGTAGTGTTGTAATAAGATAAAACAAATAAAATGGCCATACAAGTCTTACAATTGTTCGCAAACAAATAAAATGGCCATACAACTCTTAGAAATGTTTGTGATCTCTTATCCAAGCAGTGTTCTAATAAGATAAAACAAATAGAATGGCCATACAAGTCTTACAATTGTTCGTAATCACTTATCTAAGAGTAGTAATAAGATAAAACAAATAAAATGGCCATACAACTCTTAGAAATGTTCATGATCACTTATCTAAGAGTTGTAATAAGATTAACAAATAAAATGGCCATACAACTCTTAGAAATGTTCATGATCTCTTATCTATGAGTCATAATAAGATAAAACAAAAGAAATAGCTATACACCTCTTATAAATGTTCATTATATCTTATCATAGAGTTATAATAAGATAAATAGATAAAATGGCCATATAACTCTTAGAAACGTTCATCTATCTTATCTAAGAGTTGTAATAAGATAAAACAAATAAAATGGTCATACAACTCATAAAAATGTTCAAGATTAGTTATCAAGGAGTTCTACTAAGATAAAACAAATAAAATGGTCATACAACTCTTAGAAATGTTTGTGATCTCTTATCTAAAAGTTGTAATAAGATAAAACAAATAAAATGGCCATACAACTCTTACAATTGTTCGTAATCACTTATCTAAGAGTTGTAATAATAAAACATAAAAAAAATAGCCATACAACTCTTTGAAATGTTCAGTATCTCTTATCGAAGATTTATAATAAGATAAACAAATAAAATGGCCATAGAACTATTAGAAATGTTCCTGTTCTCTTATCTAAGAGTTGTAATAAGATAAAACAAGTAAAATAGCCATACAACGCTTAAAAATGTTCATGATCACTTATCTAAAAGTTGTAATAAGATAAAATAAATAAAATGGCCATACAACTCTTAGAAATATTCATGATCTCCTATCTAAGAGTTGTAATATATATAACAAATAAAATGGTCATACAACTCTTAGAAATATTTATGGCCTCTTATCTAAGAGTTGTAATAAAATAAACAAATAAAATGGCCATACAAATCTTAGAAATGTTCATGGTCTCTTATCTAAGAGTTATAATAATATAGCAAAAATAAAATGGCCATACAACTCTTAAAAATGTTCAAGATTATTTATCAAGGAGTTGTACTAAGATAAAACAAAAAAAATGGCCATACAACTCTTAGAAATGTTTGTGATCTCTTATCTAAGTAGTGTTGTAATAAGATAAAACAAATAAAATGGCCATACAAGTCTTACAATTGTTCGTAATCACTTATCTAAGAATAGTAATAAGATAAAACGAATAAAATGGCCATAGAACTCTTAGAAATGTTTGTGATCTCTTATCTAAGTAGTGTTGTAATAAGATAAAACAAATAAAATGGCCATACAACTCTTAGAAATGTTCGTAATCACTTATCAAAGTATGTACTATCTTTTTTTTATACCCTCAATCACCGACTCTTTCTCACATCTCGATCTCTAGAAGGCCTAATGAATCGATCTCTCTTTCTTTTTTTCTCATTTTATGAAGGTTTTCTTTTCTTCATGGCATAGAAATGTTCATGATCTCTTATCTAAGTGTTGTAATAAGATAAAACAAATAAAATGGCCATACAATATTTAGAAATATTCATGATCTCCTATTTAAGAGTTGTAATAAGATAAACAAATAAAATGGCCATACAACTTTTAGATATATTTGTGATCTCTTATCTCAGTGTTGTAATAAGATAAAACAAATGAAATGGCCATACAACTCTTAGAAATGTTCCTGATCTCTTATCTGAGAGTTATAATTAGATAAAACAAAAGAAATAGCTATACAACTATTATAAATGTTCATGATATCTTATCATAGAGTTATAATAAGGTAAATAGATAAAATGACCATATAACTCTTAGAAACGTTCATGCTATCTTATCTAAGAGTTGTAATAAGATAAAACAAATAAAATGGTCATACAACTCTTAAAAATGTTCAAGATTACTTATCAAGGAGTTCTACTAAGATAAAACAAATAAAATGGTCATACAACTCTTAGAAATGTTTGTGATCTCTTATCTAAGTGTTGTAATAAGATAAAATAAATAAAATGGCCATACAACTCTTACAATTGTTCGTAATCACTTATCAAAGAGTTGCAATAATAAAAAATAAAAAAAATGGCCACACAACTCTTTGATATGTTCAGTACCTCTTATCAAAGAGTTATAATAAGATAAACAAATAAAATGGCCATAGAACTCTTAGAAATGTTCTGGTTCTCTTATCTAAGAGTTGTAATAAGATAAAACAAGTAAAATAGCCATACAACGCTTAAAAATGTTCATGATCACTTATCTAAGAGTTGTAATAAGATAAAATAAATAAAATGGTCATACAACTCTTAGAAATATTTATGGCCTTTTATCTAAGAGTTGTATACAAATCATAGAAATGTTCTTGCTCTCTTATCTAAGAGTTATAATAATATAACAAAAAATAAAATGGCCATACAACTCTTAAAATTGTTCAAGATTATTTATCAAAGATTTGTACTAAGATAAAACAAATAAAATGGCCATACAACTCTTCGAAATGTTTGTGATCTCTTATCCAAGTAGTGTTGTAAAAAGATAAAACAAATAAAATGGCCAAACAAATCTTACAATTGTTCGTAATTACTTATCTAAGAGTAGTAATAAAACAGTCATACAAATAAAATAACAATACCACTCTTAATAATATTACGAGCGGTAATAATATAAAACAAAGAAAATTGCTAACTCTTAGAAATGTTCACGATCTCTTATCTAACTGTTGTAACAAGGTAAAACAAATAAAACGCCATACAACTTTTAGAAATGTTAATGAGCTCTTATCTAAGAGTGGTAATAAGATAAAACAAATAAAATGGCCATACAACTCTTAGGAATGTTTGTGATCTCTTATCCAAGTAGTGTTGTAATAAGATAAAACAAATAAAATGGCCATACAAGTCTTACAATTGTTCGTAAACAAATAAAATGGCCATACAACTCTTAGAAATGTTTGTGATCTCTTATCCAAGTAGTGTTCTAATAAGATAAAACAAATAAAATGGCCATACAAGTCTTACAATTGTTCGTAATCACTTATCTAAGAGTGGTAATAAGATAGAACAAATAAAATGGTCATACAACTCTTAGAAATGTTTGTGATCTCTTATCTAAAAGTTGTAATAAGATAAAACAAATAAAATGGCCATACAGCTCTTACAATTGTTCGTAATCACTTATCTAAGAGTTGTAATAATAAAACATAAAAAAAATGGCCATACAACTCTTTGAAATGTTCAGTATCTCTTATCGAAGAGTTATATTATGATAAACAAATAAAATTGCCATAGAACTCTTAGAAATGTTCCTGTTCTCTTGTCTAAGAGTTGTAATAAGAGAAAACAAGTAAAATAGCCATACAACGCTTAAAAATGTTCATGATCACTTATCTAAAAGTTGTAATAAGATAAAATAAATAAAATGGCCATACAACTCTTAGAAATATTCATGATCTCCTATCTAAGAGTTGTAATAAGATATAACAAATAAAATGGCCATACCACTCTTAGAAATATTTATGGCCTCTTATCTAAGAGTTGTAATAAAATAAACAAATAAAATGCCCATACAAATCTTAGAAATGTTCATGCTCTCTTATCTAAGAGTTATAATAATATAACAAAAATAAAATGGCCATACAACTCTTAAAAATGTTCAAGATTATTTATCAAGGAGTTGTACTAAGATAAAACAAATAAAATGGCCATACAACTCTTAGAAATGTTTGTGATCTCTTATCTAAGTAGTGTTGTAATAAGATAAAACAAATAAAATGGCCATACAAGTCTTACAATTGTTCGTAATCACTTATCTAAGAATAGTAATAAGATAAAACGAATAAAATGGCCATAGAACTCTTAGAAATGTTTGTGATCTCTTATCTAAGTAGTGTTGTAATAAGATAAAACAAATAAAATGGCCATACAACTCTTAGAAATGTTCGTAATCACTTATCTAAGTATGTACTATCTTTTTTTTATACCCTCAGTCACCGACTCTTTCTCACATCTCGATCTCTAGAAGGCCTAATGAATCGATCTCTCTTATGAAGGTTTTCTTTTCTTCATGGCATAGAAATGTTCATGATCTCTTATCTAAGTGTTGTAATAAGATAAAACAAATAAAATGGCCATACAATATTTAGAAATATTCATGATCTCCTATTTAAGAGTTGTAATAAGATAAACAAATAAAATGGCCATACAACTCTTAGATATGTTTGTGATCTCTTATCTCAGTGTTGTAATAAGATAAAACAAATGAAATGGCCATACAACTCTTTCAATTGTTTGTAATCACGTATCTAAGAGTAGTAATAAGAAAAAACAAATAAAATGGCCATACAACTCTTGAAATGTTCATGATCACTTATCTAAGAGTTGTAATAGCTCTACGCCTTACGCCTAAACAATAACGGCTAATGGCAACACCCTTCTTTTCTAAATTTATAACCTGTCTAATAATTCTAACCCATTCTTTAATTCTATATTATCATACTGAGAATTTCTCAATAACAAGGATCTAAAGGATGAATTTACATAATTACTCAGCTTTTATTCTAACCATAAGGCTTTTAGCCTTGCATCTTAAATAGAAAATAAATACAAACTTACTTGTGTGATGATACCAAAATAAGAAATATATAAGAAATCCCAAAAAGCTGCTAATAATAATAAGACTGCTGCTTCTGAAAACCTCCGCTGGAGTAATATATTAAAGCAAAGATAGAAAGATAAAAAGAGTTTGTTACAATAGAGAGAAAAGAGAAAAGAAGAGCAGAAGAAGTCTGCTGAAAACCAAAAACTAGTAGGCTATTTATACTAATTTTTTCCTAACTATTACGGACTTTAAATCTATTTTTTCAAGTCCATACATTATTTCCCTATGAGGTCATTGCTTACATAGGCATCCCTATTATGTCACTGCTTACATCATAAAAGCAAAACTTTGAGTCTTGAAGTCCTCTTTGACGGCTGCTTTATGTCTGCTTCAAATTATTTTGCTTTTCCCCTTGTCTTTGTCTTTTTCTTCTTTGTGGAGTCCGGCTATCAACTCTTGTAATTGTTCATTTATGAACTCTTCATCAAGTTCTTCCATATCATTAGGGTCTTGAGCAAATTCATCCATATCATCTTGAGATTTGCTAGAAGAGGCCATAGAAATATCTGATTTAGTATCATTAGCATTATGATGTTTCAAATGTTTTTTAAGCTCCACCATATAAGCTTTAATCAGATCTTGTTGAGAAACATTTTCTTGTTGGAGTTTTATCTTCATAGCAATGTGCTGGAAGGGATCAATTTCCTGACTTTGAGTATCTTGATGCTGCATATAATGCGTCACTTTTTCCTGGATTGTCATTAAAACTTCGTGGCCATATAAGTCATTAGTAGTGGGATCAACTTTATTCAGATGAGCCCAAAACTGAATATAAGCAGTTTGCATAATACATGGTAATTTGGTATCAGTATAACTGATCTCTGGAGTCCATTTCCATATCAAGGGGATAGAGAATTCTATAAAGAACCACATATTAGCAATTTCTTCAGTACATCTATTAGATGCCACCAATTCTGATATCTTGGGAGAAACTTTTATCCAATTTCCATATGAGGAAAGGAATTTTTCAGGAAGAATGGATTTATAAGCACCAAATCTATACCACCATTGGATAAACCAATTGGGTATGGGATCATTATAAATGTTTCCACATACTTTAATAAACCATGAATGTTTCTTATTGGGGTTTTCATATAAGAAAACTTGGTTATGAGCCTCAATATAATCCCAATAATTATATTTATAAGTAACCCGGTTTTCAGGAACTATGAATTCCTTATCCTTCAAAGTAGAAAGTCCCCATTCCTCCGGAGAAATAATCTTTTTGATTATGATTTTACTAAAATTATAAATTTGACTACCCTGATTAGGATAGAAATGTTTAATTTCACATGCACCAGAAACCCTTAGAATGGTTTCATAGTACATTCTAGGCTTATAAGCACCATGAGCATGAACATAAATACCACTTGACTTTGAGCCAGTATCCAAGTACCTATTAATTATAAGCCATGGGTCTTTTCCCCACTGTAAATCTTTCTCTTCTATAAGAAAGAGAATTTCTTTATGAGGATGAGGTTTATAATTTGTGATTGAATCTTCTTTAAGAACTGTCTCCACATATGAAGGAGTATCTGTAGAAGAAGAAGATTCTTCTTTTTTCTCTTGTTCTAAAAACTTTTGAAACTTATGAAACAAGTTTGGATTTTTTATAAGATCCGTAGGATTATGAGAGAGATCGGCAATATTATCCGCATATAAAGTTGTATTATAATTTTGAGAGAGCATATGTCTCCCTCTGCCTCTGCCACGAGAACCAGCAGCATGAGAAGGATAACCTCCTCTACCACCTCTACCTCTATAAGAGTCCCTGGGTATCATCCTGTATAAATTCACGAGATAGAAAATCAGGAAGACTATTATCTTTCCCTTTCTTATAAACAATATCAAAATCAAAGGGAGCTAAATTAGCTTGCCATCTAGCATACATTTGCTTAGACACATCATGTTTAAAATCTTTATTAAACATATATTTTGCAGCTTGGCAATCAGTTCTGATTATAAATCGCTGATTATATAAATCATCTTGAAATTTTAAAACACATTTTAATATAGCTAGTACTTCTTTAGCTACTGTGGCATAATTTTTCTGACTATTAGTCCATTTTCCTGAATGATATCTATCTAATTTTTCTGTCTGATCATCAGGACATATTTGTTTTAATATTCCTCCATATCCTATATCAGAGGCATCTGTTTCAACAATTTTAACCCAATTTGGATTAGCTAATATAAGACATGGCAAAGATTTAACTTTTTCTTTAATTTTCTGAACTGTCTTAGTATGTTCTGCTGTCCAAGGCTTAGGTTTATCTTTTAATCTATCATATAAAATAGCTGTATCATATGCGAGATTTTTATAATAAGGTAGAATATAATTCAAACTGCCTAAAAATCTTTGCAATTGAGTTTTATCTTTTATTTCATCAGGAAATTTAGTAGCAAAACCAATACTTCTATCGATAGGAATTATTTTTCCTTTTTCAATATTATGACCTAAAAATCTAATATTAGTCTGAAATAAAACCATTTTGGACTGTGATATAACAAATCCATTAGTCTTTATAATCTTCTTAAATATATCTAAATGATAAAAATGTGATTGAATATCTTTAGAAAATACTAAGATATCATCAATATAAACAATAATAAAATTACTATAAGGAATAAAAACATCATTCAGACGGTGCATTTTTTAATCCAAAAGGCATTACTTTCCATTCATAATGTCCTATTGGGACATTAAAAGCTGTTTTATATTGATCTGATTCCTTTATTTGAATCTGCCAATAACCTGATTTTAAATCAAACTTAGAGAATATTAATGCATCATATAACCTATCTAATAAATCCTTTTTATTAGGAATAGGATGTCTTATCCATTTTAAAACTTTATTAAGAGGCTTATAATTGATAACCAATCTAGGTCTTCCTCTTTCTATTTCACTATTTTTATTAACATAAAATCCTGTACATGACCAAGGTGATTCGGATTGTTTTATTAATCCTTTTTCTAATAACATACTTATTTCTTTTTTACATAACTCTAAATATTCAGAGTTCATTTGACATGGTCTGGCCTTAGTTTTTATCATAGTCCTTTCATTAAAATCATCTTCGTAAGGTAAACTTACAATGTGTTTCTTTCTATCCCAAAAAGCATTAGGATGTTCATTACAAATTTCATTAGAAAATGTATTATAAACACTTTTTATTTTTTCTTTTAATTTAAGATTATTCTGCAAAGTGTCTTCAATAGAAAAAGAGTTAATTTCAAATTTTAAAAAATTAATTTGAGTATTTTTTCTATTAATTAAATCTTTTAATTCATTTATAAATCTAGTATTAGGTTCAGTTATAAATTGAAAACTTACATTTTTCTTATCATAAGTGCCTATAATCTTATCAGTATTGATATATGTGATGGGAAATATCTTTTTTATAAAAGAACTTCCTAATATCATTTGACTAGTAATATTTTTTGCTATTAGAAAACTTTCTGGAATGCAAACCTTATTATTGCAAATATAACCTTTAGATAATTTATAATTTATATCTAAGGCTTTCCCTCCTGCATGTCTTACAATATGTGTAGATTTTTCAAAATATCTAGTAGGAATTATTCCTTCTTGTATAACACTAACATCTGCTCCACTATCAAAAAGAGCTACTAATTCAATATGAAAAGAGTGATCAATTAATAATTTGATCTTAACATGAAATTTAAAAGAAGTGATCAAATTTAATGATCCTAAGAAATTTTCATTTCCTGTATCTTCTAGTATCTTATCATAATCTAATTTAATGTGATCTTTCTTTTCTAAATAAGAAACTCTCTCATCTAAATTTTCATTAACCTTTTTTAATATTTTAATCTCATTTTTAAGATTCTTAATCTCTGTTCCTAAATCTTCTATTGTCGTAGGAAACCTTTCTGTATGACTATGTTTCTGTTTTAAGATTTTATATACTTCAGACATGGTATAGGGATTCTGATTTTCTTCTAATTTATTATTATTGAGACTAGTAGTCTGACTAGGTTCTGGAATATCCTCCATCTGTTCTATCAGCCGAGATCTTAATTCTTGATCTTTGATGGATTTCAAGAATTCTAGAATATTATGAGTAGTTAACACATTTACATCCAAGTCTATGTCTTGAAATTGTGCTAAAATTTTATAATATGCATCATCTTCACTATTAGTGTCTTTTAGTTCTATATTATTGCAATTACATTCCGGTTCTCCTTCGGAACTATTAATGTCGTCATTGTCAGATATTTCTGACTCATATTCCGAATCTGTAGTTATTATCTGAAGTAATTCTTCTTTAAGTTTCTCATCTATTTCAAGACTATTAATCTTCTTTTTCATTTTACATTTATTAGCAAAATGTCCTTTTTGTTTACACTTATAACATGTAATATTATCCATATTTTTCTTATTACGTCTTTCTAGTTTTCTAGATTCCTTTTTATATTTTTTATCCTGAGAATATTTTCTCTTTTTATATTTCTGTTTAGGATATGTTTGATATTCCTTATGCACTTTTGTCATTTTTTCTTTAGCTGGTATATTCATACCAAATTGACTACAGAATTGTCCTAATTGACGTCTTTCATTGAGTCTTTGACTTTTAATTTGCTGATTTAATTTAATTTCATTGCATAAAGCTAAACCTTCTTGTATGCAAATTCCTGTTAATTTTCCATAAGTATAAATTTCATAGGGTATATTCATCCTATCTTTCCTTAAAACTTTTTTAATTCTTTCAGCAAATAAGTGTGGTAATCCATCTATAAATTTAGACTTCCAATGATTACTATTACTATCATTTAATTCCATAACTCTATTAAGAAATGCATCTTTATACCACCTAAAATCTGATAATGTTTTACATCGCAGATTTTGTAATTAGGTGCGAATATTTTCACTATTATCAGAAATTCTACCCGTAAAGTGTTCTAAGATAGTTATTATGAGGGTATAGACCGCATTTTCAGTATGTTGGGAAGTGGATTCTTCCATTTTTACTGTTGTAAAAATTTCATTTTTATTTTGTGGAGTTAAATAATTATCCCACCAACCTTTTAGTTGTCCTGTAAATCCTGAAACTATCATTTTAGCTATACCTACGTCAGTATTACCATTGGTTTTACAAATGCTACTATACATGAGCATTCGATGAGCTTTATTATAAATCTGTTTTTCAGTATAACCATCTATATTCCATTCATATATGCATTTTCCATTGTAACTATTATTAAGTACATATTCTTGTTCTTCATGTAAAATATCCATAGGAGAAGGTCTATTATAGTAATAAAGTCTATGGGCTGGTCTATCAGCAAATTTTCCTATCTTATTTATTTCATCTTTATTATTATGAGATGGATCTTTAAGTTGTTTCTCAAATTCGTCTAATTCTTCTTCTAATGTATTAATTTTTAAACCTTTAAATTTTTCATCAAGTAATTTTTCTAATTCAGACATAGATTTTAACTTGAAATCTTTTATTTCAGGAGGTGGTTGAAGGGTTGGGGCTGTTATAACCTGTTGTTTAGAAGATGATTCCTCGACAGATGACTTTTGTAATCTATTTATGATGTGATCTAGTCTATGATGTAAAGATATAATCTGTTCGCCTAAAACATTTAAATAAATGTTTGTATAATTATTCTGTTCTATAACTTTATTCATTTGTTTAACAGTTATGACTAATGTATCATTTTCAAATAATTTAACAAAAGCAGAGAAATTTAATATATGATTTTCCTTTTCTAATTTGAAAGGTTGTTGAGGAGGAAATATTTCTCTTAAAGTATTACCATTTAAAAGTTTATAATCTCTTTCTAAAACACATATACATGGTTCAATATAATTACAAATAAACCATGGAACAAAAGGAAAGAGAATATTATGCTGTGATAGAAATGTATAAAACTGATCAGAAATATTTTTCTGTTCATTTAATGTGAAAGTGTGGAAAAACCATGTTCTAAATGATTTCCATCTGTCCTTATTAAATTCTGCTTTAACCTGATTTCGGGCTAAAGATCCAGGGCTAAAATCTATTTTATTCATATTGGAAAAGCCATTTCAGACTCAGTTATTTCTTCGTCCTTATCTGTATTATAAATACCTTTAACAATATTATGTTTATTTTTAACCAATCTGTCAACATAATTATCAGTATCATCACTAACCTGAGAGGTAGAAACTCTATAAGGCTGTGAAACAGAATATCTAGGTGCCACAGATATATCATCTTTGCTATCTAGAGGTGATATAAAATGAGAAGAATATGATCGAGATAATTTAGATTTATGATCCAACAAAAATGGATTATTTTGCATTTTTATTTTAATCTTTCCTTCAGGAGTTTGTTCAATATAATCTATGTGACTATTAATTTGAGGTTGTTTATTACTAACCTTTTCTATTGTCCACTGTTCTGGAATAGGTATTTCATTCCATTTAATAGTTCTTCTTTTTATAATTTTAGATTTATTAAAATTAGTTTCTATAAGTATTGTTTCATCTATCTTTTTATCCATTAATCTGCAATTAGGATTCAATGTTTTTAAAGGTTTATAATAAATTCTATAACATACACAAATTAATTCAGAACCAGGCATATAATTATATCCATGAGTTTTAATATTTAATGTTAAAGCATTTAATATATTATCATCACTTAATGATAAAGATAAATTCGGATATACATTAAAATAAACAGGGCCATGAGCTAAACTCGATTGTATAATACCCATTAAAGATTGTTTCCAATTTAAATTTCTAGCATCTCTTAAACATGCTATAAAACTTTCAGGTAAACCTTCTAAGGTTAATGGTTTAAAGGCAATCTGTACTAAACCAATATGTATGAATCTATATAAATCAGTATATCTATTAATATCATCAGATTGGATCAATTTTATTTCAATTTCTTCATTATCTAAAGAAACTGATTCTTCGGTTGTTTTTATAATCTGTTTGAAACCTAATTTTTCAAAGGTTCCTAACTGATAGACAGTTTTAACATCAATTCTGGGAATTGTCCACCTATTAAGATCTTCTAGATTTTCAGGGATATCAAATTCCTGTTTCAGACTATTTTTAATAATCTGCTTTCCTTTTCCTATATTCATTAGGAAATGCAAATAACTGGTTAGAATAAAAGTAAGTAAATTCATAAATCCAGGCTTTGATACCAATTACAGAGAGACCCTCAGCATGATGATTAAAGAAGCAAAGAAGCATAGGATATTACAGAATTAGTCAGACAGAACTACAAATTTATCAAAGCAATCCGGGCTCTACGCCTTACGCCTAAACAATAACGGCTAATGGCAACACCCTTCTTTTCTAAATTTATAACCTGTCTAATAATTCTAACCCATTCTTTAATTCTATATTATCATACTGAGAATTTCTCAATAACAAGGATCTAAAGGATGAATTTACATAATTACTCAGCTTTTATTCTAAAGGATGAATTTTCCTATCTTATTTATTTCATCTTTATTATTATGAGATGGATCTTTAAGTTGTTTCTCAAATTCGTCTAATTCTTCTTCTAATGTATTAATTTTTAAACCTTTAAATTTTTCATCAAGTAATTTTTCTAATTCAGACATAGATTTTAACTTGAAATCTTTTATTTCAGGAGGTGGTTGAAGGGTTGGGGCTGTTATAACCTGTTCTTTAGAAGATGATTCCTCGACAGATGACTTTTGTAATCTATTTATGATGTGATCTAGTCTATGATGTAAAGATATAATCTGTTCGCCTAAAACATTTAAATAAATGTTTGTATAATTATTCTGTTCTATAACTTTATTCATTTGTTTAACAGTTATGACTAATGTATCATTTTCAAATAATTTAACAATAGCTGAGTAATTATGTAAATTCATCCTTTAGATCCTTGTTATTGAGAAATTCTCAGTATGATAATATAGAATTAAAGAATGGGTTAGAATTATTAGACAGGTTATAAATTTAGAAAAGAAGGGTGTTGCCATTAGCCGTTATTGTTTAGGCGTAAGGCGTAGAGCCCGGATTGCTTTGATAAATTTGTAGTTCTGTCTGACTAATTCTGTAATATCCTATGCTTCTTTTCTTCTTTAATCATCATGCTGAGGGTCTTCTTTGCTTCTTTAATCATCATGCTGAGGGTCTCTCTGTAATTGGTATCAGAGCCTGGATTTATGAATTTACTTACTTTTATTCTAACCAGTTATTTGCATTTCCTAATGAATATAGGAAAAGGAAAGCAGATTATTAAAAATAGTCTGAAACAGGAATTTGATATCCCTGAAAATCTAGAAGATCTTAATAGGTGGACAATTCCCAGAATTGATGTTAAAACTGTCTATCAGTTAGGAACCTTTGAAAAATTAGGTTTCAAACAGATTATAAAAACAACCGAAGAATCAGTTTCTTTAGATAATGAAGAAATTGAAATAAAATTGATTCAATCTGATGATATTAATAGATATACTGATTTATATAGATTCATACATATTGGTTTAGTACAGATTGCCTTTAAACCATTAACCTTAGAAGGTTTACCTGAAAGTTTTATAGCATGTTTTAGAGATGCTAGAAATTTAAATTGGAAACAATCTTTAATGGGTATTATATGTTGAGCCATTGGAGCTGCTACAATGAAGCTTTCTTAGCCTTTATTAAAGTCCAATGTTGTGTTGTAATTATTGCAACCACATTGTGACAAATCTGTGAATTACTAAGGCAATAATGGACTGAGTTCATGAGGATTGTCTGGACAAAATCTCAGCAAGAAGCCGATGAATAAACTGAAGTGCCAAAATGAGAAGGAAGTGTACTGTTGGCACATCAGATCAAAGGCTACACAGATCAGATCAAGTTACGCGCATATCAGATCAAGGGAAGTGAAGATCAGATCAAATGCAGTGCGCATCAGATCAAAGGATGCACACATCAGATCACATGCAGCACAAATCAGATCAAAGGAAGTGAAGATCAGATCAAATGCAGTGCGCATCAGATCAAAGGATACACATATCAGATCACATGCAGCACAAATCAGATCAACGGAAGTAAAGATCAGATCAAATTCTCAAGGGATTGCTCAGCAGCTTAGTTTCACAGAAGCAAGGCAAGTCAGCAACAAAACATATTTGCAGCAGAAGAGAACAACTCAAGGCTGGAGAGCTAGAGCAGACACCTAAGAAGCTGAAGTCAAGGACGGCTAGTGAATCACACCTCAAACGCGCGACTCTAAAAGTCTCCCAAAGATTCAGAAGACGCAGGAGCATCATGTTGAAGTATCTAGCAATCCGGTGAGCGAGCAGAAATACAAAAGAATCAAGAAGTGCCGATCAGAAGAACTGCAGGGGCTACATGGATGGTTCTGAGTTGCTGGACAGAACGTTGTGACATGAAGCTAACATCAGATCAACCGGAGGCTAACATCAGATCAACTGCAAGCTAACATCAGATCAACCGGAGGCTAACATCAGATCAACTGCAAGCTAACATCAGATCAACCGAAGGCTAACATCAGATCAACTGCAAGCTAACATCAGATCAACCGAAGTCTAACATCAGATCAACTGCATGCTAACATCAGATCAACCGAAGCGTGACATCAGATCAAATGCCGGGCACATCAGATCAGCTATAAGCTAAGATCAGATCACTTCTGCTGTTTCAACATATCTAAGACAAGCTACTCGAGAAAGTCTGAAGGAGTACAGTCAACAATATGACATGGCAAGCAAGTTGCAACTTAAAAAGGTTGAAAATGGATTATATGAATCTTGAGCCGCCTTCCGTGTAAGATATGCTGACACACCGCACGTAGGGCACAGTTTTTCTTCTGGGAAAAGAAACGGGCAGATGAGTAGGTGTGGTAGGCACAACAACTGCAGAATGCAGGATAAACCACATTGGGAGGAAAAACCCAAAGAGAGAGAAGGCACAAAAAGAAAGAAAAAGAGAGAGAGAGGAGCAGCAGCCAAGGTGAGTGCTGAACAGAACGAAACCGAGAAAAGGGAGGAGAAAAAGAGTGAGAGCAGAAAAAGATGATATGAGAAACACAAGAGAGAAAGAAACAGTCTGCTGCACAAGGAGAAGCTGAAGCGCTGGAGAGGCAGAAGTCAAGGAGAAGAAGAAGCTGAGGAGGAGCAGAATCGGGAGAACTGACCCTGAGATTGCAGCTTCAGGTGGTAAGCCTAGAACACTATCAAACGTCTTTCATTAAGTGATTTTGAAAGATATTTGTGTAGAAAAGGCAGCACAACAGAGATTTACATGTTATTGTTTTAGTTGATGAACTTGTAGAGGTAGTGAACCTCAATGTGTTGAGCAGTGAGCTCTTGTTTATGTTGCTTATGGTCAGTGAGGCCAGAGCTGAATGATTCTGTGATAGTGAAGATTGACAGGAGTGAATCTGTCCGTGGATGTAGATCATTTGATCGAACCACGTAAAAATCCCCCTTGCACATTTACTGCTTTGAGTGTGTCTTGACTGGTGTGGTATTATCAAACTGTAAGCTTGAACAGGAGTGTCATGGTTGTGTAAGTAAACCCTCCTTGAGTGATTGAATTGATCTGATGTCTTCCTTGGTTGATCTGATGTCTTCCTTGGTTGATCTGATCTGCCAACAGTCCATCTAAGCCAAAACGTGAGTTCAACAATAAGCTCTAACTGAGCTAACATTTGAGAGGGAATCCTTTAGTTGAAAGAAAAATTGATAGAGTGTTGATTCACCCCCCCCTCTCAACACTTGACACGATCCAACAATTGGTATCAGAGCTAGGTTTGCTTTTGTCAAGTGATTGTTGAAACTTAAAACCAGCAGTAGAAATGGAGAATCAAGCAACAACTGTTAAGGGAGTTCCTTATTTCAGTGGCCAAAATTTCCAGTTATGGAAAAAGAGAATGAGTGCTTATCTCTTAGCACAAGGTCTACAAGTACAAAGAGTAGTCTTGCATGGATTTACACCAACCGTAGATGAGGAGAATCCTACAGCTGCAGAAATTAGAAACTTAGAAGCTGATGGAAAGGCAAGGAATGCTCTATATGCAGCTCTGTCAGAAAAAGAGAACTTTAAAGTTATAGACTGTGTTACTGCTCATGAAATATGGATTAAACTGATTAATATTCATGAGGGAGACATCAAGGTTAAGGAGGCAAAATTGCAGGTTCTTAGAAGTAAGTTTGAAGGTCTTAAGATGGGAGAAGGTGAAAACATTGAGGACTTTCTAAACAGAGTTGTTGAATTAGTTAGCTCAATGAGGGGTCTGGGTGAGAGTGTTGGAGATTCCAATATAGTTAAAAAGGTTCTTAGATCCCTACCAGCAAGATATGATTCTAAGGTCTCTGCTATAGAGGAGAGGGACCTAGATAGAGTGACATTAGATGAGCTGCAAAGCACCCTTGTAGCATATGAAATGAGGATTTCAAATTCAAAGGAGGAGATGGCATTTAAAACAAAACACTCAAGGAAGCTAAAGGAGGAAAGCAGTGAAGATGAAGCAGCAGACAGTGATCTTGAAAGAATGATGGTGCTGATTTCAAGGAGTTTTAGAGGCCAGACTGGAAAGTACAAGGGAAAGTTGCCCTTAAAATGCTTCAATTGTGGCAAAATAGGCCACTTTGCAAGCAAGTGCTTCATGAAGAACAAGAGAACAGAAGATGAGGAAGCTGACAAGCCATCAGACAGGTGGCCTGAGCAGAAAGGAAAGAAGAAGATGAGCTTCAAATCAAGAAAAGGGAAAGCTTACAGAAAACGGAGCTACCTGAGCAAGAAGAAAAATGATAGCTCTGAGGAGGATGAAGAGACTGATGTCTCAGACAGTGAAGATGAGTCTGAAGCTGAAGAGGAGACTCTCATGGTGATGAAATCTTCAACTGTTTCATTGAAGGAGGATGCTGAACTAGAGAACCAATCAGCTGATGATGAAGAAGTGGATCTAGAGGAAGAACTGAAGTTTGCATACAACAAGATAGAGGAGCAGAAGAGATTGCACAAGAAGACAATGAAGACAATGAAGGAGATGGAAAAGGTCATCTTGAGCAGTCAAGAAGAAAACTCAATACTGGAGAATAGAGTAACTGAATTGGAGCAGGAACTGATTCTCATGCAAAATGAAGCTGAGGTTCACAAAAATTGTACAAGAGAAAAGATGGAACTTCAAAAGACATGTGAAACCTTGGTAGAAAAGCTAGATGCCACCACTGCCGA
This sequence comes from Knoxia roxburghii, assembly GCA_030378225.1. NCBI lineage: Eukaryota > Viridiplantae > Streptophyta > Magnoliopsida > Gentianales > Rubiaceae > Knoxia > Knoxia roxburghii. The sequence continues at coordinate 28,521,426 of CM059416.1, read as the reverse complement.
ACTAGAGGATGCAACAAGAAAGATAGAAGATCTGCTGTCTCAACAAACTGTGTTCAAAGCTGAAGAAATGACTGATGGAACTACTGTAGAATCAAAATTGAAAGGAAAGCTGGAGTTTCAGTCAAGCAAAACTGAGCCTGGTGAATTCTCAAGGAGCAAAGAAGTGGCTGCAAAAACTGAAGAAGCCACAAGGAAGTTAGATGAGTGCCTCAGCAAGCAGAGATCTTATTCAGAAGGGAAGAAAGGTCTTGGTTATGAAGGAAATCAAAAATTAGAAGGACAACCAGCTGCAACAACCAAGAAGACTGTTACCTTTGTCAAAGAAGGTTCAATTTGTGTTGCTGGTGTAAAGGCAGGAACTAGTTTTGTTGATGCTAAGAAGATGGAAATTTCTAATGGATCAAGAAAGTCTACTGAGCAAAATGAAAGATTGCACGAGCTGAGGGGGAGACAATCTATGTATCAAAGAAGCCTGCTCAAAAGTAGAAGGCTGATTGCTGGAGTATGTTTCACCTGTGGAGAATCAGGTCACTATGCAGCAAATTGCTGGAGGAAGGCATTCTGGAGATTTGGAGGAAGAACAATGCAGTCAAGAGGATGGAATAGAAAAGAGTATTATCATCAAAGAAGCCTAAGTACTTCAAGAAGGATCCCTGAAGCTGAAATCAGAAAAGGCCATATCATACAACCTGGAGAAGTGTATCAGAAATTGAATGTCTGGTGCAGATGCAGATTGCCAAATAAGAGAAGCAAGTGGTTTGAAGGAGTGAATAGCAGGAGAGCCCAGCCACTGCAACAAGCTACAAATAGAAGAAACTTTGCAGCAGAAACAAGAAGAAACCAAGCAGATTACACAAGAAGAAATCAGTCTCTAATGCAGCCACTTAATCTGAGAAACAGATTTCAAATTTTTGAAGGGTTAGAAGAGAATGATCACTGGAGCTGCAGCAGGAGCAATCAAAGATTGAATGAACAGCAAGGCATACCAGCAGCAAGAAAAATTTGGAGGAAGAAGCACAGATTTGAAGAAGCTTGCATTGCTGAAGTTGCACTTAAAACAAAAGCTAAGGAAGCCCAATGGATCATTGACAGTGGGTGCACAAGCCATATGACTGGAGACAAAACTCTACTGAGAAACACAAAAGAAGTTGAAAGAGGGTTTGTCAAGTTTGCAGATAAGAGTGGGTTAAAGATCAAGGCTGTTGGAGAAGCCACCATTGGATCAGAAAAGTTCAAATCTAAGGAGGTGCTGTTTGTAGAAGGGCTGAAGTACAACTTGCTGAGTGTAAGACAACTGTGTGACAATGGTTTCAAAGTAGATTTCTCAAAAAATGGCTGTTTCATCAAAGACTGCAAGACTGGAGAAATCATGGCCAAAGGAATAAGAGACAACAAGGATTTATACCTCATAGATGTGAAGGAAAAGTTGTGCATGCTAAGCAAAATGGATGAAAATACTCTTTGGCATTGCAGGCTTGGACATTTAAATCAAAAGAGCATGAGAAGCCTGGTGAAGTGCAATGCAGTGTTAAACCTCCCTGTACTAAAGAGGGACAACAGCACTTGTGACTCATGCCAAAAAGGGAAATTTGCAAAGCTTTCTCACAAGTCCAAGGAGCATAGAACCTCTAAGCCATTGGAGCTAGTTCACACTGATGTATGTGGACCAATGAAAAGAAAAGGTACAGGTAAAGAGATGTATTTCATTCTTTTTGTGGATGACTTCACTAGGATGATGTGCATCATGCACATGAAGCAAAAGAGTGAAGCCTTCAACTGCTTCAAAAGATTTCAGAAACTGGCAGAAAACCAGCATGGAAGGAAGATCAAAGTTTTGAGATCAGATAATGGAGGAGAGTTTACCTCACAGGAATTTGAAGAATACGTGGAGGAAATGGGAATCAAACATCAAGTCTCAAGTCCTCACACTCCCCAGCAAAATGGAGTTGTAGAGAGGAAAAATAGAAGTGTGATTGAGATGGCAAGAACTATGCTGTTGGAGCACAATACTCCAAAGCACTTCTGGAAGGAAGCCACAATGGCAGCTGTGCATGTACAAAATAGAACCATGTTGAGGCCAAACACTGAAAAGACACCATATGAACTTTGGTATGGTCACAAGCCAAATGTGAAGTACTTTAGAGTTTTTGGCAGCAAATGCTTCATCAAGAACAAGGAGCAAAGCCTTGGAAAATTTGAAGAGAGGGCTGATGAGGGCATTTTCCTTGGTTACTCAAATAAGAGCAAGGCTTACAAGGTTTATAACAAGAGGCTGGATAAGATTATGGAAAGCTATGATGTGAAAGTGGTTGAGGAAGTCAAGATGAAAGCCACTGATCCTGAAAATTTTCTGGATCACTTAGATGACTTAGAGAGCCAAGATGAGGCAGACCTGGAGCTGAAATCAGCTACTGAGGAGACTGATGCAGAAGGATCAGAGACAGAAGTTACAGAAGGCCAGGAAAAAGCAAAAAGAAAGTACAACAAGAGAATTGACAAGATGCCTATCATTGGAGACCCCAAAGCTCCAGTAAGAACAAGAAGGCAACTGAAAAGTATGGTTGCAACTGCCCTACTGTCTCAAGTTGAGCCAAGGTCAATAGAGGAAGCCCTGGAGGACCAGTCATGGCTGCAAGCCATGAATGAAGAGCTGGACCAAATTGAGAAAAACCAAACTTGGGAGCTCGTGGATAGGCCAGCAAACAAGAATGTGATAGGCACAAAATGGGTGTTCAGGAACAAGTTGAATGAGGAAGGAAAGGTTGTAAAGAATAAGGCAAGGCTTGTGTGCAAAGGATACTCTCAAATTGAAGGAGTAGATGTGGATGAAACCTTTGCCCCAGTAGCAAGGCTTGAAGCCATAAGAATGTTTTTGGCAGTGGCTTCAGCAAGGAGTTACAAGGTCTTCCAAATGGATGTTAAATCTGCCTTCTTGAATGGAAATCTGGAGGAAGAAGTGTACATTGAGCAACCAGATGGTTTTCTAGTTTGTGAAGATGAAAACAAGGTGTGCAGGCTCAAAAAGGCACTGTATGGATTAAAACAAGCCCCAAGAGCATGGTACTCAAGGCTGGACAGCTACCTGAAGAATCTGAATTTCAGAAAAAGTTGCATAAATAGCAATTTATATGTTCTTGATGGAAAGGGTGGACAGTTAATAGCCATAGTCTATGTTGATGACATAATATTTGGAGGAGATAAGGAGCAGCTGTGCCATGAATTTGCTAGAAAGATGCAAGAAGAGTTTGAAATGTCCATGATAGGAGAGCTCTCATTTTTCCTTGGACTGCAGATTCATCAAAAAGCAACTGGAATTTTTATCTCTCAAACCAAGTATACCAAAGAAGTGCTGAAGAAATTTGGTATGACTGATGCTAAGCCAATGTCTACACCCATGGCAACTAACTGCAAGCTGAGCAAGGATGAAAAAGGAGCTGAAGCTGATCAAAGTCTATACAGAAGCATGATAGGAAGCTTATTGTACTTAACAGCAACAAGGCCTGATATTACCTTTGCTGTCTGCCAAGCTGCTAGATACCAGGCAAATCCAAAGAGTTCTCATATGATTGCACTAAAGAGGGTGCTAAGATATTTGCAAGGGACAGTAGATTATGGCCTGTGGTATGCAAGGAAAGGAAGCTTGGGATTAAGAAGCTTCACTGATGCTGATTGGGCAGGAAATGTTGATGACAGGAGATCCACTTCAGGAGGAGTATTCTTTCTTGGAAATAGATGTGTGAGCTGGTTAAGCAAGAAGCAAGAAAGTATAGCCTTAAGCACTGCTGAAGCTGAGTACATAGCAGCAACCAAGGCATGCACTCAAGCTATATGGATGAGATCTGAACTGCAAAATCTTAAAGAAGAAGTTCTCTTGCCACTGATAATTCTTTGTGACAACAAAAGTGCCATTGATTTGTCAAAGAATTCAGTCCAGCACTCGAGAGCCAAACATATAGAAATCAAGTATCACTTCATAAAGGACAAGGTTGAGAAAGGAGAAATTATGCTAGAGTATGTTCCCACAGCTAAACAAATAGCTGATGTAATGACAAAGCCTCTTCCAGCCGAGGTGTTTGAAACTTTGAGGATGCAAATGGGAGTGCAGTCCTCCTTCTCATGCTGAATCAGTTGAGCATCCCCAAATCCCTTTGAAATTGGTTGTCAAAGGGGGAGAGATAGCCGCAGCAGGCCGGCCAGTCGCAGCAGTATTGTCCTTGGGAGAGAAGGACGTTGGAAAAGCTCTATGCAGGGGGAGCTTACTATGTAGAAGAATAAGGTTCAGGGGGAGCTGGTTCAGGAGGAATAAGGTTCAGGGGGAGCTTAGCACTGAGTTGACTGATTGGCTGCAAATGTGGTTGCCAACAATTCCAAAGGGGGAGATTGTTGAGCCATTGGAGCTGCTACAATGAAGCTTTCTTAGCCTTTATTAAAGTCCAATGTTGTGTTGTAATTATTGCAACCACATTGTGACAAATCTGTGAATTACTAAGGCAATAATGGACTGAGTTCATGAGGATTGTCTGGACAAAATCTCAGCAAGAAGCCGATGAATAAACTGAAGTGCCAAAATGAGAAGGAAGTGTACTGTTGGCACATCAGATCAAAGGCTACAGATCAGATCAAGTTACGCGCATATCAGATCAAGGGAAGTGAAGATCAGATCAAATGCAGTGCGCATCAGATCAAAGGATGCACACATCAGATCACATGCAGCACAAATCAGATCAAAGGAAGTGAAGATCAGATCAAATGCAGTGCGCATCAGATCAAAGGATACACATATCAGATCACATGCAGCACAAATCAGATCAACGGAAGTAAAGATCAGATCAAATTCTCAAGGGATTGCTCAGCAGCTTAGTTTCACAGAAGCAAGGCAAGTCAGCAACAAAACATATTTGCAGCAGAAGAGAACAACTCAAGGCTGGAGAGCTAGAGCAGACACCTAAGAAGCTGAAGTCAAGGACGGCTAGTGAATCACACCTCAAACGCGCGACTCTAAAAGTCTCCCAAAGATTCAGAAGACGCAGGAGCATCATGTTGAAGTATCTAGCAATCCGGTGAGCGAGCAGAAATACAAAAGAATCAAGAAGTGCCGATCAGAAGAACTGCAGGGGCTACATGGATGGTTCTGAGTTGCTGGACAGAACGTTGTGACATGAAGCTAACATCAGATCAACCGGAGGCTAACATCAGATCAACTGCAAGCTAACATCAGATCAACCGGAGGCTAACATCAGATCAACTGCAAGCTAACATCAGATCAACCGAAGGCTAACATCAGATCAACTGCAAGCTAACATCAGATCAACCGAAGTCTAACATCAGATCAACTGCATGCTAACATCAGATCAACCGAAGCGTGACATCAGATCAAATGCCGGGCACATCAGATCAGCTATAAGCTAAGATCAGATCACTTCTGCTGTTTCAACATATCTAAGACAAGCTACTCGAGAAAGTCTGAAGGAGTACAGTCAACAATATGACATGGCAAGCAAGTTGCAACTTAAAAAGGTTGAAAATGGATTATATGAATCTTGAGCCGCCTTCCGTGTAAGATATGCTGACACACCGCACGTAGGGCACAGTTTTTCTTCTGGGAAAAGAAACGGGCAGATGAGTAGGTGTGGTAGGCACAACAACTGCAGAATGCAGGATAAACCACATTGGGAGGAAAAACCCAAAGAGAGAGAAGGCACAAAAAGAAAGAAAAAGAGAGAGAGAGGAGCAGCAGCCAAGGTGAGTGCTGAACAGAACGAAACCGAGAAAAGGGAGGAGAAAAAGAGTGAGAGCAGAAAAAGATGATATGAGAAACACAAGAGAGAAAGAAACAGTCTGCTGCACAAGGAGAAGCTGAAGCGCTGGAGAGGCAGAAGTCAAGGAGAAGAAGAAGCTGAGGAGGAGCAGAATCGGGAGAACTGACCCTGAGATTGCAGCTTCAGGTGGTAAGCCTAGAACACTATCAAACGTCTTTCATTAAGTGATTTTGAAAGATATTTGTGTAGAAAAGGCAGCACAACAGAGATTTACATGTTATTGTTTTAGTTGATGAACTTGTAGAGGTAGTGAACCTCAATGTGTTGAGCAGTGAGCTCTTGTTTATGTTGCTTATGGTCAGTGAGGCCAGAGCTGAATGATTCTGTGATAGTGAAGATTGACAGGAGTGAATCTGTCCGTGGATGTAGATCATTTGATCGAACCACGTAAAAATCCCCCTTGCACATTTACTGCTTTGAGTGTGTCTTGACTGGTGTGGTATTATCAAACTGTAAGCTTGAACAGGAGTGTCATGGTTGTGTAAGTAAACCCTCCTTGAGTGATTGAATTGATCTGATGTCTTCCTTGGTTGATCTGATGTCTTCCTTGGTTGATCTGATCTGCCAACAGTCCATCTAAGCCAAAACGTGAGTTCAACAATAAGCTCTAACTGAGCTAACATTTGAGAGGGAATCCTTTAGTTGAAAGAAAAATTGATAGAGTGTTGATTCACCCCCCCCTCTCAACACTTGACACGATCCAACATTATACAATCGAGTTTAGCTCATGGCCCTGTTTATTTTAATGTATATCCGAATTTATCTTTATCATTAAGTGATGATAATATATTAAATGCTTTAACATTAAATGTTAAAACTCATGGATATAATTATATGCCTGGTTCTGAATTAATTTCTGTATGTTATAGAATTTATTATAAACCTTTAAAAACATTGAATCCTAATTGCAGATTAATGGATAAAAAGATAGATGAAACAATACTTATAGAAACTAATTTTAATAAATCTAAAATTATAAAAAGAAGAACTATTAAATGGAATGAAATACCTATTCCAGAACAGTGGATAATAGAAAGGTTAGTAATAAACAACCTCAAATTAATAGTCACATAGATTATATTGAACAAACTCCTGAAGGAAAGATTAAAATAAAAATGCAAAATAATCTATTTTTGTTGGATAATAAATCTAAATTATCTCGATCATATTCTTCTCATTTTATATCACCTCTAGATAGCAAAGATGATATATCTGTGGCACCTAGATATTCTGTTTCACAACCTTATAGAGTTTCTACCTCTCAGGTTAGTGATGATACTGATAATTATGTTGACAGATTGGTTAAAAATAAACATAATATTGTTAAATGTATTTATAATACAGATAAGGACGAAGAAATAACTGAGTCTGAAATGGCTTTTCCAATATGAATAAAATAGATTTTAGCCCTGGATCTTTAGCCCGAAATCAGGTTAAAGCAGAATTTAATAAGGACAGATGGAAATCATTTAGAACATGGTTTTTCCACACTTTCACATTAAATGAACAGAAAAATATTTCTGATCAGTTTTATACATTTCTATCACAGCATAATATTCTCTTTCCTTTTGTTCCATGGTTTATTTGTAATTATATTGAACCATGTATATGTGTTTTAGAAAGAGATTATAAACTTTTAAATGGTAATACTTTAAGAGAAATATTTCCTCCTCAACAACCTTTTAAATTAGAAAAGGAAAATCATATATTAAATTTCTCTGCTTTTGTTAAATTATTTGAAAATGATACATTAGTCATAACTGTTAAACAAATGAATAAAGTTATAGAACAGAATAATTATACAAACATTTATTTAAATGTTTTAGGCGAACAGATTATATCTTTACATCATAGACTAGATCACATCATAAATAGATTACAAAAGTCATCTGTCGAGGAATCATCTTCTAAAGAACAGGTTATAACAGCCCCAACCCTTCAACCACCTCCTGAAATAAAAGATTTCAAGTGAAAATCTATGTCTGAATTAGAAAAATTACTTGATGAAAAATTTAAAGGTTTAAAAATTAATACATTAGAAGAAGAATTAGACGAATTTGAGAAACAACTTAAAGATCCATCTCATAATAATAAAGATGAAATAAATAAGATAGGAAAATTTGCTGATAGACCAGCCCAGAGACTTTATTACTATAATAGACCTTCTCCTATGGATATTTTACATGAAGAACAAGAATATGTACTTAATAATAGTTACAATGGAAAATGCATATATGAATGGAATATAGATGGTTATACTGAAAAACAGATTTATAATCAAGCTCATCGAATGCTCATGTATAGTAGCATTTGTAAAACCAATGGTAATACTGACGTAGGTATAGCTAAAATGATAGTTTCAGGATTTACAGGACAACTAAAAGGTTGGTGGGATAATTATTTAACTCCACAAAATAAAAATGAAATTTTTACAACAGTAAAAATGGAAGAATCCACTTCCCAACCTACTGAAAATGCGGTCTATACCCTCATAGTAACTATCTTAGAACACTTTACGGGTAGAATTTCTGATAATAGTGAAAATATTCGCACCTTATTACAAAATCTGCGATGTAAAACATTATCAGATTTTAGGTGGTATAAAGATGCATTTCTTAATAGAGTTATGGAATTAAATGATAGTAATAGTAATCATTGGAAGTCTAAATTTATAGATGGATTACCACACTTATTTGCTGAAAGAATTAAAAAAGTTTTAAGGAAAGATAGGATGAATATACCCTATGAAATTTATACTTATGGAAAATTAATAGGAATTTGCATACAAGAAGGTTTAGCTTTATGCAATGAAATTAAATTAAATCAGCAAATTAAAAGTCAAAGACTCAATGAAAGACGTCAATTAGGACAATTCTGTAGTCAATTTGGTATGAATATACCAGCTAAAGAAAAAATGACAAAAGTGCATAAGGAATATCAAACATATCCTAAACAGAAATATAAAAAGAGAAAATATTCTCAGGATAAAAAATATAAAAAGGAATCTAGAAAACTAGAAAGACGTAATAAGAAAAATATGGATAATATTACATGTTATAAGTGTAAACAAAAAGGACATTTTGCTAATAAATGTAAAATGAAAAAGAAGATTAATAGTCTTGAAATAGATGAGAAACTTAAAGAAGAATTACTTCAGATAATAACTACAGATTCGGAATATGAGTCAGAAATATCTGACAATGACGACATTAATAGTTCCGAAGGAGAACCGGAATGTAATTGCAATAATATAGAACTAAAAGACACTAATAGTGAAGATGATGCATATTATAAAATTTTAGCACAATTTCAAGACATAGACTTGGATGTAAATGTGTTAACTACTCATAATATTCTAGAATTCTTGAAATCCATCAAAGATCAAGAATTAAGATCTCGGCTGATAGAACAGATGGAGGATATTCCAGAACCTAGTCAGACTACTAGTCTCAATAATAATAAATTAGAAGAAAATCAGAATCCCTATACCATGTCTGAAGTATATAAAATCTTAAAACAGAAACATAGTCATACAGAAAGGTTTCCTACGACAATAGAAGATTTAGGAACAGAGATTAAGAATCTTAAAAATGAGATTAAAATATTAAAAAAGGTTAATGAAAATTTAGATGAGAGAGTTTCTTATTTAGAAAAGAAAGATCACATTAAATTAGATTATGATAAGATACTAGAAGATACAGGAAATGAAAATTTCTTAGGATCATTAAATTTGATCACTTCTTTTAAATTTCATGTTAAGATCAAATTATTAATTGATCACTCTTTTCATATTGAATTAGTAGCTCTTTTTGATAGTGGAGCAGATGTTAGTGTTATACAATAAGGAATAATTCCTACTAGATATTTTGAAAAATCTACACATATTGTAAGACATGCAGGAGGGAAAGCCTTAGATATAAATTATAAATTATCTAAAGGTTATATTTGCAATAATAAGGTTTGCATTCCATAAAGTTTTCTAATAGCAAAAAATATTATTAGTCAAATGATATTAGGAACTTCTTTTATAAAAAAGATATTTCCCATCACATATATCAATACTGATAAGATTATAGGCACTTATGATAAGAAAAATGTAAGTTTTCAATTTATAACTGAACCTAATACTAGATTTATAAATGAATTAATAGAAAAAATACTCAAATTAATTTTTTAAAATTTGAAATTAACTCTTTTTCTATTGAAGACACTTTGCAGAATAATCTTAAATTAAAAGAAAAAATAAAAAGTGTTTATAATACATTTTCTAATGAAATTTGTATTGAACATCCTAATGCTTTTTGGGATAGAAAGAAACACATTGTAAGTTTACCTTACGAAGATGATTTTAATGAAAGGACTATGATAAAAACTAAGGCCAGACCATGTCAAATGAACTCTGAATATTTAGAGTTATGTAAAAAAGAAATAAGTATGTTATTAGAAAAAGGATTAATAAAACAGTCCGAATCACCTTGGTCATGTACAGGATTTTATGTTAATAAACATAGTGAAATAGAAAGAGGAAGACCTAGATTGGTTATCAATTATAAGCCTCTTAATAAAGTTTTAAAATGGATAAGACATCCTATTCCTAATAAAAAGGATTTATTAGATAGGTTATATGATGCATTAATATTCTCTAAGTTTGATTTAAGTTATTGGCAGATTCAAATAAAGGAATCAGATCAATATAAAATAGCTTTTAATGTCCCAATAGGACATTATGAATGGAAAGTAATGCCTTTTGGATTAAAAAATGCACCGTCTGAATGATGTTTTTATTCCTTATAGTAATTTTATTATTGTTTATATTGATGATATCTTAGTATTTTCTAAAGATATTCAATCACATTTTTATCATTTAGATATATTTAAGAAGATTATAAAGACTAATGGATTTGTTATATCACAGTCCAAAATGGTTTTATTTCAGACTAATATTAGATTTTTAGGTCATAATATTGAAAAAGGAAAAATAATTCCTATCGATAGAAGTATTGATTTTGCTACTAAATTTCCTGATGAAATAAAAGATAAAACTCAATTGCAAAGATTTTTAGGCAGTTTGAATTATATTCTACCTTATTATAAAAATCTCGCATATGATACAGCTATTTTATATGATAGATTAAAAGATAAACCTAAGCCTTGGACAGCAGAACATACTAAGACAGTTCAGAAAATTAAAGAAAAAGTTAAATCTTTGCCATGTCTTATATTAGCTAATCCAAATTGGGTTAAAATTGTTGAAACAGATGCCTCTGATATAGGATATGGAGGAATATTAAAACAAATATGTCCTGATGATCAGACAGAAAAATTAGATAGATATCATTCAGGAAAATGGACTAATAGTCAGAAAAATTATGCCACAGTAGCTAAAGAAGTACTAGCTATATTAAAATGTTTTTTAAAATTTCAAGATGATTTATATAATCAGCGATTTATAATCAGAACTGATTGCCAAGCTGCAAAATATATGTTTAATAAAGATTTTAAACATGATGTGTCTAAGCAAATGTATGCTAGATGGCAAGCTAATTTAGCTCCCTTTGATTTTGATATTGTTTATAAGAAAGGGAAAGATAATAGTCTTCCTGATTTTCTATCTCGTGAATTTATACAGGATGATACCCAGGGACTCTTATAGAGGTAGAGGTGGTAGAGGAGGTTATCCTTCTCATGCTGCTGGTTCTCGTAGCAGAGGCAGAGGGAGACATATGCTCTCTCAAAATTATAATACAACTTTATATGCGGATAATATTGCCGATCTCTCTCATAATCCTACGGATCTTATAAAAAATCCAAACTTGTTTCATAAGTTTCAAAAGTTTTTAGAACAAGAGAAAAAAGAAGAATCTTCTTCTTCTACAGATACTCCTTCATATGTGGAGACAGTTCTTAAAGAAGATTCAATCACAAATTATAAACCTCATCCTCATAAAGAAATTCTCTTTCTTATAGAAGAGAAAGATTTACAGTGGGGAAAAGACCCATGGCTTATAATTAATAGGTACTTGGATACTGGCTCAAAGTCAAGTGGTATTTATGTTCATGCTCATGGTGCTTATAAGCCTAGAATGTACTATGAAACCATTCTAAGGGTTTCTGGTGCATGTGAAATTAAACATTTCTATCGTAATCAGGGTAGTCAAATTTATAATTTTAGTAAAATCATAATCAAAAAGATTATTTCTCCGGAGGAATGGGGACTTTCTACTTTGAAGGATAAGGAATTCATAGTTCCTGAAAACCGGGTTACTTATAAATATAATTATTGGGATTATATTGAGGCTCATAACCAAGTTTTCTTATATGAAAACCCCAATAAGAAACATTCATGGTTTATTAAAGTATGTGGAAACATTTATAATGATCCCATACCCAATTGGTTTATCCAATGGTGGTATAGATTTGGTGCTTATAAATCCATTCTTCCTGAAAAATTCCTTTCCTCATATGGAAATTGGATAAAAGTTTCTCCCAAGATATCAGAATTGGTGGCATCTAATAGATGTACTGAAGAAATTGCTAATATGTGGTTCTTTATAGAATTCTCTATCCCCTGGATATGGAAATGGACTCCAGAGATCAGTTATACTGATACCAAATTACCATGTATTATGCAAACTGCTTATATTCAGTTTTGGGCTCATCTGAATAAAGTTGATCCCACTACTAATGACTTATATGGCCACGAAGTTTTAATGACAATCCAGGAAAAAGTGACGCATTATATGCAGCATCAAGATACTCAAAGTCAGGAAATTGATCCCTTCCAGCACATTGCTATGAAGATAAAGCTCCAACAAGAAAATGTTTCTCAACAAGATCTGATTAAAGCTTATATGGTGGAGCTTAAAAAACATTTGAAACATCATAATGCTAATGATACTAAATCAGATATTTCTATGGCCTCTTCTAGCAAATCTCAAGATGATATGGATGAATTTGCTCAATACCCTAATGATATGGAAGAACTTGATGAAGAGTTCATAAATGAACAATTACAAGAGTTGATAGCCGGACTCCACAAAGAAGAAAAAGACAAAGACAAGGGGAAAAGCAAAATAATTTGAAGCAGACATAAAGCAGCCGTCAAAGAGGACTTCAAGACTCAAAGTTTTACTTTTATGATGTAAGCAGTGACATAATAGGGATGCCTATGTAAGCAATGACCTCATAGGGAAATAATGTATGGACTTGAAAAAATAGATTTAAAGTCCGTAATAGTTAGGAAAAAATTAGTATAAATAGCCTACTAGTTTTTGGTTTTCAGCAGACTTCTTCTGCTCTTCTTTTCTCTTTTCTCTCTATTGTAACAAACTCTTTTTATCTTTCTATCTTTGCTTTAATATATTACTCCAGCGGAGGTTTTCAGAAGCAGCAGTCTTATTATTATTAGCAGCTTTTTGGGATTTCTTATATATTTCTTATTTTGGTATCATCACACAAGTAAGTTTGTATTTATTTTCTATTTAAGATGCAAGGCTAAAAGCCTTATGGTTAGAATAAAAGCTGAGTAATTATGTAAATTCATCCTTTAGATCCTTGTTATTGAGAAATTCTCAGTATGATAATATAGAATTAAAGAATGGGTTAGAATTATTAGACAGGTTATAAATTTAGAAAAGAAGGGTGTTGCCATTAGCCGTTATTGTTTAGGCGTAAGGCGTAGAGCTATTACAACTCTTAGATAAGTGATCATGAACATTTCAAGAGTTGTATGGCCATTTTATTTGTTTTTTCTTATTACTACTCTTAGATACGTGATTACAAACAATTGAAAGAGATCAACGCTGGCTAGTTTCGAATCAACCGCGCAAGCTTGCTGCTGAAGAAACTGGCGCCGGACTGCTCCACCAAAACCGCGGCAGTAGCTACGAAGTGGATTAACACACAGCAGCGAATTCGTGAATATCCCAGCAAGAATCTGGTGGAATATATTTAATCCGACTAAGAAGGTTCGATCTTTGGGTTGAATCCAATTCGAAGAGCAAGAAATCTGGCTCGTTTTTGAGAAAGAATTCTTGAAGAAAAATTCTCTCTCTAGAACCTTCTTGCTCAAGAAAAGGGGCAAGACTTGTCTTGCAAGATTTCTTAGCTTTCTTTGGTCTCAAGTTATTCTATTTATAGGAGCTCGATTGGAGACCTAATGGGCTCTCGAGTTAGGCCTAAAAATTTGACTTTCGTTGACCGCTAAGTCTTCCCGACTAATCAACTCCAATCGACCCATTTAAATTAATTTATTTAATCCACTTTGTTAATTTAATTTAATCGAATGCTTAGAATTAATTAATTCAAAATAGAATTAATTTTTAAATTCACTTTGTCGATTAAATATTAATTAAACCTTTTGGATTAATTAATTTACCTTGTCGATTAGTCAAATGCATAATCGGTCGTGCCACTATCGGACCAATACGAACTCCGAAATAGTGTGGGCTATTGTCTACGGAGTTACCCACGGCAAATCGATTAAATCCAAGAAACTTGCTCTTCAAGATAACTCAAAAAACTATCCAAAGTTGCTGCCTTTTTGTACCGCAGAACACCTGCTGCCCTTTCGAAGTCCGGTGACCTGCTTCCTTCTTCCCAGCCACGATCTGCACCACCGTCTTCACGGATCACCCACCGAAGAGGAGATCAACGTGAAGAACAGCAGGATCTAGCACACCGGGTTGAAGAAGAACCACTGGATAGCTGCGCAAAACCCTGCTCAATTTCCTTGCTGCGCAAGGAAAGAAAACTGGGCAGCGAGTTCGGCTAGAAGAAAAATCAGGCGGCAGCAATTCTATAAAACCGAGGGACTAATCGAAGGGACTGAGTTAATCTCGAAGAAGAAAGATCCTAGCTGACTTCGAGGAGAAGTTTCGAAGAAGAAGAATTTCTCACTCTAAGCTAGACTTTCTCTTACTAGCCTTGTCTTGGCTCTCAAGTTTCTTAATCGATTTCTTGCCCAATCAGTTGTATTTATAAGGAGCTTCTAAGGAGACCTAATGGGCTCTCGAGTTAAGCCTTAAAATTTGACTTTCGTTGACCGTTAAGTCTTCCCGACAAATCAACTCCAATCGACCCATTTAAATTAATTTATTTAATCAACTTTGTTAATTTAATTTAATCGAACCCTTAGAATTAATTAATTCAAAATTGAATTAATTTCTAAATTCACTTTGTCGATTAAATATTAATTAAACCTTTCGGATTAATTAATTTACCTTGTCGATTAGTCAAATGCATAACCGGTCGTACCACTAACGGACCAATTATGGAACTACCGCTCAAAAACGACTTTACATCGCGCCATTATATTTTATTCTATCTCCCCACATTAAAGATCTAGCGCTCGTCGAATTTACTGACAAATTAATTCACCGACTTCTTGGTTTCCGAGATTAGTACCACTCGTCCTTTTATTATACCGAACATAAAGTTCACCGGCCGGGTTTAGTATAATAACCTTATGAGCTCATCTCGGGAGCACCATCAACCCGGCAAACCGGTACGAGGATTCCTCCGACTAGCAACGACACGTAAGAAGCTAAACACCGCATACCCAACTTACCGAGGTATTGGCCTCAATTGACCTCACTCTTTGGCTAATCAAAGCACACGATATCTAACCCTCACGTCCGTCCCAATCTCGAGATTGAGAGACGAAATACTAGGACCGAATTGACTACGCCGATCAGTATAAGTTAATTCTATCCAAACTGGTCGTGCTCAATATGCCCCGGGCACATCTGTGTGATTTAAACTAGTTTAGATAAACCAATTTCCAAACCACACAATAACCTATACCGATAGTATGTTCAGACTATCTCGGTTACGAGCATACTTTTTATATATCAATACTTTAACCAATAACGGTATCTACTGTGTCTGTCCACACCCCGTTATCTAGTTCTATGATATAAAGGAACAAATTTATACTAAAACAAAATGATATGTCATATGTGGATATTAGTTTTTGATACAAGCCATAGCTTTTCTGTATTCAAAACTAACAATCTCCCACTAATACTCAAAGCTATGCTAAGAAGTACAAAAACTGTCCAACCCACTATTACACTACTGTCATAATGAAATCTCCAGAACACCTTTAAGCTTCTCTCAAGAATCTGACTCCCATGCCCTCCACATGCCTCTCAAAGACCTTTGGGGTCAATGGCTTGGTGAAAGGATCTGCAAGGTTGTCCTCTGAAGCTATCTTGGCCACGATCACAACTCCCCTCTTTATGATCTCTCGTATCAGGTGGTACTTGCGCTCTATGTGTTTACTCGCCTTATGGGCTCGTGGTTCCCTCGAGTTAGCAACTGCACCATTGTTATCACAATAAACTGTGATAGACCTAGGCAACTCAGGAACCACATCTAAGTCCATCAGGAAGCTCCTGAGCCATACAGCCTCTTTCGCTGCCTCTGAAGCGGCAACGTACTCGACCTCCATGGTAGAGTCCGCCACGCATTTCTGCTAGACACTCTTCCATACTATGGCTCCACCTCCTAGAGTAAACACAAACCCAGAGGTAGACTTACTCTTGTCCAAATCTCCTTGAAAGTCCGAATCTGTGTAACCCAATGGTACAAGCTCTTGCGCTCTATAAACTAGGACATAATCTCTCGTCCTGCGCAAGTACTTGAGAATGCATTTTACTGCCTCCCAGTGAGCCTTCCCAGGGTTACTCTAATATCTGCTAACCATGCCAACGACAAAGCAAATATCAGGCCTCGTGCACAACATAGCATACATGAGGCTACCCACTGCAGAAGCATAGGGTACCGCCTTCATGGCATCTATCTCCTCAGCAGTCTTAGGACACTGCTCCTTAGACAAATGCACTCCATGCCTAAAAGGTAGTGAACCCTTCTTGGAGTTCTGCATGTTAAAACGGGCCAGAATCGTGTCTATGTAGGATGCCTGAGAGAGAGTCAGAGAACGTCTCATATGATCTCGAATAATCTTAATCCCAAGGATATGTCCAGCCTCTCCCAAATTCTTCATATCGAATTGCCTGGACAACCATGCCTTTACGTCTGACAACACCTTCTTACTGTTGCCAATAAGAAGAATGTCATCTACTTAAAGTACGAGGAACACCACCATATCACCATCACGCCTGCGATAAACACACTGCTCATCCGGAGACTGAGTGAATCCATAGGACTGAATAACCTCATCGAAACGGATGTTCCAAGATCTGGATGCTTACTTAAGTCCATAAATGGACCTCCTAAGCCTGCAAACCTTGTGCTCTTGGCCTTTAACAATGAAGCCCTCTGGTTGCTACATAAAGATGGTCTCTTCAAGACTTCCATTAAGAAAAGCTGTCTTGACGTCCATCTGCCAAATCTCATAGTCTATATGAGCAGCTATGCCCATGAGAATCCGGATTGACTTAAGCATAGCTACCGGGGAAAAAGGTCTCCTCATAATCGATCCCTTTTTTCTGAGTATACCCCTTTGCCACAAGCCTAGCCTTGAAGGTCTCAACCCTCCCGTCAGATCCTCTCTTTCGCTTGTAAACCCATTTGCACCCAATAGGCCTAAACCCATCAGGAAGGTCTACCAGCTCCCAGACTTGATTTGAGTCCATAGAACCCATCTCAGCAATCATCGCTCTCTGCCAAGAATCAGCATCTTTATCCTGGAGAGCCTCATTGTAGTTAACTGGGTCTGGTTCATGAGCGCCAAGGATAAAGTCTGAAGACTCACCCAAACCCATGTACCTCTCGGGCTGTCTCACAACCCTCCCACTACGACGAGGCGCAGCCTGTGCAAGAGCATCATCTGTGATAGTGTGTGCAGTCTCTTGTGGTGTGTCTTCCTGTACGTGTGCATCTGGAATAGTGGACTGACTTCTAAGCTCTTCCAATACTACCTTGCTGCTTGACTTGTGATCTAAAATATAGTCCTCCTCAAGAAATCTGGCATTGGTACTGACCACCACCTTCTGATCCTGAGAACTATAGAATAAACCACCTCTCGTTCCTTTGGGGTAGCCTATAAACAGCATAACCTTGGATCTCGCCCCTAACTTGCCTGCATCTGCCTCGAGCACATGTGCTGGACAACCCCAAATCCTGAGATGTCTCAGACTAGGCTTTCGCCCACTCCACAACTGTACTGGGGTCATAGGCACAGACTTAGATGGCACAAGGTTAAGGATAAAACATGCTGTATCCAAGGCATAACCCCAAAATGAGGTACGCAACTCACTGTAACTCATCATCGATCTAACCATCTCCATAAGAGTCCTGTTCCTCCTCTCTGCTACACCATTCTGCTGGGGTGTGCCAGGTGCAGACAACTGGGTCTGAATACCCTTCTCTGACAAATAGGTCCTAAATTCACTAGAGAGGTATTCGCCACCGCGATCAGACCGCAGTGACTTGATACTCTTACCCAGATAGTTCTCCACCTCTGCCTTGAATTCTCTGAACTTGCCAAAGCATTCAGACTTGTGGCGCATCAGGTATATGTATCCATATCTAGAGTAATCATCCGTAAAAGTCACGAAATACTCATAACCACCTCTAGCCTGAACTAACATGGGCCCACACACGTCAAAATGAATCATCTCTAAAACTTCCTTGGCCCTATACCCCAAGGCCTATTGGTCATTTTACCCTCCAAGCAGGACTCACAGGTCGAATAGCTGTCAATATCTAGTAAGTCCAAAGACCCACTCTTGACCAACATTTGAATCCTACTAAGGTTGATATGACCTAGTCTAAGGTGCCAAAGATAAGTCTGATTCAAAGGGGAAGACTTTTTTCTCTTATTATGATTCGGTGATGAGTTACTAGTTTCTGTGTTTTGCATAACTGGGGAGTAAGTCTTAATTAAAAACAAATTGTCAACCAATGTACCGGAATATATAAGTTTCTGGCATTTTCTAATAAAAACTGAACCATCAGAAAATACACACTTATAACCATCCAAAACAAGTCTCGAAACCGAAAGCAAGTTCTTTCGAAAACTATGTACATAAAGACAATCCTTTAAATATAAAATAGAGTCTGAAAAATAAAGACTAATAACTCCCACTGCAGCCACAGAAACTCTGGTAGTATCCCCAAGGTAGACCTGCAACTCTCCCTCTCAAAGCAGCCGGGTCACTTGGAACCCCTGTAAAGAATTACAAACACGATCAGTGGCTCCTGAATCCACACACCAAGTATCTGTGGGAATCGCTGCTAAACACGTCTCAGTGACTAGGGAAAATTTACACGTACCTCGAGGCTTTGGGCAGTCCTTCTTCTAATGTCCCGCTTTGCCATATCTGAAGCATTTGCCTATCGGCTTCTGCTTCTTGGCAATGCCCGCCTTGGGTCCATGACTGGCTCCTGCTTTCTGGCCTCTCTTCCTCTTTTGCTTCCTGGCTTTGGGCCCAGCAGAAGAACCTAGGGACCAACAGTAGCCAAGGCTTGCTTCTTCTCTGCGAAGAGGCTCTCAGCAGACACCAATGCAGTCATGAGCTCAGAAAGTGAATATGAGAGATTCCCCATATTATAGTTCAATCGAAACTGCTCAAAACTGGGAGGCAAGCTCTGAAGGATGATATCGGCCTGGGTTTCCCCATCAATCTCACCTCCCAATACCTCAATCTCATTGATGCAACCAATCATGTCCAGTACGTGATCCCTTACTGAAGTGCCCTCAGCCATCTTAGCATTCATGAGTTTCCTCATAGCTGACTGCTTGGCTGCCCTGCCCTGATGTCCAAACATCTCCCTGAGGTTGAGCATCATATCGTAGGCTGAGGTCATCTGCTGATGCTGGTGCTGCAGAACACTTGACATGGAAGCTAAGATGTAGCACCTGGTCATCTCATCAGCCTTCTGCCACCTCGTATATGGCTCTCGCTGCTCAGGGGTGGCATCATCGCTGGGGTTAGGGGGACACTCCTCAGTAAGCACGTACTTGTAACCCTCAGAGGTAAGGACAATATCCAGGTTACGTTTCCAATCAATGTAATTTGGACCGGTGAGTTTGTTTTGGTTCAGAATGACAGCTAGCGGGTTGAACGACATATCAACTGAAAATAAACAAACAAGTTTCAGTATACTTTTTCGAAAATATTGAAAAATCCTCAGAAAAACAAATATAATCTTCTACCGACATCTCTCACACCGGGATTAACGCAGGTCACGATGGGTGAACGTCTATGCCAACCCACATTCGTTCGAGAAGAACCGAAGTTCATTAATTTCATTATCTGACCAACGATCTTATGATCAATGAAATTAATAGTCGATAATTTTAGCCGTACACGTAGATAGCGTAACCTCGATGGGAGGGATACTATAAACAGTACACTAAGTGTATATTACGTGACTTCTAAGTTTGTTACTTAGGATACTGATGCGCCTCGGATGGCGAGGGTGTCGCAACTTTCTCCAATTAAACGCACTATAGTCATCCCTTTAGAAATTCATTCCGGTGATATCTGTGATTGAAAACTCATCCGATAGGGAGGAAGGTCTAAGCCAGCACGCAAGTTTAACCACATCACCAATGAACCCGTAATGAAGTCCATGGGGCTATTAACCAACCCGCTCCCACATAGATTTTTAATTAATTTCGATTCGCCCGGGTTTTCTCAGTTTTCTACGTAATTAGGAATCACCTAAAATTACGATTAAACCAAAACCCGCGAATTTAATTTAGTTTGAGGATTTTTACGTTTTAACATGCAATATCTTAACTATGGATATGCACACCCATAAAACCGTTGGAGTTTTAATATGCAAATAATCTAGCTTAGTTAATTGCACATTACCTTTTAAAAACATTTTGGTTTGGTTTTCGTTCATGCAAGATAAAACGAAAAACACACAATCAACGAAAAGACATAAATAAGGGAAATTAAACAAATAAAATTTCTCGACTATTATGGCCTTCTCTATCGTTGATTCCTTGACGCCTCGGTGACACTTCCTATCGTGTCGCTCCCACCGTTATTTGGATTCCTCTCGATTCGCCAGAGTTTTCTCGGTTTACTACGTAATTAGGAATCACCCAAAATTACGATAAACCAAAACCCGCGAATATAAGTTACCCAAAATAACGTCTTCGTCATAGTACATAAATTCCTATATACAAAGGCATTTTTCTAGGAATTTAAAGACGACATGATTAGATCAAATCCTACTACAAGATTTTTCTAATCCTACACGGCTTCCAACTCGTGGTTATTACTATTACAGAAATTTCCATTCAAAAATAAAACAAGCCCGGACATGTCCCGAGGATGAAAATTAAATTTCTACCATAATAGCCAGAAAATCAATAACCACCTGTTTAAGCATTTCGACAAAAATAATAATGCCAAAATAAAGCCGTGTAATAAATCAAACAAGTATAAGACCGAAACCAACACTCTGATACCAATTTGAAGGAAAACTGAACAAGCCCGGGCTAAATCGAAAACCTCACTTTCGTGCAATGCATTCCAGAATCGGAAGCTTTCGACCAAGCTCAGGCTCAAATTAGTTAACCCATGAACAGATCTAGGCTTATACTTATTTAATTTATTAATTGGGACACAAAAAATTAAATCTTTAATAAAAGTGGAATTTAAAGATTCTACCTTTTGTAGCGAAGTCCCTTGCCTAAAGAAAAACCAATTCTTTGTTGCGATTTCCACAAGAAATCCAATCGATATCTCCGTAGAAACTTCGAATATTGCGTGGGCAATAATCTATCGAAGTCTACTTGCTTAGCCCACAAGAACCCACGAAGAAATCCTTCTAATTGGATTCTAAAAACCCCAAAATCCTGATCGAACAAAAACCCTCAAACTGCTCCAACCTCTTGCTCGAAAAACCCTGCTGTCCAGCCCGATCTGCACCAGTACCCAGCCCCAAAACTCGCCGGGATCTAGACAAAACAGGCCTGCGGATCACCCATCATATGAAGGAGATCAACGCTGGCTAGTTTCGAATCAACCGCGCAAGCTTGCTGCTGAAGAAACTGGCGCCGGACTGCTCCACCAAAACCGCGGCAGTAGCTACGAAGTGGATTAACACACAGCAGCGAATTCGTGAATATCCCAGCAAGAATCTGGTGGAATATATTTAATCCGACTAAGAAGGTTCGATCTTTGGGTTGAATCCAATTCGAAGAGCAAGAAATCTGGCTCGTTTTTGAGAAAGAATTCTTGAAGAAAAATTCTCTCTCTAGAACCTTCTTGCTCAAGAAAAGGGGCAAGACTTGTCTTGCAAGATTTCTTAGCTTTCTTTGGTCTCAAGTTATTCTATTTATAGGAGCTCGATTGGAGACCTAATGGGCTCTCGAGTTAGGCCTAAAAATTTGACTTTTGTTGACCGCTAAGTCTTCCCGACTAATCAACTCCAATCGACCCATTTAAATTAATTTATTTAATCCACTTTGTTAATTTAATTTAATCGAATGCTTAGAATTAATTAATTCAAAATAGAATTAATTTTTAAATTCACTTTGTCGATTAAATATTAATTAAACCTTTTGGATTAATTAATTTACCTTGTCGATTAGTCAAATGCATAATCGGTCGTGCCACTATCGGACCAATTATAGAACTACCGCTCAAAAATGACTTTACATCGCGCCATTATAATTCATTCTATCTCCCCACATTAAAGATCTAGCGCTCGTCGGTTTATCAATTTACTGACAAATTAATTCACCGACTTCTTGGTTTCCGAGATTAGTACCACTCGTCCTTTTATTATACCGAACATAAAGTTCACCGGCCGAGTTTAGTATAATAACCTTACGAGCTCATCTCGGGAGCACCATCAACCCGGCGAACCGGTACGTGGATTCCTCCGAATAGGAACGGCACGTAAAAAGCTAAACACCGCATACCCAACTTACCGAGGTATTGGCCTCAATTGACCTCACTCTTTGGCAAATCAAAGCACACGATATCGAACCCTCACGCCCGTCCCAATCTCGGGATTGAGAGATGGAATACTAGGACCGAATTGACTACGCAGATAAGTATAAGTCAATTCTATCCAAACTGGTCGTGCTCAATATCCCCGGGCATATCTGTGTGATTCAAACTAGTTTAGATAAACTAATTTACAAACCCCACAATAACCTATACCGATAGTATGTTCAGACTATCTCGGTTACGAGCATACTTTTTATATATCAATACTTTAACCAATAACGGTATCTACTGTGTCTGTCCACACCCCGTTATCTAGTTCTATAATATAAAGAAACAAATTTATACTGAAACAAAATGATATGTCATCTGTGGATATTAGTTTTTGATACAAGCCATTGCTTTTCTGTATTCAAAACTAACAATAAATGTTCATGATACCTTATCATAAAGATATAATAAGATAAATAGATAAAATGGCCATACAACTCTTAGAAACGTTCATGGTATCTTATCCAAGAGTTGTAATAAGATAAAATAAATAAATTGTCCGAACAACTCTTGAAAATGTTCATGATCACTTATCTAAGAGTTATAATAAGATAAAACAAATAAAATAACAATACGACTCTTAATAATATTAAGGATCACTTATCTATGAGCGGTAATAATATAAAACAAAAAAAAATTGCTGTACAACTCTTAGAA
The DNA here is from genome assembly GCA_030378225.1 of Knoxia roxburghii. NCBI lineage: Eukaryota > Viridiplantae > Streptophyta > Magnoliopsida > Gentianales > Rubiaceae > Knoxia > Knoxia roxburghii. The sequence continues at coordinate 28,498,013 of CM059416.1, read as the reverse complement.
ATGTTCACGATCTCTTATCTAACAGTTGTAACAAGGTAAAACAAATAAAATGGCCATACAACTTTTAGAATTGTTCATGAGCCCTTATCTAAGAGTGGTAATAAGATAAAACAAATAAAATGGCCATAGAACTCATAGAAATGTTCATGATCTCTTATCTAAGAGTTGTAAAAAGATAAAACAAATAAAATGGTCATACAACCCTTAGAAATGTTCATGATCTCTTATTTAAAAGTTGTAATAATATAAAATAAATAAAACAGTCATACAACTCTTTGAAATCTTCACGATCTCTTATCATAGAGTTATAATAAGAGAAAAGAAATAAAATGGCCATATAACTCTTTGAAATGTTCATGCTCTCTTATCTAAAAGTTATAATAATATAACAAAAATAAAATGGCCATACAACTCTTAAAAATTGTCACGTTTACTTATCAAAGAGTTGTACTAAGATTAACAAATAAAATGGTCATACAACTCTTAGAAACGTTCATGGTATCTTATCCAAGAGTTGTAATAAGAAAAAACAAATAAATTGTCCAAACAACTCTAGAAAATGTTCATGATTACTTATCTAAGAGTTATAATAAGATAAAACAAATAAAATAACAATACGACTCTTAATAATATTAAGGATCACTTATCTATGAGCGGTAATAATATAAAACAAAGAAAATTGCCATACAACTCTTAGAAATGTTCACGATCTCTTATCTAACAGTTGTAACAAGGTAAAACAAATAAAATGGCCATATGACTTTTAGAATTGTTCATGAGCCCTTATCTAAGAGTGGTAATAAGATAAAATAAATAAAATGGCTATACAACTCATAAAAATGTTCATGATCTCTTATCTAAGAGTTGTAAAAAGATAAATCAAATAAAATGGCCGTACAACTCTTTACAATGTTCAAGACTACTTATCAAAGAGTTGTAACAAGATAAAACAAGTAAAATGGCCATACAACTCTTAAAAATGTTGGAGATTACTTATCAAAGAGTTGTACTGAGATAAAACAAATAAAATGGTCATACAACTCTTAGAAATGTCTGTGATCTCTTATCTGAGTGTTGTAATAAGATAAAACAAATAAAATGGCCATACAACTCTAACAATTGTTCGTAATCAATTATCTAAGAGTTGTAATGATCTAAAATAAAAAAATGTCCATACAACTCTTAGAAATGTTCATGCTCTCTTATCAAAGAGTTATAATAATATGACACAAATAAAATGGCCATACAACTCTTAAAAATGTTCAAGATTACTTATCAAAGAGTTGTACTAAGATAAAGCAAATGAAATGGCCATACAACTCTTAGAAATGTTTGTGATCTCTTATCTAAGTGTTGTAATAAGATAAAACAAATGAAATGGCCATACAACTCTTACAATTGTTCGTAATCACTTATCTAAGAGTTGTAATAAGATTAACAAATAAAATGGTCATACAACTCTTAGAAATGTTCATGATCTCTTATCTAATAGTTATAATAAGATAAAACAAAAGAAATAGCTATTCAACTCTTAGAAATGTTCATGATATCTTATCATAGAGTTATAATAAGATAAATAGATAAAATGGCCATATAACTCTTAGAAACATTCATGCTATCTTATCCAACAGTTGTAATAAGATAAAACAAATAAATTGTCCAAACAACTCTTGAAAATGTTCATGATCACATATCTAAGAGTTATAATAAGATAAAACAAATAAAATAACAATACGACTCTTAATAATATTAAGGATCACTTATCTATAAGCGGTAATAATATACAAGAAAGAAAATTGTCGTACAACTCTTTGAAATGTTGACGATCTCTTATCTAACAGTTGTAACAAGGTAAAACAAATAAAATGGCCATACGACTTTTAGAATTGTTCATGAGCCCTTATCTAAGAGTGGTAATACGATAAAATAAATAAAATGGCCACACAACTCATAAAAATGTTCATGATCTCTTATCTAAGATTTGTAAAAAGATAAAACAAATAAAATGGCCGTACAACTCTTTACAATGTTCAAGATTACTTATCAAAGAGTTGTAACAAGATAAAACAAGTAAAATGGCCATACAACTCTTAAAAATGTTGGAGATTACTTATCAAAGAATTGTACTGAGATAAAACAAATAAAATGGTCATACAACACTTAGAAATGTTTGTGATCTCTTATCTGAGTGTTATAATAAGATAAAACAAATAAAATGGCCATACAACTCTAACAATTGTTCGTAATCACTTATCTAAGAGTTGTAATGATCTAAAATAAAAAAATGGCCATACAACTCTTAGAAATGTTCATGCTCTCTTATCAAAGAGTTATAATAATATGACAGAAATAAAATGGCCATACAACTCTTAAAAATGTTCAAGATTACTTATCAAAGAGTTGTACTAAGATAAAGCGAATGAAATGGCCATACAACTCTTAGAAATGTTTGTGATCTCTTATCTAAGTAGTGTTGTAATAAGATAAAACAAATGAAATGGCCATACAACTCTTACAATTGTTCGTAATCACTTATCTAAGAGTTGTAATAAGATTAACAAATAAAATGGCCATACAACTCTTAGAAATGTTCATGATCTCATTTCTAAGAGTTATAATAAGATAAAACAAAAGAAATAGCTATTCAACTCTTAGAAATGTTCATGATATCTTATAAAAGAGTTATAATAAGATAAATAGATAAAATGGCTATATAACTCTTAGAAACGTTCATGCTATCTTATCCAAGAGTTGTAATAAGATAAAACAAATAAATTGTCCAAACAACTCTTGAAAATGTTCATGATCACTTATCTAAGAGTTATAATAAGATAAAACAAATAAAATAAAAATACGACTCTTAAAAATATTAAGGATCAATTATCTATGAGCGGTGATAATATAAAACAAAGAAAATTGCCGTACAACTCTTAGAAATGTTCACGATCTCTTATCTAACAGTTGTAACAAGGTAAAACAAATAAAATGGCCATACAACTTTTAGAATTGTTCATGAGCACTTATCTAAGAGTGGTAATAAGATAAAACAAATAAAATGGCCATACAACTCATAGAAATGTTCATGATCCCTTATCTAAGAGTTGTAAAAAGATAAAACAAATAAAATGGCCTAAGAACTCTTAGAAATGTTGCTATTCTCTTATCTAAGAGTTGTAATAAGATAAAACAAGTAAAATAGCCGTACAACGCTTAAAAATGTTCATGATCACTTATCTAAGAGTTGTAATAAGATAAAATAAATAAAAAGGACATACAACTCTTAGAAATATTCATGATCTCCTATCTAAGAGATGTAATAGGATATAACAAATAAAATGGCCATACAACTCTTAGAAATATTTATGGCCTCTTATCTAAGAGTTGTAATAAGATAAACAAATAAAATGGTAATACAACTATTAGAAATGTTCATGCTCTCTTGTCTAAGAGTTATAATAATATAACAAAAATAAAATGGCCATACAACTCTTAAAAATGTTCAAGATTACTTATCAAAGAGTTGTACTAAGATAAAGCAAATGAAATGGCCGTACAACTCTTAGAAATGTTTGTGATCTCTTATCTAAGTGTTTTAATAAGATAAAACAAATGAAATGGCCATACAACTCTTATAATTGTTCGTAATCACTTATCTAAGAGTTGTAATAAGATTAACAAATAAAATGGTCATCCAACTCTTAGAAATGTTCATGATCTCTTATCTAATAGTTATAATAAGATAAAACAAAAGAAATAGCTATTCAACTCTTAGAAATGTTCATGATATCTTATCATAGAGTTATAATAAGATAAATAGATAAAATGGCCATATAACTCTTAGAAACATTCATGTTATCTTATCCAACAGTTGCAATAAGATAAAACAAATAAATTGTCCAAACAACTCTTGAAAATGTTCATGATCACATATCTAAGAGTTATAATAAGATAAAACAAATAAAATAACAATACGACTCTTAATATTAAGGATCACTTATCTATGAGCGGTAATAATATAAAACAAAGAAAATTGTCGTACAACTCTTAGAAATGTTCACGATATCTTATCTAACAGTTGTAACAAGGTAAAACAAATAAAATGGCCATACAACTTTTAGAATTGTTCATGAGCTCTTATCTAAGAGTGATAATAAGATAAAACAAATAAAATGGCCATACAACTCATAAAAATGTTCATGATCTCTTATCTAAGAGTTGTAAAAAGATAAAACAAATAAAATGCCATACAACTCTTAGAAATGTTCATGATCTCTTATTTAAAAGTAGTAATAATATAAAATAAATAAAACAGTCATACAACTCTTTGAAATGATCACGATCTCTTATCATAGAGTTATAATAAGAGAAAATAAGTAAAATGGCCATATAATTCTTTGAAATGTTCATGCTCTCTTATCTAAAAGTTATAGTAATATAACAAAAATAAAATGGTCAGACAACTCATAAAAATTTTCACGTTTACTTATCATAGAGTTGTAATAAGATTAACAAATAAAATGGCCATGCAACTCTTAGAAACGTTCATGGTATCTTATCCAAGAGTTGTAATAAGATAAAATAAATAAATTGTCCGAACAACTCTTGAAAATGTTCATGATCACTTATCTAAGAGTTATAATAAGATAAAACAAATAAAATAAAAATACGACTCTTAAAAATATTAAGGATCAATTATCTATGAGCGGTGATAATATAAAACAAAGAAAATTGCCGTACAACTCTTAGAAATGTTCACGATCTCTTATCTAACAGTTGTAACAAGGTAAAACAAATAAAATGGCCATACAACTTTTAGAATTGTTCATGAGCACTTATCTAAGAGTGGTAATAAGATAAAACAAATAAAATGGCCATACAACTCATAGAAATGTTCATGATCCCTTATCTAAGAGTTGTAAAAAGATAAAACAAATAAAATGGCCTAAGAACTCTTAGAAATGTTGCTATTCTCTTATCTAAGAGTTGTAATAAGATAAAACAAGTAAAATAGCCGTACAACGCTTAAAAATGTTCATGATCACTTATCTAAGAGTTGTAATAAGATAAAATAAATAAAAAGGACATACAAATCTTAGAAATATTCATGATCTCCTATCTAAGAGATGTAATAGGATATAACAAATAAAATGGCCATACAACTCTTAGAAATATTTATGGCCTCTTATCTAAGAGTTGTAATAAGATAAACAAATAAAATGGTAATACAACTATTAGAAATGTTCATGCTCTCTTGTCTAAGAGTTATAATAATATAACAAAAATAAAATGGCCATACAACTCTTAAAAATGTTCAAGATTACTTATCAAAGAGTTGTACTAAGATAAAGCAAATGAAATGGCCGTACAACTCTTAGAAATGTTTGTGATCTCTTATCTAAGTGTTTTAATAAGATAAAACAAATGAAATGGCCATACAACTCTTACAATTGTTCGTAATCACTTATCTAAGAGTTGTAATAAGATTAACAAATAAAATGGTCATCCAACTCTTAGAAATGTTCATGATCTCTTATCTAATAGTTATAATAAGATAAAACAAAAGAAATAGCTATTCAACTCTTAGAAATGTTCATGATATCTTATCATAGAGTTATAATAAGATAAATAGATAAAATGGCCATATAACTCTTAGAAACATTCATGTTATCTTATCCAACAGTTGTAATAAGATAAAACAAATAAATTGTCCAAACAACTCTTGAAAATGTTCATGATCACATATCTAAGAGTTATAATAAGATAAAACAAATAAAATAACAATACGACTCTTAATATTAAGGATCACTTATCTATGAGCGGTAATAATATAAAACAAAGAAAATTGTCGTACAACTCTTAGAAATGTTCACGATATCTTATCTAACAGTTGTAACAAGGTAAAACAAATAAAATGGCCATACAACTTTTAGAATTGTTCATGAGCTCTTATCTAAGAGTGATAATAAGATAAAACAAATAAAATGGCCATACAACTCATAAAAATGTTCATGATATCTTATCTAAGAGTTGTAAAAAGATAAAACAAATAAAATGCCATACAACTCTTAGAAATGTTCATGATCTCTTATTTAAAAGTAGTAATAATATAAAATAAATAAAACAGTCATACAACTCTTTGAAATGATCACGATCTCTTATCATAGAGTTATAATAAGAGAAAATAAGTAAAATGGCCATATAATTCTTTGAAATGTTCATGCTCTCTTATCTAAAAGTTATAGTAATATAACAAAAATAAAATGGTCAGACAACTCATAAAAATTTTCACGTTTACTTATCATAGAGTTGTAATAAGATTAACAAATAAAATGGCCATGCAACTCTTAGAAACGTTCATGGTATCTTATCCAAGAGTTGTAATAAGATAAAATAAATAAATTGTCCGAACAACTCTTGAAAATGTTCATGATCACTTATCTAAGAGTTATAATAAGATAAAACAAATAAAATAACAATACGACTCTTAATAATATTAAGGATCACTTATCTATGAGCGGTAATAATATAAAACAAAAAAAATTGCCGTACAACTCTTAGAAATGTTCACGATCTCTTATCTAACAGTTGTAACAAGGTAAAACAAATAAAATGGCCATACAACTTTTAGAATTGTTCATGAGCCCTTATCTAAGAGTGGTAAAATGATAAAACATATAAAATGGCCATACAACTCATAGAAATGTTCATGATCTCTTATCTAAGAGTTGTAAAAAGATAAAAGAAATAAAATGGCCATACAACTCTTAGAAATGTTCATGATCTCTTATGTAAAAGTTGTAATAATATAAAATAAATAAAACAGTCATACAACTCTTTGAAATGTTCACGATCCCTTATCATAGAGTTATAATAAGAGAAAAGAAATAAAATGGCCGTACAACTCTTTACAATGTTCAAGATTACTTATCAAAGAGTTGTAACAAGATAAAACAAATAAAATGCCCATATAACTCTTTGAAATGTTCATGCTCTCGTATCTAAAAGTTATAATATAACAAAAATAAAATGGCCATACAACTCTTAAAAATTTTTACGTTTACTTATCAAAGAGTTGTACTAAGATTAACAAATAAAATGGCCATACAACTCTTAGAAACGTTCATGGTATCTTATCCAAAAGTTGTAATAAGATAAAACAAATAAATTGTCCAAACAACTCTAGAAAATGTTCATGATTACTTATCTAAGAGTTATATTAAGATAAAACAAATAAAATAACAATACGACTCTTAATAATATTAAGGATCACTTATCTATGAGCGGGGATAATATAAAACAAAGAAAATTGCCATACAACTCTTAGAAATGTTCACGATCTCTTATCTAACAGTTGTAACAAGGTAAAACAAATAAAATGGCCATACAACTTTTAGAATTGTTCATGAGCCCTTATCTAAGAGTGGTAATAAGATAAAATATATAAAATGGTCATACAATTCATAAAAATGTTCATGATCTCTTATCTAAGAGTTGTAAAAAGATAAAACAAATAAAATGGCCGTACAACTCTTTACAATTTTCAAGATTACTTATCAAAGAGTTGTAACAAGATAAAACAAGTAAAATGGCCATACAACTCTTAAAAATGTTCAAGATTACTTATCAAAGAGTTGTACTGAGATTAAACAAATAAAATGGTCATACAACTCTTAGAAATGTCTGTGATCTCTTACCTGAGTGTTGTAATAAGATAAAACAAATAAAATGGCCATACAACTCTAACAATTGTTCGTAATCACTTATCTAACAGTTGTAATGATCTAAAATAAAAAAATGGCCATACAGCTCTTCGAAATATTCAGTATCTCTTATCATAGAGTTATAAAAAGATAAACAAATAAAATGGCCATATAACTCTTAGAAATATTCCTGTTCTCTTATCTAAGAGTTGTACTAAGATAAAACAAGTAAAATAGCCATACAACGCTTAAAAATGTTCATGATCACTTATCCAAGAGTTGTAATAAGATAAAATAAATAAAATGGCCATACAACTCTTAGAAATATTCATGATCTCCTATCTAAGAGTTGTAATAAGATATAACAAATAAAATGGCCATACAACTCTTAGAAATATTTATGGCCTCTTATCTAAGAGTTGTAATAAGATAAACAAATAAAATGGCCATACAACTCTTAGAAATGTTCATGCTCTTTTGTCTAAGAGTTAGAATTGTTCATGAGCTCTTATCTAAGAGTGGTAACAAGGTAAAACAAATAAAACGGCCATACAACTTTTAGAATTGTTCATGAGCCCTTATCTAAGAGTGGTAAAACGATAAAACAAATAAAATGGCCATACAACTCATAGAAATGTTCACGATCTATTATCTAAGAGTTGTAAAAAGATAAAAGAAATAAAATGGCCATACAACTCTTAGAAATGTTCATGATCTCTTATGTAAAAGTTGTTATAATATAAAATAAATAAAACAGTCATACAACTCTTTGAAATGTTCACGATCTCTTATCATAGAGTTATAATAAGAGAAAAGAAATAAAATGGCCGTACAACTCTTTACAATGTTCAAGATTACTTATCAAAGAGTTGTAACAAGATAAAACAAATAAAATGCCCATATAACTCTTTGAAATGTTCATGCTCTCGTATCTAAAAGTTATAATATAACAAAAATAAAATGGCCATACAACTCTTAAAAATTTTTACGTTTACTTATCAAAGAGTTGTACTAAGATTAACAAATAAAATGGCCATACAACTCTTAGAAACGTTCATGGTATCTTATCCAAAAGTTGTAATAAGATAAAACAAATAAATTGTCCAAACAACTCTAGAAAATGTTCATGATTACTTATCTAAGAGTTATAATAAGATAAAACAAATAAAATAACAATACGACTCTTCATAATATTAAGGATCACTTATCTATGAGCGGAGATAATATAAAACAAAGAAAATTGCCATACAACTCTTAGAAATGTTCACGATCTCTTATCTAACAGTTGTAACAAGGTAAAACAAATAAAATGGCCATACAACTTTTAGAATTGTTCATGAGCCCTTATCTAAGAGTGGTAATAAGATAAAATAAATAAAATGGTCATACAATTCATAGAAATGTTCATGATCTCTTATCTAAGAGTTGTAAAAAGATAAAACAAATAAAATGGCCGTACAACTCTTTACAATTTTCAAGATTACTTATCAAAGAGTTGTAGCAAGATAAAACAAGTAAAATGGCCATACAACTCTTAAAAATGTTCAAGATTACTTATCAAAGAGTTGTACTGAGATAAAACAAATAAAATGGTCATACAACTCTTAGAAATGTCTGTGATCTCTTACCTGAGTGTTGTAATAAGATAAAACAAATAAAATGGCCATACAACTCTAACAATTGTTCGTAATCACTTATTTAACAGTTGTAATGATCTAAAATAAAAAAATAGCCATACAGCTCTTCGAAATATTCAGTATCTCTTATCATAGAGTTATAAAAAGATAAACAAATAAAATGGCAATATAACTCTTAGAAATATTCCTGTTCTCTTATCTAAGAGTTGTACTAAGATAAAACAAGTAAAATAGCCATACAACGCTTAAAAATGTTCATGATCACTTATCCAAGAGTTGTAATAAGATAAAATAAATAAAATGGCCATACAACTCTTAGAAATATTCATGATCTCCTATCTAAGAGTTGTAATAAGATATAACAAATAAAATGGCCATACAACTCTTAGAAATATTTATGGCCTCTTATCTAAGAGTTGTAATAAGATAAACAAATAAAATGGCCATACAACTCTTAGAAATGTTCATGCTCTCTTGTCTAAGAGTTAGAATTGTTCATGAGCTCTTATCTAAGAGTGGTAGCAAGATAAAACAAATAAAATGACCATACAACTCGTAGAAATGTTCATGATCACTTATCTAAGAGTTGTAAAAAGATAAAACTAATAAAATGGCCCTAGAACTCTTAGAAATGTTCCTACTCTCTTATCTAAGAGTTGTAATAAGATAAAACAAGTAAAATAGTCATACAACGCTTAAAAATGTTCATGATCACTTATCTAAGAGTTGTAATAAGACAAAATAAATAAAATGGCCATACAACTCTTTGAAATATTCATGATCTCCTATCTAAGAGATGTAATAAGATATAACAAATAAAATGGCCATACAACTCTTAGAAATATTTATGGCCTCTTATCTAAGAGTTGTAATAAGATAAACAAATAAAATGGCCATACAACTCTTAGAAATGTTCATGCTCTCTAGTCTAAGAGTTATAATAATATAACAAAAATAAAATGGCCATACAACTCATAGAAATGTTCACGATCTCTTATCTAAGAGTTGTAAAAAGATAAAAGAAATAAAATGGCCATACAACTCTTAGAAATGTTCATGATCTCTTATGTAAAAGTTGTTATAATATAAAATAAATAAAACAGTCATACAACTCTTTGAAATGTTCACGATCTCTTATCATAGAGTTATAATAAGAGAAAAGAAATAAAATGGCCGTACAACTCTTTACAATGTTCAAGATTACTTATCAAAGAGTTGTAACAAGATAAAACAAATAAAATGCCCATATAAATCTTTGAAATGTTCATGCTCTCGTATCTAAAAGTTATAATATAACAAAAATAAAATGGCCATACAACTCTTAAAAATTTTTACGTTTACTTATCAAAGAGTTGTACTAAGATTAACAAATAAAATGGCCATACAACTCTTAGAAACGTTCATGGTATCTTATCCAAAAGTTGTAATAAGATAAAACAAATAAATTGTCCAAACAACTCTAGAAAATGTTCATGATTACTTATCTAAGAGTTATAATAAGATAAAACAAATAAAATAACAATACGACTCTTCATAATATTAAGGATCACTTATCTATGAGCGGTGATAATATAAAACAAAGAAAATTGCCATACAACTCTTAGAAATGTTCACGATCTCTTATCTAACAGTTGTAACAAGGTAAAACAAATAAAATGGCCATACAACTTTTAGAATTGTTCATGAGCCCTTATCTAAGAGTGGTAATAAGATAAAATAAATAAAATGGTCATACAATTCATAGAAATGTTCATGATCTCTTATCTAAGAGTTGTAAAAAGATAAAACAAATAAAATGGCCGTACAACTCTTTACAATTTTCAAGATTACTTATCAAAGAGTTGTAGCAAGATAAAACAAGTAAAATGGCCATACAACTCTTAAAAATGTTCAAGATTACTTATCAAAGAGTTGTACTGAGATAAAACAAATAAAATGGTCATACAACTCTTAGAAATGTCTGTGATCTCTTACCTGAGTGTTGTAATAAGATAAAACAAATAAAATGGCCATACAACTCTAACAATTGTTCGTAATCACTTATCTAACAGTTGTAATGATCTAAAATAAAAAAATGGCCATACAGCTCTTCGAAATATTCAGTATCTCTTATCATAGAGTTATAAAAAGATAAACAAATAAAATGGCAATATAACTCTTAGAAATATTCCTGTTCTCTTATCTAAGAGTTGTACTAAGATAAAACAAGTAAAATAGCCATACAACGCTTAAAAATGTTCATGATCACTTATCCAAGAGTTGTAATAAGATAAAATAAATAAAATGGCCATACAACTCTTAGAAATATTCATGGCCTCTTATCTAAGAGTTGTAATAAGATAAACAAATAAAATGGCCATACAACTCTTAGAAATGTTCATGCTCTCTTGTCTAAGAGTTAGAATTGTTCATGAGCTCTTATCTAAGAGTGGTAGCAAGATAAAACAAATAAAATGACCATACAACTCGTAGAAATGTTCATGATCACTTATCTAAGAGTTGTAAAAAGATAAAACAAATAAAATGGCCCTAGAACTCTTAGAAATGTTCCTACTCTCTTATCTAAGAGTTGTAATAAGATAAAACAAGTAAAATAGTCATACAACGCTTAAAAATGTTCATGATCACTTATCTAAGAGTTGTAATAAGACAAAATAAATAAAATGGCCATACAACTCTTTGAAATATTCATGATCTCCTATCTAAGAGATGTAATAAGATATAACAAATAAAATGGCCATACAACTCTTAGAAATATTTATGGCCTCTTATCTAAGAGTTGTAATAAGATAAACAAATAAAATGGCCATACAACTCTTAGAAATGTTCATGCTCTCTAGTCTAAGAGTTATAATAATATAACAAAAATAAAATGGCCATACAACTCTTAAAAATGTTCAAGATTACTTATCAAAGAGTTGTACAAAGATAAAGCAAATGAAATGGCCATACAACTCTTAGAAATGTTTGTGATCTCTTATCTAAGTGTTGTAATAAGATAAAACAAATGAAATGGCCATACAACTTTTACAATTGTTCGTAATCACTGATCTAAGAGTTGTAATAAGATTAACAAATAAAATGGTCATACAACTCTTAGAAATGTTCATGATCTCTTATCTAAGAGTTATAATAAGATAAAACAAAAGAAATAGCTATTCAACTCTTAGAAATGTTCATGATATCTTATCATAGAGTTATAATAAGATAAATAGATAAAATGGCCATATAACTCTTAGAAACATTCATGCTATCTTATCCAACAGTTGTAATAAGATAAAACAAATAAATTGTCCAAACAACTCTTGAAAATGTTCATGATCACATATCTAAGAGTTATAATAAGATAAAACAAATAAAATAACAATACGACTCTTAATATTAAGGATCACTTATCTATGAGCGGTAATAATATAAAACAAAGAAAATTTCCGTACAACTCTTAAAAATGTTCACGATCTCTTATCTAACAGTTGTAACAAAGTAAAACAAATAAAATGGCCATACAACTTTTAGAATTGTTCATGAGCTCTTATCTAAGAGTGATAATAAGATAAAACAAATAAAATGGCCATACAACTCATAGAAATGTTCATGATCTCTTATCTAAGAGTTGTAAAAAGATAAAACAAATAAAAAGGCCATACAACTCTTTGAAATGTTCATGCTCTCTTGTCTAAAAATTATAATAATATAACAAAAATAAAATGGCCATACAACTCTTAAAAATTTTCACGTTTACTTATCAAAGAGTTGTAATAAGATTAACAAATAAAATGGCCATAAAACTCTTAGAAACGTTCATGGTATCTTATGCAAGAGTTGAAATAAGATAAAACAAATAAATTGTCCGAACAACTCTTGAAAATGTTCATGATCACTTACCTAAGAGTTATAATAAGATAAAACAAATAAAATAACAATACGACTCTTAATAATATTAAGGATCACTTATCTATGAGCGGTAATAATATAAAACAAAAAAAATTGTCGTACAACTCTTAGAAATATTCACGATCACTTATCTAACAGTTATAACAAGGTAAAACAAATAAAAATGGCCATACAACTTTTAGAATTGTTCATGAGCCCTTATCTAAGAGTGGTAATAAGATAAAACAAATAAAATGGCCATTCAACTCATAGAAATGTTGATGATCTCTTATCTAAGAGTTGTGAAAAGATAAAACAAATAAAATGGCCACACAACTCTTTGAAATGTTCACGATCTCTTATCATAGGGTTATAATAAGAGAAAAGAAATAAAATGGCCGTACAACACATTACAATGTTCAAGATTACTTATTAAAGAGTTGTAACAAGATAAAACAAATAAAATGCCCATATAACTCTTTGAAATGTTCATGCTCTCTTATCTCAAAGTTATAATAACATAACAAAAATAAAATGGCCATACAACTCTTAAAAATTTTCACGTTTACTTATCAAAGAGTTGTACTAAGATTAACAAATAAAATGGCCATACAACTCTTAGAAACGTTCATGGTATCTTATCCAAGAGTTGTAATAAGATAAAAACAAATAAATTGTCCAAACAACTATAGAAAATGTTCATGATTACTTATCTAAGAGTTATATTAGGATAAAACAAATAAAATAACAATACGACTCTTAATAATATTAAGGATCACTTATCTATGAGCGGTAATAATATAAAACAAAGAAAATTGCCATACAACTCTTAGAAATGTTCACGATCTCTTATCTAATAGTTGTAACGAGGTAAAACAAATAAAAGGGCCATAGAACTTTTAGAATTGTTCATGAGCCCTTATCTAAGAGTGGTAATAAGGTAAAACAAAGAAAATTGCCATACAATTTTTAGAAATATTCACGATCTCTTATCTAACAGTTGTAACAAGGTAAAACAAATAAAATGGCCATACAACTCTTACAATTGTTCGTAATCACTTATCTAAGAGTTGTAATAAGATTAACAAATAAAATGGTCATACAACTCTTAAAAATGTTCATGATCTCTTATCTAATAGTTATAATAAGATAAAACAAAAGAAATAGCTATTCAAATCTTAGAAATGTTCGTGATATCTTATCATAGAGTTATAATAAGATAAATAGATAAAATGGCCAAATAACTCTTAGAAACATTCATGCTATCTTATCCAAGAGTTGTAATAAGATAAAACAAATAAATTGTCCAAACAACTCTTGAAAATGTTCATGATCACATATCTAAGAGTTATAATATGATAAAACAAATAAAATAACAATACGACTCTTAATAATATTAAGGATCACTTATCTATGAGCGGTAATAATATACAAAAAAGAAAATTGGCGTACAACTCTTAGAAATGTTCACGATCTCTTATCTAACAGTTGTAACAAGGTAAAACAAATAAAATGGCCATACAACTTTTAAAATTGTTCATGAGCTCTTATCTAAGAGTGGTAATAAGATAAAACAAATAAAATGGCCATACAACTCATAGAAATGTTCATGATCTATTATCTAAGAGTTGTAAAAAGATAAAACAAATAAAATGGCCATACAACTCTTAGAAATGTTCATGATCTCTTATTTAAAAGTAATAATAATATAAAATAAATAAAACAGTCATACAACTCTTTCAAATGATCACGATCTCTTATCATAGAGTTATAATAAGAGAAAAGAAGTAAAATGGCCATATAACTCTTTGAAATGTTCATGCTCTCTTATCTAAAAGTTATAATAATATAACAAAAATAAAATAGTCATACAACTCATAAAAATTTTCATGTTTACTTATCATAGAGTTGTAATAAGATTAACAAATAAAATGGCATACAACTCTTAGAAACGTTCATGGTATTTTATCCAAGAGTTGTAATAAGATAAAACAAATAAATTGTCCTAACAACTCTTGAAAATGTTCATGATCACTTATCTAAGAGTTATAATAAGATAAAACAAATAAAATAACAATACGACTCTTAATAAAATTAAGGATCACATATCTATGAGCGGTAATAATATAAAACAAAAAAAAATTGCCGTACAACTCTTAGAAATGTTCACGATCTCTTATCTAACAGTTGTAACAAGGTAAAACAAATAAAATGGCCATACAACTTTTAGAATTGTTCATGAGCCCTTATCTAAGAGTGGTAATAAGATAAAACAAATAAAATTGCCATACAACTCATAGAAATGTTCATGATCTCTTATCATAGAGTTATAATAAGAGAAAAGAAATAAAATGGCCGTACAACTCTTTACAATGTTCAAGATTACTTATCAAAGAGTTGTAACAAGATAAAACAAATAAAATGCCCATATAACTCTTTGAAATGTTCATGCTCTCTTATCTAAAAGTTATAATAATATAACAAAAATAAAATGGCCATACAACTCTTAAAAATTTTCACGTTTACTTATCAAAGAGTTGTACTAAGATTAACAAATAAAATGGCCATACAACTCTTAGAAACGTTCATGGTATCTTATCGAAGAGTTGTAATAAGATAAAACAAATAAATTGTCCAAACAACTCTAGAAAATGTTCATGATTACTTATCTAATAGTTATAATAAGATAAAACAAATAAAATAACAATACGACTCTTAATATTAAGGATCACTTATCTATGAGCGGTAATAATATAAAACAAAGAAAATTGCCGTACAACTCTTAGAAATGTTCACGATCTCTTATCTAACAGTTGTAACAAGGTAAAACAAATAAAATGGCCATACAACTTTTAGAATTGTTCATGAGCTCTTATCTAAGAGTGATAACAAGATAAAACAAATAAAATGACCATACAACTCATAGAAATGTTCAAGATCTCTTATCTAAGAGTTGTAAAAAGGTAAAACAAATAAAATGGCCACACAACTCTTAGAAATGTTCATGATCTCTTATTTAAAAGTAGTAACAATATAAAATAAATAAAACAGTCATGCAACCCTTTGAAATGTTCACGATCTCTAATCATAGAGTTATAATAAGAGAAAAGAATTAAAATGGCTGTATAACTCTTTGAAATGTTCAAGCTCTCATATCTAAAAATTATAATAATATAACAAAAATAAAATGGCCATACAACTCTTAAAAATTTTCACGTTTACTTATCAAAGAGTTGTAATAAGATTAACAAATAAAATGGCCATAAAACTCTTAGAAACGTTCATGGTATCTTATCCAAGAGTTGTAATAAGATAAAACAAATAAATTCTCCAAACAACTCTAGAAAATGTTCATGATTACTTATCTAAGAGTTATAATAAGATAAAACAAATAAAATAACAATACGACTCTTAATAATATTAAGGATCACTTATCTATGAGCGGTAATAATATAAAACAAAGAAAATTGCCATACAACTCTTAGAAATGTTCACGATCTCTTATCTAACAGTTGTAACAAGGTAAAACAAATAAAAGGGCCATACAACTTTTAGAATTGTTCATGAGCCCTTATCTAAGAGTGGTAATAAGGTAAAACAAATAAAATGGCCATACAACTTTTAGAATTGTTCATGAGCCCTTATCTAAGAGTGGTAATAAGATAAAATAAATAAAATGGCCATACAACTCATAGAAATGTTCATGATCTCTTATCTAAGAGTTGTAAAAAGATAAAACAAATAAAATGGTCGTGCAACTCTTTACAATGTTCAAGATTACTTATCAAAGAGTTGTAACATGATAAAACAAGTAAAATGGCCATACAACTCTTAAAAATGTTGAAGATTACTTATCAAAGAGTTGTACTGAGATGAAACAAATAAAATGGTCATACAACTCTTAGAAATGTCTGTGATCTCTTATCTGAGTGTTTTAATAAGATAAAACAAATAAAATGGCCATACAACTCTAACAATTGTTCGTAATCACTTATCTAAGAGTTGTAATGATTTAAAATAAAAAAAATGGTCATACAACTCTTCGAAATGTTCAGTATCTCTTATCATAGAGTTATAATAAGATAAACAAATAAAATGGCCATAGAACTCTTAGAAATGTTATTGTTCTCTTATCTAAGAGTTGTAATAAGATAAAACAAGTAAAATTGCCATACAACGCTTAAAAATGTTCATGATCACTTATCTAAGAGTTGTAATAAGATAAAATAAATAAAATGGCCATACAACTCTTTGAAATATTCATGATCTCCTATCTAAGAGTTATAATAAGATATAACAAATAAAATGGTCATACAACTCTTAGAAATATTTATGGCCTCTTATCTAAGAGTTGTAATAAGATAAACAAATAAAATAGCCATACAACTCTTGGAAATGTTCATGCTCTCTTGTCTAAGAGTTATAATAATATAACAAAAATAAAATGGCCATACAACTCTTAAAAATGTTCAAGATTACTTATCAAAGAGTTGTACTAAGATAAAGCAAATGAAATGGCCATACAACTCTTAGAAATATTTGTGATTTCTTATCTAAGTGTTGTAATAAGATAAACCACATGAAATGGCCATACAACTCTTACAATTGTTCGTAATCACTGATCTAAGAGTTGTAATAAGATTAACAAATAAAATGGTCATACAACTCTTAAAAATGTTCATGATCTCTTATCTAATAGTTATAATAAAATAAAACAAAAGAAATAGCTATTCAACTCTTAGAAATGTTCGTGATATCTTATCATAGAGTTATAATAAGATAAATAGATAAAATGGCCATATAACTCTTAGAAACATTCATGCTATCTTATCCAAGAGTTGTAATAAGATAAAACAAATAAATTGTCCAAACAACTCTTGAAAATGTTCATGATCACATATCTAAGAGTTATAATATGATAAAACAAATAAAATAACAATACGACTCTTAATAATATTAAGGATCACTTATCTATGAGCGGTAATAATATACAACAAAGAAAATTGCCGTACAATTCTTAGAAATGTTCACGATCTCTTATCTAACAGTTGTAACAAGGTAAAACAAATAAAATGGCCATACAACTTTTAGAATTGTTCATGAGCTCTTATCTAAGAGTGGTAATAAGATAAAACAAATAAAATGGCCATACAACTCATAGAAATGTTCATGATCTCTTATCTAAGAGTTGTAAAAAGATAAAACAAATAAAATGGGCATACAACACTTAGAAATGTTCATGATCTCTTATTTAAAAGTAGTAACAATTTAAAATAAATAAAACAGTCATGCAACTCTTTGAAATGTTCACGATCTCTAATCATAGAGTTATAATAAGAGAAAAGAAGTAAAATGGCCATATAACTCTTTGAAATGTTCATGCTGTATTATCTAAAAGTTATAATAATATAACAAAAATAAAATGGCCATACAACTCTTAAAAATTTTCACGTTGACTTATCAAAGAGTTGTACTAAGATTAACAAATAAAATGGCCATACAACTCTTAGAAACGTTCATGGTAACTTATCCAAGAGTTGTAATAAGATAAAATAAATAAATTGTCCAAACAACTCTAGAAAATGTTCATGATGACTTATCTAAGAGTTATAATAAGATAAAACAAATAAAATAACAATACGACTCTTAATATTAAGGATCACTTATCTATGAGCGGTAATAATATAAAACAAAGAAAATTGCCGTACAACTCTTAGAAATGTTCACGATCTCTTATCTAACAGTTATAACAAGGTAAAACAAATAAAATGGCCATACAACTTTTAGAATTGTTCATGAGCTCTTATCTAAGAGTGATAATAAGATAAAACAAATAAAATGGCCATACAACTCATAGAAATGTTCATGATCTCTTATCTAAGAGTTGTAAAAAGATAAAACAAATAAAACGGCCATACCACTCTTAGAAATGTTCATGATCTCCTATTTAAAAGTAGTAACAATATAAAATAAATAAAACAGTCATGCAACTCTTTGAAATGTTCACGATCTCTAATCATAGAGTTATAATAAGAGAAAAGAAGTAAAATGGCCATATAACTCTTTGAAATGTTCATGCTCTCTTATCTAAAAGTTATAATAATATAACAAAAATAAAATGGCCATACAACTCTTAAAAATTTTCACGTTGACTTATTAAAGAGTTGTACTAAGATTAACAAATAAAATGGCCATACAACTCTTAGAAACGTTCATGGTAACTTATCCAAGAGTTGTAATAAGATAAAACAAATAAATTGTCCAAACAACTCTTGAAAATGTTCATGATCACTTACCTAAGAGTTATAATAAGATAAAACAAATAAAATAACAATACGACTCTTAATAATATTAAGGATCACTTATCTATGAGCGGTAATAATATAAAACAAAAAAAATTGTGGTGCAACTCTTAGAAATGGTCACGATCTCTTATCTAACAGTTGTAACAAGGTAAAACAAATAAAATGGCCATACAACTTTTAGAATTGTTTATGAGCCCTTATCTAAGAGTGGTAATAAGATAAAACAAATAAAATGGCCATACAACTCATAGAAATGTTCATGATCTCTTATCTAAGAGTTGTAAAAAGATAAAACAAATAAAATGGCCATACAACTCTTAGAAATGTTCATGATCTCTTATTGAAAAGTTGTAATAATATAAAATAAATAAAACAGTCATACAACTCTTTGAAATAATCACGATCTTTTATCATAGAGTTATAATAAGAGAAAAGAAATAAAATGGCCGTACAACTCTTAAAAATGTTCAAGATTACTTATCAAAGAGTTGTACTAAGATAAAGCCAATGAAATGGCCATAAAACTCTTAGAAATGTTTGTGATCTCTTATCTAAGTGTTGTAATAAGATAAAACAAATGAAATGGCCATACAGCTCTGACAATTGTTCGTAATCAATTATCTAAGAGTTGTAATAAGATTAACAAATAAAATGGTCATACAACTCTTAGAAATGTCTGTGATCTCTTATCTGAGTGTTGTAATAAGATAAAACAAATAAAATGGCCATACAACTCTAACAATTGTTCGTAATCACTTATCTAAGAGTTGTAATGATCTAAAATAAAAAAATGGCCATACAACTCTTCGAAATGTTCAGTATCTCTTATCATAGAGTTATAATAAGATAAACAAATAAAATGACCATAGAACTCTTAGAAATATTCCCCTTCTCTTATTTAAGAGTTGTAATAAGATAAAACAAGTAAAAAAGCCATACAACGCTTAAAAATGTTCATGATCACTTATCCAAGAGTTGTAATAAGATAAAATAAATAAAATGGCCTTACAACTCTTAGAAATATTCATGATCTCCTATCCAAGAGTTGTAATAGGATAAAATAAAAAAAATGGCATACAACTCTTAGAAATATTTATGGCCTCTTATCTAAGAGTTGTAATAAGATAAACAAATAAAATGGTAATACAACTCTTAGAAATGTTCATGCTCTCTTGTCTAAGGGTTAGAATTGTTCATGAGATCTTATCTAAGAGTGGTAACAAGATAAAACAAATAAAACGGCCATACAACACATAGAAATGTTCATGATCTCTTATCTAAGAGTTGTAAAAAGATAAAACAAATAAAATGGCCATAGAACTCTTCGAAATGTTACTGTTCTCTTATCTAAGAGCTGTAATAAGATAAAACAAGTAAAATAGCCATACAACGCTTAAAAATGTTCATGATCACTTATCTAAGAGTTGTAATAAGACAAAATAAATAAAATGGCCATACAACTCTTTGAAATATTCATGATCTCCTATCTAAGAGATGTAATAAGATATAACAAATAAAATGGCCATACAACTCTTAGAACTATTTATGGCCTCTTATCTAAGAGTTGTAATAAGATAAATAAATAAAATGGCCATACAACTCTTAGAAATGTTCATGCTCTCTTGTCTAATAGTTATAATAATATAACAAAAATAAAATTGCCATACAACTCTTAAAAATGTTCAAGATTACTTATCAAAGAGTTGTACTAAGATAAAGCAAATGAAATGGCCATAAAACTCTTAGAAATGTCTGTGATCTCTTATCTGAGTGTTGTAATAAGATAAAACAAATAAAATGGCCATACAACTCTAACAATTGTTCGTAATCACTTATCTAAGAGTTGTAATAAGATTAACAAATAAAATGGTCATACAACTCTTAGAAATGTTCATGATCTCTTATCTAATAGTTATAATAAGATAAAACAAAAGAAATAGCTATTCAACTCTTAGAAATGTTCATGATATCTTATCATAGAGTTATAATAAGATAAATAGATAAAATGGCCATATAACTCTTAGAAACATTATGCTATCTTATCCAAGAGTTGTAATAAGATAAAACAAATAAATTGTCCAAACAACTCTTGAAAATGTTCATGATCACATATCTAAGAGTTATAATAAGATAAAACAAATAAAATAACAATACGACTCTTAATATTAAGGATCACTTATCTAAGAGCGATAATAATATAAAACAATGAAAATTGCCGTACAACTCTTAGAAATGTTCACGATCTCTTATCTAACAGTTGTAACAAGGTAAAACAAATAAAATGGCCATACAACTTTTAGAATTGTTCATGATCCCTTATCTAAGAGTGGTAATAAGATAAAATAAATAAAATGGCCATACAACTCATAGAAATGTTCATGATCTCTTATCTAAGAGTTGTAAAAAGATAAAACAAATAAAATGGCCGTACAACTCTTTACAATGTTCAAGATTACTTATCAAAGAGTTGTAACAAGATAAAACAAGTAAGATGGCCATACAACTCTTAAAAATGTTAAAGATTACTTATCAAAGAGTTGTACTGAGATGAAACAAATAAAATGGTCATACAACTCTTAGAAATGTCTGTGATCTCTTGTCTGAGTGTTGTAATAAGATAAAACAAATAAAATGGCCATACAACTCTAACAATTGTTCGTAATCACTTATCTAAGAGTCGTAAAGATATAAAATAAAAAAATGGCCATACAACTCTTCGAAATGTTCAGTATCTCTTATCATAGAGTTATAATAAGATAAACAAATAAAATGGCCATAGAACTCTTAGAAATGTTACTGTTCTCTTATATAAGAGTTGTAATAAGATAAAACAAGTAAAATAGCAATACAACGCTTAAAAATGTTCATGATCACTTATCTAAGAGCTGTAATAAGATAAAATAAATAAAAATGGCCATACAAATCTTACAAATATTCATGATCTCCTATCTAAGAGTTATAATAAGATATAACATATAAAATGGCCATACAACTCTTAGAAATATTTATGGCCTCTTATCTAAGATTTGTAATAAGATAAACAAATAAAATGGTCATACAACTCTTAGAAATGTTCATGCTCTCTTGTCTAAGAGTTATAATAATATAACAAAAATAAAATGGTCATACAACTCTTAAAAATGTTCAAGATTACTTATCAAAGAGTTGTACTAAAATAAAGCAAATGAAATGGCCATACAACTCTTAGAAATGTTTGTGATCTCTTATCTAAGTGTTGTAATAAGATAAAACAAATGAAATGGCCATACCTCTTACAATTGTTCGTAACCACTTTTCTAAGAGTTGTAATAAGATTAACAAATAAAATGGTCATACAACTCTTAGAAATGTTCATGATCTCTTATCTAAGAGTTATAATAAGATAAAACAAATAGCTATTCAATTCTTAGAAATGTTCATGATATCTTATCATAGAGTTATAAGAAGATAAATAGATAAAATGGCCATATAACTCTTATAAACATTCATGCTATCTTACGCAAGAGTTGTAATAAGATAAAACCAATAAATTGTCCAAACAACTCTTGAAAGTGTTCATGATCACATATCTAAGAATTATAATAAGATAAAACAAATAAAATAACAATACGACTCTTAATAATACTAAGGATCACTTATCTATGAGCGGTAATAATATAAAACAAAGAAAATTGCCGTACAACTCTTAGAAATGTTCAAGATCTCTTATCTAACAGTTGTAACAAGGTAAAACAAATAAAATGGCCATACAACTTTTAGAATTGTTCATGAGCTCTTATCTAAGAGTGGTAATAAGATAAAACAAATAACATGTCCATGCAACTCATAGAAATGTTCATGATCTCTTATCTAAGAGTTGTAAAAAGATAAAACAAACAAAATGGCCATACAACTCTTAGAAATGTTCATGATCTCTTATTTAAAAGTAGTAATAATATAAAATAAATAAAACAGTCATACAACTCTTTGAAATGATCACGATCTATTATCATAGGGTTATAATAAGAGAAAAGAAGTAAAATGGACATATAACTCTTTGAAATGTTCATGCTCTCTTATCTAAAAGTTATAATAATATAACAAAAATAAAATGGTCATACAACTCTTAAAAATTTTCACGTTTACTTATCATAGAGTTGTAATAAGATTAACAAATAAAATGGCCATACAACTCTTAGAAACGTTCATGGTATCTTATCCAAGAGTTGTAATAAGATAAAATAAATAAATTGTCCGAACAACTCTTGAAAATGTTCATGATCACTTATCTAAGAGCTATAATAAGATAAAACAAATAAAATAACAATACGACTCTTAATAATATTAAGGATCACTTAACTATGAGCGGTAATAATATAAAACAAAAAAAATTGCCGTACAAATCTTAGAAATGTTCACGATCTCTTATCTAACAGTTGTAACAAGGTAAAACAAATAAAATGGCCATACAACTTTTAGAATTGTTCATGAGCCCTTATCTAAGAGTGGTAATAAGATAAAACAAATAAAATGGCCATACAACTCATAGAAATGTTCATGATCTCTTATCTAAGAGTTGTAAAAAGATAAAACAAATAAAATGGCCCTAGAACTCTTAGAAATGTTCCTACTCTCTTATCTAAGAGTTGTAATAAGATAAAACAAGTAAAATAGCCATGCAACGCTTAAAAATGTTCATTATCACTTATCTAAGAGTTGTAATAAGACAAAATAAATAAAATGGCCATACAACTCTTTGAAATATTCATGATCTCCTATCTAAGAGATGTAATAAGATATAACAAATAAAATGGCCACACAACTCTTAGAAATATTTATGGCCTCTTATCTAAGAGTTGTAATAAGATAAACAAATAAAATGGCCATACAACTCTTAGAAATGTTCATGCTCTTTTGTCTAAGAGTTATAATAATATAAAAAAAATAAAATGGCCATACAACTCTTAAAAATGTTCAAGATTACTTATCAAAGAGTTGTACTAAGATAAAGCAAATGAAATGGCCATACAACTCTTAGAAATGTTTGTGATCTCTTATCTAAGTGTTGCAATAAGATAAAACAAATGAAACGGCCATACAACTCTTACAATTGTTCGTAATCACTTATCTAAGAGTTGTAATAAGATTAACAAATAAAATGGTCATACAACTCTTAGAAAAGTTCATGATCTCTGACTAATAGTTATAATAAGATAAAACAAAAGAAATAGCTATTCAACTCTTAGAAATGTTCATGACATCTTATCATAGAGTTATAATAAGATAAATAGATAAAATGGCCATATAACTCTTAGAAACATTCATGCTATCTTATCCAAGAGTTGTAATAAGATAAAACAAATAAATTGTCCAAACAACTCTTGAAAATGTTCATGATCACATATCTAAGAGTTATAATAAGATAAAACAAATAAAATAACAATACGACTCTTAATATTAAGGATCACTTATCTATGAGCGGTAATAATATAAAACAAAGAAAATTGCCGTACAACTCTTAGCAATGTTCACGATCTCTTATCTAACAGTTGTAACAATGTAAAACAAATAAAATGGCCATACAACTTTTAGAATTGTTCATGAGCTCTTATCTAAGAGTGATAATAAGATAAAACAAATAAAATGGCCATACAACTCATAGAAATGTTCATGATCTCTTATCTAAGAGTTGTAAAAAGATAAAACAAATAAAATGGCCCTAGAACTCTTAGAAATGTTCATACTCTCTCATCTAAGAGATGTAATAAGATAAAACAAGTAAAATAGCCATACAACGGTTAAAAATGTTCATGATCACTTATCTAAGAGTTGTAATAAGACAAAATAAATAAAATAGCCATACAACTCTTTGAAATATTCATGATCTCCTATCTAAGAGATGTAATAAGATATAACAAATAAAATGGCAACACAACTCTTAGAAATATTTATGGCCTTTTATCTAAGAGTTGTAAAAAGATAAACAAATAAAATGGTCATACAACTCTTAGTAATGTTCATGCTCTTTTGTCTAAGAGTTATAATAATATAACAAAAATAAAATGGCCATACAACTCTTAAAAATGTTCAAGATTACTTATCAAAGAGTTGTAACAAGATAAAACAAGTAAGATGGCCATACAACTCTTAAAAATGTTCAAGATTACTTATCAAAGAGTTGTACTGAGATGAAACAAATAAAATGGTCATACAACTCTTAGAAATGTCTGTGATCTCTTATCTGAGTGTTGTAATAAGATAAAACAAATAAAATGGCCATACAACTCTAACAATTGTTCGTAATCACTTATCTAAGAGTCGTAAAGATATAAAATAAAAAAAATGGCCATACAACTCTTCGAAATGTTCAGTATCTCTTATCATAGAGTTATAATAAGATAAACAAATAAAATGGCCATAGAACTCTTAGAAATGTTACTGTTCTCTTATATAAGAGTTGTAATAAGATAAAACAAGCAAAATAGCCATACAACGCTTAAAAATGTTCATGATCACTTATCTAAGAGCTGTAATAAGATAAAATAAATAAAATTGCCATACAAATCTTACAAATATTCATGATCTCCTATCTAAGAGTTATAATAAGATATAACAAATAAAATGGCCATACAACTCTTGGAAATATTTATGGCCTCTTATCTAAGAGTTGTAATAAGATAAACAAATAAAATGGTCATACAACTCTTAGAAATGTTCATGCTCTCTTGTCTAAGAGTTATAATAATATAACAAAAATAAAATGGCCATACAACTCTTAAAAATGTTCAAGATTACTTATCAAAGAGTTGTACTAAAATAAAGCAAATGAAATGGCCATACAACTCTTAGAAATGTTTGTGATCTCTTATCTAAGTGTTGTAATAAGATAAAACAAATGAAATGGCCATACCTCTTACAATTGTTCGTAACCACTTATCTAAGAGTTGTAATAAGATTAACAAATAAAATGGTCATACAACTCTTAGAAATGTTCATGATCTCTTATCTAAGAGTTATAATAAGATAAAACAAATAGCTATTCAATTCTTAGAAATGTTCATGATATCTTATCATAGAGTTATAAGAAGATAAATAGATAAAATGGCCATATAACTCTTATAAACATTCATGCTATCTTATGCAAGAGTTGTAATAAGATAAAACCAATAAATTGTCCAAACAACTCTTGAAAATGTTCATGATTACATATCTAAGAATTATAATAAGATAAAACAAATAAAATAATAATACGACTCTTAATAATATTAAGGATCACTTATCTATGAGCGGTAATAATATAAAACAAAGAAAATTGCCGTACAACTCTTAGAAATGTTCAAGATCTCTTATCTAACAGTTGTAACAAGGTAAAACAAATAAAATGGCCATACAACTTTTAAAATTGTTCATGAGCTCTCATCTAAGAGTGGTAATAAGATAAAACAAATAAAATGTCCATGCAACTCATAGAAATGTTCATGATCTCTTATCTAAGAGTTGTAAAAAGATAAAACAAACAAAATGGCCAGACAACTCTTAGAAATGTTCATGATCTCTTATTTAAAAGTAGTAATAATATAAAATACATAAAACAGTCATACAACTCTTTGAAATGATCACGATCTATTATCATAGGGTTATAATAAGAGAAAAGAAGTAAAATGGCCATATAACTCTTTGAAATGTTCATGCTCTCTTATCTAAAAGTTATAATAATATAACAAAAATAAAATGGTCATACAACTCTTAAAAATTTTCACGTTTACTTATCATAGAGTTGTAATAAGATTAACAAATAAAATGGCCATACAACTCTTAGAAACGTTCATGTTTTCTTATCCAAGAGTTGTAATAAGATAAAATAAATAAATTGTCCGAACAACTCTTGAAAATGTTCATGATCACTTATCTAAGAGTTATAATAAGATAAAACAAATAAAATAACAATACGACTCTTAATAATATTAAGGATCACTTACCTATGAGCGGTAATAATATAAAACAAAAAAAATTGCCGTACAACTCTTAGAAATGTTCACGATCTCTTATCTAACAGTTATAACAAGGTAAAACAAATAAAAATGGCCATACAACTTTTAGAATTGTTCATGAGCTCTTATCTAAGAGTGATAATAAGATAAAACAAATAAAATGGCCATACAACTCATAGAAATTTTCGTGATCTCTTGTCTAAGAGTTGTAAAAAGATAAAACAAATAAAATGGCCATACAACTCTTAGAAATGTTCATGATCTCTTATTTAAAAGTAGTAATAATATAAAATAAATAAAACAGTCATACAACTCTTTGAAATGTTCACGATCTCTTATCATAGAGTTATAATAAGAGAAAAGAAGTAAAATGGCCATATAACTCTTTGAAATGTTCATGCTCTCTTATCTAAAAGTTATAATAATACAACAAAAATAAAATGGCCATACAACTCTTAAAAATGTTCACGTTTACTTACCAAAGAGTTGTAATAAGATTAACAAATAAAATGGCCATAAAACTCTTAGAAATGTTCATGGTATCTTATGCAAGAGTTGAAATAAGATAAAACAAATAAATTGTCCGAACAACTCTTCAAAATGTTCAGGATCACTTATCTAAGAGTTATAATAAGATAAAACAAATAAAATAACAATACGACTCTTAATAATATTAAGGATCACTTACCTATGAGCGGTAATAATATAAAACAAAAAAAATTGCCGTACAACTCTTAGAAATGTTCACGATCTCTTATCTAACAGTTGTAACAAGGTAAAACAAATAAAAATGGCCATACAACTTTTGGAATGGTTCATGAGCCCTTATCTAAGGGTGGTAATAAGATAAAACAAATAAAATTGCCATACAACTAATAGAAATGTTCATGATCTCTTATCTAAGAGTTGTAAAAAGATAAAACAAATAAAATAGCCGTACAACTCTTAGAAATGTTCATGATCTCTTATTTAAAAGCTGTAATAATATAAAATAAATAAAACAGTCATACAACTCTTTGAAATGATCACGATCTATTATCATAGGGTTATAATAAGAGAAAAGAAGTAAAATGGCCATATAACTCTTTGAAATGTTCATGCTCTCTTATCTAAAAGTTATAATAATATAACAAAAATAAAATGGTCGTACAACTCTTAAAAATTTTCACGTTTACTTATCATAGAGTTGTAATAAGATTGACAAATAAAATGCCATACAACTCTTAGAAACGTTCATGGTATCTTATCCAAGAGTTGTAATAAGATAAAATAAATAAATTGTCCGAACAACTCTTGAAAATGTTCATGATCACTTATCTAAGAGTTATAATAAGATAAAACAAACAAAATAACAATACGACTCTTAATAATATTAAGGATCACTTACCTATGAGCGGTAATAATATAAAACAAAAAAAATTGCCGTACAACTCTTAGAAATGTTCACGATCTCTTATCTAACAGTTATAACAAGGTAAAACAAATAAAAATGGCCATACAACTTTTAGAATTGTTCATGAGCTCTTATCTAAGAGTGATAATAAGATAAAACAAATAAAATGGCCATACAACTCATAGAAATGTTCGTGATCTCTTGTCTAAGAGTTGTAAAAAGATAAAACAAATAAAATGGCCATACAACTCTTAGAAATGTTCATGATCTCTTATTTAAAAGTAGTAATAATATAAAATAAATAAAACAGTCATACAACTCTTTGAAATGTTCACGATCTCTTATCATAGAGTTATAATAAGAGAAAAGAAGTAAAATGGCCATATAACTCTTTGAAATGTTCATGCTCTCTTATCTAAAAGTTATAATAATACAACAAAAATAAAATGGCCATACAACTCTTAAAAATGTTCACGTTTACTTACCAAAGAGTTGTAATAAGATTAACAAATAAAATGGCCATAAAACTCTTAGAAATGTTCATGGTATCTTATGCAAGAGTTGAAATAAGATAAAACAAATAAATTGTCCGAACAACTCTTCAAAATGTTCATGATCACTTATCTAAGAGTTATAATAAGATAAAACAAATAAAATAACAATACGACTCTTAATAATATTAAGGATCACTTACCTATGAGCGGTAATAATATAAAACAAAAAAAATTGCCGTACAACTCTTAGAAATGTTCACGATCTCTTATCTAACAGTTATAACAAGGTAAAACAAATAAAAATGGCCATACAACTTTTGGAATTGTTCATGAGCCCTTATCTAAGGGTGGTAATAAGATAAAACAAATAAAATTGCCATACAACTAATAGAAATGTTCATGATCTCTTATCTAAGAGTTGTAAAAAGATAAAACAAATAAAATAGCCGTACAACTCTTAGAAATGTTCATGATCTCTTATTTAAAAGCTGTAATAATATAAAATAAATAAAACAGTCATACAACTCTTTGAAATGATCACGATCTATTATCATAGGGTTATAATAAGAGAAAAGAAGTAAAATGGCCATATAACTCTTTGAAATGTTCATGCTCTCTTATCTAAAAGTTATAATAATATAACAAAAATAAAATGGTCGTACAACTCTTAAAAATTTTCACGTTTACTTATCATAGAGTTGTAATAAGATTGACAAATAAAATGCCATACAACTCTTAGAAACGTTCATGGTATCTTATCCAAGAGTTGTAATAAGATAAAATAAATAAATTGTCCGAACAACTCTTGAAAATGTTCATGATCGCTTATCTAAGAGTTATAATAAGATAAAACAAACAAAATAACAATACGACTCTTAATAATATTAAGGATCACTTACCTATGAGCGGTAATAATATAAAACAAAAAAAATTGCCGTACAACTCTTAGAAATGTTCACGATCTCTTATCTAACAGTTATAACAAGGTAAAACAAATAAAAATGGCCATACAACTTTTAGAATTGTTCATGAGCTCTTATCTAAGAGTGATAATAAGATAAAACAAATAAAATGGCCATACAACTCATAGAAATGTTCGTGATCTCTTGTCTAAGAGTTGTAAAAAGATAAAAAAAATAAAATGGCCATACAACTCTTAGAAATGTTCATGATCTCTTATTTAAAAGTAGTAATAATATAAAATAAATAAAACAGTCATACAACTCTTTGAAATGTTCACGATCTCTTATCATAGAGTTATAATAAGAGAAAAGAAGTAAAATGGCCATATAAATCTTTGAAATGTTCATGCTCTCTTATCTAAAAGATATAATAATATAACAAAAATAAAATGGCCATACAACTCTTAAAAATGTTCACGTTTACTTACCAAAGAGTTGTAATAAGATTAACAAATAAAATGGCCATAAAACTCTTAGAAATGTTCATGGTATCTTATGCAAGAGTTGAAATAAGATAAAACAAATAAATTGTCCAAACAACTCTTCAAAATGTTCATGATCACTTATCTAAGAGTTATAATAAGATAAAACAAATAAAATAACAATACCACTCTTAATAATATTAAGGATCACTTACCTATGAGCGGTAATAATATAAAACAAAGAAAATTGCCATAAAACTCTTAGAAATATTCACGATCTCTTATCTAACAGTTGTAACAAGGTAAAACAAATAAAATGGCCATACAACTTTTAGAATTGTTCATGATCCCTTATCTAAGAGTGGTAATATGATAAAATAAATAAAATGGCCATATAACTCATAGAAATGTTCATGATCTCTTATCTAAGAGTTGTAAAAAGATAAAACAAATAAAATGGCCGTACAACTCTTAGAAATGTTCATGATCTCTTATTTAAAGCTGTAATAATATAAAATAAATAAAACAGTCATACAACTCTTTGAAATGTTCACAATCTCTTATCATAGAGGTATAATAAGAGAAAAGAAATAAAATGGCCGTACAACTCTTTGAAATGTTCATGCTCTCTTATCTAAAAGTTATAATAATATAACAAAAATAAAATGGTCGTACAACTCTTAAAAATTTTCACGTTTACTTATCATAGAGTTGTAATAAGATTAACAAATAAAATGGCCATACAACTCTTAGAAACGTTCATGGTATCTTATCCAAGAGTTGTAATAAGATAAAATAAATAAATTGTCCGAACAACTCTTGAAAATGTTCATGATCACTTATCTAAGAGTTATAATAAGATAAAACAAATAAAATAACAATACGACTCTTAATAATATTAAGGATCACTTACCTATGAGCGGTAATAATATAAAACAAAAAAAATTGCCGTACAACTCTTAGAAATGTTCACGATCTCTTATCTAACAGTTATAACAAGGTAAAACAAATAAAAATGGCCATACAACTTTTAGAATTGTTCATGATCCCTTATCTAAGAGTGGTAATATGATAAAATAAATAAAATGGCCATACAACTCATAGAAATGTTCATGATCTCTTATCTAAGAGTTGTAAAAAGATAAAACAAATAAAATGGCCGTACAACTCTTAGAAATGTTCATGATCTCTTATTTAAAAGCTGTAATAATATAAAATAAATAAAACAGTCATACAACTCTTTGAAATGTTCACAATCTCTTATCATAGAGGTATAATAAGAGAAAAGAAATAAAATGGCCGTACAACTCTTTGAAATGTTCATGCTCTCTTATCTAAAAGTTATAATAATATAACAAAAATAAAATGGCCATACAACTCTTAAAAATGTTCACGTTTACTTACCAAAGAGTTGTAATAAGATTAACAAATAAAATGGCCATAAAACTCTTAGAAATGTTCATGGTATCTTATGCAAGAGTTGAAATAAGATAAAACAAATAAATTGTCCAAACAACTCTTCAAAATGTTCATGATCACTTATCTAAGAGTTATAATAAGATAAAACAAATAAAATAACAATACCACTCTTAATAATATTAAGGATCACTTACCTATGAGCGGTAATAATATAAAACAAAGAAAATTGCCATACAACTCTTAGAAATGTTCACGATCTCTTATCTAACAGTTGTAACAAGGTAAAACAAATAAAATGGCCATACAACTTTTAGAATTGTTCATGATCCCTTATCTAAGAGTGGTAATATGATAAAATAAATAAAATGGCCATATAACTCATAGAAATGTTCATGATCTCTTATCTAAGAGTTGTAAAAAGATAAAACAAATAAAATGGCCGTACAACTCTTAGAAATGTTCATGATCTCTTATTTAAAAGCTGTAATAATATAAAATAAATAAAACAGTCATACAACTCTTTGAAATGTTCACAATCTCTTATCATAGAGGTATAATAAGAGAAAAGAAATAAAATGGCCGTACAACTCTTTGAAATGTTCATGCTCTCTTATCTAAAAGTTATAATAATATAACAAAAATAAAATGGTCGTACAACTCTTAAAAATTTTCACGTTTACTTATCATAGAGTTGTAATAAGATTAACAAATAAAATGGCCATACAACTCTTAGAAACGTTCATGGTATCTTATCCAAGAGTTGTAATAAGATAAAATAAATAAATTGTCCGAACAACTCTTGAAAATGTTCATGGTCACTTATCTAAGAGTTATAATAAGATAAAACAAATAAAATAACAATACGACTCTTAATAATATTAAGGATCACTTACCTATGAGCGGTAATAATATAAAACAAAAAAAATTGCCGTACAACTCTTAGAAATGTTCACGATCTCTTATCTAACAGTTATAACAAGGTAAAACAAATAAAAATGGCCATACAACTTTTAGAATTGTTCATGAGCTCTTATCTAAGAGTGATAATAAGATAAAACAAATAAAATGGCCATACAACTCATAGAAATGTTCGTGATCTCTTGTCTAAGAGTTGTAAAAAGATAAAACAAATAAAATGGCCATACAACTCTTAGAAATGTTCATGATCTCTTATTTAAAAGTAGTAATAATATAAAATAAATAAAACAGTCATACAACTCTTTGAAATGTTCACGATCTCTTATCATAGAGTTATAATAAGAGAAAAGAAGTAAAATGGCCATATAAATCTTTGAAATGTTCATGCTCTCTTATCTAAAAGTTATAATAATATAACAAAAATAAAATGGCCATACAACTCTTAAAAATATTCACGTTTACTTACCAAAGAGTTGTAATAAGATTAAAAAATAAAATGGCCATAAAACTCTTAGAAATGTTCATGGTATCTTATGCAAGAGTTGAAATAAGATAAAACAAATAAATTGTCCAAACAACTCTTCAAAATGTTCATGATCACTTATCTAAGAGTTATAATAAGATAAAACAAATAAAATAACAATACCACTCTTAATAATATTAAGGATCACTTACCTATGAGCGGTAATAATATAAAACAAAGAAAATTGCCATACAACTCTTAGAAATGTTCACGATCTCTTATCTAACAGTTGTAACAAGGTAAAACAAATAAAATGGCCGTACAACTTTTAGAATTGTTCATGATCCCTTATCTAAGAGTGGTAATATGATAAAATAAATAAAATGGCCATACAACTCATAGAAATGTTCATGATCTCTTATCTAAGAGTTGTAAAAAGATAAAACAAATAAAATGGCCGTACAACTCTTAGAAATGTTCATGATCTCTTATTTAAAAGCTGTAATAATATAAAATAAATAAAACAGTCATACAACTATTTGAAATGTTCACAATCTCTTATCATAGAGGTATAATAAGAGAAAAGAAATAAAATGGCCGTACAACTCTTTGAAATGTTCATGCTCTCTTATCTAAAAGTTATAATAATATAACAAAAATAAAATGGCCATACAACTCTTAAAAATTTTTACGTTTACTTATCAAAGAGTTGTACTAAGATTAACAAATAAAATGGCCATACAACTCTTAGAAACATTCATGGTATCTTATCCAAGAGTTGTAATAAGATAAAACAAATAAATTGTCCAAACAACTCTAGAAAATGTTCATGATTACTTATCTAAGAGTTATAATAAGATAAAACAAATAAAATAACAATACGACTCTTAATAATATTAAGGATCACTTATCTATGAGCGGTAATAATATAAAACAAAGAAAATTGCCATACAACTCTTAGAAATGTTCACGATCTCTTATCTAACAGTTGTAACAAGGTAAAACAAATAAAATGGCCATACAACTTTTAGAATTGTTCATGAGCCCTTATCTAACACTGGTAATAAGATAAAATAAATAAAATGGTCATACAACTCATAGAAATGTTCATGATCTCTTATCTAAGAGTTGTAAAAAGATAAAACAAATAAAATGGCCGTACAACTCTTTACAATGTTCAAGATTACTTATCAAAGAGTTGTAACAAGATAAAACAAGTAAAATGGCCATACAACCCTTAAAAATGTTCAAGATTACTTATCAAAGAGTTGTACTGAGATAAAACAAATAAAATGGTCATACAACTCTTAGAAATGTCTGTGATCTCTTATATGAGTGTTGTAATAAGATAAAACAAATAAAATGGCCATACAACTCTAACAATTGTTCGTAATCACATATCTAAGAGTTGTAATGGTCTAAAATAAAAAATGGCCATACAACTCTTCAAAATGTTCAGTATCTCTTATCATAGAGTTATAATAAGATAAACAAATAAAATGGCAATAGAACTCTTAGAAATATTCCTGTTCTCTTATCTAAGAGTTGTAATAAGATAAAACAAGTAAAATAGCCATGCAACGCTTAAAAATGTTCATGATCACTTATCCAAGAGTCGTAATAAGATAAAAAAATAAAATGTCCATACAACTCTTAGAAATATTCATGATCTCCTATCAAAGAGTTGTAATAAGATATAACAAATAAAATGGCCATACAACTCTTAGAAATATTTATGGCCTCTTCTCTAAGAGTTGTAATAAGATAAAACAAGTAAAATAGCCATACAACTCTTAGAAATGTTCATGCTCTCTTGTCTAAGAGTTAGAATTGTTCATGAGCTCTTATCTAAGAGTGGTAACAAGATAAAACAAATAAAATGGCCATACAACTCATAGAAATGTTCATGATCTCTTATCTAAGAGTTGTAAAAAGATAAAACAAATAAAATGGCCCTAGAACTCTTAGAAATGTTCATACTCTCTTATCTAAGAGTTGTAATAAGATAAAACAAGTAAAATAGCCATACAACGCTTAAAAATGTTCATGATCACTTATCCAAGAGTTGTAATAAGACAAAATAAATAAAATGGCCATACAACTCTTTGAAATATTCATGATCTCCTATCTAAGAGATGTAATAAGATGTAACAAATAAAATGGCCCTACAACTCTTAGAAATATTTATGGCCTCTTACCTAAGAGTTGTAATAAGATAAACAAATAAAATGGCTATACAACTCTTAGAAATGTTCATGATCTCGTATTTAAAAGTTGTAACATTATCAAATAAATAAAACAGTCATACAACTCTTTGAAAAGTTCACGATCTCTTATCATAGAGTTATAATAAGAGAAAAGAAATAAAATGGCCATATAACTCTTTGAAATGTTCTTGCTCTCTTATCTAAAAGTTATAATAATATAATAAAAATAAAATGGCCATACAACTCTTAAAAATTTTCTCGTTTACTTATCAAAAAGTTGTACTATGATTAACAAATAAAATGGCCATACAACTCTTAGAAACGTTCATGGTATCTTATCCATGAGTTGTAATAAGATAAAACAAATAAATTGTCCAAACAACTCTAGAAAATGTTCATGATTACTTATCTAAGAGTTATAATAAGATAAAACAAATAAAATAACAATACGACTCTTAATAATATTAAGGATCACTTATCTATGAGCAGTAATAATATAAAACAAAGAAAATTGCCATACAACTCTTAGAAATGTTCACGATCTCTTATCTAACAGTTGTAACAAGGTAAAACAAATAAAATGGCCATACACTTTTAGAATTGTTCATGATCCCTTATCTAAGAGTGGTAATATGATAAAATAAATAAAATGGCCATACAACTCATAGAAATGTTCATGATCTCTTATCTAAGAGTTGTAAAAAGATAAAAGAAATAAAATGGCCGTACAACTCTTAGAAATGTTCATGATCTCTTATTTAAAAGTTGTAATAATATAAAATAAATAAAACAGTCATACAACTCTTTGAAATGTTCACAATCTCTTATCATAGAGGTATAATAAGAGAAAAGAAATAAAATGGCCGTACAACTCTTTGAAATGTTCATGCTCTCTTATCTAAAAGTTATAATAATATAACAAAAATAAAATGGCCATACAACTCTTAAAAATTTTCACGTTTGCTTATCAAAGAGTTGTACTAAGATTAACAAATAAAATGGTCATACAACTCTTAGAAACATTCATGGTATCTTATCCAAGAGTTGTAATAAGATAAAACAAATAAATTGTCCAAACAACTCTAGAAAATGTTCATGATGACTTATCTAAGAGTTATAATAAGATAAAACAAATAAAATAACAATACGACTCTTAATAATATTAAGGATCACTTATCTATGAGCGGTAATAATATAAAACAAAGAAAATTGCCATACAACTCTTAGAAATGTTCACGATCTCTTATCTAACAGTTGTAACAAGGTAAAACAAATAAAATGGCCATACAACTTTTAGAATTGTTCATGAGCCCTTATCTAACAGTGGTAATAAGATAAAATAAATAAAATGGTCATACAACTCATAGAAATGTTCATGATCTCTTATCTAAGAGTTGTACAAAAATAAAACAAATAAAATGGCCGTACAACTCTTTACAATGTTCAAGATTACTTATCACAGAGTTGTAACAAGATAAAACAAGTAAAATGGCCATACAACTCTTAAAAATGTTCAAGATTACTTATCAAAGAGTTGTACTGAGATAAAACAAATAACATGGTCATACAACTCTTAGAAATGTCTGTGATCTCTTATCTGAGTGTTGTAATAAGATAAAACAAATAAAATGGCCATACAACTCTAACAATTGTTCATAATCACTTATCTAAGAGTTGTAATGATCTAAAATAAAAAATGGCATTACAACTCTTCAAAATGTTCAGTATCTCTTATCATAGAGTTATAATAAGATAAACAAATAAAATGGCAATAGAACTCTTAGAAATATTCCTGTTCTCTTATCTAAGAGTTGTAATAAGATAAAACAAGTAAAATAGCCATACAACGCTTAAAAATGTTCATGATCACTTATCCAAGAGTTGTAATAAGATAAAAAAATAAAATGTCCATACAACTCTTAGAAATATTCATGATCTCCTATCTAAGAGTTGTAATAAGATATAACAAATAAAATGGCCATACAACTCTTAGAAATATTTATGGCCTCTTATCTAAGAGTTGTACTAAGATAAAACAAGTAAAATAGCCATCCAACTCTTAGAAATGTTCATGCTCTCTTGTCTAAGAGTTAGAATTGTTCAGGAGCTCTTATCTAAGAGTGGTAACAAGATAAAACAAATAAAATGGTCATACAACTCATAGAAATGTTCATGATCTCTTATCTAAGAGTTGTAAAAGGATAAAACAAATAAAATGGCCCTAGAACTCTTAGAAATGTTCATACTCTCTTATCTAAGAGTTGTAATAAGATAAAACAAGTAAAATAGCCATACAACGCTTAAAAATGTTCATGATCACTTATCTAAGAGTTGTAATAAGACAAAATAAATAAAATGGCCATACAACTCTTTGAAATATTCATGATCTCCTATCTAAGAAATGTAATAAGATGTAACAAATAAAATGGCCATACAACTCTTAGAAATATTTATGGCCTCTTACCTAAGAGTTGTAATAAGATAAACAAATAAAATGGCTATACAACTCTTAGAAATGTTCATGATCTTTTATTTAAAAGTTGTAACAATATCAAATAAATAAAACCGTCATACAACTCTTTGAAAAGTTCACGATCTCTTATCATAGAGTTATAATAAGAGAAAAGAAATAAAATGGCCATATAACTGTTTGAAATGTTCATGCTCTCTTATCTAAAAGTTATAATAATATAACAAAAATAAAATGGCCATACAACTCTAACAATTGTTCGTAATCACTTATCTAAGAGTTGTAATGATCTAAAATAAAAAATGGCATTACAACTCTTCAAAATGTTCAGTATCTCTTATCATAGAGTTATAATAAGATAAACAAATAAAATGGCAATAGGACTCTTAGAAATATTCCTGTTCTCTTATCTAAGAGTTGTAATAAGATAAAACAAGTAAAATAGCCATACAACGCTTAAAAATGTTCATGATCACTTATCCAAGAGTTGTAATAAGATAAAAAAATAAAATGTCCATACAACTCTTAGAAATATTCATGATCTCCTATCTAAGAGTTGTAAGAAGATATAACAAATAAAATGGCCATACAACTCTTAGAAATATTTATGGCCTCTTATCTAAGAGTTGTAATAAGATAAAACAAGTAAAATAGCCATACAACTCTTAGAAATGTTCATGCTCTCTTGTCTAAGAGTTAGAATTGTTCAGGAGCTCTTATCTAAGAGTGGTAACAAGATAAAACAAATAAAATGGTCATACAACTCATAGAAATGTTCATGATCTCTTATCTAAGAGTTGTAAAAGGATAAAACAAATAAAATGGCCCTAGAACTCTTAGAAATGTTCATACTCTCTTATGTAAAAGTTGTAATAAGATAAAACAAGTAAAATAGCCATACAACGCTTAAAAATGTTCATGATCACTTATCTAAGAGTTGTAATAAGACAAAATAAATAAAATGGCCATACAACTCTTTGAAATATTCATGATCTCCTATCTAAGAAATGTAATAAGATGTAACAAATAAAATGGCCATACAACTCTTAGAAATATTTATGGCCTCTTACCTAAGAGTTGTAAAAAGATAAACAAATAAAATGGCTATACAACTCTTAGAAATGTTCATGATCTTTTATTTAAAAGTTGTAACAATATCAAATAAATAAAACCGTCATACAACTCTTTGAAAAGTTCACGATCTCTTATCATAGAGTTATAATAAGAGAAAAGAAATAAAATGGCCATATAACTCTTTGAAATGTTCATGCTCTCTTATCTAAAAGTTATAATAATATAACAAAAATAAAATGGCCATACAACTCTTAAAAATTTTCACGTTTACTTATCAAAAAGTTGTACTATGATTAACAAATAAAATGGCCATACAACTCTTAGAAACGTTCATGGTATCTTATCCATGAGTTGTAATAAGATAAAACAAATAAATTGTCCAAACAACTCTAGAAAATGTTCATGATTACTTATCTAAGAGTTATAATAAGATAAAACAAATAAAATAACAATACGTCTCTTAATAATATTAAGGATCACTTATCTATGAGCAGTAATAATATAAAACAAAGAAAATTGCCATACAACTCTTAGAAATGTTCACGATCTCTTATCTAACAGTTGTAACAAGGTAAAACAAATAAAATGGCTATACAACTTTTAGAATTG
Source organism: Knoxia roxburghii (assembly GCA_030378225.1). Classification (NCBI taxonomy): domain Eukaryota; kingdom Viridiplantae; phylum Streptophyta; class Magnoliopsida; order Gentianales; family Rubiaceae; genus Knoxia; species Knoxia roxburghii. The sequence goes on along the minus strand of CM059416.1, from coordinate 28,458,097 downwards.
TTCATGATCCCTTATCTAAGAGTGGTAATAAGATAAAATAAATAAAATGGCCATACAACTCATAGAAATGTTCATGATCTCTTATCTAAGAGTTGTAAAAAGATAAAACAAATAAAATGGCCGTACAACTCTTTACAATGTTCAAGATTACTTATCAAAGAGTTGTAACAAGATAAAACAAGTAAGATGGCCATACAACTCTTAAAAATGTTCAAGATTACTTATCAAAGAGTTGTACTGAGATGAAACAAATAAAATGGTCATACAACTCTTAGAAATGTCTGTGATCTCTTATCTGAGTGTTTTAATAAGATAAAACGAATAAAATGGCCATACAACTCTAACAATTGTTCGTAATCACTTATCTAACAAGTAAAATAGCCATACAACTCTTAGAAATGTTCATGCTCTCTTGTCTAAGAGTTAGAATTGTTCATGAGCTCTTATCTAAGAGTGATAATAAGATAAAACAAATAAAATGGCCATACAACTCATAGAAATGTTCATGATCTCTTATCTAAGCGTTGTAAAAAGATAAAACAAATAAAATGGCCCTAGAACTCTTAGAAATGTTCCTACTCTCTTATCTAAGAGTTGTAATAAGATAAAACAAGTAAAATAGCCATACAACGCTTAAAAATGTTCATGATCACTTATCTAAGAGTTGTAATAAGACAAAATAAATAAAATGGCCATACAACTCTTTGAAATATTCATGATCTCCTATCTAAGAGATGTAATAAGATATAACAAATAAAATGGCCACACAACTCTTAGAAATATTTATGGCTTCTTATCCAAGAGTTGTAATAAGATAAACAAATAAAATGGCCATACAACTCTTTGAAATGTTCATGCTCTTTTGTCTAAGAGTTATAATAATATAACAAAAATAAAATGGCCATACAACTCTTAAAAATGTTCAAGATTACTTATCAAAGAGTTGTACTAAGATAAAGCAAATGAAATGGCCATACAACTCTTAGAAATGTTTGTGATCTCTTATCTAAGTGTTGTAATAAGATAAAACAAATGAAATGGCCATACAACTCTTACAATTGTTCGTAATCACTTATCTAAGAGTTGTAATAAGATTAACAAATAAAATGGTCATACAACTCTTAGAAATGTTCATGATCTCTGACTAATAGTTATAATAAGATAAAACAAAAGAAATAGCTATTCAACTCTTAGAAATGTTCATGATATCTTATCATAGAGTTATAATAAGATAAATAGATAAAATGGCCATATAACTCTTAGAAACATTCATGCTATCTTATCCAAGAGTTGTAATAAGATAAAACAAATAAATTGTCCAAACAACTCCAGAAAATGTTCATGATAACTTATCTAAGAGTTATAATAAGATAAAACAAATATAATAACAATACGACTCTTAATAATATTAAGGATCACTTACCTATGAGCGGTAATAATATAAAACAAAAAAAATTGCCGTACAACTCTTAGAAATGTTCACGATCTCTTATCTAATAGTTGTAACAAGGTAAAACAAATAAAAATGGCCATACAACTTTTAGAATTGTTCATGAGCCCTTATCTAAGAGTGGTAATAAGATAAAACAAATAAAATGGCCATACAACTCATAGAAATGTTCATGATCTCTTATCTAAGAGTTGTAAAAAGATAAAACAAATAAAATGGCTATACAACTCTGAGAAATTTTCATGATCTCTTATTTAAAAGTTGTAATAATAGAAAATAAATAAAATAGTCATACAACTCTTTGAAAAGTTCACGATCTCTTATCATAGAGTTATAATAAGAGAAAAGAAATAAAATGGCCATATAACTCTTTGAAATGTTCATGCTCTCTTATCTAAAAGTTATAATAATATAACAAAAATAAAATGGCCATACAACTCTTAAAAATTTTCACGTTTACTTATCAAAGAGTTGTACTATGATTAACAAACAAAATGGCCATACAACTTTTAGAAACGTTCATGGTATCTTATCCATGAGTTGTAATAAGATAAAACAAATAAATTGTCCAAACAACTCTAGAAAATGTTCATGATAACTTATCTAAGAGTTATAATAAGATAAAACAAATAAAATAACAATACGACTCTTAATAATATTAAGGATCACTTATCTATGAGCGGTAATAATATAAAACAAAGAAAATTGCCATACAACTCTTAGAAATGTTCACGATCTCTTATCTAACAGTTGTAACAAGGTAAAACAAATAAAATGGCCATACAACTTTTAGATTTGTTCATGAGCCCTTATCTAAGAGTGGTAATAAGATAAAATAAATAAAATGGGCATACAACTCATAGAAATGTTCATGATCTCTTATCTAAGAGTTGTAAAAAGATAAAACAAATAAAATGGCCGTACAACTCTTAGAAATATTCATGATCTCTTATTTAAAAGTTGTAATAATATAAAATAAATAAAACAGTCATACAACTCTTTGAAATGTTCACGATCTCTTATCATAGAGTTATAATAAGAGAAAAGAAATAAAATGGCCGTACAACTCTTTACAATGTTCATGATTACTTATCAAAAAGTTGTAACAAGATAAAACAAATAAAATGCCCATATAACTCTTTGAAATGTTCATGCTCTCTTATCTAAAAGTTATAATAATATAACAAAAATAAAATGGCCATACAACTTTTAAAAATTTTCACGTTTACTTATCAAAGAGTTGTACTAAGATTAACAAATAAAATGGCCATACAACTCTGAGAAACGTTCATGGTATCTTATCCAAGAGTTGTAATAAGATAAAACAAATAAATTGTCTAAACAACTCTAGAAAATGTTCATGATTACTTATCTAAGAGTGATAACAAGATAAAACAAATAAAATGGCCATACAACTCATAGAAATGTTCATGATCTCTTATCTAAGAGTTGTAAAAAGATAAAACAAATAAAATGGCCCTAGAACTCTTAGAAATGTTCATACTCTCTTATCTAAGAGTTGTAATAAGATAAAACAAGTAAAATAGCCATACAACGCTTAAAAATGTTCATGATCACTTATCTAAGAGTTGTAATAAGACAAAATAAATAAAATGGCCATACAACTCTTTGAAATATTCATGATCTCCTATCTAAGAGATGTAATAAGATGTAACAAATAAAATGGCCATACAACTCTTAGAAATATTTATGGCCTCTTATCTAAGAGTTGTAATAAGATAAAACAAGTAAAATAGCCATACAACTCTTAGAAATGTTCATGCTCTCTTGTCTAAGAGTTAGAATTGTGCATGAGCTCTTATCTAAGAGTGGTAACAAGATAAAACAAATAAAATGACCATACAACTCATAGAAATGTTCATGATCTCTTATCTAAGAGTTGTAAAAAGATAAAACAAATAAAATGGCCCTAGAACTCTTAGAAATGTTCATACTCTCTTATCTAAGAGTTGTAATAAGATAAAACAAGTAAAATAGCCATACAACGCTTAAAAATGTTCATGATCATTTATCTAAGAGTTGTAATAAGACAAAATAAATAAAATGGCCATACAACTCTTTGAAATATTCATGATCTCCTATCTAAGAGATGTAATAAGATGTAACATATAAAATGGCCATACAACTCTTATAAATATTTATGGCCTCTTACATAAGAGTTGTAATAAGATAAACAAATAAAATGGCCATACAACTCTTAGAAATGTTCATGCTCTCTTGTCTAAGAGTTATAATAATATAACAAAAATAAAATGGCCATACAACTCTTAAAAATGTTCAAGATTACTTATCAAAGAGTTGTACTAAGATAAAGCAAATGAAATGGCCATACAACTCTTAGAAATGTTTGTGCTCTTATCTAAGTGTTGTAATAAGATAAAACAAATGAAATGGCCATACAACTCTTACAATTGTTCGTAATCACTTATCTAAGAGTTGTAATAAGATTAACAAATAAAATGGTCATACAACTCTTAGAAATGTTCACGATCTCTTATCAATAGTTATAATAAGATAAAACAAAAGAAATAGCTATTCAACTCTTAGAAATGTTCATGATATCTTATCATAGAGTTATAATAAGATAAATAGATAAAATGGCCATATAACTCTTAGAAACATTCATGCTATCTTATCCAAGAGTTGTAATAAGATAAAACAAATAAATTGTCCAAACAACTCTTGAAAATGTTCATGATCACATATCTAAGAGTTATAATAAGATAAAACAAATAAAATAACAATACGACTCTTAATATTAAGGATCACTTATCTGTGAGCGGTAATAATATAAAACAAAGAAAATTGCCGTACAACTCTTAGAAATGTTCACGATCTCTTATCTAACAGTTGTAACAAGGTAAAACAAATAAAATGGCCATACAACATTTAGAATCGTTCATGAGCTCTTATCTAAGAGTGATAATAAGATAAAACAAATAAAATGGCCATACAACTCATTGAAATGTTCATGATCTCTTATCTAAGAGTTGTAAAAAGATAAAACAAATAAAATGGCCATACAACTCTTAGAAATGTTCATGATCTCTTATTTAAAAGTAGTAATAATTTAAAATAAATAAAACAGTCATACAACTCTTTGAAATGTTCACGATCTCTTATCATAGAGTTATAATAAGAGAAAAGAAATAAAATGGCCATATAACTCTTTGAAATGTTCATGCTCTCTTATCTAAAAGTTATAATAATATAACAAAAATAAAATGGCCATACAACTCTTAAAAATTTTCACGTTTACTTATCAAAGAGTTGTAATAAGATTAACAAATAAAATGGACATTCAACTCTTAGAAATGTTCATGGTATCTTATGCAAGAGTTGAAATAAGATAAAACAAATAAATTGTCCGAACAACTCTTGAAAATGTTCATGATCACTTATCGAAGAGTTATAATAAGATAAAACAAATAAAATAACAATACGACTCTTAATAATATTAAGGATCACTTATCTATGAGCGGTAATAATATAAAACAAAAAAAATTGCCGTACAACTCTTAGAAATGTTCACGATCTCTTATCTAACAGTTGTCACAAGGTAAAACAAATAAATATGGACATACAACTTTTAGAATTGTTCATGAGCACTTATATAAGAGTGGTAATAAGAAAAAACAAATAAAATGGCCATACAACTCACATAAATGTTCATGATCTCTTATCTAAGAGTTGTAAAAAGATAAAACAAATAAAATGGCTATACAACTCTGAGAAATGTTCATGATCTCTTATTTAAAAGTTGTAATAATATAAAATAAATAAAACAGTCATACAACTCTTTGAAATGTTCGCGATCTCTTATCATAGAGTTATAATAAGAGAAAAGAAATAAAATGGCCATATAACTCTTTGAAATGTTCATGCTCTCTTATCTAAAAGTTATAATAATATAACAAAAATAAAATGGCCATACAACTCTTAAAAATTTTAACGTTTACTTATCAAAGAGTTGTACTATGATTAACAAATAAAATGGCCATACAACTCTTAGAAACGTTCATGGTATCTTATCCATGAGTTGTAATAAGATAAAACAAATAAATTGTCCAAACAACTCTAGAAAATGTTCATGATTACTTATCTAAGAGTTATAATAAGATAAAACAAATAAAATAACAATACGACTCTTAATAATATTAAGGATCACTTATCTATGAGCGGTAATAATATAAAACAAAGAAAATTGCCATACAACTCTTAGAAATGTTCACGATCTCTTATCTAACAGTTGTAACAAGGTAAAAAAAATAAAAAAGGCCAACTCTTAGATTTGTTCATGAGCCCTTATCTAAGAGTGGTAATAAGATAAAATAAATAAAATGGGCATACAACTCATAGAAATGTTCATGATCTCTTATCTAAGAGTTGTAAAAAGATAAAACAAATAAAATGGTCGTACAACTCTTTACAATGTTCAAGATTACTTATCAAAGAGTTGTAACAAGATAAAACAAGTAAAATGGCCATACAACTCTTAAAAATGTTCAAGATTACTTATCAAAAGAGTTGTACTGAGATGAAACAAATAAAATGGTCATACAACTCTTAGAAATGTCTGTGATCTCTTATCTGAGTGTTGTAATAAGATAAAACAAATAAAATGGCCATACAACTCTAACAATTGTTCGTAATCACTTATCTAAGAGTTGTAATGATATAAAAAAAAAAAAAATGGCCATACAACTCTTCGAAATGTTCAGTATCTCTTATCATAGAGTTATAATAAGATAAACAAATAAAATGGCCATAGAACTCTTATTAATGTTAATGTTCTCTTATCTAAGAGTTGTAATAAGATAAAACAAGTAAAATAGCCATACAACGCTTAAAAATGTTCATGATCACTTATCTTAGAGTTGTAATAAGATAAAATAAATAAAATAGCCATACAACTCTTAGAAATATTCATGATCTCCTATCTATGAGTTATAATAAGATATAACAAATAAAATGGCCATACAACTCTTAGAAATATTTATGGCCTCTTATCTAAGAGTTGTAATAAGATAAACAAATAAAATGGCCATACAACTCTTAGAAATGTTCATGCTCTCTTGTCTAAGAGTTATAATAATATAACAAAAATAAAATGGCCATACAACTCATAAAAATGTTCAAGATTACTTATCAAAGAGTTGTACTAAAATAAAGCAAATGAAATGGCCATACAACTCTTAGAAATGTTTGTGATCTCAATTCTAAGTGATGTAATAAGATAAAACAAATGAAATGGCCATACAACTCTTACAATTGTTCGTAACCACTTATCTAAGAGTTGTAATAAGATTAACCAATAAAATGATCATACAACTCTTAGAAATGTTCATGATCTCTTATCTAACAATTATAATAAGATAAAAAAAATAGCTATTCAACTCTTAGAAATGTTCACGATATCTTATCATAGAGTTATAAGAAGATAAATAGATAAAATGGCCATATAACTCTTAGAAACATTCATGCTATCTTATGCAAGAGTTGTAATAAGATAAAACAAATAAATTGTCCAAACAACTCTTGAAAATGTTCATGATCACATATCTAAGAGTTATAATAAGATAAAATAAATAAAATAACAATACGACTCTTAATAATATTAAGGATCACTTATCTATGAGCGGTAATAATATAAAACAAAGAAAATTACCGTACAACTCTTAGAAATGTTCACGATCTCTTATCTAACAGTTGTAACAAGGTAAAACAAATAAAATGGCCATACAACTTTTAGAATTGTTCATGAGCTCTTATCTAAGAGTGGAAATAAGATAAAACAAATAAAATGGCCATAGAACTCATAGAAATGTTCATGATCTCTTATCTAAGAGTTGTAAAAAGATAAAACAAATAAAATAGCCGTAGAACTCTTAGAAATGTTCATGATCTCTTATTTAAAAGTAGTAATAATATAAAATAAATAAAACAGTCATACAACTCTTTGAATAAGAGAAAAGAAATAAAATGGCCATATAACTCTTTGAAATGTTCATGCTCTCTTATCTAAAAGTTATAATAATATAACAAAAATAAAATGGCCATACAACTTTTAAAAATTTTCACGTTTACTTATCAAAGAGTTGTAATAAGATTAACAAATAAAATGGCCATACAACTCTTCGAAACGTTCATGGTATCTTATCCAAGAGTTGTAATAAGATAAAACAAATAAATTGTCCAAACAACTCTTGAAAATGTTCATGATCACTTATCTAAGAGTTATAATAAGATAAAACAAATAAAATAACAATACGACTCTTAATAATATTAAGGATCACTAATCTATGAGCGGTAATAATATAAAACAAAAAAAATTGCCGTACAACTCTTAGAAATGTTAACGATCTCATATCTAACAGTTGTAACAAGGTAAAACAAATAAAATGGCCATACAACTTTTAGAATTGTTCATGAGCCCTTATCTAAGAGTGGTAATTGAAGGAAAACTGAACAAGCCCGGGCTAAATCGAAAACCTCACTTTCGTGTAATGCATTCCAGAATCGAAAGCTTTTGACCAAGCTCAGGCTCAAATTAGTTTACCCATGAACGGATCTAGGCTTATACTTATTTAATTTATTAATCGGGACAGAAAAGATTCGATCTTTAATTAAAGCGGAATTTAAAGATTATACCTTTTGAAGAGAAGTCCCTTGCTTAAAGAAAAACCAATTCTTTGTTGCGATTTCCACAAGAAATCCAATCGATTACTCCAAGAACACTTCGAATATTGCGTGGGCAATAATCTATCGAAGCTTACTCGCTTAGCCCATGAAAACCCACCAGGAAATCTTTCCAACTGAATTCAAAAAACCCCAAAAATCTGCTCGAACAAACCCTTAAAAAACTGCTCCACCTTCTTGCTCAAAACCCACTGCTGCACAGCTCGAATTCTGCTAGTATCCAGCTCGAAATCACGTCGGGATCTAGACAAGAACAACCTGCGGATCACCCATCAAATGAAAGAGATCAACGCAGGCTGTTCTCGAATCTACCGCGCGTAGCTTGAAGTTGAAGAAACCAGCGGCGGGCAGGCGGACTGAAATTGCGCAGCAGCGGAAGAAAGAAGACCCAGCAAGAAATCTGGTGGAGACTTTGAAAACCGAATTAAAGGTTCGAGCTTTTGGGATGAATCCAATCCGAAGAGCAAGAAAACTGATTCGTTTTTGAGAAAGAATTCTTGAAGGAAAAAATTCTCTCTCTAGAATCTTCTTACTCAAGAAAAGGGGCAAGACTTGTCTTGCAAGATTTCCTTAGCTTTCTTTGGTCTCAAGTTATTCTATTTATAGGAGCTCGATTGGAGACCTAATGGGCTCTCGAGTTAGGCCTTAAAATTTGACTTTCGTTGACCGCTAAGTTTTCCCGACTAATCAACTCCAATCGACCCATTTAAATTAATTTATTTAATCCACTTTGTTAATTTAATTTAATCGAACCCTTAGAATTAATTAATTCAAAATCGAATTAATTTCTAAATTCACTTTGTCGATTAAATATTAATTAAACCTTTTGGATTAATTAATTTACCTTGTCGATTAGTCAAATGCATAATCGGTCGTACCACTAACGGACCAATTATGGAACTACCGCTCGAAAACGACTTTACATCGTGCCATTATATTTTATTCTATATCCCCACATTAAAGATCTAGTGCTCGTCGATTTATCAATTTACTAACAAATTAATTCACCGACTTATTGGTTTCCGAGATTAGTACCACTCGTCCTTTTATTATACCGAACATAAAGTTCACCGGCCGGGTTTAGTATAATAACCTTACGAGCTCATCTCGGGAGCACCATCAACCCGGCAAACCGGTACGTGGATTCCTCCGACTAGCAATGGCACGTAAGAAGCTACCGCATACCCAACCTACCGAGGTATTGGCCTCAATTGACCTCACTCTTTGGAAAATCAAAGCACACGATATCCAACCCTCACGCCCGTCCCAATCTCGGGATTGAGAGACGGAATACTAGGACCAAATTGACTATGCCGATCAGTATAAGTCAATTCTATCCAAACTGGTCATGCTCAATATGCCCCGGGCATATCCGTGTGATTTAAACTAGTTTAGATAAACTAATTTCCAAACCATACAATAACCTATACCGATAGTATGTTCAGACTATCTCGGTTACGAGCATACTTTTTATATATTAATACTTTAACCAATAACGGTATCTACTGTGTCTGTCCACACCCCGTTATCTAGTTCTATGATATAAAGGAACGAATTTATACCAAAACAAAATGATATGTCAACTGTGAATATTAGTTTTTTATACAAGCCATAGCTTTTCTGTATTCAAAAACTGTCCAACCCGCTATTACACTGCTGTCATAATGAAATCTCCAGAACACCTTTAAGCTCACTCACATGGCTCTCTTAAGAATCTGACTCCCAAGCCCTCCACATGTCTCTCAAAGACCTTTGGGGTCAGTGGCTTGGTGAAAGGATCTGCAAGGTTGTCATCTGAAGCTATCTTGGCCACGATCACGTATTCCCTCTTTACGATCTCTCGTATCAGGTGGTACTTGCGCTCTATGTGTTTACTCGCCTTATGGGCTCGTGGTTCCCTCGAGTTAGCAACTGCACCATTGTTATCACAATACACTGTGATAGACCTAGGCAACTCAGGAACCACATCCAAGTCCATCAGGAAGCTCCTGAGCCATACAGCCTCTTTCGCTGCCTCTGAAGCGACAACGTACTCGGCCTCCATGGTAGAGTCTGCCACGCATTTCTTCTTGACACTCTTCCATACTATGGCTCCACCTCCTAGAGTAAACACAAACCCAGAGGTAGACTTACTCTTGTCCAAATCTCCTTGAAAGTCCGAATCTGTGTAACCCAATGGTATAAGCTCCTGCGCTCTATAAACTAGGACATAATCTCTCGTCTTGCGCAAGTACTTGAGAATGCATTTTACTACCTCCCAGTGAGCCTTCCCAGGGTTACTCTGATATCTGCTAACCATGCCAACGGCAAAGCAAATATCAGGCCTCGTGCACAACATAGCATACATGAGGCTACCCACTGCAGAAGCATAGGGTACCACCTTCATGGCATCTATCTCCTCAGCAATCTTAGGACACTGCTCCTTAGACAAAATGCACTCTATGCCTGAAAGGTAGTGAACCCTTCTTGGAGTTCTGCATGTTAAACGGGCCAGAATCGTGTCTATGTAGGATGCCTGAGAGAGAGTCAGAGAACGTCTCCTACGATCTCGAATAATCTTGATCCCAAGGATATGTCCAGCCTCTCCCAAATCCTTCATATCGAATTGCCTGGACAACCATGCCTTTACGTCTAAAAACACCTTCTTACTGTTGCCAATAAGAAGAATATCATCAACATAAAGTACGAGGAACACCACCATATCACCATCACGCCTGTGATAAACACACTGCTCATCCGGAGACTGAGTGAATCCATAAGACTGGATAACCTCATCAAAATGAATGTTCCAAGATCTGGATGCTTGCTTAAGTCCATAAATGGACCTCCTAAGCCTGCATACCTTGTGCTCTTGGCCTTTAACAATGAAGCCCTCTGGTTGCTGCATAAAGATGGTTTCCTCAAGACTTCCATTAAGGAAAGCTGTCTTGACGTCCATCTGCCAAATCTCATAATCCATATGAGTAGCTATGGCCAAGAGCATCCGGATTGACTTAAGTATAGCTACCGGGGAAAAGGTCTCCCCATAATCGATCCCTTCTTTCTGAGTATACCCCTTCACCACAAACCTAGCTTTGAAGGTCTCAACCCTCCCGTCAGATCCTCTCTTTCGCTTGTAAACCCATTTGCACCCAATAGGCCTAAACCCATCAGGAAGGTCTACCAGCTCCCAGACTTGATTTGAGTCCATAGAACCTATCTCAGCAATCATCGCTCTCTGCCAAGAATCTGCATCTTTATCCTAGAGAGCCTCATTGTAGTTAACTGGATCTGGTTCATGAGCACCAGGGATAAAGTCCGAAGACTCACCCAAACCCATGTACCTCTCGGGCTGTCTCACAACCCTCCCACTACGATGAGGCACAGCCTGTGCAAGAGCATCATCTGTGATAGTGTGTGCAGTCTCTTGTGGTGTGTCTTCCTGTACGTGTGCATCTGAAATAGTGGACTGACTTCTAAGCTCTTCCAATACTACCTTGCTGCTTGACTTGTGTTCTAAAATATAGTCCTCCTCAAGAAATTTGGCATTGGTGCTGACCACCACCTTCTGATCCTGAGGACTATAAAATAAACCACCTCTCGTTCCTTTGGGGTAGCCTATAAACAGCATAGCCTTGGATCTCGCATCTAACTTGCCTGCATCTGCCTCGAGCACATGTGCAGGACAACCCCAAATCCTGAGATGTCTCAGATTAAGCTTTCGCCCATTCCACAACTCTACTGGGGTCGTAGGCACAGACTTAGATGGCACAAGGTTGAGGATAAAACATGTTGTCTCTAAGGCATATCCCCAAAATGAGATAGGCAACTCACTGTAACTCATCATCGATCTAACCATCTCCATAAGAGTCTTGTTCCTCCTCTCTGCTACACCATTCTGCTAGGGTGTGCCAGGTGCAGACAACTGGGTCTGAATACCCTCCTCTAACAAATAGGATCTAAATTCACTAGAGAGGTATTCGCCACCACGATTAGACCGCAGTGACTTGATACTCTTACCCAGATGGTTCTCCACCTCTGCCTTGAATTCTCAGAACTTTCCAAAGCATTCAGACTTGTGGCGCATCAGGTATATGTATCCATATCTAGAGTAATCATCCGTGAAAGTCACGAAATACTCATAACCACCTCTAGCCCGAACTGACATAGGCCCACACACGTAAGAATGAATCAGCTCTAAAACCTCCTTGGCCCTATACCCCTTTGCCTTGAAAGGTCTCTTGGTCATTTTACCCTCCAAGCAGGACTCACAGGTCAAATAGCTGTCAATATCTAGTAAGTCCAAAGACCCAGTCTTGACCAACCATTGAATCCTACTAAGGTTGATGTGACCTAGTCTCAGGTGCCAAAGATAAGTCTGATTCAAAGGGGAAGACTCTTTTCTCTTATTATAATTCGGTTATGAATTACTAGTTTCTGTGTTTTGCATTACTGGGGAGTATATCTTAATTAAACACAAATTGTCAACCAATGTATCGGAACATATAAGTTTCTGGCCTTTTCTAATAAATATAGATCTATCAGAAAAAACACACTTATAATCATCCAAAACAAGTTTAGAAACTGAAAGCAAGTTTTTACGAAAACTAGGTACATAAAGACAAACTGAAAGCAAGTTTTTTGGGCAGTCCTTCTTCCAATGTCCCGCTTTGCCACATCTGAAACATTTACCTTTCGGCTTCTGTTTCTTGGCAATGCCCGCCTTGGGTCCATGACTGGCTCTTGCTTTCTGGCCTCTCTTCCTCTTTTGCTTCCTGGCTTTGGGCCCAGCAGAGGAACCTGAAGGACCAACAGTAGCCAAGGCTTGCTTCTTCTCTGCGAAGAGGCTCTCAGCAGACACCAATGTAGTCATGAGCTCAGAAAGTGAATATGAGAGATTCCCCATATTATAGTTCAATCGAAACTGCTCAAAACTGGGAGGCAAGCTCTGGAGGATGATATCGACTTGGGTATCCCCATCAATCTCACCTCCCAATGCCTCAATCTCATTGATGCAACCAATCATGTCCAATACGTGATCTCTCACTGAAGTGCCTTCAACCATCTTAGCATTCATGAGTTTCCTCATAGCTAACTGCTTGGCTGCCCTGCCCTGATGTCCAAACATCTCCCTGAGGTTGAGCATCATATCGTAGGCTGAGGTCATCTGCTGATGCTGGTGTTGCAATACACTCAACATAGAAGCCAAGATGTAGCACCTGGTCATCTCATCAGCTTTCTGCCACCTCGTATATGGCTCTCGCTGCTCAGGGGTGGCATCATCGCTGGGCTTAGGGGGACACTCCTCAGTAAGCACATATTTCTAACCCTCAGCGGTAAGGACAATGTCTTACGTTTCCAATCAATGTAATTTGGACCGGTGAGTTTGTTTTGGTTCAGAATGACAGCTAGCGGGTTGAACGACATATCAACTGAAAATAAACAAAGAAGTTTCAGTATACTTTTTCGAAAATATTGAAAAATCCTCAAAAAACAAATATAATCTTCTACCGACATCTCTCACACCAGGATTAACGCAGGTCACGATGGGTGAACGTCTACGCCAACCCACATTCGTTCGAGAAGAACCGAAGTTCATTAATTTCATTATCTGACCAACGATCTTATGATCAATGAAATTAATAGTCGATAATTTTAGCCGTACACGTAGATAGCGTAACCTCGATGGGAGGGATACTATAAACAGTACACTAAGTGTATGCCATTACGTGACTTCTAAGTTTGTTACTTAAGATACTAATGCGCCTCGGATGGCGAGGGTGTCGCAACTTTCTCCAATTAAACTCACTATAGTCATCCCTTTAGAAATTCATTCCGGTGATATCCGTGGTTGAAAACTCGTCCGATAGGGAGGAAGGTCTAAGCCAGCACGCAAGTTTAACCACATCACCAATGAACCCGTAATGGAGGCCATGGAGCTATTAACCAACCCGCTCCCACTTAGATTTTTAATTTCGATTCGCCCGGGTTTTCTCAGTTTTCTACGTAATTAGGAATCACCCAAAATTGTGATTAAACCAAAACACGCGAATTTAGTTAAGTTTGAGGATTTTTTTTTTACGTTTTAACATGCAATATCTTAACTATGGATATTCGCACCCATAAAACCGTTGGAGTTTTAATATGCGAATAATCTACCTTAGTTAATTGCATATTACCTTTTAAAAACATTTCGGTTTGGTTTTTGTTCATGCAATATAAAACAAAAATCACACAATCAACTAAAAGTCATAAATACGGGAAATTAAATAAAATAAAAATTTCCCGACTATTATGGCCTTCTCTATCGTTGATTCCTTTACGCCTCGGTGACATGTCCCGTCGTGTCGCTCCCACTCGTTATTTGGATTCCTCTCGATTCGCCCGAGTTTTCTTGGGTTTCTGCGTAATTAGGAATCACCCAAAATTATGATAAACCAAAACCCGCAAATATAAGTTACCCAAAATAACGTCTTCGTCATATTACATAAATTCCTATATACAAAGGCGTTTTTCTAGGAATTTAAAGACGACATGATTAGATCAAATCCTACTACAAGATTTTTCTAATCCTACACGGCTTCTAGCTCGTGGTTATTACTATTATAGAAATTTTCATCCAAAAATAAAACAAGCCCGGACATGTCCCGGGGTTTATGAATGAAAATTAAATTTCCACCATAATAGCCGGGAAACCAATAACCACCTGTTTATGCATTTCGACAAAAATAATATTGCCAAAATAAAGCCGTGTAATAAATCAAAAAAGTATAAGACCGAAACCATCGCTCTGATACCAATTTGAAGGAAAATTGAACAAGCCCGGGCTAAATCGAAAACCTCACTTTCGTGCAATGCATTCCAAAATCGGAAGCTTTCGACCAAACTCAGGCTCAAATTAGTTTACCCATAAACGAATCTAGGCTTATACTTATTTAATTTATTAATCGGGGCACAAAAGATTCGATCTTTAATTAAAGTGGAATTTAAAGATTATACCTTTTGAAGTGAAGTCCCTTGCTTAAAGAAAAACCAATTCTTTGTTGCGATTTCCACAAGAAATCCAATCGATTACTCCAAGAACACTTCGAATATTGTGTGGGCAATAATCTATCAAAGCTTACTCGCTTAGCCCACGAAAACCCACCAGGAAATCTTTCCAACTGAATTCAAAAAACCCCAAAAATCTGCTCGAACAAACCCTTAAAAAACTGCTCCACCTTCTTGCTCAAAACCCACTGCTACACAGCCCGAATTCTGCTAGTATCCAGCTCGAAATCACGCCGGGATCTAGACAAGAACAACCTGCGGATCACCCATCAAATGAAGGAGATAAACGCAGGCTATTATCGAATCTACCGGGCGTAGCTTGAAGTTGAAGAAACCAGCGGCGGGCAGGCGGACTGGAATTGCGCAGCAGCGGAAGAAAGAAGACCCGGCAAGAAATCTGGTGGAGACTTTGAAAACCAAATTAAAGGTTCTAGCTTTTGGGATGAATCCAATCCGAAGAGCAAGAAAACTGATTTGTTTTTGAGAAAGAATTCTTGAAGGAAAAAATTCTCTCTCTAGAATCTTCTTACTCAAGAAAAGGGGCAAGACTTGTCTTGAAAGATTTCCTTGGCTTTCTTTGGTCTCAAGTTATTCTATTTATAGGAGCTCGATTGGAGACCTAATGGGCTCTCGAGTTAGGCCTTAAAATTTGACTTTCGTTGACCGCTAAGTCTTCCCGACTAATCAACTCCAATCGACCCATTTAAATTAATTTATTTAATCCACTTTGTTAATTTATTTTAATCGAACCCTTAGAATTAATTAATTCAAAATTGAATTAATTTCTAAATTCACTTTGTCGATTAAATATTAATTAAACCTTTTGGATTAATTAATTTACCTTGTCGATTAGTCAAATGCATAATCGGTCGTACCACTAACGGACCAATTATGGAACTACCGCTCGAAAATAACTTTACATCGCGCCATTATATTTTATTCTATCTCCCCACATTAAAGATCGAGCGCTCGTCGATTTATCAATTTACTGACAAATTAATTCACCGACTTCTTGGTTTTGGAGATTAGTACCACTCGTCCTTTTATTATACCGAACATAAAGTTCACCGGCCGGGTTTAGTATAATAACCTTACGAGCTCATCTCGGGAGCACCATCAACCTGGCGAACCGGTACGTGGATTCCTCCGACTAGCAACGACACGTAGAAGCTAAACACCGCATACCCAACCTACCGAGGTATTGGCCTCAATTGACCTCACTCTTTGGCAAATCAAAGCACACGATATAGAACCCTCACGCCCGTCCCAATCTCGAGATTGAGAGACAGAATACTAGGACCGAATTGACTACGCCGATCAGTATAAGTCAATTCTATTCAAACTGGTCGTGCTCAATATGCCCCAGGAATATCCGTGTGATTTAAACTAGTTTAGATAAACTAATTTCCAAACCACACAATAACCTATACCGATAGTATCTTCAGACTATCTCGGTTACGAGCATACTTTTTATATATCAATACTTTAACCAATAACGGTATCTACTGTGTCTGTCCACACCCCGTTATCTAGTTCTATGATATAAAAGAACAAATTTATGCTGAAACAAAATGATATGTCAACTGTGGATATTAGTTTTTGATACAAGCCATAGCTTTTCTGTATTCAAAACTAACAGTAATAAGATAAAACAAATAAAATGGCCATACAACTCATAGAAATGTTCATGATCTCTTATCTAAGAGTTGTAAAAAGATAAAACAAATAAAATGGCCATACAACTCTTAGAAATGTTCATGATCTCTTATTTAAAAGTTGTAATAATATAAAACAAATAAAATAGTCATACAACTCTTTGAAATGTTCACGATATCTTATCATAGAGTTATAATAAGAGAGAAGAAATAAAATGGCCATATAACTCTTTGAAATGTTCATGCTCTCTTATCTAAAAGTTATAATAATATTACAAAAATAAAATGGCCATACAACTCTTAAAAATTTTCACGTTTACTTATCAAAGAGTTGTACTAAGATTAATAAATAAAATGGCCATACAACTCATAGAAATGTTCATGAACAAATAAAATGGCCGTACAACTCTTTATGATGTTCAAGATTATTTATCAAAGAGTTGTAATAAGATAAAACAAATAAAATGGCCATACAACTCTTAAAAATGTTCAAGATTACTTATCAGAGAGTTGTACTAAGATAAAACAAATAAAATGGTCATACAACTCTTGGAAATGTTTGTGACCTGTTATCTGAGTGTTGTAATAAGATAAAACAAATAAAATGGCCATACAACTCTAACAATTGTTCGTAATCATTTATCTAAGAGTTGTAATGATATAAAATAAAAAAATGGCCATACAACTCTTCGAAATGTTCAGTATCTCTTATCATAGAGTTATAATAAGATAAACAAATAAAATGGCCATAGAACTCTTAGAAATGTTACTGTTCTCTTATCTAAGAGTTGTAATAAGATGAAACAAGTAAAATAGCCATACAACGCTTAAAAATGTTCATGATCACTTATCTTAGAGTTGTAACAAGATAAAATAAATAAAATGACCATACAACTCTTAGAAATATTCATGATCTCCTATCTAAGAGTTGTAATAAGATATAACAAATAAAATGGCCATACAACTCTTAGAAATATTTATGGCCTCTTATCTAAGAGTTGTAATAAGATAAACAAATAAAATGGCCATACAACTCTTAGAAATGTTCATGCTCTCTTGTCTAAGAGTTAAAATAATATAACAAAAATAAAATGGCCATACAACTCTTAAAAATGTTCAAGATAACTTATCAAAGATTTGTACTAAGATAAAGCAAATGAAATGGCCATACAACTCTTAGAAATGTTTGTGATCTCTTATCTAAGTGTTTTAATAAGATTAAACAAATGAAATGGCCATACAACTCTTACAATTGTTCGTAATCACTTATCTAAGAGTTGTAATAAGATTAACAAATAAAATGGTCATACAACTCTTAGAAATGTTCATGATCTCTTATCCAAGAGTTATAATAAGATAAAACAAATAGCTATTCAACTCTTAGAAATGTTCATGATATCTTATCATAGAGTTATAATAAGATAAATAGCTAAAATGACAATATAACTCTTAGAAACATTCATGCTATCTTATGCAAGAGTTGTAATAAGATAAAACAAATAAATTGTCCAAACAACTCTTGAAAATGTTCATGATCACATATCTAAGAGTTATAATAAAATAACAATACGACTCTTAATAATATTAAGGATCACTTATCTATGAGCGGTAATAATATAAAACAAAGAAAATTGCCGTATCTAATAGTTGTAACAAGGTAAAAAAAAATAAAATGGCCATACAACTTTTAGAATTGTTCATGAGCTCTTATCTAAGAGTGGTAATAAGATAAAACAAATAAAATGGCCATACAACTCATAGAAATGTTCATGATCTCTTATCTAAGAGTTGTAAAAAGATAAAACAAATAAAATGGCCGTACAACTCTTAGAAATGTTCATGATCTCTTATTTAAAAGTAGTAATATTATAAAATAAATAAAACAGTCATACAACTCCTTGAATAATAGAAAAGAAATAAAAATGGCCATATAACTCTTTGAAATGTTCATGCTCTCTTATCTAAAAGTTATAATAATATAACAAAAATAAAATGGCCATGCAACTCTTAAAAATTTTCACGTTTACTTATCAAAGAGTTGTAATAAGATTAACAAATAAAATGACCATACAACTCTTAGAAACGTTCATGGTATCATATCCAAGAGTTGTAATAAGATAAAACAAATAAATTGTCCAAACAACTCTTGAAAATGTTCATGATCACTTATCTAAGAGTTATAATAAGATAAAACAAATAAAATAACAATACGACACTTAATAATATTAAGGATCACTTATCTATGAGCGGTAATAATATAAAACAACAAAAATTGCCGTACAACTCTTAGAAATGTTCACGATCTCTTATCTAACAGTTGTAACAAGGTAAAACAAATAAAATGGCCATACAACTTTTAGAATTGTTCATGAGCCCTTATCTAAGAGTGGTAATAAGATAAAACAAATAAAATGGCCATACAACACATAGAAATGTTCATGATCTCTTATCTAAGAGTTGTAAAAAGATAAAACAAATAAAATGGTCATACAACTCTTAGAAATGTTCATGATCTCTTATTTAAAAGTTGTAATAATATCAAATAAATAAAACAGTCAGTCACCTCTTTCAAATGTTCACGATCTCTTATCATAGAGTTATAATAAGAGAAAAGAAATAAAATGGCCATATAACTCTTTGAAATGTTCATGCTCTCTTATCTAAAAGTTATAATAATATAACAAAAATAAAATGGCCATACAACTCTTAAAAATTTTCACGTTTACTTATCAAAGAGCTGTACTAAGATTAACAAATAAAATGGCCATACAACTCATAGAAATGTTCATGATCTCTTATCTAAGAGTTGTAAAAAGATAAAACAAATAAAATGGCCGTACAACTCTTTATGATGTTCAAGATTACTTATCAAAGAGTTGTAATAAGATAAAACAAATAAAATGGCCATACAACTCTTAAAAATGTTCAAGATTACTTATCAGAGAGTTGTACTAAGATGAAACAAATAAAATGGTCATACAACTCTTAGAAATGTTTGTGACCTCTTATCTGAGTGTTGTAATAAGATAAAACAAATAAAATGGCCATACAACTCTAACAATTGTTCGTAATCATTTATCTAAGAGTTGTAATAATATAAAATAAAAAATGGCCATACAACTCTTCGAAATGTTCAGTATCTCTTATCATAGAGTTATAATAAGATAAATAAATAAAATGGCCATAGAACTCTTAGAAATGTTTTTGTTCTCTTATCTAAGAATTGTAATAAGATAAAACAAGTAAAATAGCCATACAATGCTTAAAAATGTTCATGATCACTTATCTAAAAGTTGTAATAAGATAAAATAAATAAAATAGCCATACAACTCTTAGAAATATTCATGATCTCCTATCTAAGAGATGTAATAAGATATAACAAATAAAATAGCCATACAACTCTTAGAAATATTTATGGCCTATTATCTAAGACTTGTAATAAGATAAACAAATAAAATGGCCATACAACTCTTAGAAATATTCATGCTCTCTTATCTAAGAGTTATAATAAGATACTGTAGCGTGTACTGTAGCGCGTTACTGTAGCGCGTTACTGGATGAAAATTGGAAAGCAAAATAAATGAGAATGTCATAAATGCCCTCAAAAAAAGGCTCCTTTAAGAGGGTTAACTGCCAATATGGATGGAGTGACCTTTTTTGAAAATAAAATGAAAGTATGATGACCTTAAAAATAGTTTTGAAAGTATGATGACCAAAACTGGAAACTGACCATAGTATGATGACCAATTTTGAAATTTACTCTAATTAATATCTAAAGCTTTACCACCTGCATGTCTAACAATATGAGTTTTTTTTCAAAGTATCTAGTAGGGATTATTCCTTCTTGTATAACACTAACATCTGCACCACTATCAATAAGAGCAACTAACTCTATTTTAAAAGAGTGATCTATTAATCATTTTATACTAACATGAAATTTAAAAGAAGATATAAGTGTTGAGCCATTGGAGCCGCTACAATGGAGCTGAATCAGTAAGGATGTCATAAGCTGCTACAATGAAGCTTTCTTAGCCTTTGTTAAAGTCCAATGTTTTGTTGTAATTGTTGCAACCACATTGTGACAAATCTGTGAATTACTAAGGCAATAATGGACTGAGTTCATGAGGTTTGAAAGCATTTTATCTGGACAAAATCTCAGCAAGAAGCCGATGAATAAACTGAAGTGCCAAAATGAGAAGGAAGTGTACTGTTGGCATATCAGATCAAAGGCCACACAGATCAGATCAAAGGCAGTGCGTATCAGATCAAAGGAAGTGAAGATCAGATCAAATGCAGTGCGCATCAGATCAAAGGATGCACACATCAGATCACATGCAGCACAGATCAGATCAACGGAAGTAAAGATCAGATCAAATTCTCAAGGGATTGCTCAGCAGCTTGATTTCACAGAAGCAAGGCAAGTCAGCAACAAAACATATTTGCAGCAGAAGAGAACAACTCAAGGCTGGAGAGCTAGAGCAGACACCTAAGAAGCTGAAGTCAAGGACGGCTAGTGAATCACATCTCAAACGCGCGACTCTAAAAGTCTCTCAAAGATTCAGAAGACGCAGGAGCATCATGTTGAAGTATCTAGCAATCCTGTGAGCGAGCAGAAATACAAAAGAATCAAGCAGTGCCCGATCAGAAGAACTGCAGGAGCTACATGGATGGTTCTGAGTTGCTGGACAGAACGTTGTGACATGAAGGCTAACATCAGATCAACTGCAAGCTAACATCAGATCAACTGCAAGCTAACATCAGATCAACCGAAGGCTAACATCAGATCAACTGCAAGCTAACATCAGATCAACCGAAGCGCGACATCAGATCAAATGCCGCGCACATCAGATCAGCTATAAGCTAAGATCAGATCACTTCTGCTGTTTCAAAATATCTAAGACGAGCTACTCGAGAAGTATGAAGGAGTACAGTCAACAATATGACATGGCAAGC
The DNA here is from genome assembly GCA_030378225.1 of Knoxia roxburghii. Classification (NCBI taxonomy): domain Eukaryota; kingdom Viridiplantae; phylum Streptophyta; class Magnoliopsida; order Gentianales; family Rubiaceae; genus Knoxia; species Knoxia roxburghii. Next base: position 28,436,290 of record CM059416.1, on the reverse strand, counting down.
AAGTTGCAACTCAAAAGGTTAAAAATGGATTATTTGAATCTTGAGCCGCCTTTCGTGTATGATGTGCTGACACACTGCACGGTAGGGCACAGTTTTTCTTCTGGGAAAAAGAAGATAGAGTGCGGAAGATAATAAAAAAAAACGGGCATATGAGTAGGGGTGGTAGGTATAACAACGGCAGAACGTAGGATAAACCAAAAAGGAGGCAGGCACGAGAAGAAAAAGAGAGAGAGAGATGAGCAACAGCGAAGATGTGTGCTGAACCGAACGAAACCGAGAAAAGGGAGAAGTAAAAGAGTGAGAGCTGCAAAAAGATGATATGAGAAATACAAGAGAGTAAGAAACAGTCAGCTGCACAAGGAGAAGCTGAAGCTTTGGAGAAGCAGAAATCAAGGAGAAGAAGAAGCTGAGGAGGAGCAGAAAAAGAGAAGACTGAAACTAAGATCAAAGATGATGCAGAATCGGGAGAACTGACCCTGAGGTTGCAGCTTTAGGTGGTAAGCCTAGAACACTATCAAACGTCTTTCATTAAGTGATTTTGAAAGATATTTGTGTAGAAAAGGCAGTACAATAGAGATTTATATGTTGTTGTTTTAGTTGATGAACTTGTAGAGGTAGTGAACCTCAATGTGTTGAGCAGTGAGCTCTTGTTTATGTTGCTTACGGTCAGTGAGGCCAGAGCTGAATGATTCCGTGATAGTGAAGATTGACAGGAGTGAATCTGTCCGTGGATGTAGATCATTTGATCGAACCACGTAAAAATCCCCCGTGCACATTTACTGCTTTGAGTGTGTCTTGACTGGTGTAGTGTTCTCAACCTATAAGCTTGAACAGGAGTGTCGTGGTTGTGTAAGTGAACCCTCCTTGAGTGAGTCCATCTAAGCCAAGAACGTGAGTTCAACAATAAGCTCTAACTGAGCTAACATTTGAGAGGGAATCCTTTAGTTGAAAGAAAAAATTGATAAAGTGTTGATTCACCCCCCCCTCTCAACACTTGACACGATCCAACAATAAGATCCAATGATCCTAAGAAATTTTCATTTCCAGTGTCTTCTATTAGCATATCATAATTTTTCTTTATATTATCTTTCTTTTCTAAATAAGAAACTCTTTCATCTAAATTTTCATTAATCTTTTTTAAGATTTTTATTTCATTCTTAAGATTATTAATCTCTTTTCCTAAATCATCTGTAGTTGTAGGAAATTTCTCTATATAACTTTTCCTATTTTTTAACATCTCATATACTTTAGTCATTGTATATGGACTTTGACTATCTTCGATCTTATTATTATTTTGACTAGATTCTGGAATATTATCCATCTGTTTTATTATTCTAGATCTTAATTCTTGATCTTTTATAGATTTTAGAAATTCTAAAATAGTATTATTATTTAAGACATCGACTTCTAAATCCAAGTCTTGAAATTGTGATAAAATTTTATAATATTCTTCATCTTCACTATTATTATCTGTTTGCTCTATATTATTGCAACTACATTCCTGTTCATTTTCTGAACTATTAATTTCTTTGATTTCAGATAGTTCTGACTCATACTCAGAATCTGAATTAACTATATGAAGTAATTCTTCTTTACGTTGTTTATCAATTTCTAAACTATTAATTTTCTTTTTCATTTTGCACTTATTAGCAAAATGTCCTTTCTGTTTACATTTATAACATGTAATATTATTCATGTCTTTCTTATTACATTGCCTTTCAATTTTTCGAAATTCTTTTTTAAGTTTCTTATCCTGAGAATATTTTCTCTTTTTTCTTTTAGGATAATAGGTATAATCCTTTTCTTTCTTAATTCTTTTTTCTTTGGATGCCATATTCATCCCAAATTGACTACAAAATTGTCCTAATTGACGTTTTTCATGTAATCTTTGACTTTTAATTTGTTGATTTAATTTAATCTCATTACATAAGGCTAAACCTTCCTGTATGCAAATTCCTATTAATTTGCCATAAGTATAAATTTCATAGGGTATATTTATCCTATCCTTTCTTAATACCTTTTTAATTCTTTCTGCAAATAAATGTGGTAGTCCATCTATAAATTTAGACTTTCAATGATTACTATTACTATCATTTAATTCCATTACTCTATTAAGGAATGCATCTTTGTACCACCTAAAATCTGAAAGTGTTTTTACATCTCAGATTCTGTAATAAAGTGCGTATATTTTTAGCATTATCTGAAATTCTTCCAGTAAAATGTTCTAGAATTGTTACTATTAGTGTATAAACCGATTTTCAGTTGGTTGTGAAGTTGATTCTTCCATTTTAACTGTTTTAAAGATTTCATCTTTATTCTGTGGGGTTAAATAATTATCCCACCAACCTTTAAGTTGTCCTGTAAAACCTGAAACTATCATTTTAGCTATACCAACATTAGTATTATCATTGGCTTTACATATGCTACTATACATAAGCATTCTATGAGCTGTATTATAAATATGTTTTTCAACAAATCCATCTATATTCCATTCATAGATACATTTTTCACTATAACATTTATTAAGTATATATTCCTGCTCCTCATGTAAAATATCAATAGGAGAGGGTCTATTATAGTAAAATAATCTTTGAGTAGGTAATCTTTGAGTAGGTAATCTTTGAGTAGGGCGATCAGCAAACTTTCCTACTTTATTTATTTCATCACTATTATGTGATGTGTCCTTAAACTGTTTTTCTAATTCTTCTTCTAATGTATTAATTTTTATTCCTTTAAATCTTTCATCAATTAATATTTCTAACTCTGATATAGATTTTAACTTGAAATCTTTTATTTCAGGAGGAGGTTGAAGAGTTGGAGTTACTATAACTTGCTCCGCAGAAGATGATTCTTTAGAATGAGACTTCTGTATTCTATTTACTATATGATCTAGTCTATGATGTAAAGATATAATCTGTTCACCTAAAATATTTAAATAAATGTTTGTATAATTATTTTGTTATGCAATTTTATTCATTTGTTTGACTGTTATAACTAATGTGTCATTATCAAATAATTTAACAAAGGCAGAGAAATTCAATATATTATTTTCTTTCTCTATTTTAAATGGTTGTTGAAGAGGAACGTCCTTTAAAGTATTACCATTCAAGAGTTTATAATCTCGTTCTAAAACACAAATACATGGTTCAATATAATTAGAAATAAACCATGGTACAAAAGGAAATAAAATATTATGCTGTGATAGAAATGCATAAAACTGATCAAAAATATTTTTCTGTTCATTTAAAGAGAAATTATTAAAAAACCATGTTCTAAATGGTTTTCATCTGTCCCTATTAAATTCTTCTTTAACCTGATTTCTGGCTAAAGATCCAGGACTGAAATCTATTTTATTTATATGGGAAAGGCCATTTCAGACTCAGTTATTTCTTCGTCTTTTTCTATATTATAAATTCCTTTAACAATATTATGTTTGTTTTTAACTAATCTATCAACATAATTACTCTCAGTATCGTCACTAACCTGAGAAGTAGAAACTCTATAAGGTTGAGACACAAAATGTCTAGGTATAACTGAAACATTGTCATCTAAAGGTGATATAAAATGTGAAGAGTATGATCTTGATAATTTAGATCTATTATCTAATAAAAATGGATTATTCTGCATTTTTATTTTAATTTTTCCTTCAGGAGTCTGTTCAATATAATCTTTGTCACTATTAATTTGAGGCTGTTTATGACTGACTCTTTCTATTGTCCAATGTTCTGGAATAGGTATTTCATTCCATTTAATAGTTCTCCGTTTTATAATTTTTGATTTATTAAAATTAGTTTCTATTAGTATTGTTTCATCTATCTTTTTATCTATTAACCTACAATTAGGATTCAATGTTTTTAAAGGTTTATAATAAATTCTATAACATATATTAATTCAGAACCAGGCATATAATTATATCCATGGTTCATAAAAATATGTGGAAACATTTATAATGATCCCATACCGAATTGGTTTATAAAATGGTGGTATAGATTTGGTCCATCTAAAACCATCCTTCCTAAAACATTTCTTTCCTCATATGGAAATTGGGTCAAAGTTTCACCAAAAATATCAGAATTGGTGGCATCTAATAGATGTACTGAAGAAGTTGCTAATATATGGTTCTTTATAGAATTCTCCATCCCTTGGATTTGAAGATGGGTACCGGAAATCAGTTATACTGATAATAAATTACCTTGTATTATGCAAACTGCTTATACACAGTTTTGGGATAAAATGAATAAAATTGATCCCACCACTGATGCCTCATATGGTCAAGAAGTCTTAATGATTATTCAAGACAAAGTCACGCATTATATGCAGCATAAAGACACTCAAAGTCAAAAGGAGATTGATCCTTTCTAGCACATTGCTATGAAGATGAAATTGCAAAAGGAGCATGTGTCTCAACAGGACCTAATACAGGCGTACATGGATGAGCTTAAAAAACATTTGAAAAATCAGAATTCCAATGATAATAAGTCAGACATTTCTATGACTTCCAGCAAATCTCAAGACAATATGGATGAATTTGCTCAGGATCCTGATGATATAGATGAACTTGATGAAGAGTTCATGAACGAGCAATTGAAAGAGTTGATAGCTGGACTCCACAAAGAAGAACAAGCCAAAGATAAAGGCAAAAGTAAGATGATCTGATAGAGACATAAAGTAGAATGAAGATAGCAGTCGATGGAGACATCAAAATGAGGGAGATTTAAAGTTTCATTATGTCAGCAGTGACCTCATTAGGTCTAATATGTAAGCAATGACCTCATTTGGTCTAATAATGTAACTGGACTTCAAAATGATATTTTCAAGTCCATAATAGTTAGGTTTTGCTTCCTATAAATAGCTTAGTTCGTAGCAGAAGGAAGACATCCTCTTCTGCCCCTTCTCTTCTCTCTCTTGTACACAACTCTATTTATATATTTCTCTCTTTGTATATTTCTTAATATATTACTCCAGCGGAGGTTTTCTTATTTATAAGCAGTGTTGGGATTTCTTTATATTTATTATGGTGTCATCAAACCAGTAAGTTTTCTAATTTTATTTTCTTGAATTATATTCATTAGTATGAGAGGCTAAAAGCCTCATGGTTAGAAAGTTAAGTAATTATGTAAATTCATAGTTTAGATCCTTGTTATTGAGAAATCCTCAGTATGGTAATATTGAATTAAAGAATGGGTTAGAATTATTAGACAGGCTATAAATTTAGAAAAGAATGGTGTTGCCGTTAGCCGATATTGTTATGAAGGCGTTAGGTGTATAGCCCAGATTGCTTTGATAAATTTATAGTTCTGTTTGATAGATTCTGTAATATCCTACTTGTCTTTGCTTCTTTAATCATCATGCTGAGGGTCTCTCTGTAATTTGGTATCAGAGCCTGGATTTATGAATTTACTTACTTTTATTCTAACCAGTTTACTCCTTTTCTAATGAATTTAGGAAAAGGTAAACAGATTATTAAAAATAGTTTGAAACAGGAATTTGATATCCCTGAAAATCTAGAAGACCTTAATAGGTGGACAATTCCCAGAATTGATGTTAAAACTGTATATCAGTTAGGAACCTTTGAAAGATTAGGTTTCAAACAGATTATAAAAACAACAGAAGAATCAGTTTCTTTAGATAATGAAGAAATTGAAATAAAATTAATACAGTCAGATGATATTAATAGATATACTGATTTATATAGATTTATACATATTGGTTTAGTGCAGATTGCCTTTAAACCATTAACCTTAGAAGGTTTACCTGAAAGTTTCATAGCATGTTTAAGGGATGCTAGAAATTTAAATTGGAAACAATCTTTAATGGGTATCATACAATCAAGTATAGCTCATGGCCCTGCTTATTTTAATGTTTATCCGAACTTATCTCTATCATTAAGTGATGATAATATATTAAATGCTTTACCATTAAATGTTAAAACACAAAAATGTTCATGATCTCTTATGTAAGAGTTGTAATAAGACAAAACTAATAAAATGGCCATAGAACTCTTAGAATTGTTTATGATCACTTATCTAAGAGTTAAAATAAGATAAACAAATAAAATGACCATATAACTCTTAGAAATGTTCAAGCTCTCTTATCTAAGAGTTATAATAAGGGAAAACAAAAAAAATTGGTCATATAACCCTTAGAAATGTTCATGATCTCTTATATAAGAGTTCTAATAAGATAAAACAAATAAAATGGCCATAGAACTCTTAGAAATGTTCATGATCACTCATCTAAGAGTTGTAATAAGATATACAAATAAAATGGCCACACAACTCTTAGAAATGTTCATGATCTCTTATCTAAGAGTTGTAATAAGATAAAAAAAAATAAAATAGCTATACAACTCTTACAAATGTTCATGATCTCTTATCATAGAGTTATAATAAGATAAACAAATATATGACTCTTAAAAATGTTCAAGATCTCTTATCTAAGAGTTGTAATAAGATAAAACAAATAAAATGGCCATATAACTCTTAAAAATATTCATGATCTCTTATCTTAGAGTTGTAATAATATAAATGGCCATACAACTTTTAAAAATGTTCATGATCTCTAATCTAGGAGTTGTAATAATAAAAAATAAATAAAATGGCCGAACAATCTTTGAAATGTTCATTATCTCTTATCATAGAGTTTAATAAGAGAAAACAAATAAAAAGGCCAAATATCTGTTAGAAATGTTCATGATCCCTTATCTAAGAGTTGTAATAATAAATAATAAATAAAATGGCCGTACAATTCTTTGAAATGTTCACGATCTCTTATCATGGAGTTATAATAAAAGAAAACAAATAAAATGGCAATATAACTCTTAGAAATGCTCATGCTCTTCTATCTAAGAGTTGTGTTAATATAAAAGAAATAAAATGGCCATACAACTCTTAAAAATGTTCAAGATCACTTATCTAAGAGTTGCAATAAGATAAAACAAATAAAATCGCCATACAACACTTAGAAATGTTCATGATCTCTTATCTAAGAGGTGTAAAAACAAAAAATAAATAAAATGGTCGTACAACTATTTGAAATGTTCACGATATCTTATCATAGAGTTATAATAAGAGAAAACAAAAATAATGGTCATATAACTCTTATAAATGTTCTTGATCTCTTATCTAAGAGTTGTAATAAGATAAAACAAATAAAATGGCTATAGAACTCTTAGAAATGTTCATGATCACTTATCTAAGAGTTGTAATAAGATATACAAATAAAATGGCCAAACAACTCTTAGAAATGTTCATGATCTCTTATCTAAGAGTTGTAATAAGATAAAACAAATAAAATAGCTATACAACTCTCTGAAATATTCATAATCTCTTATCAGAGTTATAATAAGATAAAACAAATAAAATGGCCATATAACTCTTAGAAATGTTCAAGCTCTCTTATCTAAGAGTTGTAATAAGATAAAACAAATAAAATGGCCATACAACTCTTAGAAATGCATGTGATCTCTTATCTTAGAATTGTAATAATATAAAAGGCCATACAACTTTTATAAATATTCATGATCTCTTATCAAAGAGTTGTAATAATAAAAAATAAATAATATGGCCGTACAACTCTTTGAAATGTTCACTATCTCTTATCATAGTGTTTAATAAGAGAAAATAAATAAAATGGCCAAATATCTGTTATAAATGTTCATGATCCCTTATCTAAGAGTTGTAATAATAAATAATAAATAATAAATAAAATGGCCGTACAATTCTTTGAAATGTTCACGATCTCTTATCATGGAGTTATAATAAAAGAAAACAAATAAAATGGCCATATAACTCTTAGAAATGCTCATGCAAGATCTAAGAGTTGTGTTAATATAAAAGAAATAAAATGGTCACACAACTCTTAAAAATGTTCGAGATCACTTATCTAAGAGTCGCAATAAGATAAAACAAATAAAATCTCCATACAACACTTAGAAATGTTCATGATCTCTTATCTAAGAGGTGTAAAAACAAAAAATAAACAAAATGGTCGTACAACTATTTGAAATGTTCACGATATCTTATCATAGAGTTATAATAAGAGAAAACAAAAATAATGGTCATATAACTTTTAGAAATGTTCTTGATCTCTTATCTAAGAGTTGTAATAAGATAAAACAAATAAAATGGCTATAGAACTCTTAGAAATGTACATGATCACTTATCTAAGAGTTGTAATAAGATATCCAAATAAAATGGCCATACAACTCTTAGAAATGTTCATGATCTCTTATCTAAGAGTTGTAATAAGATAAAACAAGTAAAATAGCTATACAACTCTCTGAAATATTCATGATCTCTTATCAGAGTTATAATAAGATAAACAAATAAAATGGCAATATAACTCTTAAAATGTTCAAGCTCTCTTATCTAAGAGTTGTAATATGATAAAACAAATAAAATGGCCATACAACTCTTAGAAATGCATGTGATCTCTTATCTTAGAATTGTAATAATATAAAAGGCCATACAATTTTTATAAATATTCATGATCTCTTATCAAAGAGTTGTAATAATAAAAAATAAATAAAATGGCCGCACAACTCTTTGAAATGTTCATTATCTCTTATCATAGAGTTTAATAAGAGAAAACAAATAAAAAGGCCAAATATCTGTTAGAAATGTTCATGATCCCTTATCTAAGAGTTGTAATAATAAATAATAAATAAAATGGCCGTACAATTCTTTGAAATGTTCACGATCTCTTATCATGGAGTTATAATAAAAGAAAACAAATAAAATGGCAATATAACTCTTAGAAATGCTCATGCTCTTCTATCTAAGAGTTGTGTTAATATAAAAGAAATAAAATGGCCATACAACTCTTAAAAATGTTCAAGATCACTTATCTAAGAGTTGCAATAAGATAAAACAAATAAAATCGTCATACAACACTTAGAAATGTTCATGATCTCTTATCTAAGAGGTGTAAAAACAAAAAATAAATAAAATGGTCGTACAACTATTTGAAATGTTCACGATATCTTATCATAGAGTTATAATAAGAGAAAACAAAAATAATGGTCATATAACTCTTATAAATGTTCTTGATCTCTTATCTAAGAGTTGTAATAAGATAAAACAAATAAAATGGCTATAGAACTCTTAGAAATGTTCATGATCACTTATCTAAGAGTTGTAATAAGATATACAAATAAAATGGCCAAACAACTCTTAGAAATGTTCATGATCTCTTATCTAAGAGTTGTAATAAGATAAAACAAATAAAATAGCTATACAACTCTCTGAAATATTCATAATCTCTTATCAGAGTTATAATAAGATAAAACAAATAAAATGGCCATATAACTCTTAGAAATGCTCATGCAAGATCTAAGAGTTGTGTTAATATAAAAGAAATAAAATGGTCACACAACTCTTAAAAATGTTCGAGATCACTTATCTAAGAGTCGCAATAAGATAAAACAAATAAAATCTCCATACAACACTTAGAAATGTTCATGATCTCTTATCTAAGAGGTGTAAAAACAAAAAATAAACAAAATGGTCGTACAACTATTTGAAATGTTCACGATATCTTATCATAGAGTTATAATAAGAGAAAACAAAAATAATGGTCATATAACTTTTAGAAATGTTCTTGATCTCTTATCTAAGAGTTGTAATAAGATAAAACAAATAAAATGGCTATAGAACTCTTAGAAATGTACATGATCACTTATCTAAGAGTTGTAATAAGATATCCAAATAAAATGGCCATACAACTCTTAGAAATGTTCATGATCTCTTATCTAAGAGTTGTAATAAGATAAAACAAGTAAAATAGCTATACAACTCTCTGAAATATTCATGATCTCTTATCAGAGTTATAATAAGATAAACAAATAAAATGGCAATATAACTCTTAAAATGTTCAAGCTCTCTTATCTAAGAGTTGTAATATGATAAAACAAATAAAATGGCCATACAACACTTAGAAATGCATGTGATCTCTTATCTTAGAATTGTAATAATATAAAAGGCCATACAATTTTTATAAATATTCATGATCTCTTATCAAAGAGTTGTAATAATAAAAAATAAATAAAATGGCCGCACAACTCTTTGAAATGTTCATTATCTCTTATCATAGAGTTTAATAAGAGAAAACAAATAAAAAGGCCAAATATCTGTTAGAAATGTTCATGATCCCTTATCTAAGAGTTGTAATAATAAATAATAAATAAAATGGCCGTACAATTCTTTGAAATGTTCACGATCTCTTATCATGGAGTTATAATAAAAGAAAACAAATAAAATGGCAATATAACTCTTAGAAATGCTCATGCTCTTCTATCTAAGAGTTGTGTTAATATAAAAGAAATAAAATGGCCATACAACTCTTAAAAATGTTCAAGATCACTTATCTAAGAGTTGCAATAAGATAAAACAAATAAAATCGTCATACAACACTTAGAAATGTTCATGATCTCTTATCTAAGAGGTGTAAAAACAAAAAATAAATAAAATGGTCGTACAACTATTTGAAATGTTCACGATATCTTATCATAGAGTTATAATAAGAGAAAACAAAAATAATGGTCATATAACTCTTATAAATGTTCTTGATCTCTTATCTAAGAGTTGTAATAAGATAAAACAAATAAAATGGCTATAGAACTCTTAGAAATGTTCATGATCACTTATCTAAGAGTTGTAATAAGATATACAAATAAAATGGCCAAACAACTCTTAGAAATGTTCATGATCTCTTATCTAAGAGTTGTAATAAGATAAAACAAATAAAATAGCTATACAACTCTCTGAAATATTCATAATCTCTTATCAGAGTTATAATAAGATAAAACAAATAAAATGGCCATATAACTCTTAGAAATGTTCAAGCTCTCTTATCTAAGAGTTGTAATAAGATAAAACAAATAAAATGGCCATACAACTCTTAGAAATGCATGTGATCTCTTATCTTAGAATTGTAATAATATAAAAGGCCATACAACTTTTATAAATATTCATGATCTCTTATCAAAGAGTTGTAATAATAAAAAATAAATAATATGGCCGTACAACTCTTTGAAATGTTCACTATCTCTTATCATAGTGTTTAATAAGAGAAAATAAATAAAATGGCCAAATATCTGTTATAAATGTTCATGATCCCTTATCTAAGAGTTGTAATAATAAATAATAAATAATAAATAAAATGGCCGTACAATTCTTTGAAATGTTCACGATCTCTTATCATGGAGTTATAATAAAAGAAAACAAATAAAATGGCCATATAACTCTTAGAAATGCTCATGCAAGATCTAAGAGTTGTGTTAATATAAAAGAAATAAAATGGTCACACAACTCTTAAAAATGTTCGAGATCACTTATCTAAGAGTCGCAATAAGATAAAACAAATAAAATCTCCATACAACACTTAGAAATGTTCATGATCTCTTATCTAAGAGGTGTAAAAACAAAAAATAAACAAAATGGTCGTACAACTATTTGAAATGTTCACGATATCTTATCATAGAGTTATAATAAGAGAAAACAAAAATAATGGTCATATAACTTTTAGAAATGTTCTTGATCTCTTATCTAAGAGTTGTAATAAGATAAAACAAATAAAATGGCTATAGAACTCTTAGAAATGTACATGATCACTTATCTAAGAGTTGTAATAAGATATCCAAATAAAATGGCCATACAACTCTTAGAAATGTTCATGATCTCTTATCTAAGAGTTGTAATAAGATAAAACAAGTAAAATAGCTATACAACTCTCTGAAATATTCATGATCTCTTATCAGAGTTATAATAAGATAAACAAATAAAATGGCAATATAACTCTTAAAATGTTCAAGCTCTCTTATCTAAGAGTTGTAATATGATAAAACAAATAAAATGGCCATACAACTCTTAGAAATGCATGTGATCTCTTATCTTAGAATTGTAATAATATAAAAGGCCATACAATTTTTATAAATATTCATGATCTCTTATCAAAGAGTTGTAATAATAAAAAATAAATAAAATGGCCGCACAACTCTTTGAAATGTTCACTATCTCTTATCATAGTGTTTAATAAGAGAAAAGAAATAAAATGGCCAAATATCTGCTAGAAATGTTCATGATCCCTTATCTAAGAGTTGTAATAATAAATAATAAATAAAATGGCCGTACAATTCTTTGAAATGTTCATGATCTCTTATCAAGGAGTTATAATAAAAGAAAACAAATAAAATGGCCATATAACTCTTAGAAATGCTCATGCAAGATCTAAGAGTTGTGATAATATAAAAGAAATAAAATGGGCATACAACTCTTAAAAATGTTCGAGATCACTTATCTAAGAGTCGCAATAAGATAAAACAAATAAAATCGCCATACAATACTTAGAAATGTTCATGATCTCTTATCTAAGAGGTGTAAAAATAAAAAATAAATAAAATGGTCGTACAACTATTTGAAAAGTTCACGATATCTTATCATAGAGTTAAAATAAGAGAAAACAAAAATAATGGTCATATAACTCTTAGAAATGTTCTTGATCACTTATCTAAGAGTTGTAATAAGATAAAACAAATAAAATGGCTATAGAACTCTTAGAAATGTACATGATCACTTATCTAAGAGTTGTAATAAGATATCCAAATAAAATGGCCATACAACTCTTAGAAATGTTCATGATCTCTTATCTAAGAGTTGTGATAAGATAAAACAAGTAAAATAGCTATACAACTCTCTGAAATATTCATGATCTCTTATCAGAGTTATAATAAGATAAACAAATAAAATGGCAATATAACTCTTAAAATGTTCAAGCTCTCTTATCTAAGAGTTGTAATAAGATAAAACAAATAAAATGGTCATACAACTCTTAGAAATGCATGTGATCTCTTATCTTAGAATTGTAATAATATAAAAGGCCATACAACTTTTATAAATATTCATGATCTGTTATCAAAGAGTTGTAATAAAAAATATATAAAAAATAAAATAAATGGCCGTACAACTCTTTGAAATGTTCACTATCTCTTATCATAGTGTTTAATAAGAGAAAACAAATAAAATGGCCAAATATCTGTTAGAAATGTTCATGATCCCTTATCTAAGAGTTGTAATAAAAAATAATAAATAAAATGGCCGTACAATTCTTTGAAATGTTCACGATCTCTATCATGGAGTTATTATAAAAGAAAACAAATAAAATGGCCATATAACTCTTAGAAATGTTCATGCTCTTCTATCTAAGAGTTGTGTTAATATAAAAGAAATAAAATGGTCACACAACTCTTCAAAATGTTCAAGATCACTTATCTAAGAGTTGCAATAAGATAAAACAAATAAAATCGCCATACAACACTTAGAAATGTTCATGATCTCTTATCTAAGAGGTGTACAAACAAAAAATAAATAAAATGGTCGTACCACTATTTGAAATGTTCACGATATCTTATCATAGAGTTATAATAAGAGAAAACAAAAATAATGGTCATATAACTCTTAGAAATGTTCTTGATCTCTTATCTAAGAGTTGTAATAAGATAAAACAAATAAAATGGCTATAGAACTCTTAGAAATGTACATGATCACTTATCTAAGAGTTGTAATGAGATATCCAAATAAAATGGCCATACAACTCTTAGAAATGTTCATGATCTCTTATCTAAGAGTTGTGATAAGATAAAACAAGTAAAATAGCTATACAACTCTCTAAAATATTCATGATCTCTTATCAGAGTTATAATAAGATAAACAAATAAAATGGCAATATAACTCTTAAAATGTTCAAGCTCTCTTATCTAAGAGTTGTAATAAGATAAAACAAATAAAATGGCCATACAACTCTTAGAAATGCATGTGATCTCTTATCTTAGAATTATAATAATATAAAAGGCCATACAACTTTTATAAATATTCATGATCTCTTATCAAAGAGTTGTAAAAATAAAAAATATAAAAAATAAACAAAATGGTCGTACAACTATTTGAAATGTTCACGATATCTTATCATAGAGTTATAATAAGAGAAAACAAAAATAATGGTCATATAACTTTTAGAAATGTTCTTGATCTCTTATCTAAGAGTTGTAATAAGATAAAACAAATAAAATGGCTATAGAACTCTTAGAAATGTACATGATCACTTATCTAAGAGTTGTAATAAGATATCCAAATAAAATGGCCATACAACTCTTAGAAATGTTCATGATCTCTTATCTAAGAGTTGTAATAAGATAAAACAAGTAAAATAGCTATACAACTCTCTGAAATATTCATGATCTCTTATCAGAGTTATAATAAGATAAACAAATAAAATGGCAATATAATTCTTAAAATGTTCAAGCTCTCTTATCTAAGAGTTGTAATATGATAAAACAAATAAAATGGCCATACAACTCTTAGAAATGCATGTGATCTCTTATCTTAGAATTGTAATAATATAAAAGGCCATACAATTTTTATAAATATTCATGATCTCTTATCAAAGAGTTGTAATAATAAAAAATAAATAAAATGGCCGTACAACTTTTTGAAATGTTCACTATCTTTTATCATAGTGTTTAATAAGAGAAAAGAAATAAAATGGCCAAATATCTGCTAGAAATGTTCATGATCCCTTATCTAAGAGTTGTAATAATAAATAATAAATAATATGGCCGTACAATTCTTTGAAATGTTCACGATCTCTTATCATGGAGTTATAATAAAAGAAAACAAATAAAATGGCCATATAACTCTTAGAAATGCTCATGCAAGATCTAAGAGTTGTGATAATATAAAAGAAATAAAATGGGCATACAACTCTTAAAAATGTTCGAGATCACTTATCTAAGAGTCGCAATAAGATAAAACAAATAAAATCGCCATACAATACTTATAAATGTTCATGATCTCTTATCTAAGAGGTGTAAAAATAAAAAATAAATAAAATGGTCGTACAACTATTTGAAAAGTTCACGATATCTTATCATAGAGTTAAAATAAGAGAAAACAAAAATAATGGTCATATAACTCTTAGAAATGTTCTTGATCACTTATCTAAGAGTTGTAATAAGATAAAACAAATAAAATGGCTATAGAACTCTTAGAAATGTACATGATCACTTATCTAAGAGTTGTAATAAGATATCCAAATAAAATGGCCATACAACTCTTAGAAATGTTCATGATCTCTTATCTAAGAGTTGTGATAAGATAAAACAAGTAAAATAGCTATACAACTCTCTGAAATATTCATGATCTCTTATCAGAGTTATAATAAGATAAACAAATAAAATGGCAATATAACTCTTAAAATGTTCAAGCTCTCTTATCTAAGAGTTGTAATAAGATAAAACAAATAAAATGGTCATACAACTCTTAGAAATGCATGTGATCTCTTATCTTAGAATTGTAATAATATAAAAGGCCATACAACTTTTATAAATATTCATGATCTGTTATCAAAGAGTTGTAATAAAAAAAAATATAAAAAATAAATAAAATGGCCGTACAACCCTTTGAAATGTTCACTATCTCTTATCATAGTGTTTAATAAGAGAAAACAAATAAAATGGCCAAATATCTGTTAGAAATGTTCATGATCCCTTATCTAAGAGTTGTAATAAAAAATAATAAATAAAATGGCCGTACAATTCTTTGAAATGTTCACGATCTCTTATCATGGAGTTATTATAAAAGAAAACAAATAAAATGGCCATATAACTCTTAGAAATGTTCATGCTCTTCTATCTAAGAGTTGTGTTAATATAAAAGAAATAAAATGGTCACACAACTCTTAAAAATGTTCAAGATCACTTATCTAAGAGTTGCAATAAGATAAAACAAATAAAATCGCCATAGAACACTTAGAAATGTTCATGATCTCTTATCTAAGAGGTGTACAAACAAAAAATAAATAAAATGGTCGTACCACTATTTGAAATGTTCACGATATCTTATCATAGAGTTATAATAAGAGAAAACAAAAATAATGGTCATATAACTCTTAGAAATGTTCTTGATCTCTTATCTAAGAGTTATAATAAGATAAAACAAATAAAATGGCTATAGAACTCTTAGAAATGTACATGATCACTTATCTAAGAGTTGTAATAAGATATCCAAATAAAATGGCCATACAACTCTTAGAAATGTTCATGATCTCTTATCTAAGAGTTGTGATAAGATAAAACAAGTAAAATAGCTATACAACTCTCTGAAATATTCATGATCTCTTATCAGAGTTATAATAAGATAAACAAATAAAATGGCAATATAACTCTTAAAATGTTCAAGCTCTCTTATCTAAGAGTTGTAATAAGTTAAAACAAATAAAATGGCCATACAACTCTTAGAAATGCATGTGATCTCTTATCTTAGAATTATAATAATATAAAAGGCCATACAACTTTTATAAATATTCATGATCTCTTATCAAAGAGTTGTAATAATAAAAAATATAAAAAATAAATAAAATGGCCGTACAACTCTTTGAAATGTTCACTATCTCTTATCATAGTGTTTAATAAGAGAAAACAAATAAAATGGCCAAATATCTGTTAGAAATGTTCATGATCCCTTATCGAAGAGTTGTAATAAAAAATAATAAATAAAATGGCCGTACAATTCTTTGAAATGTTCACGATCTCTTATCATGGAGTTATAATAAAAGAAAACAAATAAAATGACCATATAACTCTTAGAAATGTTCATGCTCTTCTATCTAAGAGTTGTGTTAATATAAAAGAAATAAAATGGCCATACAACTCTTAAAAATGTTCAAGATCACTTATCTAAGAGTTGCAATAAGATAAAAAAAATAAAATCGCCATACAACACTTAGAAATGTTCATGATCTCTTATCTAAGAGGTGTAAAAACAAAAAATAAATAAAATGGTCGTACCACTATTTGAAATGTTCACGATATCTTATCATAGAGTTATAATAAGAGAAAACAAAAATAATGGTCATATAACTCTTATAAATGTTCTTGATCTCTTATCTAAGAGTTGTAATAAGATAAAACAAATAAAATGGCTATAGAACTCTTAGAAATGTTGATGATCACTTATCTAAGAGTTGTAATAAGATATCCAAATAAAATGGCCATACAACTCTTAGAAATGTTCATGATCTCTTATCTAAGAGTTGTAATAAGATAAAACAAATAAAATAGCTATACAACTCTCTGAAATATTCATGATCTCTTATCAGAGTTATAATAAGATAAACAAATAAAATGGCAATATAACTCTTAGAAATGTTCAAGCTCTCTTATCTAAGAGTTGTAATAAGATAAAAACAAATAAAATGGCCATACAACTCTTAGAAATGCTTGTGATCTCTTATCTTAGAATTGTAATAATATAAAAGGCCATACAACTTTTATAAATATTCATGATCTCTTATCAAAGAGTTGTAATAATAAAAAATAAATAAAATGGCCGTACAACTCTTTAAAATGTTCACTATCTCTTATCATAGGGTTTAATAAGAGAAAACAAATAAAATGGCCAAATATCTGTTAGAAATGTTCATGATCCCTTATCTAAGAGTTGTAATAATAAATAATAAATAAAATGGCCTTACAATTCTTTGAAATGTTCACGATCTCTTATCATGGAGTTATAATAAAAGAAAACAAATAAAATGGCCATATAACTCTTAGAAATGCTCATGCTCTTCTATCTAAGAGTTGTGTTAATATAAAAGAAATAAAATGGCCATACAAGTCTTAAAAATGTTCAAGATCACTTATCTAAGAGTTGCAATAAGATAAAACAAATAAAATCGCCATACAACACTTAGAAATGTTCATGATCTCTTACCTAAGAGGTGTAAAAACAAAAAATAAATAAAATGGTCGTACAACTCTTTGAAATGTTCACTATCTCTTATCATAGTGTTTAATAAGAGAAAAGAAATAAAATGGCCAAATATCTGTTAGAAATGTTCATGATCCCTTATCTAAGAGTTGTAATAATAAATAATAAATAAAATGGCCGTACAAATCTTTGAAATGGTCACGATCTCTTATCATGGAGTTATAATAAAAGAAAACAAATAAAATGGCCATATAACTCTTAGAAATGCTCATGCAAGATCTAAGAGTTGTGAAAATATAAAAGAAATAAAATGGGCATACAACTCTTAAAAATGTTCGAGATCACTTATCTAAGAGTCGCAATAAGATAAAACAAATAAAATCGCCATACAACACTTAGAAATGTTCATGATCTCTTATCTAAGAGGTGTAAAAACAAAAAATAAATAAAATGGTCATACAACTATTTGAAAAGTTCACGATATCTTATCATAGAGTTATAATAAGAGAAAACAAAAATAATGGTCATATAACTCTTAGAAATGTTCTTGATCTCTTATCTAAGAGTTGTAATAAGATAAAACAAATAAAATGCCTATAGAACTCTTAGAAATGTACATGATCACTTATCTAAGAGTTGTAATAAGATATCCAAATAAAATGGCCATACAACTCTTAGAAATGTTCATGATCTCTTATCTAAGAGTTGTGATAAGATAAAACAAATAAAATAGCTGTACAACTCTCTGAAATATTCATGATCTCTTATCAGAGTTATAATAAGATAAACAAATAAAATGGCCATATAACTCTTAGAAATGTTCAAGCTCTCTTATCTAAGAGTTGTAATAAGATAAAACAAATAAAATGGCCATACAACTCTTAGAAATGTTTGTGATCTCTTATCTTAGAATTGTAATAATATAAAAGGCCATACAACTTTTATAAATATTCATGATCTCTTATCAAAGAGTTGTAATAATAAAAAATAAATACAATGGCCGTACAACTCTTTGAAATGTTCACTATCTCTTATCATAGTGTTTAATAAGAGAAAACAAATAAAATGGCCATATAACTGTTAGAAATGTTATGATCTCTTATTTAAGATTTGTAATAATAAATAATAAATAAAATGGCCGTACAATTCTATGAAATGTTCACGATCTCTTATCATGGAGTTATAATAAAAGAAAAGAATTAAAATGGCCATATAACTCTTAGAAATGTTCATGCTCTTCTATCTAAGAGTTGTATTGATATAAAGAAATAAAATGGCCATACAACTCTTAAAAATGTTCAAGATCACTTATCTAAGAGTTGCGATAAGATAAAACAAATAAAATTGCCATACGACACTTAGAAATGTTCATGATCTCTTATCTAAGAGTTGTAATACGATAAAACAAATAAAATGCTCATACAACTCTTAGAAATGTTCAGGATCTCTTATCTTAGAGTTGTAATAATATAAATGGCCATAAAACTTTTAGAAATGTTCATGATCTCTTATCTAAGAGATGTAATAATAAAAATAAAGAAAATGGCCGTACAATTCCTTGAAATGTTCACTATCTCTTATCATAGAGTTTAATAAGAGAAAAAAATAAAATGGCCATATAACTGTTAGACATGTTTCTGATTTCGTATCTAAGAGTTGTAATAATAAATAATAAATAAAATGGCCATACAAGTCCTTGAAATGTTCATGATCTCTTATCATGAGTTATAACAAAAGAAAACAAATAAAATGACCATATAACTCTTAGAAATGTTAATGCTCATCTATCTAAGAGTTGTATTAAATAAAACAAATAAAATGGCCTTACAACTCTTAAAATTGTTCAAGATCACTTATCTAAGAGTTACAATAAGATAACACAAATACAATCGCCATACAACACTTAGAAAATGTTCATGATCTCTCATATAAGAGTTGTAATAAGATAAAACAAATAAAATGCGCATACAACTCTTAGAATTGTTCATGATTACTTATCTTAGAGTTGTAATAAGATGAAACAAATAAAATGGCCATACAACTCTTAGAAATGTTCATGATCACTTATCTAATAGTTGTATTAATATAAAATAAATAAAATTGCATAAAACACTTAGAAATGTTAAGGATCTCTTATATAAGAGTTATAATAAGATAAAACAAATAAAAAGGCAATACTGAAGGAAAACTGAACAAGCCCAGGCTAAATCGAAAACCTCACTTTCGTGCTATGCATTCCAGAATCGGAAGCTTTCGACCAAGCTCAGGCTCAAATTAGTTTACCCATGAACGGATCTAGGCTTATACTTATTTAATTTATTAATCGGGACACAAAAAATTAAATCTTTAATTAAAGCGGAACTTAAAGATTATACCTTTTGTAGCGAAGTCCCTCGCCTAAAAGAAAACCCAATTCTTTAGCGCGAAATCCACAAGAAATCCGAAGAATTCTCCAATACACGCTCCGAGATAGTGTGGGCTATCGTCTACGGAGCTACCCACGGCAATACGACTGAAAACCCGAGAAACTTGCTTATCAAGAAACTCAAAATTAAGCTGCCCAGAATTTTTTTGTGAAAAATAAGCTGCCCAGAATTTTTTTTTAACAAAAATGAAGCTGCCCAGAATTTTTCCTTTTCAAACTGTAGCTGCCCAGAAAAATACTGCACAAACTGGCCGCCGATTTCCTTCAATATCCGATCAACAATTCCGCCTAGCAGAGCTGAAGGTTCCAGCCACTATCTGGACAACGGACTCCACGGATCACCCACCAAGAAGGAAGAGATCAACGTGGAAGTACCGCTGGATCAGCACCCCGAAACCAGCAGCTCGCTGGAATTATTTTTTCTGCTGAA
Organism: Knoxia roxburghii; assembly: GCA_030378225.1. NCBI lineage: Eukaryota > Viridiplantae > Streptophyta > Magnoliopsida > Gentianales > Rubiaceae > Knoxia > Knoxia roxburghii. The sequence goes on along the minus strand of CM059416.1, from coordinate 28,415,673 downwards.
ACTGCTTGCGCACAGCAGCAGTTCAGCGAAGAAGAAAACCCACTTGGAACCAGCGGCCAGCCTGATAAAGAATTGATCCAAAATTAATTCATGGGCTGAGTGAAGAAGGGACCTGGCTGCTCTATTTAGTAATTGCTGGTCAATAAAAACTGCTGCTGTGTGCAGCGAAGAAAACAACCAGCAGCGGCGGATAAAAGCAAAAAAAACAGCAGCCTTCCCAAAAATTATAACCAAGCTGCTCAATTAATTCATGGGCTGAGTTCCTTGACAAAGAAGAAAGCTTTCTTGATCGACTTCGAGAGAAAACTTGACGATGAAGACACCGTTTTCTCTCTAGACCAAACTTTCTCTTTCTAGCCAAAAGACTTGGCTGCCAAGTTTCTTCACTTAGGGTTTTCTTGCCTATTATGTTGTATTTATAGGAGCTTCTAAGGAGACCTAATGGGCTCTCGAGTTAGGCCTTAAAATTTGACTTTCGTTGACCGCTAAGTCTTCCCGACTAATCAACTCCAATCGACCCTTTTAAATTAATTTATTTAATCCACTTTGTTAATTTAATTTAATCGAACCCTTAGAATTAATTAATTCAAAATAGAATTAATTTCTAAATTCACTTCGTCGATCAAATATTAATTAAACCCTTCGGATTAATTAATTTACCTTGTCGATTAGTCAAACGCATAATCGGTCGTACCACTAACGGACCAATTATGGAACTACCGCTCGAAAACGACTTTACATCGCGCCATTATTATTTCTTCTATCTCCCCACATTAAAGATCTAGTGCTCGTCGATTTATCAATTTACTGACAAATTAATTCACCGACTTCTTGGTTTCCGAGATTAGTACCACTCGACCTTTTATTATACTGAACATAAAGTTCACTGGCCAGGTTTAGTATAATAACCTTACGAGCTCATCTCGGGAGCACCATCAACCCGACGAACCGGTACGTGGATTCCTCCGACTAGCAACGGCACGCAAGAAGCTAAACACCGCATACCCAACTTACCGAGGTATTGGCCTCAATTGACCTCACTCTTTGGCAAATCAAAGCATACAACACCCAACCCTCACGCCCGTCCCAATCTCGGGATTGAGAGACGGAATACTAGGACCGAATTGACTACGCCGATCAGTACAAGTCAATTCTATCCAAACTGGTCGTGCTCAATATGCCCCGGGCATATCTGTGTGATTTAAACTAGTCTAGATAAACCAATTTCCAAACCACACAATAACCTATACCGATAGTATGTTCAGACTATCTCGGTTACGAGCATACTTTTTATATATCAATACTTTAACCAATAACGGTATCTACTGTGTTTGTCGACACCCCGTTATCTAGTTCTATGATATAAAGGAACAGATTTATACTGAAACAAAATGATATGTCATCTGTGGATATTAGTTTTTGATACAAGCCATAGCTTTTCTGTATTCAAAACTAACAAATACAACTGTTAGAAACGTTCTTGATATCTTATCTAACAGTTCTAATAAGATAAAACAAATAAAATGGCTATAGAACTTTTAGAAATGTTCATGATCTCTTATCTAAGAGCTGTAATAATAAAAAATAAATAAAATGGCCGTACAACTCTTTGAAATGTTCACGATCTCTTATCATAGAGTTATAATAAGAGAAAACAAATAAAATGGCCATATAACTCTTAGAAATCTTCATGATCTCTTATCTAAGAGGTGCAATAATAAAAAATAAATAAAATGGCCATACAACTCTTTGCAATGTGCATGATCTCTTATCATAGACTTATAATAAGACATACAAATAAAATGGCCATATAACACTTAGAAATGTTCAAGCTCTCTTATCTAAGAGTTGTAATAAGATAAAATAAATAAAATGGCCATACAACTCTTAGAAACGTTCTTGATATCTTATCTAACAGTTCTAATAAGATAAAACAAATAAAATTGCTATACAACTTTTAGAAATGTTCATGATCTCTTATCTAAGAGGTGTAATAATAAAAAATAAATAAAATGGCCGTACAACTCTTTGAAATGTTCACGATCTCTTATCATAGAGTTATAATAAGAGAAAACAAATAAAATGGCCATATAACTCTTAAAAATCTTCATGATCTCTTATCTAAGAGGTTCAATAATAAAAAATAAATAAAATGGCCATACAACTCTTTGAAATGTGCATGATCTCTTATCTAAGAGGTGCAATAATAAAAAATAAATAAAATGGCCATACAACTCTTTGAAATGTTCATGATCTCTTATCATGGAGTTATAATAAGACATACAAATAAAATGACCATATAACTCTTAGAAATGTTCAAGCTCTCTTATCTAGGAGCTGTAATAAGATAAAACAAATAAAATGGCCATACAACTCTTAGAAATGTTCATGATCTCTTATCTAAGAGTTGTAATAATATAAATGGCCATACAACTTTTAGAAATGTTCATGATATATTATCTAAGAGTTTTAATAATAAAAAATAAATAAATGGGTCGTACAACTATTTCAAATATTCACCATCTCTTATCATAGAGTTATAATAAGAGAAAACAAAAAAATTTCATATAACTCTTAGAAATGTTCTTGATCTCTTATCTAAGTGTTGTAATAAGATAAAACACATAAAATGCCCATAGAACTCTTAGAAATGCTCACGATCACTTATCTAAGAGTTGTAATTAGATATACAAATAAAATGGCCATACAACTCTTAGAAATGTTCATGGTCTCTTATCTTTCTAAGAGTTGTAATAAGATAAAACAAATAAAATAGCTATACAACTCTTAGAAATGTTCATGATCTCTTATCATAGAGTTATAATAAGATAAACAAATAAAATGGCCATATAACTCTTAGAAATGTTCAAGCTCTCTTATCTAAGAGTTGTAATAATATAAAACAAATAAAATGGTCATACAACTCTTAGAAATGTTCATGATCTCTTATCTTCGAGTTGTAATAATATAAATGGCCATCCAACTTTTAGAAATATTCTTGATCTCTTATCTTAGAGTTGTAATAATAAAAAATAAATAAAATGACCGTACAACTCTTTGAAATGTTAACTATCTCTTATCATAGAGTTTAAAAAGAGAAAAAAATAAAATGGCCATGTAACTGTTAGAAATGTTCATGATCTCTGATGAGTTCCAAGGAAGTAATGCTAAAGATGTCAAAGATGATGATGGCGAAGGCATGGCCGAACCACCCTCAACTCCAAATAATTCTGTACATATAATTCCACCAAATCCACTTGAACATTTTGATTTGTGAGGTCTATTCAAAAGCGGATCTAAAGGCTACCTCAATTCATGCCAAATATTACAACATATTGCAAGTCTTGGATCTTGATCGAAATAGTGTGGGAAGTACTTTTTTATGAAGATTCCAGAAGTGAACATTTCCTCCGACATGCCCATGTTGCCTGAGGAAGGTTGGGCAGAATAGAACTTTTCCTCCAACATGCCCATGTCGCCTGCCCATGTCGCCTGAGGAAGGTTGGGCAGAATATAACTTTTCCTCCGACAAGCCCATGTCACCTGAAGAAGGTTGAAAGTCGCATTTATAAGTTGAATTTATAGACGAATTTCAACAGCATTTGGGTGATATTTTGAAGTTGTTTTTTGCATTTTTTTTAGTGTTTATAATATTCGAATTAAGTACAAGAGTCTTCAGTCAAAGAGTTTTTCTAGGTCAAAGAGCTTTTCTTGGTCAAAGAGAAGTGTTAGTGCTAGTCTTGACTAGAAGATTTAGAATTGCTCCTTTAATCCTTTTGTAATTTCCAACCTTGGTCCCTCTTGAAACTCTATAAATAGAGGCCTTGGTTAACTATTAGAATTCAAGATTTGATGTTATAAACTTTAAGGAATTTTCCTTTCTTTGCTAGTTTCTTAGTGAGCTAGTTTTAGTCTGCAAGTATGCTTGCAAAACTTATTTGGCTTATCAACTAAAACTATTCCTTTTAGTTGTGGCGGCTTCTACTCTTATTTTCTAATTCATTTCATAATCCAAAGGTGTTAGGTTTATCCTCGTGTTGTTGGGTTTGAAAATTAGAGGGGTTGGGAATAGTAATTTCAAAACTACCATTTTATAATTCAAAGGTGATAGGTTTCATCGTATTGTTGTTGGGTCTATTTTGGTTGGGGTTGTTTTTGCTTGGAAGATTTCAAAGACATCTTTAAATATAGTGTGATTCAAAGGTGTTGAGTTCATTAATACTCAATATTGTTGAATTCACTTGAGCTAGTTGTTTTGCTCAAAAGATCAATCGAGGACGATTCTACAATTCATGTGAATTCGTACCTTGGATTCACATGAGTTTGGTATCAAAGCGCAATTTCCTTGATTTGATCATATCATTTTTTTTTATCTAACTATCTTCCATCTTATTATTATCATATTTGTCTTGTTTCTATTTGAAGGTTCAAGTTTTGCAAGAAAAAAAAAAGAAAATAGATTGTCAAAAAAAAAAGAAATGGTACGTAAAAAAAAAAAAAAAAAAGAAGAAAGTATCTTTCTAGCTTCTTAAATTAATATTGCAGGGATTTGTGATTCCAAGTGTGGGAAAAGTTTTGAGGAAAATGTATCATCATTGTTTTCTTTCTACTCTTATAATTTCTTTCTAAATCTTATTCTTGTTTCTTTTACCTGATCATTGCATACTATCCTTTCTTTGACCTCTATACATTCTTTGTTGCAAAGTAAGATCTTTGAGTAGCATCTTGTAAGGGTTTAACGATTCTCACAAGAACTTGCAAGAGGAAAAGAGAGGTAAAATCTGAGTGCAACTTACCCTTACTAGATCGGCCTTAAACATGAGTGAAAATTTCTTTTCATTTGGGTTGAGACATATTAGGGAAAGGAGAAAAGGGGTGCGAGGTACTTTTATCTTTTGTTGTTCTAATGGCAGATCCAACCGGTGAAACACCTGAACAAAAAGCATGGAGGGAACACACCACAAGGCGATTGAAACAAATCATTGATAGGGTCACCACCCGAATAGACCAACTAGAACTTGCTTTTCAGCAAAGAGAAGAAAGGCAAGGAAGTCAACAAGATGACGAGGAAGATGATAGGAGGTCCGAGGAAGAAATATTTGAAGTATCCCGAGGGAATGGGAGGAGAAGGAATGAATTTGGAATTGATAGCAACCTTAACGGTCTCAAAATGAAGATTCCTGAATTTGATGGAAAGGGAGATCCCGAGGCATATTTTGATTGGGAAATGAAGGTGGAAAAGATATTTTCTATCCACAATTATTCGGAATAAAAGAAGGTAAAAATTGCTTCCCTTGAATTTCACGGTTACGCACTAACATGGTGGGATCGATTGATTGTTTCTAGAAGAAGGAATAGAGAGAGGCCAATTGCAACTTGGGAGACATGAAGGCTGTTTTGAGGAAACGTTTCATTCCCCCTCATTACTATAGAGATCTTTACAACAAGTTGTATAGTATCACTCAAGGAGCAAAGACCGTGGCAGAATATTACCAAGAGATGGATTTAGCAATGACAAGAGCAAGCATTGAGGAAGATTCCGAAGCTACTATGGCACGGTTTTTGGGTGGTTTAAGAAGAGACATTGCCGATGTTGTTGAATTACAAAATTACTTGGATTTGGAAGAAATTATGCATATAGCAGAAAAGGTTGAAAGGCAATTGAAAAGAAATAGTGGTTCAAGTAAGTTTCTTTCTAACCAATCCTCTTGGAAAAACAATAATGGAAACAAAAGGGATTTTGGTAAAAAGAAAGATGAACCAAAGAAGCATGATTTTAAAAGGTTTGAAAAGGGCAAATCAAGTAAAAGTTCTTATACTTCTAAACTCACTTGTTTTAAGTGTTTGGGAAAGGGCCATATAGCTTCCCAATGTCCTAACTCTAGGACAATGGTAATGCGAGAAGATGGTTCTTGTTTGAGCCAAAGTGAAGGAGAAGAAAATGAGGAGGATCCGGATGTTAAAGATGAAGGTGAACAATTTGAAACAAGTGGTGATGAGGTTTTGGTCACTTTGAGAGTATTGAATACTCAAGTTGGATCTTATGATGGAGAGCAAAGGAGTACTATCTTTCACACAAGATGCAAAGTACAAGATAAGGTATGCCTGCTTATCATTGATAGTGGGAGTTGTACTAATTGTGTTAGCTCTTATCTTGTAGACAAATTGGGTCTATCTATGACTGCTTATCCCAATCCTTACCGTTTGTAATGGCTCAATGATAGTAGAGAGCTAAGGGTGAATCGGCAAGCAAAGGTAAAGTTTTCAATTGGGAAATATGAGGATGAAGTTTTGTGTGATGTAGTACCAATGCAAGCTGGCCATATTCTTCTTGGAGGACCATGGGAGTTTGATCATGATGCTAATCATGAGGGAAAGTCTAACAAGTATCATATTGTTCATAATTGTAAAGCTTTTACTCTTGTTCCACTTTCTCCTCAACAGGTGCACAAAGAACAAATGAGAATGAGAGAAAAGGCTAAAAGAGGAGAGTGAGTTGAAAAAGCCAAAAGAGTGTGAAAAAGCAAGAGATGTGAGTGCTAAAAGCAAAGTGAGTGAAGAAAAAGCAAGAGATGGAAAGGCAAAAAGCAAAGTGAGTAGAGGGAAAAACCAAAGGCAAGTGAGACAAAAGGTGCCTTCTTTGCGAGCATGAGAGATGTAGATAGAGCCCTCAATTCTCACAAGCCAATTTTTATGCTCTTGTTCCATAAAGAATGTCTTGTTCTTGATGAGCTTCCTAACAATTTGCCTTTAGAAATTGTGGTTGTTTTGAATGAATTTGCAGATATGCTACCAGAAGAAATGCCTAAGGGGTTACCTCCAATTCGAGGAATTGAGCATCAAATCGACTTTCTACCCAGAGCTTCCATTCCAAATAGGCTAGCCTATCGTGCAAATCCGGAAGAAACAAAAGAACTTCAAAGGCAAGTTGAAGAATTGCTAAGCATGGGATATATTCGTGAGTCTCTTAGCCCTTGTGCTATTCCTGTCATTTTAGTTCCAAAAAAAGATGGTACATGGCGTATGTGCATTGATTGTAGGGCTGTGAACAAAATCACCATTAAGTATCGTCACCCCATTCCAAGATTAGACGATATGCTCGATGAATTGTTTGGTGCAAAATTTTTCACAAAAATTGATTTGAAATCTGGTTATCATCAAATAAGAATCAAGGAGGCTGATGAATGGAAAACGGCTTTCAAAACAAAATTTGGTCTTTATGAGTGGCTTGTTATGCCTTTTGGTTTAACTAATGCCCCTAGTACATTTATGAGGCTAATGAATCATGTTTTGAGACGTTTAATTGGAAAGTTTGTAGTTGTCTATTTTGATGATATCTTGATCTATAGTAAGAACATAGGAGAACATGTTGAACATCTTAAGCTTGTTCTTACTACTTTGCGTAAAGAAAAATTGTTTGCAAATTTTAAAAAGTGTACTTTTTGTGTTGAAGAATTTGTTTTTCTTGGCTATGTTGTGAGTTCTAATGGTTTGAGAGTTGATGAAGCAAAGGTGGCAGCAATTCTTGATTGGCCAATTCCCACAAATGTGACTGAGATGAGATCTTTCCATGGACTTGCAAGTTTTTATAGGAGATTTGTCAAAGATTTCTCAACAAAAGCAGCTCCACTAAATGAGTTGGTAAAGAAAAATGTTAAGTTTGAGTGGGGAGATTCTCAACAAAAGGTATTTGATCAATTAAAGCATGATTTGACTAATGCTCCTGTTTTAGCCTTGCCTAATTTTTCTAACACTTTTGAAGTTGAATGTGATGCTTCAGGAATTGGAATAGGTATTGTATTGCTTCAAGGAGGCCGCCCCATTGCCTACTTTAGTGAGAAGCTGAATGGAGCAACATTGAACTACCCAACATATGACAAAGAGCTCTATGTAGTGGTGAGAGCATTGGAAATTTGGCAGCACTACCTTATGCCGAGAGAGTTTGTGATTCACACCGATCATGAATCCATCAAGTATCTCAAAGGACAAAAGAATTTGCATGAGAGACATGCAAAATGGTTCGCATTCATTAAAACTTTCCCATATGTGGTAAAGTACAAAAAAGGTAAAGAGAACTTTGTGGCTAATGCACTCTCTCAAAGGTATGCCTTGATTTTTACTGTTAATGCTACAATCATGGGATTTGAGTATATTAAGGAGTTGTATGCTAAGGATCATGATTTTGCTGACATATTTAATGCATGTGAAAAGGGTGCTTTCAATAAGTTTTATCAATGTGAATGGTTTTTGTTTAAAGAAAACAAATTATGTATTCCTTCTTGTTCACTTAGAGAGCTTTTGGTTCGTGAATCTCATTGTGGAGGTTTAATGGGACATTTTGGTGTTCTAAAAACTTTAGATATTTTTAATGAACACTTTTATTGGCCAAACATGAAAAAGGATGTTGAGAAAATTTGTGCTAGATGTCTTGACTGCAAGAAAGCTAAATCTAAGTCTCTTATCCATGGATTGTATACTCCATTCCCTGTTCTTTAATCTCCTTAGACTGACATTTCTATGGACTTTGTTCTTGGTTTGCCTAGATCTCAAAGAGGCATGGACTCTATTTTTGTTGTTGTTGACAGATTCTCCAAAATGGCTCACTTTATTGCTTGTAGGAAAGCCGACAATGCAAAACATGTGGCTGATCTCTTCTTCAAAGAAATTGTTCATCTACATGGTGTTCCTAGGACTATTGTGTCTGATAGGGATGTAAAGTTTTTGAGTTATTTCTAGAAAACTCTTTGGGGAAAATTGGGAACAAAACTTTTATTTTCAACCACAAGTCACCCACAAACAGATGGCCAAACGGATGTAACAAATAGGACTTTGGGTGTTTTGTTAAGGGCCACAATTAAAAAGAATTTGAAAAGTTGGGAGGAGTGTTTGCCAATTGCTGAATTTGCATACAATCGCACACTACACACTTCTACTAATTTTTCTCCTTTTGAGTTGGTTTATGGCTTCAATCCTCTAACTCCTTTAGACTTATCTCCTTTACCTTTACAGGATCAAGTGAGTTTGGATGGCAAGAAGAAAGCTAAAACCGTGAAGAAATTGCATGAGCAAGCTCGTGCAAACATTCAAAAGAAAAATGAGCAATATGCAAAAAATGCAAATAAAGGCCGTAAGAAAATTGTGTTTGAACCCGGTGATTGGGTTTGGGTACACATGAGGAAAGAGATGTTTCCAGCCTCGAGGAGAACTAAGTTACACCCCCGTGGTGATGGACCATTTCAAGTTTTGGCACGAGTCAATGATAATGCTTACAAGTGCTACTTTTAATATTTCTGACTTATCTCCTTTTGATTTTGATGTAGATCCAATGGAATCGAGGATGAATCCTTTACAAGGAGAGGGGATGATGAGTTCCAAGGAAGTAATGCTAAAGATGTCAAAGATGATAATGGCGAAGGCATGGCCGAACCACCTTCAACTCCAAATAATTCTGCACATATCATTCCACCAAATCCACTTAAAGGGATGGCGGGCCCAATGACTCGTTTGAGAAAGAAAAGGATGCAAGAAGCCTTGAACATTTTGATTCTTGAGGTCTATTCAAAAGCAGATCCAAAGGCTACCTCAATTTATGCCAAATATTACAACATATTGCAAGTCTTGGATCTTGATCCAAATGGTGTGGGAAGTACTTTTTTATGAAGATTCCAGAAGTGAACATTTCCTCTGACATGCCCATGTCGCCTGAGGAAGGTTGGGCAGAATAAAACTTTCCCTCCGACATGGCCATGCGCCCATGTCGCCTGAGGAAGGTTGGGCTTAACTTTTCCTCTGACATGCCCATATCGCCTAAGGAAAGTTGGGACAGAACTTTTCCTCCGACATGCCCATGTCGCCTGAAGAAGGTTAAAGGTCGCATTTATAAGCTGAATTTATGAATGAATTTCAATAGCATTTGGGTGATATTTTCAAGTTGTTTTCTGCATTTTTTTTTTAGTATTTAGAATATTAGAATTAAGTACAAGAGTCTTCTAGGTCAAAGAGCTTTTCTAGGTCAAAGAGAAGTGTTAATGCTAGTCTTGACTAGAAGATTTAGAATTGCTCCTTTAATCCTTTTGTAATTTCCAACCTTGGTCCCTCTTGAAACTCTATAAATAGGGGTCTTGATTAACTATTAGAATTCAAGATTTGATGTTATAAACTTTAAGGAATTTTTCTTTCTTTGCTAGTTTCTTAGTGAGCTAGTTTTAGTCTTGCAAGTATGCTTGCAAAACTTATTTGGCTTATCAACTAAAACTCTTCCTTTTAGTTGTGGCGCCTTCTACTCGTATTTTCTAATTCATTTCATAATCCAAATGTGTTAGGTTTATCCTAGTGTTGTTGGGTTTGAAAATTAGAGGGGTTGGGAATAGTAATTTCAAAACTACCATTTTATAATTCAAAGGTGATAGGTTTCATCCTATTGTTGTTGGGTCTATTTTGGTTTGGGTTGTTTTTGCTTGGAAGATTTCAAGACATCTTTCAATATAGTGTGATTCAAAGGTGTTGAGTTCATTAATACTCAATATTGTTGAATTCACTTGAGCTAGTTGTTTTGCTCAAAAGATCAATCGAGGACGATTGTACAATTTATGTGAATTCATACCTTGGATTCACATGAATCTCTTATCTAAGAGTTGTAATAATAAATAATAAATAAAATGGCCGTACAATTCTTTGAAATGTTCACGATCTCTTATCATCAGTTATAATAAAAGAAAACAAATAAAATGGCCATATAACTCTTAGAAATGTTCATGCTCTTCTATCTAAGAGTTGTATTAATATAAAACAAGTCCATACAACTCTTAAAAATATTCAAGATCACTTATCTAAGAGTTGCAATAAGATAAAACAATTAAAATCGCTATACAACACTTAGAAATGTTCATGATCTCTTATCTTAGAGTTGTAATAATATAAATGGCCATACAACATTTAGAAATATTCATGATCTCTTATCTAAGAGTTGTAATAATAAAAAATAAAGAAAATAGCCGTACAACTCTTTGAAATGTTCACTATCTCTTATCATAGAGTTTAATAAGAGAAAACAAATAAAATGGCCATATAACTGTTAGAAATGTTCATGATCTCGTATCTAAGAGTTGTAATAATAAATAATAAATAAAATGGCCGTACAATTCTTTGAAATGTTCACGATCTCTTATCATGGAGTTATAATAAAAGAAAACAAATAAAATGACCATATAACTCTTAGAAATGTTCATGTTTTTCTATCTAAGAGTTGTATTAATATAAAACAAATAAAATGGCCATACAACTCTTAAAAATATTCAAGATCACTTATCTAAGAGTTGCAATAAGATAAAACAAATAAAATCACCATACAACACTTAGAAATGTTCATGATCTCTTATCTAAGAGTTGTAATAAGATAAAACAAATAAAATGCTCATACAACTCTTAGAATTGTTCATGATCACTTATCTGAGAGTTGTAATAAGATAAAACAAATAAAATGGTCATACAACTCTTAGAAATGTTCGTGATCACTTATTTAATAGTTGTATTAATATAAAATAAATAAAATTGCATGAAACACTTAGAAATGTTAAGGATCTCTTATGTAAGAGTTATAATAAGATAAAACAAATAAAAAGGCTATACAACTGTTAGAAACATTCTTGATATCTTATCTAACAGTTCTAATAAGATAAAACAAATAAAATGGCTACACAACTTTTAGAAATGTTCATGATTTCTTATCTAAGAGGTGAAATAATAAAAAATAAATAAAATGGCCGTACAACTCTTTGAAATGTTCACGATCTCTTATCATAGAGTTATAATAAGAGAAAACAAATAAAATGGCCATATAACTCTTAGAAATCTTCATGATCTCTTATCTAAGAGGTGTAATAATAAAAAATAAATAAAATGGTCGTACAACTATTTGAAATATTCACGATCTCTTATCATAGAGTTATAATAAGAGAAAACACATAAAATGGCCATATAATACTTAGAAATCTTCATGATCTCTTATCTAAGAGGTGTAATAATAAAAAATAAATAAATTGGCCGTACAACTCTTTGAAATATTCACGATCTCTTATCATAGAGTTCTAATAAGAGAAAACAAAAAAATGGCCATATAACTCTTAGAAATGTTCATGATCTCTTATCTAAGAGTTGTAATAAGATAAAACAAATAAAATGACCATAAAACTCTTGTAAATGTTCATGATCACTTATCGTAAATGTCCATGGTTTATTTCTAATTATATTGAACCTTGTATTTTTGTGTTAGAAAGAGATTATAGACTCTTGAATGGTAATACTTTAAAGGACGTATTTCCTCCTCAACAACCATTTAAAATAGAGAAAGAAAATAATATATTGAATTTCTATGCCTTTGTTAAATTATTTGATAATGACACATTAGTTATAACAGTCAAACAAATGAATAAAATTATATAACAGAATAATTATACAAACATTTATTTAAATGTTTTAGGAGAACAAATAATATATTTACATCATAGATTAGATAATATAATTAATATATTACAGAAGTCTCATTCTGAAGAATCATCTTCTGCGGAGCAGGTTATAACAACACCAACACTTCAACCAACTCCTGAAATAAAAGATTTCAAGTTAAAATCTTTTTCAGAATTAGAAAGATTACTTGATGAAAAATTTAAAGGATTAAAAATTAATACATTAGAAGATGAATTAGAAAAACAGTTTAAAGACACATCACCTAATAATGATGAAATTAATAAAGTAGGAAAGTTTGCTGACCGCCCTACTCAAAGATTACCTATTCAAAGAATATTTTACTATAATAGACCCTCTCCTATTGATATTTTACATGAGGTGCAGGAATATATACTTAATAACAATTATAGTGGAAAATGTATCTATGAATGGAATATAGATGGATTTGTTGAAAAACAGATTTATAATACAGCTCATAGAATGCTTATGTATAGTAGCATATGTAAAGCCAATGGTAATACTGATGTTGGTATAGCCAAAATGATAGTTTCTGGATTTACAGGCCAACTTAAATTTTGGTGGGATAATTATTTAACCCCTCAGAATAAAGATGAAATATTTAAAACAGTAAAAGTGGAAGAATCAACATAACAACCGACTGAAAATGCGGTTTATACACTAATAGTAACAATTCTAGAATATTTTACTGGAAGAATTTCAGATAATGCTGAAAATATACGCACCTTATTACAGAATCTAAGATGTAAAACACTTTCAGATTTTAGGTGGTACAAATATGCATTCCTTCATAGAAAATTGGAATTAAATGATAGTAATAGTAATCATTGGAAGTCTAAATTTATAGATGGATTACCACATTTATTTGCAGAAAGAATTAAAAAAGTCTTAAGGAAAGATAGGATGAATATACCCTATGAAATTTATACTTATGGAAAGTTAATGAATTTGCATACAAGAAGGTTTAGCCTTATGTATTGAAATTAAATTAAATCAACAAATTAAAAGTCAAAGATTAAATGAAAAGCGTCAATTAGGACAGTTCTGTAGTCAGTTTGGGATGAATATGCCATCCAAGGATAAAAGGATCAAGAAAGAAAAAGATTATATATTTTATCCTAAAAGGAGAAAAAGAAAATATCTTTGGAAAAGATAAATAGAAAAGAATTTAGAAAAATTGAAAGACAACGTAATAAGAAAGACATGAATAATATTACATGTTATAAATGTAAACAGAAAAGACATTTTGCTAATAAGTGCAAAATGAAAAAGAAAATTAATACCCTAGAAATTGATGAAAAAATTAAAGAAGAATTATTGAATATAGTAAACTCGGAATATGAGTCAGAGATATCTGAAAATGAAGAAACTAATAGTTCTGACACTGAAAATGAATGTAAGTGTAATATAATAGAACAAAAAGATATTGATATTGAAGATGAAGAATATTATAAAATTCTATCACAATTTCAAGATTTGGACTTAGAAGTCAATGTCTTAAATAATAATATGATTTTAGAATTTCTAAAATCTATAAAAGATCAAGAATTACGATCTAGAATAATAGAACAGATGGATAATATTCCAGAATCAAGTCAAAACAATAATAAGATAGAAGACAGTCAAAATCCATATACAATGACTAAAGTATATGAGATGTTGAAAAATAGAAAAAGTCATATAGAGAAATTTCCTACAACTACAGATGATTTAGGAAAAGAGATTAATAATCTTAAAAATTAAATAAAAATCTTAAAACAAATTAATGACAATTTAGATGATAGAGTTTCTTATTTAGAAAAGAAAGATCATATAAAAGAACATTATGATATGTTAATAGAAGACATTGGAAATGAAAATTTCTTACGATCATTAGATCTTATATCTTCTTTTAAATTTCATGTTACTATAAAACTACTGATAGATCATTCATTTAAAATAGAATTGGTAGCTCTTATTGATAGTGGAGCTGATGTTAGTGTTATACAGGAAGGAATTATTCCTACTAAGTATTTTGAAAAAACAACTCATATTGTTAAACATGCAGGTGGTAAAGCTTTAGATATAAATTATAAGTTATCTAAAGGATATATCTGTAATAATAAAATCTGCATTCCAGAAAGCTTTCTCATAGCAAAGAATATTACTAGTCAAATAATACTTGGTACTTCTTTTATAAAGAAGATATTTCCGATAACCCATATTGATATTGATAAGCTTATAGGAACATATGATAAGAAAATGATCAGTTTTCAGTTTATAATTGAACCCAATACTAGATTTATAAATGAATTAAAAGATTTGATTAATAGAAAAAATAATCAAATAAATTTCTTAAAATTTGAAATTAACTCTTTTTCTATAAAAGAAGATTTAAAAATAATTTAAAATTACAAGATAAAATAAAAAGAGTATATGATAATTTCTGCACTGAAATTTGTAATGAACATCCTAATGCTTTTTGCATAAGGAAAAAACATATTATTAGCCTTCCTTATGAGGAAGATTTTAATGAGAAAATAATGATAAAAACTAAGGCAAGACCATGTCAAATGAACTCTGAATATTTAGAGTTATGTAAACAAGAAATAAATATGTTATTAGACAAAGGACTAATAAAGAGTTCTGAATCACCTTGGTCATGTACGGGATTCTATGTTAATAAACATAGTGAAATAGAAAGAGGAAGACCTAGATTGGTTATCAATTACAAACCTCTTAATAAAGTCTTAAAATGGATAAGACATCCAATTCCCAATAAGAATGCTTTATTAGATCGATTATATGATGCATTGATATTTTCCAAATTTGATTTAAAATCAGGATATTGGTAGATTCAAATAAAGGAATCAGACCAATATAAAACTGCTTTTAATGTTCCCCTAGGGCATTATGAATGGAAAGTTATGCCTTTTGGATTGAAAAATGCACTCTCTGAATTTCAGCAAATTATGAATGATGTCTTTATTCCTTATAGTAATTTCATAATTGTTTATATTGATGATATCTTAGTATTTTCAAAAAATATACAAACTCATTTTAATCATTTGAATATATTTAAAACAATCATAAAAAATAATGGATTTGTGATATCGCAATCAAAAATGGTTTTATTTCAAACCAATATTAGATTTTTAGGTCATAATATTGAAAATGGAAAAATAATACCTATAGATAGAAGTATTGATTTTGCTTCTAAATTTCCTGATGAAATAAAAGATAAAACACAATTACAAAGGTTTTTAGGAAGTTTGAATTATATTCTGCCTTATTACAAAAATTTAGCATATGATACTGCTATTTTATATGACAGATTAAAAGATAAACCTAAACCCTGGACGGATGAACATACTAAGATAATCCAAAAAATTAAAGAAAAAGTTAAATCATTGTCATGCTTAATACTAGCAAATCCTCAATGGATTAAAATAGTAGAGACAGATGCCTCTGATATAGGTTATGAAGGTATATTAAAACAAATCTGTCCCGATGATAAATTAGAAAAATTAGTCAGATATCATTCAGGAAAATGGACTAATAGTCAGAAAAATTATGTACTGTGGCCAAAGAAATACTTGCCATAGTTCGATGTGTTTTAAAATTTCAAGATGATTTATACAATCAGAGATTTATAATCAGAACTGATTGCCATGCGGCAAAATATATGTTTAATAAAGATTTTAAACATGATGTATCCAAGCAAATGTATGCTAGATGGCAAGCTAATATATCACCTTTTGATTTTGATATTGTTTATAAACAAGGGAAAGATAATAGTCTTCCTGATTTTCTTTCTCGTGAATTTTTACAGGATGATACCAAGGGACTCTTATAGAGGTAGAGGTGGCAGAGGTTATACCTCTCATAATTCTGGTATGTATGGAAGAGGTAGAGAAAGAAATCTTCTATCTCAGAACTATAATAAAAGTTTATATTCGGATAATATTGCCGACCTTTCCCAAAATCCAACATTATATAATAAATTCTAAAAATTTTTGGAACAAGAAAAGGAAGAATCCTCATCTTCTACAAGAACCACATCATATATGGAACCCGTTCTAACAGAAGATCATATTAATATTTATAAAGTCCATCCTCATAAAGAACTTTTATTTCTTATAGAAGAAAAAGATTTACAATAGGGAAAAGATCCATGGATTATTATTAATAGGTACTTGGATGCAGGATCCAAGACTAGTGGCATTTATATACATGCACATGGAGCTTATAAGCCCAGAATGTACTAAGAAACTATTTTAAAGGTTTCTGGTGCATGTGATATTAAACATTTTTACCCTCATCAGGGAAGTCAAATTTATAATTTTAGTAAAATTATTATCACAAAGATTATATCTACAGAAAAATGGGGACTTTCTACAATGAAAGATAAGAAATTTATAGTTTCTGAAACCAGAGTTACTTATAAGTATAATTATTGGGATTATATTGAAGCCCATAATCAAGTTTTCTTATATGAAAATCCTAATAAGAAACATTCTTGGTTCATCAAAGTATGTGGAAACATTTATAATGATCCCATACCAAATGTTTATAAAATGGTGATATAGATTTGGTCCAACTAAATCCATCCTTCCTGAAAAATTTCTTTCCTCATATGGAAATTGGATCAAAGTTTCACCAAAAATATATGAATTGGTGGCGTCTAATAGATGCAATGAAGAACTTACTAATATGTGGTTCTTTATAGAATTCTCCATCCCTTGGATTTGGAGATGGGTTCCGGAGATCAGTTATACTGAAAATAAATTGCCATGTATCATACAAACAGCTTATACACAGTTTTGGGAAAAAAATGAACAAAATTGATCCCACAACCAATGACTCATATGGTCAGGAAGTTTTGATGATTATTCAAGACAAAGTTCAGCATTATATGCAGCATAATGATACTCATCTTCAAAAGGAGATTGATCCTTTTCAGCATATTTCCATGAAGATAAAATTACAAAAAGAGCATGTTTCTCAACAAGACTTAATTAAGGCTTATATGGATGAGCTTAAAAAGCATTTAAAAAAGAATAATTCCAATGATATTAAGTCTGTTAAATCAGATATTTCTATGGCTTTTTCCGATGACCATGTTTTGGGGAAGAATCTCGAGATCCAGATGATATGGATGAATTCGATGAAGAATTCATGAATGATCAATTAAAGGAGCTGATAGATGGCCTCAATAAAGAAAAAGCCAATGACAAGGGAAAAAGCAAGCTGATATGATGAAGACTTAAAGCAGCAAACGATGTGGACATGTGAAGACTAAAAGTCATGCTTTATTATGTAAGCTGTGACCTCATAGGATGTATTATGTAAGTAATGACCTCAAAGGTCTAATAATGTAATGGACTTCAAAATGATATTTTCAAGTCCGTAATAGTGCAGATTTGTTTTCTATAAATAGCTTAGGAATTTGTTTAGTTGGACACCACTCACAATTCCTTCTTCTTCTTCTCTCTCTTGTATACACTCTCTCTTGTAAAGTTTTTAAAGTTATAATATTACTCCATAGGAGTTTTTCTTATTTATAAGCAGCGTTGGGATTTCTTTATATTTATTTTGGTGTCATCAAACCAGTAAGTTTTCTATTTTTATTTTTAGAATTAAATTTCATTAGAATGAGAGGCTAAAAGCCTCATGGTTAGAATAAAAGTTGAGTAATTATGTAAATTCAAAGTTTAGATTCTTGTTATTGAGAAATCCTCAGTATGATAATATTGAATTAAAGAATGGGTCAGAATTATTAGACAGACTATGAATTTGGAAAAGAAGGGTGTTGCCGTTAGCCGTTATTGTTGTGAAGGCGTTAGGCGTATAGCCCGGATTGCTTTGATAAATTTGTAGTTCTGTTTAATTGATTCTGTAATATCCTATTGGTCTTTGCTTCTTTAATCATCATGCTAAGGGTCTCTCTGTAATTTGGTTTGAAATAAGATAAAACAAATAAAATGGCCATACAACTCTTAGAAATGTTCATGATCACTTATCTAAGAGTTGTAATAAGATAAACAAATAAAATGGCCATACAACTCTTAGAAATGTTCATGATCTCTTATCTAAGAGTTGTAATAAGATAAAACAAATAAAATAGTCATACAACTCTTAGAATTATTCATAATCTCTTATCTAAGAGTTGTAATAACATAAATGACCATACAACTTTTAGAAATGTTCATGATCTCATATCTAAGAGGTGTAATAATAAAAAATAAATAAAATAGTCGTACAACACTTTAAAATGTTCACGATCTCTTATCATTGAGTTATAATAAGAGAAAACAAATAAAATGGCCATATAACTCTTATAAATGTTCATGATCTCTTATCTATTAGTTGTAATAATAAAAAATAAATAAAATGGTCGTACAACTATTTCAAATGTTCACGGTCTCTTATCATAGAGTTATAATAAGAAAAAACAAAAAAATGGTCATATAACTCTTAGAAATGTATATGATCTCCTATCTAAGAGTTGTAATAAGATAAAACAAATAAAATGGCCATAGAACTCTTAGAAATGTTCATGATCACTTATCTAAGAATTGTAATAAGATAAACAAATAAAATGGCCATACAACTCTTAGAAATGTTCATGATCTCTTTTCATAGAGTTATAATAAGATAAACAAATAAAATGGCCATATAATTCTTAGAAATGTGCAAGCTCTCTTATCTAAGAGTTGCAATAAGAAAAAATAAAATAAAATGGCCACACAACTCTTAGTCATCTGTGGATATTAGTTTTTTATGCAAGCCATAGCTTTTCTGTATTCAAAACTAACAGTATACACACTGCTCATCTGGACACTGAGTGAATGCATAGGACTGGATAACCTCGTCAAACCAGATGTTTCAAGATATGGATACTTGCTTAAGTCCATAGATAGACCTTTCGAGCCTGCATACCTTGTGCTCTTGGCCCTGAACAATGAAACCCTTTGGTTACCGCATAAAGATGGCCTCCTCGAGACTTCCATTAAGGAAAGCTATCTTGGCATCCATCTGCCAAATCTCATAATCCATATGAGCATCCATGGCCAAGAGAATCCAGATCAACTTAAACATAGCTACCGGGGAAAAGGTCTTCTCATAATCGATACCCTCTTTCTGAGTATACTCTTTTACCACAAGCCTAGCCTTGAAGGTTTCAACCCTCCCGTCATTTCCTCTATTTCGCTTGTTGACTCATTTGCACCCAATAAGTCGAAACCCATCAGGAAGGTCTACCAGCTTCCAGACCTGATTTGAGTCTATATAACCTCTCTCAGCAATCATCACTCTCTGCCAAGAATTTGTATCTTTATCCTGGATGTTGGAGTAGAATACATAAGCTATGCTTGTATTGTACAGTTTCCCAGTTTAATATATCAATTTGTGTTTCAATCATATTTTGTTGTGCATTTTTATGTCCATTTATATTATGTAAGTAGATGGTGAGGTGTCTGGTGCGACACAGTAGATCTCATCATTGGTTGAAAGACATAATATATAAATAAGGTTCGTAACCGAGACAGCTTTGGACAAACTGTCGGTTTAGGTTATTATGTGATTCAGATAATTAGTTTGTCTAAACTAATTGAATCATATAGATATGCCCGGGGCATATTGAACTTGACTCTTAGGAATGATTTGTCTTGTACTGATTTAATAGACAAATCAATCCTTGTATTCTATCTCTAAATCCCTAGACTCGAGCGGGCATGAGGATTAGACATAGTGTACTTTGATCTGCCAATGGGTGAGGTCAAATGTGGCCAATAGTCTCGGTGGGTTGGGTGCGCGTGTTTAGTTACTTGGTGCGCTGCTGCTTGTCGAAAGGAAACCATGTACCGGTGCGTCCGGGGTGATGGTGCTCCCGAGATGACCTCGAAATATTTATTATACTAAACCCGGCCGGTGGACTTATGTCCGGTATAGTAAAAAGGTCGAGTGGTACTAGTCTCGGAATATAAAGAAGTTGATGAATTAATTTATCAGTAAATTAATGAATTAACGAGCACTATATCTTTGATGTGGGGAGATAATGAATATAATTTAATTAAGTTGTTCCGGAAGCAATTCTGGTGTAGGTGGTAGTGCCATAATTAATCCGTTAGTGGTACGATTAATTATGTACTGGGTTATTGACAAAGGTAGATTTAATTAATTGAGAAATTAATTAATCCTTGTGTCAGTTGGTTGTGAATCATCCCAGGAACTGGTTTGGGATAAGTGAATCCCTGTGTCAGTTGGGAGTGTTTCATCCCAGGAACTGGATTGGGATAAGTGAATCCCTGTGACAGTTGGGAGTGTATCAGTGCAGGAACAGGATTGAAGGAAACAGAATCTGTATCAGTCCAGGAACAGGATTGAAGGAAAACAGAAACCCAGTAGGAAGACCAATCCTAAACCAACTTGGAGTCTCTCTTGTAACTCTATAAATAGACAAGGGATCAGTCATTCAGATACAACAATAACACAATTAATCCACAGGATTTCTAGAGAGAGAAAATTCTAGAGAGAGAAAACGTTTCTCTCTCCAAGTCGAATTTTCAAGAAAGTGTGCAGCTGGTTTTTGGGTTTCTAGTGGCTGAAATTTTGGCCTTGGATTATACCAGCTGCGCGTAGCTTTCTCTCTCTGCGGGCGGTGCGTTTATAGTACGTGCCAGGTGCTGCGGGGCTAGAGTTTTCTAGCAGGTGGATTGTGGTGAGTAGCTGATCAATTGACTTCTAGTTCGTTGCCCACACAACGTGAAGTCATAGTCTTGAGGCATACAAGAGAATCACCAAGTGCACGCTTCAAAGGTACTTTTCTAAGATTCCGCTTTCATAGAAATTTTTGTTGCGTGGTAAATCGAGCAAATGCAAACCCAGATCCTACCAAAATCTTTCAATTGGTATCAGAGCCTGGTTTAGGGGGTTCTGTGCTTGTTCGATTTATTACATGGTTTTATTTGCAGGTGGTTTAGAATCCCGACTATTATGGTTACGTTTGTATGGTTTTTAATTAAACTCCGGGACATGTCCGGATTTAATTTTATTATGAATGTTTGTAATAGCATAACCACGTGCTGGAAGCCGTGTAGGATTAGATTAAATCTGTAGTAGGATTTTTTCTATGTAATTTCGATTATTTAATTTTCCTAGAATGCCTTGTAGTAGGAAAATTATTATTTTTTAATCGAAGGCGTTATGGTGGGCGACTTGGATTCGTGGGTTTTGGGTTATCATGAATTTGAAGAAACCCAGGAAAACCCAGAACGAATTGCAAGAAGACCAAATAGCGTGGGAAAAAGCGAACGAGGAGTTGGCGGGAGGAGGCGACGCCGGCAACGATTGCCGGCAGCAAAATCGCTGCCGGCAGCCATAGAAAGGCAACAGCAGCGCGCAGCAGTCGCTGCACGCAGCAGCTGCTGCGCGCTGCTGCTGGGCGCGCAGGCGCGCACGGGGCGCTGGCCTGCGCGCGCTGGGCCGCGCGCGCTGGACCCTCGCGCAGTGCCGCGCGCACGGCCCGTGCGGGTGGTGCGCGCGGGCAGCACGGCCCTCGGGCCGTGCTGCGGCCCGGGCGGCCCGTTCGGGCTGTTCGGGCTGTTTTTGGCCCGTTTTTCCTCCAGTTTTCGTTTTTTGAAGTTCAAGACTCTCTCCATCGAGTGACGTGGCGGGACACGAGATCAAGGCAAATGATGGAAGCAATTAAAACCATAATAGTCGGGGAATTTATTTTTTCAAATTTATTTCCCGTATTTATTGTTTTAATTTTTATGCTGTATTTTAGATGCATGAATTAAAGCATGTCTGGTTTTATGGTTGCACATAACTTAGGTTAGTTAATTGCATGTTAAAACTGAAAAAACCCTCAATTAGGTAATCTAAGTGGGAGCGGGTTGTGTTATATCCCCATGGCCACCATTACGGGTTCATATGCGATGTGGGTGGGCTTGCGCGTTGGCATTAGGGCCTTCCTCCATTCGGATGAGTCCAGCCCCGAGATCGCTAGACTATGAGCTTCTAAGTAAGATGACTAGAGCGAGTTTAACTAGGAGAAATGCGACACCCTCTCCATCTGAGGCGCACTATCCTGAGGTAACAAACTCAGAAGTCACGTAATGGCATACACTTAGTGTACGATCTGTAGTATTTCTCCCGCGAGGTTACGCTGCTTACTTGTACGGCTAAAAGCACCGACTATTAGCTACATTGATCAAAAGATCGTTGGTCAGATAGTGTAGTTAATGAACTTGGTTCTTCTCAAACGAATGTGGGTTAGCGTAAACGTCCACACTGCGTGGCTTGCGAGAATCCCGGTGGATGAGATGTTGGTGGATTAATATTATTGTTTTGAGGGAATCAATAATTAATTGAATTTTCATAATTTTGAAAATTCTAGCATATATAACTGAAACACTGTTTGTTTACTTTCCAGTTTAAATCGATATGGCATTCAGTCCTTTAGCTGCTATTTTGAAAAACAACAATTTAACTGGAACTAATAATGTCGATGGAAGTCGTAACTTGGACATTGTCCTTAGGGCTGAGAGCGCTCCTGTGAGAGATCGTGTCATTGACATGATTAGTAACATCAACAAGGTTGAGGTAGGAGGAGGCGAAATCGTTGGTGAAACCAAAGCCGATATTGTCCTCCAGAGCTTGCCTCAAAGCTATGAGCGGATTCGGTTGAACTACAACATAAGTAAGATGTTATGGAGTTCATCCGAGCTCTTGGCAGAGTTGATGGCGGCTCAAAGCTATGAGCGGATTCGTTTGAACTACAACATAAGTAAGATGTTGTGGAGTTCATATGAGCTCTTGGCAGAGTTGATGGCGGCTAAAAGTCTTCTTCAAGAGAAGAAGCGAGCTTTAGTCGCAGTCGAAGCTTTAGAATCTTCTTCTGAGCCTGAGGTTGGAAAGAAGAAGAGAAAGCTCGAGGAGTAGCTAAAAAGGCACAAATTGCGCCTAAGCCAGATATTGCAAAGAAGAAGTCGAAAGACAAGTGCTTCAAGTGCAATAAGATGGGACATTGGAAAGCAGATTGTCCAAAGCTTATAAGTACGATAAATTATGCCTTAATTACTGAGACATGTTTAGCGGCGATTCCTACAGATACTTGGTGTGTGGATTCAGGTGCCACTGACCATGTGTGTAATTCTTTGCAAGGGTTCCAAGTAACCCAGAAGCTTAGAGAAGGCGAATTGGATATCTACTTGGGCGACACTACAAGAGTGTCAGTAGAAGCAGTGGGAGTAGTTAAGTTGAATTTTGAAAATTCTAGCTTGGAGTCAGTTAATTGTCTTTATGTACCGAGTTTTAGAAAGAACTTGATTTCGGTTTCTAAACTCTTGAAGAACGGGTATAAGTTTATTTTTTCTGATGACTGTGTTGTTATTAGAAGAAATGGAAAACTTATTTGTTCTGGTTCATTGGCGGACAATTTGTTTGTGGTTAACTCTAACTCCCCTGTTGCGCAAAACATAGAGATAGATAGCTCAAAATCTAACATTAATAAGAGGAAGAAACCTTCTGAAATGAATCAAACCTATCTTTGGCATCTAAGGCTAGGTCATATAAACCTTAGTAGGATTCAGAGGTTGGTCAATGATGGACCTTTGGGTTCATTAGATATTGACAGTTATGCAACCTGCGAATCTTGCTTGGAAGGTAAGATGACCAAGAGACCTTTTAAAGCAAAAGGCTATAGAGCTAGAGAAGTATTAGAGTTGATTCATTCTGACTTGTGTGGACCTATGACGGTCCAGGCACGAGGGGGATATGAGTATTTCGTGACATTCATGGATGACTACTCTAGGTATGGATACATTTACCTAATGTGCCACAAGTCTGAATGTTTTGACAAGTTCAAAGAGTTTCGGGCAGATGTGGAGAAGCATCATGGTAAGAGTATCAATACACTGCGTTCAGATCGTGGTGGGGAGTACATGTCCCATGAATTTCGAGATTACCTCACTGAGGTAGGAATTCAGTCTCAGTTGTCTGCACCTGGCACGCCACAGCAGAATGGTGTAGCAGAAAGGAGGAACCGAACTCTTATGGAAATGGTTAGGTCCATGATGAGCTATAGTGATTTGCCAAGTTTGTTCTGGGGATATGCCTTGGAAACGGCAATGTATATTCTTAATCTTGAACCATCTAAAATCGTGCCTTCAACCCCAGTAGAGTTGTGGAATGTGCGGAAGCCCAGTCTAAGACATCTCAGAATTTGGGGCTGCCCAGCACATGTGTTTAAGGCAGATACGGCTAAGTTAGATGCAAGAATAGAATTAATGCTGTTTGTAGGATATCCTAGAGGGACGAAAGGTGGTCTATTCTATAGTCCTAAAGATCAGAAGGTGGTGGTAAGTACCAACGCTAGATTTTAGAAGAGGACTATGTCTTAGACCACAAGCCCAAGAGTAAGATAGTACTAGAAGAGCTTAGACGACAAACTACTAATCCTGATGCACCAGCACAAGTAGATACACCACATACTGCACATGAGATCACAGATAATGCGCCTACACAGGCGGTGCCTTGTCGTAGTGGGAGGGTTGTGAGACAGCCAGACAGGTTCGTTGGCATGGGAGAGGCTTCAGACCTGGTCCCAGGTGTGCCTGAACCTTACCCAGTTAACTATAATGAGGCACTTTGAGATAAAGATGCAGAATCTTGGCGTAAGGCAATGATATCCGAGATGGGGTCAATGGACCACAATCAAGTCTGAGAGCTTGTGGACCTGCCTGATGGGTTTAAGCCCATTGGATGCAAGTGGGTCTACAAACTTAAGAAAGGACCTGACGGGAAGGTGGAAACCTTTAAAGCTAGGCTGGTGGCGAAGGGGTATACTCAGAAAGAGGGAATCGATTATGAGGAAACCTTCTCCCCGGAAGCCATGCTTAAGTCGATCCAGATTCTCTTGGCCATAGCTGCTCATATGGATTATGAGATTTGGCAGATGGATGTCAAGACAGCTTTCCTAAACGAAAGTCTTGAGGAAACCATCTTTATGCAGCAACCAGAGGGATTCATTGAAAAAGGCCAAGAGCATAAGGTTTGCAGGCTTAAGAGGTCTATTTATGGACTTAAGCAGGCATCCAGATCTTGGAACATCCGGTTTGATGAAGTAATCCAGTCCTTTGGATTTACTCAGTGTCCGGATGAGCAATGTGTATATCGCAGACGTGATGGAAACTTAGTGGTGTTTCTTGTGCTTTACGTAGATGACATTCTATTGATTGGCAACAACAAGAAAGTGTTATCAGACGTAAAGGCATGGTTGTCCAAGCAATTTGATATGAAGGACTTAGGAGAAGCGGGACATATCCTTGGGATCAAGATTATTCGAGATCGTAGGAAACGTTCACTAACGCTCTCCCAAGCTTCGTACATAGACACGATTCTGGCCCGTTTTAACATGCAGAACTCCAAGAAAGGTTTTCTACCTTTCAGGCATGGAGTGTTTCTATCTAAGGAACAGTGTCCTAAGACTGTTGAGGAGATAGAGACCATGAAGACAGTTCCATATGCTTCGGCAGTAGGAAGTCTCATGTACGCCATGTTGTGTATGAGGCCTGATATCTGTTATGACGTTGGCATGGTGAGCAGATATCAGAGTAACCCCGGGAAAGCTCATTGGGAGGCAGTAAAATGCATTCTCAAGTATTTACGCAGAACGAGGGACCTAGTTCTGGTCTATCAGGCGTCTGAGCTGGTACCCCGAGGTTATACAGATTCAGATTTCCAAGGCGACAGGGACAAGAGCAAGTCTACCTCAGGGTATGTGTTTACTCTAGGAGGTGGAGCCATAGTTTCGCAGAGTGTCAAGCAGAAATGCGTGGCGGACTCTACCATAGAGGCTGAGTACGTTGCCGTATCAGAGGCAGCGAAAGAAGCAGTATGGCTCAAGAACTTCCTAGTGGACTTAGATGTGATTCCTGGTTTGCCGAAGTCTATCACGGTTTATTGTGATAACAATGGTGCAGTAGCAAACTCGAAGGAACCACGAGCCCACAAGGCGAGTAAACATATACAGCGCAAGTACCACCTGATACGAGACATCGTGAAGAGGGAAGACGTGGTCGTGGCTAAGATAGCATCAGAGGATAACCTTGCAGATCCGTTCACGAAAACATTGACCTCTAAAGTCTTTGAGGCTCACGTGGAGGGCATGGGGATCAGATATCTAGGAGAGCCATGATAGTTTTTCTAGATAGATAGCAGCAGATTGGGTAGGATTGTATGTAGTTGTATACTTAAAGCACAACTTAAGTATTAGTGGGAGATTGTTGGAGTAGAATACATAAGCTATGCTTGTATTGTACAGTTTCCCAATTTAATATATCGATTTGTGTTTCAATCATATTTTGTTGTGCATTTTTATATCCATTTATATTATGTAAGTAGATGATGAGGTGTCTGGTGCGACACAGTAGATCTCATCATTGGTTAAAAGACATAATATATAAATAAGGTTCGTAACCGAGACAGCTTTGGAAAAACTGTCGGTTTAGGTTATTATGTGATTTAGATAATTAGTTTGTCTAAACTAATTGAATCATATAGATATGCCCGGGGCATATTGAACTTGACTCTTAGGAATGATTTGTCTTGTACTGGTTTAATAGACAAATCAATCCTTGTATTCTATCTCTAAATCCCTAGACTCGAGTGGGCATGAGGATTAGACATAGTGTACTTTGATCTGCCAATGGGTGAGGTCAAATGTGGCCAATAGTCTCGGTGGGTTGGGTGCGCGTGTTTAGTTACTTGGTGCGCTGCTGCTTGTCGAAAGGAAACCATGTACCGGTGCGTCCGGGGTGATGGTGCTCCCGAGATGAGCTCGAAATGTTTATTATACTAAACCCGGCCGGTGGACTTATGTCCGGTATAGTAAAAAGGTCGAGTGGTACTAGTCTCGGAATATAAAGAAGTTGATGAATTAATTTATCAGTAAATTAATGAATTAACGAGCACTATATCTTTGATGTGGAGAGATAATGAATATAATTTAATTAAGTTGTTCCGGAAGCAATTCTGGTGTAGGGTGGTAGTGCCATAATTAATCCGTTAGTGGTACGATTAATTATGTACTGGGTTATTGACAAAGGTAGATTTAATTAATTGAGAAATTAATTAATCCTTGTGTCAGTTGGTTGTGAATCATCCCAGGAACTGGTTTGGGATAAGTGAATCCCTGTGTCAGTTGGGAGTGTTTCATCCCAGGAACTGGATTGGGATAAGTGAATCCCTGTGACAGTTGGAAGTGTATCAGTCCAGGAACAGGATTGAAGGAAACAGAATCTGTATCAGTCCAGGAACAGGATTGAAGGAAAACAGAAACCCAGTAGGAAGACCAATCCTAAACCAACTTGGAGTCTCTCTTGTAACTCTATAAATAGACAAGGGATCAGTCATTCAGATACAACAATAACACAATTAATCCACAGGATTTCTAGAGAGAGAAAATTCTAGAGAGAGAAAACGTTTCTCTCTCCAAGTCGAATTTTCAAGAAAGTGTGCAGCTGGTTTTTGGGTTTCTAGTGGCTGAAATTTTGGCCTTGGATTATACCAGCTGCGCGTAGCTTTCTCTCTCTGCGGGCGGTGCGTTTATAGTACGTGCCAGGTGCTGCGGGGCTAAAGTTTTCTAGCAGGTGGATTGTGGTGAGTAGCTGATCAATTGACTTCTAGTTCGTTGCCCACACAACGTGAAGTCATAGTCTTGCGGCATACAAGAGAATCACCAAGTGCACGCTTCAAAGGTACTTTTCTAAGATTCCGCTTTAATAGAAATTTTTGTTGCGTGGTAAATCGAGCAAGTGCAAACCCAGATCCTACCAAAATCTTTCACTGGAGAGCCTCATTGTAGCTAATTGGGTCTGGTTCATGGGCACCAGGGGTAAAGTCTGAAGACTCACCCAATCCCATATACCTCTCGGGCTATCTGACAACCCTCCCACTACGATGAGGCACAGCCTGTGTAGGTGCATCATATGCGATAGTGCGTGCAGTACTCTGTGGTGTGTAATCCTGTACTTATGCATCTTGAATACTCGACTAACAACTAAACTCTTCCAATACTACCTTGCTGTTGGGCTTGTGATCTAAAATACAGTCCTTCTCAAGAAATCTGGCATTGGTGCTGACCACCACCTACTGATCCTGAGGACTATAAAATAGATCACCTCACGTTCCTTTGGGGTAGCCTACAAATAGCATAACCTTTGATCTCGAATCTAATTTACCTGTATCTGTCTCGAACACATATGCTGGACAACCCCAAATCCTGAGATGTCTCAGACTAGGCATTCGCTCAATCCATAACTCTAGCGATGTCATAGGCACAGATTTAGATGATACGAGATTAAGGAGATAACATGTTGTCTCTAAGGCATAACCCCAAAACGAGTTGTGCAACTCACTATAACTCATCATCGATCTAACCATATCCATAAGAGTCTTGTTCCTCCTCTCTGTTACACCGTTCTGTTGGGGTGTGTTAGGTGCAAACAATTGGGACTGAATACCCTCCTCTGACAAATAGGACCTAAATTCACTAGAGAGATATTCACCATCATGATCAGATCGTAGGGTCTTGATACTCTTACCCAGATGCTTCTCCACCTCAGCATTAAACTCTTTGAACTTGCCAAAGCATTCAAACTTTTGGTGCATCAGCTATATGTATCCGTATCTAGAGTAGTCATCTATGAATGTCAAGAAATACTCATAACCTCTTCTAGCCCAAACTGACATAGGCCCACACAAGTCAGAATGAACAACCTCTAAAACCTCTTTGGCCCTATACCCCTTTGCCTTGAAAGGCCTCTTGGTCATTTTAACCTCCAAGCTGGACTCAAAGGTAGGAAAACTGTCAATATCCAATGAGTCTAAAGACTCAACCTCTGAATTCTACTAAGGTTGGCCTAGTCTCAGGTGCCAAAGATAAGTTTGGTTCAAAGGGGAAGACTCCTTTCTCTTATTCTAATTCGATGATGTGTCATTAATTTCTGTGTTTTGCACTACTAGGAAGTTTGTCTTAATTAAAAACAAATTATCAACCAATGCACCAGAACATATAAGTTTTTAGTTCTTTCTCATAAAAATAGAATTATCAGAAAAATACACTTATAACCATCCAAAAGCAGCTTAGAAACTAAAAGTAAGTTTTTTCTCAAGCTAGGTACATAAAGACAATCTCTCAAATGTAAAACAGAGTCTGAAAAATAAAGACAAACTACTCTCATTGCAACAACTGAAACTATTGTAGTATCCAATGGTAGACTTGCAAATCACTCTCTCTAAGCAGCTGTGTCACTTGGAACACCTGCAAAAAATTACAAACATGATCAGTGGCTCCTGAATCCACACACCAAGTATCCGTGGGAATCGCTGCTAAAGACGTCTCAGTAACTAAGGTAAAATTACTCATACCTCGAGGCCTTGGGCAGTCTTTCTTCCAGTGTCCTGACTTGCCACATCTAAAATACTTACCTTTCGACTAGTGCTTGTTGGCAACACCATCTTTGGGTCCATTATCAACTCCTACCTTCTAGCCCTTCTTCCTCTTTTGTTTCCTGGCTTTTGCCCAGCAGAGGAACCTGAAGGTCCAACAGTAGCCAAAGCTTTCTTCCTCTCAGCGAAAAGGCCTTCAATAGACACCAATGCAGTCGTGAGCTCGGGAAGTGAATATGAGAGCTTGCCCATATTATAGTTCAATCGAACTGCTCAAAACTGGGAGACAAGCTCTAGAGAATGATATCAACCTGGGTCTCCCCGTTGATGTCACCTCCTATAACCCCAATCTCAGTGATGCAATTGATCATGTCCAACATGTGATCCCTCACTGAAGTACCCTCATGTTGGTGAATGTGCCCTAATGAGGGCTATTTATGTAAATATACTTTGAGGGTATTTATGTAAATAAGATATTTGTCGTTTGATTGATTGTTTATCAAATGAGTTAATTTCATGATAGTAATATCCTTGTGCATATTTAAATTCATGAAATCGATCCGCCAAAAGAAACACTCCATGGACTAATTAGATCATGAGTGATTCTTTTGAGTAGTACTGGTACTAGGATCCTTAGACCAGAAATCACTACATGGTCTTAGGTGAATTGTAGTGTGCTTTGACATACGCCTAACGGGGCCGTAACAGGTTGCCAAGTACGGGTATGATTGGGTACACTATGAGACACGCTAAGGTATGTAGGTGAAGTGATGGGACTACAAATCTCTCTTAAGTGAGAGATGATATCTTGGCCACTTGATAGTGAACTGAAAAGTGCATGGCCATGCCCAAGGAATGATAGGATATCATTTGCTTGAAGGATTCAGTGTCACTAAGAGATCAAGTAAACGCTTAGCAACATAAGGATGATGGTTCCATGCCTTATGCTAAGCTGGATATCGATGTAGAGGATCGTACGCAGTTTGCTCGGAAAGGTTGTGTTGAATCTCCATTCGACCCTCCATTCTGAATTGGGTAGTCATTATGTCTTGCTAGAGACCACTAATGATTTATGGATTAATCAATGGGTTTGAGTTATCCATTGCCAATTTGGAATGGGCCTACAGGATCGCACATAAGAAAGTTCGATGATGCAGAATAAGTATTCTTGCCTACAATAAGTATAATTGTTATACTTAAATAAATAAGATTTAATTAAATGGTTTAATTAAATATTATTTGAAAGTTCTGTGGTATTAATTAATAGTTAATTAATTACCTGGGAACAATTGGGATAAGCTGATAAATCAAAGGACTTAATTGCAATTGAAGTTCTTGACCCATCAGCCTGATCCATGGGTCATGGGTTGATCCATGGGCTTGGTGTATAACCCAAATCATTAAAGTGTTATTTAATGCTGATTTGGAATCAGTAAATATTATTTAAATACTGATTTGGAATCAGTAAAATAATATTTGGTAATAATACTGATTTGGAATATGACCAAAATCAGTTAAGTTATAATTGGATAATTACAATACTGATTTTGGAAATTAATTCTCTACAAATATCCTAGGGATATAATTGTAGGGAGGGGATTTTTTTTGGAATAATTCTCATCAGAAAAATACACAGATTTTCCCAAATTCTCCGGGTAGGCAAGATTGGCTAGCACCAACCTGCGAAGGCTTTCGTGCTTGAGAGTAGAGGATCCTTCAAGGAAGGATTTTGGAGACAACAAAACGCCATCTTCTCAGAGGAGCCAGGCGACGTGCGCAACCGATTACGCTTCAAGGGTAAGACCCGATCCTCATAGTTTAGGATTCCGCTGTTTAATTGGATTAAACACCTAGACTATTCCCAACAGTGGTATCAGAGCCAGGTTCAATCTTAGGGTTAATGAAAATTAATTGATTGAAACAAATTGTTCATTTTGAGAAAATTAATTTTATTGTTGATAGCCGAATTGGAAATTGTTTTCTTGTTTTTGGCTTGGTCTCGGTTTTTTTTTATTGTGATAGCTGGTATTGGCCGGACCGGAAATGGTTTCAAAAGAAAAAAAAAAACTAGCCGGAAACTGGGTTTCCTTTTTCCGCGTCAAAATCTGGGCTGCTGAAATTTTTTTTTTTTGTTTTCGAAAACGAAGAACACCGAAGTCTGTTTTGGTTTGAAATCGGGAAGCGAAGAAAAAAAAAAATTGGATTTTGGGTTATGTTTTTTTGTTTTGGCTGATTGTTGTCAAATTGTTTTTCATTCGGTCAGAGAAAAAAAAAATCCCAGAATGGTTCCGTGGAGTTTTCTTGTTTTCGAAAGTCGTCTTGTTTTTCATTTGGCTGCAAAATTGTTTTCTGGGTTTCGAATTTTGACTGGAAAATGGGTTTTCATCACCGGAAAAACGGTTTTGTTGATCTGGGCTGAATTGAATTTTCTTGCTGGGCTGAATTATGGTTCATTTTCATTGCCGGAATTTGAGTTTTGGTTTTGAAAAAGGCCGGATTTCTTTTTTGGCTTTTAGTTGCTGTATTCGCCGGGAGATCGGGATGGCCGGAAAAGGTTTGCGTTTTCTGGGCGATTCGTTTTCTCTTATCGGAGGTCGGCTGCGTCTTCGATCGGCACCGATGGTCGGTCGCCATTTAAACTCGTTCCTCGCATGTCTTCACGACATCAATCGGGACGGAGATAGCCACTGGCTTCATCGATTTTGTCGATCGATGAATCGCCGAGGTGGGCTTCGATGTGATCGGGGTCAGGCCTGGGCGAAGAGACGACGTCCGGCGCTGCTTGCAACGCCGGAAGAGGCGAAGCGTTCGCCGAAAATCGCAGACGGGACGCCGGCAGCGCGATCGGGGAAGAAGAAAGGAGGCGGCGGGAGGCTGGTGCCCTAATTGGGTGAAATTACCAAATTGCCCCCGCCGCACTCCATAATCCCGGAAATGCCATCAGTTTTAAAATTGTTTTAAAATTGCATAGAGACCCCAGAAGTTTTGTTCCTTTAAAACCCTAAGCCCGGGAATTTTGGTAAACTACTGAACTGCCCCGTCTGGCCAGATTTTAAAATAGTTTTAAATTGCAGAATGGCCCCTGGACTTTGAGTCCTCTTCAAAACCATAGCCCAGAATTTTATTTAAATTACATAATTGCCCCAAAAGTATCAAAAAATTAAAATTTTAAAATTTTCTGAATTTTATTTAATAAGATTTTAATTAAATAGTCTTATTAGATAAAGATAGGATTAATTTAGAATTTTATCCTATAAGTTTAAATTTATCTTAATTAGATAATTAGATATATTTTAAAATAATTTTTTTTAATTAGATTAAAATAATTAGAAAAAGATAAATAAATAAATAAATAATTAATTAATTAGATTAATTAATTAGTTTAAATTTTGAATTGTTATTTATTTATTTATTTTACTTTAATTTTGATGCTTATTTAAATTGTTTAAATTTTATTTGAAGCATCATAATTATGCAAGCATGTTCATGCATCATTTTGGATAAATGTAAAATGAACAGAAGGATTGATTAAAATTGATCATGACACGATTAATTTTAATTCTGTAATAGTTACACAATCCTTAAAATTAATCGGCTTAAATTAAAACCGGCTTGTATGAGCATATGCATTTTATGTGTTTCAAAGCATGAATTGGGCTTTTAATTTTAACGTTTTAAAAGTTGGGGCCTGCGAGCCAATTTTGAATTTGGGCCTGCGTGCCTATAACATCATAATGTAATAGTTAGGCCCAAAAGGAGGTTCCAAGAGGAGTCCATGGTGGAGCCCAGGAACGGAAGCCCAACAATGAAGGCCCAAATATGAAGAACTTTAAAAGGCTTTGTAATAGACTAGAGCCCAATCCATTGCTTTTATTCATTTTATTTGATATGCAAATGAATATGATAAACGAAAATGCATGTTAAGCCGATCAAACTTAAATCCCAAAAACCCAAGATTTTGCTTCCATACTTGAGGGCCCGCTTGAGTGTCGAACGTCTGATGGACTTGGAGAGCCCAAGGGCCTCAGGTTTTCTTCATGCGGCGGGTTGTTACATAATAGTGCCCAACTTTATCACTACCATTAATGAGTGGAAAAACTGTTTGGGTATTAGATGCTCAACTTTATCACTACCACTTGTTATGGAAAAACTGTGTGGGTGTCTATTGATGTGATGCCTTGAGGGATGGTTTAACTTGGGAAAATTAATCCTAGCTTGACCCGATAAGTTGACTAGGGATTAATTTTGCAAAGATAGGATGGTGTCAAACATTTGGAATGTTCATCCTATCACCGAAAAGTTGCATGGTATGCAATTGGAAAGCGTTAAATTACATGGAATGTGATTTGAACGTTGCCTACCAGAAGAGCCCGATCCCTACGATACTTGCCAAAGCAAGACTGGGGTTGACTCTTTGTGGATTTTCGGCCCACAATCTAGCACCAACACAAAATTGTTTGGGATTTCAATTTTGGCTATTGTGGAAAATCAATTATAAAACTCATTCTAATATTTTGCAATACTCTTTGTAGAAATGGCATTAGCTAGCACAAATGTTATCTTAAACTCTACTCTAAGAAGTATATTGGATAAAGGTAAATTGGTTGGACCAAACTTCTTAGATTGGGAAAGAAACTTGAGAATAGTTCTCAAACAAGAAAGGAAGCTACATGTCTTAGAGACAGCTTTACCTGAACCACCACAAAATGCTTCGGCAAATGTTCAACGAGCCTGGGATAAGCTGAAAAGCGACTCCGATGATGTGATGTGCTTGATGCTCACGTCTATGACAGGTGAGCTTCAAAAGCAGTTCATGAATTTGGAAGCGTTCCGAATTTATGAGTCACTGACGGAAATGTTTCGTGAACAAGCTTCAGGTATCTTTGTTATAGAAATAAATCTTTCTATGTCCACCTCATGGGTATTAGATACTGGTTGTGGGGCTCACATTTGTACCAATGTGCAGGGACTCAGAAATAGAAGGATAACAAAGAAAGGTGAAGTAGATCTCCGAGTGGGCAACGGGGCAAGAGTTGCTGCTGTTGAAGTTGGAGATTACACTCTGTCTTTACCTTCTGGTTTAAATATCGAACTTGAAAATTGTTATTATGTACCTGCTTTGAGCAGAAATATTATTTCAGTTTCGAGTTTAGATAATAAAGGTTTTCGATTTATTATAGAGAATAATTCGTTATCTTTATATCGAAATGATATTTTATACGGAGTTGCAAATATGTGTAACGGTCTGTATGTCTTGGATTTGACCCAAGAAAAACCAGTCTATAACATAGAAAAGAAAGCTAAATCATCTAAAAATGATTTAAGTCCAACATACCTTTGGCATTGTCGATTAGGCCTTGCAAATGAAAAGCGAGTTCAAAAGCTTCACAAGGATGGAGTGCTTGGTTCATTTGATTTTGAATCATATGATACCTGCGAACCCTGCTTGCAAGGCAAAATGACAAAGAGTCCTTTCAATAAGAAAGGTGAAAGAACAAGTGAGCTATTGGCCCTAATACATACGGATGTATGTGGACCAATGAGCACACAAGCCAGAGGTGGATTTGAATACTTCGTGACTTTTACTGATGACTTTAGTAGATATGGGTATGTCTACTTAATGAGGTATAAAAGTGAAACTTTTGAAAAGTTCAAAGAGTTTAAAAACGAAGTAGAGAATCAGTTGGATAGAAGGATTAAGGCTATTCGCTCCGATCGGGGAGGTGAATACCTTAGTGATGAGTTCGATGGCTATCTAAAACAGTGTGGAATTGTTTCACAGCTGACTCCACCGGGAACACCTCAATGGAATGGTGTATCCGAAAGGAGAAATCGGACCTTATTAGATATGGTTCGATCAATGATGGGCCTAGCGACTCTCCCTACATCCTTTTGGGGTTATGCTCTCCTTTCTGCTGCCTACTTATTGAATCGTATTCCATCTAAGGCAGTAGATAAGACTCCATATGAGATATGGATGGGTCGGAAGCCCTATATGTCCTATCTACGAGTTTGGGGTTGTCAAGCTCATGTAAAGCGTTTACAAAGTAATAAGCTTGAACCCAAAACTGACAAATGCCTATTTGTGGGATATCCTAAGGAAACCAAAGGATATCAATTCTACAACCCAACTGAGAACAAAGTGTTCGTTGCTCGAGGAGCTACTTTCTTAGAGAAAGAATATCTGTATCAGAAAGATAGTGGGAGTAGAATAGAACTCGGAGAAGTTCAAGAACCACAAGAGAATGTAGAACGATCTACAGAAACTCAGATGGAAGTTGACATAGAAACTCATGAAGATGAGCAACCTGAGTCAACAACACAAGAACCTAGAAGATCTGGTAGATCTCGTCACCAACCCGAGAGATACGGATTTCTCGTGACTGACGATCAAGATTTGATCTTGGTGGACTCTAATGAGCCCGCGAACTACAAACAGGTTTTAGAAAGTCCGGATTCCGATAAATGGCTAGAAGCTATGGAATCTGAAATGCAATCCATGAGGGACAATAAAGTGTGGACTTTGATTGACCCTCCTGTTCAGGCAAAGGTTGTCGATTGCAAGTGGATTTTCAAGGTAAAACCTGGCGGGATCTTCAAGGCACGACTAGTGGCTAAAGGTTTCAGACAGACTCATGGTATAGACTATGATGAAACCTTCTCCCCTGTCCTAATGCTCAAGTCCATTAGGACAATGCTTGCCATAGCAGCATATTTTGACTATGAGGTATGGCAGATGGATGTTAAGACGGCTTTCCTTAATGGAAACCTACTCGAGGATGTTTATATGAAATAACCCGAGGGATACATCGATCAAAAGCATCCTAATCGAGTATGTAAGCTTTAGAGGTCTATCTATGGACTAAAGCAAGCATCTCGAAGTTGGAATCTTCGTTTTGATGAGGAAGTAAAAGGTTACGGATTCATCAAGAACGAAGATGAGCCTTGTGTTTACAAGAAAGTTAGTGGGAGCAAGATTGTTTTCCTTGTCCTATACGTGGACGACATCCTGCTCATAGGAAATGACATTCCCTTGATGAAGGACTTCAAACAATGGTTGGGGAGTGTATTTTCTATGAAAGACTTAGGAGAAGCTGAGACGATACTAGGTATCAAGATCTATAGGGATAGATCTAAAAGGCTTATGGGACTAAGTCAAGAAGGGTACATAGACAAGATATTGAAAAGATTCAATATGTCTAACTCCAAAAATGGTAAGGTACCATTTAGACATGGCCTTCTCTTGAAGAAGAACCAAGGTCCTTCAACAAGAGAGGAGAGGGATACAATGAGTAGAGTCTCATATGCTTCGGCAATAGGATCTATCATGTATGCCATGTTGTGTACCCGTCCGGATGTTGCACATGCACTTAGCATGACTAGTAGATACCAACAAGATCCAGGGATGGATCATTGGACTGCAGTCAAAGCAATCCTGAAGTACTTACGAAGAACTAAAGGATTAATGCTAGTGTATGGAGGACAAGAACAGCTCATTGTACAAGGTTACGCTGATGCTGCTTTCCAAACAGATCAAGATGACATGAAGTCACAATCAGGCTACGTGTTTAGTCTGAATGGCGGTGCAATAAGTTGGAAAAGCTCAAAGCAAGATACAACAGCCGATTCTACAACAGAGTCTGAGTACATTGCTGCATCAGATGCTGCAAAGGAAGCTGTTTGGCTGAGAAAGTTCGTGTTAGACATCGGAGTGATACCGAGTATCCAAGATCCGATAGAACTTTTCTGTGACAATAACGGGGCCATCGCACAAGCTAAGGAGCCTCGGTCACACCAGAAAACCAAACACATACTCAGAAGGTTTCACCTCATCCGAGAGATCATTGATCGAGGAGATGTGAAAGTGTGCAAAATAGGGTCAGACGACAATATAGCAGATCCTCTCACAAAAGCTCTACCACAGTCAAAATTTGATAGACATGTAATAGAGCTTGGTCTTAAACAGTTTAGGACATAGCCCTTCATCGGGCAAGTGGGAGATTGTTGGTGAAAGTGCCCTAATGAGGGCTATTTATGTAAATATACTTTGAGGGTATTTATGTAAATAAGATATTTGTCGTTTGATTGATTGTTTATCAAATGAGTTAATTTCATGATAGTAATATCCTTGTGCATATTTAAATTCATGAAATCGATCCGCCAAAAGAAACACTCCATGGACTAATTAGATCATGAGTGATTCTTTTGAGTAGTACTGGTACTAGGATCCTTAGACCAGAAATCACTACATGGTCTTAGGTGAATTGTAGTGTGCTTTGACATACGCCTAACGGGGCCGTAACAGGTTGCCAAGTACGGGTATGATTGGGTACACTATGAGACACGCTAAGGTATGTAGGTGAAGTGATGAGACTACAAATCTCTCTTAAGTGAGAGATGATATCTTGGCCACTTGATAGTGAACTGAAAAGTGCATGGCCATGCCCAAGGAATGATAGGATATCATTTGCTTGAAGGATTCAGTGTCACTAAGAGATCAAGTAAACGCTTAGCAACATAAGGATGATGGTTCCATGCCTTATGCTAAGCTGGATATCGATGTAGAGGATCGTACGCAGTTTGCTCGGAAAGGTTGTGTTGAATCTCCATTCGACCCTCCATTCTGAATTGGGTAGTCATTATGTCTTGCTAGAGACCACTAATGATTTATGGATTAATCAATGGGTTTGAGTTATCCATTGCCAATTTGGAATGGGCCTACAGGATCGCACATAAGAAAGTTTGATGATGCAGAATAAGTATTCTTGCCTACAATAAGTATAATTGTTATACTTAAATAAATAAGATTTAATTAAATGGTTTAATTAAATATTATTTGAAAGTTCTGTGGTATTAATTAATAGTTAATTAATTACCTGGGAACAATTGGGATAAGCTGATAAATCAAAGGACTTAATTGCAATTGAAGTTCTTGACCCATCAGCCTGATCCATGGGTCATGGGTTGATCCATGGGCTTGGTGTATAACCCAAATCATTAAAGTGTTATTTAATGCTGATTTGGAATCAGTAAATATTATTTAAATACTGATTTGGAATCAGTAAAATAATATTTGGTAATAATACTGATTTGGAATATGACCAAAATCAGTTAAGTTATAATTGGATAATTACAATACTGATTTTGGAAATTAATTCTCTACAAATATCCTAGGGATATAATTGTAGGGAGGGGATTTTTTTTGGAATAATTCTCATCAGAAAAATACACAGATTTTCCCAAATTCTCCGGGTAGGCAAGATTGGCTAGCACCAACCTGCGAAGGCTTTCGTGCTTGAGAGTAGAGGATCCTTCAAGGAAGGATTTTGGAGACAACAAAACGCCATCTTCTCAGAGGAGCCAGGCGACGTGCGCAACTGATTACGCTTCAAGGGTAAGACCCGATCCTCATAGTTTAGGATTCCGCTGTTTAATTGGATTAAACACCTAGACTATTCCCAACACCTCAGCCATCCTAACATTCATAAGTTTCCTCATAGCAGACTGCTTGGCTGCCCTGCCATGATGTCCGAATATCTCCCTGAGGTTAAGCATCATCTCATGGGCTGAGGTCATCAACTGATGCTGGTGCTGTAGTAAAGTTGACATAGAAGCCAATATGTAGCACCTGGTCATCTCATCAGCTTTCTTCCACCTAGAGTGAGTCTCTCTTTCCTCAGGAGTAGAATCATTAGTGGGCACTGGGGGCACTCTTCAACGAGCACGTATTTGTAACCCTTAGCAGTAAGGACAATGTCCAGATTACGTTTCCAATCAATGTAATTAGGACCAGTGAGTTTGTTTTGATTCAAAATGACAAAAAGTGGATTGAATGACATATCAAAAACTGAAAAAATAAACATTCAATTTTAGTATTCTTATTCAAAAATATTGATATCCACAAAAATAATATAATATCCCACTGACATCTCTCACACCAGGATTAACGCAGGTCACGTTAGGTGAATGTCTACGCCAACATTCGTTCGAGAACAACCAATGTTCATTAATTTCATTATCTGACCAACGATCTTATGATCAATGAAATTAATAGTCGATGATTTTAGCTACACACATAAGTAGCATAACCTCTTAGGAGGGATACCACAAACATTACACTAAGTGTTTGCCATTACGTGACTTATAAGCTTATTACTTAGGATACTAATGCGCCTCAGTTAGCGAGGGTGTCACAACTTTCTCAGTCATCCCTTTAGAAATTCAATCTAGTGATCTTGGATTGAAGACTTATCTGTATGGAAGAAGGCACTTAGCCAGCGCGTAGGTCTAATCCACGTCACATATGAATCCGTAACGGAGGCCATGGGGATATATACCAACCTTCTCCCACTTAGATTTTTAAATTTGAAGATTTTTTTTACGTTTTAACATGCAATATCTTTACTATGGATATCCACACCTAAAAAACCGTTGGAGTTTTAATATGTGAATAATCTACCTTTGTTGATTGCACGTACTTTTAAAATGGCTTGTTTTCGCTCATACATAAAATCAAAAACACACAATCAACAAAAAGGATATAAAATGGGAAATAGATAATTAAACATTTCTCGACTATTATGGCCTTCTCTATCGTCGATTTCTTGACACCTTCTTGACACGTCTCATCATGTCGATCCCACTCGTTATTCGAATTCCTCTCAATTCGTCTGGGTTTTCTCAATTTTTTACAAAATTATAAATCACCCAAAATTATAATAAACCCAAGCCAACGAATACAAGTTACCCAAAATAACGTCTTCGTCATAATACATAAATTCCTATATACAAACACGTTCTAGGAATTTAAAGACCACAATATTTGATTAAATGCTACTACAAGATTTCAATACTTGTGTGTAAGAGCATCATCTGTGATAGTGTGTGTATTATCTTGTGGTGTATCATTCAGTACTTGTGCATCTGGAATACTCGACTGACCCCTAAGCTCTTCCAATACTAACTTGCTGCTTGTTTTGTGATCTAAAATATAGTCCTCCTCAAGAAATCTGGCATTGGTGCTTACCACCACCTTCTGATCCTGAGGACTATAAAATAGACCACCTCTTGTTCCTTTGGGGTAGCCTACAAACAGCATAACCTTTGATCTCGAATCTAACTTACCTGCATCTGCCTTGGGCACATGTGCTGGACAACCCTAAATCCTGAGATGTCTCAGACTAGGCTTTCGATCAGTCCACAACTCGAGGGGTGTCGAAGGCACAGATTTAGATGGTATGAGATTAAGGAGATAACACATTGTCTCTAAAGCATCACCCCAAAACGAGGTGGGCAATTCACTATAACTCGTCATCGATCTAACCATATCCATAAGAGTTTTGTTCTTCCTCTCTGCTACACTGTTTTGCTGGGGTGTGAAAGTGCAGACAACTGAGACTAAATACACTCCTTTTAGTAGTTTTGAATACAAAAAAAACTATGGCTTATATGAAAAACTAATATCCACAGTTGACATATCAGTTTGTTTCAGTATTAAATTATTCTATTATATCATAGAACTAGATAACGGGGTGTGGAAAGACACAATAGATCTCGTTATTGGTTAAAGTATTGATATATAAAAAGTATGCTCGTAACTGAGATAGTCTGAACATACTATTGGTAGAGGTTATCTTGTGATTTGGAAATTAGTTTGTCTAGACTAATTAAATCACACGGATATGCCTGAGGCATATTGAGCACGACCAGTTTGGATGGAATTAACTTGTACTTATCGACCTAGTTAATTCTCTCCTAAAATTCTAATCTCTTAATCCCGAGATTGGGACTGGCATGAGAGTTAGATATCGTATACTTTGATTTGCCAAAGAGTACGGTCGATTGAGGCCTATATCTCAGTAAGTTAGGTATGTGGTGTTTAGCTTCTTTGTGTGTCTTTGCTAGTCGAAGGAATCCACGTACCGGTTCATCGGGTTGATGGTGCTCCCGAGATGAGATTGTAAGGTTTATTATACTAAACTCGGCCGGTGGACTTTATGTCCTGTATAATAAGAAAGTCGAATGGTACTAATCTCGGATACCAAGAAGTCGGTGAATTAATTTGTCAGTAAATTGATAAATCGACGAGCACTTGATCTTTGATGTGGGGAGATAGAAGAAAAATAAAGTGGTGCAATGTAAAGTCATTTTTGAGCGGTAGTTCCATAATTGGTCCGATAGTGGTACGACTAATTATGTGTTTGACTAATCGAAAAAGTGAACTAATGAATTGTAAAGGTTTAAATTAATTTAATTGACGAAGAGGGTTATTCAAAATAATCCTAAGGGTTCGATAAAATTTAATTAACAAAGTGAATTAAGAAATTAATTCGAAAGGATCGATTGGAGTTGATTAGTCTAGAAAATACTAAGAGGTCAACGAAATTCAAACGTTAAAGGCCCAACTCAAAAGCCCACTAGGTCTCCTTTGGAGTTCCCTATAAATAGAAAGCTTGAGGCCAAAGAAACATAAGAAAAATCTTGCAAGACAAGTCTTGCTTCATAGAGTGAGAAAGTTATAGAGAGAGAACTTCTTCCCTTTTGAGTTTTCTTTCAAAAACGAACTTGGAATCTCACTCTTCTCGATTTGGATTTAGCCCAAAAGATCAAAGCTTTGGCTTTTCTCCTTTTCTCACCGGATCACCCGCCGGACTTGCTTCACGCCGTCGCGATTTTTGGTTGATTTTCGGCAGCTCGATTGCCACGTTTTGGTGTTCTTAATCTGGGTTCATATTGCTTAGATCTCTATTGGTGATCCAATATTGAACTCATCCAGATCATGACCAAAATTATTGGTGATCGGTTGAATTTAGTTACGATCGGCAATCTTCCACGGTAGGGCAGTGACTGGACTTTGGTTTTTTAGTTTTGATCAAGTTTTTGGCAGATTAAATCCTTATTGAGAGATATTTCTTGTGGGTTTTCATGGGTTTTCATAGTACATCCCATTAGACTATTGCCCACGCAATATTCAGGGTTTCTTAGAGTTATCCATTGGATTTCAGTGGTAGTCACTTTCCAGATTATCGGTTTTCTTATTTGCTAAGGACTTTGCTACAAAGGTATAATCTTTAGATTTTTTGCTTTAATTAAAGATTTAATCTTTGAGTGTCATTTTAATAAATTAAATAAGTATAAGCCTAGATCCGTTCAGAGGAAATGACTTTGAGCCTGAGCTTAGTTAAAAGTTTTTTATTCTGGAATGCATTGAACGAAAGTGAGATTTTCGATTTAGCCCGGGCTTGTTCTGTTTTCCTTCACCTCTGACAAATAGGACCTAAATTCACTAAAGAGGTATTCACCACCATGATCAAATTTCAGGGTCTTGATACTCTTACCCAGATGCTTATCCACCTCAGCCTTAAACTCTTTGAACCTGCCAAAGCATTCAGACTTGTGGTGCATTAGGTATATGTATCCAAATCTAGAGTAGTCATCTGTTAGTTTTGAATACTGAAAAGCTATGGCTTGTATCAAAAACTAATATCCACAGTTGACATATCATTTTGTTTCAGTATAAATATGTTCCTTTATATCATAGAACTAGATAACGGGGTGTCGACAAACACAGTAGGTACCGTTATTGGTTAAAGTATTGATATATAAAAGTATGCTCGTAACCGAGATAGTCTGAACATACTATCGGTATAGGTTATTGTGTGGTTTGGAAATTGGTTTATCTAGACTAGTTTAAATCACACAGATATGCCCGGGGCATATTGAGCACGACCAGTTTGGATAGAATTGACTTGTACTGATCGGCGTAGTCAATTCGGTCCTAGTATTCCGTCTCTCAATCCCGAGATTGGGACGGGCGTGAGGGTTGGGTGTCGTGTGCTTTGATTTGCCAAAGAGTGAGGTCAATTGAGGCCAATACCTCGGTAAGTTGGGTATGCGGTGTTTAGCCTCTTGCGTGCCGTTGCTGGTCGGAGGAATCCACGTACCGGTTCGCCGGGTTGATGGTGCTCCCGAGATGAGCTCGTAAGGTTATTATACTAAACCCGGCCGGTGAACTTTATGTTCGGTATAATAAAAGGTCGAGTGGTACTAATCTCGGAAACCAAGAAGTCGGTGAATTAATTTGTCAGTAAATTGATAAATCGACGAGCACTAGATCTTTAATGTGGGGAGATAGAATAAATAATAATGGCGCGATGTAAAGTCGTTTTCGAGCGGTAGTTCCATAATTGGTCCGTTAGTGGTACGACCGATTATGCGTTTGACTAATCGACAAGGTAAATTAATTAATCCGAAGGGTTTAATTAAATTTGATCGACGAAGTGAATTTAGAAATTAATTCTATTTTGAATTAATTAATTCTAAGGGTTCGATTAAATTAAATTAACAAAGTGGATTAAATAAATTAATTTAAAAGGGTCGATTGGAGTTGATTAGTCGGGAAGACTTAGCGGTCAACGAAAGTCAAATTTAAAGGCCTAACTCGAGAGCCCATTAGGTCTCCAATCGAGCTTCTATAAATAGAAAGCTTTAGCCCTAAGAAATTAGAAGTGTGGCTTGAAAGACAAGAAATTTGTCTTGCAAAGAAAGAAAGGGGTTAGAGAGAGATTTGAACAAAAGATTGAATCTTTCTCGGAGTCACCCGGTCCTTCTTTCTCCCGAAACATTCTCCAACCAAAAAAGGGTCCGATTCTTGCTGCTGGTCTTCAATTTTCTCGCCAGTTTTTTTTATGTGGGTTTCCGGATTTGCTGTGTAGTTTTTTTTTCTGCTGCAGTTTTATTTCTTGGCTGGGTTGTTGAGTATTGGTGCGCCGATCCGATTTGTTCTTCACGTTTTGATCTTCTCCATTTTGGTGAGTGATCCGTGGAAGCAAGTTGTGCAGATCGCGACTAAAGCTTCAACCTTTTGTCCGAGTTGTTTTGGTTCTTCGTGCAGCAGTCGGTCGGTGGCAG
Source organism: Knoxia roxburghii (assembly GCA_030378225.1). Taxonomy (NCBI): domain Eukaryota; kingdom Viridiplantae; phylum Streptophyta; class Magnoliopsida; order Gentianales; family Rubiaceae; genus Knoxia; species Knoxia roxburghii. The sequence goes on along the minus strand of CM059416.1, from coordinate 28,370,844 downwards.
CAAATTCTGGAAACTCGCGGTGGGCAATTCTATTTAAGCAGCAGGCGGTCGTTTGTTTTATTAAGCAAGCAGCACCCAGTTTTAATTGGACGTGTTCATAGGGTCGTTTGTTTTATTAAGCAGGCAGCACCCAGGTTTAATTGAACATTGTTCATAGTTTTAATTGGACCCAGTTTTTGGTTGATATTTGGAGAATTTTCGGCCAGCCCTTTCTTGGTAATTCTCATCGGCTTAGTTAGCAAATCCCGTTAGATTATTGCCCACCCAATATTCGGGATTTCTAAGGAGAATCGATTGGATTTCTTTTGGAAATCGTAGCAGATTTATTTGGTATTCTTTAATCGAGGGACTTCGCTACAAAAGGTATAATCTTTAAGTTCCGCTTTAATTAAAGATTTAATTTTTTGTGTCCCGATTAATAAATTAAATAAGTATAAGCCTAGATCCGTTCATGGGTAAACTAATTTGAGCCTGAGCTTGGTCGAAAGCTTCCGATTCTGGAATGCATAGCACGAAAGTGAGGTTTTCGATTTAGCCCGGGCTTGTTCAGTTTTCCTTCAAATTGGTATCAGAGCGTTGGTTTCGGTCTTATACTTGTTTGATTTATTACACGGCTTTATTTTGGCATTATTATTTTTGTCGAAATGTATAAACAGGTGGTTATTGGTTTCCCGGCTATTATGGTAGAAATTTAATTTTCATTCATAAACCCCGGGACATGTCCGGGCTCGTTTTAATTTTTGAATGGAAATTTCTGTAATAGTAATAACCACGAGCTGGAAGCCGTGTAGGATTAGAAAAATCTTGTAGTAGGATTTGATCTAATCATGTCGTCTTTAAATTCCTAGAAAACGCCTTTGTATATAGGAATTTTTGTACTATGACGAAGACGTTATTTTGGGTAACTTATATTCGCGGGTTTTGGTTTATTGTAATTTTGGGTGATTCCTAATTACGGAATAAACTGAGAAAACCCGGGCGAATCGAGAGGAATCCAAATAACGAGTGGGAGCGACACGACGGGAAGTGTCTGTTAGTTTTGAATACAGAAAAGCTATGGCTTGTATCAAAAACTAATATCCACAGATGACATATCATTTTGTTTCAGTATAAATCTGTTCCTTTATATCATAGAACTAGATAACGGGGTGTCGACAAACACAGTAGATACCGTTATTAGTTAAAGTATTGATATATAAAAAGCATGCTCGTAACCGAGATAGTCTGAACATACTATCGGTATAGGTTATTGTGTGGTTTGGAAATTGGTTTATCTAGACTAGTTTAAATCACACAGATATGCCCGGGGCATATTGAGCACGACCAGTTTGGATAGAATTGACTTGTACTGATCGGCGTAGTCAATTCGGTCCTAGTATTCCGTCTCTCAATCCCAAGATTGGGACGGGCGTGAGGGTTGGGTGTCGTATGCTTTGATTTGCCAAAGAGTGAGGTCAATTGAGGCCAATACCTCGGTAAGTTGGGTATGCGGTGTTTAGCTTCTTGCGTGCCGTTGCTAGTCGGAGGAATCCACGTACCGGTTCGCCGGGTTGATGGTGCTCCCGAGATGAGCTCGTAAGGTTATTATACTAAACCTGGCCAGTGAACTTTATGTTCAGTATAATAAAAGGTCGAGTGGTACTAATCTCGGAAACTAAGAAGTCGGTGAATTAATTTGTCAGTAAATTGATAAATCGACGAGCACTAGATCTTTAATGTGGGGAGATAGAAGAAATAATAATGGCGCGATGTAAAGTCGTTTTCGAGCGGTAGTTCCATAATTGGTCCGTTAGTGGTACGACCGATTATGCGTTTGACTAATCGACAAGGTAAATTAATTAATCCGAAGGGTTTAATTAATATTTGATCGACGAAGTGAATTTAGAAATTAATTCTATTTTGAATTAATTAATTCTAAGGGTTCGATTAAATTAAATTAACAAAGTGGATTAAATAAATTAATTTAAAAGGGTCGATTGGAGTTGATTAGTCGGGAAGACTTAGCGGTCAACGAAAGTCAAATTTTAAGACCTAACTCGAGAGCCCATTAGGTCTCCTTAGAAGCTCCTATAAATACAACATATTGGGCAGCAAGAAAACCCTAAGAGAGATGAAACTTGGCAGCCAAGTTAGGCTAGAAAGAGAAAGTTTGGTCTAGAGAGAGAACGTGTCTTCCTCGTCAAGTTTTCTCTCGAAGTCGACCAAGATAACTTTCTTCTTCCAAAGGGAACTCAGCCCATGAATTAATTTAGCAGCCCAGTCCTTTTCTTCAACAAAAACAGTCACCGTTTTTTTTGCCCGAACAGTTTTTAAACTCAGCTGCTGATCGGAGTTTTAGAAGGAACAGCCCAGTGCTGATCGGTCTTCTTGTTCTTCCAGAAAAACCTAGCTGCTGGTCGGATTACTCCCTTAGATAGCTGCAGATCGGTTTTTTTTTCTTTTGAGCTGCTGGTATCGGGGTTTTCCTGGTTGTGAAGTCCGGCTACTGCCGTGACTGTGAAGTCCGGTTGCTGCTGCGGACTGGTGCCCAGAACCAACCAAGCTCCACGTTCGATCTTCCTAGAGGAGTGATCCGTGGGTTTAGTTGTCTAGATCGGGACTGGTTTAAGGTAGCTTCCGGCAGGAATTATTGCAGCGGAAAACTGGCAGCTTAGTGGAGTGAAGTCCGGCGGAAAGGGCAGCTTCAATTTTTCAAAGAAAAAAAATCTGGGCAGCTTCAATTTGAGAAAGAAAATTCTGGGCAGCTTCAATTTTGTTAAAAAAAATTCTGGGCAGTTTATTTTTGAGAAAAAAATTCTGGGCAGCCTCAATTTGAGTTTCTTGAGAAGCAAGTTTCTTGGGTTTTCAGTCGAATTGCTGTGGGTAGCTCCGTAGACGATAGCCCACACTATCTCGGAGCGTGTATTGGAGAATTCTTCGGATTTCTTGTGGATTTCGCGCTAAAGAATTGGGTTTTCTTTTAGGCGAGGGACTTCGCTACAAAAGGTATAATCTTTAAGTTCCGCTTTAATTAAAGATTTAATTTTTTGTGTCCCGATTAATAAATTAAATAAGTATAAGCCTAGATCCGTTCATGGGTAAACTAATTTGAGCCTGAGCTTGGTCGAAAGCTTCCGATTCTGGAATGCATAGCACGAAAGTGAGGTTTTCGATTTAGCCCGGGCTTGTTCAGTTTTCCTTCAAATTGGTATCAGAGCGTTGGTTTCGGTCTTATACTTGTTTGATTTATTACACGGCTTTATTTTGGCATTAGTATTTTTTGTCGAAATGTATAAACAGGTGGTTATTGGTTTCCCGGCTATTATGGTAGAAATTTAATTTTCATTCATAAACCCCGGGACATGTCCGGGCTCGTTTTATTTTTGAATGGAAATTTCTGTAATAGTAATAACCACGAGCTGGAAGCCGTGTAGGATTAGAAAAATCTTGTAGTAGGATTTGATCTAATCATGTCGTCTTTAAATTCCTAGAAAAACGCCTTTGTATATAGGAATTTTTGTACTATGACGAAGACGTTATTTTGGGTAACTTATATTCGAGGGTTTTGGTTTATTGTAATTTTGGGTGATTCCTAATTACGGAATAAACCGAGAAAACCCGGGCGAATCGAGAGGAATCCAAATAACGAGTGGGAGCGACACGACGGGAAGTGTCACCGAGGCGTCAAGGAATCAACGATAGAGAAGGCCATAATAGTCGGGAAATTTTATTTTATTTAATTTCCCGTATTTATGATTTTTTCGTTGATTGTGTGATTTTCGTTTTATTTTGCATGAACGAAATTCAAACCAAAAGTTTTTCCAAAAAGGTAATGTGCAATTAACTAAGGTAGATTATTCGCATATTAAAACTCCAACGGTTTTATGGGTGCGAATATCCATAGTTAAGATATTGCATGTTAAAACGTAAAAATCCTCAAACTTAATTACATTCGCAAGTTTTGGTTTAATCGTAATTTTGGGTGATTCCTAATTACGTGGGGTTTTGGTTTATCGTAATTTTGGGTGATTCCTAATTACGTAGAAAATCGAGAAAACCCGGATTTTGGTTTTTCGTAATTTTTGGGTGATTCCTATTTACGTAGAAAACCGAAATGGAAAACCGAGAAAATTAAGGCGAATTTAAATTATTTTAAAAATCTAAGTGGGAGCGGGTTGGTTAATATCCCCATGGCCTCCATTACGGGTTCATTGGCGATGTGGTTAAACGGCTTCCCCGTCGGTTGAGTTTTCAATCACAGATATCGCTGGAATGAATTTCTAAAGGGATGACTATAGTGTGTTTAATTGGGAAAAGTTGCGACACCCTCGCCGTCCGAGGCGCATTAGTACCCTAAGTAACAAACTTAGAAGTCACGTAATGGCATACACTTAGTGTACTGTTTATAGTATCCCTCCTACGAGGTAACGCTATTTACGTGTACGGCTAAAATTATCGACTATTAATTTCATTGATCATAAGATCGTTGGTCAGATAATGAGATTAATGGACTTTGGTCCTTCTCGAACGAATGTGGGTTAGCGTAGACGTTCACCCGTCGTGACCTGCGTTAATCCCGGTGGGAGAGATGTCGGTAGAAGATTATATTTCTTTTCTGAGGATTTTTCAATATTTTCGAAAAGTATACTGAGACATGTTTTTTCATTATTTTCAGTTGATATGTCGTTCAACCCGCTAGCTGTCATTTTTGAACCAAAACAAACTCATGAGTCCAAACTATATTGACTGGAAACGTAACCTGGACATTGTCCTTACCGCTGAGGGTTACAAGTACGTGCTTACTGAGGAGTGTCCCCTTAAGCAGGGTAGCCAAGTAGTCAGCTATGAGGAAACTCATGAATGCTAGAATGGCTGAGGGCATTTCAGTGAGGGATCACGTGCTGGACATGATCAGTTGCATCAATGAGATCGAGGTACTGGAAGGTGATATTGATGGGGAGACCCAGGTCGATATCATTCTCCAGAGCTTGCCTCCCAGTTTTTGAGCAGTTTCGGTTGAACTATAATATGGGCAAGCTCTCATATTCACTCCCGAGCTCATAACTACATTGGTGTCAGCCGAGGACCTATTCGCTGAGAAGAAGCAAGCCTTTGCTACTGTTGGTCCCTCAGGTTCCTCTGCTGGGCCCAAAGCCAGGAAGCAAGAGAGGAAGAGAGGCCAGAAAGCAGGAACTAATCATGGACCCAAGGCAGGCATTGCCAAGAAGCAAAAGTCGAAAGGCAAATGTTTTAAGTATGGCAAAGCAGGACATCGGAAGAAGGATTGCCCAAAGCCTCGAGGTTAAAAGTAAATTTTCCCTAGTTACTGAGACGTGATTAGCGGCGATTCCCACAGATACTTGGTGTGTGGATTCGGGAGCCACTGATCACGTTTGTAATTCTTTGCAGGGGTTCCAAGTGACCCGGCTGCTTAGAGAGGGAGAGTTGCAGGTCTACCTTGGGGATACTACCAGAGTTTCTGTGGCTGCAGTGGGAGTTATTAGTCTTTATTTTTCAGACTCTATTTTACTTTTAAAGGATTGTCTTTATGTACCTAGTTTTCGAAAGAACTTGCTTTCAGTTTCAAAACTTGTTTTGGATGGTTATAAGTGTGTATTTTCTGACGGTTCGGTTTTTATAAGAAAATGCCAGAAACTTATATGTTCCGGTACATTGGTTGACAATCTGTTTTAAATCAAGACTTACTCCCCAGTTATGCAAAACACAGAAACTAGTAACTCATCACCAAATCATAATAAGAGAAAGGAATCTTCCCCTTTGAATCAGACTTATCTTTGGCACCTGAGACTAGGTCATATCAACCTTAGTAGGATTCAAAGGTTGGTCAAGAGTGGGTCTTTGGACTTACTAGATATTGACAGCTATTCGACCTGTGAGTCCTGCTTGGAGGGTAAAATGACCAAGAGGCCTTTTAAGGCGAAGGGGTATAGGGCCAAGGAGGTTTTAGAGTTGATTCATTCTGACATGTGTGGACCTATGTCAGTTCAGGCTAGAGGTGGTGAATACCTCTCTAGTGAATTTAGGACCTATTTGTCAGAGGAGGGTATTCAGACCCAGTTGTCTGCACCTGGCACACCCCAGCAGAATGGTGTGGCAGAGGGGAGGAGCAGGTCTCTTATGGAGATGGTTAGATCGATGATGAGTTACAGTGAGTTGCCTATCTCGTTTTGGGGTTATGCCTTGGATACAGCGTGTTTTATCCTCAACCTTGTGCCATCTAAGTCTGTGCCTACGACCCCAGTAGAGTTGTGGAGTGGGCGTAAGCCTAGTCTGATATATCTCAGGATTTGGGGTTGTCTAGCACATGTGCTCGAGGCAGATGCAGGCAAGTTAGAGGCGAGATCTAAGGTTATGCTGTTTGTAGGCTACCCCAAAGGAACGAGAGATGGTTTATTTTATAGTCCTCAGGATCAGAAGGTGGTGGTCAGCATCAATGCCAGATTTCTTGAGGAGGACTATATTTTAGATCACAAGTCAAGCAGCAAGGTAGTATTGGAAGAGCTTAGAAGTCAGTCCACTATTCCAGATGCACACGTACAGGAAGACACACCACAAGAGACTGCACACACTATCACAGATGATGCTCTTACACAGGCTGCGCCTCGTCGTAGTGGGAGGGCTGTGAGACAGCCCGAGAGGTACATGGGTTTGGGTGAGTCTTTGGACTTTATCCCTGGTGCTCGTGAACCAGACCCAGTTAACTACAATGAGGTTCTTCAGGATAGAGATGCAAGCATCCAGATCTTGGAACATCCGTTTTGACGAGGTTATCCAGTCCTATGGATTCACTCGGTGTCCGGATGAGCAGTGTGTTTATAGCAGGCGTGATGGTGATATAGTGGTGTTCCTCGTACTTTACGTAGATGACATTCTTCTTATTGGCAACAGTAAGAAGGTGTTGTCAGACGTAAAGGCATGGCTGTTCAGGCAATTCGATATGAAGGATTTGGGAGAGGCTGGACATATCCTTGGGATCAAGATTATTCAAGATTGTAGGAGACGTTCTCTAACTCTCTCTCAGGCATCCTACATAGACACGATTCTGGCCCGTTTTAACATGCAGAACTCCAAGAAGGGTTCACTACCTTTCAGGCATGGAGTGCATTTGTCTAAGGAGCAGTGTCCTAAGACTGCTGAGGAGATAGATGCCATGAAGGCGGTACCCTATGCTTCTGCAGTGGGTAGCCTCATGTATGCTATGTTGTGCACGAGGCCTGATATTTGCTTTGCCGTTGGCATGGTTAGCAGATATCAGAGTAACCCTGGGAAGGCTCACTGGGAGGCAGTAAAATGCATTCTCAAGTACTTGCGCAGGACGAGAGATTGTGTACTAGTTTATAGAGCGCAGGAGCTTGTACCATTGGGTTACACAGATTCGGGTTTTCAAGGTGATTTGGACAGGAGTAAGTCTACCTCTGGGTTTGTGTTTACTCTAGGAGGTGGAGCCACAATATGGAAGAGTGTCAAGCAGAAATGCGTGGCGGACTCTACCATGGAGGCCGAGTACGTTGCCGCTTCAGAGGCAGTGAAAGAGGCTGTGTGGCTCAGGAACTTCCGGATGGACTCAGATATGGTTCCTGAGTTGCCTAGGTCTATCACAGTTTATTGTGATAACATAGTGCAGTTGCTAACTCGAGGGAACCACGAGCTCATAAGGCGAGTAAATACATAGAGCGCAAGTACCACCTGATACGAGAGATCGTAAAGAGGGGAGACGTGACCGTGGCCAAGATAGTATCAGATGACAACCATGCAGATCCTTTCACAAAGCCATTGACCCTAAAGGTCTTTGAGAGACATGTGGAGGGCATGGGAGTCAGATTCTTGAGGGAGCCATGTTAGTGAGCTTAAAGGTGTTCTGGAGATTTCATTGTGACAGCAGTGTAATAGCGGGTTGGACAGTTTTTGTACTTCTTAGCATAGCTTTGAGTATTAGTGGGAGATTGTTAGTTTTGAATACAGAAAAGCTATGGCTTGTATCAAAAACTAATATCCACAGATGACATATCATTTTGTTTCAGTATAAATCTGTTCCTTTATATCATAGAACTAGATAACGGGGTGTCGACAAACACAGTAGATACCGTTATTGGTTAAAGTATTGATATATAAAAAGCATGCTCGTAACCGAGATAGTCTGAACATACTATCGGTATAGGTTATTGTGTGGTTTGGAAATTGGTTTATCTAGACTAGTTTAAATCACACAGATATGCCCGGGGCATATTGAGCACGACCAGTTTGGATAGAATTGACTTGTACTGATCGGCGTAGTCAATTCGGTCCTAGTATTCCGTCTCTCAATCCCAAGATTGGGACGGGCGTGAGGGTTGGGTGTCGTATGCTTTGATTTGCCAAAGAGTGAGGTCAATTGAGGCCAATACCTCGGTAAGTTGGGTATGCGGTGTTTAGCTTCTTGCGTGCCGTTGCTAGTCGGAGGAATCCACGTACCGGTTCGCCGGGTTGATGGTGCTCCCGAGATGAGCTCGTAAGGTTATTATACTAAACCTGGCCAGTGAACTTTATGTTCAGTATAATAAAAGGTCGAGTGGTACTAATCTCGGAAACTAAGAAGTCGGTGAATTAATTTGTCAGTAAATTGATAAATCGACGAGCACTAGATCTTTAATGTGGGGAGATAGAAGAAATAATAATGGCGCGATGTAAAGTCGTTTTCGAGCGGTAGTTCCATAATTGGTCCGTTAGTGGTACGACCGATTATGCGTTTGACTAATCGACAAGGTAAATTAATTAATCCGAAGGGTTTAATTAATATTTGATCGACGAAGTGAATTTAGAAATTAATTCTATTTTGAATTAATTAATTCTAAGGGTTCGATTAAATTAAATTAACAAAGTGGATTAAATAAATTAATTTAAAAGGGTCGATTGGAGTTGATTAGTCGGGAAGACTTAGCGGTCAACGAAAGTCAAATTTTAAGACCTAACTCGAGAGCCCATTAGGTCTCCTTAGAAGCTCCTATAAATACAACATATTGGGCAGCAAGAAAACCCTAAGAGAGATGAAACTTGGCAGCCAAGTTAGGCTAGAAAGAGAAAGTTTGGTCTAGAGAGAGAACGTGTCTTCCTCGTCAAGTTTTCTCTCGAAGTCGACCAAGATAACTTTCTTCTTCCAAAGGGAACTCAGCCCATGAATTAATTTAGCAGCCCAGTCCTTTTCTTCAACAAAAACAGTCACCGTTTTTTTTGCCCGAACAGTTTTTAAACTCAGCTGCTGATCGGAGTTTTAGAAGGAACAGCCCAGTGCTGATCGGTCTTCTTGTTCTTCCAGAAAAACCTAGCTGCTGGTCGGATTACTCCCTTAGATAGCTGCAGATCGGTTTTTTTTTCTTTTGAGCTGCTGGTATCGGGGTTTTCCTGGTTGTGAAGTCCGGCTACTGCCGTGACTGTGAAGTCCGGTTGCTGCTGCGGACTGGTGCCCAGAACCAACCAAGCTCCACGTTCGATCTTCCTAGAGGAGTGATCCGTGGGTTTAGTTGTCTAGATCGGGACTGGTTTAAGGTAGCTTCCGGCAGGAATTATTGCAGCGGAAAACTGGCAGCTTAGTGGAGTGAAGTCCGGCGGAAAGGGCAGCTTCAATTTTTCAAAGAAAAAAAATCTGGGCAGCTTCAATTTGAGAAAGAAAATTCTGGGCAGCTTCAATTTTGTTAAAAAAAATTCTGGGCAGTTTATTTTTGAGAAAAAAATTCTGGGCAGCCTCAATTTGAGTTTCTTGAGAAGCAAGTTTCTTGGGTTTTCAGTCGAATTGCTGTGGGTAGCTCCGTAGACGATAGCCCACACTATCTCGGAGCGTGTATTGGAGAATTCTTCGGATTTCTTGTGGATTTCGCGCTAAAGAATTGGGTTTTCTTTTAGGCGAGGGACTTCGCTACAAAAGGTATAATCTTTAAGTTCCGCTTTAATTAAAGATTTAATTTTTTGTGTCCCGATTAATAAATTAAATAAGTATAAGCCTAGATCCGTTCATGGGTAAACTAATTTGAGCCTGAGCTTGGTCGAAAGCTTCCGATTCTGGAATGCATAGCACGAAAGTGAGGTTTTCGATTTAGCCCGGGCTTGTTCAGTTTTCCTTCAGTGTCACCGAGGCGTCAAAGAATCAACGATAGAGAAGGCCATAATAGTCGGGAAATTTTATTTTCTTTAATTTCCCGTATTTATGATTTTTTCGTTGATTGTGTGATTTTCGTTTTATTTTGCATGAACGAAATTCAAACCAAAAGTTTTTTCAAAAGGTAATGTGCAATTAACTAAGGTAGATTATTCGCATATTAAAACTCCAACGGTTTTATGGGTGCGAATATCCATAGTTAAGATATTGCATGTTAAAACGTAAAAATCCTCAAACTTAATTATATTCGCAAGTTTTGGTTTAATCGTAATTTTGGGTGATTCCTAATTACGTGGGGTTTTGGTTTATCGTAATTTTGGGTGATTCCTAATTACGTGGAAAATCGAGAAAACCCGGATTTTGGTTTATCGTAATTTTTGGGTGATTCCTAATTACGTAGAAAACCGAAATGGAAAACCGAGAAAACTAGGGCGAATTAAAATTATTTTAAAAATCTAAGTGGGAGCGGGTTGGTTAATAGCCCCATGGCCTCCATTACGGATTCATTGGCGATGTGGTTAAACGGCTTCCCCATCGGTTGAGTTTTCAATCACAGATATCGCTGGAATGAATTTCTAAAGGGATGACTATAGTGCGTTTAATTGGGAAAAGTTGCGACACCCTCGCCATCCGAGGCGCATTAGTACCCTAAGTAACAAACTTAGAAGTCACGTAATGGCATACACTTAGTGTACTGTTTATAGTATCCCTCCCATCGAGGTAACGCTATTTACGTGTACGGCTAAAATTATCGACTATTAATTTCATTGATCATAAGATCGTTGGTCAGATAATGAGATTAATGGACTTCGGTCCTTCTCGAACGAATGTGGGTTGGCGTAGACGTTCACCCATCGTGACCTGCGTTAATCCCGGTGGGAGAGATGTCGGTAGAGGATTATATTTCTTTTCTGAGGATTTTTCAATATTTTCGAAAAGTATACTGAGACATGTTTTTTCATTATTTTCAGTTGATATGTCGTTCAACCCGCTAGCTGTCATTCTGAACCAAAACAAACTCACCGGTCCTAATTACATTGATTGGAAACGGAACCTGGACATTGTCCTAACTGCCGAGGGTTATAAGTATGTGCTCACTGAGGAGTGCCCCCCCTAAGCCCAGTGAGGATGCCACACCTGAGCAGCGAGAGCCATATACGAGGTGGCAGAAAGCTGATGAGATGACCAGGTGCTACATCTTGGCTTCCATGTCAAGTGTACTGCAGCACCAGCATCAGTTGATGACCTCAGCCTACGATATGATGCTCAACCTCAGGGAGATGTTTGGTCATCAGGGCAGGGCAGCCAGGCAGACAGCTATGAGGAAACTCATGAATGCCAAGATGGCTGAGGGCACTTCAGTGAGAGATCACGTACTAGGCATGATTGGCTACATCAATGAGATTGAGGTATTGGGAGCTGAGATTGATGGGGAAACCCAGGTCGATATCATCCTTCAGAGCTTGCCTCCCAGTTTTGAGCAGTTTCGATTGAACTATAATATGGGGAATCTCTCATATTCACTTTCTGAGCTCATGACTGCATTGGTGTCTGCTGAGAGTCTCTTCGCTGAGAAGAAGCAAGCCTTGGCTACTGTTGGTCCCTCAGGTTCCTCTGCTGGGCCCAAAGCCAGGAAGCAAAAGAGGAAGAGAGGCCAGAAAGCAGGAGCCAGTCATGGACCCAAGGCGGGCATTGCCAAGAAGCAGAAGCCGAGAGGCAAATGTTTCAGATGTGGCAAAGCGGGACATTGGAAGAAGGACTGCCCAAAGCCTCGAGGTACGTGTAAATTTTCCCTAGTCACTGAGACGTGTTTAGTGGCGATTCCCACGGATACTTGGTGTGTGGATTCGGGAGCCACTGATCACGTTTGTAATTCTTTGCAGGGGTTCCAAGTGACCCGGCTGCTTAGAGAGGGAGAGTTGCAGGTCTACCTTGGGGATACTACCAGAGTTTCTGTGGCTGCAGTGGGAGTTATTAGTCTTTATTTTTCAGACTCTATTTTATATTTGAAGGATTGTCTTTATGTACCTAGTTTTCGAAAGAACTTGCTTTCAGTTTCGAAACTTGTTTTGGATGGTTATAAGTGTGTATTTTCTGATGGTTCGGTTTTTTATAAGAAAATGCCAGAAACTTATATGTTCCGGTACATTGGTTGACAATCTGTTTTTAATCAAGACTTACTCCCCAGTTATGCAAAACACAGAAACTAGTAACTCATCACCGAATCATAATAAGAGAAAGGAATCTTCCCCTTTGAATCAGACTTATCTTTGGCACCTGAGACTAGGTCATATCAACCTTAGTAGGATTCAAAGGTTGGTCAAGAGTGGGTCTTTGGACTTACTAGATATTGACAGCTATTCAACCTGTGAGTCCTGCTTGGAGGGTAAAATGACCAAGAGGCCTTTTAAGGCGAAGGGGTATAGGGCCAAAGAGGTTTTAGAGCTGATTCATTCTGACGTGTGTGGGCCTATGTCAGTTCAGGCTAGAGGTGGTTATGAGTATTTCGTGACTTTCACGGATGATTACTCTAGATATGGATACATATACCTGATGCGCCACAAGTCTGAATGCTTTGGCAAGTTCAGAGAATTCAAGGCAGAGGTGGAGAACCATCTGGGTAAGAGTATCAAGTCACTGCGGTCTGATCGCGGTGGCGAATACCTCTCTAGTGAATTTAGGACCTATTTGTCAGAGGAGGGTATTCAGACCCAGTTGTCTGCACCTGGCACACCCCAGCAGAATGGTGTAGCAGAGAGGAGGAACAGGACTCTTATGGAGATGGTTAGATCGATGATGAGTTACAGTGAGTTGCCTACCTCGTTTTGGGGTTATGCCTTAGAGACAGCATGTTTTATCCTCAACCTTGTGCCATCTAAGTCTGTGCCTACGACCCCAGTAGAGTTGTGGGGTGGGCGTAAGCCTACTCTGAGACATCTCAGGATTTGGGGTTGTCCAGCACATGTGCTCGAGGCAGATGCAGGCAAGTTAGAGGCGAGATCTAAGGTTATGCTGTTTGTAGGCTACCCCAAAGGAACGAGAGGTGGTTTATTTTATAGTCCTCAGGATCAGAAGGTGGTGGTCAGCACCAATGCCAGATTTCTTGAGGAGGACTATATTTTAGATCACAAGTCAAGCAGCAAGGTAGTATTGGAAGAGCTTAGAAGTCAGTCCACTATTCCAGATGCACACGTACAGGAAGACACACCACAGGAAACTGCACGCACTATCACAGATGATGCTCTTACACAGGCTGCGCCTCGTCGTAGTGGGAGGGCTGTGAGACAGCCCGAGAGGTACATGGGTTTGGGTGAGTCTTCGGACTTTATCCCTGGTGCTCATGAACCAGACCCAGTTAACTACAATGAGGCTCTCCAGGATAAAGATGCAGATTCTTGGCAGAGAGCGATGATTGCTGAGATGGGTTCTATGGACTCAAATCAAGTCTGGGAGCTGGTAGACCTTCCTGATGGGTTTAGGCCTATTGGGTGCAAATGGGTCTACAAGCGAAAGAGAGGATCTGACGGGAGGGTTGAGACCTTCAAGGCTAGGCTTGTGGCGAAAGGGTATACTCAGAAAGAAGGGATCGATTATGAGGAAACCTTTTCCCCGGTAGCTATGCTTAAGTCGATCCGGATTCTCTTGGCCATAGCTGCTCATATGGATTATGAGATATGGCAGATGGACGTCAAGACAGCTTTCCTTAATGGAAGTCTTGAGGAGACCATCTTCATGCAGCAACCAGAGGGCTTCATTGTTAAGGGCCAAGAGCACAAGGTATGCAGGCTTAGGAGGTCCATTTATGGACTTAAGCAAGCATCCAGATCTTGGAACATTCGTTTTGATGAGGTTATCCAGTCCTATGGATTCACTCAGTCTCCGGATGAGCAGTGTGTTTATTGCAGGCGTGATGGTGAGATAGTGGTGTTCCTCGTACTTTATGTAGATGACATTCTTCTTATTGGCAACAGTAAGAAGGTGTTATCAGACGTAAAGGCATGGCTGTCCAGGCAATTCGATATGAAGGATTTGGGAGAGGCTGGACATATCCTTGGGATCAAGATTATTCGAGATCGTAGGAGACGTTCTCTGACTCTCTCACAGGCATCCTACATAGACACGATTCTGGCCCGTTTTAACATGCAGAACTCCAAGAAGGGTTCACTACCTTTCAGGCATGGAGTGCATTTGTCTAAGGAGCAGTGTCCTAAGACTGCTGAGGAGATAGATGCCATGAAGGCGGTACCCTATGCTTCTGCAGTGGGTAGCCTCATGTATGCTATGTTGTGCACGAGGCCTGATATTTGCTTTGCCGTTGGCATGGTTAGCAGATATCAGAGTAACCCTGGGAAGGCTCACTGGGAGGCAGTAAAATGCATTCTCAAGTACTTGCGCAGGACGAGAGATTATGTCCTAGTTTATAGAGCGCAGGAGCTTGTACCATTGGGTTATACAGATTCGGACTTTCAAGGAGATATGGACAAGAGTAAGTCTACCTCTGGGTTTGTGTTTACTCTGGGAGGTGGAGCCATAGTATGGAAGAGTGTCAAGCAGAAATGCGTGGCGGACTCTACCATGGAGGCCGAGTACGTTGCCGCTTCAGAGGCAGCGAAAGAGGCTGTATGGCTCAGGAGCTTCCTGATGGACTTAGATGTGGTTCCAGAGTTGCCTAGGTCTATCACAGTTTATTGTGATAACAATGGTGCAGTTGCTAACTCAAGGGAACTACGAGCCCATAAGGCGAGTAAACACATAGAGCGCAAGTACCACCTGATACGAGAGATCGTAAAGAGGGGAGACGTGATCGTGGCCAAGATAGCTTCAGAGGACAACCTTGCAGATCCTTTCACCAAGCCATTGACTCCAAAGGTCTTTGAGAGGCATGTGGAGGGCATGGGAGTCAGATTCTTGAGAGAGCCATGTCAGTGAGCTTAAAGGTGTTTTGGAGATTTCATTATGACAGCAGTGTAATAGCGGGTTGGACAGTTTTTTTGTACTTCTTAGCATAGCTTTGAGTATTAGTGGGAGATTGTTAGTTTTGAATACTGAAAAGCTATGGCTTGTATCAAAAACTAATATCCACAGTTGACATATCATTTTGTTTCAGTATAAATATGTTCCTTTATATCATAGAACTAGATAACGGGGTGTCGACAAACACAGTAGGTACCGTTATTGGTTAAAGTATTGATATATAAAAGTATGCTCGTAACCGAGATAGTCTGAACATACTATCGGTATAGGTTATTGTGTGGTTTGGAAATTGGTTTATCTAGACTAGTTTAAATCACACAGATATGCCCGGGGCATATTGAGCACGACCAGTTTGGATAGAATTGACTTGTACTGATCGGCGTAGTCAATTCGGTCCTAGTATTCCGTCTCTCAATCCCGAGATTGGGACGGGCGTGAGGGTTGGGTGTCGTGTGCTTTGATTTGCCAAAGAGTGAGGTCAATTGAGGCCAATACCTCGGTAAGTTGGGTATGCGGTGTTTAGCCTCTTGCGTGCCGTTGCTGGTCGGAGGAATCCACGTACCGGTTCGCCGGGTTGATGGTGCTCCCGAGATGAGCTCGTAAGGTTATTATACTAAACCCGGCCGGTGAACTTTATGTTCGGTATAATAAAAGGTCGAGTGGTACTAATCTCGGAAACCAAGAAGTCGGTGAATTAATTTGTCAGTAAATTGATAAATCGACGAGCACTAGATCTTTAATGTGGGGAGATAGAATAAATAATAATGGCGCGATGTAAAGTCGTTTTCGAGCGGTAGTTCCATAATTGGTCCGTTAGTGGTACGACCGATTATGCGTTTGACTAATCGACAAGGTAAATTAATTAATCCGAAGGGTTTAATTAAATTTGATCGACGAAGTGAATTTAGAAATTAATTCTATTTTGAATTAATTAATTCTAAGGGTTCGATTAAATTAAATTAACAAAGTGGATTAAATAAATTAATTTAAAAGGGTCGATTGGAGTTGATTAGTCGGGAAGACTTAGCGGTCAACGAAAGTCAAATTTAAAGGCCTAACTCGAGAGCCCATTAGGTCTCCAATCGAGCTTCTATAAATAGAAAGCTTTAGCCCTAAGAAATTAGAAGTGTGGCTTGAAAGACAAGAAATTTGTCTTGCAAAGAAAGAAAGGGGTTAGAGAGAGATTTGAACAAAAGATTGAATCTTTCTCGGAGTCACCCGGTCCTTCTTTCTCCCGAAACATTCTCCAACCAAAAAAGGGTCCGATTCTTGCTGCTGGTCTTCAATTTTCTCGCCAGTTTTTTTTATGTGGGTTTCCGGATTTGCTGTGTAGTTTTTTTTTCTGCTGCAGTTTTATTTCTTGGCTGGGTTGTTGAGTATTGGTGCGCCGATCCGATTTGTTCTTCACGTTTTGATCTTCTCCATTTTGGTGAGTGATCCGTGGAAGCAAGTTGTGCAGATCGCGACTAAAGCTTCAACCTTTTGTCCGAGTTGTTTTGGTTCTTCGTGCAGCAGTCGGTCGGTGGCAGCAAATTCTGGAAACTCGCGGTGGGCAATTCTATTTAAGCAGCAGGCGGTCGTTTGTTTTATTAAGCAAGCAGCACCCAGTTTTAATTGGACGTGTTCATAGGGTCGTTTGTTTTATTAAGCAGGCAGCACCCAGGTTTAATTGAACATTGTTCATAGTTTTAATTGGACCCAGTTTTTGGTTGATATTTGGAGAATTTTCGGCCAGCCCTTTCTTGGTAATTCTCATCGGCTTAGTTAGCAAATCCCGTTAGATTATTGCCCACCCAATATTCGGGATTTCTAAGGAGAATCGATTGGATTTCTTTTGGAAATCGTAGCAGATTTATTTGGTATTCTTTAATCGAGGGACTTCGCTACAAAAGGTATAATCTTTAAGTTCCGCTTTAATTAAAGATTTAATTTTTTGTGTCCCGATTAATAAATTAAATAAGTATAAGCCTAGATCCGTTCATGGGTAAACTAATTTGAGCCTGAGCTTGGTCGAAAGCTTCCGATTCTGGAATGCATAGCACGAAAGTGAGGTTTTCGATTTAGCCCGGGCTTGTTCAGTTTTCCTTCATCATCTATGAATGTCACGAAATACTCATCACCTCCTCTAACCCGACCTGACATAGGCCCACACAAGTCCGAATGAATCAACTCTAAAACCTTTTTGGCCATATACCCCTTTGCCTTGAAAGTCGTCTTGGTCATTTTACCCTCCAAACAGGACTCACAGGTAGGAAAACTGTCAAAGTCCAATGTGTCTAAAGACCCATCATTGAACAACCTCTGAATACTACTAAGGTTAATGTGACCTAGTCTTAGGTGTCGAAGATAAGTTTGATTTAAATGGGAAGACTCCTTTCTCTTACTATGATTCAATGATGGGTTATTAGTTTCTGTATTTTTGCACTACTGGGGAGTTTGTTTTAATTAAAAACAGATTGTCAACCAATGTATCAAAACATATAAGCTTCTGGTTCTTTCTAATAAAAATAGAATGATCAGAAAAAACACACTTATAACCATCCATAAGAAGTCTCGAAACTAAAAGTAAATTTTTTCTAAAACTAGGTATATAAAGACAATCTCTCATATGTAAAATAGAATCTGAAAAATAAAGACATAAAACTCCCACTGCAACAACAGAAACTCTTGTAGTATTGTTAATTTTGAATACAGAAAAGAAATGGCTTTTATAAAAACCTAATATCCACAGATGACATATCATTTTGTTTCAGTATTAAATTATTCCATTATATCATAGAACTAGATAACGGGGTGTGAAAAGATACAGTAGATACCGTTATTGGTTAAAGTATTGATATATTAAAAGTATGCTCGTAACTGAGATAGTCTGAACATACTATCGGTATAGGTTAACGTATGGTTTGGAAATTGGTTTATCTAGACTAATTAAATCACACGGATATGCCCGGGGCATATTGAGCATGACAAGTTTGGATAGAATTGACTTATACTGATCGGCGTAGTCAATTCGGTCCTAATATTCCATCTCTCAATCCCGAGATTGGGACGGGCGTGAGAGTTGGATATCATATACTTTGATTTGCCAAAGAGTGCGGTCGATTGAGGCCTATATCTCAGTAAGTTAGGTATGTGGTGTTTAGCTTCTTTGTGTGTCTTTGCTAGTCGAAGGAATCCACGTACCGGTTCGCCGGGTTGATGGTGCCCCCGAGATGAGATTGTAAGGTTTATTATACTAAACTCGGACGGTGGACTTTATGTCCTGTATAATAAGAAAGTTGAGTGGTACTAATCTCGGATACCAAGAAGTCGGTGAATTAATTTGTCAGTAAATTGATGAACCGACGAGCACTAGATCTTTGATGTGGGGAGATAGAAGAAAAATAAAGTGGTGCAATGTAAAGTCATTTTTGAGCGGTAGTTCCATAATTGGTCCGATAGTGGTACGACTAATTATGTGTTTGACTAATCAAAAAAGTGAACTAATGAATTGTAAAGGTTTAAATTAATTTAATTGACGAAGTGGGTTATTCGAAATAATCCTAAGGGTTCGATAAAATTTAATTAACAAAGTGAATTAAGAAATTAATTCGAAAGGATCGATTGGAGTTGATTAGGCTAGAAAATACTAAGAGGTCAACGAAATTCAAACGTTAAAGACCCAACTCAAAAGCCCACTAGGTCTCCTTTGGAGTTCCCTATAAATAGAAAGCTTGAGGCCAAATAAACATAAGAAAAATATTGCAAGACAAGTCTTGCTTCATAGAGTGAGAAAGTTCTAGAGAGAGAACTTCTTCCCTTTTGAGTTTTCTTTCAAAAACGAACTTGGAATCTCACTCTTCTCGATTTGGATTTAGCCCAAAAGATCAAAGCTTTGGCTTTTATCCTTTTCTCACTGGATCACCCGCCGGACTTGCTTCACGCCGCCGCGGTTTTTGGTTGATTTTCGGCAGCTCGATTGCCACGTTTTGGTGTTCTTAATCTGGGTTCATATTGCTTAGATCTCTATTGGTGATCCAATATTGAACTCATCCAGATCATGACCAAAATTATTGGTGATCAGTTGGATTTACTTGCGATCGACAATCTTCCACGGTAGGGCAGTGACTAGACTTTGCTTTTTTAGTTTTGATCAAGTTTTTGGCAGATTAAATCCTTATTGAGAGATATTTCTTGTGGGTTTTCATGGGTTTTCATAGTACATCCCGTTAGACTGTTGCCCACGCAATATTCAGGGTTTCTTAGAGTTATCCATTGGATTTCGGTGGTAGTCGCTTTCCAGATTATCGGTTTTCTTATTTGCTAAGGACTTTGCTACAAAGGTATAATCTTTAGATTTTCTACTTTAATCGAAGATTTAATCTTTGAGTGTCATTTTGATAAATTAAATAAGTATAAGCCTAGATCCGTTCAGAGGAAATTAATTTGAGCCTGAGCTTAGTCGAAAGTTTTTTATTCTGGAATGCATTGAACGAAAGTGAGATTTTCGATTTAGCCCGGGCTTGTTCTGTTTTCCTTCACCAATGACAAATAGGACCTAAATTCACTAGAGAGGTATTCACCACCATGATCAAATTTCAGGGTCTTGATACTCTTACCCAGATGCTTATCCACCTCAGCCTTAAACTCTTTGAACCTGCCAAAGCATTCAGACTTGTGGTGCATTAGGTATATGTATCCAAATCTAGAGTAGTCATCTATGAATGTCACGAAATACTCATCACCTCCTCTAACCCGACCTGACATAGGCCCACACAAGTCCGAATGAATTAACTCTAAAACCTTTTTGGCCCTATTCCCCTTTGCCTTGAAAGTCCTCTTGGTCATTTTACCCTCCAAACAGGACTCACAGGTAGGAAAACTGTCAAAGTCCAATGTGTCTAAAGACCCATCATTGAACAACCTCTGAATACTACTAAGGTTAATGTGACCTAGTCTTAGGTGTCGAAGATAAGTTTGATTTAAATGGGAAGACTCCTTTCTCTTACTATGATTCAATGATGGGTTATTAGTTTCTGTATTTTTGCACTACTGGGGAGTTTGTTTTAATTAAAAACAGATTGTCAACCAATGTATCAGAACATATAAGCTTCTGGTTCTTTCTAATAAAAATAGAATGATCAGAAAAAACACACTTATAACCATCCATAAGAAGTCTCGAAACTAAAAGTAAATTTTTTCTAAAACTAGGTAAATAAAGACAATCTCTCACATGTAAAATAGGGTATGAAAAATAAAGACATAAAACTCCCACTGCAACAACAGAAACTCTTGTAGTATTGTTAATTTTGAATACAGAAAAGAAATGGCTTGTATAAAAACCTAGTATCCACAGATGACATATCATTTTGTTTCAGTATTAAATTATTCCATTATATCATAGAACTAGATATCGGGGTGTGAAAAGATACAGAAGATACCGTTATTGGTTAAAGTATTGATATATTAAAAGTATGCTCGTAACTGAGATAGTCTGAACATACTATCGGTATAGGTTAACGTATGGTTTGGAAATTGGTTTATCTAGACTAATTAAATCACACGGATATGCCCGGGGCATATTGAGCACGACCAGTTTGGATAGAATTGATTTATACTGATCGGCGTAGTCAATTCGGTCCTAATATTCCGTCTCTCAATCCCGAGATTAGGACGGGCGTGAGAGTTGGATATCGTATGCTTTGATTTCCCAAATAGTGCGGTCAATTTAGACCTATACCTCGGTAGATTGGGTATGTGATGTTTAGCTTATTATGTGCCGTTGTTAGTCAGAGGAATCCATGTACCGGTTCACCGGGTTGATGGTGCTCCCGAGGTGAGCTCGAAAGGTTTGTTATACTAATCCCTGCCGGTGGACTTTATGTCCAGTGTAATAAAAAGGTTGAGTGATACTAATCTCTGAAACCAAGAAGTCGGTGAATTAGATTGTCAGTAAATTGATAAACCAACGAGCACTAGATCTTTAATGTAGAGAGATAAAAGAAAATATAGTGGCGTGATGTAAAGTCATTTTTGAGCGGTAGTTCCATAATTGGTCCGTTAGTGGTACGACTATTTATGCGTTTGACTAATCGATAAAGTGAATTAATTAATCCTAAAGGTTTAATTAATATTTAATTGACAAAGTGGATTAAGAAAATTAATTCTATATGAATTAATTAATCTAAAGGGTTCGATTAAATTAAATTAACGAAGTGGGTTAAAGATTTAATTCAAAAGGATCGATTGGAGTTGACTAGTCTAGGAAAAACTAAGGGGTTAATGAAAGTCAAACTAAAAGGCCCAACTCAAAGGCCCATTAGGTCTCCTTAGAAGCTCCCTATAAATATCCCTTGTTAGGCAGCTTACAAGACATTAGAAACCTTAGAGGCATTTTGCCTAGTGTGAGAAAGAGTGGTCAAGAGAGAAAACTTCTTCCCCTACCTTGAAGTTTTCTTTCGAAGTCGACCAAGGATCTTTCTTCTTCAAGAATCCTCAAAGCCCATAACCTATAGAATCCAAGGTCATCATTTTGGGAAGAAAGTTTCTGCCTTTTTCGTGGGATTTTTTTGCCGCCGATTTGATACCACCGATGGAGTAGTCCAACGCCGACTTTTGGTTTCTTCAGGCGGTGATTTGTCTTCCCTCATTGTGGATTTGTTGATTCTTGTTGTGTTGATCCTCTAGCTTGATCTTCTTAGATCGCTAGAGTCTAGATCTACGAGCAGAAACACATTCCAGACACTTTTGGTGTGGATTTTCAGATTGGGTTAAGTTCCCAGGCTAAATATGTTTCTTCAAATTTGTGTGATTCTTGAAGTGGGTTTCTTAGGACTTCTTTGTTTTTCCTTGGGCTACTCCATAGACACTAGCCCACACTAGTTCGGAGTCGAATTGGAGTTATTCTTCGGATTTCGAGTGGATTTCGCATCTAGGCGGTAAATAAGTGCAGTAATCTTCGGGCAACGATCTGCTGAGAATCTGACGAGTTTTTGGAAGTGGTTCTCATATGGATCTCTTCCTTAGTGTCTTAGCTACCATTTGGATAGTCACCCACACGATTTTGAGGTAGAGACGGAGTTGTTATCGAGATTCTCTCGTGATTGGTCCCAGGCGGTAAACAACAAGATTTTCAGCTTTAGTTTTCTTATTGCTAGGGACACGTTTCAAAGGTATAATCTTTTGAACTTTCTGCTTTAATTAAAGATTGTATCTTTTGTGTCTCGATTAATAAATTAAATAAGTATAAGCCAAGATCCGTCAATAGGAAAATGAATTTGAGCCTGAGCTTTGTCGAAAACTTTCGATTCTGGAATGCATTGCACGAAAGTGAGGTTTTGCATTTAGCCCGGGCTTGTTCTGTTTTCCTTCAAGTATCCCCAAGGTAGACCTGAAACTCTCACTCTCTAAGCACCTGGGTCACTTGGAACCCCAGCAATGAATTACAAACATGATCAGTAGCTCCTGAATTCACACACTAAGTATCTGTGGGAATCGCAGCTAAACACGTCTCAGTAACTAGGGTGAAAAATTACACATACCTCGACACTTTAGGCTGTCTTCCTTCCAATGTCCAGCCTTGCCACATCTGAAACACTTGCCTTTCGACTTGTGCTTCTTGGCAATGCCTCCCTTAGGTCCATGATCAGCTGCTGTTTTATGGCTCCTTTTCCTCTTTTGCTTCCTGGCTTTGGGCCCAGCAGAGGAACCTGAAGGTCCAATAGTAGCCAAATCTTGCTTCTTCTCAGCGAAGGGGCCTTCAGCAGACACCAATGCATTCATGAGCTCGGGAAGTGAATATGAGAGCTTGCCCATATTTTGGTTTAACCAAAACTGCTTAAAACTCGGGGGCAAGCTCTGGAGAATGATATCGACCTGGGTCTCCTAATCAATATCACCTCCCAATACTCGATCTTATTGATCTAGCTAATCATGTCCAGTACGAGATCCCTCACTGAAGAGCCCTCAGCCATCCTAGCATTCATGAGTTTCCTCATAGCTGACTGCTTGGTTGCCCTGCCCTGATGTCCAAACATCTCCCTGAGGTTGAGCATCATATCCTAGGCTGAGGTAAACAACTAATGCTGGTGTTGTAGTACACTCGACATAGAAGTCAAGATGTAGTACCTGATCATCTCATCAGCTTTCTGCCACCTCGTATATGGCTCTCGCTACTCAGGGGTGGCATCATCACTGGGCTTAGGGGGACACGCCTCAATAACCACATACTTGTAACCCTCAGCAGTAAGGACAATGTCCAGGTTAAAGGAAAACTGAACAGGCCCGGGCTAAATCGAAAACCTCACTTTCGTGCTATGCATTCCAGAATTGGAAGCTTTCGACCAAGCTCAGACTCAAATTAGTTTACCCATGAACGGATCTAGGCTTATACTTATTTAATTTATTAATCGGGATACAAAAAATTAAATCTTTAATTAAAGCGGAATTTAAAGATTATACCTTTTGTAATGAAGTCATTTGCTTAAAGAAAACGAAATCTTTGATTGCGATTCCACTAGAAATCCAATCGATATCTCCGAGAAGACTTCGAATATTGCGTGGGCAATAATCTATCGAAGTTTCTTGCTTAGTCCACAAGGAAATCACACAAATTGAATAACCCACAGCCTAAAATCTGATCAAGACTTTCGCTGCTCACCACTGCCCAACTGCCGCTAAGCATGCTCAAACTGTCGCCTTTAGAAAACCAATTCAGCCCCTTGATCAGATTCCAAAAACCCGCCGCGATCTGCACCACCACTGCTGCGGATCACCGAGATGAACAAGAGATCAACGCAGCAATGGCAGGATCAGCACCCAGGCCAAGAATCCAATCACTAGAACTGGGCAGTGAAAACCAACCCGCCGCAGTCCTGAATCTGGGTGAATAAAATCAGCCCTCAGCACTGATTTCTGGGCGAATAAATTCAGCCCTCAGCACTAATTTCTGGGCGAACAAATTCAACCCATCAGCGCAGATTTCTGGGTGAATAAATTCAACCCATCACGCTGAAAAACTGGGTGAATAGGTAGACTAAAAAAAATAGCGCTGGTACTGGGCAATTGAAGAAAACCCCGCAGCTGGAACTGGGCAATTCAAGAAAACCCCGCAGCTCTAAAACTTGGCAATTAAAATCAACCCATAACAATGGTATCTGGGCAAATAATGAGAGCCCACCACGTTGAGAGCTGGTTGATTCTAGAAATTCCCTGCGCTGGAATTGGAACTAATAAAACGGACCCGGCGCTGGAATTGGAACTAATAAAACGGACTGCAAAAAAATTGCAGCAGCTAGCGGGGAAAAAAAAAAAACAGCAGTGGTGAAAATATAAACCCACACTCGAAGAAGATTTAATCTTTAGGCTGATTTCAATTCGTGGAGTGAGATATCTAGTTCGACTTCGAAAGAGAAAACTTCAGGAAGAAGAAAACTCTCTCTAGAACTATCTTTCTCTAAAAGGGGCAAGAATTGTCTTGCAAGATTTCCTTAGGGTTTCTTGGGCATCAAGTCTTCTATTTATAGGAGCTCGATTGGAGACCTAATGGGCTCTCGAGTTAGGCCTTAAAATTTGACTTTCGTTGACCGCTAAGTCTTCCCGACTAATCCACTCCAATCGACCCATTTAAATTAATTTATTTAATCCACTTTGTTAATTTAATTTAATCGAACCCTTAGAATTAATTAATTCAAAATAGAATTAATTTCTAAATTCACTTTGTCGATTAAATATTAATTAAACCCTTCGGATTAATTAATTTACCTTGTCGATTAGTCAAACGCATAATCGATCGTACCACTATCGGACCAATTATGGAACTACCGCTCAAAAACGACTTTACATCGTGCCATTATTATTTCTTCTATCTCCCCACATTAAAGATCTAGCGCTCGTCGGTTTATCAATTTACTGACAAATTAATTCACCGACTTCTTGGTTTCCGAGATTAGTACCACTCGACCTTTTATTATACCGAACATAAAGTTCACCGGCCGGGTTTAGTATAATAACCTTACGAGCTCATCTCGGGAGCACCATCAACCCGGCGAACCGGTAAGTGGATTCCTCCGACTAGCAACGACACGCAAGAAGCTAAACACCGCATACCCAACTTACCGAGGTATTGGCCTCAATTGACCCCACTCTTTGGCAAATCAAAGCACACGATATCCAAGCCTCACGCCCATCCCAATCTCGGGATTGAGAGACGGAATACTAGGACCGAATTGACTACGCCGATCAGTATAAGTCAATTCTATCCAAACTGGTCGTGCTCAATATGCCCCGGGCATATCTGTGTGATTTAAACTAGTCTAGATAAACCAATTTTCAAACCACACAATAACCTATACCGATAGTATGTTCAGACTATCTCGGTTACGAGCATACTTTTAATATATCAATACTTTAACCAATAACGGTATCTACTGTGTTTGTCGACACCCCGTTATCTAATTCTATGATATAAAGGAACAGATTTATACTGAAACAAAATGATATGTCATCTGTGGATATTAGTTTTTGATACAAGCCATAGATTTTCTATATTTAAAACTAACAATCTCCCACTAATACTCAAAGCTATGCTAAGAAGTACAAAAACTGTCCAACCCGCTATTACACTGCTGTCATAATAAAATCTCCAAAACACCTTTAAGCTCACTAACATGACTCCCTCAAGAATCTGACTCCCATGCTCTCCACATGTCTCTCAAAAACCTTTAGGGTCAATGGCTTTGTGAAGGATCTGCATGGTTGTCATCTGATACTATCTTGGCCACGGTCACGTCTTCCCTCTTTACGATCTCTCGTATCAGGTGGTACTTGCGCTCTATGTGTTTACTCACCTTATGGGCTCGTGGTTCCCTTGAGTTAGCAACTGCACCATTGTTATCACAATAAACTGTGATAGACCTAGGCAACTCTGGAACCACATCTAAGTCCATCAGGAAGTTCCTGAGCCATACAGCCTCTTTCGCTGCCTCTGAAGTGGCAACGTACTCGGCCTCCATGGTAGAGTCCGCCCCGCATTTTTGCTTGACACTCTTCCATACTATGGCTCCACCTCCTAAAGTAAACACAAACCCAGAGGTAGACTTACTCCTGTCCAAATCACCTTGAAAGTCCGAATCTGTGTAACCCAATGGTACAAACTCCTGCGCTCTATAAACTAGGACATAATCTCTCGTCCTGCGCAAGTACTTGAGAATGCATTTTATTGCCTCCCAGTGAGCCTTCCTAGGGTTACTCTGATATCTGCTAACCATGCCAACGGCAAAGCAAATATCAGGCCTCGTACACAACATAGCATACATGAGGCTACCCACTGCAGAAGCATAGGGTACCACCTTCATGGCATCTATCTCCTCAACAGTCTTAGGACACTGCTCCTTAGACAAATGCACTCCATGCCTGAAAGGTAGTGAACCCTTCTTGGAGTTCTGCATGTTAAAATGGGCCAGAATCGTGTCTATGTAGGATGCCTGAGAGAGAGTCAGAGAACGTCTCCTACAATCTCGAATAATCTTGATCCCAAGGATATGTCCAGCCTCTCTCAAATCCTTCATATCGAATTGCCTGAACAGCCATGCCTTTACGTCTGACAACACCATCTTACTGTTGCCAATAGAAGAATGTCATCTACGTAAAGTACTAGGAACACCACCATATCACCATTACGCCTGCGATAAACACACTGCTCATCCGGACACTGAGTGAATCCATAGGACTGGATAACCTCGTCAAAACGGATGTTCCAAGATCTAGATGCTTGCATCTTTATCCTGGAGAGCCTCATTATAGTTAACTGGGTCTGGTTCATGAGCACCAGGGATAAAGTCCGAAGACTCACCCAAACCCATGTACCTCTCGGGCTGTCTCACAACCCTCCCACTATGACGAGGCGCAGCCTGTGTAAGAGCATCATCTGTGATAGTGTGTGCAGTCTCTTATGGTGTGTCTTCCTGTACGTGTGCATCTGGAATAGTGAACTGACTTCTAAGCTCTTCCAATACAACCTTGCTACTTGACTTGTGATCTAAAACATAGTTCTCATCAAGAAATCTGGCATTGGTGCTCACCACCACCTTCTGATCTTGAGGACTATAAAATAAACCACCTCTCGTTCCTTTGGGGTAGCTTATAAACAGCATCACCTTGGATCTCGCCTCTAACTTGCCTGCATCTGCCTCGAGCACATGTGCTGGACAACCCCAAATCCTGAGATGTCTCAGACTAGGATTCCGCCTACTCCACAACTCTATTGGGGTCATAGGCACAGACTTAGATGGCATAAGGTTGAGAATAAAACATGTTGTCTCCAAGGCGTAACCCCAAAACGAGATAGGCAACTCACTAGTTTCTGTGTTTTGCATTACTGGGGAGTATGTCTTAATTAAAAACAGATTGTCAACCAATGTACCAGAACATATAAGTTTCTGGCCTTTTCTAATAAAAATGAACCATCAGAAAATGCACACTTATAACCATCCAAAACAAGTCTCGAAACCGAAAGCAAGTTCTTTCGAAAACTAGGTACATAAAGACAATCCTTTAAATGTAAAATAGAGTCTGAAAAACAAAGACAAATAACTCCCACTGTAACAACAGAAACTCTGGTAGTATCCCCAAGGTAGACCTGCAACTCTCCCTCTCTAAGCAGCCGGGTCACTTGGTACCCCTGCAAAGAATTAAAAACGTGATCAGTGGCTCCCGAATCCACACACCATGTATCCGTGGGATTCGCCACTAAACAGGTCTCAGTGACTAGGGAAAATTTACACATACTTCGAGGCTTTGGGCAATCCTTCTTCCAATGTCCTGCTTTGCCACACCTTAAACATTTGCCTTTCGGCTTCTGCTTCTTGGTAATGCCTGCCTTGGGTCCATGATTAGTTCCTGCTTTCTGGCCTCTCTTCCTCTTTTGCTTCCTGGCTTTGGGCCCAGCAGAGGAACCTGAGGGACCAACAGTAGCCAAGACTTGCTTCTTCTCAGCGAATAGGCCCTCGGCTGAAACCAATGTAGTCATGAGCTCGGGGAGTGAATATGAGAGCTTGCCCATATTATAGTTCAACCGAAACTGCTCAAAACTGGGAGGCAAGCTCTAGAGAATGATATAGACCTAGGTCTCCCCATCAATATCACCTCCCAGTACCTCGATCTCATTGATGCAACTGATCATGTCCAGCACGTGATCCCTCACTGAAGTGCCCACAGCCATTCTAGCATTCATGAGTTTCCTCATAGCTGACTGCTTGGCTGCCCTGCTTAAGGGGACACTCCTCAGTAAGCACGTACTTGTAACCCTCAGCGGTAAGGACAATGTCCAGGTTACGTTTCCAGTCAATATAGTTTGGACTCGTGAGTTTGTTTTGGTTCAAAATGACAGCTAGCGGGTTGAACGACATATCAATTGAAAATAATGAAAAAACATGTCTCAGTATACTTTTCGAAAATATTGAAAAATCCTCAGAAAAGAAATATAATCTTCTACCGACATCTCTCCCACCGGGATTAACGCAGGTCACGTTGGGTGAACGTCTACGCCAACCCACATTCGTTCGAGAAGAACCGAAGTTCATTAATTTCATTATCTGACCAACGATCTTATGATCATTGAAATTAATAGTCGATAATTTTAGCCATACACGTAAATAGCGTTACCTCGTTGGGAGGGATACTATAAACAGTACACTAAGTGTATGCCTTTACGTGACTTCTAAGTTTGTTACTTAGGGTACTAATGCGCCTCGGTTGGCGAGGGTGTCGCAACTTTTCCCAATTAAACGCAATATAGTCATCCCTTTAGAAATTCATTCCAGCGATATCTGTGATTGAAAACTCATCCGTAGGGAGGAAGTTTAACCACATCACCAATGAACCCATAATGGAGGCCATGGGGCTATTAACCAACCCGCTCCCAATTAGATTTTTAAAATAATTTCAATTCGCCCTAGTTTTCTCGGTTTTCCATTTCGGTTTTCTACGTAATTAGGAATCACCCAAAAATAACGATAAACCAAAATCCGGGTTTTCTCAGTTTTCTACGTAATTAGGAATCACCCAAAATTACGATAAACCAAAACCCCACGTAATTAGGAATCACCCAAAATTACGATTAAACCAAAACCTGCGAATATAATTAAGTTTGAGGATTTTTACGTTTTAACATGCAATATCTTAACTATGGATATTCGCACCCATAAAACCGTTGGAGTTTTAATATGCGAATAATCTACCTTAGTTAATTGCACATTACCTTTTTTGAAAAAACTTTTGGTTTGAATTTCGTTCATACAAAATAAAACGAAAATCACACAATCAACGAAAAAATCATAAATACGGGAAATTAAATAAAATAAAAATTTCCCGACTATTATGGCCTTCTCTATCGTTGATTCCTTGACGCCTCGGTGACACTTCCCGTCGTGTATCTCCCACTCGTTATTTGGATTCCTCTCGATTCGCCCGGGTTTTCTCGGTTTATTCCGTAATTAGGAATCACCCAAAATTACAATAAACCAAAACCCACGAATATAAGTTACCCAAAATAACGTCTTCGTCATAGTTTTAAAAATTCCTATATACAAAGGCGTTTTTTCTAGGAATTTAAAGACGACATGATTAGATCAAATCCTACTACAAGATTTTTCTAATCCTACACGGCTTCCAGCTCTGGTTATTACTATTACAGAAATTTCCATTCAAAAATAAAACGAGCCCGGACATGTCCCGGGGTTTATGAATGAAAATTAAATTTCTACCATAATAGCCGGGAAACCAATAACCACCTGTTTATACATTTCGACAAAAATAATAATGCCAAAATAAAGCCGTGTAATAAATCAAACAAGTATAAGACCGAAACCAACGCTCTGATACCAATTTGAAGGAAAACTGAACAAGCCCGGGCTAAATCGAAAACCTCACTTTCGTGCTATGCATTCCAGAATAGGAAGCTTTCGACCAAGCTCAGACTCAAATTAGTTTACCCATGAACGGATCTAGGCTTATACTTATTTAATTTATTAATCGGGACACAAAAAATTAAATCTTTAATTAAAGCGGAATTTAAAGATTATACCTTTTGTAGTGAAGTCCCTTTCTTAAAGAAAACCAAATCTTTGATTGCGATTCCACTAGAAATCCAATCGATATCTCCGAGAAGACTTCGAATATTGCGTGGGCAATAATCTATCGAAGTTTCTTGCTTAGCCCACGAGGAAATCACACAAATTGAATAACCCACAGCCTAAAATCTGATCAAAACTTTCGCTGCTCACCACTGCCCAACTGCCGCTAAGAATGCTCAAACTGCCGCCTTTAGAAAACCAATTCAGCCCCTTGATCAGATTCCAAAAACCCGCCGCGATCTGCACCACCACTGCTGCGGATCACCGAGATGAACAAGAGATCAACGCAGCAATGGCAGGATCAGCACCCAGGCCAAGAATCCAATCACTAGAACTGGGCGGTGAAAACCAACCCGCCGCAGTCCTGAAACTGGGCGAATAAAATCAGCCCTCAGCACTGATTTCTGGGCAAATAAATTCAGCCCTCAGCACTGATTTCTGGGCGAACAAATTCAACCCATCAGCGTAGATTTCTGGGTGAATAAATTCAACCCATCACGCTGAAAAACTGGGTGAATAGGCAGACTAAAAAAAACAGGGCTGGTACTGGGCAATTGAAGAAAACCCCGCAGCTGGAACATGGCAAATCAATAAATAAAACCCGCAGCTGGAACTGGGCAATTCAAGAAAACCCCGCAGCTCTAAAACTTGGCAATTAAAATCAACCCATAACAATGGTATCTGGGCAAATAATGAGAGCCCACCACGTTGAGAGCTGGTTGATTCTAGAAATTCCCTGCGCTGGAATTGGAACTAATAAAACGGACCCGCCGCTGGAATTGGAACTAATAAAATGGACTACAAAAAAACTGCAGCAGCTAGTGGGAAAAAAAAAAAAAAAAAGCAGTGGCGAAAATATAAACCCACACTCGAAGAAGATTTAATCTTTAGGCTGATTTCAATTCGTGGAGTGAGATATCTAGTTCGACTTCGAAAGAGAAAACTTCAGGAAGAAGAAAACTCTCTTTAGAACTATCTCTCTCTAAAAGGGGCAAGAATTGTCTTGCAAGATTTCCTTAGGGTTTCTTGGGCATCAAGTCTTCTATTTATAGGAGCTCGATTGGAGACCTAATGGGCTCTCGAGTTAGGCCTTAAAATTTGACTTTCATTGACCGCTAAGTCTTCCCGACTAATCAACTCCAATCGACCCATTTAAATTAATTTATTTAATCCACTTTGTTAATTTAATTTAATCGAACCCTTAGAATTAATTAATTCAAAATAGAATTAATTTCTAAATTCACTTTGTCGATTAAATATTAATTAAACCCTTCGG
This sequence comes from Knoxia roxburghii, assembly GCA_030378225.1. Classification (NCBI taxonomy): domain Eukaryota; kingdom Viridiplantae; phylum Streptophyta; class Magnoliopsida; order Gentianales; family Rubiaceae; genus Knoxia; species Knoxia roxburghii. Next base: position 28,339,355 of record CM059416.1, on the reverse strand, counting down.
ATTAATTAATTTACCTTGTCGATTAGTCAAACGCATAATCGGTCGTACCACTATCGGACCAATTATGGAACTACCGCTCAAAAATGACTTTACATCGCTCTATTATTATTTCTTCTATCTCCCCACATTAAAGATCTAGCGCTCATCGGTTTATCAATTTACTGACAAATTAATTCACCGACTTCTTGGTTTTCGAGATTAGTGCCACTCGACCTTTTATTATACCGAACATAAAGTTCACCGGCCGGGTTTAGTATAATAACCTTACGAGCTCATCTCGGGAGTGTTAGTTTTGAATACAGAAAAGCTATGGCTTGTATCAAAAACTAATCACCACAGATGACATATCATTTTGTTTCAGTATAAATCTGTTCCTTTATATCATAGAACTAGATAACGGGGTGTCGACAAACACAGTAGATACCGTTATTTGTTAAAGTATTGATATATTAAAAGTATGCTCATAACCGAGATAGTCTGAACATACTATCGGTATAGGTTATTGTGTGGTTTGGAAATTGGTTTATCTAGACTAGTTTAAATCACACAGATATGCCCGGGGCATATTGAGCATGACCAGTTTGGATAGAATTGACTTGTACTGATCAGCGTAGTCAATTCGGTCCTAGTATTCCGTCTCTAAATCCCGAGATTGGGACGGGCGTGAGGGTTGAGTGTCGTGTGCTTTGATTTGCCAAAGAGTGAGGTCAATTGAGGCCAATACCTCGGTAAGTTGGGTATGCGGTATTTAGCTTCTTACGTGCCGTTGCTAGTCGAAGGAATCCACGTACCGGTTCGCCGGGTTGATGGTGCTCCCGAGATGAGCTCGTAAGGTTATTATACTAAACCTGGCCAGTGAACTTTATGTTCGGTATAATAAAAGGTCGAGTGGTACTAATCTCGGAAACCAAGAAGTCGGTGAATTAATTTGTCAGTAAATTGATAAATCGACGAGCACTAGATCTTTAATGTGGGGAGATAGAAGAAATAATAATGGCGCGATATAAAGTCGTTTTCGAGCGGTAGTTCCATAATTGGTCAGTTAGTGGTACGACCGATTATGCGTTTGACTAATCGACAAGGTAAATTAATTAATCCGAAGGGTTTATTTAATATTTAATCGACAAAGTGAATTTAGAAATTAATTCGATTTTGAATTAATTAATTCTAAGGGTTCGATTAAATTAAATTAACAAAGTGGATTAAATAAATTAATTTAAAAGGGTCGATTGGAGTTGATTAGTCGGGAAGACTTAGCAGTCAACAAAAGTCAAATTTTAAGGCCTAACTCGAGAGCCCATTAGGTCTCCAATCGAGCTACTATAAATACAACATAATGGGCAGCAAAAACCCTAAGGAAACTTGGCAGCCAAGTTAGGCTAGATAGAGAAAGTTTGGTCTAGAGAGAGAACGTGTCTTCCTCGTCAAGTTTTCTCTCGAAGTCGACCAAGATAGCTTTCTCCTTCGTGGAAAACTCAAGCCCACTTGAATATAGTCCAGATCGGTTATTTATTTCATTGAGAAGTTGCTGGAATTCTGTTTTTTTTTTTTCTTGAATCGCAGCAGCAGTCGGTGGGTTTTATTACTTTGAGCTGCTGCGTGAATATCAGTCCAGCCTAGTGAGCAGCTTCGATCTTGGCGTGCTGATCCGGTGGAGTTCTCACGTTGATCACCTGCTTGTTTGGTGATCCGTGTGACCCACCGTACAGATCGTGGCTGGGATTGGTTGCTCGCACAGCCGGACGGTGGTTTTTTGAGAAATAGAAATCCAGCAACTTGGGGTTTTCGCAAGAACAGTCGGTTAAACCTGGGCAAAATTATTCTGGGCAGTTTTCTTGAGTTTTCTTGAAGAACAAGTTTCTGGGTTTTCATCGATTGCTCGTGGGTAACTCCGTAGAAGATAGCCCACACTATCTCGGAGTTTGTATTGTAGAATCGATCGGATTTCTTGTGGAAATCGCAACAGTTTTTTTTGGGTATTCTTTAATCGAGGGACTTCGCTACAAAAGGTATAATCTTTAAATTCCGCTTTAATTAAAGATTTAATTTTTTGTGTCCCGATTAATAAATTAAATAAGTATAAGCCTAGATCCGTTCATGGGTAAACTAATTTGAGCCTGAGCTTGGTCGAAAGCTTCCGATTCTGGAATGCATAGCACGAAAGTGAGGTTTTCGATTTAGCCCGGGCTTGTTCAGTTTTCCTTCAAATTGGTATCAGAGCGTTGGTTTCGGTCTTATACTTGTTTGATTTATTACACGGCTTTATTTTGGCATTATTATTTTTGTCGAAATGTATAAACAGGTGGTTATTGGTTTCCCGGCTATTATGGTAGAAATTTAATTTTCATTCATAAACCCCGGGACATGTCCGGGCTCGTTTTATTTTGAATGGAAATTTCTGTAATAGTAATAACCACGAGCTGGAAGCCGTGTAGGATTAGAAAAATCTTGTAGTAGGATTTGATCTAATCATGTCGTCTTTAAATTCCTAGAAAAAACGCCTTTGTATATAGGAATTTTTGTACTATGACGAAGACGTTATTTTGGGTAACTTATATTCGCGAGTTTTGGTTTATTGTAATTTTGGGTGATTCCTAATTACGGAATAAACCGAGAAAACCCGGGTGAATCGAGAGGAACCCAAATAACGAGTGGGAGCGACACGACGGGAAGTGTCACCGAGGCGTCAAAGAATCAACGATAGAGAAGGCCATAATAGTAGGGAAATTTTATTTTATTTAATTTCCCGTATTTATGATTTTTTCGTTGATTGTGTGATTTTCGTTTTATTTTGCATGAACGAAATTCAAACCAAAAGTTTTTCAAAAAAAAAGGTAATGTGCAATTAACTAAGGTAGATTATTCGCATATTAAAACTCCAACGGTTTTATGGGTGCGAATATCCATAGTTAAGATATTGCATGTTAAAACGTAAAAATCCTCAAACTTAATTACATTCGCAAGTTTTTGTTTAATCGTAATTTTGGGTGATTCCTAATTACGTGGGGTTTTGGTTTATCGTAATTTTGGGTGATTCCTAATTACGTAGAAAATCGAGAAAACCGAGATTTTGGTTTTTCGTAATTTTTGGGTGATTCCTAATTACGTAGAAAACCGAAATGGAAAACCGAGAAAACTAAGGTGAATTTAAATTATTTTAAAAATCTAAGTGGGAGCGGGTTGGTTAATAGCCCCATGGCCTCCACTACGGGTTCATTTGCGATGTGGTTAAACGGCTTCCCTACGGATGAGTTTTCAATAACAAACTTAGAAGTCACGTAATGGCATACACTTAGTGTACCGTTTATAGTATCCCTCCTACGAGGTAACGCTATTTATGTGTACGGCTAAAATTATCGACTATTAATTTCATTGATCATAAGATCGTTGGTCAGATAATAAGATTAATGGACTTTGGTCCTTCTCGAACGAATGTGGATTGGCGTAGACGTTCACCTACGTGACCTGCGTTAATCCCGGTGGGAGAGATGTCGGTAGAAGATTATATTTCTTTTCTGAGGATTTTTCAATATTTTCAAAAAGTATACTGAGACATGTTTTTTCATTATTTTCAGTTGATATGTCGTTCAACCCGCTAGCTGTCATTCTGAACCAAAACAAACTCACCGGTCCTAATTACATTGATTGGAAACGGAACCTGGACATTGTCCTAACCGCCGAGGGTTATAAGTATGTGCTCACTGAGGAGTGTCCCCCTAAGCCCAGTGAGGATGCCACACCTGAGCAGCGAGAGCCATATACGAGGTGGCAGAAAGCTGATGAGATGACCAGGTGCTACATCTTGGCTTCCATGTCAAGTGTACTGCAGCACCAGCATCAGTTGATGACCTCAGCCTACGATATGATGCTCAACCTCAGGGAGATGTTTGGACATCAGGGCAGGGCAGCCAAGCAGTCAGCTATGAGGAAACTCATGAATGCTAAGATGGCTGAGGGCACTTCAATGAGAGATCACGTACTGGACATGATTGGTTGCATCAATGAGATCGAGGTATTGGGAGGTGAGATTGATGGGGAAACCCAGGTCGATATCATCCTTCGATTGAACTATAATATGGGGAATCTCTCATATTCACTTTCTGAGCTCATGACTGCATTGGTGTCTGCTGAGAGCCTCTTCGCTGAGAAGAAGCAAGCCTTGGCTACTGTTGGTCCCTCAGGTTCCTCTGCTGGGCCCAAAGCCAGGAAGCAAAAGAGGAAGAGAGGCCAGAAAGCAGGAGCCAGTCATGGACCCAAAGCAGGCATTGCCAAGAAGCAGAAGCCGAGAGGAAAGTGCTTCAGATGTGGCAAAGCAGGACATTGGAAGAAGGACTGCCCAAAGCCTCGAGGTACGTGTAAATTTTCCCTAGTCACTGAGACGTGTTTAGCGGCGATTCCCACGGATACTTGGTGTGTGGATTCGGGAGCCACTGATCACGTTTGTAATTCTTTGCAGGGGTTCCAAGTGACCCGGCTGCTTAGAGAGGGAGAGTTGCAGGTCTACCTTGGGGATACTACCAGAGTTTCTGTGGCTGCAGTGGGAGTTATTAGTCTTTACTTTTCAGACTCTATTTTATATTTGAAGGATTGTCTTTATGTACCTAGTTTTCGAAAGAACTTGCTTTCAGTTTCGAAACTTGTTTTGGATGGTTATAAGTGTGTATTTTCTGATGGTTCGGTTTTTATAAGAAAATGCCAGAAACTTATATGTTCCGGTACATTGGTTGACAATCTGTTTTTAATCAAGACTTACTCCCCAGTTATGCAAAACACAGAAACTAGTAATTCATCGCCGAATCATAATAAGAGAAAGAAATCTTCCCCTTTGAATCAGACTTATCTTTGGCACCTGAGACTAGGTCATATCAACCTTAGTAGAATTCAAAGGTTGGTCAAGAGTGGGTCTTTAGACTTACTAGATATTGACAGCTATTCAACCTGTGAGTCCTGCTTGGAGGGTAAAATGACCAAGAGGCCTTTTAAGGCGAAGGGGTATAGGGCCAAAGAGGTTTTAGAGCTGATTCATTCTGACGTGTGTGGGCATATGTCAGTTCAGGCTAGAGGTGGTTATGAGTATTTTGTGACTTTCACGGATGATTACTCTAGATGTGGATACATATACCTGATGCGCCACAAGTCTGAATGCTTTGGCAAGTTCAGAGAATTCAAGGCAGAGGTGGAGAACCATCTGGGTAAGAGTATCAAGTCACTGCGGTCTGATCGCGGTGGCGAATACCTCTCTAGTGAATTTAGGACCTATTTGTCAGAGGAGGGTATTCAGACCCAGTTGTCTGCACCTGGCACACCCCAGCAGAATGGTGTAGCAGAGAGGAGGAACAGGACTCTTATGGAGATGGTTAGATCGATGATGAGTTATAGTGATTTGCCTACCTCGTTTTGGGGTTATGCCTTAGACACAGCATGTTATATCCTCAACCTTGTGCCATCTAAGTCTGTGCCAATGACCCCATTAGAGTTGTGGGATGGGCGCAAGCCTAGCCTGAGACATCTCAAGATTTGGGGTTGTCCAGCACATGTGCTCGAGGCAGATGCAGGCAAGTTAGAGGCGAGATCTAAGGTTATGCTGTTTGTAGGCTACCCCAAAGGAACGAGAGGTGGTTTATATTATAGTCCTCAGGATCAGAAGGTGGTGGTCAGCACCAATGCCAGATTTCTTGAGGAGGACTATATTTTAGATCACAAGTCAAGCAGCAAGGTAGTATTGGAAGAGCTTAGAAGTCAGTCCACTATTCCAGATGCACATGTTAGTTTTGAATACAGAAAAGCTATGGCTTGTATCAAAAACTAATATCCACAGATGACATATCATTTTTGTTTCAGTATAAATCTGTTCCTTTATATCATAGAACTAGATAACGGGGTGTCGACAAACACAGTAGATACCGTTATTGGTTAAAGTATTGATATATAAAAAGTATGCTCGTAACCGAGATAGTCTGAACATACTATCGGTATAGGTTATTGTGTGGTTTGGAAATTGGTTTATCTAGACTAGTTTAAATCACACAGATATGCCCGGGGCATATTGAGCATGACCAGTTTGGATAGAATTGACTTGTACTGATTGGCGTAGTCAATTCGGTCCTAGTATTCCGTCTCTCAATCCCGAGATTGGGACGGGCGTGAGGGTTGGGTGTCGTGTGCTTTGATTTGCCAAAGAGTGAGGTCAATTGAGGCCAATACCTCGGTAAGTTGGGTATGCGGTGTTTAGCTTCTTGCGTGTCGTTGCTAGTCGGAGGAATCCACGTACCGGTTCGCCGGGTTGATGGTGCTCCCGAGATGAGCTCGTAAGGTTATTATACTAAACCTGGCCAGTGAACTTTACGTTCGGTATAATAAAAGGTCGAGTGGTACTAATCTCGGAAACCAAGAAGTCGGTGAATTAATTTGTCAGTAAATTGATAAATCGACGAGCACTAGATCTTTAATGTGGGGAGATAGAAGAAATAATAATGGCGCGATGTAAAGTCGTTTTCGAGCGGTAGTTCCATAATTGGTCCGATAGTGGTACGACCGATTATGCGTTTGACTAATAGACAAGGTAAATTAATTAATCCGAAGGGTTTAATTAATATTTAATCGACGAAGTGAATTTAGAAATTAATTCGATTTTGAATTAATTAATTCTAAGGGTTCGATTAAATTAAATTAACAAAGTGGATTAAATAAATTAATTTAAATGGGTCGATTGGAGTTGATTAGTCGGGAAGACTTAGCGGTCAACAAAAGTCAAATTTTAAGGCCTAACTCGAGAGCCCATTAGGTCTCCAATCGAGCTCCTATAAATAGAAGACTTGATGCCCAAGCAACCCTAAGGAAATTTTGGAAGACATTTTTGTCTTGCCTCTTTCTTGAGCAAAAAGATTCTAGTGAGAGAATTTTTTTTTAAGAATTCTTTCACAGAAATGAATCAGATTTTTTGCTCCTTGAATTGAATTCATTCAAAGACCGAACCTTCGAGTGGGTTTTATTATTATTCCGCCAGATTGCTGCTGTCCCTTTTTGGATTTTCGCCCAGGAAATTCCTTCACCCAGACCGAACAAGAAGCTTTAAACAAATCGGAATTGCTGCTGCCCATTGTGGGTATTAACCCAGGAAATTGCGGCTGTCCAGTTGGGGTTTTAACCCAGGAAATTGCGGCTGTCCACTGGGTATTAACCCAGGAAATTGCGGCTGTCCAGTTGGGGTTTTAACCCAGGAAATTTCGGCTGTCCAGTGGGTATTAACCCAGGAAATTGCGGCTGTCCAGTTGGGGTTTTAACCCAGGAAATTGCGGCTGTCCCTTTTGAGTTTTTCACCCAGCAAATCGCGGCTGTCCTTAGCGCTGCTGCTTGGTTTTTCTCAGATATTATTAGCGCTGGAATTTAGCTATCCCGTGCGTTTGATTCGAGGAAGATGATGTTGATCTCTTTCATTTTGATCGGTGATCCATCAGCCTTTCTTGTCTAGATCACGACGGGATTCAAAGCTGAGTTCTTGCGGCTCAAAAAGAGGGTTTTAAATTTTAAGCAGCAGCAGTAATTTCGATAATAGCAGTAGGCGGAATTTCGGTCAGATTTTGGAACAAAATTGAATTCGTTTCTTGTGATTTCCTTGTGGGCTAAGCGAGTAAACTTCGATAGATTATTGCCCACGCAATATTCGAAGTTTCTACGGAGAATCGATTGGATTTCTTGTGGAAATCGCATATTTTATTTGGTATTCTTTAATCGAGGGACTTCGCTACAAAAGGTATAATCTTTATGTTCCGCTTTAATTAAAGATTTAATTTTTGTGTCCCGATTAATAAATTAAATAAGTATAAGCCTAGATCCGTTCATGGGTAAACTAATTTGAGCCTGAGCTTGGTCGAAAGCTTCCGATTCTGGAATGCATAGCACGAAAGTGAGGTTTTCGATTTAGCCCGGGCTTGTTCAGTTTTCCTTCAAATTGGTATCAGAGCGTTGGTTTCGGTCTTATACTTGTTTGATTTATTACACGGCTTTATTTTGGCATTATTATTTTTTGTCGAAATGTATAAACAGGTGGTTATTGGTTTCCCGGCTATTATGGTAGAAATTTAATTTTCATTCATAAACCCCGGGACATGTCCGGGCTCGTTTTATTTTTGAATGAAAATTTCTGTAATAGTAATAACCACGAGCTGGAAGCCGTGTAGGATTAGAAAAATCTTGTAGTAGGATTTGATCTAATCATGTCGTCTTTAAATTCCTAGAAAAACGCCTTTGTATATAGGAATTTTTGTACTATGACGAAGACATTATTTTGGGTAACTTATATTCGAGGGTTTTGGTTTATTGTAATTTTGGGTGATTCCTAATTACGGAATAAACCGAGAAAACCCGGGCGAATCGAGAGGAATCCAAATAACGAGTGGGAGCGACACGACGGAAAGTGTCACCGAGGCGTCAAGGAATCAACGATAGAGAAGGCCATAATGGTCGGGAAATTTTATTTTATTTAATTTCCCGTATTTATGATTTTTTCGTTGATTGTGTGATTTTCGTTTTATTTTGCATGAACGAAATTCAAACCAAAAGTTTTTTCAAAAGTAATGTGCAATTAACTAAGGTAGATTATTCGCATATTAAAACTCCAACGGTTTTATGGGTGCGAATATCCATAGTTAAGATATTGCATGTTAAAACGTAAAAATCCTCAAACTTAATTATATTCGCAAGTTTTGGTTTAATCGTAATTTTGGGTGATTCCTAATTACGTGGGGTTTTGGTTTATCGTAATTTTGGGTGATTCTTAATTACGTAGAAAACCGAGAAAACCCGGATTTTGGTTTATCGTAATTTTTGGGTGATTCCTAATTACGTAGAAAACCGATATGGAAAACCGAGAAAACTAGGGCGAATTGAAATTATTTTAAAAATCTAAGTGGGAGCGGGTTGGTTAATAGCCCCATGGCCTCCATTACGGGTTCATTGGCGATGTGGTTAAACGGCTTCCCCATCGGATGAGTTTTCAATCACAGATATCGCTGGAATGAATTTCTAAAGGGATGACTGTAGTGCGTTTAATTGGGAAAAGTTGCGACACCCTCGCCATCCGAGGCGCATTAGTACCCTAAGTAACAAACTTAGAAGTCACGTAATGGCATACACTTAGTGTACTGTTTATAGTATCCCTCCTATCGAGGTAACGCTATTTACGTGTACGGCTAAAATTATCGACTATTAATTTCATTGATCATAAGATCGTTGGTCAGATAATGAGATTAATGGACTTCGGTCCTTCTCGAACGAATGTGGGTTGGCGTAGACGTTCACCCATCGTGACCTGCGTTAATCCCGGTGGGAGAGATGTCGGTAGAAGATTATATTTCTTTTCTGAGGATTTTTCAATATTTTCGAAAAGTATACTGAGACATGTTTTTTCATTATTTTCAGTTGATATGTCGTTCAACCCGCTAGCTGTCATTTTTGAACCAAAACAAACTCACGAGTCCAAACTATATTGACTGGAAACGTAACCTGGACATTGTCCTTACCGCTGAGGGTTACAAGTACGTGCTTACTGAGGAGTGTCCCCTTAAGCAGGGTAGCCAAGCAGTCAGCTATGAGGAAACTCATGAATGCTAGAATGGCTGAGGGCATTTCAGTGAGGGATCACGTGCTGGACATGATCAGTTGCATCAATGAGATCGAGGTACTGGGAGGTGATATTGATGGGGAGACCCAGGTCGATATCATTCTCCAGAGCTTGCCTCCCAGTTTTTGAGCAGTTTCGGTTGAACTATAATATGGGCAAGCTCTCATATTCACTCCCCGAGCTCATGACTACATTGGTGTCAGCCGAGGGCCTATTCGCTGAGAAGAAACAAGCCTTTGCTACTGTTGGTCCCTCAGGTTCCTCTGCTGGGCCCAAAGCCAGGAAGCAAGAGAGGAAGAGAGGCCAGAAAGCAGGAACTAATCATGGACCCAAGGCAGGCATTGCCAAGAAGCAAAAGCCGAAAGGCAAATGTTTTAAGTGTGGCAAAGCAGGACATCGGAAGAAGGATTGCCCAAAGCCTCGAGGTTAAAAGTAAATTTTCCCTAGTTACTGAGACGTGATTAGCGGCGATTCCCACGGATACTTGGTGTGTGGATTCGGGAGCCACTGATCACGTTTGTAATTCTTTGCAGGGGTTCCAAGTGACCCGGCTGCTTAGAGAGGGAGAGTTGCAGGTCTACCTTGGGGATACTACCAGAGTTTCTGTGGCTGCAGTGGGAGTTATTAGTCTTTATTTTTCAGACTCTATTTTACTTTTAAAGGATTGTCTTTATGTACCTAGTTTTCGAAAGAACTTGCTTTCAGTTTCGAAACTTGTTTTGGATGGTTATAAGTGTGTATTTTCTGACGGTTCAGTTTTTATAAGAAAATGCCAGAAACTTATATGTTCCGGTACATTGGTTGACAATTTGTTTTTTAATCAAGACTTACTCCCCAGTTGTGCAAAACACAGAAACTAGTAACTCATCACCGAATCATAATAAGAGAAAGGAATCTTCCCCTTTGAATCAGACTTATCTTTGGTACCTGAAACTAGGTCATATCAACCTTAGTAGGATTCAAAGGTTGGTCAAGAATGGGTCTTTGGACTTACTAGATATTGACAGCTATTTGACCTGTGAGTCTTACTTGGAGGGTAAAATGACCAAGAGGCCTTTTAAGGCGAAGGGGTATAGGGCCAAGGAGGTTTTAGAGTTGATTCATTCTGACGTGTGTGGACCTATGTGAGTTCAGGCTAGAGGTGGTGAATACCTCTCTAGTGAATTTAGGACCTATTTGTCAGAGGAGGGTATTCAGACTCAGTTGTCTGCACCTGGCACACCCCAGCAGAATGGTGTGGCAGAGAGGAGGAACAGGTCTCTTATGGAGATGGTTAGATCGATGATGAGTTACAGTGAGTTGCCTACCTCGTTTTGGGGTTATGCCTTGGATACAGCGTGTTTTATCCTCAACCTTGTGCCATCTAAGTCTGTGCCTACGACCCCAGTAGAGTTGTAGAGTGGGCGCAAGCCTATTCTGAGACATCTCAGGATTTGGGGTTGTCCAGCACATGTGCTCGAGGCAGATGCAGGCAAGTTAGAGGCGAGATCTAAGGTTATGCTGTTTGTAGGCTACCCCAAAGGAACGAGAGGTGGTTTATTTTATAGTCCTCAGGATCAGAAGGTGGTGGTAAGCACCAATGCCAGATTTCTTGAGGAGGACTATATTTTAGATCACAAGTAAAGCAGCAAGGTAGTATTGGAAGAGCTTAGAAGTAAATCCACTATTCCAGATGCACACGTACAGGAAGATACACCACAAGAGACTGCACACACTATCACAGATGATGCTCTTACACTGGCTGCGCCTTGTTGTAGTGGGAGGGTTGTGAGACAGCCCGAGAGGTACATGGGTTTGGGTGAGTCTTCGGACTTTATCCCTGGTACTCGTGAACCAGACCCAGTTAACTAAAATGAGGTTCTTCAGGATAGAGATGCAAGCATCCAGATCTTGGAACATCCGTTTTGACGAGGTTAACCAGTTCTATGGATTCACTCGGTGTCCGGATGAGCAGTGTGTTTATAGCAGGCGTGATGGTGATATAGTGGTGTTCCTCGTACTTTACGTAGATGACATTCTTCTTATTGGCAACAGTAAGAAGGTGTTGTCAGACGTAAAGGCATGACTGTCCAGGCAATTCGATATGAAGGATTTGGGAGAGGCTGGACATATCCTTGGGATCAAGATTATTCGAGATTGTAGGAGACGTTCTCTGACTCTCCCTCAGGCATCCTACATAGACACGATTCTGGCCCGTTTTAACATGCAGAACTCCAAGAAGGGTTCACTACCTTTCAGGCATAGGGTGCATTTGTCTAAGGAGTAGTGTCCTAAGACTGCTGAGGAGATAGATGCCATGAAGGCGGTACCCTATGCTTCTGCAGTGGGTAGCCTCATGTATGCTATGTTGTGCACGAGGCCTGATATTTGCTTTGCCGTTGGCATGGTTAGCAGATATCAGAGTAACCCTGGGAAGGCTCACTGGGAGGCAGTAAAATGCATTCTCAAGTACTTGCGCAGGACGAGAGATTATGTCCAAGTTTATAGAGCGCAGGAGCTTGTACCTTTGGGTTACACAGATTCGGACTTTCAAGGAGATTTGGACAGGAGTAAGTCTACCTCTGGGTTTGTGTTAACTCTAGGAGGTGGAGCCATAGTATGGAAGAGTGTCAAGCAGAAATGCGTGGCGGACTCTACCATGGAGGCCGAGTACGTTGTCGCTTCAGAGGCAGCGAAAGTGGCTGTGTGGCTCAGGAACTTCCGGATGGACTTAGATGTGGTTCCTGAGTTGCCTAGGTTTATCACAGTTTATTGTGATAACAATAGTGCAGTGGCTAACTCGAGGGAACCACGAGCTCATAAGGCGAGTAAACACATAGAAAGCAAGTACCACCTGATACGAGAGATCGTAAAGAGGGGAGACGTGACCGTGGCCAAGATAGTATCAGATGACAACCATGCAGATCCTTTCACAAAGCCATTGACCCTAAAGGTCTTTGAGAGACATGTGGAGGGCATGGGAGTCAGATTCTTGAGGGAGCCATGTTAGTGAGCTTAAAGGTGTTTGGAGATTTCATTATGACAGCAGTGTAATAGCGGGTTGGACAGTTTTTGTACTTCTTAGCATAGCTTTGAGTATTAGTGGGAGATTGTTAGTTTTGAATACAGAAAAGCTATGGCTTGTATCAAAAACTAATATCCACAGATGACATATCATTTTTGTTTCAGTATAAATCTGTTCCTTTATATCATAGAACTAGATAACGGGGTGTCGACAAACACAGTAGATACCGTTATTGGTTAAAGTATTGATATATAAAAAGTATGCTCGTAACCGAGATAGTCTGAACATACTATCGGTATAGGTTATTGTGTGGTTTGGAAATTGGTTTATCTAGACTAGTTTAAATCACACAGATATGCCCGGGGCATATTGAGCACGACCAGTTTGGATAGAATTGACTTGTACTGATTGGCGTAGTCAATTCGGTCCTAGTATTCCGTCTCTCAATCCCGAGATTGGGACGGGCGTGAGGGTTGGGTGTCGTGTGCTTTGATTTGCCAAAAAGTGAGGTCAATTGAGGCCAATACCTCGGTAAGTTGGGTATGCGGTGTTTAGCTTCTTGCGTGTCGTTGCTAGTCGGAGGAATCCACGTACCGGTTCGCCGGGTTGATGGTGCTCCCGAGATGAGCTCGTAAGGTTATTATACTAAACCTGGCCAGTGAACTTTACGTTCGGTATAATAAAAGGTCGAGTGGTACTAATCTCGGAAACCAAGAAGTCGGTGAATTAATTTGTTAGTAAATTGATAAATCGACGAGCACTAGATCTTTAATATGGGGAGATAGAAGAAATAATAATGGCGCGATGTAAAGTCGTTTTCGAGCGGTAGTTCCATAATTGGTCCGATAGTGGTACGACCGATTATGCGTTTGACTAATCGACAAGGTAAATTAATTAATCCGAAGGGTTTAATTAATATTTAATCGACGAAGTGAATTTAGAAATTAATTCGATTTTGAATTAATTAATTCTAAGGGTTCGATTAAATTAAATTAACAAAGTGGATTAAATAAATTAATTTAAATGGGTCGATTGGAGTTGATTAGTCGGGAAGACTTAGCGGTCAACAAAAGTCAAATTTTAAGGCCTAACTCGAGAGCCCATTAGGTCTCCAATCGAGCTCCTATAAATAGAAGACTTGATGCCCAAGAAACCCTAAGGAAATTTTGGAAGACATTTTTGTCTTGCCTCTTTCTTGAGCAAAAAGATTCTAGTGAGAGAATTTTTTTTTAAGAATTCTTTCACAGAAATGAATCAGATTTTTTGCTCCTTGAATTGAATTCATTCAAAGACCGAACCTTCGAGTGGGTTTTATTATTATTCCGCCAGATTGCTGCTGTCCCTTTTTGGATTTTCGCCCAGGAAATTCCTTCACCCAGACCGAACAAGAAGCTTTAAACAAATCGGAATTGCTGCTGCCCATTGTGGGTATTAACCCAGGAAATTGCGGCTGTCCAGTTGGGGTTTTAACCCAGGAAATTGCGGCTGTCCACTGGGTATTAACCCAAGAAATTGCGGCTGTCCAGTTGGGGTTTTAACCCAGGAAATTTCGGCTGTCCAGTGGGTATTAACCCAGGAAATTGCGGCTGTCCAGTTGGGGTTTTAACCCAGGAAATTGCGGCTGTCCCTTTTGAGTTTTTCACCCAGCAAATCGCGGCTGTCCTTAGCGCTGCTGCTTGGTTTTTCTCAGATATTATTAGCGCTGGAATTTAGCTATCCCGTGCGTTTGATTCGAGGAAGATGATGTTGATCTCTTTCATTTTGATCGGTGATCCATCAGCCTTTCTTGTCTAGATCACGACGGGATTCAAAGCTGAGTTCTTGCGGCTCAAAAAGAGGTTTTAAATTATAAGCAGCAGCAGTAATTTCGATAATAGCAGTAGGCGGAATTTCGGTCAGATTTTGGAACAAAATTGAATTCGTTTCTTGTGATTTCCTTGTGGGCTAAGCGAGTAAACTTCGATAGATTATTGCCCACGCAATATTCAAAGTTTCTACGGAGAATCGATTGGATTTCTTGTGGAAATCGCATATTTTATTTGGTATTCTTTAATCGAGGGACTTCGCTACAAAAGGTATAATCTTTATGTTCCGCTTTAATTAAAGATTTAATTTTTGTGTCCCGATTAATAAATTAAATAAGTATAAGCCTAGATCCGTTCATGGGTAAACTAATTTGAGCCTGAGCTTGGTCGAAAGCTTCCGATTCTGGAATGCATAGCACGAAAGTGAGGTTTTCGATTTAGCCCGGGCTTGTTCAGTTTTCATTCAGCACACGTACAGGAAGACACACCACAGGAAACTGCACCCACTATCACAGATGATGCTCTTACACAGGTTGTGCCTCATCGTAGTGGGAGGGCTGTGAGACAGCCCGAGAGGTAGATAGGTTTGGGTGAGTCTTCGGACTTTATCCCTGGTGCTCATGAACCAGACCCAGTTAACTACAATGAGGCTCTCCAGGATAAAGATGCATATTCTTGGCAGAGAGCGATGATTGCTGAGATGGGTTCTATGGACTCAAATCAAGTCTGGGAGCTGGTAGACCTTCCTGATGGGTTTAGGCCTATTGGGTGCAAATGGGTCTACAAGCGAAAGAGAGGATCTGACGGGAGGGTTGAGACCTTCAAGGCTAGGCTTGTGGCGAAGGGGTATACTCAGAAAGAGGGATCGATTATGAGGAGACCTTTTCCCCGGTAGCTATGCTTAAGTCGATCCGGATTCTCTTGGCCATAGCTGCTCATATGGATTATGAGATATGGCAGATGGACGTCAAGATAGCTTTCCTTAATGGAAGTCTTGAGGAGACCATCTTTATGCAGCAACCAGAGGGCTTCATTGTTAAGGGCCAAGAGCACAAGGTATGCAGGCTTAGGAGGTCCATTTATGGACTTAAGCAAGCATCCAGATCTTGGAACATTCGTTTTGATGAGGTTATCCAGTCCTATGGATTCACTCAGTCTCCGGATGAGCAGTGTGTTTATTGCAGGCGTGATGGTGAAATAGTGGTGTTCCTCGTACTTTATGTAGATGACATTCTTCTTATTGGCAACAGTAAGAAGGTGTTGTCAGACGTAAAGGCATGGCTGTCCAGGCAATTCGATATGAAGGATTTGGGAGAGGCTGGACATATCCTTGGGATCAAGATTATTCGAGATCGTAGGAGACGTTCTCTGACTCTCTCACAGGCATCCTACATAGACACGATTCTGGCCCGTTTTAACATGCAGAACTCCAAGAAGGGTTCACTACCTTTCAGGCATGGAGTGCATTTGTCTAAGGAGCAGTGTCCTAAGACTGCTGAGGAGATAGATGCCATGAAGGCGGTACCCTATGCTTCTGCAGTGGGTAGCCTCATGTATGCTATGTTGTGCACGAGGCCTGATATTTGCTTTGCCGTTGGCATGGTTAGCAGATATCAGAGTAACCCTGGGAAGGCTCACTGGGAGGCAGTAAAATGCATTCTCAAGTACTTGCGCAGGACGAGAGATTATGTCCTAGTTTATAGAGCGCAGGAGCTTGTACCATTGGGTTACACAGATTCGGACTTTCAAGGAGATATAGACAAGAGTAAGTCTACCTCTGGGTTTGTGTTTACTCTAGGAGGTGGAGCCATAGTATGGAAGAGTGTCAAGTAGAAATGCGTGGTGGACTCTACCATGGAGGCTGAGTACGTTGCCGCTTCAGAGGCAGCGAAAGAGGCTGTATGGCTCAGGAGCTTCCTGATGGACTTAGTGTTGGATCGTGTTTAGGCATTTAATTCTAAATTAAATGGCGAAATTCCTAAACACTAAAGGATTCGGGTCTTACCCTCGACGCGTAATCGGTTGTACAGCCGCCTGGATCCTTTGGGAAGATTGCGTTCACCACCACAGAACAATTCAAGCGAATTGTCTCTACGTTCTTGCACTGGAGTTCTCTCAGAACCGGTGCTAGCCCCAAAATTTGCCTGTTTTAGAGAAAACCTTTTTCTCTCTGGGAAGTGTAATTTTCTGGAAGAACGTTGTTTTGTAAAGTCTGATTGTCTGTTCAAAAAAAGAATTTTTTCAAACGTTTATTTTAAAACTGAGTCTGTTAAAACGTTTTTAACAGACTCCAGATACTTCTCTGATTTGAGAAGTATCTGTTTTAATAATTATAAATAATAATTAATTAATTATTTACTGAGTTGGGTTTTACCAACACCATGGATCAACCCATTGATCCATGGATCAGGCTGATGGGTCAAGAACCTTAATTCACAATTAGGTCCCTTGATTTATCAGCTCAACTCAATTCTTCCCAGGTAATTAATTAACTTTTAATTAATACCGTAAAACTCTTCAATAATATTTAATTAAACCATTTAATTAAATATTATCTATTTAAGTATAACTCTTATACTTAGAACAGGCAATTTAATTAATTCTGACTCATCGAACTCACTTATGTGCGATCCTGTAGGTCCATTCCAAATTGACAATGAATAAATTAATCTCATTAATTAATCCATAAATCATTAGTGGTCTCTAGCAAGACATAATGACTACACAATTCAGAACGGAGGGTCGAATGGTGATTCAACACAACCTTCCGAGTATACTACGTAATGTCCTCTACACTGATATCCAGTTTAGCATAAGGCATGGAACCAATCATCCTTATATAGCTAAACGTTTTACTTGATCTCTTAGTGACACTGAACTTAATCAAGCAAATGATAACCCTTATCATTTCTTGGGCACGGCCATGCACTTCTCAGTTCACTATCAAGCGGCCAAGATATCATCTCTCATTTAAGAGAGACTTGTAGTCCCATCACTTCACCTACATACCTTAGCGTGACTCATAGTGTACCCAATCATACCCGTACTTGGCAACCTGTTACGGTCCCGTTAGGCATATGTCAAAGCACACTCTAATTCACCTAAGACTATGCAGTGATTTCTGGTCTAAGGATCCTCGTACGAGTACTACTCAAAAGAATCACTCATGATCTAACAGTCCATGGAGTGTTTCTTTCGGCAGATCGATTTCATAAAATTCAATATGCACAAGAATATAATTTCATGAAATTAACTCATCAGATAAATAATCAATCAAACGACAAATGTCTTATTTACATAAATAGCCCTCATTAGGGCATATACACCAACAATCTCCCACTTGCCCGTTGAAGGGCTATGTCCTAAACTGTTTAATACCAAGCTCTATTACATGTCTATCAAATTTTGACTGTGGTAGAGCTTTTGTGAGAGGATCTGCTACATTGTCGTCTGACCCTATTTTGCACACTTTCACATCTCCTCGATCAATGATCTCTCGGATGAGGTGAAACCTTCTGAGTATATGTTTGGTTTTCTGGTGTGACCGAGACTCCTTAGCTTGTGCGATGGCCCCGTTATTGTCACAGAAAAGTTCTATCGGATCTTGGATACTCGGTATCACTCCGATGTCTGACACGAACTTTCTTAACCAAACAGCTTCCTTTGCAGCATCGGATGCAGCAATGTACTCAGACTCTGTTGTAGAATCGGCTGTTGTATCTTGCTTTGAGCTTTTCCAACTTATTGCACCACCATTCAGACTAAACACGTAGCCTGATTGTGACTTCATGTCATCTTGATCTGTTTGGAAAGCAGCATCAGCGTAACCTTGTACGATGAGCTGTTCTTGTCCTCCATACACTAGCATCAATCCTTTAGTCCTTCGCAAGTACTTTAGGATTGCTTTGACTGCAGTCCAATGATCTGTTCCTGGATCTTGTTGGTATCTGCTAGTCATGCTCAGTGCATGTGCGACATCCGGGCGGGTACATAACATGGCATACATGATAGATCCTGTTGCCGAAGCATATGGTACTCTACTCATTGTATCCCTCTCCTCTCTTGTTGAAGGACCTTGGTTCTTCTTCAAGAGAAGGCCATGTCTAAATGGTACCTTACCATTTTTGGAGTTAGACATATTGAACCTCTTCAATATTTTGTCTATGTACCCTTCTTGACTTAGTCCTAGAAGCCTTTTTGACCTATCTCTATAGATCTTGATACCTAGTATCATTTCGGCTTCTCCTAAGTCTTTCATAGAAAATACAGTCCCCAACCATTGTTTGATGTCTTTCATCATGGGAATGTCATTTCCTATGAGTAGGATGTCGTCCACATATAGGACAAGGAAAACTATCTTGCTCCCACTAACCTTCTTGTAAACACAAGGCTCATCTTCGTTCTTTATGAAGCCGTAACCTTTTACTGCCTCGTCAAAACGAAGATTCCAACTCCGAGATGCTTGCTTTAGTCCGTAGATGGACCTCTGAAGCTTGCATACACGATTTGGATGCTCTTGATCGATGTATCCCTCAGGTTGTTTCATATAAACATCCTCGAGTAGGTTTCCATTCAGGAAAGCCATCTTAACATCCATCTGCCATATCTCATAGTCATAATATGCAGCTATGGCGAGCATAGTCCGAATGGACTTGAGCATCACGACAGGGGAGAAGGTTTCATCATAGTCTATACCATGAGTCTGTCTGAAACCTTTAGCCACTAGTCGTGCCTTGAAGATCCCGCCAGGTTTTAACTTGAAAATCCACTTGCAATCGACAACCTTTGTCTGAACAGGAGGATCAATCAAAGTC
Source organism: Knoxia roxburghii (assembly GCA_030378225.1). NCBI lineage: Eukaryota > Viridiplantae > Streptophyta > Magnoliopsida > Gentianales > Rubiaceae > Knoxia > Knoxia roxburghii. Next base: position 28,320,110 of record CM059416.1, on the reverse strand, counting down.
CAAACTTTATTGTCCCTCATGGATTGCATTTCAGATTCCATTGCTTGTAGCCATTTATCTGAATCTGGACTTTCTAAAACCTGTTTGTAGTTCACGGGCTCATTAGAGTCCACCAAGATCAAATCTTGATCGTCAGTTACGAGAAATCCGTATCTCTCAGGTTCATGACGAGATCTACTAGACCTTCTAGGTTCTTGTGTTGTTGACTCAGGCTGCTCATCTTCATGAGTTCCCATGTCAACTTCCATCTCAGTTTCTGTAGATCGTTCTACATTCTCTTGTGGTTCTGGAACTTCTCCGAGTTCTATTCTACTCCCACTATCTTTCTTGTAGAGAAAATCTTTCTCTAAGAAAGTGGCTCCCCGAGCAACAAACACTTTGTTCTCAGTTGGATTGTAGAATTGATATCCTTTAGTTTCCTTAGGATATCCCACAAACAGGCATTTGTCAGTTTTAGGTTCAAGCTTACTACTTTGTAAACGCTTTACATGAGCTTGACAACCCCAAACTCGTAGATATGACATATAGGGTTTTTGACCCGTCCACATCTCATATGGAGTCTTATCTACTGCCTTAGATGGAATACGATTTAGTAAGTAGGCAGCTGAAAGGAGGGCATAACCCCAAAAGGACATAGGGAGAGTCGCTTGGCCCATCATAGATCGAACCATATCTAATAAGGTCCGATTCCTCCTCTCGGATACACCATTCCATTGAGGTGTTCCTGGCGGAGTCAGCTGTGAAACAATTCCACACTGTTTTAGATAGCCATCGAACTCATCATTAAGGTATTCACCTCCCCGATCGGAGCGAATAGCCTTAATCCTTCTATTTAACTGATTTTCTACTTCATTTTTAAACTCTTTGAACTTTTCAAAAGTTTCACTTTTATACCTCATTACGTAGACATAACCATATCTACTATAGTCATCGGTAAAAGTCACGAAGTATTCAAATCCACCTCTGGCTTGTGTGCTCATCGGTCCACATACATCTGTATGTATTAGTGCCAATAGCTCACTAGTCCTCTCGCCTTTCTTGCTGAAAGGACTCTTCGTCATTTTGCCTTGCAAACAGGGTTCACATGTGTCATATGATTCAAAATCAAATGAACCAAGCACTCCATCCTTATGAAGTCTTTGAACTCGCTTCTCATTTGCATGGCCTAGACGACAGTGCCATAGATATGTTGGACTTAAATCAGATTGAATTAATTTGGCTTTCTTTTCAATGTTATATACCGGTTTCTCTTGGGTCAAATCCAAGATATATAGGCCATTGCACAAATTTGCAACTCCATATAAAACATCTTTTTGATATAAAGACAACGATTTATTACCAATAATAAAACGAAATCCTTTGATATCCAAGCAAGAAATTGAAATAATATTCCTACTCATAGTAGGTACATAATAACAATTCTCTAAAACAATGTTTAAACCGGAAGGCAAAGACAAAATGTAATCTCCAACTTCAACGGCTGCAACTCTTGCCCCGTTGCCTACTCGGAGATCTAATTCGCCTTTCTTTGTCATCCTTCTATTGCTCAGTCCCTGCACATCAGTACAAATGTGAGCCCCACAACCGGTATCTAATACCCATGAGGTGGACATAGAAAGATTAATCTCAATAACAAAGATACCTGAAGCCGAAGGATTCTGTTTCTTCTCTTCAAGAAACAGCTTGCAGTTTCTTCTCCAATGCCCCTTCTGATTGCAATGGAAACATACTGCGTCCTTCTGAGCATTTTTCTTAGCAGGAGGAGTTTGAGGCTGAGCCTTAGGAGCAGTCTTACTGCGAGGCTTCTTGTTTTCAGCAACTTTTGCCTTGCCTTTAAACTTTCTCTTGTTGCCCTTACCCTTTTCCACAACAAGTACTGGCGTTGCCTTCCGAAGGGTTTGCTCAGTATTTTTAAGCATTCCATGGAGCTCAGGAATTGTCCTCTCCATGTTATGCATGTTGTAGTTCACCACAAAGTCATTGTAATCATCAGGCAGTGAAGCCAAGATGATGTCAATGGCTAACTCTCTAGAAAGAGGTGCATTTAATCTCTCTAGGGTATCAATATACCCCTTCATCTTGATCAAATGCGTGCTTACTGACGAACCCTTCGCCATCTTGCACGAGATCAATGCTTTTATCGTAACGAACCTTTCGTTACGGGCTTGTTCACGGAACATTTCCGTTAGTGACACATAAATTTGGAACGCTTCCGAATTCATGAATTGTTTCTGAAGCTCGCCTGACATAGTCGCGAGCATCAGACATGTCACGTCATCGGAATCGCTTTTCAGCTTTTCCCATGCTCGTTGAACCGCAGCCGTAGCATTTACTGGTGGTTCAGGTAAAGCAGCGTCTAAGATATTTAGCTTCCTTTCTTGTTTGAGAACGATTCTCAAGTTTCTTTCCCAATCTAAGAAGTTTGGACCAACAAGCTTTTCTTTGTCCAAAATGCTTCTTAGAGTGAGATTAGATGTATTAGTGCTAGTAGATGCCATTTCTACAAAAGAAAATGCAAAATATTAGAATGAGTTTTAAAATATTTTCCACAATAGCCAAAATTGAAATCCCAAACAATTTTGTGTTGGTGCTAGATTGTGGGCCGAAAATCCACAAAGAATCAACCCCAGTCTTGCTTTGGCAAGTATCGTAGGGATTGGGCTCTTTTGGTAGGCAACGTTCAAATCACATCCCTATGTAATTTAACGATTTCCAATTGCATCACTATGCAACTTTTCGGTGATAGGATGAACATTCCAAATGTTTGACACCATCCTATCTTTGCAAAATTAATCCCTAGTCAACTTATCGGGTCAAGCTAGGATTAATTTTCCCAAGTTAAACCATCCCTCAAGGCATCACATCAATAGACACCCACACAGTTTTTCCATAACAAGTGGTAGTGATAAAGTCGGGCATCTAATACCCAAACAGTTTTTCCACTCATTAATGGTAGTGATAAAGTTGGGCACTATTATGCAATAACCCGCCGCACGAAGAAAACCTGAGGCCCTTGGGCTCTCCAAGTCCACCAGACGTTCAACGCTCAAGCGGGCCCTCAAGTCTGGAAGCAAAATCTTGGGTTTTTAGGATTTAAGTTTGATCGGCTTAACATGCATTGTCGTTTTCATTCATTCATAAAACATAAAATTTCGGAAATGCGATGAATTGGGCTCTAATCTATTACAGGGCCTTTTAACAAAAAAAACTTCTTTTGGGCCTCCATTTTGGGCTTCCGTTCCTGGGCTCCACCATGGACTCCTTTGGAACCTCCTTTTGGGCCTAACTATTACATAATTTTTTTTTTTTTTTAATAGGCACGCAGGCCCAATTTTAAAATGGCTCACAGGCCCAAAAATTTAAATAATAAATTTTAAGCCCAATTCATGCATAGAAAAACATACAATTGCATATGCTTCATACAAGCCAATTTTATTAGGCCGAATCATTTAATTAGGGATTGTGTAACTCTTACACTATTAAAATTGATCGTGTCATGATCAATTTTAATCAATCCCATGTTCATTCATTTTAATCGAATGATGCATGAACATGCTAGCATAATTATGATGCTTCACATAAAATTTAAACAATTTAAATTTAAGCATCATAAGTAAACTAAAATAAATAAATAACAATTAATTAATCTAATTTATTATTTATTTATTTATCTTTTCTAATTATCCTAATCTAATTAAGATAATTTATTTCAAAATTTAAAATTATAGGATAAAATTCTAAATTAATCCTATCTTTATCTAATAAGATTATTTAATTAAAATCTTATTAAATAAAATTCAGAAAATTTTTAAAATTTTAATTTTCTGAAACTCTTGGGGTCATTTCGTAAATAACCAAAATTCTGGGCTTAGGGTTTTAAAGATTAAAACTTCTGGGGTTATTTTGCAAATTTTAAAACAATTTTTAAATGCAGGCTTTGTCGGGATTTTGGAGTGCGGCGGGGGCAAACTGGTCATTTCAGCCCAATTAGGGCACCAGCCCCCGCCGCCTCCTTTCTTCTTCCCCGATTTGCTGCCGGCGTCGCCCTGGTTTTTCCGGCGAACAATTCGCCTATTCCGGCGCTGCTCACAGCGCCGGACGTCGCCTCTTCGCCCCGGTCTGACCCGGATCGAATCGAAGTCGACCTTGGCGACTCATCGAACGACGAAGGAAAAACCCGCGACCGAACTTCGGAAACTCCGTCGGCGCGAGGAACATTTCCCCGGCCTCGACGAAGCAGCCAGCGCGAGGAATATTTTCCCCGGCATCCAAACCTGCAAACAGCTTTCAAAAACCAGCAAAATATTGAACCAATTCAGACAAAGAAAATCATTCGGAACATTTCCGGTGATTTTTTTTCTAAAACCCAGAAACCGGCAAGACTATTTGACAACCAAAAAGAAACCCTTTTCTTTCCCCGTCTTTCCGACGAAAGTCCTTTTCTCGGTGAGCTTTCAAACAACCCAGAACATAAAACCCATTTCAATTCATTTTCGACAAACGCATTCAAAACCAAATCAGGAAAAACAATAAACGCAAATCTGTTTTCATATTTGGTTTTCCGGCGAAAAGAGAAACCCAGTTCCCGATTTTTTTTTTTTTTCTGAAATCCGGTTTCTAACAAAATTGAAGAACCCAGAAAAGAAAGATAAAAATTTACGAAAACGAAATTTCGACGGAACCCGATTCTAAATCTTTTGTTTTAACTAAAACAATTTTAATTAAAACAAAAATTAACCTATGCTTTGATACCACTGTTGGATCGTGTTTAGGCATTTAATTCTAAATTAAATGGCGAAATTCCTAAACACTAAAGGATTCGGGTCTTACCCTCGACGCGTAATCGGTTGTGCAGCCGCCTGGATCCTTTGGGAAGATTGCGTTCACCACCACAGAACAATTCAAGCGAATTGTCTCTACGTTCTTGCACTGGAGTTCTCTCAGAACCGGTGCTAGCCCCAAAATTTGCCTGTTTTAGAGAAAACCTTTTTCTCTCTGGGAAGTGTAATTTTCTGGAAGAACGTTGTTTTGTAAAGTCTGATTGTCTGTTCAAAAAAAGAATTTTTTCAAACGTTTATTTTAAAACTGAGTCTGTTAAAACGTTTTTAACAGACTCCAGATACTTCTCTGATTTGAGAAGTATCTGTTTTAATAATTATAAATAATAATTAATTAATTATTTACTGAGTTGGGTTTTACCAACACCATGGATCAACCCATTGATCCATGGATCAGGCTGATGGGTCAAGAACCTTAATTCACAATTAGGTCCCTTGATTTATCAGCTCAACTCAATTCTTCCCAGGTAATTAATTAACTTTTAATTAATACCGTAAAACTCTTCAATAATATTTAATTAAACAATTTAATTAAATATTATCTATTTAAGTATAACTCTTATACTTAGAACAGGCAATTTAATTAATTCTGACTCATCGAACTCACTTATGTGCGATCCTGTAGGTCCATTCCAAATTGACAATGAATAAATTAATCTCATTAATTAATCCATAAATCATTAGTGGTCTCTAGCAAGACATAATGACTACACAATTCAGAACGGAGGGTCGAATGGTGATTCAACACAACCTTCCGAGTATACTACGTAATGTCCTCTACACTGATATCCAGTTTAGCATAAGGCATGGAACCAATCATCCTTATATAGCTAAACGTTTTACTTGATCTCTTAGTGACACTGAACTTAATCAAGCAAATGATAACCCTTATCATTTCTTGGGCACGGCCATGCACTTCTCAGTTCACTATCAAGCGGCCAAGATATCATCTCTCATTTAAGAGAGACTTGTAGTCCCATCACTTCACCTACATACCTTAGCGTGACTCATAGTGTACCCAATCATACCCGTACTTGGCAACCTGTTACGGTCCCGTTAGGCATATGTCAAAGCACACTCTAATTCACCTAAGACTATGCAGTGATTTCTGGTCTAAGGATCCTCGTACGAGTACTACTCAAAAGAATCACTCATGATCTAACAGTCCATGGAGTGTTTCTTTTGGCGGATCGATTTCATAAAATTCAATATGCACAAGAATATAATTTCATGAAATTAACTCATCAGATAAATAATCAATCAAACGACAAATGTCTTATTTACATAAATAGCCCTCATTAGGGCATATACACCAACACTTAGATGTGGTTCCAGAGTTGCCTAGGTCTATCACAGTTTATTGTGATAACAATGGTGCAGTTGCTAACTCAAGGGAACCACGAGCCCATAAGGCGAGTAAACACATAGAGCGCAAGTACCACCTGATACGAGAGATCATAAAGAGGGGAGACGTGATCGTGGCCAAGATAGCTTCAGAGGACAACCTTGGAGATCCTTTTACCAAGCCATTGACCCCAAAGGTCTTTGAGAGGCATGTGGAGGGCATGGGAGTCAGATTCTTGAGAGAGCCATGTGAGTGAGCTTAAAGGTGTTCTGGAGATTTCATTATGACAGCAGTGTAATAGCGGGTTGGACAGTTTTTGTACTTCTTAGCATAGCTTTGAGTATTAGTGGGAGATTGTTAGGTTTGAATACAGAAAAGCTATGGCTTGTATCAAAAACTAATAACCACAGATGACATATCATTTTGTTTCAGTATAAATCTGTTCCTTTATATCGTAGAACTAGATAACGGGGTGTCGACAAACACAGTAGATACCGTTATTGGTTAAAGTATTGATATATTAAAAGTATGCTCATAACCGAGATAGTCTGAACATACTATCGGTATAGGTTATTGTGTGGTTTGGAAATTGGTTTATCTAGACTAGTTTAAATCACATAGATATACCCAGGGCATATTGTGAAGGAAAACTGAACAAGCCCGGGCTAAATCGAAAACCTCACTTTCGTGCTATGCATTCCAGAATCGGAAGCTTTCGACCAAGCTCAGGCTCAAATTAGTTTACCCATGAACGGATCTAGGCTTATACTTATTTAATTTATTAATCGGGACACAAAAAATTAAATCTTTAATTAAAGCGGAACTTAAAGATTATACCTTTTGTTGCGAAGTCCCTCGCTTAAAGAAAACCCTCTTTTCTTAGCTGCAATTTCCACAAGAAATCCGAAGAATTCTCCAATACGAACTCCGAGATAGTGTGGGCTATCATCTACGGAGCTACCCACGGCAATACGACTGAAAACCCAAGAAACTTGCTTATCAAGAAACTCAAAATTAAGCTGCCCAGAATTTTATTGTGAAAATTGAGCTGCCCAGAATTTTTTTTTAACAAAAATGAAGCTGCCCAAAATTTTCCCTTCTCTAATTGAAGCTGCCCGGAGCAGTTAACTGCGTAAGTTTCCAAAATTCAGCAGCTGTTCTTCCAAATCAAAAACAAGAAACCAAAGTTCCAATTACTCGATCACGATCTGTACACGGGCTCAAAACTAGCAAGCCAAGCCAGCGGACCAGTGTAGCGAGCAACCAGAAGAATCGGCACTTGAAGATCTGGACAGCAGCAAGAAACCCACGTCCGGCGATCGGTCCACACTACCGCTGCAAAAACCCAGCAGCGACTGGTCCGATCAAACCTGCAAGAAACCTCCGCCTAGCGATCGGTCCAAACTGCCGCTGCAAAAAAAAAACACACAGCAGCGGCTGGTCCGATTAAGCTTCTAACCCGGCAGAAAAATTGATAATAAACTATGGGCTGCTCTTATTAATTCATGGGCTGAGTTCCTTGACAAAGGAGAAAGCTTTCTTGATCGACTTCGAGAGAAAACTTGACGATGAAGACACCGTTTTCTCTCTAGACCAAACTTTCTCTATCTAGCCTAACTTGGCTGCCAAGTTTCTTTCTTAGGGTTTTCTTGCCTATTATGTTGTATTTATAGGAGCTTCTAAGGAGACCTAATGGGCTCTCGAGTTAGGCCTTAAAATTTGACTTTCGTTGACCGCTTAGTCTTCCCGACTAATCAACTCCAATCGACCCTTTTAAATTAATTCATTTAATCCACTTTGTTAATTTAATTTAATCGAACCCTTAGAATTAATTAATTCAAAATAGAATTAATTTCTAAATTCACTTCGTCGATCAAATTTAATTAAACCCTTCGGATTAATTAATTTACCTTGTCGATTAGTCAAACGCATAATCGGTCGTACCACTAACGGACCAATTATGGAACTACTGCTCGAAAACGACTTTACATCGCGCCATTATTATTTCTTCTATCTCCCCACATTAAAGATCTAGTGCTCGTCGATTTATCAATTTACTGACAAATTAATTCACTGACTTCTTGGTTTCCGAGATTAGTACCACTCGACCTTTTATTATACCGAACATAAAGTTCACTGGCCAGGTTTAGTATAACAACATTACGAGCTCATCTCGGGAGCACCATCAACCCGGCGAACCGGTACGTGGATTCCTCCGACCAGTAACGGCACGCAAGAAGCTAAACACCGCATACCCAACTTACCGAGGTATTGGCCTCAATTGACCTCACTCTTTGGCAAATCAAAGCATACGACACCCAACCCTCACGCCCGCCCCAATCTCGGGATTGAGAGACGGAATACTAGGACCGAATTGACTACGCCGATCAGTACAAGTCAATTCTATCCAAACTGGTCGTGCTCAATATGCCCCGGGCATATCTGTGTGATTTAAACTAGTCTAGATAAACCAATTTCCAAACCACACAATAACCTATACCGATAGTGTGTTCAGACTATCTCGGTTACGAGCGTACTTTTTATATATCAATACTTTAACCAATAACGGTATCTACTGTGTTTGTCGACACCCCGTTATCTAGTTCTATGATATAAAGGAACAGATTTATACTGAAACAAAATGATATGTCATCTGTGGATATTAGTTTTTGATACAAGCCATAGCTTTTCTGTATTCAAAACTAACAATCTCCCACTAATACTCAAAGCTATGCTAAGAAGTACAAAAACTGTCCAACCCGCTATTACACTGCTGTCATAATGAAATCTCCAGAACACCTTTAAGCTCACTAACATGGCTCCCTCAAGAATCTGACTCCCATGCCCTCCACATGTCTCTCAAAGACCTTTAGGGTCAATGGCTTTGTGAAAGGATCTGCATGGTTGTCATCTGATACTATCTTGGCCATGGTCACGTCTCCCCTCTTTACGATCTCTCGTATCAGGTGGTACTTGCGCTCTATGTGTTTACTCACCTTATGAGCTCGTGGTTCCCTCGAGTTAGCAACTGCACTATTGTTATCACAATAAACTGTGATAGACCTAGGCAACTCAGGAACCACATCTGAGTCCATCCGGAAGTTCCTGAGCCACACAGTCTCTTTCGCTGCCTCTGAAGCGGCAACGTACTCGGCCTCCATGGTAGAGTCCGCCACGCATTTCTGCTTGACACTCTTCCATATTGTGGCTCCACCTCCTAGAGTAAACACAAACCCAGAGGTAGACTTACTCCTGTCCAAATCACCTTGAAAGTCCGAATCTGTGTAACCCAATGGTACAAGCTCCTGCGCTCTATAAACTAGGACACAATCTCTCGTCCTGCGCAAGTACTTGAGAATGCATTTTACTGCCTCCCAGTGAGCCTTCCCAGGGTTACTCTGATATCTGCTAACCATGCCAACGACAAAGCAAATATCAGGCCTCGTGCACAACATAGCATACATGAGGCTACCCATTGCAGAAGCATAGGGTACCGCCTTCATGGCATCTATCTCCTCAGCAGTCTTAGGACACTGCTCCTTAGACAAATGCACCCCATGCTTGAAAGATAGTGAACCCTTCTTGGAGTTCTGCATGTTAAAACGGGCCAGAATCGTGTCTATGTAGGATGCCTGAGGGAGAGTCAGAGAACGTCTCCTACAATCTTGAATAATCTTGATCCCAAGGATATGTCCAGCCTCTCCCAAATACTTCATATCGAATTGCCTGGACAGCCATGTCTTTACGTCTGACAACACCTTCTTACTGTTGCCAATAAGAAGAATGTCATCTACGTAAAGTACGAGGAACACCACTATATCACCATCACGCCTGCTATAAACACACTGCTCATCCGGACACCAAGTGAATCCATAGGACTGGATAACCTCGTCAAAACGGATGTTCCAAGATCTGGATGCTTGCATCTCTATCCTGAAGAACCTCATTGTAGTTAACTGGGTCTAGTTCACGAGCACCAGGGATAAAGTCTGAAGACTCACCCAAACCCATGTACCTCTCGGGCTGTCTCACAACCCTCCCACTACAACGAGGCGCAGCCTGTGTAAGAGCATCATCTGTGATAGTGTGTGCAGTCTCCTGTGGTGTATCTTCCTGTACGTGTGCATCTGGAATAATGGACTGACTTCTAAGCTCTTCCAATACTACCTTGCTGCTTGACTTGTGATCTAAAATATAGTCCTCCTCAAGAAATCTGGCATTGGTGCTGACCACCACCTTCTGATCCTGAGGACTATAAAATAAACCACCTCTCGTTCCTTTGGGGTAGCCTACAAACAGCATAACCCTAGATCTCGCCTCTAACTTGTCTGCATCTGCCTCGAGCACATGTGCTGGATAACCCCAAATCCTGAGATGTCTCAGACTAGGCTTGCGCCCACTCCACAACTCTACTGGGGTCGTAGGCACAGACTTAGATGGCACAAGGTTGAGGATAAAACGCGCTGTATCCAAGGCATAACCCCAAAACGAGGTAGGCAACTCACTGTAACTCATCATCGATCTAACCATCTCCATAAGAGACTTGTTCCTCCTCTCTGCCACACCATTCCGCTGGGGTGTGCCAGGTGCAGACAACTGGGTCTGAATACCCTCCTCTGACAAATAGGTCCTAAATTCACTAGAGAGGTATTCACCACCTCTAGCCTGAACTGACATAGGTCCACACACGTCAGAATGAATCAACTATAAAACCTCCTTGGCCCTATACCCCTTCGCCTTAAAAGGCCTCTTAGTCATTTTACCCTCCAAGCAGGATTCACAGGTCGAATAGCTGTCAATATCTAGTAAGTCCAAAGACCCACTCTTGACCAACCTTTGAATCCTACTAAGGTTGATATGACCTAGTTTCAGGTGCCAAAGATAAGTCTGATTCAAAGGGGAAGATTCCTTTCTCTTATTATGATTCGGTGATGAGTTACTAGTTTCTGTGTTTTGCATAACTGGGGAGTAAGTCTTGATTAAAAAACAAATTGTCAACCAATGTACCGGAACATATAAGTTTCTGGCATTTTCTTATAAAAACCGAACCGTCAGAAAATACACACTTATAACCATCCAAAACAAGTTTCGAAACCGAAAGCAAGTTCTTTCGAAAACTAGGTACATAAAGACAATCCTTTAAAAGTAAAATAGAGTCTAAAAAATAAAGACTAATAACTCCCACTGCAGCCACAGAAACTCTGGTAGTATCCCCAAGGTAGACCTGCAACTCTCCCTCTCTAAGCAGCCGGGTCACTTGGAACCCCTGCAAAGAATTACAAACGTGATCAGTGGCTCCCGAATCCACACACCAAGTATCTGTGGGAATCGCCGCTAATCACGTCTCAGTAACTAGGGAAAATTTACTTTTAACCTCGAGGCTTTGGGCAATCCTTCTTCCGATGTCCTGCTTTGCCACACTTAAAACATTTGCCTTTCGGCTTTTGCTTCTTGGCAATGCCTGCCTTGGGTCCATGATTAGTTCCTGCTTTCTGGCCTCTCTTCCTCTCTTGCTTCCTGGCTTTGGGCCCAGCAGAGGAACCTGAGGGACCAACAGTAGCAAAGGCTTGCTTCTTCTCAGCGAATAGGCCCTTGGCTGACACCAATGTAGTCATGAGCTCGGGGAGTGAATATGAGAGCTTGCCCATATTATAGTTCAACCGAAACTTCTCAAAAACTGGGAGGCAGGCTCTGGAGAATGATATCGACCTGGGTCTCCCCATCAATATCACCTCCCAGTATCTCGATCTCATTGATGCAACTGATCATGTCCAGCACGTGATCCCTCACTGAAATGCCCTCAGCCATTCTAGCATTCATGAGTTTCCTCATAGCTGACTGCTTGGCTACCCTGCTTAAGGGGACACTCCTCAGTAAGCACGTACTTGTAACCCTCAGCAGTAAGGACAATGTCCAGGTTACGTTTCCAGTCAATATAGTTTGGACTCGTGAGTTTGTTTTGGTTCAAAAATGACAGCTAGCGGGTTGAACGACATATCAACTGAAAATAATGAAAAAACATGTCTCAGTATACTTTTCGAAAATATTGAAAAATCCTCAGAAAAGAAATATAATCTTCTACCGACATCTCTCCCACCGGGATTAACGCAGGTCACGATGGGTGAACGTCTACGCCAACCCACATTCGTTCGAGAAGGACCGAAGTCCATTAATCTCATTATCTGACCAACGATCTTATGATCAATGAAATTAATAGTCGATAATTTTAGCCGTACACGTAAATAGCGTTACCTCGATAGGAGGGATACTATAAACAGTACACTAAGTGTATGCCATTACGTGACTTCTAAGTTTGTTACTTAGGGTACTAATGCGCCTCGGATGGCGAGGGTGTCGCAACTTTTCCCAATTAAACGCACTATAGTCATCCCCTTAGAAATTCATTCCAGTGATATCTGTGATTGAAAACTCATCCGATTGGGAAGCCGTTTAACCACATCGCCAATGAACCCGTAATGGAGGCCATGGGGCTATTTACCAACCCGCTCCCACTTAGATTTTTAAAATAATTTCAATTCGCCCTAGTTTTCTCGGTTTTCCATTTCGGTTTTCTACGTAATTAGGAATCACCCAAAAATTACGATAAACCAAAATCCGGATTTTCTCGGTTTTCTACGTAATTAAGAATCACCCAAAATTACGATAAACCAAAACCCCACGTAATTAGGAATCACCCAAAATTACGATTAAACCAAAACTTGCGAATATAATTAAGTTTGAGGATTTTTACGTTTTAACATGCAATATCTTAACTATGGATATTCGCACCCATAAAACCGTTGGAGTTTTAATATGCGAATAATCTACCTTAGTTAATTGCACATTACCTTTTGAAAAAACTTTTGGTTTGAATTTCGTTCATGCAAAATAAAACGAAAATCACACAATCAACGAAAAAATCATACATACGGGAAATTAAATAAAATAAAATTTCCCGACTATTATGGCCTTCTCTATCGTTGATTCCTTGACGCCTCGGTGACACTTCCCGTCGTGTCGCTCCCACTCGTTATTTGGATTCCTCTCGATTCGCCCGGGTTTTCTTGGTTTATTCCGTAATTAGGAATCACCCAAAATTACAATAAACCAAAACCCTCGAATATAAGTTACCCAAAATAACGTCTTCGTCATAGTACAAAAATTCCTATATACAAAGGCGTTTTTCTAGGAATTTAAAGACGACATGATTAGATCAAATCCTACTACAAGATTTTTCTAATCCTACACGGCTTCCAGCTCGTGGTTATTACTATTACAGAAATTTCCATTCAAAAATAAAACAAGCCCGGACATGTCCCGGGGTTTATGAATGAAAATTAAATTTCTACCATAATAGCCGGGAAACCAATAACCACCTGTTTATACATTTCGACAAAAATACTGATGCCAAAATAAAGCCGTGTAATAAATCAAACAAGTATAAGACCGAAACCAACGCTCTGATACCAATTTGAAGGAAAACTGAACAAGCCCGGGCTAAATCGAAAACCTCACTTTCGTGCTATGCATTCCAGAATCGGAAGCTTTCGACCAAGCTCAGGCTCAAATTAGTTTACCCATGAACGGATCTAGGCTTATACTTATTTAATTTATTAATCGGGACACAAAAAATTAAATCTTTAATTAAAGCGGAACTTAAAGATTATACCTTTTGTTGCGAAGTCCCTCGCTTAAAGAAAACCCTCTTTTCTTAGCTGCGATTTCCACAAGAAATCCGAAGAATTCTCCAATACGAACTCCGAGATAGTGTGGGCTATCATCTACGGAGCTACCCACGGCAATACGACTGAAAACCCAAGAAACTTGCTTATCAAGAAACTCAAAATTAAGCTGCCCAGAATTTTATTGTGAAAATTGAGCTGCCCAGAATTTTTTTTTAACAAAAATGAAGCTGCCCAAAATTTTCCCTTCTCTAATTGAAGCTGCCCGGAGCAGTTAACTGCGTAAGTTTCCAAAATTCAGCAGCTGTTCTTCCAAATCAAAAACAAGAAACCAAAGTTCCAATTACTCGATCACGATCTGTACACGGGCTCAAAACTAGCAAGCCAAGCCAGCGGACCAGTGTAGCGAGCAACAAGAAGAATCGGCACTTGAAGATCTGGACAGTAGCAAGAAACCCACGTCCGGCGATCGGTCCACACTGCCGCTGCAAAAACCCAGCAGCGACTGGTCCGATCAAGCCTGCAAGAAACCTCCGCCTGGCGATCGGTCCACACTGCCGCTGCAAAAAACCCAGCAGCGGCTGGTCCGATCAATCCTGCAAGAAAACCCCGCCTGGCGATCGGTCCAAACTGCCGCTGCAAAAAAAAAACACACAGCAGCGGCTGGTCCGATTAAGCTTCTAACCCGGCAGAAAAATTGATAATAAACTATGGGCTGCTCTTATTAATTCATGGGCTGAGTTCCTTGACAAAGAAGAAAGCTTTCTTGATCGACTTCGAGAGAAAACTTGACGATGAAGACACCGTTTTCTCTCTAGACCAAACTTTCTCTATCTAGCCTAACTTGGCTGCCAAGTTTATTTCTTAGGGTTTTCTTGCCTATTATGTTGTATTTATAGGAGCTTCTAAGGAGACCTAATGGACTCTCGAGTTAGGCCTTAAAATTTGACTTTCGTTGACCGCTTAGTCTTCCCGACTAATCAACTCCAATCGACCCTTTTAAATTAATTCATGTAATCCACTTTGTTAATTTAATTTAATCGAACCCTTAGAATTAATTAATTCAAAATAGAATTAATTTCTAAATTCACTTCGTCGATCAAATTTAATTAAACCCTTCGGATTAATTAATTTACCTTGTCGATTAGTCAAACGCATAATCGGTCGTACCACTAACGGACCAATTATGGAACTACCGCTCGAAAACGACTTTACATCGCGCCATTATTATTTCTTCTATCTCCCCACATTAAAGATCTAGTGCTCATCGATTTATCAATTTACTGACAAATTAATTCACCGACTTCTTGGTTTCCGAGATTAGTACCACTCGACCTTTTATTATACCGAACATAAAGTTCACTGGCCAGGTTTAGTATAACAACATTACGAGCTCATCTCGGGAGCACCATCAACCCGGCGAACCGGTACGTGGATTCCTCCGACCAGTAACGGCACGCAAGAAGCTAAACACCGCATACCCAACTTACCGAGGTATTGGCCTCAATTGACCTCACTCTTTGGCAAATCAAAGCATACGACACCCAACCCTCACGCCCGCCCCAATCTCGGGATTGAGAGACGGAATACTAGGACCGAATTGACTACGCTGATCAGTACAAGTCAATTCTATCCAAACTGGTCGCGCTCAATATGCCCCGGGCATATCTGTGTGATTTAAACTAGTCTAGATAAACCAATTTCCAAACCACACAATAACCTATACCGATAGTATGTTCAGACTATCTCGGTTACGAGCGTACTTTTTATATATCAATACATTAACCAATAACGGTATCTACTGTGTTTGTCGACACCCCGTTATCTAGTTCTATGATATAAAGGAACAGATTTATACTGAAACAAAATGATATGTCATCTGTGGATATTAGTTTTTGATACAAGCCATAGCTTTTCTGTATTCAAAACTAACATATTGAGCATGACCAGTTTGGATAGAATTGACTTGTACTGATCAGCGTAGTCAATTCGGTCCTAGTATTCCGTCTCTAAATCCCGAGATTGGGACGGGCGTGAGGGTTGAGTGTCGTGTGCTTTGATTTGCCAAAGAGTGAGGTCAATTGAGGCCAATACCTCGGTAAGTTGGGTATGCGGTATTTAGCTTCTTACGTGCCGTTGCTAGTCGAAGGAATCCACGTACCGGTTCGCCAGGTTGATGGTGCTCCCGAGATGAGCTCGTAAGGTTATTATACTAAACCTGGCCAGTGAACTTTATGTTCGGTATAATAAAAGGTCGAGTGGTACTAATCTCGGAAACCAAGAAGTCGGTGAATTAATTTGTCAGTAAATTGATAAATCGACGAGCACTAGATCTTTAATGTGGGGAGATAGAAGAAATAATAATGGCGCGATGTAAAGTCATTTTCGAGCGGTAGTTCCATAATTGGTCCGTTAGTGGTACGACCAATTATGCGTTTGACTAATCGACAAGGTAAATTAATTAATCCGAAGGGTTTAATTAATATTTAATCGACAAAGTGAATTTAGAAATTAATTCGATTTTGAATTAATTAATTCTAAGGGTTCGATTAAATTAAATTAACAAAGTGGATTAAATAAATTAATTTAAAAGGGTCGATTGGAGTTGATTAGTCGGGAAGACTTAGCAGTCAACGAAAGTCAAATTTTAAGGCCTAACTCGAGAGCCCATTAGGTCTCCAATCGAGCTACTATAAATACAACATAATGGGCAGCAAAAACCCTAAGGAAACTTGGCAGCCAAGTTAGGCTAGATAGAGAAAGTTTGGTCTAGAGAGAGAACGTGTCTTCCTCGTCAAGTTTTCTCTCGAAGTCGACCAAGATAGCTTTCTCCTTCGTGGAAAACTCAAGCCCACTTGAATATAGTCCAGATCGGTTATTTATTTCATTGAGAAGTTGCTGGAATTCTGTTTTTTTTCTTGAATCGCAGCAGATGTCGGTGGGTTTTATTACTTTGAGCTGCTGCGTGAATATCAGTCCAGCCTAGTGAGCAGCTTCGATCTTGGCGTGCTGATCCGGTGGAGTTCTCACGTTGATCACCTGCTTGTTTGGTGATCCGTGTGACCCACCGTACAGATCGTGGCTGGGATTGGTTGCTCGCACAGCCGGACGGTGGTTTTTTGAGAAATAGAAATCCAGCAACTTGGGGTTTTCGCAAGAACAGTCGGTTAAACCTGGGCAAAATTATTCTGGGCAGTTTTCTTGAGTTTTCTTGAAGAACAAGTTTCTGGGTTTTCATCGATTGCTCGTGGGTAACTCCGTAGAAGATAGCCCACACTATCTCGGAGTTTGTATTGTAGAATCGATCGGATTTCTTGTGGAAATCGCAGCAGTTTTTTTTTGGGTATTCTTTAATCGAGGGACTTCGCTACAAAATGTATAATCTTTAAATTCCGCTTTAATTAAAGATTTAATTTTTTGTGTCCCGATTAATAAATTAAATAAGTATAAGCCTAGATCCGTTCATGGGTAAACTAATTTGAGCCTGAGCTTGGTCGAAAGCTTCCGATTCTGGAATGCATAGCACGAAAGTGAGGTTTTCGATTTAGCCCGGGCTTATTCAGTTTTCCTTCAGGGAGCACCATCAACCCGGCGAACCGGTACGTGGATTCCTCCGACTTGCAACGGCACGCAGGAAGCTAAACACCGCATACCCAACTTACTGAGGTATTGGCCTCAATTGACCTCACTCTTTGGCAAATCAAAGCACACGATATCCAACCCTCACGTCCGTCCCAATCTCGGGATTTAGAGACAGAATACTAGGACCGAATTGACTACGCCGATCAGTATAAGTCAATTCTATCCAAACTGGTCGTGCTCAATATGCCCCGGGCATATCTGTGTGATTTAAACTAGTCTAGATAAACCAATTTCCAAACCACACAATAACCTATACCGATAGTATGTTCAGACTATCTCGGTTACGAGCATACTTTTAATATATCAATACTTTAACCAATAACGGTATCTACTGTGTTTGTCGACACCCCGTTATCTAGTTCTATGATATAAAGGAACAGATTTATACTGAAACAAAATGATATGTCATCTGTGGATATTAGTTTTTGATACAAGCCATAGCTTTTCTGTATTCAAAACTAACACAGGTTACGTTTCCAATCAATATAATTTGCACCAGTGAGTTTGTTCTGATTCAGTATGACAGCTAGCGGGTTGAACGACATATCACAAACTAAAAAAAAATAAACAGACAAATTTTAGTATTCTTTTTTGAAAATATTGATATCCTCAAAAATAATATAATCTTTCACCGATATATCTCACACCGGGAGTAACACAGGTCACATTAGGTGAACGTCTATGCCAACCCATATTCGTTTGAGAAGAACCGAAGTTCATTAATTCCGTTATCTGACCAAACATCTTATGATAAATGAAATTAATAGTCGATAATTTTAGTCGTATACATAAATAGCGTAACCTATTAGGAGGAATACTACAAATGGTACACTAAGTGTTTGCCATTACGTGACTTCTAAGCTTGTTACTTAGGATACTAATGTGCCTCGATTAGCGAGGGTGTCGCAACTTTCTGCAATTATACTCGCTATAGTCATCCCTTTAGAAATTCAATCTAGTGATCTCAGGATTGAAGACTTATCCGTAGGGGAGAAGGCTCCAGCGCGTAGGTCTAATCCACATCACACATGAATTCGTAATGGATGCTATGGGGATATATACCAACCAGCTCCCGCTTAGATTTTTAAATTTTAGGATTTTTACGTTTTAACATGCAATATTTTAACTATGGCTATTCGCACCCATATAACTGTTGGAGTTTTAATATGAGAATAATCTACCTTAGTTAATTACATTTTACTTTTCAAAATGGTTTGCTTTTCGTTCATGCAAAAAGAAAACGAAAACACACAATCAACGAAAATACATAAATACGGGAAATACAAAAAATAAACATTTTCCAACTATTATGGTTTCTCTATCGTTGATTCCTTTGATGCCTCGTTGGCATGTCCTGTTATGTCGCTCCCACTCATTATTTAGATTACTCTTAATTCGTCCAGGTTCTCTCGATTTTCTACGTAATTAGGAATCACCCAAAATTACAAAAAATCAAAACCCACGAGTATAAGTCACCCAAAATAACGTTTTCGTCATAATACATAAATTCCTATATACAAATGTGTTTTCTAGAAATTTAAAGATGACAACTTTAGATTAAATACAAATGTATGATTTATCTAATCCTACACGGCTTCCAGCTCGTGATTTTTACTTTACAGACATTTCCATTAAAAAACAAAATGACCCCGGACATCCTGGGGTTTATGAATGAAAAATAAATCTACCATAATAGCCGAAAATTAATAACCACCTATTTAACGTATTGACAATGAAATAATAACAAAGCCAAAACAAAGTCGTGTAATAAATCTAACAAATATAAAGCCAAAACACTCGCTCTGATACCAATTTGAGGGAAATAGAACAAGTCTGGGCTAAATCGAAAATCTCACTTTCGTGCTATGAATCCAGAATTGAAAACTTTCGACTCGACTCAGGCTCAAATTCATTTCCCCTGAACGGATCTAAGGTTATACTAGTTCAATTTATTAAAGCAACGCTCAAAGATTAAATCTTTAGTAAAGCGAAAGGATTAAAGATTATACCTTTGAAGTGAAGTCCTAATCAATATAGAAAACCAAATCTCTGGGAAAGCGAAATCCACTCTGACTCCGAAGAATAACTCCAAAACAACTCCGAACTAGTGTGGGCTAGCATCTACGGAGTGGCCCGAGGCAAAATGAAAAAATCCAAAGAAACCTGATTCAAAAAACCCCAAATCTGTAAAAACGGATCTAGCTCGGGAACTGTCAAGGAATGAGCCAAAGGATCAGCGTGAAGGAAAGATCAAAAGCCCACAAGGACCACCAAAATCCTCCCGCCGAAATACCAAATGTCCTCTGGAAAAAGTGACTAGCGGCACGGCGGGATTTGATGAAACCCGGGCCAAAAATTGATCCAAAATGGATGACTATCTATTGGGTTTTCTTGGCTAATCGATGGGCTGGGTTTTTCAAAGAAGAAAGCTCCAAAGTCGACTTCGAAAAAGAAGATTCAATGAAGAAGGAGAGCTTCTCTTTCTAGACTTAACTTTCTCACACTAGGCTAATAGCCACCAAGGTTTCTAATGTCTTGTAAAATGCCTAACAAGGACTATTTATAGTGAGCTTTTAAGGAGACATAGTGGGCTTTTGAGTTGGGCCTTAATGTTTGACTTTCGTTGACCCCTCTTCTCTAGACTAGTCAACTCTAGTCGAGCCTTTCGAATTAATTTCTTAACCCACATCATTAATTTAATTTAATCAAACCCTTAGGATTAATTAATTCAATTAGAATTAATTTCTTAATCCACTTAGTCAATTAAAGATTAATTAAACCTTTAGGATTAATAAATTCACTTTGTCAATTAGTCAAACACATAATTAGTCGTACCACTAACGGACCAATTATGGAACTACCACTCAAAAATGACTTTACATCGTGCTCACTTTATTATTCTTCTATCTCCCCACATCAAAGATCTAGTGCTCGTCCGTTCATCAATTTACTGACAAATTAATTCATCTACTTCTTGGTATTCGAGATTAGTACCACTTGACTTTCTTATTATACTGGACATAAAGTCCATCGACCGAGTTTAGTATAATAAACCTTACGAGCTCATCTCTGGACATGGATTCCTTTGACTAGCAACGACACACAAAGAAGCTAAACACCGCATACCCAACTTACCGAGATTTAGGCCTCAATTGACTATACCCTTTGGTAAATCAAAGCATACGATATCTAACTCTCACGTCCCTCCCAATTTTGGGATTAAGAGATTAGAATTCTAGGACTGAATTAACTATGCCGATTAGTACAAGTTAATTCAATCCAAACTGGTAGTGCTCAATATTCCCCGGGAATATCCGTATGATTTAATTAGTCTAGACAAACTAATTTCCAAACCACACGATAAACTATACTGATAGTATGTTCAGTGTTAGATTTGAATACTGAAGCTATGCTTGTATTATACTATTTCCCTGTTAATATATCGATTAAATGTTTTGGTTTATATGTTGTGCATATGTCGTCCATTTATATTATGTAATTAGATGATAAGGTGTCTGGTGTGACACAGTAGATCTCATAATTGGTTAAAAGACGTAATATATCAATGAGGTTCGTAACCGAGACAGTTTTGGACACACTGTCGGTTTAGGTTATTATGTGATTCGGAAAATTAGTTTGTCTAAACTAATTGAATCATATAGATATGCCTGAGGCATATTGAACTTGACCATTTAGGATGAATTGTCTTATACTGATTTAATAGACAATTTGTTCATTGTATTCTATCTCTTAATCCCTAGATTTGAGCGGGCATGAGAATCAGACATAGTGTATTTTGATCTGCCAATGGGTGAGATTATTTGTGGCCAATAGCCTCTGTAGTTTAGGAGCGCGTGTTTGATTGATTGGTGTGCTATTGCTTGTCGAAATGAACCATGTACCAGTGCGTCCAGGGTGATGGTGCTGTCAAGATGAGCTTGTTATGTTTATTATACTAAACCCGGCTGGTGGACTTATATCCGGTATAGTAAAAAGTTTGAGTGGTACTAATTTCAGATTATAAGAAGTTAATTAATTAATTTATCAGTAAATTAATAATTTAACAAGCACTAAATCTTTGAAGTGGAGAGATTAAAGAATAATTAATTTAGTTATTCCGGAAGCAATTCTGGTGTATGATGGTAGTGCCATAGTTAATGCATTAGTGGTATGATTATTATGTATTGGGTTATTGACAAAGGTAAATTTAATTAATTAATTAATTCTTGTGTCAATTGGTTGTGAATCAGACCAGGAAATTGATTAAGGATAAGTGAATCCTTGTATCAGTTGGTTGTGAATCTGAACAGGAACTGAATTGGGGATAAATGAATCCCTGTATAAGTTGGATGTGAATCAATCTAGGAACTGGATTGAAGGAAAACAGAAACGCAGTAGGAAGACCAATCCTAAACGAACTTGGGGTCTCTCGTGTAATTCCATATATAGACAAGGGATTAGCAATTCAAGACACACAATTCATAAGTTTTCGAGACAAGAAAACTAGAGAGAGAAATCAAATTTTCTTATCTCAAAATGTTTTTTCTTCCCTTCGTGCGGCTGCCCAATTCCCAAAGTGTAGGGCCGGAATTTTGGATTTATTCCCGATCAGCTGGTGGCGCGTGGGATCAAAAGGGCGCATGGATAGGGGCAACCGCGCGTGAGTTATACGCATAGGCGGGGAGGTTGCTGGATTTTTTTGGTGACTCAATTGTGTAGGATTGTTGATTATTGGTTCATTGGTTCATTGCCCACACAACGTTCTAACCTGTCTTAAGGCATACAAGTGATCACCTGAGTTTACGCTTCAAGAGGTATTTCAAACCTTCCGCTTTAATTAGAAATTTTTTGTTGTGCGATAAATCGAATAAGTGCAAACCAAGATCCTGTGCAATGTTATTTCAAGCAAGGATTGGAATAGCAATTGTGCTAGAATCTATGCCTAGTTAAGAATTCTAATTCTGGAATGCATAGCACGAAAGTGAATTTTTGACCGACACTGGGAAAATAATCTTTCAATTGGTATCAGAGCCTGATTTTGGTTTTGTGCGTGTTTGATTTGTTACTTGGTTTTATTTGCAGGTGATCTAGAAATTGTTAGTTTTGAATACAGAAAAGCTATGGCTTGTATCAAAAACTAATATCCACAGATGACATATCATTTTGTTTCAGTATAAATCTGTTCCATTATATCATAGAACTAGATAACGGGGTGTCGACAAACACAGTAGATACCGTTATTGGTTAAAGTATTGATATATTAAAAGTATGCTCGTAACCGATATAGTCTGAACATACTATCGGTATAGGTTATTGTGTTGTTTGGAAATTGGTTTATCTAGACTAGTTTAAATCACACAGATATGCCCGGGGCATATTGAGCACGACCAGTTTGGATAGAATTGACTTATACTGATCGGCGTAGTCAATTCAGTCCTAGTATTCCGTCTCTCAATCCCGAGATTGGGACGGGCGTGAGGGTTGGATATCGTGTGCTTTGATTTGCCAAAGAGTGAGGTCAATTGAGGCCAATACCTTAGTAAGTTGGGTATGCGGTGTTTAGCTTCTTGCGTGCCGTTGCTAGTCGGAGGAATCCACGTACCGGTTCGCCGGGTTGATGGTGCTCCCGAGATGAGCTCGTAAGGTTATTATACTAAACCCGGCCAGTGAACTTTATGTTCGGTATAATAAGGTCGAGTGGTACTAATCTCGGAAACCAAGAAGTCGGTGAATTAATTTGTCAGTAAATTGATAAACCGACGAGCGCTAGATCTTTAATGTGGGGAGATAGAAGAAATAATAATGGCACGATGTAAAGTCCTTTTCGAGCGGTAGTTCCATAATTGGTCCGATCGTGGTACGACCGATTATGCGTTTGACTCATCGACAAGGTAAATTAATTAATCCGAAGGGTTTAATTAATATTTAATCGACAAAGTGAATTTAGAAATTAATTCTATTTTGAATTAATTAATTCTAAGGGTTCGATTAAATTAAATTAACAAAGTGGATTAAATAAATTAATTTAAATGGGTCGATTGGAGTTGATTAGTCGGGAAGACTTAGCGGTCAACGAAAGTCAAATTTTAAGGCCTAACTCGAGAGCCCATTAGGTCTCCAATCGAGCTCCTATAAATAGAAGACTTGATGCCCAAGAAACCCTAAGGAAATCTTGCAAGACAATTATTGCCCCTTTTAGAGAGAGATAGTTCTAGAGAGAGTTTTCTTCTTCTTGAAGTTTTCTCTTTCGAAGTCGAACTAGATATCTCACTCCACGAATTGAAATCAGCCTAAAGATTAAATCTTCTTCGAGTGTGGGTTTATATTTTCGCCACTACTGTGTTTTTTTCCCGCTAGCTGCTGTAGTTTTTTGGCAGTCCGTTTTATTAGTTCCAATTCCAGCGCCGGGTCCGTTTTATTAGTTCCAATTCCAACGTAGGGAATTTCTAGAATCAACCAGCTCTCAACGTGGTGGGCTCTCATTATTTGCCCAGATACCATTGTTATGGGTTGATTTTAATTGCCAAGTTTTAGAGCTGCGGGGCTTCTTGAATTGCCCAGTTCCAGCTGCGGGTTTTATTTATTGATTTTCCCAGTTCCAGCTATGGGGTTTTCTTGAATTGCCCAGTTCCAGCTGCGGGTTTTATTTATTGATTTGCCCAGTTCCAGCTGCGGGGTTTTCTTCAATTGCCCAGTTCCAGCGCTGTTTTTTTTAGTCTGCCTATTCACCCAGTTTTTCAGCGTGATGGGTTGAATTTATTCACCCAGAAATCTGCGCTGATGGGTTGAATTTGTTCGCCCAGAAATCAGTGCTGAGGGCTGAATTTATTCGCCCAAAAATCAGTGCTGAGGGCTGATTTTATTCGCCCAGTTTCAGGACTGCGGCGGGTTGGTTTTCAGCACCCAGTTCTAGTGATTGGATTCTTGGTCTGGGTGCTGATCCTGCCATTGCTGCGTTTATCTCTTGTTCATCTCGGTGATCCGCAGCAGTGGTGGTGCAGATCGCGGCGGGTTTTTGGAATCTGATCAAGGTGCTGAATTGGTTTTCTAAAGGCGGCAGTTTGAGCATTCTTAGCGGCAGTTGGGCAGTGGTGAGCAGCGAAAGTTTTGATCAGATTTTAGGCTATGGGCTATTCAATTTGTGTGATTTCCTTGTGGGCTAAGCAAGAAACTTCGATAGATTATTGTCCACGCAATATTCGAAGTCTTCTCAGAGATATCGATTGGATTTCTAGTGGAATCGCAATCAAAGATTTGGTTTTCTTTAAGCAAGGGACTTCGCTACAAAAGGTATAATCTTTAAATTCCGCTTTAATTAAAGATTTAATTTTTTGTGTCCCGATTAATAAATTAAATAAGTATAAGCCTAGATCCGTTCATGGGTAAACTAATTTGAGTCTGAGCTTGGTCGAAAGCTTCCGATTCTGGAATGCATAGCACGAAAGTGATGTTTTCAATTTAGCCCGGGCTTGTTCAGTTTTCCTTCAAATTGGTATCAGAGCGTTGGAAACGGTCTTATACTTGTTTGATTTATTACACGGCTTTATTTTGGCATTATTATTTTTGTCAAAATGTATAAACAGGTGGTTATTGGTTTCCCGGCAATTATGGTAGAAATTTAATTTTCATTCATAAACCCCGGGACATGTCCGGGCTCGTTTTATTTTTGAATGGAAATTTCTGTAATAGTAATAACCACGAGCTGGAAGCCGTGTAGGATTAGAAAAATCTTGTAGTAGGATTTGATCTAATCATGTCGTCTTTAAATTCCTAGAAAAAATGCCTTTGTATATAGGAATTTTTGTACTATGACGAAGACGTTATTTTGGGTAACTTATATTCGCGGGTTTTGGTTTATTGTAATTTTGGGTGATTTCTAATTAAGGAATAAACCGAGAAAACCCGGGCGAATCGAGAGGAATCCAAATAACGAGTAGGAGTGACACGATGGGAAGTGTCACCGAGGCGTCAAGGAATCAACGATAGAGAAGGCCATAATAGTCGGGAAATTTTTATTTTATTTAATTTCCCGTATTTATGATTTTTTTGTTGATTGTGTGATTTTCGTTTTATTTTGTATGAACGAAATTCAAACCAAAAGTTTTTTCAAAAAAGTTAATGTGCAATTAACAAAGGTAGATTATTCGCATATTAAAACTCTAACGGTTTTATGGGTGCGAATATCCATAGTTAAGATATTGCATGTTAAAACGTAAAAATCCTCAAACTTAATTATATTCGCAGGTTTTGGTTTAATCGTAATTTTGGGTGATTCCTAATTACGTGGGGTTTTGGTTTATTGTAATTTTGGGTGATTCCTAATTACATAGAAAACCGAGAAAACCCATATTTTGGTTTATCGTAATTTTTGGGTGATTCCTAATTACGTAGAAAACCTAACCGAGAAAACTAGGGTGAATTGAAATTATTTTAAAAATCTAAGTGGGAGCGGGTTGGTTAATAGCCCCATGGCCTCCATTACGGGTTCATTGGTGATGTGGTTAAACTTCCTCCCTACGGATGAGTTTAATCACAGATATCGCTGGAATGAATTTCTAAAGGGATGACTATAGTGCGTTTAATTGGGAAAAGTTGTGACACCCTCGCCAACCGAGGCGCATTAGTACCCTAAGTAACAAACTTAGAAGTCACGTAATGGCATACACTTAGTGTACTGTTTATAGTATCCCTCCCAACGAGGTAACGCTATTTACGTGTACGGCTAAAATTATCGACTATTAATTTCATTGATCATAAGATCGTTGGTCAGATAATGAAATTAGTGAACTTCGGTTCTTCTCGAACGAATGTGGGTTGGCGTAGACGTTCACCCAACGTGACCTGCGTTAATCCCGGTGGGAGAGATGTCGGTAGAAGATTATATTTCTTTTCTGAGGATTTTTCAATATTTTCAAAAAGTATACTGAGACATGTTTTTTCATTATTTTCAGTTGATATGTCGTTCAACCCGCTAGCTGTCATTTTGAACCAAAACAAACTCACGAGTCCAAACTATATTGACTGGAAACGTAACCTGGACATTGTCCTTACCGCTGAGGGTTACAAGTACGTGCTTACTGAGGAGTGTCCCCTTAAGCAGGCAGCCAAGCAGTCAGCTATGAGGAAACTCATGAATGCTAGAATGGCTGTGGGCACTTCAGTAAGGGATCACGTGCTGGACATGATCAGTTGCATCAATGAGATCGAGGTACTGGGAGGTGATATTGATGGGGAGACCTAGGTCGATATCATTCTTCAGAGCTTGCCTCCCAGTTTTGAGCAGTTTCGGTTGAACTATAATATGGGCAAGCTCTCATATTCACTCCCCGAGCTCATGACTACATTGGTGTCAGCCGAGGGCCTATTCGCTGAGAAGAAGCAAGTCTTGGCTACTGTTGGTCCCTCAGGTTCCTCTGCTGGGCCCAAAGCCAGGAAGCAAAAGAGGAAGAGAGGCCAGAAAGCAGGAACTAATCATGGACCCAAGGCAGGCATTGCCAAGAAGCAGAAGCCGGAAGGCAAATGTTTAAGGTGTGGCAAAGCAGGACATTGGAAGAAGGATTGCCCAAAGCCTCGAGGTATTTGTAAATTTTCCCTAGTCACTGAGACGTGTTTAGTGGCGAATCCCACGGATACTTGGTGTGTGGATTCGGGAGCCACTGATCATGTTTGTAATTCTTTGCAGGGGTTCCAAGTGACCCGGCTGCTTAGAGAGGGAGAGTTGCAGGTCTACCTTGGGGACACTACCAGAGTTTTTGTTGTTGCAGTGGGAGTTATTTGTCTTTGTTTTTCAGACTCTATTTTACATTTAAAGGATTGTCTTTATGTACCTAGTTTTCGAAAGAACTTGCTTTCGGTTTCGAGACTTGTTTTGGATGGTTATAAGTGTGCATTTTCTGATGGTTCATTTTTATTAGAAAAGGCCAGAAACTTATATGTTCCGGTACATTGGTTGACAATCTGTTTTTAATTAAGACATACTCCCCATTAATGCAAAACACAGAAACTAGTGAGTTGCCTATCTCGTTTTGAGGTTACGCCTTGGAGACAGCATGTTTTATTCTCAACCTTGTGCCATCTAAGTCTGTGCCTATGACCCCAGTAGAGTTGTGGAGTAGGCGGAATCCTAGTCTGAGACATCTCAGGATTTGGGGTTGTCCAGCACATGTGCTCGAGGCAGATGCAGGCAAGTTAGAGGCGAGATCCAAGGTGATGCTGTTTATAGGCTATCCCAAAGGAACGAGAGGTGGTTTATTTTATAGTCCTTAGGATCAGAAGGTGGTGGTGAGCACCAATTCTAGATTTCTTGAGGAGGACTATGTTTTAGATCACAAGTCAAGCAGCAAGGTAGTATTGGAAGAGCTTAGAAGTCAGTCCACTATTCCAGATGCACACGTACAGGAAGACACACCACAAGAGACTGCACACACTATCACAGATGATGCTCTTACACAGGCTGCGCCTCGTCGTAGTGGGAGGGTTGTGAGACAGCCCGAGAGGTACATGGGTTTGGGTGAGTCTTCGGACTTTATCCCTGGTGCTCATGAACCAGACCCAGTTAACTATAATGAGGCTCTCCAGGATAAAGATGCAAGCATCTAGATCTTGGAACATCCGTTTTGACGAGGTTATCCAGTCCTATGGATTCACTCAGTGTCCGGATGAGCAGTGTGTTTATTGCAGGGGTGATGGTGATATGGTGGTGTTCCTAGTACTTTACGTAGATGACATTCTTCTATTGGCAACAGTAAGAAGGTGTTGTCAGATGTAAAGGCATGGCTGTTCAGGCAATTCGATATGAAGGATTTGAGAGAGGCTGGACATATCCTTGGGATCAAGATTATTCGAGATTGTAGGAAACGTTCTCTGACTCTCTCTCAGGCATCCTACATAGACACGATTCTGGCCCGTTTTAACATGCAGAACTCCAAGAAGGGTTCACTACCTTTCAGGCATGGAGTGCATTTGTCTAAGGAGCAGTGTCCTAAGACTGTTGAGGAGATAGATGCCATGAAGGTGGTACGCTATGCTTCTGCAGTGGGTAGCCTCATGTATGCTATGTTGTGTACGAGGCCTGATATTTGCTTTGCCGTTGGCATGGTTAGCAGATATCAGAGTAACCCTAGGAAGGCTCACTGGGAGGCAGTAAAATGCATTCTCAAGTACTTGCGCAGGACGAGAGATTATGTCCTAGTTTATAGAGCGCAGGAGCTTGTACCATTGGGTTACACAGATTCGGACTTTCAAGGTGATTTGGACAGGGGTAAGTCTACCTCTGGGTTTGTGTTTACTCTAGGAGGTGGAGCCATAGTATGGAAGAGTGTCAAGCAGAAATGCATGGCGGACTCTACCATAGAGGCCGAGTACGTTGCCGCTTCAGAGGCAGCGAAAGAGGCTGTATGGCTCAGGAACTTCCTGATGGACTTAGATGTGGTTCCAGAGTTGCCTAGGTCTATCACAGTTTATTGTGATAACAATGGTGCAGTTGCTAACTCAAGGGAACCACGAGCCCATAAGGTGAGTAAACACATAGAGCGCAAGTACCACCTGATACGAGAGATCGTAAAGAGGGGAGACGTGACCGTGGCCAAGATAGTATCAGATGACAACCATGCAGATCCTTCACAAAGCCATTGACCCTAAAGGTTTTTGAGAGACATGTGGAGGGCATGGGAGTCAGATTCTTGAGGGAGTCATGTTAGTGAGCTTAAAGGTGTTTTGGAGATTTCATTATGACAGCAGTGTAATAGCGGGTTGGACAGTTTTTGTACTTCTTAGCATAGCTTTGAGTATTAGTGGGAGATTGTTAGTTTTGAATACAGAAAAGCTATGGCTTGTATCAAAAACTAATATCCACAGATGACATATCATTTTGTTTCAGTATAAATCTGTTCCTTTATATCATAGAACTAGATAACGGGGTGTCGACAAACACAGTAGATACCGTTATTGGTTAAAGTATTGATATAATAAAAGTATGCTTGTAACCGAGATAGTCTGAACATACTATCGGTATAGGTTATTGTGTGGTTTGGAAATTGGTTTATCTTGACTATTTTAAATCACACAGATATGCCCGGGGCATATTGAGCATGACCAGTTTGGATAGAATTGACTTATACTGATCGGCGTAGTCAATTCGGTCCTAGTATTCCGTCTCTCAATCCCGAGATTGGGACGGGCGTGAGGGTTGGATATCGTGTGCTTTGATTTGCCAAAGAGTGAGGTCAATTAAGGCCAATACCTCGGTAAGTTGGGTATGCGGTGTTTAGCTTCTTGCGTGCCGTTGGTAGTCGGAGGAATCCACGTACCGGTTCGCCAGGTTGATGGTGCTCCCGAGATGGGCTCGTAAGGTTATTATACTAAACCCGGCCGGTGAACTTTATGTTCGGTATAATAAAAGGTCGAGTGGTACTAATCTCGTAAACCAAGAAGTCGGTGAATTAATTTGTCAGTAAATTGATAAACCGACGAGCGCTAGATCTTTAATGTGGGGAGATAGAAGAAATAATAATGGCGCGATGTAAAGTCATTTTCGAGCGGTAGTTCCATAATTGGTCCGATAGTGGTACGACCGATTATGCGTTTGACTAATCGACAAGGTAAATTAATTAATCTGAAGGGTTTAATTAATATTTAATTGACAAAGTGAATTTAGAAATTAATTCTATTTTGAATTAATTAATTCTAAGGGTTCGATTAAATTAAATTAACAAAGTGGATTAAATAAATTAATTTAAAAGGGTCAATTGGAGTTGATTAGTCGGGAAGACTTAGCGGTCAACGATAGTCAAATTTTAAGGCCTAACTCGAGAGCCCATTAGGTCTCCAATCGAGCTCCTATAAATAGAAGACTTGATGCCCAAGAAACCCTAAGGAAATCTTGCAAGACAATTATTGCCCCTTTTAGAGAGGGATAGTTCTAGAGAGAGTTTTCTTCTTCTTGAAGTTTTCTCTTTCGAAGTCGAACTAGATATCTCACTCCACGAATTGAAATCAGCCTAAAGATTAAATCTTCTTCGAGTGTGGGTTTATATTTTCGCCACTGCTGTGTTTTTTTTCCCGCTAGCTGTTGCAGTTTTTTGGCAGTCCGTTTTATTAGTTCCAATTCCAGCGCCGGGTCCATTTTATTAGTTCCAATTCCAGCGCAGGGAATTTCTAGAATCAACTAGCTCTCAACGTGGTGGGCTCTCATTATTTGCCCAGATACCATTGTTATGGGTTGATTTTAATTGCCAAGTTTTAGAGCTGCGGGGCTTCTTGAATTGCCCAGTTCCAGCTGCGGGTTTTATTTATTGATTTGCCCAGTTCCAGCTGCGGGGTTTTCTTGAATTGCCCAGTTCCAGCTGCGGGTTTTATTTATTGATTTGCCCAGTTCCTGCTGCGGGGTTTTCTTGAATTGCCCAGTTCCAGCTGCGGGTTTTATTTATTGATTTGCCCAATTCCAGCTGCGGGGTTTTCTTCAATTGCCCAGTACCAGCGCTGTTTTTTTTAGTCTGCCTATTCACCCAGTTTTTCAGCGTGATGGGTTGAATTTATTCACCCAGAAATCTGCGCTGATGGGTTGAATTTGTTCGCCCAGAAATCAGTGCTGAGGGCTGAATTTATTCGCCCAGAAATCAGTGCTGAGGGCTGATTTTATTTGCCCAGTTTCAGGACTGCGGCGGGTTGGTTTTCACCGCCCAGTTCTAGTGATTGGATTCTTGGCCTGGGTGCTGATCCTGCCATTGCTGCGTTGATCTCTTGTTCATCTCGGTGATCCGCAGCAGTGGTGGTGCAGATCGCGGCGGGTTTTTGGAATCTGATCAAGGGGCTGAATTGGTTTTCTAAAGGCGACAGTTTGAGCATTCTTAGCGGCAGTTGGGCAGTGGTGAGCAGCGAAAGTTTTGATCAGATTTTAGGCTGTGGGTTATTCAATTTGTGTGATTTCCTTGTGGGCTAAGCAAGAAACTTCAATAGATTATTGCCCACGCAATATTCGAAATCTTCTCGGAGATATCGATTGGATTTCTAGTGGAATCGCAATCAAAGATTTGGTTTTCTTTAAGCAAAGGACTTCACTACAAAAGGTATAATCTTTAAATTCCGCTTTAATTAAAGATTTAATTTTTTGTGTCCCGATTAATAAATTAAATAAGTATAAGCCTAGATCCGTTCATGGGTAAACTAATTTGAGTCTGAGCTTGGTTGAAAGCTTCCGATTCTGGAATGCATAGCACGAAAGTGAGGTTTTCGATTTAGCCCGGGCTTGTTCAGTTTTCCTTCAGAAATCCCGACTATTGTGGTTGTGTTTGTATATTTTAATTAAACTCGGGACATGTCCGGGTTTTATTTTTATGAATACTTGTAATAGTAAAACAACGTGCTGGAAGCCGTGTTGGATTAGATCAAATTTGTAGTAGGATTTTTTCTATATAATTTCGATTTTATTTTCCTATATGCCTTGTAGTAGGAAAATTTTATTTGTAATTGAAGGCGTTATGGTGCGTGGGTTTTGGATTATCGTTAATTCGTAGAAAACCAAGAACACCCAGAACGAATTGCAAGAAGACCAAGTAATTTCGTTTGGCTCGTGCGTGCAGCCCGTTTTTCCTTCCGTGTTCTTTTTTTTTTTTTTTGAAAATATTATTTTTGAAGACTAAATCCATCGAGTAGCTGAAGGAAAACTGAACAAGCCCGGGCTAAATCGAAAACCTCACTTTCGTGCAGTGCATTCTAGAATCAGAAGCTTTCGACCATGCTCAGGCTCAAATTAGTTTACCCATGAACGGATCTAGGCTTATACTTATTTAATTTATTAATTGGGACACAAAAGATTCGATCCTTAATTAAAGCGGAATTTAAAGATACTACCTTTTGAAGCGAAGTCCTTTGCTTAAAGAAAAACCAAATCTTTGACGTAACTTCCACAAGAAATCCGAAGAATATCTCCAATACAAACTCGGAAGTAGTGTGGGCTATTGTCTACGGAGTTACCCATGGCAAATCGAGAAATCCAAGAAAACTTGCTTCGCAAGAAACTCAATAAAACTGCTACAGCAGTACAGCCCGGAGCAGCCCAGTCCTACTGCCGGCCGATTTGATTTCCGGGCAACAAGAACACCAGCCCTAATCGCGATCTGGACAGCAACAACTGCGGATCACCAAACTTCCAAGAGATCAACGCAGCTGCTTCTGGATCAGCGCGCCGGGAAGACGAACCATTGCCGGAGAAGATGAAGAGTCGCACCAGCGACCGTCCGGAGTAGACAGAAAATCGCGGCAGCAATCGCCTGAAGAAGAAAACCCGCGGCGATGAAGAAGACTGAGGACCGGGCTGCTCAAAATCCCATGGGCTGAGTTTCTTTTTGAAGAAGAAAGCTTCCTAGTAGACTTCGAGAGAAAACTTGACGAGGAAGACAAAGTTCTCTCTCTAGACTAGACTTTCTCTTTCTAGCCTTTTCTTGGCTGCCAAGTCTCTTGCTTGATTTCTTGCCCAACAAGTTGTATTTATAGGAGCTTCTAAGGAGACCTAATGGGCTCTCGAGTTAGGCCTTTTAATTTGACTTTCGTTGACCGCTAAGTCTTCCCGACTAATCAACTCCAATCGACCCATTTAAATTAATTTATTTAATCCACCTTATTAATTTAATTTAATCGAACCCTTAGAATTAATTAATTCAAAATCGAATTAATTTCTAAATTTACTTTGTCGATTAAATATTAATTAAACCTTTTGGATTAATTAATTTACCTTGTCGATTAGTCAAATGCATAATCGGTCGTACCACTAACAGACCAATTATGGAACTACTGCTCGAAAACGACTTTACATCGCGCCATTATATTTTATTCTATCTCCCCACATTAAAGATCTAGCGCTCGTCGGTTTATCAATTTACTGATAAATTAATTCACAGACTTCTTGGTTTCCGAGATTAGTACCACTCGTCCTTTTATTATACCGAACATAAAGTTCACCGGCCGGGTTTAGTATCATAACCTTATGAGCTCATCTCGGGAGCACCATCAACTCGGTGAACCGGTACGTGGATTCCTCCGACTAGCAACGGAACGTAAGAAGCTAAACACCGCATACCCAACCTACCGAGGTATTGGCCTCAATTGACCTCACTCTTTGGCAAATCAAAGCACACGATATCCAACCCTCACGCCCATCCTAATCTCGGGATTGAGAGACGTAATACTAGGACCGAATTGACTACGCCGATCAGTATAAGTCAATTCTATCCAAACTGGTCGTGCTCAATATGCCCCGGGCATATCTGTGTGATTTAAACTAGTTTAGATAAACTAATTTCCAAACCACACAATAACCTATACCGATAGTATGTTCAGACTATCTCGGTTACGAGCATACTTTTTATATATCAATACTTTAACCAATAACGATATCTACTGTGTCTGTCCACACCCCGTTATCTAGTTCTATGATATAAAGGAACAAATTTATACTGAAACAAAATGATATGTTAACCGTGGATATTAGTTTTTGATACAAGCCATAGCTTTTCTGTATTCAAAACTAACAATCTCCCACTAATACTCAAAGCTATGCTAAGAAGTACAAAAACTGTCCAACCCGCTATTACACTGCTGTCATAATGAAATCTCCAGAACACCTTTAAGCTCACTCACATGGCTTTCTCAAGAATCTGACTCCCATGCCCTCTACGTGCCTTTCAAAGACCTTTGGGGTCAATGGCTTGGTGAAATGATCTGCAAGGTTGTCCTCTAAGCTATCTTGGCCACGATCACGTCTCCCCTCTTTACGATCTCTCATATCAGGTGGAACTTGCGCTTTATGTGTTTACTCGCCTTATGGGCTCGTGGTTCCCTCGAGTTAGCAACGGCACCATTGTTATCACAATAAACTGTGATAGACCAAGGCAACTAAGGAACCACATCAAGTCCATCAGGAAGCTCCTGAGCCATACAGCCTCTTTCGCTGCCTCTGAAGCGGCAACGTATTCGACCTCCATGGTAGAGTCCGCCACGCATTTCTGCTTGACACTCTTCCATACTATGGCTCCACCTCCTAGAGTAAACACAAACCCAGAGGTAGACTTACTCTTGTCCAAATCTCCTTGAAAGTCCGAATCTGTGTAACCCAATGGTATAAGCTCCTGCGCTCTACAAACTAGGACATAATCTCTCGTCCTGCGCAAGTACTTGAGAATGCATTTTACTGCCTCCCAGTGAGCCTTCCCAGGGTTACTCTGATATCTGCTAACCATGCCAACGGCAAAGCAAATATCAGGCCTCGTGCATAACATAGCATACATGAGGCTACCAACTGCAGAAGCATAGGATACCGCCTTCATGGCATCTATCTCCTCAGCAGTCTTAGGACACTGCTCCTTAGACAAATGCACTCCATGCCTGAAAGGTAGTGAACCCTTCTTGGAGTTCTGCATGTTAAAACGGGCCAGAATCGTGTGTATGTAGGATACCTGAGAGAGAGTCAGAGAATGTCTCCTACGATCTCGAATAATCTTAATCCCAAGGATATGTCCAGCCTCTCCCAAATCCTTCATATCGAATTGCCTGGACAACCATGCCTTTACGTCTGACAACACCTTCTTATTGTTGCCAATAAGAAGAATGTCATCTACGTAAAGTACGAGGAACACCACCATATCACTATCACGCCTGCGATAAACATACTGCTCATCTAGAGACTGAGTGAATCCATAGGACTGGATAACCTCATCAAAACGAATGTTCCAAGATCTGGATGCTTGCTTAAGTCCATAAATGGACCTCCTAAGCCTGCATACCTTGTGCTCTTTGTTAGTTTTGAATACAGAAAAGCTATGGCTTGTATCAAAAAACTAATATCCACAGATGACATATCATTTTGTTTCAGTATAAATTTGTTCCTTTATATCATAGAACTAGATAACGGGGTGTCGACAAACACAGTAGATACCGTTATTGGTTAAAGTATTGATATATAAAAAGTATGCTCGTAACCGAGATAGTCTGAACATACTATCGGTATAGGTTATTGTGTGGTTTAGAAATTGGTTTATCTAGACTAGTTTAAATCACACAGATATGCCTGGGGCATATTGAGCACGACCAGTTTGGATAGAATTGACTTGTACTGATCGGCGTAGTCAATTCGGTCCTAGTATTCCGTCTCTCAATCCCGAGATTGGGACGGGCGTGAGGGTTGGATATTTTGTGCTTTGATTTGCCAAAGAGTGAGGTCAATTGAGGCCAATACCTCGGTAAGTTGGGTATGCGGTGTTTAGCTTCTTGCGTGCCGTTGCTAGTCGGAGGAATCTACGTACCGGTTCACCGGGTTGATGGTGCTCCCGAGATAAGCTCGTAAGGTTATTATACTAAACCTGGCCAGTGAACTTTATGTTCGGTATAATAAAAGGTCGAGTGGTACTAATCTCGGAAACCAAGAAGTCGGTGAATTAATTTGTCAGTAAATTGATAAATCGACGAGCACTAGATCTTTAATATGGGGAGATAGAAGAAATAATAATGGCGCGATGTAAAGTCATTTTTGAGCGGTAGTTCCATAATTGGTCCGTTAGTGGTACGACCGATTATGCGTTTGACTAATCGACAAGGTAAATTAATTAATCCGAAGGGTTTAATTAATATTTAATCGACAAAGTGAATTTAGAAATTAATTCAATTTTGAATTAATTAATTCTAAGGGTTCGATTAAATTAAATTAACAAAGTGGATTAAATAAATTAATTTAAAAGGGTCGATTGGAGTTGATTAGTCGGGAAGACTTAGCGGTCAACGAAAGTCAAATTTTAAGGCCTAACTCGAGAGCCCATTAGGTCTCCTTAGAAGCTCCTATAAATACAACATATTGGGCAGCAAAAACCCTAAGAAACTTGGCAGCCAAGTTTAGGCTAGAAAGAGAAAGTTTGGTCTAGAGAGAGAACGTGTCTTCATCGTCAAGTTTTCTCTCGAAGTCGACCAAGATAGCTTTCTCCTTCATGGAAAATTCAAGCCCACTCGAATATAGTGCATACCGATTGTTCCTTTCATTAAGAAGCCGCTGGAATTCTGCTAATTCTTTTTATTCGCAGCAGCAGTCGATGGGTTTTTCATTTTTGAGCTGCTGCGTGATTATCCGTCCAGCGAGCAGCTTCGATCCTGGCGTGCTGATCCAGTGGAGTTCTCACGTTGATCTCCTGCTGCTTGCTTGGTGATCCGTGTGACCCACCGTACAGATCATGGCTGGGATTGGTTGCTCGCACAGCCGGGTCTTGATTTTTTTTGAGAAGTAGAAATCCAGCGACTTGGGTTTTTCATTGCGCAGTGCACTGGGCAGTTTTTAATTGAGTTTCTTGCGAAGCAAGTTTCTGGGTTTTCATAGTATTGTCGTGGGTAACTCCGTAGACGATAGCCCACACTATCTCGGAGTTTGTATTGGAGAATTCTTCGGATTTCTTGTGGAATTTGCGCTAAAAGATTTGGTTTTCTTTAAGCGAGGGACTTCGCTACAAAAGGTATAATCTTTAAATTCTACTTTAATTAAAGATTTAATTTTTTGTGTCCCGATTAATAAATTAAATAAGTATAAGCCTAGATCCGTTCATGGGTAAACTAATTTGAGCCTGAGCTTGGTAGAAAGCTTCCGATTCTGGAATGCATAGCACGAAAGTGAGGTTTTCGATTTAGCCCGGGCTTGTTCAGTTTTCCTTCAAATTGGTATCAGAGCGTTGGTTTCAGTCTTATACTTGTTTGATTTATTACACGGCTTTATTTTGGCATTATTATTTTTGTCGAAATGTATAAACAGGTGGTTATTGGTTTCCCGGCTATTATGGTAGAAATTTAATTTTCATTCATAAACCCCGGGACATGTCCGGGCTCGTTTTATTTTTGAATGGAAATTTCTGTAATAGTAATAACCATGAGCTGGAAGCCGTGTAGGATTAGAAAAATCTTGTAGTAGGATTTGATCTAATCATATCGTCTTTAAATTCCTAGAAAAACGCCTTTGTATATAGGAATTTATGTACTATGACGAAGACGTTATTTTGGGTAACTTATATTCGCGGTTTTTGGTTTATTGTAATTTTGGGTGATTCCTAATTACGGAATAAACCGAGAAAACCCGGGCGAATCGAGAGGAATCCAAATAATGAGTGGGAGCGACACGACGGGAAGTATCACCGAGGCGTCAAGGAATCAACGATAGAGAAGGCCATAATAGTCAGGAAATTTTATTTTATTTAATTTCCCGTATTTATGATTTTTTTGTTGATTGTGTGATTTTCGTTTTATTTTGTATGAACGAAATCCAAACCAAATGTTTTTCAAAATGTAATGTGCAATTAACTAAGGTAGATTAATCGCATATTAAAACTCCAACGGTTTTATGGGTGCGAATATCCATAGTTAAGATATTGCATGTTAAAACGTAAAAGTCCTCAAATTAATTACATTCGCGGGTTTTGGTTTAATCATAATTTTGGGTGATTCCTAATTACGTGGGGTTTTGGTTTATCGTAATTTTGGGTGATTCCTAATTACATAGAAAACAGAGAAAACCCGGATTTTGGTTTATTGTAATTTTGGGTGATTCCTAATTACGTAGAAAACTGAGATAGAAAACCGAGAAAACCAAGGCGAATTGAGATTAATTAAAAATCTAAGTGGGAGCGGGTTGGTTAATAGCCCCATGGCCTCCATTACGGGTTCATTGGCGATGTGGTTAAACTTGCGTGCTGGCTTAGACCTTCCTCCCTATCGGATGAGTTTTCAATCACAGATATCGCTGGAATGAATTTCTAAAGGGATGACTATAGTGCGTTTAATTGGGAAAAGTTGCGACACCCTCGCCATCCGAGGCGCATTAGTACCTTAAGTAACAAACTTAGAAGTCACGTAATGGCATATACTTAGTGTACTGTTTATAGTATCCCTCCCATCGAGGTTACGCTATTTACGTGTACGGCTAAAATTATCGACTATTAATTTCATTGATCATAAGATCGTTGGTCAGATAATGAAATTAATGAACTTCGGTTCTTCTCGAATGAATGTGGGTTGGCGTAGACGTTCACCCATCGTGACCTGCGTTAATCCCGGTGGGAGAGATGTCGGTAGAAGATTATATTTCTTTTCTGAGGATTTTTCAATATTTTCGAAAAAGTATACTGAGACTTGTTTTTTATTATTTTCATTTGATATGTCGTTCAACCCGCTAGCTGTCATTATGAACCAAAACAAACTCACCGGTCCTAATTACATTGATTGGAAATGAAACCTGGACATTGCCCTAACCGCTGAGGGTTATAAGTACGTGCTCACTGAGGAGTGCCCCCCTAAGCCCAGTGAGGATGCAACACCTGAGCAGCGAGAGCCATATACGAGGTGGAAGAAAGCTGATGAGATGACCAGGTGCTACATCTTGGCTCCCATGTCAAGTGTACTGCAGCACCAGCATCAGTTGATGACCTCAGCCTACGATATGATGCTCAACCTCAGGGAGATGTTTGGTCATCAGGGCAGGGCAGCCAGGCAGTCAGCTATGAGGAAACTCATGAATGCTAAGATGGCTGAGGGCACTTCAGTGAGAGATCACGTGCTGGAGATGATTGGTTGCATCAATGAGATCGAGGTATTGGGAGGTGAGATTGATGGGGAAACCCAGGTCGATATCATCCTTCAGAGCTAGCCTCCCAATTTCGAGCAGTTTCGATTGAACTATAATATGGGGAATCTCTCATATTCACTTTCTGAGCTCATGACTGCATTGGTGTCTGCTGAGAGCCTCTTCGCTGAGAAGAACCAAGCCTTAGCTACTGTTGGTCCCCCAGGTTCCTCTGCTGGGCCCAAAGCCAGGAAGCAAAAGAGGAAGAGAGGCCAGAAAGCAGGAGCCAGTCATCGACCCAAGGCAGGCATTGCCAAGAAGCAGAAGCCGAGATGAAAATGCTTTAGATGTGGCAAAGCAGGACATTGGAAGAAGGACTGCCCAAAGCCTCGAGGTATGTGTAAATTTTTCCTAGTCACTGAAACGTGTTTAGCGGCGATTCCCACGGATACTTGGTGTATGGATTCAGGAGCCACTGATCACGTTTGTAATTCTTTGCAGGGGTTCCAAGTGACCCAGCTGCTTAGAGAGGGAGAGTTGTAGGTCTACCTTGGGATACTACCAGAGTTTCTGTGGCTGCAGTGGGAGTTATTAGTCTTTATTTTTCAGACTCTATTTTATATTTAAAGGATTGTCTTTATGTACCTAGTTTTTGAAAGAACTTGCTTTCGATTTCGAAACTTGTTTTGGATGGTTATAAGTGTGTATTTTCTGACGGTTCGATTTTTATAAGAAAATGCCAGAAACTTATATGTTCCGGTACATTGGTTGACAATTTGTTTTTAATCAAGACTTACTCCCCAGTTATGCAAAACACAGAAACTAGTAACTCATCACCGAATCATAATAAGAGAAAGGAATCTTCCCCTTTGAATCAGACTTATCTTTGGCACCTGAGACTATGTCATATCAACTTTAGTAGGATTCAAAGGTTGGTCAAGAGTGGGGTCTTTGGACTTACTAGATATTGACAGTTATTCAACCTGTGAGTCCTGCTTGGAGGGTAAAATGACCAAGAGGCCTTTTAAGGCGAAGGGGTATAGGGCCAAGGAGGTTTTAGAGCTGATTCATTCTGACGTGTGTGGGCCTATGTCAGTTCAGGCTAGAGGTGGTTATGAGTATTTCGTGACTTTCACGGATGATTACTCTAGATATGGATACATATACCTGATGCGCCACAAGTCTGAATGCTTTGGCAAGTTCAGAGAATTCAAGGCAGAGGTGGAGAACCATCTGGGTAAGAGTATCAAGTCACTGCGGTCTGATCGCGGTGGCGAATACCTCTCTAGTGAATTTAGAACCTTTTTATCAGAGGAGGGTATTCAGACCCAGTTGTCTACACCTGGCATACCCCAGCAGAATGGTGTAGCAGAGAGGAGGAACAGGACTCTTATGGAGATGGTTAGATCGATGATGAGTTACAGTGAGTTGCCTACCTCGTTTTGGGGTTATGCCTTGGATACAGCGTGTTTTATCCTCAACCTTGTGCCATCTAAGTCTGTGCCTACGACCCCAGTAGAGTTGTGGAGTGGGCGCAAGCCTAGTCTGAGACATCTCAGGATTTGGGATTGTCCAGCACATGCGCTCGAGGTAGATGCAGGCAAGTTAGAGGCGAGATCTAAGGTTATGCTGTTTATAGGCTACCCCAAAGGAACGAGAGGTGGTTTATTTTATAGTCCTTAGGATCAGAAGGTGGTGGTCAGCACCAATGCCAGATTTCTTGAGGAGGACTATATTATAGATCATAAGTCGAGCAGCAAGGTAGTATTGGAAGAGCTTAGAAGTCAGTCCACTATTCCAGATGCACACGTACAGAAAGACACACCACAAGAAACTGCACACAGTATCACAGATGATGCTCTTACACAGGTTATGCCTCGTCGTAGTGGGAGGGTTGTGAGATAGCCTGAGAGGTACATGGGTTTGGGTGAGTCTTCGGACTTTATCCCTGGTGCTCATGAACCAGACCCAGTTAACTACAATGAGGCTCTCCAGGATAAAGATGCAGATTCTTGGCAGAGAGCGATGATTGCTGAGATGGGTTCTATGGACTCAAATCAAGTCTGGGAGCTGGTAGACCTTCCTGATGGGTTTAGGCCTATTGGGTGCAAATGGGTCTACAAGCGATAGAGAGGATCTGACGGGAGGGTTGAGACCTTCAAGGCTAGGCTTGTGGCGAAGGGGTATACTCAGAAAGAAGGGATCGATTATGAGGAGACCTTTTCCCCGGTAGCTACGCTTAAGTCGATCCGGATTCTCTTGGCCATAGCTGCTCATATGGATTATGAGATTTGGCAGATGGACGTCAAGACACCTTTCCTTAATGGAAGTCTTGAGGAGACCATCTTTATGCAGCAACCAGAGGGCTTCATTGTTAGGGGCCAAGAGCACAAGGTATGCAGGCTTAGGAGGTCCATTTATGGACTTAAGCAAGCATCCAGATCTTGGAACATTCGTTTTGATGAGGTTATCCAGTCCTATGGATTCACTCAGTCTCCGGATGAGCAGTGTGTTCATTGCAGGCGTGATGGTGAGATAGTGGTGTTCCTCGTACTTTATGTAGATGACATTCTTCTTATTGGCAACAGTAAGAAGGTGTTGTCAGACGTAAAGGCATGGCTGTCCAGGCAATTCGATATGAAAGATTTGGGAGAGGCTGGACATATCCTTGGGATAAAGATTATTCGAGATCGTAGGAGACATTCTCTGACTCTCTCACAGGCATCCTACATAGACAAGATTCTGGCCCGTTTTAACATGCAAAACTCCAAGAAGGGTTCACTACCTTTCAGGCATGGAGTGCATTTGTCTAAGGAGCAGTGTCCTAAGACTGCTGAGGAGATAGATGCCATGAAGGCGGTACCCTATGCTTCTGCAGTGGGTAGCCTCATGTATGCCATGTTGTGTACGAGGCCTGATATTTGCTTTGCCGTTGGCATGGTTAGCAGATATCAGAGTAACCCTGGGAAGGCTCACTGGGAGGCAGTAAAATGCATTCTCAAGTACTTGCGCAGGACGAGAGATTATGTCCTAGTTTACAGAGTGTAGGAGCTTGTACCATTGGGTTACACAGATTCGGACTTTCAAGAAGATTTGGACAAGAGCAAGTCTACCTCTGGGTTTGTGTTTACTCTAGGAGGTGGAGCCATAGTATGGAAGAGTGTCAAGCAGAAATGTGTGGCGGACTCTACCATGGAGGCCGAGTACGTTACCGCTTCAGAGGCAGCGAAAGAGGCTGTATGGCTCAGGAGCTTCCTGATGGACTTAGATGTGGTTCCAGAGTTACCTAGGTCTATCACAGTTTATTGTGATAACAATGGTGCAGTTGCTAACTCAAGGGAACCACGAGCCCATAAGGCGAGTAAACACATAGAGCGCAAGTACCACCTGATACGAGAGATCGTAAAGAGGGGAGACGTGATCGTGGCCAAGATAGCTTCAGAGGACAACCTTGCAGATCCTTTCACCAAGCCATTGACCCCAAAGGTATTTGAGAGACATGTGGAGGGCATGGGAGTCAGATTCTTGAGAGAGCCATGTGAGTGAGCTTAAAGGTGTTCTGGAGATTTCATTATGACAGCAGTGTAATAGCGGGTTTGACAGTTTTTGTACTTCTTAGCATAGCTTTGAGTATTAGTGGGAGATTGTTAGTTTTGAATACAGAAAAGCTATGGCTTGTATCAAAAAACTAATATCCACATATGACATATCATTTTGTTTCAGTATAAATATATTCCTTTATATCATAGAACTAGATAACGGGGTGTCGACAAACACAGTAGATACCGTTATTGGTTAAAGTATTGATCTATAAAAAGTATGCTCGTAACCGAGATAGTCTAAACATACTATCGGTATAGGTTATTGTGTGGTTTAGAAATTGGTTTATCTGGACTAGTTTAAATCACACAGATATGCCCGGGGCATATTGAGCACGACCAGTTTGGATAGAATTGACTTGTACTGATCGGTGTACTCAATTCGGTCCTAGTATTCTGTCTCTCAATCCCGAGATTGGGACGGGCGTGAGGGTTGGATATCTTGTGCTTTGATTTGCCAAAGAGTGAGGTCAATTGAGGCCAATACCTCGGTAAGTTGGGTATGCGGTGTTTAGCTTCTTGCGTGCCGTTGCTAGTCGGAGGAATCCACGTACCGGTTCGCCGGGTTGATGGTGCTCCCGAGATGAGCTCCTAAGGTTATTATACTAAACCTGGCTAGTGAACTTTATGTTCGGTATAATAAAAGGTTGAGTGATACTAATCTCGGAAACCAAGAAGTCGGTGAATTAATTTGTCAGTAAATTGATAAATCGACGAGCACTAGATCTTTAATGTGGGGAGATAGAAGAAATAATAATGGCGCGATGTAAAGTCATTTTCGAGCGATAGTTCCATAATTGGTCCGTTAGTGGTACGACCGATTATGCGTTTGACTAATCGACAAGGTAAATTAATTAATCCGAAGGGTTTAATTAATATTTAATCGACAAAGTGAATTTAGAAATTAATTCTATTTTGAATTAATTAATTCTAAGTGTTCGATTAAATTAAATTAACAAAGTGGATTAAATAAATTAATTTAAAAGGGTCGATTGGAGTTGATTAGTCGGGAAGACTTAGCGGTCAACGAAAGTCAAATTTTAAGGCCTGACTCGAGAGCCCATTAGGTCTCCTTAAAAGCTCCTATAAATACAACATATTGGGCAGCAAAAACCCTAAGAAACTTGGCAGCCAAGTTTAGGCTAGAAAGAGAAAGTTTGGTCTAGAGAGAGAACGTGTCTTCATCGTCAAGTTTTCTCTCGAAGTCGACCAAGATAGCTTTCTCCTTCGTGGAAAATTCAAGCCCACTCGAATATAGTGTAGATCGATTGTTCCTTTCATTAAGAAGCCGCTAGAATTCTGCTCATTCTTTTTATTCGCAGCAGCAGTCGGTGGGTTTTTCATTTTTGAGCTGCTGCGTGATTATCCGTCCAGCGAGCAGCTTCGATCCTGGTGTGCTGATCCGGTGGAGTTCTCACGTTGATCTCCTGCTGCTTGCTTGGTGATCCGTGTGACCCACCGTACAGATCGTGGCTGGGATTGGTTGCTCGCACAGCCGGGTGTTGATTTTTTTTGAGAAGTAG
The DNA here is from genome assembly GCA_030378225.1 of Knoxia roxburghii. Lineage (NCBI taxonomy): Eukaryota > Viridiplantae > Streptophyta > Magnoliopsida > Gentianales > Rubiaceae > Knoxia > Knoxia roxburghii. The sequence goes on along the minus strand of CM059416.1, from coordinate 28,275,901 downwards.
AAATCCAGCGACTTGGGTTTTTCATTGCGCAGTGCACTGGGCAGTTTTTAATTGAGTTTCTTGCGAAGCAAGTTTCTGGGTTTTCATTGTATTGCCGTGGGTAACTCCGTAGACGATAGCCCACACTATCTCGGAGTTTGTATTGGAGAATTCTTCGGATTTCTTGTGGAATTTGCACTAAAAGATTTGGTTTTCTTTAAGCGAGGGACTTCGCTACGAAAGGTATAATCTTTAAATTCCGCTTTAATTAAAGATTTAATTTTTTGTGTCCCGATTAATAAATTAAATAAGTATAAGCCTAGATCCGTTCATGGGTAAACTAATTTGAGCCTGAGCTTGGTCGAAAGCTTCCGATTCTGGAATGCATAGCACGAAAGTGAGGTTTTCGATTTAGCTCGGGCTTGTTCAGTTGTCCTTCACTCTTGGCCTTTAACAATGAAGCCCTCTGGTTGCTGCATAAAGTTGGTCTCCTCAAGACTTCCATTAAGGAAAGCTGTCTTGACGTCCATCTGCCAAATCTCATAGTCCATATGAGCAGCTATGGCCAAGAGAATCCGGATCGACTTAAGCATAGCTACCAGGGAAAAGGTCTCCTCATAATCGATCCCTTCTTTCTGAGTATACCCCTTCGCCACAAGCCTAGCCTTGAAGGTCTCAACCCTCCCGTCAGATCCTCTCTTTCGCTTGTAAACCCATTTGAACCCAATAGGCCTAAACCCATCAGGAAGGTCTACCAGCTCCCAGTCTTGATTTGAGTCCATAGAACCCATCTCAGCAATCATCGCTCTCTGCCAAGAATCTGCATCTTTATCCTGGAGAGCCTCATTGTAGTTAACTGGGTCTGATTCATGAGCGCCAGGGATAAAGTCCAAAGACTCACCCAAACCCATGTACCTCTCGGGCTGTCTCACAACCCTCCCACTACAATGAGGCACAGCATGTGCAAGAGCATCATCTGTGATAGTGTGTGCAGTCTCTTGTGGTGTGTCTTCCTGTACATGTGCATCTGGAATAGTGGACTGACTTCTAAGCTCTTCCAATACTACCTTGCTGCTTGACTTGTGATCTAAAATATAGTCCTCCTCAAGAAATCTGGCATTGGTGCTGACCACCACCTTCTAATCCTGAGGACTATAAAATAAACCACCTCTCGTTCCTTTGGGGTAGCCTATAAATAGCATAACCCTGGATCTCGCCTCTAACTTGCCTGCATCTGCCTCGAGAACATGTGCTGGACAACCCCAAATCCTGAGATGTCTCAGACTAGGCTTTCGCCCACTCCACAACTCTACTGGGGTCGTAGGCACAGACTTAGATGGCACAAGGTTGAGGATAAAACATGCTGTATCCAAGGCATAACCCAAAACGAGGTAGGCAACTCACTGTAACTCATCATCGATCTAACCATCTCCATAAGAGTCATGTTCCTCCTCTCTGCTACACCATTCTGCTGGGTGCGCCAGGTACAGACAACTGGGTCTGAATACCCTCCTCTGACAAATAGGATCTAAATTCACTAGAGAGGTATTCGCCACCGCGATCAGACCGCAGTGACTTGATACTCTTACCCAGATGGTTCTCCACCTCTGCCTTGAATTCTCTGAACTTGCCAAAGCATTCAGACTTGTGGCGCATCAGGTATATGTATCCATATCTAGAGTAATCATCCGTGAAAGTCACGAAATACTCATAACCACCTCTAGCCTGAACTGACATAGGCCCACACACGTCAGAATGAATCAGCTTTAAAACCTCCTTGGCCCTATACCCCTTTGCCTTGAAAGCCTCTTGGTCATTTTACCCTCCAAGTAGGACTCACAGGTCAAATAGCTGTCAATATCTAGCAAGTCCAAAGACCCACTCTTGACCAACCATTGAATCCTACTAAGGTTAATGTGACAGAGTCTCAGGTGCCAAAGATAAGTCTGATTCAAAGGGGAAGACTCTTTTCTCTTATTATGATTCGGTGATGAGTTACTAGTTTCTGTGTTTTGCATAACTGGGGAGTAAGTCTTGATTAAAAACAAATTGTCAACCAATGTACCGGAACATATAAGTTTCTGGCCTTTTCTAATAAATATAGATCTATCAGAAAAAACACACTTATAACCATCCAAAACAAGTTTAGAAACTGAAAGCAAGTTTTTACGAAAACTAGGTACATAAAGACAATCTCTCAACAATAAAGTAGAGTCTGAAAAATAAAGACATAAAACTCCCACTGCAGCCACAGAAACTCTGGTAGTATCCCCAAGGTAGACCTGCAACTCTCCCTTTCTAAGCAGCCTGGTCACTTGGAACCCCTGCAAAGAATTACAAACATGATCAGTGGCTCCTGAATCCACCCACAAAGTATCTGTGGGAATCGCCGCTAAACACGTCTCAGTGACCAGGGAAAATTTGCACGTACCTCGAGGCTTTGAGCCGTCCTTCTTCCAATGTCCCGCTTTGTCACATCTGAAGCATTTGCCTTTCGACTTCTGCTTCTTGGCAATTCCCGCCTTGGGTCCATGACTGGCTCCTACTTTCTGGCCTCTCTTCCTCTTTTGCTTCATGGCTTTGGGCCCAGCAGAGGAACCTGAGGGACCAACAGTAGCCAAGGCTTGCTTCTTCTCTGCGAAGAGGCTCTCAGCAGACACCAATGCAGTCATGAGCTCAGAAAGTGAATATGAGAGATTCCCTATATTATAGTTCAATCGAAACTGCTCAAAACTCGGAGGCAAGCTCTGGAGGATGATATCGACCTGGGTATCCCCATCAATCTCACCTCTCAATACCTCAATCTCATTGATGCAACCAATCATGTCCAGTACGTGATCCCTTACTGAAGTGCCCTCAACATCTTAGCATTCATGAGTTTCCTCATAGCTGACTGCTTGGCTGCCCTGCCCTGATGTCCAAACATCTCCCTGAGGTTGAGCATCATATCGTAGGCTGAGGTCATCTGCTGATGCTGGTGCTATAGTACACTTGACATGGAAGCCAAGATGTAGCACCTGGCCATCTCATCAGCCTTCTGCCACCTCGTATATGGCAGGGGTGGCATAATCGCTGGGCTTAGGAGGACACTCCTCAGTAAGCACATACTTATAACCCTCAGCGGTAAGGACAATGTCCAGGTTACGTTTCCAATCAATATAATTTGGACCGGTGAGTTTGTTTTGGTTCAGAATGACAACTAGCGGGTTGAACGACATATCAACTGAAAATAAACAAACAAGTTTCAGTATACTTTTTCGAAAATATTGAAAAATCCTCAAAAAACAAATATAATCTTCTACCGACATCTCTCACACCGGGATTAACGCAGGTCACGATGGGTGAACGTCTACGCCAACCCACATTCGTTCGAGAAGAACCGAAGTTCATTAATTTCATTATCTGACCAACGATCTTATGATCAATGAAATTAATAGTCGATAATTTTAGCCGTACACGTAGATAGCGTAACCTCGATTGGAGGGATACTATAAACAGTACACTAAGTGTATGCCATTATGTGACTTCTAAGTTTGTTACTTAGGATACTAATGCGCCTCGGATGGCGAGGGTGTCGCAACTTTCTCCAATTAAACTCACTATAGTCATCCCTTTAGAAATTCATTCCGGTGATTCTGTGATTGAAAACTCATCTGATAGGGAGGATGGTCTAAGCCAGCACGCAAGTTTAACCACATCACCAATGAACCGTAATGGAGGCCATGGGGCTATTAACCAACCCGCTTCCACTTAGATTTTTAATTTTGATTCGCCCGGGTTTTCTCGGTTTTCTACGTAATTAGGAATCACCCAAAATTACGATTAAACCAAAACCCGCGAATGTAATTAGTTTGAGGATTTTTTACGTTTTAACATGCAATATCTTAACTATGGATATCCGCACCCATAAAACCGTTGGAATTTTAATATGCGAATAATCTACCTTAGTTAATTGCACATTACCTTTTAAAAAAAATTTGGTTTGGATTTCGTTCATGCAAAATAAAACGAAAATCACACAATCAACGAAAAGACATAAATACAGGAAATTAAACAAATAAAATTTCCCGACTATTATGGCCTTCTCTATCGTTGATTCTTTGACGCCTCGGTGACACTTCCCGTCGTCTCGCTCCCACTCGTTATTTGGATTCCTCTCGATTCGCCCGGGTTTTCTCGATTTACTACGTAATTAGGAATCACCCAAAATTATGATAAACCAAAACTCGTGAATATAAGTTACCCAAAATAACGTCTTCGTCATAGTACATAAATTCCAATATACAAAGGCGTTTTTCTAGGAATTTAAAGACGACATGATTAGATCAAATCCTACTACAAGATTTTTGTAATCCTACACGGCTTCCAGCTCGTGGTTATTACTATTACAGAAATTTCCATTCAAAAATAAAATAAGCCTGGACATGTCCCGAGGTTTATGAATGAAAATTAAATTTCTACCAGAATAGCCGGGAAACAAATAACCTCCTGTTTTTGCATTTCGACAAAAATAATAATGCCAAAATAAAGCCGTGTAATAAATCAAACAAGTATAAGACCGAAACCAACGCTCTGATACCAATTTGAAGGAAAACTGAACAAGCCCGGGCTAAATCGAAAACCTCACTTTCGTGCAATGCAATCCAGAATCGGAAGCTTTCGACCAAGCTCAGGCTCAAATTAGTTTACCCATGAAAGGATCTAGGCTTATACTTATTTAATTTATTAATCGGGACACAAAAGATTCGATCTTTAATTAAAGCGGAATTTAAAGATACTACCTTTTGAAGCGAAGTCTCTTGCTTAAAGAAAAACCAAATCTTTGACGCAACTTCCACAAGAAATCCGAAGAATATCTCTAATACGAACTCAGAAATAGTGTCGGCTATTGTCTACGGAGTTACCCACGGCAAATCAAGAAATCCAAGAAAACTTGTTTCGCAAGAAACTCAATAAAACTGCTACAGCAGTACAGCCCGGAGCAGCCCAGTCCTACTGCCGGCCGATTTGATTTCTGGGCAACAAGAACACCAGCCCTAACCGCGATCTGGACAACAACAACTGTGGATCACCAAGCTTCCAAGAGATCAACGCAGCTGCTACCGGATCAGTGCGCCGGGAAGACGAACCGTCGCCGGAGAAGATGAAGAGTCGCACCAGCGACCGTCCGGAGTAGACAGAAAATCGCGGCAGCAATCGCCTAAAGAAGAAAACCCGCGGCGATGAAGAAGACTGAGGACCGGGCTGCTCAAAATCCCATGGGCTGAGTTTCTTTTCGAAGAAGAAAGCTTCCTCGTCGACTTCGAGAGAAAACTTGACGAGGAAGACAAAGTTCTCTCTCTAGACTAGACTTTCTCTTTCTATCCTTTTCTTGGCTGCCAAGTCTCTTGCTTGATTTCTTGCCCAACAAGTTGTATTTATAGGAGCTTCTAAGGAGACCTAATGGGCTCTCGAGTTAGGCCTTTTAATTTGACTTTTGTTGACCGCTAAGTCTTCCCGACTAATCAACTCCAATCGACCCATTTAAATTAATTTATTTAATCCACTTTGTTAATTTAATTTAATCGAACCATTAGAATTAATTAATTCAAAATCGAATTAATTTCTAAATTCACTTTGTCGATTAAATATTAATTAAACCTTTTGGATAAATTAATTTACCTTGTCGATTAGTCAAATGCATAATCGGTCGTACCACTAACAAACCAATTATGGAACTACCGCTCGAAAACGACTTTACATCGCGCCATTATATTTTATTCTATCTCCCCACATTAAAGATCTAGCGCTCGTCGGTTTATCAATTTACTGACAAATTAATTCACTGACTTCTTGGTTTCCGAGATTAGTACCACTTGTCCTTTTATTATACCGAACATAAAGTTCACCGGCCGGGTTTAGTATAATAACCTTACGAGCTCATCTCGGGAGCACCATCAACCCGGCGAACCGGTATGTGGATTCCTCTGACTAGCAACGGCACGTAAGAAACTAAACACCGCATACCCAACCTACTGAGGTATTGGCCTCAATTGACCTCACTCTTTGGCAAATCAAAGCACACGATATCCAACCCTCACGCCCGTCCCAATCTCGGGATTGAGAGACAGAATACTTGGACTGAATTGACTACGCCGATCAGTATAAGTCAATTCTATCCAAACTAGTCGTGCTCAATATGCCCCGGGTATATCTGTGTGATTTAAACTAGTTTAGATAAACTAATTTCCAAACCACACAATAACCTATACCGATAGTATGTTCAGACTATCTCGGTTACGAGCATACTTTTTATATATCAATACTTTAACCAATAACGGTATCTACTGTGTCTGTCCACACCCCGTTATCTTGTTCTATGATATAAAGGAACAAATTTATACTGAAACAAAATGATATGTCAACCGTGGATATTAGTTTTTGATACAAGCCATAGCTTTTTTGTATTCAAAACTAACAGTAGCGTGGCGGGACACGAGATCAAGGCAGACGATGGAAGTGATTAAAACCATAATAGTTGGGAAATTTATTTTACGCATTTATTTCCCGTGTTTTTATAGTTATAATTTTTATGCTTTAATTTTTGTGTTGTATTTTAGATGCATAGTTTTAAAGCATGCTGGTTTTATATTTGCACATAACTTAGGATTAGTTAATTGCAAGTTAAAACTGAAAAAAAACCCTCGTTTAAGAAATCTAAGTGGGAGCGGGTTGGTTTAATATCCCCATAGCCTCCATTACGAATTCATATGTGATGTGGGTGGACTTGCGCGTTGGCATTAGGGCCTTCCTCCATATCGTAAGAGTTCAACCACATGATCATTAGATTATGAATTTCTAAGTAAGATGACTAGAGTAAGTTAAACTAGGACAAATACGATACCCTCTCCATCTGAGGCGCACTATCCTGAAGTAACAAGCTTAAAACTCATGTAATGGCACACACTTAGTGTACAATTTGTAGTATTCCTCCCATCGAGGTCATGTTGCTTATTTGTATGGCTAAAAGGCACCAACTATTAACTACATTGGTCAATAGGTCTTCTGGTCAGATGGTGTATTGAATGAACTTAGTTCTTCTCAAACGAATGTGGGTTAACGTAAACGTCCACACTATCGTGGCTTGCAAAAATCCCGGTGAATGAGATATCGATGGATTTAATTATTGTTTGAGGGAAGCCAATAATTATAGAATTTTGTTTTTCGAAATTCTAGGCTTAAAATACTGAAACATTTCCTGTTTATTTATTTATAGTCTTCGATATGGCATTTAATCCATTAGATACAATATTGAAAGAGAACAAACTAACTGGTCCAAACTATGTCGATTGGAGTCAAAATTTGGACATTGTCCTAACGGCTGAGAGTATTCCTGTGAGAGATTGTGTCATTGACATGATTCATAACATCAACGAGGTTGAGATAGTGGGAGGCGAAATCGATGGTGGAAGTCGATATTGTCCTCCAAAACTTGCCTCAAAGCTATGAGCAGTTTCAGCTGAACTACACCATAAGTCAAATATTGTGTACTTCATCCGAGCTCTTTGCAGAATTGGTGGCGGCTAAAAGTCTTTTTCAAGAGAAGAAGAGAGGTTTAGTCGCAATCAAAGCTTTAGAATTTTCTTTTAAGCCTAAGGCTGGAAAGAATAAGATAAAGCTCAATGGAATAGCTCAAAAGGCACAAACTGCGCCAAAGCCAGAGATTGCAAAGAAGAAGCCGAAAGGCAAGTGCTTCAAGTGCAATCAGAGGGGACATTGGAAATCAGATTGTTCAAAGCTCAAAAGTCTGACAGCTTTTGTCTTCTTTACTGAGACATGTTTAGCGGCGATTCCCACAGATACTTGGTGTGTAGATTCAGGCGCCACTGACCATGTTTGTAATTCTTTGCAAGGGTTCCAAGTAACCCGGAAGTTTAGAGAAGACATGCTAGAAATATACTTGGGCGACACTACAAGAGTGTCAGTAGAAGCAGTGGGAGTTGTAACTTTAAATTTTGAAAATTGTAGTTTAGATTTGCCTAATTGTCTTTATATATCGAGTTTTAGAAAGAACCTTATTTCGGTTTCGAAACTCTTAATGAGTGGTTACAAGTTTATTTTTTTTTGATAATTCTATTATTGTTAGAAAAGATGACAAACTTGTTTGTTCAGGTTCATTAGTTGACAATTTGTTTGTGGTTAAATCAAACTCCCCTATTGTGCAAAACATAGAACTAAATGGCGGATCATCTAACAATAATAAAAAGGAAAGAACCTTCTAAAATGAATCAAACCTATCTTTGGCATCTTAGGCTAGGTCATATAAACCTTAGTAGGATTCAGAGGTTGGTCAATGAAGGACCTTTAAGTTCATTAGAGATTGACAGTTATTCAACCTGCGAATCTTGATTGGAAGGTAAGATGACCAAGAGACCTTTTAAGGCAAAATGTTATAGAGCCAAAGAAGTATTAGAATTGATTCACTCTGACTTGTGTGGACTAATGTCGGTACAAGTACAAGGTGGGTTTGAGTATTTTGTGACGTTCACAGATGATTACTCAAATTACGGATACATTTACCTAATGTGTCACAAGTCCGAATGCTTTAGTAAATTCAAAGAGTGTCGGGCAGATGTAGAGAAGCATTATGGTAAGAGTATCAAGAGACTGCGATCAGATCTTGGTGGTGAGTACCTGTCCCACGAATTTCAAGAATACCTCAATGAGGTCAGAATTCAGTCTCAGTTGTCCGCACCTGGCACACCACAGCAGAATAGTGTAGCAGAAAGAAGGAACCAAACTCTTATGGAAATTGTTTAGTCAATAATGAGATATAGTGATTTTTCGAGTTCGTTCTGGGGATATGCCTCAGAAACGATGATGTATATTCTAAATCTTATACCATCTAAAACCGTGCCTTCAACCCAGTAGAGTTCTGGAACGGGCACAAGCCCAGCCTAAGACATCTTAGAATTTGGGGTTGTCTAACACATGTGCTTAAGGCAGATGCGGCTATGTTAAATGTAAGAATGGAAGTAATGCTATTTGTAAGATATCTTAGGGAAACGAAAGATGGTCTGTTCTATAGTCCTAAAGTTCAGAAGGTGATATTTAGCAGTAACGCTAGTTTTTAGAGGAAGACTATATTTTAGATAACAAGCCCAAGAATAAGATAATACTAGAAAAACTTAGGAAGCAATCTGATAATCCTGATGCACCAGCACAAGTAGATACACCACACACTGCACCAGATATCACAGATGATGCACCTATATAGGTGGTGCCTCGTCATAGTGGGAGGGGTATAAGACAGCCCGACAGGTTCATTGGCGTGGGAGAGGCCTCAGACCTAGTCTTAGGCATGCCTGAGCCTAACCCGGTAAACTAAAATGAGGCTCTCCGAGATAGAGATGTAGAATCTTGGTGAAAAGCAATGATATCCAAGATGGGTCGATGGACCAAAATCAAGTCTGAGAGCTTGTGGACCTGCCTGATAGTTTCAAACTCATTGGATGTAAGTGGGTCTACAAACGCAAGAGAGAACCTAACGAGAAGGTTGAAACCTTTAAAGCTAGGCTTGTGGCGAAGTGGTATGCTTAGAAAAAGGGAATTAATTCTTAGGAAACCTTCTCTCCGGTGGCCATGTTTAAGTCAATCTGGATTCTCTTGGCCATTGCTGCTCATTTAGATTATGAGATATGGCATATGGATGTCAAGACAGCTTTTCTTAACGGAAGTCTTGAGGAAACCATTTTCATGAAGCAACTAGAGTGATACGTTGAAAAAGGCCAATAACATAAGGTTTTCAGGCTTACGAGGTCCATTACGGACTTAAGCAGGCATCCAGATCTTGGAACATCCGGTTTGATAAGGTAATCCAATATTACGGATTTACTGAGTGCCCGGATGAACAATATGTGTACCGCAGACGTGATGGAAATGCAGTGGTGTTTCTTGTGCTTTATGTAGATGACATTTTACTGATTGGCAACAATAAGAAAGTGTTATCAGACGTAAAGGCATGGTTGTCCAAAAAATTTGGTATGAAAGACTTAGGAGAAGTGGGACATATCCTTGGGATCAAGATAATTCGAGATCGTAGGAAACATTCAGAACTCCAAGGAAGATTTTCCACCTTTCAGGCACAGAGTGCATCTGTCTAAAAAATAGTCTCCAAAGACTGTTGAGGAGATAGAAGTCATAAAGACAGTTCCTTATACTTTGGTGGTAGGAAGTCTCCTGTATGCAATGTTATGTACAAGGTCTGATATCTGTTATGTCGTTGGCATTGTAAGCAGATATCAGAGTAACCCTGGGAAAGCTCGTTGGGAAGCAGTAAAATGCATTCTCAAGTATTTGCGCAGAACAATAGACCAAGTGTTAGTCTGTCAGGCACCCTAGTTGGTACCCCGAGGTTACACAGATTCAGATTTCCAAGGCGACAGGGACAAGAGCAAGTCTACCTCAGGGTATGTGTTTACTTTGGGAGATGGAGTGTCAAGCAGAAATACATGGCGGACTCTACCGTGGAGGCTAAATACGTTGTTGCATTAGAGGTAGCGAAAGAAGCAGTGTGGCTCAAGAAATTCCTAGTGGATGTAGATGTGATTCCTTGTTTGCAGAAGTTAGTCATAGTGTACTGTGATAACGGTGCAGTAGCAAACTCGAAGGAACCATGGGCCCACAAGGTGAGTAAGCACATACAATACAAGTACCACCTAATATGAGATATCGTCAAGAGAGTTGACGTGGTCGTGGCTAAGATAGCATTGGAAGATTACATTGCAGATTTTTCACGAAGACATTGACTGCAAAAGTATTTGAGGCTGACATGGAGGGCATAGGGATTAGATACTTATGAGAGTCATGATAATTTTTCTAGGTGTATTGTAGTTGTAAAGATTAATGTAGCTTTATATTTAAAGCACAACGTAAGTATTAGTGGGAGATTGTTAGATTTGAATACTGAAGCTATTTCCCAGATAATATATCGATTAAATGTTTTGGTTTATATGTTGTGCATATGTCGCCCATTTATATTATGTAATTACATGATGAGGTGTCTGTTGTGACACAATAGATCTCATCATTTGTTAGAAAATGTAATATATAAATGAGGTTCGTAACCGAGACAATTTTGGACACACTTTCGGTTTAGATTATTATGTGATTCGGAAAATTGATTTGTCTAAACTAATTAAATCATATAGATATACCCGGGGTATATTGTACTTGACCATTTAGGATAAATTGTCTTATACTGATTTAATAGACAATTCGTTCCTTGTATTCTATCTCTTAACCCCTAGATTTGAGCGGGCATGAGGATTAGACATAGTGTACTTTGATCTGCCAATGGGTGAGGTCATTTGTGGCCAATAGTCTTGGTAGTTTGGGTGTGCGTGTTTGGTTGTTTGGTGTGCTGTTGTTTGTCGAAAGGAAACCATGTACGGTGCATCCGGGGTGATGGTGCTCTTGAGATGAGCTATGTTTATTATACTAAACCCGACAGGTGGACTTATGTCCGTTATAGTAAAAAGGTGGAGTGCTACTAATCTCGGATAATAAGAAGTTAATTAATTCATTTATCAGTAAATTAATAATTTAATGAGCACTAAATCATTAATGTGGGGAGATTAAAGAATAATTAATTTAGTTGTTCCGAAAGCAATTCTGGTGTAGGATAGTAGTGTCATAGTTAATCCGTTAGTGGCACGATTAATTATGTATTAGGTTATTAATAAAGGTAAATTAAATTAATTAAGTAATTAATTAATCATTGTGTCAATTGGTTGTGAATCAGACCAGGAACTGGATTAAGGATAAGTGAATCCTTGTGTCAGTTTGTGAATCAGAACTAAAACTGGATTGGGGATAACTGTGTTAGTTTTGAATACAGAAAAGCTATGGCTTGTATCAAAAACTAATATCAACAGATGACATATCATTTTGTTTCAGTTTGAAATTGTTCTATTATATCATAGAACTAGATAACGGCGTGTGAAAGACACAGTAGATACCGTTATTGGTTAAAGTATTGATATATAAAAAGTATGCTCGTAACTGAGATAGTCTAAACATACTATCGGTATAGGTTATCGTGTGATTTGGAAATTAGTTTATCTAGACTAGTTTAAATCACGTGGATATGCCCAGGGCATATTGAGCACGACCAGTTTGGATAGAATTGACTTATATTGATCGGCATAGTCAATTCGGTCCTAGTATTCAGTCTCTCAATCCCGAGATTAGGACGGGCGTGAGAGTTGGATATCGTATGCTATGATTTACCAAAGAGTGCGGTCAATTAAGGCCTATACCTCGGTAGGTTGGGTATGAGGTGTTTAGCTTCTTATGTGCCGTTGCTAGTCGGAGGAATCCACGTACCGGTTCGCCCGGTTAATGGTGCTCCTGAGATGAGCTCGTAAGGTCTATTATACTAAACCCGGCCGGTGGACTTTATGTCCGGTATAATAAAAGGTCAAGTGGTACTAATCTCGGATACCAAGAAGTCGGTGAATTAGTTTGTCAGTGAATTGAAAAACCGACGAGCACTAGATCTTAAATGTGGGGAGATAGAAAAAAAATAGTGGCGCGATGTAAAGTCATTTTTGAGCGGTAGTTCCATAGTTAGACCGATAGTGGTACGACTAATTATGTATTTGGCGAATCGACAAAGTGAATTAATTAATCCTAAATATTTAATTAATATTTAATCGACAAAGTGAATTAAGAATTAATTCTATTTGAATTATTTAATTCTAAGGGTTTGATTAAATTAAATTAATGAAGTGGGTTAAGAAATTAATTTGAATGGGTCGATTGGAGTTGATTAGTCGGGAAAGACTAAGCGGTCAACAAAAGTCAAATTAAAAGACCTAACTCAAAAGCCCCTAGGTCTGTATTAGAGATCCCTATAAATAGAAAGTTTAAGGCCAAAGAAACTTAAGAAAATCTTGCAAGACATTTGTCTTCCTTAGAGTGAGAAAGTTCTAGAGAGAAACTCTCTTCCCTTTTGAATTTTCTTTCAAAAACGAACTTGGATTCTCACTTCTTGATTTAGATTAAGTTTGAAAGATTAAACTTTTAGATAGCCCATCGATTTTTGGAGTTGCCCACTGCTGGATTTTATGATTTTTGCCCGGAATTCACTGTTCACATTTTTTTACTGTTCACATTTTTTTACTGTTCACGTTTTTTACTGTTCACGTGGCAGCCACTTCTAGTCACTCCGGGGTGCTTGATCCAGCTGGGTTTGTGTTGATCTCTTCTTTGGGTTGGTGATCCACAATCCCGATTGTCCAGATCGTGACCGGAGTTGAAGTGGGTTCGATTTCATTGGCGAGAAAAGTAGTGGGCAACAGTTTTTTGGGTTAAAGGCTTGATCTTTTGGGTAGATTTAATCTAATTGAGGGATTTTCTTTGTGGATTTCTCGTGGGCTTTGGTAGCACACTTCGATAGATTATTGCCCACGCAATATTCAAAGTTTTCTCGGAGTCATCTATTGGATTTCTCGTAGAATTTGCAATTACAGATTTGGGTTTTCTTATTGCGTTGGACTTCGCTTCAAAGGTATAACCTTTAATCTTTCCACTTTTAATTAAAGGTATAATCTTTGTGCTTTAGATGTCGATTTCATAAATTAAATAAGTATAAGCCTAGATCCGTTCGTGGGTAAATGAATTTGAGCCTGAGCTTTGTCGAAAGTTTCCGATTCTGGAATGCATTGCACGAAAGTAAGATTTTTTATTTTGCCCGGGCTTGTTCTGTTTTCCTTCAAACTGAATCCCTGTATCAGTTGGATGTGAATCAGTCCATAAACTTGATTGAAGGAAAATAGAAACCCAGTAGGAAGACCAATCCTAAACTAACTTGGAGTCTCTCTTGTAACTCTATATATAGACAAGGGATTAGCAATTCAAGACACACAATTCATAAGTTTTCAAGACGAGAAAACTAGAGAGAGAAATCAAATTTTCTTATCTCAAAAATGTTTTTTCTTCCCTTCGTGCGGCTGCCCAGTTCCCGAAGTGTAGCACCATAGTTTTAGATTTATTCCCGATCAGTTGGTGACGCGTGGGATCAAAAGGGGTGGCGCGTGGATAAGGGCTGCGGCGCGTGAGCTATACGTGCAGGCAAGGTGGGTGCTGGATTTTTCTGGCGACTCAGTTGTGTTGGATTGTGATCATTGGTTCGTTTCCCACACAACGTTCGAACCTGTATTCAGTCATACAAGCGATCACCTGAGTTTATGCTTCAAAAGGTATTTCTAAACTTCCGTTTTAATTAGAAATTATTTGTTGCGTGATAAATCGAATAAGTGCAAACCAAGATCCTGTGCAATATTATTTCAAGCAAGGATTGGAATAGCAATTGTGCTAGAGTCTAGGCCTGGTCAAGAATTCCAATTCTAGAATGCATAGCGCGAAAGTGAATTTTTTACCGGGCCTGGGCAGGTAATCTTTCATTCAGACTATCTCAGTTACGAGCATTCTTTATATATATATCAAAATTTTAACCAATAACGAGATCTACTGTGCATTTCTACACCTTGTTATCTAGTTCTATGATATAATAAAACAAATTTAATACTGAAACAAAATGATATGTCAACTGGGTATTAGTTTTTTATACAAGCAAATAGCTTCTAGTATTCAAAACTAACAGTTATTACTATTACAGACATTTCCATTCAAAAAAAAAAAAATGAGCCCGGACATGTCCCTGGGTTTATGAATGAAAATTAAACAACCATAATAGTCGAGAATAATAACCACCTGTTAATATATATTGATAATGCAAAATAACAATGCCAAAACAAAGTCGTGTAATAAATCGAACAAGTGTAAAGCCAAAACACTCGCTCTGATACCAATTTGAATGAAACAGAACTAACCTGGGCTAAAACGATAAATTCACTTTCGTGCAATGCATTTCAGAATCGAAGACTTTCGATTTGGCTCAGGCTTAAATTCATTTTCCCTGAACGGATCTAGGCTTATACTAGTTCGATCTAAATCGACAAGCCAAAATTGAATCTTTAAATTAAAGCAAAAACCTTTAAAGATTATACCTTTGAATTGTGTCCCTCACAAATAAAGAAAATCGGGTCTTGAGTTGCGAATCCACTAAAATGTCCTGAGAATAACTCCAAACGATCCCGAATTTGAGTGGGCAAATATCCATGGGATGGCTAAGGCACAATATGAAAAAATCCAAAGAAACCCACTTCAAGAAAACTCAATCTGCACAAATCTGAAACAGTCCAGAGGCCTGATCCTAATCTGAAAACCCACTTCAGGAAAGACTTTTGCTTGGAGATCTAGACTTTGGCAAACCTGAATGAACAAACCAAAGGATCAGCGCATCAAAAAGATCTAACCCAAAACAAAAACTGCCCACAAAAACTTTGCCTGAGCTAGCCGGAAAAACTCACCGGCGAATACAACACAGTGGCGAAAAAAACTGGCGATTGATGAACTCAGCTCGACGAGTGGTGGACTGATTGGCTCTAGGATACAGGGCTTGAGATCTTGAAAAAGAATGATCACAAACTGACTTCGGAAAAGAAACTTTAATGAAGGAGATGAAGTTCTCTCTAGGCTTGTTTTTCTCACTCTAAGGCAAATTTGCCTACAAGGTTTCTTATGTCTTCAAATGCCTATCTTAAGCTATTTATAGGAGTTTCAAGAGAGACCTAGTGGGCATTTGAGTTGGGCCTTAGTTTTTGACTTTCGTTGACCCCTTAGTCTTCCCAAGACTAATCAACTCCAATCGAGCCTTTCAAATCAATTTCTTAACCCACTTCGTTAATTAAAATTTAATCGAACCCTTAGGATTATTTCGTATAACCCATTTGTTGGAGTTGAATACATAAGCTATGCTTGTATTGTACATTTTCCCAGCTAATATATCGATTAATGTTTTGGTTAAATCTTTTTGTGCATTATTTTTCCATTTATATTATGTAGTTAGATGATGAGGTGTCTTGTGTGACACAGTAGATCTCATTGGTTAAAAGACATAATATATAAATGAGGTTCGTAACCAAGACAATTTTGGACAAACTATCAGTTTAGGTTATTATGTGATTCGGATAATTAGTTTGTCTAAATTGATTGAATCATATAGATATGTCCGGGGCGTATTGCACTTGACCATTTAAAATGATTTGTCTTGTATTGATTTAATAGACAAATCATTCTTAGTATTCTATCTCTTAATCCCTAGACTTGAGTGGGCATGAGGATTAGACATAGTGTACTTTGATCTGCCAAAGGGTGAGGTCAATTGTGGCCAACAGTCTCGGTGCGTTGGGTGCGCGTGTTTAGTTACCTGGTGTGCTATTGCTTGTCGAAAGGAAACCATGTACCGATGCGTCCGGGGTGTTAGTTTTGAATACAGAAAAGCTATGGCTTGTATCAAAAACTAATATCCACAGATGACATATCATTTTGTTTCAGTATAAATCTGTTCCTTTATATCATAGAACTAGATAACGGGGTGTCGACAAACACAGTAGATACCGTTATTTGTTAAAGTATTGATATATAAAAAGTATGCTCATAACCGAGATAGTCTGAACATACTATCGGTATAGGTTATTGTCTGGTTTGGAAATTGGTTTATCTAGACTAGTTTAAATCACACAGATATGCCCGGGGCATATTGAGCAAGACCAGTTTGGATATAATTGACTTGTACTGATCGGCGTAGTCAATTCGGTCCTAGTATTCCGTCTCTCAATCCCGAGATTGGGACGGGCGTGAGAGTTGGATATCGTGTGCTTTGATTTGCCAAAGAGTGAGGTCAATTGAGGCCAATACCTCGGTAAGTTGGGTATGCGGTGTTTAGCTTCTTGCGTGTCGTTGCTAGTTGGAGGAATCCACGTACTGGTTCGCCGGGTTGATGGTGCTCCCGAGATGAGCTCGTAAGGTTATTATACTAAACCTGGCCAGTGAACTTTATGTTCGGTATAATAAATGGTCGAGTGGTACTAATCTCGAAAACCAAGAACTCGGTGAATTAATTTGTCAGTAAATTGATAAATCGACGAGCACTAGATCTTTAATGTGGGGAGATAGAAGAAATAATAATGGCACGATGTAAAGTCGTTTTCGAGCGGTAGTTCCATAATTGGTCCGTTAGTGGTACGACCGATTATGCATTTGACTAATCGACAAGGTGAATTAATTAATCCGAAGGGCTTAATTAATATTTGATCGACCAATTGAATTTAGAAATTAATTCTATTTTTGAATTAATTAATTCTAAGGGTTCGATTAAATTAAATTAACAAAGTGGATTAAATAAATTAATTTAAATGGGTCGATTGGAGTTGATTAGTCGGGAAGACTTAGCGGTCAACGAAAGTCAAATTTAAAGGCCTAACTCAATAGCCCATTAGGTCTCCAATCGAGCTCCTATAAATAGAAAGCTTTTGCCTTAAGAAATTAGAAGTGTGGCTTGAAAGACAAGAAATTGTCTTGCTATGAAAGAAAAGGTTTAGAGAGAGAATCAAGAAAAAATTCAATCTTTGAATATCTCTCGTAGTCATCCAGTTTTTTCTTTCTCCCGAGCTATTCTCCAACCAAAAGGTCTGACCTTTAGCCGCTGTTGGTCTTCATTCCCGCGGGTTTTTCAAGTGGGTTTTTCTGGCGGAACTGCTGTTGTTGTTTTGCTGCTGCAGTATTTCTTGGCTGGATTGTTGAGAATCGGTGTGCTGATCCGAGTGTTCTTCACGTCTTGATCTTCTTCAATTTTGTTGAGTGATCCGTGGAAACACTCATGTAGATCGCGACTGAAGCTCCAATATTGGTCGGTGTTGTTCGGTCCTTTGTGCAGCAGTTTGGTCGGTCGCAGCAGTAGCCAGAAATACACGCTGGGATTTTTCTTGAAGCAGCGGCTGGTCTGCATTTTAATTGGACCGAGTTATTTTGGTTAATTTTGGAGAAATTCGGGCAGCCCCTTTTGGTAGTTCTCATGGGTTTAGTTAGCAAATCCCGTTAGATTATTGCCCACCCAATATTCGGGATTTCTACGGAGAATCGATAGGATTTCTATTGGATTTCGCATAAAAGAATTGGTTTTCTTTAAGCGAGGGACTTCGCTACAAAAGGTATAATCTTTAAATTCCGCTTTAATTAAAGATTTAATTTTTTGTGTCCCGATTAATAAATTAAATAAGTATAAGCCTAGATCCGTTTATGGGTAAACTAATTTGAGCCTGAGCTTGGTCGAAAGCTTCCGATTCTGGAATGCATAGCACGAAAGTGAGGTTTTCGATTTAGCCCGGGCTTGTTCAGTTTTCCTTCAAATTGGTATCAGAGCGTTGGTTTCGGTCTTATACTTGTTTGATTTATTACACGGCTTTATTTTGGCATTATTATTTTTGTCAAAATTTATTATGGTAGAAATTTAATTTTCATTCATAAACCCCGGGACATGTCCGGGCTTGTTTATTTTTGAATGGAAATTTCTGTAATAGTAATAACCACGAGCTGGAAGCCGTGTAGGATTAGAAAAATCTTGTAGTAGGATTTGATCTAATCATGTCGTCTTTAAATTCCTAGAAAAACGCCTTTGTATATAGGAATTTATGTTCTATGACGAAGAGGTTATTTTGGGTAACTTATATTCGCGGGTTTTGGTTTATTGTAATTTTGGGTGATTCCTAATTACGGTGTAAACCGAGAAAACCCGGGCGAATCGAGAGGAATCCAAATAATGAGTCGGAGTGACAGAACGGGAAGTGTCACCGAGGTGACAAGGAATCAACGATAGAGAAGGCCATAATTGTCGGGAAATTTTATTTTATTTAATTTCCCGCATTTATGATTTTTTCGTTGATTGTGTGATTTTCGTTTTATTTTGCATGAACGAAATTCAAACCAAATGTTTTTCAAAAAGGTAATGTGCAAATTAACTAAGGTAGATTATTCGCATATTAAAACTCCAACGGTTATATGGGTGCGAATATCCATGGTTAAGATATTGGATGTTAAAATGTAAAAATCCTCAAATTAATTACATTCGCGGGTTTTGGTTTAATCGTAGTTTTGGGTGATTCCTAATTACGTGGGGTTTTGGTTTATCGTAATTTTGGGTGATTCCTAATTACGTATAAAATCGAGAAAACCCAGATTTTGGTTTATCGTAATTTTGGGTGATTCCTAATTACGTAAAAAACCGAGATAGAAAATCGAGAAAACCAAGGCGAATTGAAATTAATTAAAAATCTAAGTGGGAGCGGGTTGGTTAATAGCCCCATGGCCTCCATTACGGGTTCATTGGCGATGTGGTTAAACTTGCGTGCTGGCTTAGACCTTCCTCCCTATCGGATGAGTTTTTAATCACTGATATCGCTGGAATGAATTTCTAAAGGGATGACTATAGTGCGTTTAATTGGGAAAAGTTGCGACACCCTCGCCATCCGAGGCGCATTAGTACCCTAAGTAACAAACTTAGAAGTCACGTAATGGCATACACTTAGTGTACTGTTTATAGTATCCCTCCCATCGAGGTTACGCTATTTACGTGTACGGCTAAAATTATCGACTATTAATTTCATTGATCATAAGATCGTTGGTCAGATAATGAAATTAATGAACTTCGGTTCTTCTCGAACGAATGTGGGTTGGCGTAGACGTTCACCCATCGTGACCTGCGTTAATCCCGGTGGGAGGGATGTCGGTAGAAGATTATATTTCATTTCTGAGGATTTTTCAATATTTTCGAAAAAGTATACTGAGACATGTTTTTTATTATTTTTCAGTTGATATGTCGTTCAACCCGCTAGCTGTCATTCTGAACCAAAACAAACTCACCGGTCCTAATTACATTGATTGGAAACGAAACCTGGACATTGTCCTAACCGCCGAGGGTTATAAGTACGTGCTCACTGAGGAGTGCCCCCTAAGCCCAGTGAGGATGCCACACCTGAGCAGCGAGAGCCATATACGAGGTGGCAGAAGGCTGATGAGATGACCAGGTGCTACATCTTGGCTTCTATGTCGAGTGTACTGCAGCACCAGCATCAGCAGATGACCTCAGCCTACGATATGTTATTCAACCTCAGGGAGATGTTTGGACATCAGGGTAGGGCGGCCAAGCAGTCAGCTATGAGGAAACTCATGAATGCTAAGATGGCCGAGGGCACTTCAGTGAGAGATCACGTACTGGGCATGATTGGTTGCATCAATGAGATTGAGGTATTGGGAGGTGAGATTGATGGGGAAACCCAGGTCGATATCATCCTTCAGAGCTTGCCTCCCAGTTTTGAGCAGTTTCGATTGAACTATAATATGGGGAATCTCTCATATTCACTTTCTGAGCTCATGACTGCATTGGTGTCTGCTGAGAGCCTCTTCGCAGAGAAGAAGCAAGCCTTGGCTACTGTTGGTCCCTCAGGTTCCTCTGCTGGGCCCAAAGCTAGGAAACAAAAGAGGAAGAGAGGCCAGAAAGCAGGAGCCAGTCATGGACCCAAGGCAGGCATTACCAAGAAGCAGAAGCCGAGAGGAAAGTGCTTCAGATGTGGCAAAGCAGGACATTGGAAGAAGGACTGCCCAAAGCCTCGAGGTACGTGTAAATTTTCCCTAGTCACTGAGATGTGTTTAGCGGCGATTCCCACGGATACTTTGTGTGTGGATTCAGGAGCCACTGATCACGTTTGTAATTCTTTGCAGGGGTTCCAAGTGACCCGGCTGCTTAGAGAGGGAGAGTTGCAGGTCTACCTTGGGGATATTACCAGAGTTTCTGTGGCTGCAGTGGGAGTTATTAGTCTTTATTTTTCAGACTCTATTTTATATTTAAAGGATTGTCTTTATGTACCTAGTTTTCGAAAGAACTTGCGTTCGGTTTCAAAACTTGTTTTGGATGGTTATAAGTGTGTATTTTCTAACGGTTCGGTTTTTATTAGAAAATGCCAGAAACTTATATGTTCCGGTACATTGGTTGACAATCTGTTTTTAATCAAGACTTACTCCCCAGTTATGCAAAACACAGAAACTAGTAACTTATCACCGAATCATAATAAGAGAAAGGAATCTTCCCCTTTGAATCAGACTAATCTTTGGCACCTGAGACTAGGTCATATCAACCATAGTAGGATTCAAAGGTTGGTCAAGAGTGGGTCTTTGGACTTACTAGATATTGACAGCTATTCGACCTGTGAGTCCTGCTTGGAGGGTAAAATGACCAAGAGGCCTTTTAAGGCGAAGGGGTATAGGGCCAAGGAGGTTTTAGAGCTGATTCATTCTGACGTGTGTGGGCCTATGTCAATTCAGGCTAGAGGTGGTTATGAGTATTTTGTAACTTTCACAGATGATTACTCTAGATATGGATACATATACCTGATGCGCCACAAATCTGAATGCTTTGGCAAGTTCAGAGAATTCAAGGCAGAGGTGGAGAACCATCTGGGTAAGAGTATCAAGTCACTGCGGTCTGATCGCGGTGGCGAATACCTCTCTAGTGAATTTATGACCTATTTGTCAGAGGAGGGTATTCAGACCCAGTTGTCTGCACCTGGCACACCCCAGTAGAATGGTGTAGCAGAGAGGAGGAACAGGACTCTTATGGAGATGGTTAGATCGATGATGAGTTACAGTGAGTTGCCTACCTCGTTTTGGGGTTATGCCTTAGATACAGCTTGTTTTATCCTCAACCTTGTGCCATCTAAGTTTGTGCCTACAACCCCAGTAGAGTTGTGGAGTGGGCGAAACCCTAGTCTGAGACATCTCAGGATTTGGGGTTGTCCAGCACATGTGCTCGAGGCAGATGAAGGCAAGTTAAAGGCGAGATCCAAGGTTATGTTGTTTATAGGCTACCCCAAAGGAACGAGAGGTGGTTTATTTTATAGTCCTCATGATCAGAAGGTGGTGGTCAGCACCAATGCCAGATTTCTTGAGGAGGACTATATTTTAGATCACAAGTCAAGCAGCAAGGTAGTATTGGAAGAGCTTAGAAGTCAGTTCACTATTCCAGATGCACACGTACAGGAAGACACACCACAAGAGACTACACACACTATCACAGATGATGCTCTTACACAGGCTGCGCCTCGTCATAGTGGGAGGGCTGTGAGATAGCCCGAGAGGTACATGGGTTTGGGTGAGTCTTCGGACTTTATCCCTGGTGCTCATCAACCAGACCCAGTTAACTACAATGAGGCTCTCCAGGATAAAGATGCAGATTCTTGGCAGAGAGCGATGATTGCTGAGATGGGTTCTATGGACTCAAATCAAGTCTAGGAGCTGGTAGACCTTCCTGATGGGTTTAGGCCTATTGGGTGCAAATGGGTCTACAAGCGAAAGAGAGGATCTGACGGGAGGGTTAAGACCTTCAAGGCTAGGCTTGTGGCGAAGGGGAATACTCAGAAAGAAGGGATCGATTATGAGGAGACCTTTTCCCCGGTAGCTATACTTAAGTCGATCCGGATTCTCTTGGCCATAGCTGCTCATATGGATTATGAGATTTGGCAGATGGACGTCAAGACAGCTTTCCTTAATGGAAGTCTTGAGGAGACCATCTTTATGCAGCAACCAGAGGGCTTCATTGTTAAGGGCCAAGAGCACAAGGTATGCAGGCTTAGGAGGTCCATTTATGGACTTAAGCAAGCGTCCAGATCTTGGAACATTCGTTTTGATGAGGTTATCCAGTCCTATGGATTCACTCAGTCGCCGGATGAGCAGTGTGTTTATAGCAGGCGTGATAGTCATATAGTGGTGTTCCTCGTACTTTATGTAGATGACATTCTTCTTATTGGCAACAGTAAGAAGGTGTTGTCAGACGTAAAGGCATGGCTGTCCAGGCAATTCGATATGAAGGATTTGGGAGAGGCTGGACATATCCTTGGGATCAAGATCATTCGAGATCGTAGGAGACGTTCTCTGACTCTCTCTCAGGTATCCTACATAGACACGATTCTGGCCCGTTTTAACATGCATAACTCCAAAAAGGGTTCACTACCTTTCAGGCATGGAGTGCATTTGTCTAAGGAGCAGTGTCCTAAGACTGCTGAGGAGATAGATGCCATGAAGGCAGTACCCTATGCTTCTGCAGTGGGTAGCCTCATGTATGCTATGTTGTGCACGAGGCCTGATATTTGCTTTACCGTTGGCATGGTTAGCAGATATCAGAGTAACCCTGGGAAGGCTCACTGGGAGGCAGTAAAATGCATTCTCAAGTACTTGCGCAGGACGAGAGATTATGTCCTAGTTTATAGAGCGCAGGAGCTTGTACCATTGGGTTACACAGATTCGGACTTTCAAGGAGATTTGGACAAGAGTAAGTCTACCTCTGGGTTTGTGTTTACTCTAGGAGGTGGAGCCATAGTATGGAAGAGTGTCAAGTAGAAATGCGTGGCGGACTCTACCATAGAGGCCGAGTACGTTGCCGCTTCAGAGGCAGCGAAAGAGGCTGTATGGCTCAGGAGCTTCCTGATGGACTTAGATGTGGTTCCAGAGTTGCCTAGGTCTATCACAGTTTATTGTGATAACAATGGTGCAGTTGCTAACTCAAGGGAACCACGAGCCCATAAGGCGAGTAAACACATAGAGCGCAAGTACCACCTGATACGAGAGATCGTAAAGAGGGGAGACATGATCGTGGCCAAGATAGCTTCAGAGGACAACCTTGCAGATCCTTTCACCAAGCCATTGACCCCAAAGGTTTTTAAGAGGCATGTGGAGGGCATGGGAGTCAGATTCTTGAGAGAGCCATGTGAGTGAGCTTAAAGGTGTTCTGGAGATTTCATTATGACAGCAGTGTAATAGCGGGTTGGACAGTTTTTGTACTTCTTAGCATAGCTTTGAGTATTAGTGGGAGATTGTTAGTTTTGAATACAGAAAAGCTATGGCTTGTATCAAAAACTAATATCCACAGATGACATATCATTTTGTTTCAGTATAAATATGTTCTTTTATATCATAGAACTAGATAACGGGGTGTCGACAAACACAGTAGATACCGTTATTGGTTAAAGTATTGATATATAAAAAGTATACTCGTAACCGAGATAGTCTGAACATACTATCAGTGTAGGTTATTGTGTGGTTTGGAAATTGGTTTATCTAGACTAGTTTAAATCACACAGATATGCCCAGGGCATATTGAGCACGACCAGTTTGGATAGAATTGACTTGTACTGATCGGCGTAGTCAATTCGGTCCTAGTATTCCGTCTCTCAATCCCGAGATTGGGACGGGCGTGAGAGTTGGATATCGTGTGCTTTGATTTGCCAAAGAGTGAGGTCAATTGAGGCCAATACCTCGGTAAGTTGGGTATGCGGTGTTTAGCTTCTTGCGTGCCGTTGCTAGTCGGAGGAATCCACGTACCGGTTCGACGGGTTGATGGTGCTCCCGAGATGAGCTCGTAAGGTTATTATAGTAAACCTGGCCAGTGAACTTTATGTTCGGTATAATAAAAGGTCGAGTGGTACTAATCTCGGAAACCAAGAAGTCGGTGAATTAATTTGTCAGTAAATTGATAAATCGACGAGCACTAGATCTTTAATGTGGGGAGATAGAAGAAATAATAATGGCGCGATGTAAAGTCATTTTTGAGCGGTAGTTCCATAATTGGTACGTTAGTTGTACGACCGATTATGCATTTGACTAATCGACAAGGTAAATTAATTAATCCGAAGGGCTTAATTAATATTTGATCGACGAAGTGAATTTAGAAATTAATTCTATTTTTGAATTAATTAATTCTAAGGGTTCGATTAAATTAAATTAACAAAGTGGATTAAATAAATTAATTTAAATGGGTCGATTGGAGTTGATTAGTCGGGAAGACTTAGCGGTCAACGAAAGTCAAATTTAAAGGCCTAACTCGAGAGCCCATTAGGTCTCCAATCGAGCTCCTATAAATAGAAAGCTTTTGCCTTAAGAAATTAGAAGTGTGGCTTGAAAGACAAGAAATTGTCTTGCTAGGAAAGAAAAGGGTTAGAGAGAGAATCAAGAAAAAATTCAATCTTTGAATCTCTCTCGTAGTCACCCAGTTTTTTCTTTCTCCCGAGCTATTCTCCAACCAAAAGGTCCGACCTTTAGCCGCTGCTGGTCTTCATTCCCGCGGGTTTTTCAAGTGGGTTTTTCTTGCGGAACTGCTGTTGTTGTTTTGCTGCTGCAGTTTTTCTTGGCTGGATCGTTGAGAATCGGTGTGCTGATCCGAGTGTTCTTCACGTCTTGATCTTCTTCAATTTTGTTGAGTGATCCGTGGAAACACTCGTGCAGATCGCGACTGAAGCTCCAATCTTGGTCGGTGTTGTTCAGTCCTTTGTGCAGCAGTTTGGTCGGTCGCAGCAGTAGCCAGAAATACACGCTGGGATTTTCCTTGAAGCAGCGGCTGGTCTGCATTTTAATTAGACCGAGTTATTTTGGTTAATTTTGGAGAAATTCGGGCGGCCCCTTTTGGTAGTTCTCATGGGCTTAGTTAGCAAATCCCGTTAGATTATTGCCCACCCAATATTCGGGATTTCTACGGAGAATCGATAGGATTTCTATTGGATTTCGCATAAAAGAATTGGTTTTCTTTAAGCGAGGGACTTCGCTACAAAAGGTATAATCTTTAAATTCCGCTTTAATTAAAGATTTAATTTTTTGTGTCCCGATTAATAAATTAAATAAGTATAAGCCTAGATCCGTTCATGGGTAAACTAATTTGAGCCTGAGCTTGGTCGAAAGCTTCCGATTCTGGAATGCATAGCACGAAAGTGAGGTTTTCGATTTAGCCCGGGCTTGTTCAGTTTTCCTTCACGGGGTGATGGTGCTCCCGAGATGAGCTCGTTATGTTTATTATACTAAACCCAGCTAGTGGACTTATGTCCGGTATAGTAAAACGGTCGAGTGGTACTAGTCTCGAAATTAAAGAAGTTAATTAATTAATTTATCAGTAGATTAATAAATTAACGAGCACTATATCTTTGATATGGGAAGAATATCAATAAATTAATTAAGTTGTTGCGGAAGCAATTCTGGTGTAGGATGGTAGTGCAAAAATTAATCCGTTAGTGGTACGATTAATTTTGTAATGCGTGAATTGAATACGTAGAATTAATTAATTAATAAATTATTCATAAGGGTTAATTAAGTCATTAACAAAGTGAAATTATTTAATTAATTAATTAAGTCATAAGTTTCAATTAGAATTAGTAAATCTAATTGGATTTGGTTTATCCTATTAGATTAGTTACCTAATTCAATTTGAAAACTATTTAATTACCTAAACCCATTTGGAAGACCAATCCTAAACCAACTTGGGGTCTCTCTTGTAACTCTAGATATAGACAAGGGATTAGCTATTACACAATATACAATTCAATAGTTTCATAATTCAAGAAACTAGAGAGATAAAATCCTAGAGAGAGAAATTAATTTTCTTCTCTCCAAGTTGGATTTTTGAGATTTTTTTCGGCCCTTTCTCTCTCTAAAATTGGCAGCTGGGTTTTCTCTCTCCTTTCGGTGATGCGTGGGTTTTTGAGGCAGCAGCGCGTGTGGCTTTCTCTCTCTCCGAGCGGCAGCTGATCAATTGCTCGTTAGATTGTTGCCCACACAACATACGATCAAAGTCTTGAGGCATACAATAGAATCACCTGAGTTTACGCTTCAATAGGTAATTCTTATGTTTCCGCTTTTAACTAAGAATTTATTTGTTGTGTGATAAATCGAATAAGTACATACCAAGATCTTGCGCAATGTTATTTCAAGCAAGGGTTGGAATAGCGATTGTGCAAGCATCTAGGCCTGGCCAGAGATTCCGATTCTAGAATGCATAGCACGAAAGTGAGTTTCTGGCTAGGCCCAGGTAGATAATCTTTCAATTGGTATCAGAGTCTGGTTTTGGGTTTTGTGCTTGCTCAATTTTTGACATGGTCTTATTTGCTGGTGGTTTAAGAAATCCCGACTATTATGGTTACGTTTGTATGAGTTTTAATTAAACTTCGGGACATATCCGGAATTGATTTTATTATGAATGTTTGTAATAGTATAACCACGTGCTAGAAGCAAAGCAGGATTAGATAAAATATGTAGTAGGATTTTTTCTATATAATTTTCAATTTTTAATTTTCCTAGAAAACCTTGTCGTAGGAGAATAATTTTTTTTGTAATCGAAGGCGTTATGGTGGGCAACTTGAATTCGTGGGTTTTGGGTTATCGTTAATTCGTAGAAACCTAGGAAAACTTAGAACAAATTGCAAGAAGACCGAATAGCGTAGAAGAAGCGAATGAGAGATTGGAGGTGAAGGGCGGCGCCAACGACTACTCTCCGACAGGAGCCGCCGCCGACAACTGCCGGAAAGTGGCAGCACCAGTGCGCGACAGTAGGCACGAAAGCTGCGCGCAGCGCGAGACCCGTTTGGGTCACATTTGGGCCCATTTTTTCCCTCCAATTTTCATTTTTGAAGATCAAGACTCAATCCATCGAGTTACGTGTCGGGACACGATATTGAGGTAGAAGATCGAAGCTATTAAAACCATAATAGTCGGGAAATTTAATTTTCGCATTTATTTCCCATATTTATTGTTTTAATTTTTGTGCTTTAATTTTTGTGTTGAATTTTAGATGCATGATTTTAAAGCATGATGGTTTTATGTCTGTATATAACTTAGAGTTGGTTAATTGCATGTTAAAACCGAAAAAAACCCTCAATTTAGAAATATAAGTGGGAGCGGGTTGGTTTAATATACCCATGGCCACCATTACGAGCTCATATGCAATGTGGGTGGACTTGTGTGTTGGCATTAGGGCCTTTCTCCATTCGGATGAGTCCAACCACAAGATTGCTAGATTATGAATTTCTAAGTAAAATGACTATAGTAAGTTTAACTAGGAGAAATGCGATACCCTCTCCATCTAAGGCGCACTATCCTGAGGAAACAAAACCCAGAAGTCAAGTAATGGCACACACTTAGTGTATGATTTGTAGTATCCCTCCCATCGAGGTTACATTGCTTATTGTACGGCTAAAAACGCCGACTATTAGCTACATTGATCAATAGATCGTTTGGTCAGATAGTATAGTTAATGAACTTGGTTCTTCTCAAACGAATGTGAGTTAGCGTAAACGTCCACACTATCGTGGCTTGCAAGGATCCTGATGAATGAGATGTTGGTGGATTAAAATTAATTGTTTTGAGGGAAGTCAATAATTGTTAGAATTTCCTTTGTTTCGAAATTCTCAAAATTCTAGATTAAACACTGAAGCATTGTCTGTTTATTTATTTTACAGTTTTTTGATATGGCATTCAACCCCTTAGCTACTATATTGAAAGACAACAAGTTGACTGGACCTAATTATGTCAACTAGAGTTGTAACTTGGACAATGTCCTGACGGCAGAGCAGTATAGTTAATTGTCTTTATGTACCGAGTTTTAGAAAGAACCTTATTTCAGTTTCTAAACTCTTAAAGAACGGTTATAAGTTTATTTTTTCTGATAATTCTGTTGTTATTAGAAGAAATGGAAAACTTATTTGTTCTGGTTCATTGATGGATAATTTGTTTGTGGTTAATTCTAACTCCCCTGTTGTGCAAAACATAGAAACAAATAGCTCTTTATTTAACATTAATAAGAGGAAGAAACCTTCTCAAATGAATCAAACCTATCTTTGGCATCTCAGGCTATGTCATATAAACCTTAGTAGGATTCAGAGGTTGGTCAATGATGGACCTTTAGGTTCATTAGAGATTGATAGTTATTCAACCTGTGAATCTTGCTTGGAAGGTAAAATGACCAAGAGACCTTTTAACGCAAAAGGTTATAGAGCCAAATAAGTATTAGAATTGAGTCATTCTTACTTGTGTAGACCAATGACGGTCCAAGCACGAGGTGTGTTCGAGTATTTCATGACGTTCACGGATGATTACTCAAGGTACGGGTATATTTACCTAATGCATCACAAGTCTGAGTGCTTTGGCAAGTTCAAAGAGTTTCGAGCAGATGTGGAAAAGCATCTTAGTAAAAGTATCAAGACACTGCGATCAGATCATGGTAGGGAGTAACTGTCCCACGAATTTCGAGAATACCTCAGTGACGTCGGAATTCAGTCTCAGTTGTCTGCACCTGGCACGCCACAGTAGAACGGTGTAGCAGAAAGAAGGAATCGAACTCTCATGGAAATGGTTAGGTCGATGATGAGCTATAGTGATTTGTCGAGTTTGTTCTAGGGATATGCCTTAGAAATAGCTATGTATATTCTTAATCTTGTACCATCTAAAACCGTTCCTTCAACCCTCAGTAGAGCTGTGGAATGGGTGAAAGCCTAGTCTAAGACATCTCAGAATTTGGGGTTGCCCAGCACAATTGCTTAAGGCAGGTGTGACTAAGTTAGATGCAAGAACAGAATTAATGATATTTATAAGATATCCTATATGAATGAAAGATGGTCTATTTTATAGTCCTAAAGATCAGAAAGTGGTGGTTAGTACCAACGCTAGATTTTTAGAGGAATACTATATCCTAGATCACAAGCCCAAGAGTAAGATAGTACTATAAGAGCTTAGGAGACAAACTAATAATCCTGATGCACCAGCACAAGTAGATACACCACACACTACACAAGATATCACAAATGATGCAACTACACATGTGGTGTCTCGTCGTAGTGGAAGGGTTGTGAGACAGCCCGACAGGTTCATTGGCGTGGGAGAGGCCTCAGACCTAATCCCAGGAGCACCTGAGTCTGACCCAGTAAACTACAATGAGGCACTCCATGTTAGGATCAATTAGGCCTAGTTTTTAAAAAACTCACAGCGAAAAAGCCTAATTAATTGTTTTAGTGTTAATTAAAACTATGTTTTAAGCTTCTAAATCTTACCCTCGTAGCGTAATCGGTTGCCACGCCTGGATCCTTTTTTGATGTTGGTTCAATCCTTCTGCTCCGGTTACACTGATCACCACCAAAAGTTTCTTCCTTGAAAAAGCTCTCTACACTCAAGCACCGTGACTCTCACAGAGAGGTGCTAGCCTTTTGCCGAGAGAGAAAAGTTTTGGAATTTCTCAAATTTTGGTAAAACAATTTTCTAAAAACTTGTCTCACGTATCTGACTCACAGATCCTAGATATATAGAGTCAGATACTATAGTCATTAGTAACTAACTTATTAAAATAAAATATAAAATGTAAAAGTAATATTAAATCAATATTACTTTCTACTGACTTGGGTTTTACCAAACCCATGGATCAACCCATTGACCCATGAATCAGGCTGATGGGTCAAGAACCTCAATTGCTATTAGGTCCCTTGATTTATCAGCCTATTCCAATTGTTCTTGGGTACTTAATTAATATTAATTAATACCACAGAACATGTCAATAATATCTAATTAAACTGTTTAATCAAATACTATTTGTCTAAGTAGAACAATTATACTTAGTACAGGCAACTCTTTATCATCGAACCCTCTTATGTGCGATCGTATAGGCCCATTCCAAATTGGAAATGGATAATTAAATCTAATTAATTAATCCATAAGTCATTAGTGGTCTCTAGCAAGACATAATGACTACCCAATTCAGAACGGAGGGTCGAATGGTGATTCAACGCAACCTTTCGAGCATATTTCACGGTTCTCTACATAGATATCCCGTTTAGCATAAGGCATGAAACCATCATCCTTATTTCGCTAAACGTTTTCTTGATTTCTTAGTGACACTGATTCTATTCGAGCAAATGATAACACTTACCATTTCTTGGGCATGGCCATGCACTTCTCAGTTCACTATCAAGTGACCAAGATATCATCTCTCACTTAAGAGAGATTTGTAGTCCCATCACTTCACCTACATATCTTAGCATGACTCATATTGTACCCAATCATAGCTGTACTTGGCAACTTGTTACGATCCCGTTAGGCGTATGTCAAAGCACACTACAATTCACCTAAGACCATGTAGTGATTTCTAGTCTAAGGATCCTCATATGAGTACTACTCAAAAGAATCACTCATGATCTAATCAATCCATTGAGTGTTTCTTTTGGCGGATCGATTTCATGAATTCAAATATGCACAACAATATTATATTCATGAAATTAACTCATATGATAAATCATCAATCAAACGACAAATGTCTATATAGCCCTTCAAAATGGCACATACACCAACAATCTCCCACTTGCCCGTTAAAGGTCTATGTCCTAAACATTTTAAGACCAAACTCTATTACATGTCTCACAAACTTTGAATGTGGTAGAGCTTTTGTGAGAGGATATGCTACTTTGTTGTCTGACCCTATTTTGCACACTTTCACATCTCCTCGATCGATATTCTCTCGAATGAGGTGAAACCTTCTGAGTATGTGTTTGGTCTTTTAGTGTGACCGGGGCACCTTAGCTTGTGCGATGGCCCCGTTGTTGTCACAAAATTGGTCTATCAGAACCTGGATACTCGGTATCACTCCGATGTTAGACACAAACTTCCCTCAACCAGACACTCCCATTGCAACATCTTATGCAGCAAAGTACTCAGATTCTATTGTAGAGTAGGCTATTCTATCCTACTTTGAGTTTTTCTAACTCACTGCACCACTATTTAGGTTGAACACGTAGCCTGATTGTGATTTCATGTCATCTTAATCTGTTTGAAAAACAGCATCGGTGTAGCTTTGTACAACGATTTTTTCTTGTCCTCCACACACTAGCATCAATCATTTAGTTCTTCGTAAGTACTAAAGGATGGCCTTGACTGCAGTCCAATGAACTATTCCTGGATTTTGTTGGTATCTGTAGTCCAGTGTTAGTGGACTGACAGAGTGAGCTGGAAAGGGGCTTTTCATTGTTTCTGGGAAAAAGCAAGCGATCAATCAAGTCAAGAGAGCTGCTAGCTTCGGTCTCACATAGTAGGCTCGCCAAAGCAAAGACGGAGCTGTCGAGTGATGATTTTACGGTTTAGCAACTCAAGGGAACCTCCCTACCTTATTACAACATAGGGATAGAAGAGAGAGGGTTGTGAAGTGGCCTCATTATCCACACTGGAGGTCGGATGAATGGAGGACCATCCGACCCGGGTTTTCACGAGCGTTGGCGGGTTCTGGAGTGCCTGTCAAGGGCGCTAGCGCATACCCCAGGGTGATAATCACCACCTGCATCTCACATCTTGGCACTACATTTGTTGTGCGACATTCGGGTGGGTACATAGCATGTCATACATGATAGATCCCATTGCTGAAGCATATGGAACTCTACTCATTATTTCTCTCTCCTCTTTAGTTGAAAGACATTGGTTCTTCTTTAAAAGGAGGCCATGTCTGAATGGTACCATACCATTCTTAGAGTTAGACATATTAAACCTCTTCAATATCTTATCTATGTACCCTTCTAGACTCAGTCCTATAAGTCTCTTGGACCTATCTCTATAGATCTTGATACCTAGTATCGTCTCGGCTTCTCTTAAGTCTTTCATAGAAAATACACTCCCCAACCATTGTTTGATATCTAACACCATGGGGATATCATTTCCTATGAGTAGGATGTCGTCCATATATAGGACAAGAAAAACATTCTTGTTCCCACTAACCTTCATGTAAACACAAGGCTCATCTTCGTTCTTTATGAAATCGTAACCGTTACTGCCTCATCGAAATGAAGATTCTAACTTTGAGATGCCTGCTTTAGTCCGTAGATAGACCTCTGAAGCTTGCATACTTGATTAAGAGGCTCCTGATCGATGTATCCCTTGGGTTGTTTCAAGTAAACATCCTCAAGTAGGTTTCCATTCAGGAAAGCCGTCTTAACATCCATCTGCCATATCTCATATTCATAATATGTAGCTATGGCGAGCATAGTCCGAATTAACTTGAACATCACGACAGGGAGAAGGTTTCATCATAGTTAATACCATGAGTCTGTCTAAAACCTTTAGCCACTAGTCGTGCCTTTGAAGATCCGTTAGGTTTTAACTTGAAAATTCATTTGCAATCGACAACCTTTGCCTGAATAGGAGGGTCAATCAAAGTCCAAACTTTAATGTTCCGCATGGATTGCATTTTAGACTCTATGGCTTGTAGCCATTTATCTGAATCTAGACTTTCTAAAACCTGTCTGTAGGTCGTAGGCTCATTAGAGTTCACCAAGATCAAATCTTAATTGTCAGTCACGAGAAAACCATATCTCTTGGGTTATTGATGAGATCTACTAGACCTTTTTGGTTTGTGTTGTTGGCTCAGGTTGCTCATCTCATGAGTTTCTACACCAACTTTCATCTGACTCTCTATAGATGGTTCTACACTCTCTTGTGGGTCTCGAACCTCTTCGAGTTCTATTATACTCCCACTATCTTTCTTGTGCAGAAAGTCTTTTTCTAAGAAAGTAGTTCATCGAGCAACAAGCACTTTGTTCTCAATTTCGAGGTATAATTGATATCTTTTGCTTTTCTTAGGATACCTCACAAATAGGCATTTGTCAGTTTTAGGTTCAAGCTTATTACTTTGTAAATACTTTACATGAGCTTAACAACCCCAAACTCATAGATAGGACATATAGGGCTTTTGGCCTATCCATATCTCATATGGATTCTTATCTACAGCCTTAGATGGAATACGGTTTAGTAAGTAGGTAGCAGAAAGGAGAGCATAACACCAAAATGACATAGGGAGAGTCATTTAGCCCATCAATGATCGAATCATATCTAATAGGGTCTGATTCCTCATTTCAGATACACTATTCCATTGAGGTGTTCCTACTGGAGTTAGCTGTGAAAAATTCCGCACTATTTTAGATAGCCATCGAACTCGTCACTTAGGTATTCACCTCCCCGATCGGAGTGAATAACCTATCCTTCTTTCCAAATGATTCTCTACTTCATATTAAACACTTTGAACTTTTCAAAAGTCTCACTTGTATAACCATATCTGATATAGTTATCAGTGAAAGTCATGAAGTAAACAAATCCTTCTCTGGATTGTGTGCTTATTGGGCTACATGCATCTCATTGTATTAGGTCCAATAGCTCACTAGTCCTTTTACCTTTGTTGTTGAAATGACTCTTTGTCATTTTGCCTTGCAAACAGGGTTCACATGTGTCATATAAGGAAACCTTTTTCCCGGTGGCCATGCTTAAGTCGATCCAGATTCTCTTGGCCATAGCTGCTCATTTAGATTATGAGATATAACAGATGGATGTCAAGACAGCTTTCCTTAACGGAAGTCTTGAGGAAACAATCTTCATGCAGCAACCAGAGGGATTCATTGAAAAATGCCAAAAGAATAAGGTTTGCAAGCTTAAAAAGTCCATTTATGGACTTAAGCAGGCATCCAGATCTTAGAACATTTGGTTTGATGAGGTAATCCAGTCCTACGAATTTACTCAGTGTCCAGATGAGCAATGTGTGTACCGCAGATGTGATGGAAACTCGATGGTGTTTCTTGTGCTTTACGTAGATGACATTCTATTGATTGGCAACAACAAGAAAGTGTTTTTAGACGTAAAGGTATGGTTGTCCAAGTAGTTTGATATGAAGGACTTAGGGGAAGCGGGATATATCCTTGGGATCAAGATAATTTGAGATCGTATGAAAAGTTCGTTAACGCTCTTCCAAGCTTCATACATAGATACGATTCTGACCAATTTTAACATGCAGAACTCTAAGAAAGGTTTTCTACCTTTCAGACACAGAGTGCATCTATCTAAAGAACAGTCTCCCAAGACTGTTGAGGAAATAGAGACCATGAAGACCGTTCCTTATGGTTCAGCAGTAGGAAGTCTCATGTATGTCATGTTGTGTACGGGCCTGATATCTATTATGTCGTTGGCATTGTAAGCAGATATCAGAGTAACCCCGGGAAAGCTCATTGAAAGGAAATAAAATGCATTCTCAAGTATTTGCGCAAAACAATAGACCAAGTGTTGGTCTATCAGGCGCCTGAGCTGGTACCCCGAGGTTACACATGTTGGATTGTGTTTAGGCATTTAATTCTAAATTAAATGGCGAAATTCCTAAACACTAAAGGATTCGGGTCTTACCCTCGACGCCTGGATCCTTTGGGAAGATTGCGTTCACCACCACAGAACAATTCAAGCGAATTGTCTCTACGTTCTTGCACTGGAGTTCTCTCAGAACCGGTGCTAGCCCCAAAATTTGCCTGTTTTAGAGAAAACCTTTTTTTCTCTCTGGGAAGAATAATTTTCTGGAAGAACGTTGTTTTGTAAAGTCTGATTGTCTATTTTTCAAACGTTTATTTTTTAAAACTGAGTCTGTTAAAACGTTTTTAACAGACTCCAGATACTTCTCTGATTTGAGAAGTATCTGTTTTAATAATTATAAATAATAATTAATAATAATTAATTAATTATTTACTGAGTTGGGTTTTACCAACACCATGGATCAACCCATTGATCCATGGATCAGGCTGATGGGTCAAGAACCTTAATTCACAATTAGGTCCCTTGATTTATCAGCTCAAATCAATTCTTCCCAGGTAATTTAATTAACTTTTAATTAATACCGTAAAACTCTTCAATAATATTTAATTAAACCATTTAATTAAATATTATCTATTTAAGTATAACTCTTATACTTAGAACAGGCAATTTAATTAATTCTGACTCCTCGAACTCACTTATGTGCGATCCTGTAGGTCCATTCCAAATTGACAATGAATAAATTAATCTCATTAATTAATCCATAAATCATTAGTGGTCTCTAGCAAGACATAATGACTACACAATTCAGAACGGAGGGTCGAATGGTGATTCAACACAACCTTCCGAGTATACTACGTAATGTCCTCTACACTGATATCCAGTTTAGCATAAGGCATGGAACCAATCATCCTTATATAGCTAAACGTTTTACTTGATCTCTTAGTGACACTGAACTTAATCAAGCAAATGATAACCCTTATCATTTCTTGGGCACGGCCATGCACTTCTCAGTTCACTATCAAGCGGCCAAGATATCATCTCTCATTTAAGAGAGACTTGTAGTCCCATCACTTCACCTACATACCTTAGCGTGACTCATAGTGTACCCAATCATACCCGTACTTGGCAACCTGTTACGGTCCCGTTAGGCATATGTCAAAGCACACTCTAATTCACCTAAGACTATGCAGTGATTTCTGGTCTAAGGATCCTCGTACGAGTACTACTCAAAAGAATCACTCATGATCTAACAGTCCATGGAGTGTTTCTTTTGGCGGATCGATTTCATAAAATTCAATATGCACAAGAATATAATTTCATGAAATTAACTCATCAGATAAATAATCAATCAAACGACAAATGTCTTATTTACATAAATAACCCTCAAAGTTTATTTACATAAATAGCCCTCATTAGGGCATATACACCAACAACACAGATTCAGATTTCCAATGCGACAGGGACAAGAGCAAGTCTACCTCAGTGTATGTGTTTACTCTGGGATGTGGAGCTATAGTTTGGCGGAGTGTCAAGCTGAAAAACATAATATATAAATGAGGTTCATAACCGAGATAGTTTTGGACAAACTGTCGGTTTAGGTTATTATGTGATTTGGATAATTGGTTTGTCTAAACTAATTGAATCATACAGATACGCCCGGGGCGTATTGAACTTGATCATTTAGAATGATTTGTCTTATACTGATTTAATAGACAAATCGTTCTTAGTATTCTATCTCTTAATCCCTAGACTTGAGCGGGCATGAGGATTAGACATAGTGTACTTTGATCTGCCAATAGGTGAGGTCAATTATGGCCAATAGTCTCAGTAGGTTGGGTGCGCGTGTTTAGTTGCTTGGTGTGCTGCTGCTTGTCGAAATAAAACCATGTACCGGTGCGTCTGGGGTGATGGTGCTCCTGAGATGAGCTCATTATGTTTATTATACTAAACCCAGCTGGTGGACTTATATCCGGTATAGTAAAAAGGTCGAGTGGTACTAGTCTCAAAATTAAAGAAGTTAATTCATTAATTTATCAGTAAATTAATAAATTAACGAGTATCATATCTTTGATGTGGGGAGAATAAGAATAAATTAATTAAGTTGTTCAAGAAGCAATTCTGGTGAAGGATGGTATTGGCATAATTAATCCGTTAGTGGTACGATTAATTATGTATTGGGTTATTGACAAAGGTAGATTTAATTAATTAAGTAATTAATTAATTCTTGTGTCAGTTGGTTGTGAATCATACCAGGAACTGGATTGGGATAAGTGAATCCCTGTATCAGTTGGATGTATATCAGTCCAGGAACAGGATTGATGGAAACAGAAACCCAGTAGGAAGGCCAATCCTAAACCAACTTGGGGTTTCTCTTGTAACTCTATATATAGACAAGGGATTAGCTATTACACAATATACAATTCATAAGTTTTCAAGACAAGAAAACTTAGAGAGAGAAAACCCTAGAAAGAGAAAAATTCTCTCTCTAAAAATTGGATTTCCCAAGCATCTTAGCTGGCAAATTTTTTCCAAATTTTGGCAGCGCGTGTGAAGCTTTCTCTTTCTTCAGGCAGCACGTGGATTGTAAGTGCCAAGTGCGGTGTTGCTGGAATTTTTTCGGCAGGTGGATTGTGGTGATTAGCTGATCAATTATTCGTTGGATTGTTGCCCGCACAACATACGAACAAAGTCTTGAGACATATAAGAGAATCACCTTAGTAAACGCTTCAATAGGTAATTCTATTCTTTCGCTTTTAATTAAGAATTTATTTGTTGCGTGATAAATTGAATAAGTACATACCAAGATCCTACGCAATATTTTTTCAAGCAAGGGTTGAAATACCGATTGTGCTAGCGTCTAGGCCTGGCCAAAGATTCCGATATTGGAATGCATAGCATGAAAGTGAGTTTCTGGCTAGGCCCGGGCAGATAATCTTTCAGGAAGACCAATCCTAAACCAACTTGGGGTCTCTATTGTAACTCTATATATAGACAAGGGATTAGCTATTACACAATATACAATTCAATAGTTTCATAATTCAAGAAACTAGAGAGATAAAATCCTAGGGAGAGAAATTAATTTTCTTCTCTCCAAGTTGGATTTTTGAGCTTTTTTTGCGGCCCGTTCCCTCTCTAAAACTGGAGGCTGGGTTTTCTCTCTCCTTCGACGACGCGTAGTTTTTGAGGCGGCAGCGCGTGTGGCTTTCTCTCTCTCTGGACGGCGCATGGATTGTACGCGCCAGGTGTGGCGGTGCTGGAATTTTTTCAGCGAGTGGATTGTGGTGATTAGCTGATCAATTGCTTGTTAGATTGTTGCCCACACAACATACGATCAAAGTCTTGAGGCATACAAGAGAATCACCTGAGTTTAGGCTTCAATAGGTAATTCTTATGTTTTCCGCTTTTACTTAAGAATTTATTTGTTGTGTGATAAATCAAATAAGTACATACCAAGATTCTGTGCAATGTTATTTCAAGCAAAGGTTGGAATAGCGATCGTGCTAGCGTCTAGGCCTAGCCACAGATTCCGATTCTGGAATGCATAGCACGAAAGTGAGTTTCTGGCTAGGCCCGGGCAGATAATCTTTCACCACTTTGTCAATTAAATATTAATTAAACCTTTAAAATTAATTAATTCACTTTGTCGATTACTCAAAGGCATAATTAGTCGTACCACTAACGGACCAATTATGGAACTACCGCTCAAAAATGAATTTATTTCGTGCTCACTTTATTATTCTTCTATCTCCCCACATTAAAGATCTAGTGCTCGTCGATTTATCAATTTACAGACAAATTAATTCATTGACTTCTTGGTATCCGAGATTAGTACCACTCGACTTTCTTATTATACCGAACGTAAATTCCACTGGCCAAATTTAGTATAATAAACCTTACATGCTCATGTCGAGAGCACCATCAACCCGGCGAACCGGAACATGGATTCCTTCGACTAGCAACGGCACACAAAGAAACTAAACACTGCATACCCAACTTACCAAGATTTAGGCCTCAATTGACTGCACCCTTTGGCAAATCAAAGTATACGATATCTAACTTTCATGCTCGTTCCAATCTCGGGATTAAGAGATTAGAATACTATGATCGAATTAACTACGCCGATCAGTACAAGTTAATTCAATCCAAACTGGTCGTGCTCAACCAGGGCACATCCGTATGATTTAATTAGTTAGCACAGTAGACCTTGTTATTGTTTAAAGTATTGATATATAAAAAGATGCTCGTAACTGAGATAGTCTGACTATACTATCGGCATAGGTTATCGTGTGATTTGGAAATTAGTTTAGACAAAAATTTCCAAATCACACGATAACCTATACCGATAGTATAGTCAGACTATCTCAGTTACGAGCATCTTTTTATATATCAATACTTTAAACAATAACGAGGTCTACTGTGCTTTTCTACACCTCGTTAGCTAGTTCTATGATATAATGGAACACTGTCATACTGAAACATAAACGATATGTCAACTGGGTATTAGTTTTTGATACAAGCAAATAGCTTTGTAGTATTCAAAACTAACAGACGCACCGGTACATGATTTCCTTTCGACAAGCAACAGCACACCAAGCAATCAAACACGCGCACCCAACCTACCGAGACTATTGGCCTGAAGTGACCTCACCCTTTGACAGATCAAAGTACATTATGTCTAATCCTCATACCTACTCAAGTCTAGGGATTTAAACATAGAATACTAGGATCGAATAGTCTATTAAATCAGTATAAGACAATTCATCCTAAATGGTCAAGTTTAATATGCCCCGAGCATATCTATATGATTCAATTAGTTTAGACAAACTAATTTTCTGAATCACATAATAACTTAAACTGCTAGTGTGTCCAAAACTGTCTTAGTTACGAACCTCGTTTATATATTATGCCTTTTAACCAATGATGAGATCTAATGTGTAACACCAGACACCTCGTCATCCAATTACATAATATAAATGGACAACGTATGTAAAACATATAAACAATTTAACTAAAACATTTAATCGATATATAAATTAGGAAATAGTTTAATACAAGCAAAACTTTAGTATTCAAACCCAACATGACTTTGCAGCTTCAGTACGGGCAAGCTTCGTTTGGGTAGATTTCAAGTTTTTTTAAGCAAGTTTCTTGTGGGTTTCTTGTTTATTGCTTGATACACCCCGTAGATAGTTGCCCACTCAATTTCGGGGGTTGTTGGAGTCATTCAAGGGATTCTTTGGTTGGTTTTCTTATTTGCTTCGAAGATACGCTTCAAAGGTATAATCTTTATGTTCCGCTTTAAATTAAAGATTTAATTTTTAGCGTGTCGTTCAATAGATCTAACAAGTATAAGCCTAGATCCGTTCAGGAAAAATGATTCTAGAGTTTGGGCTCGATCGAAAGTCTCCGATTCTGGAATGCATAGCACGAAAGTGAGATTTTTTGTTTGGTTCGGACCGGATATGTTTCCTTCATTATGTGTTTGGGCCTCGAGCTTTGTAAATAGGTTTGAGCCTGTTGGGCCTCGGACTTGACCAGCAACTTTAAGGCTTCTCCAACCCTCTTTGTTCTAGATCTTGTCATTGTACCAACTATGTCTATTAATTGATCTCTCTTGTAGAAATTAGATTCCACAGTAGCTTGATCTCCCTGAAGTTTGCACAGGGGGCTCCCTTTCGTCTGCGTAGGTGACTTGGGAGAGGGAGAAGTGGCCGACTGCTTCTTGATTTTGTGGAGGATGGTATATTGTCCTCACCATTAAGATTCTGGAAAACATTCCCAAAAGAACCATGATTCCATTCTTTTAGAAACCCCTTTATCCTTCTTAACTTCAGTAAAAAACGAAGCATCCCAAAAGATTCACAAGGAGCATCCAGTTTTCTTTCACTAATTGAAAAAAGTTTGGGCAACGAAACCACATGTTCCGAAAGGTCCACATGTCCTAATTGGTCGTCTATTTTCACATTTTATTATCTTTTAATATGTTTTGAACAAACTTTATAGAAACAATCAAAATGTCATAATACAATATTTATTAAGACATGTAAATGTGTTCTAATAAATATAAAATATGGTTTGTACAAGCATTAAAAAATGATACAATACACTATCTATTAGAAAATTTAAATATGTTCTAATAAATTTAAAATATAGTCTAATTCAACACTTTTAAACATGTATTTTAACATTTTAAAGTGTTTTAATAGTCCATAAATTTATTGTTATATTGGCTATAGTGACACTGAAAGGTCAGTTTCATGATAGTTAAAATGTGACAAGATGTGAGTATATTAAGACATTCAGATTCAGTGTTCATACAAGTATATTTTTTATTTGCATTTATTCTAATTTTGTAATTTATTAAATTCAAATTTCAGACTTCATATCTCATATTAAGTTTTATCAAACGAAATCTTAGGTAGATTTTTTTTTTTTCTGTATATCAATCCATATTACTTGTAGGATATATATATATATATATATATTTTTTGAAGCAATGTAGGATATCACTTTATGCAACTAGTTGAATGAAACTTTCTACAAACTTTTAGAATAAATGTATTTAATATTTTTAGTCAACTTTACTATAACAATATACTAGTTTCTTTTGGAAGGCACCAAGATTTAGTTCAAGGGTGCTCGAGGAGAGCTCTAATTTCACACGCACTACTTTTAAAGATCTCAACTTTGTTGGAGTTGAAGACTCTTAAGCATAAACTCAGCTTTGCTTTTTTTAGAGAATGTTAAAAATGACTTATTAGTTTCCCCCCATAAATTTGTCGCTAAATATAGATAGCTTACAATAGTAGTTAATGTGGGGTATATTAATAATTTGTCAAGTAATGTAGTAAATTGACAACACAAGTTGTTAAGTAACAATATTTTATTAAAATGCGACAATAATGAAATGACATCAAAATTAAATAACATAATTGAAATACAAATTTACTGTATTTTCTTATAAAATAACAATTGTGATGTAAATTCCTTTAAAAAACAGAAATGTATCATTAATTATGGATATTTGATTCTAATGTAGCATATAAGTATCATATATTTACATTAGACTATAACCAAAAATTGCATTTGAATCGATATTATTAATTTACGTCATAACGAAGCAAATAAAGTACAAAAGTATCATAATTTGGTGACATTAGCTTGCAACTCAATTTGAAAAACTATTACAAAAAGTCATCAGTTTGAAAAAGTATTACAAAAAGTCATTATTGTTGTAGTGAATGCAAGGTAGGATGCACTCCTGCTAGTGTATCTACACGCAAGACAAACAACGACATTTCTCATCTGTTAACTAAAATTTCCGACACTAATTATCAAAGCCAAAGGCTTATCAAGGAAAGTAGTTGTCTCCTAAGTTTAGTTTATTGTAACTAATTTGCAAGTTCGATTATTTTTTCCATTGTAGCCTTTACATTTATTGTAACCTTAAATATAAAAATTTGATGGGCAGATCACCAGAAAATAGTATTCTCCCCCCTACTCTTTTTTTTTTTTTTTTTTCAGTCAGCAAATTTAGGATAAAAATATCGTTTAAATGGTGAG
This sequence comes from Knoxia roxburghii, assembly GCA_030378225.1. Taxonomy (NCBI): domain Eukaryota; kingdom Viridiplantae; phylum Streptophyta; class Magnoliopsida; order Gentianales; family Rubiaceae; genus Knoxia; species Knoxia roxburghii. The sequence goes on along the minus strand of CM059416.1, from coordinate 28,233,517 downwards.
TTATCCATGTAGCAATGGGGTTATCATTCAAAAATTACTTTAGATCCTATACCAAAAAAAAAAAAAAAAGTGCAAACACAAATAGCGTCATTCGAGCAAAATAGTTTCGATGAAAACACCAAGATACAAAACACCAAACTTGAGAATTACGAAGTGATGAAGTAGGGGAGGGCAAAATTCGGAAACGATGATAAACTAATTAGAAGATGCAACTTTATTTGAAATTTATGCATGTTGAGAGCTTCCATATTCAGCAGCAGCCTGGATGGGTGTTGATATTAGTCTGATTTTGTTCACCCGTCTTTTGCATTATTTCTATGTCTTTTCCAAAATTCTCTCTTCCCATAATATCATCAGAATGAGCAAGTTTTAGGACCTCCGGTATCTCCACTGACAGTTTCTTTTCCGCCTTTTCTTCTTTGTATTTCCCCCACAGAACTGCGTAAAGGCCAGCAACGATCAAAGCAGCACCAATGATTCTGCACAAGGAGAGGTTGATTTCAGCCAATTCAAACACCGTGAGCTAGAGTAGGTACGTTACCTGATGCTTGTTTCCTGCAACAAGTACTAAAATAATAGGTTTAAATACTTTTTTCCTCGTAATAGTCATTTTGATGTCTTTTAGAATTTTGTCCATCTAACACGTCCCTCTTAACCTTTTTTACATCACATTCACTTATTTTTTAACCGAAAAATTAGTCAACTAACCGTTTGGCTCGTTTAATAGCTAATCAAACATATTTTTTACTCAATCATGATTTGTGTCATGTTATCACTCGGATCATCTTTAACGTTCAACTTAAAGTTTCGACCATTACTTTAAGTTGGTGGTCGATCTTGAACATCAAGGAGTATTTGAATAATAAAATGGACTGAATAAAACATGAAACACCATTGTTGTGTAAAAATTAATTTTAATTAGCGTGAAATGAGTCAAACAATTAGTTCATTAATTTTTAAGTTAAAAATAGCAAATGCGATATAAAAAAGATTAAGAGATACTTTAGTTTGTTGGACCAAATTTTAAGAGGGATTAAAAGTGATATGACATCTATCACAAGAGACAAAAAAAAAAAAAACATTTAAACCAAAAATAATAAAATCTCTGCTACCTAATTATGATGCTAAAGATACCTACAACTAGCAATTATTTAACTAAAATGCATGAAGATTGTGGGAAGAAAAATTTTACCCTCCGAGATATATCTTTTCATGAAGAATAAATGATCCCATGATAGCCACGATGATCATCATAAGCGGGCTAAAAGCAGTGGCAAAAACTGGACCTTTGATCTTCATCACCAGCCCTTGAACATAATATGATAAGCTAGATGTCACAACCCCCTGCGTGGTGGACAAACAAACAATGAATCCACTGTTACGTTATAATGCTTAATAAAAAATAAAAAAAAATTCTTTTTTGGAAGTCGGAGAGAGTTTTTTACAGCATAAGCTGCAGCAAGCAGATTCATGTCCCATCCAATGCGCCATACAGATGATTTGTGTTCCATTACAAAAGTCACAGCTATAGACTGTAGGGTTCCGGCGAAGCACACCATTGCTGTCAGCGAGAGCTGGTGCTTCTCGTAGGTTTTCAAAGCAAATTTCTGTTCAATTCAACATCACTAATTAAATCAAATGGAGTTAATAAAAGGAAAAAATACACGATTGATCTCTGTTACACAATTGGTCATACACGTTTAGAACTTAACAAATTTGATCCTAAACATTTCAGTTAACAAATTTTACACCAGTTTAACAGCTGACTCAGCTGTCGTTAAGTGTTATACCACGTGGTTGCCACATGTATGTCACGTGCGGCATCCAATCGACCACACACATGCCACGTGGCACATATATGGACGATTGGCTGCGCCGTGCCACGGCAACGTGGCATCTGCGCGAACAATCGACTCATGACAGCTATGTTGGTGTCACGTGGCATAAATTTGAAACGTGACAAGGTCATTTTATTAAAAAAATGTTAGTGGTTAAACTTGAATGTTAGTGATTAAAAACGTGACGAGGTCATAAATTTGAATAGCTGGTGAGTTATTGGTTAAATTTTATTAAAAAATATTAAATTATATCAAATGTGTCAATTTTAGAAACGTTTAGGATTAAATTTATCCATTTTAAATGTGTAAGACCAATTATTTAACAAGGTCATTTTATGGAATCAATTGTGTATTTTTTTCTTAATAAAACACGTTTTATTATGGGAATGGAAAAATAGTAAATAAAGACCTGCAAAATGAAGAATGCAGCCCAAGCAACAGTAGCGATGATAAGGAGGATGCAGCCCAGGAACCAATCCTTATCGGAGGTGGTACTGCCACTGGTATCGGTAACATAAGATTTGGGAGGATGGACATGCTTAGACCAAACCATCTCTACAATGGGACCTTTGTACAAGGTCATCAACATGGCTCCCCCCACAGTCACCAACGTTCCCAAAAGTTTTGCTTGGTAGATCACTTTCTTCATGTTCACTTTCTCCATTCTGTTGTTGCACATCAATTCCACAAACACAATTTAATTAGATTACTATCGAAGTGTTGTTGCTCGGAAATCCTCTCTTAATCCTAACAATTAATCGCCATTACACTGACAATATACTCTAACCATTTCCAAATAATAATGATTTATATTTTTTATCTGTTACTTTAATCTTTTTTAATGTAATTAATGTTTTTTTTTTTCTCCAACCATTTCTATTTTGTCTCACACCCCAATAATTATTATTTTTTAAGTTATTTAGTTAAAGGTAAATAAGAGAGTTAGTCACTCAAATATGATTTTATTAACTTTCTTAATCTTTGTATAAATATTAGCCTAAACGTTTTCTTTTGTATCTTAGTAGAATAGTGTAAGAATGTGGCATGGATGTTATGGCTAATATATTTAATAAACTCAATTAAGTTGATTTAGATTTTTTAATTAGTTTAATAATATGATAAAATCTGGACTTTTAAATTAATATTCGATGGACGTACTAGATTAAAGATGGTACGTACATAAACTAGTCATCTCCCTACCCTAATAAGTACCACACAACACAATATTATGTGTGGGTAGATAAAAGTTGTTTCTCTTTCTGGCTATCTATCATTTATGAGGGTCAAGGTGAATAAACTAGTTTATGGAGATTATTGCGATCATGTTGCGTATTTGGTGATCTTTCTGTCTAATAATGAATTTCGCATTAATGTATATTTTATGTGTGCTATCTATATGATTATTATTATATTCAAGATCGTAATTGGCATAATTGTTATGATATTATTATCATGTAAAAATATAACATATAGTCCCACTTTTAGCATCTCTTTAAAAAATATGCTTCTTAAAACTAGTTTATTTTTTATCAAAAATATTTTACATTTGATCCTCTAACAATCAAAATTAATTTATTCTAATAGTTTGACTAATTTTGACTCTTTCATCGTTAGTCAACCCTTCATTGGTGGAATTTTTTGTCAATCTTTAAATATACTCAACTAAATTAGTGTTTTTCTTTAAAAAAAATCGAAAACACCTCACATTTAGTCCTCTAACGTCAAAATTGGAATGCTAACCATTTGACCAAATTTTACCTTTGATTGTTAGTCAATCCTTTGTTTAATTCAAGGGGTCATTTTCTTATTCATGGCTACTTTTTCAAAAATCACCTTAACTTCTATTTAAATTTTTTTTTTATGAATTTGGGTAAAAGTGATGAATAAGAAAAAAAGGCGCAAATAAGAATTCATAGTCAATAACTAATTTTTATTATTGTTATCTCTTCCAATCCTTCCTCCTCCACTCGCCGCCCCTCCACCTCTACAACGTCCTCACTATCACATTCCTCCTTGAACCTCCCCCATTTCAAATCGACGGGACTTAAATCAAATGCTATAAGATGCTGTAGGACTAAAATCGAACAGGCGTGCGAAAATGTTCATTGACGACGAAATCTAATAGAGAGGCGGGTGGTAATAGCTGTGGGATCTGAAAATAAGAGTGGGTGACGGCGAAATTAGAATTTGACATAAAAGTTGGTCACAAATCTAATTATGTTGGTTTTTTACTTTTGTGTTGTGGATTTTTGATGTGGGATTGAGGTAATGTTAATACCCTCTTTAACCCACAATATAATACTCTGGGTTTTTTTTAGGTTTAAACTGGATATACTGTCAGGTCAGTATTATCCAAATGAGCATATAACCCAAAACCAATTTGCAATAGGTGGAGAGACCATTGAACTATTTATATTATACATAAGTGTTGTGGGTTTTCGATGTGGGATTGAGGCAATCCTAACACCCTCCCTAACTCACAACACACTCTGGGCTTTTTTCTAGGTTTAAACTGGATATACTATCAGGTCAGTCATACAGGCCTAAACTATAAGCAAACAAACCGGATATACAGTCGGGTTACAATGTTAAATTTATTGATCGAAATGAGCATCCAACCCAAACCAATTATTTATACTTCAAAGAATTATACTCCCTCCATTTCAATATATAAGTCGTTTTGATCAAAACACGAATATTAAACCTGTAATTAATTTTTGAAAAGTCTCATAACTTTTAGTGCTATAACTTAAAATAGTCAAGGTAACATTTTTTAATGGGTGAAAATTACTTATATTTTGAAATGGATGGAGGAAGATGAACTATGATCTACTTTTTTGAATTTAAGTTAACGGGCACTTTCGAAAAAAATCGAGAACGAAACAAATCCAGATCACAACATAATTAACACATCATGATTGCAAAAGGGTTATTATTCTCCGCTCCCTCTCTTTTCAAATTGTTTTTACTTTTCTTATTTTTCCTTTTTTTTTTTTTTCATCCCTACCTTTTGTCATCACTTTCGTCGGGAATCGTCGTCGTGCTTGAAATCACCTCCGTCGTCGAAAATTGTCCAAAAAATTGAAATCACCCCCACGACTTTCTTCTTCTTTGGACGGACGGGAGATCCGACAGTGGGAAGAAGAAGAAAAAGTAGAAAAGGGAGAGGAGGCAGGGCAACAGGGCAGCAGGGCGGATGGAGGGAGATCTAGTGACGGGAATAAAAGAAGATGAGGGAGAGGAGACGGCAGCGACGATAGAACAGCAAGGCGGCGGAGGAGAGAACAGAGGGGAGAGAGGGGGAGGGGATGGGATGGGATGGGGGAGGGTAAAGGAGTTCCTAAAGAATTGGACAAGGTTCAAAAGGGGCGATAAATAATAAATTTATAGAATGACTTCCAAAAAGGTCCCTAACATATAAGTAAATGTAATTTTTAATCCCTACTATTTTCAAAATGTCCCAAATTATGTTAAATAAAGTTTTTAATCCCTTAAGTAATTATTATTATTTTCGTCCAAACTATCATGTGTAAAAGCTATTTTACTTAAAGGTTAAAACTGCAAAAGGTCTGTTTTCTTAAATAAAATAGATTCGTACATAAAATATGATGGACACAAATTTTAGATTTTGAAGTATTAAATAACAATATATTAATATTCAGAAAAATATATTGTGAAATATGAAAAATTAATTAAAAAGCACCTCTGCTTATACCTGCATAGAACGGCCATTACAAATGTTAAGGCAGGGAGCATGTTGCTCATTGCACATGAAAATGTGGGCGACGTGAGTTTCAAACCAGCATAGTAAAAATTCTGGTCAATCACTGGCCTGTGGAAGATTAATAAATAGATTAACTTCTTGCCTTTTTAATAAATTCCCCAGAAATAAAGATTTAAAAGACTCCCCCATTCCTAAAAGTTTGAAAACTTGTTAGTTCATTAAATTTATCTAATAAAACATTTTTAATTATTAAATTTTTTAATTTGACTAATTATTCACTAAATTGTTAAATTTTATCTAGTATTATACTAAGTTTGAACCGATAAAAAATCCAATATTTTCTAAAGTCATTAGCTTGGCAAAAAAGAACACACAAAACTCATTATAAAACCTTTCAATCCATAAAAAATCTCGAAATTTACTTTTACAATTTATCCTAATCCGTTTCAATTCCCTTTCAAAAATAAGAAGATGGCGGACATGAATAGAAGATGGTTTAAGGTATATTGTAAAAGTATATTTGGAATTTTTTTTTTTTTTTTTTTCAGGATGGAAGGTTTTAACCAGTAGATATTGTTTTTTTTTTTTTTTTTGTCCCTTAAAAAATTGATGGCTTTTTTAAATGTTAGATTTTTCTCTAGAGTCAAACGTGTTTATTCCATCAAAATATGACAAGTGCTATAATTTAACAGTAATTAGTTTAGCCAAAAAATTTAATATTAAAAATATCCTATTAGATAAATTTAATGACATTAAAAAATTTTAATCCTTCATAAAAAAAAAATATAATGAACTGGGGGAGTAATTTAGAATATAGACTAACCCAAGAAGGCCAAGAACGAATATTTGCATAAATATGGGAAATGTAATCCTCGGTTGCGCCTTTCTGAAATGGGAAATTTGCACTGTCAAATAAACTGGCCGAAAACACTCCAATTCTACGTCCAATTATTGTGGCATTTACTATTCTAATAAATTTTAATTGAATGGGTGATTCATGTATAATTTTTATTTTTTCCTAAATGAAATAACTTAAATTTCTTCATTAGAGACAATAAACATAATAATAATTGGATAGAAGATTTGACTGGACAGCAATCATATAAAATTCCACGATTTCGTCATATTCGTTAAGCTATATACCACCCTTTATGATTACCGCACCCCTTTTTAATCATTTTATCCTTAAAAAATAAAATATAACCATTTTATCAAAAGAACCACTACACCCCTTCGGTTGAACACCCGATTTGACCATCCACAATAGATTACAACGACATCATTCATTGGTCGAATTGCGTGTTTGATTGAGGGTTCGTAGTCATAATTCGTGTTATATTAATAATATTTCTTTAAGAAAAATAAAAATTCAAGAGTGAAAGTCCCCAAAAACTATAACTAGTAAAAAGACTATATATATATATATATATTGTAAGCAAGTAAAAGCACTATAACTAGTAAAAGGAGATGATGTTTAGTAATATTCCTAATTAATTAGTAATCCAAAACAGTGATATTGTTTATTTATACACATAATTTGAGTTACTAAGTAATTAACATCTAAACTCTTGAAATCTTAATTTTAAATAACCAAAGAACAAAATATCAGGAGTTCTGTAAATGAGAAGAAGACAAACAATACCTCTCAAAGTAGAAAGCAAAGGGAGCAATGACAGCAGTAGCGAATGCATGGCGATAAACCACTAGAACATAGTGGCTCATCCCTCTGTTAAGCGAGACTTTTGTGATGATGTTCATTCCAGCATATCCAAACTGCAGAGAAATCATGCCAAGATAATGTTTTGAACTCTTAAGTAAACGTCCAACACAGCTCTTCGCCCTCATCATCATCTTTGTTGATCCGCGCTTCTTTTATGTTCAAAGTTTCCACAGGGAATCAACGAATCATGAATCCTGATATTCCAGGTTTCTTGTTTGAAGTGTGGGGGAGGGTAGTTTCAAGTTTCAAGTGTTGGGAGTTTGTTACATCTATTTATATTAGTGAAAGCGGATTTTCTTATCGTGTTTTGTACAATCATCAATATCATATTTTAATAATTGTGATTTGTTCATTTATAATTGTTATTTTTCACGTCCTTTTTTATCTGTCTTGCCCCATATTCTAATATAGTCCAAAATAAAACGGGACAAGTAAAAAGGGAGACAAAAAATAGCAATTTAGTGATTTAATTTGTTTTAATGAATCCAACAAATTGATATTAAATCAATTTCAAATTGTTTGATTTTATATGTATATTTTAAATTATAAATTTCATGATTTCTAATAAGATTATTTAATTTATATTTTCCAAAAGAAAAAGTGAGAGGTGGGCATCTATCCAGCTGAATCATTTTCGTTTGTTCATATATATTCCAACTAAGCTGTGCTCTATATTTAATAGTTTTCTTGTTAGTTATTGTTATTAGTGCTAGTGCTTCTTTTTGCAGTGCATGCTGCCGTGGTGACTTTTGATTAAGGAGGGAGATCAATAACAGATTAATTCATTCCCGCTAATGCTGCAATTAAACATATTAAAGAATAGTATGGCTTGAACAATACCAGAGTTATTATCCATAAACAAGACCTGGGTTTACTTCTTAAAAAATAACATTTTCTACCTAAATTTAAATTTATTGAGTTTTTTAATTGTTGGGTGCCAATGAAAATAATGAGGAAATTGGGTTGGTATATATATATTAGTGCTCCTATAGGGAAGGAGGCGCGCTCCACCATTTAATGGATGTGGGTTACATAGTAAAATTGGGGGGCCTTTTTTTTTTTAAATTTTTTTTTGTTTTTCTTAGGGCCCTGCGTGCAATTAGTATATAGTACCCTAAGGTATATTGCTATATACCTCTATTTACCAAAATTTAAAAAAAAAAATTTTGGTGCTAAATCTCGCCCTCCAAATTACTCATCCCGCCCCCCAAATTACCCATTTTAACTAAAAAATTACCCCCCTCTTCCTCATTTCCCTTCCTCCCCCTCCTCTCTCTCTCTCTTCACTCTCTTCTCTCCTTAGTATTTTCAAATGAAAATCATACGTCGATGCTTAGCTTGAAGACAACTAAAAAGGAGCCACCACCATTGAAAGCAAATGGGACCATTAGATTGAAGGTAAGTTTTATTTTAAAAAAATCTTAAACTAAAAGTGGATGAAAAAGCTGGAATTTTTTTGTGGGTTGTCAGTTTAGAATAAAAAAGTTGAGATTTTTTTGTGGGTTGTTAGTCAGTCCGTATACCCTGTACACAGTGGTACATGTACCTACTACTATATATAGTAATTTTTTGCTTAACAACTGTAAACTTACTAAATATAGTAAGTTTCGCCCACACGCGCGCTCGCTGAGTCCACAACGTCTTCGCTGAGTCCACAACGTCTCAGAACAACAGCCGCAACGTCCAAAAAACAACTGTCGCAACGTCTACATCCAGGCATGTCCACCACGTCTCATAACACAAGCACCACGTCCGAAACAACTAGCACCACGTCCAGAAACGTCTACATCCATGAATGTAAATTTAAACTGATTTTTTCACAAATACAAATAGAACCACGTAAAAAACAAATAGAACTACGTCCAGAAACATCCTCATCCATGCGTGTGAATTTAAACTGCCTTTACAAAGACAATCCACCACGTCTCAGAACAACTAGAACCACGTCAAAAACTAGCACCATGTCCATAAACGTCTACATCCAGGCATGTCCACAACGTCTTCGCTGAGTTAACAACGTCTCAGAACAACTGCCACAATGTCCAAAAAACAACTGTCGCAACGTCTACATCCAGGCATGTCTACAACGTCTCCTAACACTAGCACCACGTCCAAAACAACTAGCACCACGTCCAGAAACGTCTACATCTATGAATGTAAATTTAAACTGATTTTTTCACAAATACAACTAGAACCACGTAAAAAACAAATAGCATTACGTCCAGAAACATCCTCATCCATGCGTGTGAATTTAAACTGCCTTTTTTTTACAAAGACACACCACGTCTCAGAACAACTAGAACCACGTCAAAAACAACTAGCACCACGTCCATAAACGTCTACATCCAGGCATGTCCACAACGTCTTCGCTGAGTCAACAACGTCTCAGAACAACTGCCGCAACGTCCAAAAAATAAATGTCACAACGTCTACATCCAGCCATGTCCACAACTTCTAGTAACACTGCCGCAACGTCCACCTACGTCCAAAAAACAACTGCCACAACGTCAAAAAAAATCTATATCCAGGCATGTGAATTTAAGCTAAAATTTTCACATAATACCATCCACAACGTCTCCTAACACTGCCGCAACGTCCCTGCACGTCCAAAAAACAACTGCCGCAACGTCCAAAAAACATACTTAACAAGGGAGATCACATCAAGATTATATAGACATCAGATCAGAGAATACTAGACATCAGATCAACAGACTATAGATATCAGATCAAGAATATAAAAAAAAGCATACAATAGAACTAAAACATACTTAACAAGGGAGATCAGATCAGGATTATATAGACATTAGATCAGCGAATACTTAACATCAGATCAAGAATATAAAAGAAATCATACAGTAGAACTAAAACATACTTAACAAGGGATATCAGATCAGGATTATATAGACATCAGATAAGCGAATACTTGACATCAGATCAACAGACTATAGATATCAGATCAAGAATATAAAAGAAATCATACAGTAGAACTAAAACATACTTAACAAGGAAGATCAGATCAGGATTATATAGACATCAGATCAGCGAATACTTGACATCAGATCAACAGACTATAGATATCAGATCAAGAATATAAAAGAAATCATACAATAGAACTAAAACATACTTAACAAGGGAGATCACATCAGGATTATATAGACACCAGATCAGCGAATACTTGACATGAGATCAACATACTATAGATATCAGATCCCGCAACGTCCGACAACGTCCCGCAACGTTCTAAAATACAAAGCAGTAACGTCCCACAACGTCTAGTTACGTCCCGCAACGTCCAAAAATACAAAGCAACAACGTCCCAACATCAAGTTATGTCCCGCTACATCCAAAATACAAAGCAACAACGTCCCCCAGCGTCTAGTTACGCCCCATAAGCGGGGAAAAATCAGAAGCAACCCATTTCACATGAAAGTGCCAATACCTCACAGAAACCATTTATATATTATATTTCGGAGTAACATAGCATTATTTGAATAAGAAAACACGAATATAACATCATTAATACATTACCCAACATCAAATCGTGAAAATAAGGTTCCGTAAATTTATTAAATACAGTTCATACTTTATGATGTGGTGATTTTTTAAGAAGAATAAGTTATTTTTGAAGAAGAATGAGAGATTTTTGAAGAAGAAGAAAAGATTTTTGAACAGGAAGAAGTGATTTTTTTAAGAAGAAGTGATTTTTCCGTTGTATTTGGTTTTGTTCGTCGGAAAAAACAATTGTCGATCTCCGTTAAATCTGTGTTTGAATGAAAATTTTGGTTAAATGCGATTTCGAATGGAGCACGGAGAAGAATAATAACTGATTTTTTAAGAAGAAGAAGTGATTTTTTGAAAAAGAAGGATCTGGGTTTTTGGAGAAGAAGAAGAAGAAAAGAGCGTGTATCTCACTCTCTTATAGTGAGAGTGGTGATGTGTTAAGTGGTACATGTACACAGTGATACAGGATATAATTTGCGGTTGTCAGTTTAGAATAAAAAAGTTGGTTTTTTTGTGGGTTATTGGTTTAGAATGAAAAGAGTTGTTTTTTTTTTTTTGCTACCATGGTTTTGGATTGAGAGGTTGGGGGAATTGATTCCGGCAAAGGGCCATTTTATTGCTACTAATTTTTTTTTTTTTTTTGTGTTTTATTGCTGCTGTGTTTTTGTTGCCATTTTATTGCGAACTGTGTTTTTTACTGTGTTTTTGCGAATTGGGGAATTGTGTTTTTGATGTGTTTTTGCTCCATTTTTTTGCTGTGTGATTGACCGGATCTGGAGGGCGACCCTCCCGGAGCTTTGTCGGCATCCCAGAGCTGGAGACCTTCAGGGGCTGGAGAGTCTTCCTGCTTGGAAGACCTCCAGGCAGGAAGAGTCCCCGTCACTATTTTTAATTTTTTTAAAAAATAAATTTATTTTTTAAATTATTATTTGTTATTAAGGTATATTTATTATTTATATTTATTAGGTAATTAATAGTTGGATTTATTAGACTATACTTGGTAATAATCTCTTATTATATAGTGTAGATTAGTATATTTGTTTTTATAGTAAATTAGATAGAAAAAAAAGTAAAATTAATAATTAAAGGTTTTAGTTTAATTTTTTTTGAAATAAGGTTTTAGTTTAAATTAAATAGTAAAGAATATTTTTATTTAATAGCTTATGGAAATGAATTTAATGTTTATGAAATTACATTTATTAGTACATATTATAATTCGTAATATTTATGTGAATAAATAATAACATTTCTTGTTGAGTTATGGATTAAAATAAATAAATTAGTTATGAATTAAGTTTAACTAAATTTATATTTGTTATTGTTAATTATTTAATAATTGTGCAGTTATTAGTTAGTTAATTTTAAAATAAATAATTAATTCAATTGTTTCATTTTGTTGATAAAAAAATTGTAGAAAAAGGCTAAACAAACAGAGTTCTTAGTTTTAAACCTATATCAAGTCATAGGGGAATTGACATTGGAAAATCTCTTGAGTTGTGTTTGATTGAGTGGGAGATTGATAATTTGTTTACTGTTACTGTTGATAATGCAAGTGCTAATGATGCTGCTCTTAATTACTTGAGATCTCAATTGGTGAATTATGATAAGTGTATTTTGGGAGGGAAATGGGTACATATTCGTTGTGTTGCTCATATCATGAATTTGATTGTTCAAGATGGTTTGAATCATATTGGAAAATCTGTGGATTGTGTTAGGGCTGGCGTTAAGTATGTTAGACAATCTCCCCAAAGGCTGAAAATGTTTAGACAATGTGCTGAATATGAAAAGTGTGGTAGTTATAAGAATTTGATCATAGATGTCCCTACAAGGTGGAATTCCACCTATTTGATGTTAGATACGGCTCAGATCTATGAAAGAGCTTTTAGGAGATATGTCAATGAAGATTCTAATTTTAGGGATGATCTTTCAAAGACAGGAATTCCTACTGCTGATGATTGGAGCAATGTGAGAAAATTGACTGGTTTTCTTTCTCATTTTTATAAGTTAACTTAGAAAGTTTCTGGGACCAAATATGTGACTTCTAATACTTTTTTGGATGATATTATTGTCATTGATGTGTTGTTGAGGAAATGTTTGATTGATAGTGATGATTTGAATCTTATTGCTATGGCTACTTTGATGAGAGTTAAGTTTGATAAGTACTATGGAAAGGTTGAGAAATTCAATATGTTGGTTTTTGTTGCTTCTTTACTTGATCCTAGAAACAAGTATGCATACATGGAATATATGCTTATTGATGTTTATGGAAAAAGTTGATGGATCAATTATGCTTAGTTTGGTAAAAGAACATGTTGATGAGATATATGCTGAATATGTAAGGATTCATACCCCTCCTGTTGCTAATGCTACCCCTCCCACCACATCTTTGTCTTCTCAATCTGCTGGAAAAAGGTCTTCTCCAGCAGATATGGAACCTTTTAAAGAGCTGAAAAACAAATTTAGAATGGAAATGAAAAGGAGAAAGGAAGAAAGTGGTTTGATTGGATCAAAATCTGAGTTAGATAAGTATTTGAAAGAGGAAGTTGAGGAAGATTCTCCTAATTTTAATATTTTGGATTGGTGAAAAGTGAATAGTCATAGGTTTCCTATTTTGTCTTTGATGGCTCGTGATGTTTTGGCAATTCCAATATCTACTGTGGCTTCTGAATCAGTTTTTAGCACTAGTGGAAGGGTTTTTGATTATTTTAGGAGTTCTTTAACTCCTAAAGTTGTTCAAGCATTAATTTGTTGTCAAGATTGGCTTCGTGTAGATTCAACTCCAATTGATGTTGAAGAAGCATGTGACAAAATTCAACAATTGGAAAAATGTTGTATTTGTTTGATATTATATTTTTTTCTATCTTTTCTAAGTACTTGATGTTTTACTCACTTTAATCTCCTTTTTGTAGAATATGACGATGGGGTTAGTGGTACCAAAACAAGTTAAAGTTGCACCTTTTGTGAATCAAGGGGTTTGTAAGTATTTGTATTTCAATCCATTCTTTAATATTCAAATGATGTTTTAGGGCGTCAATTTTACTATGTGTATTGGTTTTGTAGGTTGAACTTGGAACTCTCATCTATTGACAATGAGGAGCCATGATTTGAAGACTTTCTTATTTGACTTGAAACTTGATGGATGGATTTTATGGATTCATGTTATTGCTGGATGAATGTATTTTAAATTTTATGGATTGTTGATGGATATATTTTATGGATTGTTGTTATTTGCTGCTGGATGGATGGATTCAATCAATTTTATGGATGGATGGATGTATTTTAATCTTCAAAAATCACTTCTTCAAAAATCAATTCTTCTTATTCCCTGTACTCCATTCGAAATCACATTCAATCAATTTCTCATCCGAACACAGATTTAACGGAGATCAGCGATTGTATTTTTCAACGTAGGGACGTAGCTAGACGTGGTACTAGTTGTTTTATGTTGGTGTATGTGCCCTTATGAGGGCTATTTATGTAAATAAACTTTGAGGGTTATTTATGTAAATAAGATATTTGTCGTTTGATTGATTATTTATCTGATGAGTTAATTTCATGAAATTATATTCTTGTGCATATTGAATTTCATGAAATCGATTCGCCAAAAGAAACACTCCATGGACTGTTAGATCATGACTGATTCTTTTGAGTAGTACTCGTACGAGGATCCTTAGACCAGAAATCACTGCATAGTCTTAGGTGAATTAGAGTGTGCTTTGACATATGCCTAACGGGACCGTAACAGGTTGCCAAGTACGGGTATGATTGGGTACACTATGAGTCACGCTAAGGTATGTAAGTGAAGTGATGGGACTACAAGTCTCTCTTAAATGAGAGATGATATCTTGGCCGCTTGATAGTGAAGTGAGAAGTGCATGGCCGTGCCCAAGAAATGACAAGTGTTATCATTTGCTTGATTAAGATCAGTGTCACTAAGAGATCAAGTAAAACGTTTAGCTATATATAAGGATGATTGGTTCCATGCCTTATGCTAAACTGGATATCAGTGTAGAGGACATTACGAAGTATACTCGGAAGGTTGTGTTGAATCACCATTCGACCCTCCGTTTTGAATTGTGTAGTCATTATGTCTTGCTATTTCGGGCTTGTTTCGTTTCAAAACATTCGATGCATGGTTATTTTTGAAAGATTTTTTTCTGGGTTTGCAAAAAGGTTCGCCGGGAAAGAAATTTTTTTTTTTCGATTTGGGTTTTGAGAACCGTTGGCAACTCGCGCTGGTTGTTTCGCTAAGGCCGGGGAAAGGTTCCTCGCGCCGCGGGGAAACGAAGTGACGGAGAACAGGCTTCGTCGTTTGTTCCGTCGGGAAATTGTTTTCGCCGGAGGAGTCGCGGGGTCACGGTTTTCATGTCTTTTCGTCGATCGATGAATTGCCGAGGTGGGCTTCGAATTGATCGGGGTCAGACCGGGGCGAAGAGACGACGTGCCGGAAGAGGCGAAGTGTTCGTCGGAAAATCGAAGGATGACGCCGGCAGCTAGCCGAGGAAGAAGAGAGGAGGCGGCGGGGGCTGGTGCCCTAATTGGGCTGAAATGACCTGATTGCCCCCGCCGCACTCCAAAATCCCGAAAATGCCAGCCTTTTAAAATTGTTTTCAAAAATTTGCAAAACAACCCCAGAAGTTTTAAACCTTAAAACCCTAGCCCGAGAGTTTTTGTTAATTACAGATTTACCCTAAAATTTTCAGAAAAACTTAATTTTTCTTAATTTTAAAATTTGATAAAATTTTAATTTATGATTTAGGATAAATTAAAAGATATTATCAGATTTTAAATTACGATAAGATAGGATTAGATTTAGATTTAATTCTTATCCTATAGAATTTTAAAATTTAGAATTTTGAATAATTATCTTAATGAGATTAGGATAATTAGAAATATTTAAATTTTAAAATTAGAAAAATTATCTTAATAAAATTAGATAATTAAATGAATAAATAAATAAATAATTAATTAATAACATTAGTTAATTAATTATTATTTTATTTATTTATTTATTCATTTTCCAAATAATGTGTTATTTATTTAAAGTGTTTAAATAATTGCACGCATTATTGGTATGTTCATGCATCATTCGATTAAAATGAATGAACATGAGATTGATTAAAATTGATCATGACACGATCAATTTTAATAGTGTAAGAGTTACACAATCCCTAATTAAATGATTCGGCTTAATTAAAATTGGCTTGTATGAAGCATATGCATTTGTGTGACTTTATATGCATGAATTGGGCTTAAAATTTATTATTTTAATTTTGGGGCCTGCGAGCCATTTTGAATTTGGGCCTACGTGCCTATTAAATCATTATGTAATAGTTAGACCCAAGAGAGGAGGTTCCGAAAGAGTCAATGGTGGAGCCCAGGAACGGAAGCCCAAAATGGAGGCCCAAAAGAAGTTTTTTTAAAGGCCCTGTAATAGATTAGAGCCCAATTCATCGCATTTTCGCAATTTTATTTTATGTTTTGTGAATGAATAAAAACGACAATGCATGTTAAGCCGATCAAACTAAAATCCCAGAAACCCGAGTTGATTTTGCTTCCATACTTGGGGGCCCGCCAGAGCGTCGAACGTCTGTGGACTTGGAGAGCCCAAGGGCCTCAGATTTTCTTCGTGCGGCGAGTTGTCACATAATAGGTGCCCAACTTTATCACTACCATTAATGAGTGGAAAAACTGTTTGGGTATTAGATGCTCAACTTTATCACTACCACTTGTTATGGAAAAACTGTGTGGGTATCGATTGATGTGATGCCTTGAGGGATGGTTTAACTTGGGAAAATTAATCCTAGCTTGACCCGATAAGTTGACTAGGGATTAATTTTGCAAAGATAGGATGGTGTCAAACATTTGGAATGTTCATCCTATCACCGAAAAGTTGCATAGTGATGTAATTGGAAATCGTTAAATTACATAGGGATGTGATTTGAACGTTGCCTACCAAAAGAGCCCAATCCCTACGATACTTGCCAAAGCAAGACTGGGGTTGATTCTTTGTGGATTTTCGGCCCACAATCTAGCACCAACACAAAATTGTTTGGGATTTCAATTTTGGCTATTGTGGAAAATATTTTAAAACTCATTCTAATGTTTTCCATCTTTCTTTTGTAGAAATGGTATCTACTAGCACTAATACATCTAATCTCACTCTAAGAAGCATTTTGGACAAAGAAAAACTTGTTGGTCCAAACTTTTTAGATTGGGAAAGAAACTTGAGAATTGTTCTCAAACAAGAAAGGAAGCTAAATATCTTAGACGCTGCTTTACCTGAACCACCTGTAAATGCTACGGCTGCTGTTCAACGAGCATGGGAAAAGCTGAAAAGCGATTCCGATGACATGACATGTCTGATGCTCGCGACTATGTCAGGCGAGCTTCAGAAATAGTTCATGAATTCGGAAGCGTTCCAAATTTATGTGTCACTAACGGAAATGTTCCGTGAACAAGCCCGTAACGAAAGGTTCGTTACGATAAAAGCATTGATCTCGTGCAAGATGGCGAAGGGTTCGTCAGTGAGCACGCATTTGATCAAGATGAAGGGGTATATTGATACCCTTGCTAGAGAGTTAGCCATTGACATCATCTTGGCTTCACTACCTGATGATTACAATGACTTTGTGGTGAACTACAACATGCATAACATGGAGAGGACGATTCCTGAGCTCTATGGAATGCTTAAAAATACTGAGCAAACCCTTCAGAAGGCAACGCTAGTACTTATTGTAGAAAAAGGTAAGGGCACCAAGAGAAAGTTTAAAGGCAAGGCAAAAGTTGCTGAAAAATAAGAAGCCTCGCAGTAAGACTGTTCCTAAGGCTCAGCCTCAAACTCCTCCTGCTAAGAAAAATGCTCAGAAGGACGCTGTATGTTTCCATTGCAATCAGAAGGGGCATTGGAGAAGAAACTGCAAGTTGTTTCTTGAAGAGAAGAACCAGAATCCTTCGGCTTCAGGTATCTTTATTATTGAAATTAATCTTTCTATGTTCACCTCATGGGTATTAGATACCGGATGTGGGGCTCACATTTGTACTAATGTGCAGGGACTGAGAAATAGAAGGATGACAAAGAAAGGCGAAGTAGATCTCCGAGTGGGCAATGGGGTAAGAGTTGTAGCTGTTGAAGTTGGAGATTACACTTTGTATTTGCCTTCCGGTTTAAACATTGTTTTAGAGAATTGTTATTATGTACCTACTATGAGTAGGAATATTATTAAATTTCTTGTTTGGATAGTAAAGGATTTCGTTTTATTATTGGTAATAAATCGTTGTCTTTATATCAAAAAAATGTTTTATACGGAGTTGCAAATTTGTGCAATGGCCTATATATCTTGGATTTGACCCAAGAGAAACCGGTTTATAACATTGAAAAGAAAGCCAAATTAGTTCAATCTGATTTAAGTCCAACATATCTGTGGCATTGTCGTTTAGGCCATGCAAATGAGAAGCGAGTTCAGAGACTTCATAAGGATGCTTGGGTCATTTGATTTCGAATCATATGACACATGTGAACCCTGTTTGCAAGGAAAAATGACGAAGAGTCCTTTCAGCAAGAAAGGCGAGAGGACTAGTGAGCTATTGGCTCTAATACATACAGATGTATGTGGACCAATGAGCACACAAGCCAGAGGTGGATTTGAATACTTCGTGACTTTTACCGATGACTATAGTAGATATGGTTATGTCTACTTAATGAGGTATAAAAATGAAACTTTTGAAAAGTTCAAAGAGTTTAAAAATGAAGTAGAAAATCAGTTAAATAGAAGGATTAAGGCTATTCGCTCCGATCGGGGAGGTGAATACCTTAGTGATGAGTTCGATGGCTATCTAAAACAGTGTGGAATTGTTTCACAGCTGACTCCACCAGGAACACCTCAATGGAATGGTGTATCCGAGAGGAGGAATCGGACCTTATTGGATATGGTTCGATCTATGATGGGCCAAGCGACTCTCCCTATGTCTTTTTGGGGTTATGCCCTCCTTTCAGCAGCCTACTTACTAAATCGTATTCCATCTGAGGCAGTAGATAAGACTCCATATGAGATGTGGATGGGTCAAAAACCCTATATGTCATATCTACGAGTTTGGGGTTGTCAAGCTAATGTAAAGCTTTAACAAAGTAGTAAGCTTGAACCTAAAACTTACAAATGCCTGTTTTTGGGATATCCTAAGGAAACAAAAGGATATCAATTCTACAATCCAACTGAGAACAAAGTGTTTGTTGCTCGAGGTGCCATTTTCTTAGAGAAAGATTTTCTCTACAAGAAAGATAGTGGGAGTAGAATAGAACTCGGAGAAGTTCCAGAACCACAAGAGAATGTAGAACGATCTACAGAAACTCAGATGGAAGTTGACATGGGAACTCATGAAGATGAGCAGCCTGAGTCAACAACACAAGAACCTAGAAGGTCTAGTAGATCTCGTCATGAACCCGAGAGATACGGATTTCTCGTGACTGACAATCAAGATTTGATCTTGGTGGACTCTAATGAGCCCGAGAACTACAAACAGGTTTTAGAAAGTCCAGATTCAGATAAATGGCTACAAACAATGGAATCTGAAATGCAATCCATGAGGGACAATAAAGTATGGACTTTGATTGATCCTCCTGTTCAGGCAAAGGTTGTCGATTGCAAGTGGATTTTCAAGTTAAACCTGGCGGGATCTTCAAGGCATGACTAGTGGCTAAAGGTTTCAGACAGACTCATGGTATAGACTATGATGAAACCTTCTCCCCTGTCGTGATGCTCAAGTCCATTCGGACTATGCTAGCCATAGCTGCATATTATGACTATGAGATATGGCAGATGGATGTTAAGACGGATTTCCTAAATGGAAACCTACTCGAGGATGTTTACATGAAACAACCCGAGGGATACATCGATCAAGAGCATCCAAATCGTGTATGCAAGCTTCAGAGGTCCATCTACGGACTAAAGCAAGCATCTCGGAGTTGGAATCTTCGTTTTGACGAGGCAGTAAAAGGTTACGGCTTCATAAAGAAATAAGATGAGCCTTGTGTTTACAAGAAGGTTAGTGGGAGCAAGATAGTTTTCCTTGTCCTATATGTGGACGACATCCTACTCATAGGAAATGACATTCCCATGTTGAAAGATATCAAACAATGGTTGGGGAGTGTATTTTCTATAAAAGACTTAGGAGAAGCTGAAATGATACTGGGTATCAAAATCTATAGAGATAGATCAAAGAGGCTTCTAGGACTAAGTCAAGAAGGGTACATAGACAAAATATTGAAGAGGTTCAATATGTCTAACTCTAAGAATGGTATGGTACCATTCAGACATGGCCTTCTCTTGAAGAAGAACCAAGGTCCTTCAACAAGAGAGGAGAGGGATACAATGAGTAGAGTTCCATATGCTTCGGCAATAGGATCTATCATGTATGCCATGTTGTGTACCCGCCCGGATGTCGCACATGCACTGAGCATGACTAGCAGATACCAACAAGATCCTGGAATGGATCATTGGACTGCAGTCAAAGCAATCCTAAAGTACTTACGAAGAACTAAAGGATTAATGCTAGTGTATGGAGGACAAGAATAGCTCATTGTACAAGGTTATGCTGATGCTGCTTTCCAAACAGATCAAGATGACATGAAGTCACAATCAGGCTACGTGTTTAGTCTGAATGGCGGTGCAATAAGTTGGAAAAGCTCAAAGCAAGATACAACAGCCGATTCTACAACAGAGTCTGAGTACATTGCTGCATCAGATGCTGCAAAGAAAGCTGTTTGGTTGAGAAAGTTCGTGTCAGACATCGGAATGATACCGAGTATCCAAGATCTAATAGAACTTTTCTGTGACAATAACGGGGCCATCGCACAAGCTAAGGAGCCTCGGTCACACCAGAAAACCAAACATATACTTAGAAGGTTTCACCTCATCTGAGAGATCATTGATCGAGGAGATGTGAAAGTGTGCAAAATAGGGTCAGACGATAATGTAGCAGATCCTCTCACAAAAGCTCTACCGCAGTCAAAGTTTGATAGACATGTAATAGAGCTTGGTCTTAAACAGTTTAGAACATAGCCCTTCAACGGGCAAGTGGGAGATTGTGGGTGTATGTGCCCTTATGAGGGCTATTTATGTAAATAAACTTTGAGGGTTATTTATGTAAATAAGATATTTGTCGTTTGATTGATTATTTATCTGATGAGTTAATTTCATGAAATTATATTCTTGTGCATATTGAATTTCATGAAATCGATCCGCCAAAAGAAACACTCCATGGACTGTTAGATCATGACTGATTTTTTTGAGTAGTACTCGTACGAGGATCCTTAGATCAGAAATCACTGCATAGTCTTAGGTGAATTAGAGTGTGCTTTGACATATGCCTAACGGGACCGTAACAGGTTACCAAGTACGGGTATGATTGGGTACACTATGAGTCACGCTAAGGTATGTAGGTGAAGTGATGGATTACAACTCTCTCTTAAATGAGAGATGATATCTTGGCCGCTTGATAGTGAACTGAGAAGTGCATGGCCGTGCCCAAGAAATGATAAGTGTTATCATTTGCTTGATTAAGTTCAGTGTCACTAAGAGATCAAGTAAAACGTTTAGCTATATATAAGGATGATTGGTTCCATGCCTTATGCTAAACTGGATATCAGTGTAGAGGACATTACGAAGTATACTTGGAAGGTTGTGTTGAATCACCATTCGACCCTCCGTTCTGAATTGTGTAGTCACTATGTCTTGCTAGAGACCACTAATGATTTATGGATTAATTAATGAGATTAATTTATTCATTGTCAATTTGGAATGGGCCTACAGGATCGCATATAAGTGAGTTCGATGATTCAGAATTAATTAAATTGCCTGTTTTAAGTATAAGAGTTATACTTAAATTGATAATATTTAGTTATATAGTTTAATTAAATATTATTGAAGAGTATTATGGTATTAATTAAGAGTTAATTAATTACCTAGGAAGAATTGAGTTGGGCTGACAAATCAAGGGACCTAATTGTGAATTGAGGTTCTTGACCCATCAGCTTGACCCATGGATCAATGGGTTGATCCATGGTGTTGGTTAAACCCAACTCAGTAAATAATTAATTATTTACAGATACTTCTCAACTCTTTAATCAGAGAAGTATCTGGGAGTCTGTTGAGAGATTTTAACTAATTTAGTTTTAAAACACGTTTTGGAAAAATTTTAAAGGCTCTCTCTCTGACTCTTCCAGACTTCACTTTTTTAAAAACATTCTTCCAGAGAGAAAAACGTTTTCTCTTAGACAGGCACTTTTGGGCTAGCACCGGTTCTGAGAGACTCCAGTGCAAGAACGTAGAGGCAATTCGTGTGAATTGTTTTTGGTGGTGAACGTAATCTTCCTAAGGGATCCAGGCGACGAGCGCAACCGATTACGCGTCGAGGGTAAGAACCGATTCCATAGAATTTAGGCTATTCTGTAGCATAATTTAGGAAATTATGCATGCCTAGTTCCTAACATTTTAGACGTATCGAGATGTGGTAGACCATGTTCTGTGAAAAATTTAGCTAAAATTCACATGTTTGGATGTATACGTGGTGTGGTAGTTATTTTTGGACGTGGTGCCTGTTGTTCTGAGACATGGTGGGTTGTGTTTGTGAAAAAAATAGCTAAAATTCACATGCATGAATGTAGACATTTTTGGATGTGGTGCTAGTTGTTTTTTATGTGGTTCTAGTTGTTCTGAGACGTGGTAGAGCTGTCTTTGTGAAAAAAATCTGTTTAAATTCTCATTCATGGATATAGACGTTTTTGGACGTTGTTCTGAGACGTGGTGGGTTGTGTATGTGAAAAAATAGCTTAAATTCACATGCATGGATGTAGACATTTCTGGACGTGGTGCTAGTTGTTTTTGACGTGGTTCTAGTTGTTCTGAGACGTGGTAGAGCTGTCTTTGTGAAAAAAAAAACTGTTTATATTCTCATTCATGGATATAGACATTTTTGGACGTTGTTCTAGTTGTTCTGAGACGTGGTGGGTTGTGTTTGTGAAAAAATAGCTTAAATTCACATGCATGGATGTAGACGTTTCTGGACGTGGTGCTAGTTGTTTTTTACGTGGTGCTAGTTATTTCTAGACGTGGTGCTAGTTATTTTTTACGTGGTGCTAGTTGTTTTTTACGTGGCTGCAAAACAAAAACGAAGACAGCCAGAACATCCCAACAACAACAACAACCAGCAGCTCAATTTTTCAGAACGAAAACCAAAATCAAAAAAACTTTTGAAATCGTTTTTCTGGTGATGAAAACCCAGTTTCCAAACCAATTTCTGGTCAATCCCGTTTTTCCGCCGAAATAAACTAAAACCAGAAAACAAGTTTTGAAAACCCAAAAATGTGAGGAACCTTTCCTCGGCGGGTCTTTTTTTTCGGCGATACAAACCAAAACAAAACAATCCAAGTCGCCTCTTGGAATCGTAGTCATCCGGAACAACTTCCGAAATCGACACCACAATTACGGCGAGTTCCTGCCGAAAAACAGCAAAACAACAACCCACAACAGCCCAGATTTCAATCCAATAAATCAAAATGCTAAGTTAAAAGCGGAACAATTCCGACAAGTAAATCAACCATTCGGCCAAACAATTTGGCAGCCCAGAAAACGAACACTAAAAAATACCAAAATCCAATTTCCGGTCAAAATTTTTAGAAACCCCGGATTTCTAAACAATCGGCCCATTTTTCCGATAAACTAGAAACTTCTTGGCGAAGTGTTTTCCAAAACCAGAAAATTCCATCTTTGAAATTCGTCAAATCAAATCCGTTTTGAAATCCCAATCGTCCCGAAAACCATTTCCAAGAGAAAAATAACAAAACCCCAAAACAATTTGACACAAAAAAACTGAATTCCGGTGATGGTTTCCAAAACCCAGATTCTGTCAAGGAACCCTGACTCCGACGGGGAAGTAAAACCAATTCAGCCCAAGAAAACATTTTTCCGTCAAAACATAAATAATGATTTCGAAGCCCAGAAAATAATATTCAAATTGGCTAATCATAAAATTAATTTCTGAAAACAAACCATTTGTTTCAATCCAAAATTAATTTTAATATAATACTAAAATTAATTTAGAACTTGGCTCTGATACCACTGTTGGATCTTAGGCATGCATAATTTCCTAAATTATGCTACGGAATAGCCTGAATTCTATGGAATCGGGTCTTACCCTCGACACGTAATCGGTTGTGCTCGTCGCCTGGATCCCTTGGGAAGATTGCGTTCACCACCAAAAACAATTCACACGAATTGCCTCTACATTCTTGCACTGGAGTCTCTCAGAACCGGTGCTAGCCCAAAAGTGCCTGTCTAAGAGAAAACGTTTTTCTCTCTGGAAGAATGTTTTTGAAAAAGTGATTCCTGGAAGAGTCAAAGAGAGAGCCTTTAAAATTTTTCCAAAACGTGTTTTAAAACTAAATTAGTTAAAATCTCTCAACAGACTCCTAGATACTTCTCTGATTAAAGAGTTGAGAAGTATCTGTAAATAATTCATTAATAATAATAATTAATTATTTACTGAGTTGGGTTTAACCAACACCATGGATCAACCCATTGATCCATGGGTCAGGCTGATGGGTCAAGAACCTCAATTCACAATTAGGTCCCTTGATTTGTCAGCCCAACTCAATTCTTCCTAGGTAATTAATTAACTCTTAATTAATACCATAATACTCTTCAATAATATTTAATTAAACTATTTAACTAAATATTATCAATTTAAGTATAACTCTTATACTTAAAACGGGCAATTTAATTAATTCTGAATCATCAAACTCACGTATGTACGATCCTGTAGGCCCATTCCAAATTGACAATGAATAAATTAATCTCATTAATTAATCCATAAATCATTAGTGGTCTCTAGAAAAACATAATGACTACACAATTTAGAACGAAGGGTCGAATGGTGATTCAACACAACCTTCCAAGTATACTACGTAATGTCCTCTACACTGATTGTTAGTTTTGAATACAGAAAAGCTATGGCTTGTATCAAAAAACTAATATCCACAGATGACATATCATTTTGTTTCGGTATAAATTTGTTCCTTTATATCATAGAACTAGATAACGGGGTGTGGACAGACACAGTAGATACCGTTATTGGTTAAAGTATTGATATATAAAAAGTATGCTCGTAACCGAGATAATCTGAACATACTATCGGTATAGGTTATTGTGTGGTTTGGAAATTGGTTTATCTAAACTAGTTTAAGTCACACAGATATGCCCGGGGCATATTGAGCACGACCAGTTTGGATAGAATTGACTTATACTGATCGGCGTAGTCAATTCGGTCCTAGTATTCCGTCTCTCAATCCCGAGATTGGGACGGGCGTGAGGGTTGGATATCGTGTGCTTTGATTTGCCAAAGAGTGAGGTCAATTGAGGCCAATACCTCGGTAAGTTGGGTATGCGGTGTTTAGCTTCTTACGTGCCGTTGCTAGTCGGAGGAATCCACGTACCGGTTTGCCAGGTTGATGGTGCTCCCGAGATGAGCTCGTAAGGTTATTATACTAAACCCGGCCGGTGAACTTTATGTTCGGTATAATAAAAAGACGAGTGGTACTAATCTCGGAAACCAAGAAGTCGGTGAATTAATTTGTCAGTAAATTGATAAACCGACGAGCGCTAGATCTTTAATGTGGGGAGATAGAATAAAATATAATGACGCGATGTAAAGTCGTTTTCGAGCGGTAGTTCCATAATTGGTCCGATAGTGGCACGACCGATTATGCATTTGACTAATCGACAAGGTAAATTAATTAATCCAAAAGGTTTAATTAATATTTAATCGACAAAGTGAATTTAGAAATTAATTCTATTTTAAATTAATTAATTCTAAGGGTTCGATTAAATTAAATTAACAAAGTGGGTTAAATAAATTAATTTAAATGGGTCGATTGGAGTTGATTAGTCGGGAAGACTTAGCGGTCAACGAAAGTCAAATTAAAAGGCCTAACTCGAGAGCCCATTAGGTCTCCAATCGAGCTCCTATAAATAGAAGACTTGATGCCCAAGAAAACCCTAAGGAAGTCTTGCAAGACAAATTTTCTTGCTTTCTTGAGTGAGAAGGTTTTAGAGAGAGAATTTTTCTTCAAAAATTTTCTCTCAAAAATAAACCAGATTTCTCACTTGCTCTTGATTGGATTCATCTCAAAGATCAAACCATTATCTAATTATATATACTGCCAGCCAGATTCTCACTAGTTTCTGCCCAGGATAGTAGAGAAAAATTGCTGTGGGTTTCTTCATCAGCAAGCTGCATTTTTTCTTCCCAGGTCAGCAGCAGTTTTTTTGCTGGGTTTTAATTTCTGGGCAGCAGCAAGCTGCGTTTTTTCTTCCCAGGTCAGCAGCAGTTTTTTTTTTTGCTGGGTTTAATTTCTGGGCAGCAGCAGTTCTTTATCCCAGATTGCAGCATTTTTGCTGGGTTAATTTTCTAGGCAGTTGCGGTTCTTCATCCCAGATTGCAGCAATTTCGCTGGGCTATTTTTCTAGGCAGCAGCAGCGGTTCTTCATGATTGGACAGCAGTGATCACTGCAGATTCAGGCGGCCAGTTTTCAGTCTAAACCCCGTGCGTTTGATTCGAGGAGACTAGTGTTGATCTCTCTCTATGGATTGGTGATCCACTAGTTCTTCTTGTCTAGATCACGACGGGGCAAAGGGCTGGAAATTAGCAGCTTCGAGGGTTTTCTTATTTATGCGACAGCAGTATTTTTAAAGTGAGAAGGCTGAGCAGTTTGTGGGTTTCGATCAGATTTTGAGAACAAAATTGAATCCGATTTGAGTGATTACCTTGTGGGCTAAGCGAGTAGACTTCGATAGATTATTGCCCACGCAATATTCGAAGTTTCTACGGAGATATCGATTGGATTTCTTGTGGAAATCGCAACAAAGAATTGGTTTTTCTTTAAGCAAGGGACTTCGCTTCAAAAGGTATAATCTTTAAATTCTGCTTTTATTAAAGATCGAATCTTTTGTGACCCGATTAATAAATTAAATAAGTATAAGCCTAGATCCGTTCATGGGTAAACTAATTTGAGCCTGAGCTTGGTCGAAAGCTTCTGATTCTGGAATGCATTGCACGAAAGTGAGGTTTTCGATTTAGCCCGGGCTTGTTCAGTTTTTCTTCAAATTGGTATCAGAGCGTTGGTTTCGGTCTTATACTTGTTTGATTTATTACACGGCTTTATTTTGGCATTATTATTTTTGTCAAAATGCTTAAACAGGTGGTTATTGATTTCCCGGCTATTATGGTAGAAATTTAATTTTCATTCATAAACCCCGGGACATGTCCGGGCTCATTTTATTTTTGGAATGGAAATTTCTGTAATAGTAATAACCACGAGCTGGAAGCCGTGTAGGATTAGAAAAATCTTGTAGTAGGATTTGATCTAATCATGTCGTTTTTAAATTCCTAGAAAAACGCCTTTTGTATATAGGAATTTATGTACTATGACGAAGACGTTATTTTGGGTAACTTATATTCGCGGGTTTTTGGTTTATCGTAATTTTGGGTGATTCCTAATTACGTAGTAAACCGAGAAAACCCGGGCGAATCGAGTGGAATCCAAATAACGAGTGGGAGTGACACGACGGGAAGTGTCACCGAGGCGTCAAAGAATCAACGATAGAGAAGGCCATAATAGTCGGGAAATTTTATTTATTTAATTTTCCGTATTTATGTCTTTTCTTTGATTGTGTGATTTTCGTTTTATTTTGCATGAACGAAAACCAAACCAAAGTTTTAAAAGTAATGTGCAATTAACTAAGGTAGATTATTCGCATATTAAAACTCCAACGGTTTTATGGGTGCGAATATCCATAGTTAAGATATTGCATGTTAAAACGTAAAAATCCTCAAACTTAATTAAATTCACGGGTTTTGGTTTAATCGTAATTTTGGGTGATTCCTAATTACCTAGAAAACCGAGAAAACCCGGGCGAATTGAAATTAATTAAAAATCTAAGTGGGAGCGGGTTGGTTAATAGCCCCATGGCCTCTATTACGTGTTCATTGGTGATGTGGTTAAACTTGCTTGCTGGCTTAGACCTTCCTCCCTATCGGATGAGTTTTCAATCACAGATATCACCGGAATGAATTTCTAAACGGATGACTATAGTGAGTTTAATTGGAGAAAGTTGCGACACCCTCACCATCCGAGGCGTATTAGTATCCTAAGTAACAAACTTAGAAGTCACGTAATGGCATACACTTAGTGTACTATTTATAGTATCCCTCCCATCGAGGTTACGCTATCTACGTGTACGGCTAAAATTATCGACTATTAATTTCATTGCTCATAAGATCGTTGGTCAGATAATGAAATTAATGAACTTTGATTCTTCTCGAATGAATGTGGGTTGGCGTAGACGTTCACCCATCGTGACCTGCATTAATCCCGGTGTGAGAGATGTCGGTAGAAGATTATATTTGTTTTATGAGGATTTTTCAATATTTTTGAAAAAGTATACTGAAACTTGTTTGTTTATTTTTCGGTTATGATATGTCGTTCAACCCGCTAGCTGTCATTTTGAACCAAAACAAACTCACGGGTCCAAACTATATTGACTGGAAACGTAACCTGGACATTGGAAGAAGGAATGCCCAAAGCCTCGAGGCATGTGTAAATTTTCCCTAGTTACTGAGACGTGTTTAGCGGCGATTCCCACAGATACTTGGTGTGTGAATTCAGGAGCCACTGATCACGTTTGTAATTCTTTGGAGGGGTTCCAAGTGACCCGGCTGCTTAGAGAGGGAAAGTTGCAGGTCTGCCTTGAGGATACTACCAGAGTTTCTGTTACTGCAATGGGAGTTATTTGTCTTTATTTTTCAGTCTCTATTTTACATTTAAAGGATTGTCTTTATGTACCTAGTTTTCGAAAGAACTTGCTTTCGGTTTCGAGACTTGTTTTGGATGGTTATAAGTGTGCATTTTCTGATTTTTTTTAGAAAAGGCCAGAAACTTATATGTTCCGGTACATTGGTTGACAATTTGTTTTTAATTAAGACTTACTCCCCAGCTATGCAAAACACAGAAACCAGTAGCTCATCACCGAATCATAATAAGAGAAAAGAGTCTTCCTTTTTGAATCAAACTTATCTTTGGCACCTGAGACTCGGTCACATTAACCTTAGTAGGATTCAAAGGTTGGTCAAGAGTGGGTCTTTGGACTTACTAGATATTGACAGCTATTCGACCTGTGAGTCCTGCTTGGAGGGTAAAATGACCAAGAGGCCTTTTAAGGCAAAGGGGTATAGGGCCAAGAAGGTTTTAGAGCTGATTCATTCTGACGTGTGTGGGCCTATGTCAGTTCAGGCTAGAGGTGGTTATGAGTATTTCGTGAATTTCACGGATGATTACTCTAGATATGGATACATATACCTGATGTGCCACAAGTCTGAATGCTTTGGCAAGTTCAGAGAATTCAAGGCAGAGGTGGAGAACAATCTGGGTAAGAGTATCAAGTCACTGCGGTCTAATCCTGGTGGCAAATACCTCTCTAGTGAATTTAGATCCTATTTGTCAGAGGAGGGTATTCAGACCCAGTTGTCTACACCTGGCACACCCCAGCAGAATGGTGTAGCAGAGAGGAGGAACAAGACTCTTATGGAGATGGTTAGATCGATGATGAGTTACAGTGAGTTGCCTACCTCGTTTTGGGGTTATGCCTTGGATACAACATGTTTTATCCTCAACCTTGTGCCATCTAAGTCTGTGCCTACGACCCCAGTAGAGTTGTGGAGTGGGCGAAAGCCTAGTCTGAGACATCTCAGGATTTGGGGTTGTCCAGCACATGTGCTCGAGGCAGATGCATGCAAGTTAGAGGCGAGATCCAAGGTTATGCTGTTTATAGGCTACCCCAAAGGAATGAGAGGTCGTTTATTTTATAGTCCTCAGGATCAGAAGGTGGTGGTCAACACCACTGCCAGATTTCTTGAGGAGGACTATATTTTAGATCACAAGTAAAGCAGCAAGGTAGTATTGGAAGAGCTTAGAAGTCAGTCCACTATTTCAGATGCACACGTACAGGAAGACACACCACAAGAGACTGCACACACTATCACAGATGATGCTCTTGCACAGGCTGCGCCTCGTCGTAGTGGGAGGGTTGTGAGACAACCCGAGAGGTACATGGGTTTGGGTGAGTCTTCGGACTTTATCCCTGGTGCTCATGAACCAGACCCAGTTAACTACAATGAGGCTCTCCAGGATAAAGATGCAGATTCTTGGCGGAGAGCGATGATTGCTGAGATGGGTTCTATGGACTCAAATCAAGTCTAGGAGCTGGTAGACCTTCCTGATGGGTTTAGGCCTATTGGGTGCAAATGGGTTTACAAGCGAAAGAGAGGTTCTGACGGGAGGGTTGAGACCTTCAAGGCTAGGCTTGTGGCGAAGGGGTATACTCAGAAAGAAGGGATCGATTATGAGGAGACTTTTTCCCCGGTAGCTATGCTTAAGTTGATCCAGATTCTCTTGGCCATAGCTGCTCATATGGACTATGAGATTTGGCAGATGGACGTCAAGACAGCTTTCCTTAATGGAAGTCTTGAGGAGACCATCTTTATGCAGCACCCAGAGGGCTTCATTGCTAAGGGCCAAGAGCATAAGGTATGCAGGCTTAGGAGGTCTATTTATGGACTTAAGCAAGCATCCAGATCTTGGAACATCTGTTTTGATGAGGTTATTCAGTCCTATGGATTCACTCAGTCTCCGGATGAGCAGTGTGTTTATCGCAGGCGTGATGGTGATATGGTGGTGTTCCTCGTACTTTACGTAGATGACATTCTTCTTGTTTGCAACAGTAAGAAGGTGTTGTCAGACGTAAAGGCATGGTTGTCCAGGCAATTCGATATGAAGGATTTGGGAGAGGCTGGACATATCCTTGGGATCAAGATTATTCGAGATCGTAGGAGACGTTCTCTTACTCTCTCTCAGACATCCTACATAGACACGATTCTGGCCCGTTTTAACATGCAGAACTCCAAGAAGGGTTCACTACCTTTCAGGCATGGGGTGCATTTGTCTAAGGAGCAGTGTCCTAAGACTGCTAAGGAGATAGATGCCATGAAGGCGGTACCCTATGCTTCTGCAGTGGGTAGCCTCATGTATGCTATGTTGTGTACGAGGCCTGATATTTGCTTTGTCATTGGCATGGTTAGCAGATATCAGAGTAACCCTGGGAAGGCTCACTGGGAGGCAGTAAAATGCATTCTTAAGTACTTGCGCAGGACGAGAGATTATGTACAAGTTTATAGAGCGCAGGAGCTTGTACCGTTGGGTTACACAGATTCGGACTTTCAAGGTGATTTGGACAAGAGTAAGTCAACCTCTGGGTTTGTGTTTACTCTAGGAGGTGGAGCCATAGTATGGAAGAGTGTCAAGCAGAAATGCGTGGAGAACTCTACCATGGAGTCCGAGCACGTTGCCGCTTCAGAGGTAGGGAAAGAGGCTGTGTGGCTCAGGAGCTTCCTGATGGACTTAGATGTGATTCCTGAGTTGCCTAGGTCTATCACAGTTTATTGTGATAACAATAGTGCAGTTGCTAACTCGAGGGAACCACGAGCCCATAAGGCGAGTAAACACATAGAGCGCAAGTACCACCTGATACGAGAGATCGTAAAGAGGGAGACATGTGAGTGAGCTTAAAGGTGTTTTGGAGAATTCATTATGACAGCAGTGTAATAGCGGGTTGGACAGTTTTTGTACTTCTTAGCATAGCTTTGAGTATTAGTGGGAGATTGTTAGTTTTGAATACAGAAAAGCTATGGCTTGTATCAAAAAACTAATATCCACAGATGACATATCATTTTGTTTCGGTATAAATTTGTTCCTTTATATCATAGAACTAGATAACGGGGTGTGGACAAACACAGTAGATACCGTTATTGGTTAAAGTATTGATATATAAAACGTATGCTCGTAACCGAGATAGTCTTAACATACTATCGGTATAGGTTATTGTGTGGTTTGGAAATTGGTTTATCTAAACTAGTTTAAATCACACAGATATGCCCGGGGCATATTGAGCACGACCAGTTTGGATAGAATTGACTTATACTGATCGGCGTAGTCAATTCGGTCCTAGTATTCCGTCTCTCAATTCCGAGATTGGGACGGGTGTGAGGGTTGGATATCGTGTGCTTTGATTTGCCAAAGAGTGAGGTCAATTGAGGCCAATACCTCGGTAAGTTGGGTATGTGGTGTTTAGCTTCTTACGTGCCGTTGCTAGTCGGAGGAATCCACGTACCGGTTCGCCGGGTTGTTGGTGCTCCCGAGATGAGCTCGTAAGGTTATTATACTAAACCCGGCCGGTGAACTTTATGTTTGGTATAATAAAAGGACGAGTGGTACTAATCTCGGAAACCAAGAAGTCGGTGAATTAATTTGTCAGTAAATTGATAAACCGACGAGCGCTAGATCTTTAATGTGGGGAGATAAAATAAAATATAATGGCGCGATGTAAAGTCATTTTCGAGCGGTAGTTCCATAATTGGTCCGATAGTGGCACGACCGATTATGCATTTGACTAATCGACATGGTAAATAAATTAATCCAAAAGGTTTAATTAATATTTAATCGACAAAGTGAATTTAGAAATTAATTCTATTTTGAATTAATTAATTCTAAGGGTTCAATTAAATTAAATTAACAAAGTGGATTAAATAAATTAATTTAAATGGGTCGATTGGAGTTGATTAGTCGGGAAGACTTAGCGGTCAACGAAAGTCAAATTAAAAGGCCTAACTCGAGAGCCCATTAGGTCTCCAATCGAGCTCCTATAAATAGAAGACTTGATGCCCAAGAAAACCCTAAGGAAATCTTGCAAGACAATTTTTCTTGCTTTCTTGAGTGAGAAGGTTTTAGAGAGAGAATTTTTCGTCAAAAATTTTCTCAAAAATTCTCTCTCAAAAATAAACCAGATTTCTCACTTGCTCTTGATTGGATTCATCTCAAAGATCAAACCTTTATCTAATTATATATACTGCCAGCCGGATTCTCACTAGTTTCTGCCCAGGATAGTAGAGAAAAATTGTTGTGGGTTTCTTCATCAGCAAGCTGCGTTTTTTCTTCCCAGGTCAGCAGCAGTTTTTTTTTGCTGGGTTTAATTTCTGGGCAGCAGCAAGCTGCGTTTTTTCTTCCCAGGTCAGCAGCAGTTTTTTTTTGCTGGGTTTAATTTCTGGGCAGCAGCAGTTTCTCATCCCAGATTGCAGCATTTTTGCTGGGTTAATTTTCTGGGCTGCTGCTGTTCTTCATCCCAGATTGTAGCAATTTTGCTGGGCTATTTTTCTGGGCAGCAGCAGCGGTTCTTCATGATTGGAAAGCAGTGATCGCTGCAGATTCAGGCGGCCAGTTTTCAGTCTAAACCCCGTGCGTTTGATTCGAGGAGACTAGTGTTGATCTCTCTATATGGATTGGTGATCCACTAGTTCTTCTTGTCTAGATCACGACGGGGCAAAGGGCTGGAAATTAGCAGCTTCGAGGGTTTTCTTATTTATGCGATAGCGGTATTTTTAATGTGAGAAGGCTGAGCAGTTTGTGGGTTTCGATCAGATTTTAAGAACAAAATTGAATCCGATTTGAGTGATTTCCTTGTGGGCTAAGCAAGTAGACTTCGATAGATTATTGCCCACGCAATATTCGAAGTTTCTACGGAGATATCGATTGGATTTCTTGTGGAAATCGCAACAAAGAATTGGTTTTTCTTTAAGCAAGGGACTTCGCTTCAAAAGGTATAATCTTTAAATTCTGCTTTTATTAAAGATCGAATCTTTTGTGTCCCGATTAATAAATTAAATAAGTATAAGCCTAGATCCATTCATGGGTAAACTAATTTGAGCCTGAGCTTGGTCGAAAGCTTCCGATTCTGGAATGCATTGTACGAAAGTTAGGTTTTCGATTTAGCCCGGGCTTGTTCAGTTTTCCTTCACTGATATCCAGTTTAGCATAAGGCATGGAACCAATCATCCTTATATAGCTAAACATTTTACTTGATCTCTTAGTGACACTGAACTTAATCAAGCAAATGATAACCCTTATCATTTCTTGGGCACGGCCATGCACTTCTCAGTTCACTATCAAGCAGCCAAGATATCATCTCTCATTTAAGAGAGACTTGTAGTCACATCACTTCACCTACATACCTTAGTGTGACTCATAGTGTACCCAATCATACCCGTACTTGGCAACCTGTTACGGTCCCGTTAGGTATATGTCAAAGCACACTCTAATTCACCTAAGACTATGTAGTGATTTGTGGTCTAAGGATCCTCGTATGAGTACTACTCAAAAGAATCACTCATGATCTAACAGTCCATGGAGTGTTTCTTTTGGCGGATCGATTTGATAAAATTCAATATGCACAAGAATATAATTTTATGAAATTAACTCATCAGATAAATAATCAATCAACGACAAATGTCTTATTTACATAAATAACTCTCAAAGTTTATTTACATAAATAGCCCTTAAAAGGGCACATACACCAACAGGATGTCTACCGATATGATACTAGGGAAATGTTGGCAAGGAGGCACAATAGTTTCGTGGGAGATTTTTTGAAAATTGTAATAACACTAAGAGGTCACCAGAGGATCAAGCGATGGCATGGTTGTGGGTCATGTTAGAGTCGACATTATTCATCGACAAGAGTGGTAGTTGCGCCCTTGACTGAGATTATAGATGATGTTTCTACCACCAGAACGTACTCATGGGGATCATTTGCATTGCCTATCTATATGGGCAGTTGGGGATTGCGAGTAGAGGGGATTGTCGGGGCCTGACTGGATGTTTGACCTAACTTCAGGCATGGATTTATGAATATTTCACATGCTTCAGACTGTTAGTTTTGAATACAGAAAAGCTATGGCTTGTATCAAAAACTAATATCCACAGATGACATATCATTTTGTTTTAGTATTAAATTTTCCATTATATCATAGAACTAGATAACGGGGTGTGAAAAGACACAGTAGATACCGTTATTGGTTAAATTATTGATATATAAAAAGTATGCTCGTAACTGAGATAGTCTGAACATACTATCGATATAGGTTATCGTGTGGTTTAGAAATTAGTTTATCTAGACAAATTAAGTCACACGGATATGCCCGGGGCATATTGAGCACGACCCGTTTGGATAGAATTGACTTGTACTGATCGGCGTAGTCAATTCGATCCTAGTATTCAGCCTCTTAATCCCGAGATTGGGACGGACGTGAGAGTTGGATATCGTATGTTTTGATTTTCCAAAGAGTGCGTTCAATTGAGGACTATACCTTGATAGGTTGGGTATGCGATATTTAGCTTCTTACGTGCCATTGCTAGTCGAAGGAATCCACGTACCGGTTCGCAGGGTTGATGGTGCTCCCGAGATGAGCTCGTAAGGTTTATTATACTAAACCCGACCGGTGGTGTCCGGTATATTAAGAAGTTCGAGTGGTACTAATCTCGAATACCAAGAAGTTGGTAAATTAGTTTGTCAGTAAATTAATAAACCGACGAGTACTAGATCTTTAATGTGGGGAGATAGAAGAAAATATAGTGGCGCGATGTAAAGTCATTTTTTAGCGGTAGTTCCATAGTTAGTCCGATAGTGGTACGACTAATTATGTATTTGACTAATCGACAAAGTGAATTAATTAATCCTCAAGGTTTAATTAATATTTAATTGACAAAGTGGATTAAGAAATTAATTCTATTTGAATTAATTAATCCTAAGGATTCGATTAAATTAAATTAACGAAGTGGGTTAAGAAATTAATTCGAATGGGTCGATTGGAGTTGATTAGTCTATGAAACACTAAGCGGTCAATGAAAGTCAAATTAAAAGGCCCAACTCAAAAACCCACTAGGTCTCCATTGGAGCTCCCTATAAATAGAAAGCTTATGCCTTAAGAAACAATAAGAAAATCTTGCAAGACATTTTGTCTTCCTTTAGAGTGAGAAAGTTCTAGAGAAAGACTCTCCTTCCTTTCTTGGGTTTCTTTAAAAAAACGAATTTGGAATCTCACTTCTCGATTTAAGATCAAGTTCAAAGATCAAACTTTTAGATAGCCCATGGATTTATATGAATTTCCCACTGCTGGGTTTTAAGTTTTTGGCCGGATTTTTCAATAATCTCGCTAGATTTTCTATTTACACTTTGGCCGGACTTCTTGTTTTCACATGGGCAGTCCGGCGGCTGCCCCTTATTACTCTAGGGTGCTTGATCCAACTGGGTTGTGTTGATATCTTCCTTGGGTTGGTGATCGACAATCCCGGTTGTCCAGATCGTGATCGGAGTTGAAGTGGGTTCGATTTTATTGGGGAGAAAAGTAGTGGGCAGCAGTTTTTTGGGTTAAAGGTTTGATCTTTTGGGTAGATTTGATCTAATTGAGGGATTTTCTTAGTGGGTTTCTCGTGGGTTTTGGTAGCACACCTCGATAGATTATTTTCCACACAATATCCGAGATTTCTTGGAGTTATCCATTGGATTTCGGTGGTGATCGCAAATTAAAGATTTGGTTTTCTTATTTGCGTTGGACTTCGCTTCAAAGGTATAACCTTTATATTTTCCGCTTTTAATTAAAGGTTGATTCTTTGTGCGTTGTTTGTCAATTTAATAAATTAAATAAGTATATGCCTAGATTCGTTCATGAGAAAATGAATTTGATCCTGAGCTTTGTCGAAAGCTTCCGATTCTAGAATGCATTGCACGAAAGTGAGGTTTTCGATTTAGCCCAGGCTTGTTTTGTTTTCCTTCACAGACCTCACAGAGATAGGAGGGATGTTCATGATGATAGTGGAAGTCTTGCTTCAGGATGGGATATCCACATACTGGTGAAGAATGAAAAGCATCTAGTTAGTTTTCGTCATCGTATAGACAGACTCACTACCCATGATGTAAGTATATATTGTTTATATGTCACTGTTTTATTCATGAATTGATTGTGTATATTAAAGTAAATATTATGTATTTTTTCTTCAGGTTTGTTGGTTGCCCTAAGGACCCGATCCTGCGCAGTCGGATCAGAGGACACTATTGTTTGGCATGGTATGCTATAGGGACAATGTAGAGCCTTACACACAATCGCGATGTCTCCAGCAGTTGGGGTGTGTCCAGGTGATACCGCATCCTATAGTCACCCCGAGTGCACATGTATGTCCGTGGCAGAGTATGAAGTACATGGTAGATCATCCCATTAGCATTGCACATCAGTCGTGGGTAGCATTTCCTGATGCATATAAGCTTGATCTACGTCGGTACAAGCAAGCGAAGCTATTTGCAGGGGAGTGTGATGATGGATATCTTTCTTGGTACTACACACATTCGTGTCCTGTCCTAGATGACAATCTCTTGGATACTGATGCCTCTTCTTCTCCCCGTGCTATGGACGAATATGTAAGTTTGTAATTTAATTTTTTTAATACATCATATTTTTTCTGATGTACTTGTATTTTCTATGAAATTACATGCATGAATTTACAATATGTGTACACTTTTTTTTTCTTTTTCATTTTTTTTTTGTAGTCGATGACACAGATGGCTTTTATTGCTAGCAACATGGCAGATGATTTGGAAACTTTTGATCCGGATAAGGCCGCAAGACATAGATCCATGTTTGGTGTAATTTTGGATAGATGGTGTGCATCGCGACAGTGATTTTTCATGTAGATTTATGTTTTCATCAACATTTATCTAAGAATTGTATAACATATGGATATATTTTGTTCCTATCTTTTGTGCAAGTATGACAATCTAGTGTTTGTTAATTACACGCTAATGTGAAACAACGCATAGGCTTACCAAAAATATATAAAAACAAGCTTATCACATTGCTTGGAACAACAGGATAAAAACTACAACAACTACAATAAAGCAAATATAACAAAACAAAACAACAATTAGCATCCGAGTAGAATGATGTTTGTAATACAATACTATTATCTTAGAACAATGTAGCAACAACGAACCAATCTAATGGTCCGACTATCAAGTGTTCTTCTGTACACCCACCATCTTCCCAGAGAATGCGCTAGATTTCTCAATTCAAATTCTTTCCTGGATACACACCTGCGTATAGATTGAGGTTAGCCCCTATCTCGTTTGCAATCTGGCGTCTTATCACTTTCCATTTTTCTTGATTATTGTACTCATAGTCCGTCATGACACGAAAACTATAGTTACCGTCATCCTTAACATTAAGATAGTTTGTTATATAATCAATAATTATTATTGGAATCCGATCAATGAATCTGAAATCCACTATACTTTTGCCCCTGTCATCTGCTAAAACAATAATACCATTACAACACAATAATCAATAAAATTGTTCTAAACTACATATTCATATTATTAAGCATTTTGTTATATTACCTTGTGATGATACATCCGTACTCTGAGTAGTCTTTCCTATCACATTGCCAGAATTTCCAGTTCCAGGTCATTGGGTTGAACCGCTTCTTTGTGATTTCTTTCGACCACTACCATGATATTCCCAACCACTTATATATAGGTAAAAAAAATTAATCAGTGATAACAAGTTAATTATAATTAACCATTATTTACTACAAAAAAATATTTTACTAATTACGTAATTTTAGTGAGTCTTTCACGAATTTTGAGCGATGTAAAGTCATTTTCGAGCGATAGTTCCATAATTGGTCCGATAGTGGTACGACCGATTATGCGTTTGACTAATCGACAAGGTAAATTAATTAATTCAAAAGTTTTAATTAATATTTAATCGACAAAGTGAATTTAGAAATTAATTGGATTTTGAATTAATTAATTCTATGGGTTCGATTAAATTAAATTAACAAAGTGGATTAAATAAATTAATTTAAATGGGTCGATAGGAGTTGATTAGTCGGGAAGACTTAGCGGTCAACGAAAGTCAAATTTTAAGGCCTAACTCGAGTAAGAAGAAAGCTAAGGAAATCTTGCAAGACAAGTCTTGCCCTTTCTTGAGTAAGAAGATTCTAGAGAGAGAATTTTTTTTCAAGAATTCTTTCTCAAAAACGAATCAGATTTCTTGCTCTTTGGATTGGATTCATCCTAAAAGTTTGAACCTTTCAATTTGTTCTTCAAAATCTTCACCGGTCCTGCTGGGTTTTCATGAACCCGCTGCTGCTGCAATTTTTCTTCAGTCCGGCGCTAGCTTCTTCTTCCTCAAGTCTTGCGCGGTTGATTCGAGGATGACATGGGTTGATCTCTTTCTGTTGATAGGTGATCCTCAGGTTGTTCTTGTCTAGATCCCGATGAGATTTCAGGCGGAAGACTGGCGGGAACTGGGCTGGGCAGCGGCGGTCTTCAAGCAGGAGGCGCAACAGTTTTTTTTTTTGAGGGTTTGTTCGAGCAATTTTTTTTGGGGTTTATGAATTCAGTTTGAATAGATTTCCTGGTGGGTTTTCGTGGGCTAAGCGAGTAAGCTTCGATAGATTATTGCCCACGCAATATTCGAAGTGTTCTTGGAGAATTGATTGGATTTCTTTTGGAATCGCAACAAAGAATTGGTTTTTCTTTAAGCAAGGGACTTCGCTACAAAAGGTAGAATCTTTAAATTCTGGTTTTATTAAAGATTTAATTTTTTGTGACCCGATTAATAAATTAAATAAGTATAAGCCTAGATCCGTTCATGGGTAAACTAATTTGAGCCTGAGCTTGGTCGAAAGCTTCCGATTCTGGAATACATTGCACGAAAGTGAGGTTTTTGATTTAGCCCGGGCTTGTTCAGTTTTCCTTCATCTTCCACAAAAAAAGACTATTTTGTTAGAGAGTCTTCTTCCTCCGAAGTCCCTCTATGGGTGAAGTCTTCTTCCTTCAAAGACTTTCAGCTATGAGAGTCTTTGAGAAAGAAGACTTCACCACTAGAGGGACTTCCAAGGAAGAGTCTTCTTCCTTTGAAGTCTCTCTACGGGTGAAGTCTTCTTCCTCCAAAGACTTTCATCTCTGAGAGTCTTTGGAGAAAGACGACTTCACCCGTAGAGAGACTTCGGAGGAAAAAGAGTCTTTTTGTATGGAAGACCCTTTCATTCGAGTCTTCTTTTATAGAAGACTCTTTATTGGCTAAAAAATTATTATTTTATTACAAGGGCATTATGGTCAAAAGGGGGCGGGCCTAAGTAATTTGGGGTGTGGGAAATAGTAAACCCCTTGAAGACACGCGCAAGAATAGAATTTGGAAAGATTGAAAACATGGAAAATTGACTACTCTTAAATCTATTAAGATTAACTAAATCAATTTAAAAAAATAATTAATACAAATCAATATTTTTTTCCTAAAAAATGAAATACACCTTCTTTATAACAAACCAAAAACGAGTATTAGGAGCAGTTTTCATAAATTTTTGAACACGGCTCCATCATCTCCATGGGCTCAATTATCTCCTTTGTCATCGTCTAGTTCCACCGACCAATATTTTATCATCAATATTTCATTAATCCAAAGGATTGAAGGTGATTTTGATATCCCCGTCGACTGTTAATCTCCAACAACGAAGTGTTGTTCATCAACAAGAACTTATGTAAGTTTTAAATTGTTCGATTTTATCCTGAAACTTTCATCCCTTTTGACTACGCATGCTTGGTGTCCCTGATTTTATTGGACGTTTATGGTGTTTAATATGACATAAGTTGCTGTAGAGCCTCATTGAAATCAAAAGAAGAAGATGGATTCCATTGAAATTAAAAGAAGAATAAGTATATATATATATACTCTTGGAATTTTGATTTTGTTTTCAAATTTTTTAGATTTTTTAATCTTCTAAGATTGTTTGAGAGTGATTATGATTTTCTATGTTCATACTTGTTATGAATTTTGAAAGGCTTTTATGATTTTTTAGTATAGTTGTATTAGAATTGTGTTTATTGTCTAAAAGGAATAACTACTGCTCATGTGGCTTGATGTCCTTTGAAAAAAAAAATCAAATGGAAAGTCCCTTTATGTTGTGTTGATGGTGCGGGGCACAATTTTTTACATGGTGACTACTCCTCCAGTTGTAAGGATGTTGCAGCAGTGGACATCAATATGGGTTGGCCTAAATCATTTTCCATAAGTGGAGGATTTGGTGCTGCTCTGTTTACAAAACCCGAGATCATTCATTATGTAAGTAAATTACAAGTTTGTTTTCCGCTCTTATACTTTTAAACTTTGGGAATTCATCATTTTTTTCTTGATGAAATGAAAGAGTTTGTATAAAGATGTAAGTAAAAATTTTTTTGAAGTTATTTTGCTTGATGAAAATGATGTATAAACTGACGAAAATAATTTGTTGATGAAACAGTTCTTAATGTTGTAGTAGTTTTGCTTGATTAAAATGATGTCTAATATTATAAAAACTAGTTGTTTGGTGAAAACAGTTTCTTAGCTGATGAAAAGTGTTTGTTTGTTGAAAACAGTATCTAATTTTAGAGTTGTTTTGCTTCATAAAAATAATGTCCAATCTGATCAAAACTATTTGTTTGATGAAAACAGTCTTTGTACAACTATGAAGACGTCTTCATGGCTGCAAAGGATATCCAAACATATTTTTATCCCTCAGGTTGACATATGCTTACAATCTACTATTGACTCCGATCAATGTTCATAAGAGAAGTGTGAGAGCAAAAGTCCTTTCTCAAAATGATCAGTAGTTTGTTTAGATTTAAATTTATTTATATTGAATTGTTAATATATTTAAATATCAATTATCAGTATTATTATTATAGCATTATTTTTATTTTTCTTTACATTAGTCATATTATCACGAACTGGTATTCAAAGTGTTCAATATTAGTTTTGTTTTATTAGACGTCACATGGGTCGGATTAAAACAAATTTATTGTTGATGAAATAGAATTTATTCATGTTCTATACAAACAAATCTTGTACAACTACCCTAAACCGGCAAACACTAACCTTTTTGGTGAAACATTGAATCCTAACATTTTCGATTTAAAAATTGAACCCTAACATTTTCAATTAAAAAACAGAACCCTAAACTTTTTTATGAAGAACTGAACCCTTAACCTTTTCATGAACTGAACCCTAACATTTCTAATGAAACACTGAACCCTAACTTTTTCAATAAAAAAACTGAACTCTAACCTTTTTGATGAAACACTGAACAGTAACATTTTCGATTAAAAACCTGAACCCTAACATTTTTTACGAAACACTGAACACTAACCTTTTCGATAAAAATATAAACCCTAACATTTTCAATGAAAAACTATACCCTAAGCTATTTGATGAATAACTGAATCCTAACCTTTTATATCATAACTAAAACCTAACTCATTTGATGAATAATGGACCCTATCATTTTCGACGAATAACTAAATCTCTCACCTATATGATGAATATTGGACCCATGACCTTTTATATAATAACTAAACCCTAACCTTTTATATACTAACTAAACCCCTAACCCATTTGATAAATAACCAAACCCTAACCTGTTATATAATAACTAAAACGTAACCCTTTCGATAAATAACTAAACCCTAACCCATATGATAAATAACTGAACCCTAACCTTTTGAAACAAAAAAACTGAACCCTATCTTTTTTTATGAAATGTTAAAAATTAACGTTTTCAATAAGAAAATCGATCCCTAAAATTTTCAATTAAAATATAAACCCTAACATTTTTTATAAAACACTGAACGCTAACCATTTTGATGAAACACTGAATCCTAATATTTTTTTATGAAAAAATGAACCCTAACCTTTTCCATTCAAACAATGAATCCTAACATTTTTTATTAAACACTGAACTTAACCTTTTTTTATGAAAAGCTGAACCCTAACATTTTCAATTAAATAAGTTGACTATAACATTTTCAATTAAAAAACTAAACCCTAACAATTTTTATGAAACACTGAACTGTAACATTTTTACTTAAAAAACTGAACCCTAACATGTTTTATGAAACACTAAACCATAACCTTTTTGATGAAACACAAAACCCTAACACATTTGATGAATAACTGAACCATAACACTTTATATAATAAATAAACCCTAACCTTTTATATACTACCTAAACCCCTAACCCATTTGATGAATAACTGAACCCTAACCTTTTTGATGAAACACTGAACCCTAATATTTTTAATTAAACAACTGAACCCTAAACTTTTTGATGAAATACTGAACCCTAACCTTTTTATGCTGCCTTCGAGAACTACTGTACAATGATATAAAGGGTGGATTCTATGGATAGAGGTACATATATGTATATATATATACAGGAGGGGAAAGAACAATGAAAAAGCTGATGTTGGATTCCATGGACAAAGGTATATATA
This sequence comes from Knoxia roxburghii, assembly GCA_030378225.1. Lineage (NCBI taxonomy): Eukaryota > Viridiplantae > Streptophyta > Magnoliopsida > Gentianales > Rubiaceae > Knoxia > Knoxia roxburghii. Next base: position 28,190,433 of record CM059416.1, on the reverse strand, counting down.
TATATATATATATAACAACTCTTAGATAAGAGATCATGAACATTTCTAAAAGTAGTATGGCCATTTATCTTATTACAACTCATAGATAAGAGATCGTGAACATTTTAAAGAGTTGTATGACCATTTTATTTGTTAATCTTATTACAACTCTTAGATAAGTGATCATGTACATTTCTAAGAGTTCTATGGCCATTTTATTTGTTTTATCTCATTACTATTCTTAGATAAGTGATTACGAACAATTGTCAGAGTTATAGGGCTATTTTATTTCTTTTCTCTTATTATAACTCTATGATAAGAGATCGTGAAAATTTCAAAGAGTTGTATGACCGTTTTATTTATTTTATATTATTACATAGATAAGAGATCATGAACATTTCTAAGAGTTGTATGGCCATTTTGTTTGTTTTATCTTATTACAACTCTTAGATAAGAGATCATGAACACTTCTAAAAGTAGTATGGCTATTTATCTTATTACAACTCTTAGATAAGAGATCATGACCATTTCTAAGAATTGTGTGGCCGTTTTATTTGTTTTATCTTATTATAACTGTTACAAATGAGATCCTGTACACTTCACAGGGTTTTATGCCATTTTATTTATTTTATTTTATAACAACTCTTAGATCAGTGATCATGAACATTTATAATAGTTGTATGGCCATTTTATTTATTTTATCTTATTACAACTCTTAGATAAGTGATCATGAACAATTCTAAGAGTTGTAGTGACATTTTATTTGTTTATCTTATTACAACTCATAGATAAGTGTTCGTGAACATTTTAAAGAGTTGTATGGCCATTTTATTTGTTTTATCTTATTACGACTCTTAGATAAGAGATCATGAACATTTCTAAGAGTTCTATGGCCATTTTATTTGTTTTATCTTATTACCACTCTTAGATAGGAGATCATGAATATTTCTAAGAGTTGTATGGCCATTTTATTTGTTTTATCTTATTACAACACTTAGATAAGAGATCATGAACATTTCAAAGAGTTGTATGACCATTTTATTTGTTAATCTTATTACAACTCTTAGATAAATGATCATGTACATTTCTAAAAGTTCTATGGCCATTTTATTTGTTTATCTTATTATAACACTACTTAGATAAGAGATCATAAACATTTCTAAGAGTTGTACGGCCATTTTATTTGTTTTATCTTAGTACAACTCTTTGATAAATAATCTTGAATATTTTTAAGAGTTGTATGGCCATTTTATTTTTGTTATATTTTTATAACTATTAGATAAGAGAGCATGAACATTTCTAAGAGTTGTGTGGCCATTTTATTTGTTTATCTTATTACAACTCTTAGATAAGAGGCTATAAATATTTCTAAGAGTTGTATGGCCATTTTATTTTTGTTATATTATTATAACTCATAGATAAGAGAGCATGAACATTTCTAAGAGTTCTATGGCCATTTTATTTATTTATCTTATTACAACTCTTAGATAAGAGGCCAATAATGTTTATAAGAGTTGTATGGCCATTTTATTTGTTATATCTTATTACAACTCTTGGATAGGAGATCATGGATATTTCTAAGAGTTGTATGGCCATTTTATTTAGTTTATCTTATAACAAATTTTAGATAAGTGATCATGAACATTTTTAAGTGTTTTATGGCTATTTTACTTGTTTTATCTTATTACAACTCTTAGATAAGAGTACAGGAACATTTCTAAGAGTTCTATGGCCATTTTATTTGTTTATCTTATTATAACTCTATGATAAGAGATACTGAACATTTCGAACAGTTGTATGGTCATTTCATTTGCTTTATCTTAGTACAACTCTTTGATAAATAATCTTGAATATTTTTAAGAGTTGTATGGCCATTTTATTTTTGTTATATTATTATAACTCATAGATAAGAGAGCATGAACATTTCTAAGAGTTGTATGGCCATTTTATTTGTTTATCTTATTACAACTCTTAGATAAAAGGCCATAAATATTTCTAAGAGTTGTATGGCCATTTTATTTGTTTTATCTAATTACAACTCTTAGATAGGAGATCATGAATATTTCTAAGAGTTGTATGGCCATTTTATTTATTTTATCTTATTACAAATCTTAGATAAGTGATCATGAACATTTTTAAGCGTTGTATGGCTATTTTACTGGTTTTATCTTATTACAACTCTTAGATAAGAGAAAATGAACATTTCTAAGAGTTCGATGGCCATTTTATTTGTTTATCTTATTATAACTCAATGACAGTAGATAATGAACATTTCAAAGAGTTGTATGGCTATTTTATTTATTTTATATTATTACAACTCTTAGATAAGTGATTACGAACAATTGTAAGAGTTGTATGGCCATTTTATTTGTTTTATCTTATTACAACACTTAGATCAGAGATCAGAAACATTTCTAAGAGTTGTATGGCTATTTTATTTTTTTTATCTTAGTACCACTCTTTGATAAGTAATCTTGAACATTTTTAAGAGTTGTATGGCCATTTTATTTCTTTTCTCTTATTATTACTCTATGATAAGAGATTGTGAACATTTCAAAGAGTTGTATGACCGTTTTATTTATTTTATATTATTACAACTTTTAGATAAGAGATCATGAACATTCCCAAGAGTTGTATTGTCATTTTATTTGTTTTATCTTATTACAACTCTTAGATAAGAGATCATGAACATTTCCAAAAGTAGTATGGCCATTTATCTTATTACAACTCTTAGAAAAGAGATCATGACCATTTATAAGAATTGTATGGCCATTTTATTTGTTTTATCTTATTATAACTATTACAAATGAGATCCTGAACATTTCAAAGAGTTTTGTGCCATTTTGTTTATTTTATTTTATAACAACTCTTAGATTAGTGATCATGAACATTTCTAAGAGTTGTATGGCCATTTTATTTATTTTAACTTATTACAACTCTTAGATAAGTGATCATGAACAATTCTAAGAGTTGTAGTGACATTTTATTTGTTTATCTTATTACAACTCTTAGATAAGTGATCGTTAACATTTTTAAGAGTTATATGGCGATTTTATGTGTTTTATCTTATTACAACTCTTAGATAAGAGATCTTGAACATTTCTAAGAGTTCTATGACCATTTTATTTGTTTATCTTATTACAACTCTTAGATAGGAGATCATGAATATTTCTAAGAGTTGTATGGCAATTTTATTTGTTTTATCTTAGTACAACTCTTTGATAAGTAATCTTGAACATTTTTAAGAGTTGTATGGCCATTTTATTTTTGTTATATTATTATAACTCTTAGATAAGAGATCATGAACATTTCAAAGAATTATATGGCCATTTTATTTCTTTTTTCTTATTATAACTCTATGATAAGAGATCGTAAACATTTCAAAGAGTTGTATGACCGTTTTATTTATTTTATATTATTACAACTTTTAGATAAGAGATCCCGAACATTTCTACGAGTTGTACGACTATTTTATTTGTTTTATCTTATTACAACTCTTAGATAAGAGATCATGAACATTTTTAAAAGTAGTATGGCCATTTATTTATTACAATTGTTAGATAAGAGATCATGACCATTTCTAAAAATTGTATGGCCATTTTATTTGTTTTATCTTATTATAACTCTTACATATGAGATCCTGAACATTTCAAAGAGTTTTATGCCATTTTATTTATTTTATTTGACAACAACTGTAAGATTAGTGATCATGAACATTTCTATGAGTTCTATGGCCATTTTATTTGTTTGAACTTATTATAACTCTTAGATAAGTGATCATGAACAATTCTAAGAGTTGTAGTGACATTTTATTTGTTTATCTTATTACAACTCTTAGATAAGTGATCGATAACATTTTAATGAGTTGTGTGGCCATTTATCTTATTACAACTCTTAGATAAGAGATCATGAACATTTCTAAGAGTTGTATGGCCATTTTATTTGTTTATCTTATTACAACTCTTAGATATGAGATCATGAACATTTTTAAAAGTAGTATGGCCATTTATCTTATTACAACTCTTAGATAAGAGATCATGACCATTTCTAAGAATTGTATGGTCGTTTTATTTGTTTTATCTTATTATAACTATTACAAATGAGATCCTATACATTTCAAAGAGTTTTATGCCATTTTATTTATTTTATTTTATAACAACTCTTAGATAAGTGATCGTGAACATTTCTAAGAGTTGTATGGTCATTTTATTTATTTGAACTTATTATAACTCTTAGATAAGTGATCATGAACAATTCTAAGAGTTGTCGTGACATTTTATTTGTTTATCTTATTACAACTCTTAGATAAGTGATCGATAACATTTTAAAGAGTTTTATGCCATTTTATTTATTTTATTTTATAACAACTCTTAGACTAGTGATCATGAACATTTCTAATAGTTGTATGGCCATTTTATTTATTTTATCTTATTAAAACTGTTAGATAAGTGATCATCAACAATTCTAAGAGTTGTAGTGACATTTTATTTGTTTATCTTATTACAACTCTTAGATAAGTGATCGTTAACATTTTTAAGAGTTGTATGACCATTTTATTTGTTAATCTTATTACAACTCTTAGATAAGTGATCATGTACATTTCTAGGAGTTCTATGGCCAATTTATTTGTTTTATCTTATTACTATTCTTAGATAAGTGATTACGAACAATTGTCAGAGTTATATGGCTATTTTATTTCTTTTCTCTTATTATAACTCTATGATATGAGATCGTGAACATTTCAAAGAGTTGTATGACCGTTTTATTTATTTTATATTATTACAACTTTTAGATAAGAGATCATGAACATTTCTAAGAGTTGTGTGGCCCTTTTATTTGTTTTATCTTATTACAACTCTTTGATAAGAGATCATGAACACTTCTAAAAGTAGTATGACCATTTATCTTATTACAACTCTTAGATAAGAGATCATGACCATTTCTAAGAATTGTGTGGCCGTTTTATTTGTTTTATCTTATTATAACTGTTACAAATGAGATCCTGTACATTTCACAGGGTTTTATGCCATTTTATTTATTTTATTTTATAACAACTCTTAGATTAGTGATCGTGAACATTTCTAAGAGTTGTATGGTCATTTTATTTATTTGAACTTATTATAACTCTTAGATAAGTGATCATGAACAATTCTAAGAGTTGTCGTGACATTTTATTTGTTTATCTTATTACAACTCTTAGATAAGTGATCGATAACATTTTAAAGAGTTTTATGCCATTTTATTTATTTTATTTTATAACAACTCTTAGACTAGTGATCATGAACATTTCTAATAGTTGTATGGCCATTTTATTTATTTTATCTTATTAAAACTCTTAGATAAGTGATCATCAACAATTCTAAGAGTTGTAGTGACATTTTATTTGTTTATCTTATTACAACTCTTAGATAAGTGATCGTTAACATTTTTAAGAGTTGTATGACCATTTTATTTGTTAATCTTATTACAACTCTTAGATAAGTGATCATGTACATTTCTAGGAGTTCTATGGCCAATTTATTTGTTTTATCTTATTACTATTCTTAGATAAGTGATTACGAACAATTGTCAGAGTTATATGGCTATTTTATTTCTTTTCTCTTATTATAACTCTATGATAAGAGATCGTGAACATTTCAAAGAGTTGTATGACCGTTTTATTTATTTTATATTATTACAACTTTTAGATAAGAGATCATGAACATTTCTAAGAGTTGTGTGGCCCTTTTATTTGTTTTATCTTATTACAACTCTTTGATAAGAGATCATGAACACTTCTAAAAGTAGTATGACCATTTATCTTATTACAACTCTTAGATAAGAGATCATGACCATTTCTAAGAATTGTGTGGCCGTTTTATTTGTTTTATCTTATTATAACTGTTACAAATGAGATCCTGTACATTTCACAGGGTTTTATGCCATTTTATTTATTTTATTTTATAACAACTCTTAGATTAGTGATCATGAACATTTCTAATAGTTGTATGGCCATTTTATTTATTTTATCTTATTACAACTCTTAGATAAGTGATCATGAACAATTCTAAGAGAGTTGTAGTGACATTTTATTTGTTTATCTTATTACAACGCATAGATAAGTGATCGTGAACATTTAAAAGAGTTCTATGTCCATCTTATTTGTTTTATCTTATTACAACTCTTAGATAAGAGATCATGAACATTTTAAAGAGTTGTATGACCATTTTATTTGTTAATCTAATTACAACTATTAGATAAGTGATCATGTACATTTCTAAGAGTTCTATGGCCATTTTATTTGTTTTATCTTATTACTATTCTTAGATAAGTGATTACGAACAATTGTCAGAGTCATATGGCTATTTTATTTCTTTTCTCTTATTATAACTCTATGATAAGAGGTCGTGAACATTTCAAAGAGTTGTATGACCGTTTTATTTATTTTATATTATTACAACTTTTAGATAAGAGATCATGAACATTTCTAAGAGTTGTATGGCCCTTTTATTTGCTTTATCTTATTACTACTCTTAGATAAGAGATCATGAACACTTCTAAAAGTAGTATGATCATTTATCTTATTACAACTCTTAGATAAGAGATCATGACCATTTCTAAGGATTGTGTGGCCGTTTTATTTGTTTTATCTTATTATAACTGTTACAAATGAGATCCTTTTCCTTTTACAGGGTTTTATGCCATTTTATTTATTTTATTTTATAACAACTCTTAGATTAGTGATCATGAACATTTCTAATAGTTGTATGGCCATTTTATTTATTTTATCTTATTACAACTCTTAGATAAGTGATCATGAACAATTCTAAGAGTCGTAGTGACATTTTATTTGTTTATCTTATTAGAACTCATAGATAAGTGATCGTGAACATTTTAAAGAGTTATATGTCCATCTTATTTGTTTTATCTTATTACAACTCTTAGATAAAAGATCGTGAACATTTTAAAGAGTTGTATGACCATTTTATTTGTTAATCTAATTACAACTCTTAGATAAGTGATCATGTACATTTCTAAGAGTTCTATGGCCATTTTATTTGTTTTATCTTATTACTATTCTTAGATAAGTGATTACGAACAATTGTCAGAGTTATATGGCTATTTTATTTCTTTTCTCTTATTATAACTCTATGATAAGAGATCGTGAACATTTCAAAGAGTTGTATGACCGTTTTATTTATTTTATATTATTACAACTTTTAGATAAGAGATCATGAACATTTCTAAGAGTTGTATGTCCCTTTTATTTGTTTTATCTTATTACAACTCTTAGATAAGAGATCGTGACACTTCTAAAAGTAGTATGACCATTTATCTTATTACAACTCTTAGATAGGAGATCATAACCATTTCTAAGAATTGTGTGGCCGTTTTATTTGTTTTATCTTATTATAACTGTTACAAATGAGATCCTGTACATTTCACAGGGTGTTATCCCATTTTATTTATTTTATTTTATAACAACTCTTAGATTAGTGATCATGAACATTTCTAAGAGTTGTAGTGACATTTTATTTGTTTATCTTATTACAACTCATAGATAAGTGATCGTGAACATTTTAAAGAGTTGTATGGCCATCTTATTTGTTTTATCTTATTACAACTGTTAGACAAGAGATCATGAACATTTCTTAGAGTTCTATGGCCATTTTATTTGTTTTATCTTAGTACCACTCTTAGATAGGAGATCATGAATATTTCTAAGAGTTCTATGGCCATTTTATTTGTTTTATCTTATTACAACACTTAGATAAGAGATCATGAACATTTCAATGAGTTGTATGACCATTTTATTTGTTAATCTTATTACTACTCTTAGATAAGTGATCATGTACATTTCTAAAAGTTCTATGGCCATTTTATTTGTTTTATCTTATTATAACACTACTTAGATAAGAGATCATAAACATTTCTAGGTGTAGTACGGCCATTTTATTTGTTTTATCTTAGTACAACTCTTTGATAAATAATCTTGAATATTTTTAAGAGTTGTATGGCCATTTTATTTTTGTTATATTTTTATAAATATTAGATAAGAGAGCATGAACATTTCTAAGAGTTGTATGGCCATTTTATTTGTTTATCTTATTACAACTCGTAGATAAGAGGCTATAAATATTTCTAAGAGTTGTATGGCCATTTTATTTGTTATATCTTAGTACAACTCTTTGATAAATAATCTTGAATATTTTTAAGAGTTGTATGGCCATTTTATTTTTGTTATATTATTATAACTATTAGATAAGAGAGCATGAACATTTCTAAGAGTTCTATCGTCATTTTATTTATTTATCTTATTACAACTCTTAGATAAGAGGCCAATAATATTTCTAAGAGTTGTATGGCCATTTTATTTGTTATATCTTATTACAACTCTTAGATAGGAGATCATGGATATTTCTAAGAGTTGTATGGCCATTTTATTTATTTTATCTTATTACAAATTTTAGATAAGTGATCATGAACATTTTTAAGTGTTGTGTGGCTATTTTACTTGTTTTATCTTATTACAACTCTTAGATAAGAGTACAGGAACATTTCTAAGAGTTCTATGGCCATTTTATTTGTTTATCTTATTATAACTCTATGATAAGAGATACTGAACATTTCGAAGAGTTTTATGGCCATTTCATTTGCTTTATCTTAGTACAACTCTTTGATAAGTAATCTTGAAGATTTTTAAGAGTTGTATGGCCATTTTTTTTTTTTTTTGGTTAGATTATTATAACTCTTTGATAAGTGAACATGAACATTTCTAAGAGTTGTATGGCCATTTTATTTGTTTTATCTTATTACAACTCTTAGATAAGAGATCATGAACATTTCTAAAAGTAGTATGGCCATTTATCTTATTACACCTCTTAGATAAGAGATCATGAACACTTTAAAGAGTTGTATGGCGATTTTATGTGTTTTATCTTATTACAACTCTTATATAAGAGATCATGAACATTTCTAAGAGTTCTACAGCCATTTTATTTTTTTATCTTATTACAACTCTCAGATAGGAGATCATGAACATTTCTAAGAGTTGCATGGCAATTTTATTTGTTTTATCTTAGTACAACTCTTTGATAAGTAATCTTGAACATTTTTAAGAGTTGTATGGCCATTTTATTTTTGTTATATTATTGTAACTCTTAGATAAGAGAGCATGAACATTTCAAAGAGTTTATTTCTTTTTTCTTATTATAACACTACTTAGATAAGAGATCATAAACATTTCTAGGAGTAGTACGGCCATTTTATTTGTGTTATCCTAGTACAACTCTTTGATAAATAATCTTGAATATTTTTAAGAGTCGTATGACCATTTTATTTTTGTTATATTTTTATAACTATTAGATAAGAGAGCATGAACATTTCTAAGAGTTGTATGGCCATTTTATTTGTTTATATTATTACAACTCTTAGATAAGAGGCTATAAATATTTCTAAGAGTTGTATGGCCATTTTATTTGTTATATCTTAGTACAACTCTTTGATAAATAATCTTGAATGTTTTTAAGAGTTGTATGGCCATTTTATTTTTGTTATATTATTATAACTCTTAGATAAGAGAGCATGAACATTTCTAAGAGTTCTATGGCCATTTTATTTATTTATCTTATTACAACTCTTAGATAAGAGGCCAATAATATTTCTAAGAGTTGTATGGCCATTTTATTTGTTATATCTTATTACAACTCTTAGATAGGAGATCATGGATATTTCTAAGAGTTGTATGGCCATTTTATTTATTTTATCTTATTACAACTCGTAGATAAGTGATCATGAACAATTCTAAGAGTCGTAGTGACATTTTATTTGTTTATCTTATTACAACACATAGATAAGTGATCGTGAACATTTTAAAGAGTTATATGTCCATCTTATTTGTTTTGTCTTATTACAACTCTTAGATAAAAGATCGTGAACATTTTAAAGAGTTGTATGACCATTTTATTTGTTAATCTAATTACAACTCTTAGATAAGTGATCATGTACATTTCTAAGAGTTCTATGGCCATTTTATTTGTTTTATCTTATTACTATTCTTAGATAAGTGATTACGAACAATTGTCAGAGTTATATGGCTATTTTATTTCTTTTCTCTTATTATAACTCTATGATAAGAGATCGTGAACATTTCAAAGAGTTGTATGACCGTTTTATTTATTTTATATTATTACAACTTTTAGATAAGAGATCATGAACATTTCTAAGAGTTGTATGGCCCTTTTATTTGTTTTATCTTATTACAACTCTTAGATAAGAGATCATGACACTTCTAAAAGTAGTATGACCATTTATCTTATTAAAACTCTTAGATAGGAGATTATAACCATTTCTAAGAATTGTGTGGCCGTTTTATTTGTTTTGTCTTATTATAACTGTTACAAATGAGATCCTGTACGTTTCACAGGGTGTTATCCCATTTTATTTATTTTATTTTATAACAACTCTTAGATTAGTGATCATGAACATTTCTAAGATTTGTAGTGACATTTTATTTGTTTATCTTATTACAACTCATAGATAAGTGATCGTGAACATTTTAAAGAGTTGTATGGCCATCTTATTTGTTTTATCTTATTACGACTGTTAGACAAGAGATCATGAACATTTCTTAGAGTTCTATGGCCATTTTATTTGTTTTATCTTAGTACCACTCTTAGATAGGAGATCATGAATATTTCTAAGAGTTGTATGGCCATTTTATTTGTTTTATCTTATTACAACACTTAGATAAGAGATCATGAACATTTCAATGAGTTGTATGACCATTTTATTTGTTAATCTTATTACTACTCTTAGATAAGTGATCATGTACATTTCTAAAAGTTCTATGGCCATTTTATTTGTTTTATCTTATTATAACACTACTTAGATAAGAGATCATAAACATTTCTAGGTGTAGTACGGCCATTTTATTTGTTTTATCTTAGTACAACTCTTTGATAAATAATCTTGAATATTTTTAAGAGTTGTATGGCCATTTTATTTTTGTTATATTTTTATAAATATTAGATAAGAGAGCATGAACATTTCTAAGAGTTGTATGGCCATTTTATTTGTTTATCTTATTACAACTCTTAGATAAGAGGCTATAAATATTTCTAAGAGTTGTATGGCCATTTTATTTGTTATATCTTAGTACAACTCTTTGATAAATAATCTTGAATATTTTTAAGAGTTGTATGGCCATTTTATTTTTGTTATATTATTATAACTATTGGATAAGAGAGCATGAACATTTCTAAGAGTTCTATCGTCATTTTATTTATTTATCTTATTACAACTCTTAGATAAGAGGCCAATAATATTTCTAAGAGTTGTATGGCCATTTTATTTGTTATATCTTATTACAACTCTTAGATAGGAGATCATGGATATTTCTAAGAGTTGTATGGCCATTTTATTTATTTTATCTTATTACAAATTTTAGATAAGTGATCATGAACATTTTTAAGTGTTGTATGGCTATTTTACTTGTTTTATCTTATTACAACTCTTAGATAAGAGTACAGGAACATTTCTAAGAGTTCTATGGCCATTTTATTTGTTTATCTTATTATAACTCTATGATAAGAGATACTGAACATTTCGAAGAGTTTTATGGCCATTTCATTTGCTTTATCTTTGTACAACTCTTTGATAAGTAATCTTGAGGATTTTTAAGAGTTGTATGGCCATTTTTTTTTTTGGGTTAGATTATTATAACTCTTTGATAAGTGAGCATGAACATTTCTAAGAGTTGTATGGCCATTTTATTTGTTTTATCTTATTACAACTCTTAGATAAGAGATCATGAACATTTCTAAAAGTAGTATGGCCATTTATCTTATTACACCTCTTAGATAAGAGATCATGAACATTTTAAAGAGTTGTATGGCGATTTTAAGTGTTTTATCTTATTACAACTCTTATAGAAGAGATCATGAACATTTCTAAGAGTTCTACAGCCATTTTATTTTTTTATCTTATTACAACTCTCAGATAGGAGATCATGAACATTTCTAAGAGTTGTATGGCAATTTTATTTGTTTTATCTTAGTACAACTCTTTGATAAGTAATCTTGAACATTTTTAAGAGTTGTATGGCCATTTTATTTTTGTTATATTATTGTAACTCTTAGATAAGAGAGCATGAACATTTCAAAGAGTTTATTTCTTTTTTCTTATTATAACACTACTTAGATAAGAGATCATAAACATTTCTAGGAGTAGTACGGCCATTTTATTTGTTTTATCCTAGTACAACACTTTGATAAATAATCTTGAATATTTTTAAGAGTCGTATGACCATTTTATTTTTGTTATATTTTTATAACTATTAGATAAGAGAGCATGAACATTTCTAAGAGTTGTATGGCCATTTTATTTGTTTATCTTATTACAACTCTTAGATAAGAGGCTATAAATATTTCTAAGAGTTGTATGGCCATTTTATTTGTTATATCTTAGTACAACTCTTTGATAAATAATCTTGAATGTTTTTAAGAGTTGTATGGCCATTTTATTTTTGTTATATTATTATAACTCTTTGATAAGAGAGCATGAACATTTCTAAGAGTTCTATGGCCATTTTATTTATTTATCTTATTACAACTCTTAGATAAGAGGCCAATAATATTTCTAAGAGTTGTATGGCCATTTTATTTGTTATATCTTATTACAACTCTTAGATAGGAGATCATGGATATTTCTAAGAGTTGTATGGCCATTTTATTTATTTTATCTTATTACAACTCTTAGATAAGTGATCATGAACAATTCTAAGAGTCGTAGTGACATTTTATATGTTTATCTTATTACAACTCATAGATAAGTGATCGTGAACATTTTAAAGAGTTATATGTCCATCTTATTTGTTTTATCTTATTACAACTCTTAGATAAAAGATCGTGAACATTTTAAAGAGTTGTATGACCATTTTATTTGTTAATCTAATTACAACTCTTAGATAAGTGATCATGTACATTTCTAAGAGTTCTATGGCCATTTTATTTGTTTTATCTTATTACTATTCTTAGATAAGTGATTACGAACAATTGTCAAAGTTATATGGCTATTTTATTTCTTTTCTCTTATTATAACTCTATGATAAGAGATCGTGAACATTTCAAAGAGTTGTATGACCGTTTTATTTATTTTATATTATTACAACTTTTAGATAAGAGAGCATGAACATTTCTAAGAGTTGTATGGCCATTTTATTTGTTTATCTTATTACAACTCTTAGATAAGAGGCTATAAATATTTCTAAGAGTTGTATGGCCATTTTATTTGTTATATTTTAGTACAACTCTTTGATAAATAATCTTGAATATTTTTAAGAGTTGTATGGCCATTTTATTTTTGTTATATTATTATAACTATTAGATAAGAGAGCATGAACATTTCTAAGAGTTCTATCGTCATTTTATTTATTTATCTTATTACAACTCTTAGATAAGAGGCCAATAATATTTCTAAGAGTTGTATGGCCATTTTATTTGTTATATCTTATTACAACTCTTAGATAGGAGATCATGGATATTTCTAAGAGTTGTATGGCCATTTTATTTATTTTATCTTATTACAAATTTTAGATAAGTGATCATGAACATTTTTAAGTGTTGTATGGCTATTTTACTTGTTTTATCTTATTACAACTCTTAGATAAGAGTACAGGAACATTTCTAAGAGTTCTATGGCCATTTTATTTGTTTATCTTATTATAACTCTATGATAAGAGATACTGAACATTTCGAAGAGTTTTATGGCCATTTCATTTGCTTTATCTTAGTACAACTCTTTGATAAGTAATCTTGAAGATTTTTAAGAGTTGTATGGCCATTTTTTTTTTTTTGGTTAGATTATTATAACTCTTTGATAAGTGAGCATGAACATTTCTAAGAGTTGTATGACCATTTTATTTGTTTTATCTTATTACAACTCTTAGATAAGAGATCATGAACATTTCTAAAAGTAGTATGGCCATTTATCTTATTACACCTCTTAGATAAGAGATCATGAACATTTTAAAGAGTTGTATTGCGATTTTAAGTGTTTTATCTTATTACAACTCTTATATAAGAGATCATGAACAGTTCTAAGAGTTCTACAGCCATTTTATTTTTTTATCTTATTACAACTCTCAGATAGGAGATCATGAACATTTCTAAGAGTTGTATGGCAATTTTATTTGTTTTATCTTAGTACAACTCTTTGATAAGTAATCTTGAACATTTTTAAGAGTTGTATGGCCATTTTATTTTTGTTATATTATTGTAACTCTTAGATAAGAGAGCATGAACATTTCAAAGAGTTTATTTCTTTTTTCTTATTATAACACTACTTAGATAAGAGATCATAAACATTTCTAGGAGTAGTACGGCCATTTTATTTGTTTTATCCTAGTACAACTCTTTGATAAATAATCTTGAATATTTTTAAGAGTCGTATGACCATTTTATTTTTGTTATATTTTTATAACTATTAGATAAGAGAGCATGAACATTTCTAAGAGTTGTATGGCCATTTTATTTGTTTATCTTATTACAACTCTTAGATAAGAGGCTATAAATATTTCTAAGAGTTGTATGGCCATTTTATTTGTTATATCTTAGTACAACTCTTTGATAAATAATCTTGAATGTTTTTAAGAGTTGTATGGCCATTTTATTTTTGTTATATTATTATAACTCTTAGATAAGAGAGCATGAACATTTCTAAGAGTTCTATGGCCATTTTATTTATTTATCTTATTACAACTCTTAGATAAGAGGCCAATAATATTTCTAAGAGTTCTATGGCCATTTTATTTTTTAAATCTTATTACAACTCTTAGATAGGAGATCATGGATATTTCTAAGAGTTGTATGGCCATTTTATTTATTTTATCTTATTACAAATTTTAGATAAGTGATCATGAACATTTTTATGTGTTGTATGGCTATTTTACTTGTTTTATCGTATTACAACTCTTAGATAAGAGTACAGGAACATTTCTAAGAGTTGTATGGCCATTTTATTTGTTTATCTTATTATAACTCTATGATAAGAGATACTGAACATTTCGAAGAGTTTTATGGCCATTTCATTTGCTTTATCTTAGTACAACTCTTTGATAAGTAATCTTGAAGATTTTTAAGAGTTGTATGGCCATTTTTTTTTTTGGGTTAGATTATTATAACTCTTTGATAAGTCAGCATGAACATTTCTAAGAGTTGTATGGCCATTTTATTTGTTTTATCTTATTACAACTCTTAGATAAGAGATCATGAACATTTCTAAAAGTAGTATGGCCATTTATCTTATTACACCTCTTAGATAAGAGATCATGAACATTTTAAAGAGTTGTATGGCGATTTTATGTGTTTTATCTTATTACAACTCTTATATAAGAGATCATGAACATTTCTAAGAGTTCTACAGCCATTTTATTTTTTTATCTTATTACAACTCTCAGATAGGAGATCATGAACATTTCTAAGAGTTGTATGGTAATTTTATTTGTTTTATCTTAGTACAACACTTTGATAAGTAATCTTGAACATTTTTAAGAGTTGTATGGCCATTTTATTTTTGTTATATTATTGTAACTCTTAGATAAGAGAGCATGAACATTTCAAAGAGTTATATGGCCATTTTATTTCTTTTTTCTTATTATAACACTACTTAGATAAGAGATCATAAACATTTCTAGGAGTAGTACGGCCATTTTATTTGTTTTATCATAGTACAACTCTTTGATAAATAATCTTGAATATTTTTAAGAGTTGTATGGCCATTTTATTTTTGTTATATTATTATAACTCTTAGATAAGAGAGCATGAACATTTCTAAGAGTTCTATGGTCATTTTATTTATTTATCTTATTACAACTCTTAGATAAGAGGCCAATAATATTTCTAAGAGTTGTATGGCCATTTTATTTGTTATATCTTATTACAACTCTTAGATAGGAGATCATGGATATTTCTAAGAGTTGTATGGCCATTTTATTTATTTTATCTTATTACAAATTTTAGATAAGTGATCATGAACATTTTTAAGTGTTGTATGGCTATTTTACTTGTTTTATCTTATTACAACTCTTAGATAAGAGTACAGGAACATTTCTAAGAGTTCTATGGCCATTTTATTTGTTTATCTTATTATAACTCTATGATAAGAGATACTGAACATTTCGAAGAGTTTTATGGCCATTTCATTTGCTTTATCATACTACAACTCTTTGATAAGTAATCTTGAAGATTTTTAAGAGTTGTATGACCATTTTTTTTGGTTATATTATTATAACTCTTAGATAAGTGAGCATGAACATTTCTAAGAGTTGTATGGCCATTTTATTTGTTTTATCTTATGACAACTCTTAGATAAGAGATCATGAACATTTCTAAAAGTAGTATGGCCATTTATCTTATTACAACTCTTAGATAAGAGATCATGAACATTTTAAAGAGTTGTATGGCGATTTTATGTGTTTTATCTTATTACAACTCTTAGATAGGAGATCATGAATATTTCTAAGAGTTGTATGGCCATTTTATTTGTTATATCTTATTACAACTCTTAGATAGGAGATCATGAACATTTCTAAGAGTTGTATGGCAATTTTATTTGTTTTATCTTTGTACAACTCTTTGATAAATAATCTTGAATATTTTTAAGAGTTGTATGGCCATTTTATTTTTGTTATATTTTTATAACTATTAGATAAGAGAGCATGAATATTTCTAAGAGTTGTATGGCCATTTTATTTGTTTATCTTATTACAACTCTTAGATAAGAGGCTATAAATATTTCTAAGAGTTGTATGGCCATTTTATTTGTTATATCTTAGTACAACAATTTGATAAATAATCTTGAATATTTTTAAGAGTTGTATGGCCATTTTATTTTTGTTATATTATTATAACTCTTAGATAAGAGAGCATGAATATTTCCAAGAGTTCTATGGCCATTTTATTTATTTATCTTATTACAACTCTTAGATAAGAGGCCAATAATATTTTTAAGAGTTGTATGGCCATTTTATTTGTTATATCTTATTACAACTCTTAGATAGGAGATCATGGATATTTCTAAGAGTTGTATGGCCATTTTATTTATTTTATCTTATTACAAATTTTAGATAAGTGATCATGAACATTTTTAAGTGTTGTATGGCTATTTTACTTGTTTTATCTTATTACAACTCTTAGATAAGAGTACGGGAATATTTCTAAGAGTTCTATGGCCATTTTATTTGTTTATCTTATTACTATTCTTAGATAAGTGATTACGAACAATTGTCAGAGTTATAGGGCTATTTTATTTCTTTTCTCTTATTATAACTCTATGATAAGAGATCGTGAACATTTCAAAGAGTTGTATGACCGTTTTTTTTATTTTATATTATTACAACTTGTAGATAAGAGATCATGAACATTTCTAGGAGTAGTACGGCCATTTTATTTTTTTTATCTTAGTACAACTCTTTAATAAATAATCTTGAATTTTAAGAGTTGTATGGCCATTTTATTTTTGTTATATTTTTATAACTATTAGATAAGAGAGCATGAACTTTTCTAACAGTTGTATGACCATTTTATTTGTTTATCTTATTACAACTCTTAGATAAGAGGCTATAAATATTTCTAAGAGTTGTATGGCCATTTTATTTGTTATATCTTAGTACAACTCTTTGATAAATAATCTTGAATATTTTTAAGAGTTGTATGGCCATTTTATTTTTGTTATATTATTATAACTCTTAGATAAGAGAGCATGAACATTTCTAAGAGTTCTATGGTCATTTTATTTATTTATCTTATTACAAATCTTAGATAAGAGGCCAATAATATTTCTAAGAGTTGTATGGCCATTTTATTTGTTATATCTTATTACAACTCTTAGATAGGAGATCATGGATATTTCTAAGAGTTGTATGGCCATTTTATTTATTTTATCTTATTACAAATTTTAGATAAGTGATCATGAACATTTTTAAGTGTTGTATGGCTATTTTACTTGTTTTATCTTATTACAACTCTTAGATAAGAGTACAGGAACATTTCTAAGAGTTCTATGGCCATTTTATTTGTTTATCTTATTATAACTCTATGATAAGAGATACTGAACATTTCGAAGAGTTTTATGGCCATTTCATTTGCTTTATCTTAGTACAACTCTTTGATAAGTAATCTTGAAGATTTTTAAGAGTTGTTTGGACATTTTTTTTTTTGTTATATTATTATAACTCTTTGATAAGTGAGCATGAACAATTCAAAGAGTTGTATGGCCATTTTATTTGTTTTATCTTATTACAACTCTTAGATAAGAGATCATGAACATTTCCAAAAGTAGTATGGCCATTTATCTTATTACATCTCTTAGATAAGAGATCATGAACATTTTAAAGAGTTGTATGGCGATTTTATGTGTTTTATCTTATTACAACTCTTATATAAGAGATCATGAACATTTCTAAGAGTTCTACAGCCATTTCATTTTTTTATCTTATTACAACTCTCAGATAGTAGATCATGAATATTTCTAAGAATTGTATGGCAATTTTATTTGTTTTATCTTAGTACAACTCTTTGATAAGTGATCTTGAACATTTTTAAGAGTTTTATGGCCATTTTATTTTTGTTATATTATTGTAACTCTTAGATAAGAGAGCATGAACATTTCAAAGAGTTATATGGTCATTTTATTTCTTTTTTCTTATTATAACACTACTTAGATAAGAGATCATAAACATTTCTAGGAGTAGTACGGCCATTTTATTTGTTTTATCCTAGTACAACTCTTTGAGAAATAATCTTGAATATTTTTAAGAGTCGTATGACCAATTTATTTTTGTTATATTTTTATAACTATTAGAGAAGAGAGCATGAACATTTCTAAGAGTTGTATGGCCATTTTATTTGTTTATCTTATTACAACTCTTAGATAAGAGGCTATAAATATTTCTAAGAGTTGTATGGCCATTTTATTTGTTATATCTTAGTACAACTCTTTGATAAATAATCTTGAATGTTTTTAAGAGTTGTATGGCCATTTTATTTTTGTTATATTATTATAACTCTTAGATAAGAGAACATGAACATTTCTAAGAGTTCTATGGCCATTTTATTTATTTATCTTATTACAACTCTTAGATAAGAGGCCAATAATATTTCTAAGAGTTGTATGGCCATTTTATTTGTTATATCTTTTTACAACTCTTAGATAGGATATCATGGATAATTCTAAGAGTTGTATGGCCATTTTATTTATTTTACTTATTACAAATTTTAGATAAGTGATCATGAACATTTTTATGTGTTGTATGGCTATTTTACATGTTTTATCGTATTACAACTCTTAGATAAGAGTACAGGAACATTTCTAAGAGTTCTATGGCCATTTTATTTGTTTATCTTATTATAACTCTATGATAAGAGATAATGAACATTTCGAAGAGTTGTATGGCCATTTCATTTGCTTTATCATAGTACAACTCTTTGATAAGTAATCTTGAAGATTTTTAAGAGTTGTATGGCCATTTTTTTTGGTTATATTATTATAACTCTTAGATAAGTGAGCATGAACATTTCTAAGAGTTGTATGGCCATTTTATTTGTTTTATCTTATTACAACTCTTAGATAAGAGATCATGAACATTTCTAAAAGTAGTATGGCCATTTATCATATTACAACTCTTAGATAAGAGATCATGAACATTTTAAAGAGTTGTATGGCGATTTTATGTGTTTTATCTTATTACAACTCTTAGATAGGAGATCATGAACATTTCTAAGAGTTCTAAGGCCATTTTATTTTTTTATCTTATTACAACTCTTAGATAGGAGATCATGAATATTTCTAAGAGTTGTATGGCAATTTTATTTGTTTTTTCTTAGTACAACTCTTTGATAAATAATCTTGAATATTTTTAAGAGTTGTATGGCCATTTTATTTTTGTTATATTTTTATAACTATTAGATAAGAGAGCATGAATATTTCTAAGAGTTGTATGGCCATTTTATTTGTTTATCTTATTACAACTCTTAGATAAGAGGCTATAAATATTTCTAAGAGTTGTATGGCCATTTTATTTGTTATATCTTAGTACAACACTTTGATAAATAATCTTGAATATTTTTAAGAGTTGTATGGCCATTTTATTTTTGTTATATTATTATAACTCTTAGATAAGAGAGCATGAACATTTTTGAGAGTTCTATGGCCATTTTATTTATTTATCTTATTACAACTCTTAGATAAGAGGCCAATAATATTTCTAAGAGTTGTATGGCCATTTTATTTGTTATATCTTATTACAACTCTTAGATAGGAGATCATGGGTATTTCTAAGAGTTGTATGACCATTTTATTTATTTTATCTTATTACAAATTTTAGATAAGTGATCATGAACATTTTTAAGTGTTGTATGGCTATTTTACTTGTTTTATCTTATTACAACTCTTAGATAAGAGTACAGGAACATTTCTAAGAGTTCTATGGCCATTTTATTTGTTTATCTTATTACTATTCTTAGATAAGTGATTACGAACAATTGTCAGAGTTATAGGGCTATTTTATTTCTTTTCTCTTATTATAACTCTATGATAAGAGATTGTGAACATTTCAAAGAGTTGTATGACCGTTTTATTTATTTTATATTATTACAACTTGTAGATAAGAGATCATGAACATTTCTAAGAGTTCTACGGCCATTTTATTTGTTTATCTTATTACAACTCTTAGATAGGAGATCATGAACACTTCTAAAAGTAGTATGGCTATTTATCTTATTACAACTCTTAGATAAGAGATCATGACCATTTCTAAGAATTGTGTGGCCGTTTTATTTGTTTTATCTTATTATAACTGTTACAAATGAGATCCTGTACATTTCACAGAGTTTTATGCCATTTTATTTATTTTATTTTATAACAACTCTTAGATCAGTGATCATGAACATTTATAATAGTTGTATGGCCATTTTATTTATTTTATCTTATTACAACTCTTAGATAAGTGATCATGAACAATTCTAAGAGTTGTAGTGACATTTTATTTGTTTATCTTATTACAACTCATAGATAAGAGATCATGAACATTTTAAAGAGTTGTATGACCATTTTATTTGTTAATCTTATTACAACTCTTAGATAAGTGATCATTTACATTTCTAGGAGTTCTATGGCCAATTTATTTGTTTTATCTTATTACTATTCTTAGATAAGTGATTACGAACAATTGTCAGAGTTATATGGCTATTTTATTTCTTTTCTCTTATTATTACTCTATGATAAGAGATTGTGAACATTTCAAAGAGTTGTATGACCGTTTTATTTATTTTATATTATTACAACTTTTAGATAACAGATCATGAACATTCCTAAGAGTTGTATTGCCATTTTATTTGTTTTATCTTATTACAACTCTTAGATAAGAGATCATGAACATTTACAAAAGTAGTATGGCCATTTATCTTATTACAACTCTTAGAAAAGAGATCATGACCATTTATAAGAATTGTATGGCCATTTTATTTGTTTTATCTTATTATAACTATTACAAATGAGATCCTGAACATTTCAAAGAGTTTTGTGCCATTTTGTTTATTTTATTTTATAACAACTCTTAGATTAGTGATCATGAACATTTCTAAGAGTTGTATGACCATTTTATTTATTTTAACTTATTACAACTCTTAGATAAGTGATCATGAACAATTCTAAGAGTTGTAGTGACATTTTATTTGTTTATCTTATTACAACTCTTAGATAAGTGATCGTTAACATTTTTAAGAGTTGGATGGCGATTTTATGTGTTTTATCTTATTACAACTCTTAGATAAGAGATCTTGAACATTTGTAAGAGTTCTATGGCCATTTTATTTGTTTATCTTATTACAACTCTTAGATAGGAGATCATGAATATTTCTAAGAGTTGTATGGCAATTTTATTTGTTTTATCTTAGTACAACTCTTTGATAAGTAATCTTGAACATTTTTAAGAGTTGTATGGCCATTTGATTTTTGTTATATTATTATAACTCTTAGATAAGAGTGCATGAACATTTCAAATAGTTATATGGCCATTTTATTTCTTTTTTCTTATTATAACTCTATGATAAGAGATCGTAAACATTTCGAAGAGTTGTATGACCGTTTTATTTATTTTATATTATTACAACTTTTAGATAAGAGATCACGAACATTTCTATGAGTTGTACGACTATTTTATTTGTTTTATCTTATTACAACTCTTAGATAAGAGATCATGAACATTTTTAAAAGTAGTATGGCCATTTATTTATTACAACTGTTAGATAAGAGATCATGACCATTTCTAAAAATTGTATGGCCATTTTATTTGTTTTATCTTATTATAAATCTTACATATGAGATCCTGAACATTTCAAAGAATTTTATGCCATTTTATTCATTTTATTTGGCAACAACTGTAAGATTAGTGATCATGAACATTTCTAAGAGTTGTATGGCCATTTTATTTGTTTGAACTTATTATAACTCTTAGATAAGTGATCATGAACAATTCTAAGAGTTGTAGTGACATTTTATTTGTTTATCTTATTACAACACTTAGATAAGTGATCGATAACATTTTAAAGAGTTGTGTGGCCATTTATCTTATTACAACTCTTAGATAAGAGATCATGAACATTTATAAGAGTTGTATGGCCATTTTATTTGTTTATCTTATTACAACTCTTAGATATGAGATCATGAACATTTCTAAAAGTAGTATGGCCATTTATCTTATTACAACTCTTAGATAAGAGATCATGACCATTTCTAAGAATTTTATGGTCGTTTTATTTGTTTTATCTTATTATAACTGTTACAAATGAGATCCTATACATTTCAAAGAGTTTTATGCCATTTTATTTATTTTATTTTATAACAACTCTTAGATAAGTGATCGTGAACATTTCTAAGAGTTGTATGGCCATTTTATTTATTTGAACTTATTATAACTCTTAGATAAGTGATCATGAACAATTCTAAGAGTTGTAGTGACATTTTATTTGTTTATCTTATTACAACTCTTAGATAAGTGATCGATAACATTTTAAAGAGTTTTATGCCATTTTATTTATTTTATTTTATAACAACTCTTAGACTAGTGATCATGAACATTTCTAATAATTGTATGGCCATTTTATTTATTTTATCTTATTAAAACTCTTAGATAAGTGATCATCAACAATTCTAAGAGTTGTAGTGACATTTTATTTGTTTATCTTATTACAACTCATAGATAGGAGATCATGAACATTTTAAAGAGTTGTATGACCATTTTATTTGTTAATCTTATTACAACTCTTAGATAAGTGATCATGTACATTTCTAGGAGTTCTATGGCCAATTTATTTGTTTTATCTTATTACTATTCTTAGATAAGTGATTACGAACAATTGTCAGAGTTATATGGCTATTTTATTTCTTTTCTCTTATTATAACTCTATGATAAGAGATCGTGAACATTTCAAAGAGTTGTATGACCGTTTTATTTATTTTATATTATTACAACTTTTAGATAAGAGATCATGAACATTTCTAAGAGTTGTATGGCCCTTTTATTTGTTTTATCTTATTACAACTCTGAGATAAGAGATCATGAACACTTCTAAAAGTAGTATGACCATTCATCTTATTACAACTCTTAGATAAGAGATCATGACCATTTCTAAGAATTGTGTGGCCGTTTTATTTGTTTTATCTTATTATAACTGTTACAAATGAGATCCTGTACATTTCACAGGGTTTTATGCCATTTTATTTATTTTATTTTATAACAACTCTTAGATTAGTGATCATGAACATTTCTAATAGTTGTATGGCCATTTTATTTATTTTATCTTATCACAACTCTTAGATAAGTGATCATGAACAATTTTAAGAGTTGTAGTGACATTTTATTTGTTTATCTTATTACAACTCATAGATAAGTGATCGTGAACATTTAAAAGAGTTGTATGTCCATCTTATTTGTTTTATCTTATTACAACTCTTTGATAAGAGATCATGAACATTTTAAAGAGTTGTATGACCATTTTATTTGTTAATCTAATTACAACTCTTAGATAAGTGATCATGTACATTTCTAAGAGTTCTATGGCCATTTTATTTGTTTTATCTTATTACTATTCTTAGATAAGTGATTACGAACAATTGTCAGAGTTATATGGCTATTTTATTTCTTTTCTCTTATTATAACTCTATGATAAGAGATCGTGAACATTTCAAAGAGTTGTATGACCGTTTTATTTATTTTATATTATTACAACTTTTAGATAAGAGATCATGAACATTTCTAAGAGTTGTATGGCCCTTTTATTTGTTTTATCTTATTACTACTCTTAGATAAGAGATCATGAACACTTCTAAAAGTAGTATGACGATTTATCTTATTACAACTCTTAGATAAGAGATCATGACCATTTCTAAGAATTGTGTGGCCATTTTATTTGTTTTATCTTATTATAACTGTTACAAATGAGATCCTGTACATTTCACAGGGTTTTATGCCATTTTATTTATTTTATTTTATTACAACTCTTATATAAGAGATCATGACCATTTCTAAGAATTGTGTGGCCGTTTTATTTGTTTTATCTTATTATAACTGTTACAAATGAGGTCCTTTTCCTTTTACAGGGTTTTATGCCATTTTATTTATTTTATTTTATAACAACTCTTAGATTAGTGATCATGAACATTTCTAATAGTTGTATGGCCATTTTATTTATTTTGTCTTATTACAACTCTTAGATAAGTGATCATAAACAATTCTAAGAGTTGTAGTGATATTTTATTTGTTTATCTTATTACAACTCATAGATAAGTGATCGTGAACATTTTAAAGAGTTATATGTCCATCTTATTTGTTTTATCTTATTACAACTCTTAGATAAGAGATCGTGAACATTTTAAAGAGTTGTATGACCATTTTATTTGTTAATCTAATTACAACTCTTAGATAAGTGATCATGTACATTTCTAAGAGTTCTATGGCCATTTTATTTGTTTTATCTTATTACTATTCTTAGATAAGTGATTACAAACAATTGGCAGAGTTATATGGCTATTTTATTTCTTTTCTCTTATTATAACTCTTTGATAAGAGATCGTGAACATTTCAAAGAGTTGTATGACCGTTTTATTTATTTTATATTATTACAACTTTTAGATAAGAGATCATGAACATTTCTAAGAGTTGTATGGCCCGTTTATTTGTTTTATCTTATTACAACTCTTAGATAAGAGATCATGAACACTTCTAAAAGTAGTATGACCATTTATCTTATTACAACTTTAGATAAGAGATCATGACCATTTCTAAGAATTGTGTGGCCGTTTTATTTGTTTTATCTTATTATAACTGTTACAAATGAGATCCTGTACATTTCACAGGGTTTTATCCCATTTTATTTATTTTATTTTATAACAACTCTTAGATTAGTGATCATGAACATTTCTAAGAGTTGTAGTGATATTTTATTTGTTTATCTTATTACAACTCATAGATAAGTGATCGTGAACATTTAAAAGAGTTGTATGTCCATCTTATTTGTTTTATCTTATTACAACTCTTAGATAAGAGATCATGAACATTTTAAAGAGTTGTATGACCATTTTATTTGTTAATCTAATTACAACTCTTAGATAAGTGATCATGTACATTTCTAAGAGTTCTAGGGCCATTTTATTTGTTTTATCTTATTACTATTGTTAGATAAGTGATTACGAACAATTGTCAGAGTTATATGGCTATTTTATTTCTTTTCTCTTATTATAACTCTATGATAAGAGATCGTGAACATTTCAAAGAGTTGTATGACCGTTTTATTTATTTTATATTATTACAACTTTTAGATAAGAGATCATGAACATTTCTAAGAGTTGTATGGCCCTTTTATTTGTTTTATCTTATTACTACTCTTAGATAAGAGATCATGAACACTTCTAAAAGTAGTATGACCATTTATCTTATTACAACTCTTAGATAAGAGATCATGACCATTTCTAAGAATTGTGTGGCCGTTTTATTTGTTTTATCTTATTATAACTGTTACAAATGAGATCCTGTACATTTCACAGGGTTTTATGCCATTTTATTTATTTTATTTTATAACAACTCTTAGATTAGTGATCATGACCATTTCTAAGAATTGTGTGGCCGTTTTATTTGTTTTATCTTATTATAACTGTTACAAATGAGGTCCTTTTCCTTTTACAGGGTTTTATGCCATTTTATTTATTTTATTTTATAACAACTCTTAGATTAGTGATCATGAACATTTCTAATAGTTGTATGGCCATTTTATTTATTTTGTCTTATTACAACTCTTAGATAAGTGATCATGAACAATTCTAAGAGTTGTAGTGATATTTTATTTGTTTATCTTATTACAACTCATAGATAAGTGATCGTGAACATTTTAAAGAGTTATATGTCCATCTTATTTGTTTTACCTTATTACAACTCTTAGATAAGAGATCGTGAACATTTTAAAGAGTTGTATGACCATTTTATTTGTTAATCTAATTACAACTCTTAGATAAGTGATCATGTACATTTCTAAGAGTTCTATGGCCATTTTATTTGTTTTATCTTATTACTATTCTTAGATAAGTGATTACGAACAATTGTCAGAGTTATATGGCTATTTTATTTCTTTTCTCTTATTATAACTCTATGATAAGAGATCGTGAACATTTCAAAGAGTTGTATGGCCGTTTTATTTATTTTATATTATTACAAATTTTAGATAAGAGATCATGAACATTTCTAAGAGTTGTATGGCCCTTTTATTTGTTTTATCTTATTACAACTCTTAGATAAGAGATCATGAACACTGCTAAAAGTAGTATGACCATTTATCTTATTACAACTTTAGATAAGAGATCATGACCATTTCTAAGAATTGGGTGCCCGTTTTATTTGTTTTATCTTATTATAACTGTTACAAATGAGATTCTGTACATTTCACAGGGTTTTATCCCATTTTATTTATTTTATTTTATAACAACTCTTAGATTAGTGATCATGAACATTTCTAAGAGTTGTAGTGACATTTTATTTGTTTATCTTATTACAACTCATAGATAAGTTATCGTGAACATTTAAAAGAGTTGTATGTCCATCTTATTTGTTTTATCTTATTACAACTCTTAGATAAGAGATCATGAACATTTTAAAGAGTTGTATGACCATTTTATTTGTTAATCTAATTACAACTCTTAGATAAGTGATCATGTAAATTTCTAAGAGTTCTAGGGCCATTTTATTTGTTTTATCTTATTACTATTGTTAGATAAGTGATTACGAACAATTGTCAGAGTTATATGGCTATTTTATTTCTTTTCTCTTATTATAACTCTATGATAAGAGATCGTGAACATTTCAAAGAGTTGTATGACCATTTTATTTATTTTATATTATTACAACTTTTAGATAAGAGATCATGAACATTTCTAAGAGTTGTATGGCCCTTTCATTTGTTTTATCTTATTACTACTCTTAGATAAGAGATCATGAACACTTCTAAAAGTTGTATGACCATTTATCTTATTACAACTCTTAGATAAGAGATCATGACCATTTCTAAGAATTGTGAGGCTGTTTTATTTGTTTTATCTTATTATAACTGTTACAAATGAGATCCTTTTCCTTTTACAGGGTTGTATGCCATTTTATTTATTTTATTTTATAACAACTCTTAGATTAGTGATCATGAACATTTCTAATAGTTTTATGGCCATTTTATTTATTTTATCTTCTTACAACTCTTAGATAAGTGATCATGAACAATTCTAAGAGTTGTAGTGACATTTTATTTGTTTATATTATTACATAGATAAGTGATCGTGAACATTTTAAAGAGTTATATGTCCATCTTATTTGTTTTATCTTATTACAACTCTTAGATAAGAGATCGCGAACATTTTAAAGAGTTGTACGACCATTTTATTTGTTAATCTAATGACAACTCTTAGATAAGTGATCATGTACATTTCAAAGAGTTCTATGGTCATTTTATTTGTTTTATCTTATTACTATTCTTAGATAAGTGATTACGAACAATTGCCAGAGTTATATGGCTATTTTATTTCTTTTCTCTTATTATAACTCTATGATAAGAGATCGTGAACATTTCAAAGAGTTGTATGACCGTTTTATTTTTTTTTATATTATTACAACTTTTAGATAAGAGATCATGAACATTTCTAAGAGTTGTATGGCCCTTTCATTTGTTTTATCTGATTACTACTCTTAGATAAGAGATCATGAACACTTCTAAAAGTAGTATGACCATTTATCTTATTACAACTCTTAGATAACAGATCATGACCATTTCTAAGAATTGTGAGGCTGTTTTATTTGTTTTATCTTATTATAACTGTTACAAATGAGATCCTTTTCCTTTTACAGGGTTTTATGCCATTTTATTTATTTTATTTTATAACAACTCTTAGATTAGTCATCATGAACATTTCTAATAGTTGTATGGCCATTTTATTTATTTTATCTTCTTACAACTCTTAGATAAGTGATCATGAACAATTCTAAGAGTTGTAGTGACATTTTATTTGTTTATCTTATTACAACTCATAGATAAGTGATCGTGAACATTTTAAAGAGTTATATATCCATCTTATTTGTTTTATCTCATTACAACTTTTAGATAAGAGATCGCGAACATTTTAAAGAGTTGTATGACCATTTTATTTGTTAATCTAATGACAACTCTTAGATAAGTGATCATGTACATTTCTAAGAGTTCTATGGCCATTTTATTTGTTTTATCTTATTACTATTCTTAGATAAGTGATTACGAACAATTGCCAGAGTTATATGGCTATTTTATTTCTTTTCTCTTATTATAACTCTATGATAAGAGATCGTGAACATTTCAAAGAGTTGTATGACCGTTTTATTTATTTTATATTATTACAACTTTTAGATAATAGATCATGAACATTTCTAAGAGTTGTATGGCCCTTTTATTTGTTTTATCTTATTACAACTCTTAGATAAGAGATCATGAACACTTCTAAAAGTAGTATGACCATTTATCTTATTACAACTCTTAGATAAGAGATCATGACCATTTCTAAGAATTGTGTGGCCGTTTTATTTGTTTTATCTTATTATAACTGTTACAAATGAGATCCTGTACATTTCACAGGGTTTTATCCCATTTTATTTATTTTATTTTATAACAACTCTTAGATTAGTGATCATGAACATTTCTAAGAGTTGTAGTGACATTTTATTTGTTTATCTTATTACAACTCATAGATAAGTGATCGTGAACATTTTAAAGGGTTGTATGGCCATCTTATTTGTTTTATCTTATTGCAACTCTTAAATAAGAGATAATGAAAATTTCTTAGAGTTCTATGGCCATTTTATTTGTTTTATCTTATTACCACTCTTAGATAGGAGATCATGAATATTTCTAAGAGTTTTATGGCCATTTTATTTGTTTTATCTTATTACAACACCTAGATAAGAGATCATGAACATTTCAATGAGTTGTATGACCATTTTATTTGTTAATCTTATTACAACTCTTAGATAAGTGATCATCTACATTTCTAAAAGTTCTATGGCCATTTTATTTGTTTTATCATATTATAACACTACTTAGATAAGAGATCATAAACATTTCTAGGAGTAGTACGGCCATTTTATTTGTTTTATCTTAGTACAACTCTTTGATAAATAATCTTGAATATTTTTAAGAGTTGTATGGCCATTTTATTTTTGTTATATTTTTATAACTATTAGATAAGAGAGCATGAACATTTCTAAGAGTTGTATGGCCATTTTATTTGTTTATCTTATTACAACTCTTAGATAAGAGGCTATAAATATTTCTAAGAGTTGTATGGCCATTTTATTTGTTATATCTTAGTACAACTCTTTGATAAATAATCTTGAATATTTTTAAGAGTTGTATGGCCATTTTATTTTTGTTATATTATTATAACTGTTAGATAAGAGAGCATCAACATTTCTAAGAGTTCTATGGCCATTTTATTTATTTATCTTATTACAACTCTTAGATAAGAGGCCAATAATATTTCTAAGAGTTGTATAGCCATTTTATTTGTTATATCTTATTACAACTCTTAAATAGGAGATCATGGATATTTCTAAGAGTTGTATGGCCATTTTATTTATTTTATCTTATTACAAATTTTAGATAAGTGATCATGAACATTTTTAAGTGTTGTATGGCTATTTTACTTGTTTTATCTTATTACAACTCTTAGATAAGAGTACAGGAACATTTCTAAGAGTTCTATGGCCATTTTATTTGTTTATCATATTATAACTCTATGATAAGAGATACTGAACATTTCGAAGAGTTTTATGGCCATTTCATTTGCTTTATCTTAGTAGAACTCTTTGATAAGTAATCTTGAAGATTTTTAAGAGTTCTATGGCCATTTTTTTTTTTTGGTTATATTATTATAACTCTTTGATAAGTGAGCATGAACATTTCTAAGAGTTGTTTGGCCATTTTATTTGTTTTATCTTATTACTATTCTTAGATAAGTGATTACGAACAATTGTCAGAGTTATATGGCTATTTTATTTCTTTTCTCTTATTATAACTCTATGATAAGAGATCGTGAACATTTCAAAGAGTTGTATGACCGTTTTATTTATTTTATATTATTACAACTTTTAGATAAGAGATCATGAACATTTCTAAGAGTTGTATGGCCCTTTTATTTGTTTTATCTTATTACTACTCTTAGATAAGAGATCATGAACACTTCTAAAAGTAGTATGACCATTTATCTTATTACAACTCTTAGATAAGAGATCATGACCATTTCTAAGAATTGTGTGGCCGTTTTATTTGTTTTATCTTATTATAACTGTTACAAATGAGATCCTGTACATTTCACAGGGTTTTATGCCATTTTATTTATTTTATTTTATAACAACTCTTAGATTAGTGATCATGACCATTTCTAAGAATTGTGTGGCCGTTTTATTTGTTTTATCTTATTATAACTGTTACAAATGAGGTCCTTTTCCTTTTACAGGGTTTTATGCCATTTTATTTATTTTATTTTATAACAACTCTTAGATTAGTGATCATGAACATTTCTAATAGTTGTATGGCCATTTTATTTATTTTGTCTTATTACAACTCTTAGATAAGTGATCATGAACAATTCTAAGAGTTGTAGTGATATTTTATTTGTTTATCTTATTACAACTCATAGATAAGTGATCGTGAACATTTTAAAGAGTTATATGTCCATCTTATTTGTTTTACCTTATTACAACTCTTAGATAAGAGATCGTGAACATTTTAAAGAGTTGTATGACCATTTTATTTGTTAATCTAATTACAACTCTTAGATAAGTGATCATGTACATTTCTAAGAGTTCTATGGCCATTTTATTTGTTTTATCTTATTACTATTCTTAGATAAGTGATTACGAACAATTGTCAGAGTTATATGGCTATTTTATTTCTTTTCTCTTATTATAACTCTATGATAAGAGATCGTGAACATTTCAAAGAGTTGTATGGCCGTTTTATTTATTTTATATTATTACAACTTTTAGATAAGAGATCATGAACATTTCTAAGAGTTGTATGGCCCTTTTATTTGTTTTATCTTATTACAACTCTTAGATAA
Source organism: Knoxia roxburghii (assembly GCA_030378225.1). NCBI lineage: Eukaryota > Viridiplantae > Streptophyta > Magnoliopsida > Gentianales > Rubiaceae > Knoxia > Knoxia roxburghii. Next base: position 28,158,798 of record CM059416.1, on the reverse strand, counting down.
GAGATCATGAACACTGCTAAAAGTAGTATGACCATTTATCTTATTACAACTTTAGATAAGAGATCATGACCATTTCTAAGAATTGGGTGCCCGTTTTATTTGTTTTATCTTATTATAACTGTTACAAATGAGATTCTGTACATTTCACAGGGTTTTATCCCATTTTATTTATTTTATTTTATAACAACTCTTAGATTAGTGATCATGAACATTTCTAAGAGTTGTAGTGACATTTTATTTGTTTATCTTATTACAACTCATAGATAAGTGATCGTGAACATTTCTAAGAGTTGTAGTGACATTTTATTTGTTTATCTTATTACAACTCTTAGATAAGAGATCATGAACATTTTAAAGAGTTGTATGACCATTTTATTTGTTAATCTAATTACAACTTTTAGATAAGTGATCATGTACATTTCTAAGAGTTCTAGGGCCATTTTATTTGTTTTATCTTATTACTATTGTTAGATAAGTGATTACGAACAATTGTCAGAGTTATATGGCTATTTTATTTCTTTTCTCTTATTATAACTCTATGATAAGAGATCGTGAACATTTCAAAGAGTTGTATGACCATTTTATTTATTTTATATTATTACAACTTTTAGATAAGAGATCATGAACATTTCTAAGAGTTGTATGGCCCTTTCATTTGTTTTATCTTATTACTACTCTTAGATAAGAGATCATGAACACTTCTAAAAGTTGTATGACCATTTATCTTATTACAACTCTTAGATAAGAGATCATGACCATTTCTAAGAATTGTGAGGCTGTTTTATTTGTTTTATCTTATTATAACTGTTACAAATGAGATCCTTTTCCTTTTACAGGGTTGTATGCCATTTTATTTATTTTATTTTATAACAACTCTTAGATTAGTGATCATGAACATTTCTAATAGTTGTATGGCCATTTTATTTATTTTATCTTCTTACAACTCTTAGATAAGTGATCATGAACAATTCTAAGAGTTGTAGTGACATTTTATTTGTTTATATTATTACATAGATAAGTGATCGTGAACATTTTAAAGAGTTATATGTCCATCTTATTTGTTTTATCTTATTACAACTCTTAGATAAGAGATCGCGAACATTTTAAAGAGTTGTACGACCATTTTATTTGTTAATCTAATGACAACTCTTAGATAAGTGATCATGTACATTTCAAAGAGTTCTATGGTCATTTTATTTGTTTTATCTTATTACTATTCTTAGATAAGTGATTACGAACAATTGCCAGAGTTATATGGCTATTTTATTTCTTTTCTCTTATTATAACTCTATGATAAGAGATCGTGAACATTTCAAAGAGTTGTATGACCGTTTTTTGTATTTTATATTATTACAACTTTTAGATAAGAGATCATGAACATTTCTAAGAGTTGTATGGCCCTTTCATTTGTTTTATCTTATTACGACTCTTAGATAAGAGATCATGAACACTTCTAAAAGTAGTATGACCATTTATCTTATTACAACTCTTAGATAAGAGATCATGACCATTTCTAAGAATTGTGAGGCTGTTTTATTTGTTTTATCTTATTATAACTGTTACAAATGAGATCCTTTTCCTTTTACAGGGTGTTATGCCATTTTATTTATTTTATTTTATAACAACTCTTAGATTAGTGATCATGAACATTTCTAATAGTTGTATGGCCATTTTATTTATTTTATCTTCTTACAACTCTTAGATAAGTGATCATGAACAATTCTAAGAGTTGTAGTGACATTTTATTTGTTTATCTTATTACAACTCATAGATAAGTGATCGTGAACATTTTAAAGAGTTATATGTCCATCTTATTTGTTTTATCTTATTACAACTCTTAGATAAGAGATCGCGAACATTTTAAAGAGTTGTATGACCATTTTATTTGTTAATCTAATGACAACTCTTAGATAAGTGATCATGTACATTTCTAAGAGTTCTATGGCCATTTTATTTGTTTTATCTTATTACTATTCTTAGATAAGTGATTACGAACAATTGCCAGAGTTATATGGCTATTTTATTTATTTTCTCTTATTATAACTCTATGATAAGAGATCGTGAACATTTCAAAGAGTTGTATGACCGTTTTATGTATTTTATATTATTACAACTTTTAGATAAGAGATCATGAACATTTCTAAGAGTTGTATGGCCCTTTCATTTGTTTTATCTTATTACTACTCTTAGATAAGAGATCATGAACACTTCTAAAAGTAGTATGACCATTTATCTTATTACAACTCTTAGATAAGAGATCATGACCATTTCTAAGAATTGTGAGGCTGTTTTATTTGTTTTATCTTATTATAACTGTTACAAATGAGATCCTTTTCCTCTTACAGGGTTTTATGCCATTTTTTTTATTTTATTTTCTAACAACTCTTAGATTAGTGATCATGAACATTTCTAATAGTTGTATGGCCATTTTTTTTATTTTATCTTCTTACAACTCTTAGATAAGTGATCATGAACAATTCTAAGAGTTGTAGTGACATTTTACTTGTTTATCTTATTACAACTCATAGATAAGTGATCGTGAACATTTTAAAGAGTTATATGTCCATCTTATTTGTTTTATCTTATTACAACTCTTAGATAAGAGATCGCGAACATTTTAAAGAGTTGTATGACCATTTTATTTGTTAATCTAATGACAACTCTTAGATAAGTGATCATGTACATTTCAAAGAGTTCTATGGCCATTTTATTTGTTTTATCTTATTACTATTCTTAGATAAGTGATTACGAACAATTGCCAGAGTTATATGGCTATTTTAGTTCTTTTCTCTTATTATAACTCTATGATAAGAGATCGTGAACATTTCAAAGAGTTGTATGACCGTTTTATTTATTTTATACTATTAAAACTTTTAGATAAGAGATCATGAACATTTCTAAGAGTTGTATGGCCCTTTTATTTGTTTTATCTTATTACAACTCTTAGATAAGAGATCATGAACACTTCTAAAAGTAGTATGACCATTTATCTTATTACAACTCTTAGATAAGAGATCATGACCATTTCTAAGAATTGTGTGGCCGTTTTATTTGTTTTATCTTATTATAACTGTTACAAATGAGATCCTGTACATTTCACAGGGTTTTGTGCCATTTTATTTATTTTATTTTATTAGAACTCTTAGATAAGAGATCATGACCATTTCTAAGAATTGTGTGGCCGTTTTATTTGTTTTATCTTATTATAACTGTTACAAATGAGGTCCTTTTCCTTTTACAGGGTTTTATGCCATTTTATTTATTTTATTTTATAACAACTCTTAGATTAGTGATCATGAACATTTCTAATAGTTGTATGGCCATTTTATTTATTTTGTCTTATTACAACTCTTAGATAAGTGATCATGAACAATTCTAAGAGTTGTAGTGATATTTTATTTGTTTATCTTATTACAACTCATAGATAAGTGATCGTGAACATTTTAAAGAGTTATATGTCCATCTTATTTGTTTTATCTTATTACAACTCTTAGATAAGAGATCGTGAACATTTTAAAGAGTTGTATGACCATTTTATTTGTTAATCTAATTACAACTCTTAGATAAGTGATCATGTACATTTCTAAGAGTTCTATGGCCATTTTATTTGTTTTATCTTATTACTATTCTTAGATAAGTGATTACGAACAATTGTCAGAGTTATATGGCTATTTTATTTCTTTTCTCTTATTATAACTCTATGATAAGAGATCGTGAACATTTCAAAGAGTTGTATGACCGTTTTATTTATTTTATATTATTACAACTTTTAGATAAGAGATCATGAACATTTCTAAGAGTTGTATGGCCCTTTTATTTGTTTTATCTTATTACAACTCTTAGATAAGAGATCATGAACACTTCTAAAAGTAGTATGACCATTTATCTTATTACAACTTTAGATAAGAGATCAGGACCATTTCTAAGAATTGTGTGGCCGTTTTATTTGTTTTATCTTATTATAACTGTTACAAATGAGATCCTGTACATTTCACAGGGTTTTATCCCATTTTATTTATTTTATTTTATAACAACTCTTAGATTAGTGATCATGAACATTTCTAAGAGTTGTAGTGACATTTTATTTGTTTATCTAATTACAACTCATAGATAAGTGATCGTGAACATTTAAAAGAGTTGTATGTCCATCTTATTTGTTTTATCTTATTACAACTCTTAGATAAGAGATCATGAACATTTTAAAGAGTTGTATGACCATTTTATTTGTTAATCTAATTACAACTCTTAGATAAGTGATCATGTACATTTCTAGGAGTTCTATGGCCAATTTATTTGTTTTATCTTATTACTATTGTTAGATAAGTGATTACGAACAATTGTCAGAGTTATATGGCTATTTTATTTCTTTTCTCTTATTATAACTCTATGATAAGAGATCGTGAACATTTCAAAGAGTTGTATGACCATTTTATTTATTTTATATTATTACAACTTTTAGATAAGAGATCATGAACATTTCTAAGAGTTGTATGGCCCTTTCATTTGTTTTATCTTATTACTACTCTTAGATAAGAGATCATGAACACTTCTAAAAGTAGTATGACCATTTATCTTATTACAACTCTTAGATAAGAGATCATGACCATTTCTAAGAATTGTGAGGCTGTTTTATTTGTTTTATCTTATTATAACTGTTACAAATGAGATCCTTTTCCCTTTACAGGGTTTTATGCCATTTTATTTATTTTATTTTATAACAACTCTTAGATTAGTGATCATGAACATTTCTAATAGTTGTATGGCCATTTTATTTATTTTGTCTTATTACAACTCTTAGATAAGTGATCATGAACAATTCTAAGAGTTGTAGTGATATTTTATTTGTTTATCTTATTACAACTCATAGATAAGTGATCGTGAACATTTTAAAGAGTTATATGTCCATCTTATTTGTTTTATCTTATTACAACTCTTAGATAAGAGATCGTGAACATTTTAAAGAGTTGTATGACCATTTTATTTGTTAATCTAATTACAACTCTTAGATAAGTGATCATGTACATTTCTAAGAGTTCTATGGCCATTTTATTTGTTTTATCTTATTACTATTCTTAGATAAGTGATTACGAACAATTGTCAGAGTTATATGGCTATTTTATTTCTTTTCTCTTATTATAACTCTATGATGAGAGATCGTGAACATTTCAAAGAGTTGTATGACCGTTTTATTTATTTTATATTATTACAACTTTTAGATAAGAGATCATGAACATTTCTAAGAGTTGTATGGCCCTTTTATTTGTTTTATCTTATTACAACTCTTAGATAAGAGATCATGAACACTTCTAAAAGTAGTATGACCATTTATCTTTTTACAATTTAGATAAGAGATCATGACCATTTCTAAGAATTGTGTGGCCGTTTTATTTGTTTTATCTTATTATAACTGTTACAAATGAGATCCTGTACATTTCACAGGGTTTTATCCCATTTTATTTATTTTATTTTATAACAACTCTTAGATTAGTGATCATGAATATTTCTAAGAGTTGTAGTGACATTTTATTTGTTTATCTTATTACAACTCATAGATAAGTGATCGTGAACATTTAAAAGAGTTGTATGTCCATCTTATTTGTTTTATCTTATTACAACTCTTAGATAAGAGATCATGAACATTTTAAAGAGTTGTATGACCATTTTATTTGTTAATCTAATGACAACTCTTAGATAAGTGATCATGTACATTTCTAAGAGTTCTATGGCCATTTTATTTGTTTTATCTTATTACTATTCTTAGATAAGTGATTACGAACAATTGCCAGAGTTATATGGCTATTTTATTTCTTTTCTCTTATTATAACTCTATGATAAGAGATCGTGAACATTTCAAAGAGTTGTATGACCGTTTTATTTATTTTATATTATTACAACTTTTAGATAAGAGATCATGAACATTTCTAAGAGTTGTATGGCCCTTTTATTTGTTTTATCTTATTACAACTCTTAGATAAGAGATCATGAACACTTCTAAAAGTAGTATGACCATTTATCTTATTACAACTCTTAGATAAGAGATCATGACCATTTCTAAGAATTGTGTGGCCGTTTTATTTGTTTTATCTTATTATAACTGTTACAAATGAGATCCTGTACATTTCACAGGGTTTTATCCCATTTTATTTATTTTATTTTATAACAACTCTTAGATTAGTGATCATGAACATTTCTAAGAGTTGTAGTGACATTTTATTTGTTTATCTTATTACAACTCATAGATAAGTGATCGTGAACATTTTAAAGAGTTGTATGGCCATCTTATTTGTTTTATCTTATTACAACTCTTAGATAAGAGATCATGAACATTTCTTAGAGTTCTATGGCCATTTTATTTGTTTTATCTTATTACCACTCTTAGATAGGAGATCATGAATATTTCTAAGGGTTGTATGGCCATTTTATTTGTTTTATCTTATTACAACACCTAGATAAGAGATCATGAACATTTCAATGAGTTGTATGACCATGTTATTTGTTAATCTTATTACAACTCTTAGATAAGTGATCATCTACATTTCAAAAAGTTCTATGGCCATTTTATTTGTTTTATCATATTATAACACTACTTAGATAAGAGATCATAAACATTTCTAGGAGTAGTACGGCCATTTTATTTGTTTTATCTTAGTACAACTCTTTGATAAATAATCTTGAATATTTTTAAGAGTTGTATGGCCATTTTATTTTTGTTATATTTTTATAACTATTAGATAAGAGAGCATGAACATTTCTAAGAGTTGTATGGCCATTTTATTTGTTTATCTTATTACAACTCTTAGATAAGAGGCTATAAATATTTCTAAGAGTTGTATGGCCATTTTATTTGTTATATCTTAGTAGAACTCTTTGATAAATAATCTTGAATATTTTTAAGAGTTGTATGGCCATTTTATTTTTGTTATATTATTATAACTGTTAGATAAGAGAGCATCAACATTTCTAAGAGTTCTATGGTCATTTTATTTATTTATCTTATTACAACTCTTAGATAAGAGGCCAATAATATTTCTAAGAGTTGTATAGCCATTTTATTTGTTATATCTTATTACAACTCTTAGATAGGAGATCATGGATATTTCTAAGAGTTGTATGGCCATTTTATTTAATTTATCTTATTACAAATTTTAGATAAGTGATCATGAACATTTTTAAGTGTTGTATGGCTATTTTACTTGTTTTATCTTATTACAACTCTTAGATAAGAGTACAGGAACATTTCTAAGAGTTCTATGGCCTTTTTATTTGTTTATCTTATTATAACTCTATGATAAGAGATACTGAACATTTCGAAGAGTTTTATGGCCATTTCATTTGCTTTATCTTAGTAGAACTCTTTGATAAGTAATCTTGAAGATTTTTAAGAGTTCTATGGCCATTTTTTTTTTTTTGGTTATATTATTATAACTCTTTGATAAGTGAGCATGAACATTTCTAAGAGTTGTATGTGAAGGAAAACTGAACAAGCCCGGGCTAAATCGAAAACCTCACTTTCGTGCTATGCATTCCAGAATCGGAAGCTTTCGACCAAGCTCAGGCTCAAATTAGTTTACCCATGAACGGATCTAGGCTTATACTTATTTAATTTATTAATCGGGACACAAAAAATTAAATCTTTAATTAAAGCGGAACTTAAAGATTATACCTTTTGTAGCGAAGTCCCTCGCCTAAAAGAAAACCCAATTCTTTAGCACGAAATCCACAAGAAATCCGAAGAATTCTCCAATACGAGCTCCGAGATAGTGTGGGCTATCGTCTACGGAGCTACCCACGGCAATCCGACTGAAAACCCAAGAAACTTGCTTATCAAGAAACTCAAAATTAAACTGCCCGGAATTTTCTTGTGAAAATTGAGCTGCCCAGAATTTTTTTTAACAAAAATGAAGCTGCCCAGAAATTTTCCTTTCAAATTGAAGCTGCCCGTAGCATGAAACAGTCACCGGATTCCTGCTTATCAAAACCATCCGCCAGCCGTGTGAACTACTAGAACCTCGACCACGATCTGTACGATGGGACTCGCGGATCACCCAGCAAGCAAGAGATCAACGCGAGTCAACCACCGGATCAGCACCCCGAGGCTGGAGCAGTCGGCTGGCTGAAAATCGAACGCACAGCAGTAGCGCTAAAACCCAGCGCGCAGCAGCGGTGCAAAAAACCAGCAGAATCCAGCGACTGTTTTGCGAAGATGATGACCGATTGTTCAAAAATAATTCATGGGCTAAGTGAAGAATGATCCGGGCTGCTCTATTAATTCATGGGCTGAGTTCCTTGACAAAGAAGAAAGCTTTCTTGATCGACTTCGAGAGAAAACTTGACGATGAAGACACCGTTTTCTCTCTAGACCAAACTTTCTCTTTCTAGCCTAACTTGGCTGCCAAGTTTCTTAGGGTTTTTGCTGCCCAATAAGTTGTATTTATAGGAGCGTCTAAGGAGACCTAATGGGCTCTCGAGTTAGGTCTTAAAATTTGACTTTCGTTGACCGCTAAGTCTTCCCGACTAATCAACTCCAATCGACCATTTTAAATTAATTTATTTAATCCACTATGTTAATTTAATTTAATCGAATTCTTAGAATTAATTAATTCAAAATCGAATTAATTTCTAAATTCACTTTGTCGATTAAATATTAATTAAACCCTTTGGATTAATTAATTTACCTTACCGATTAGTCAAACGCATAATCGGTCGTACCACTAACGGACCAATTATGGAACTACCGCTCGAAAACGACTTTACATCGCGCCATTATTATTTCTTCTATCTCCCCACATTAAAGATCTAGTGCTCGTCGATTTATCAATTTACTGATAAATTAATTCACCGACTTCTTGGTTTCCGAGATTAGTACCACTCGACCTCTTATTATACCGAACATAAAGTTCACCGGCCGGGTTTAGTATAATAACCTTACGAGCTCATCTCGGGAGCACCATCAACCCGGCGAACCGGTACGTGGATTCCTCCGACTAGCAACGGCACGCAAGAAGCTAAACACCGCATACCCAACTTACCGAGGTATTGGCCTCAATTGACCTCACTCTTTGGCAAATCAAAGCATAAGACATCCAACCCTCACGCCCGTCCCAATCTCGGGATTGAGAGACGGAATACTAGGACCGAATTGACTACGCCAATCAGTACAAGTCAATTCTATCCAAACTGGTCGTGCTCAATATGCCCCGGGCATATCTGTGTGATTTAAACTAGTCTAGATAAACCAATTTCCAAACCACACAATAACCTATACCGATAGTATGTTCAGACTATCTCGGTTACGAGCATACTTTTTATATATCAATACTTTAACCAATAACGGTATCTACTGTGTTTGTCGACACCCCGTTATCTAGTTCTATGATATAAAGGAACAGATTTATACTGAAACAAAATGATATGTCATCTGTGGATATTAGTTTTTGATACAAGCCATAGCTTTTCTGTATTCAAAACTAACAGTATGGCCATTTTATTTGTTTTATCTTATTACAACTCTTAGATTCATCATGAACATTTCTAAAAGTAGTATGGCCATTTATCTTATTACACCTCTTAGATAAGAGATCATGAATATTTTAAAGAGTTGTATGGAGATTTTATGTGTTTTATCATATTACAACTCTTATATAAGAGATCATGAACATTTCTAAGAGTTCTACAGCCATTTTATTTTTTTATCTTATTACAACTCTCAGATAGGAGATCATGAATATTTCTAAGAGTTGTATGGTAATTTTATTTGTTTTATCTTAGTACAACTCTTTGATAAGTAATCTTGAACATTTTTAAGAGTTGTATGGCCATTTTATTTTTGTTATATTATTGTAACTCTTAGATAAGAGAACATGAACATTTCTAAGAGTTCTATGACCATTTTATTTATTTATCTTATTACAACTCTTAGATAAGAGGCCAATAATATTTCTAAGAGTTGTATGGCCATTTTATTTGTTATATCTTATTACAACTCTTAGATAGGATATCATGGATAATTCTAAGAGTTGTATGGCCATTTTATTTATTTTATCTTATTACAAATTTTAGATAAGTGATCATGAACATTTTTATGTGTTGTATGGCTATTTTACTTGTTTTATCGTATTACAACTCTTAGATAAGAGTACAGGAACATTTCTAAGAGTTCTATGGCCATTTTATTTGTTTATCTTATTATAACTCTATGATAAGAGATACTGAACATTTCGAAGAGTTGTATGGCCATTTCATTTGCTTTATCATAGTACAACTCTTTGATAAGTAATCTTGAAGATTTTTAAGAGTTGTATGGCTATTTTTTTTGGTTATATTATTATAACTCTTAGATAAGTGAGCATGAACATTTCTAAGAGTTGTATGGCCATTTTATTTGTTTTATCTTATTACAACTCTTAGATAAGAGATCATGAACTTTTCTAAAAGTAGTATGGCCATTTATCTTATTACAACTCTTAGATAAGAGATCATGAACATTTTAAAGAGTTGTATGGCGATTTTATGTGTTTTATCTTATTACAACTCTTAGATAGGAGATCATGAACATTTCTAAGAGTTCTATGGCCATATTATTTTTTTTTATCTTATTACAACTCTTAGATAGGAGATCATGAATATTTCTAAGAGTTGTATGGCAATTTTATTTGTTTTATCTTAGTACAAATCTTTGATAAATAATCTTGAATATTTTTAAGAGTTGTATGGCCATTTTATTTTTGTTATATTTTTATAACTATTAGATAAGAGAGCATGAACATTTCTAAAAGTTGTATGGCCATTTTATTTGTTATATCTTAGTACAACTCTTTGATAAATAATCTTGATTATTTTTAAGAGTTGTATGGCCATTTTATTTTTGTTATATTATTATAACTCTTAGATAAGAGAGCATCAACATTTCTAAGAGTTCTATGGTCATTTTATTTATTTATCTTATTACAACTCTTAGATAGGAGATCATGAATATTTCTAAGAGTTGTATGGCAATTTTATTTGATTTATCTTAGTACAACTCTTTGATAAATAATCTTGAATATTTTTAAGAGTTGTATGGCCATTTTATTTCTGATATATTTTTATAACTATTAGATAAGAGAGCATGAACATTTCTAAGAGTTGTATGGCCATTTTATTTGTTTATCTTATTACAACTCTTAGATAAGAGGCTATAAATATTTCTAAGAGTTGTATGGCCATTTTATTTGTTATATCTTAGTACAACTCTTTGATAAATAATCTTGAATATTTTTAAGAGTTGTATGGCCATTTTATTTTTGTTATATTATTATAACTGTTAGATAAGAGAGCATCAACATTTCTAAGAATTCTATGGTCATTTTATTTATTTATCTTATTACAACTCTTAGATAAGAGGCCAATAATATTTCTAAGAGTTGTATGGCCATTTTATTTGTTATATCTTATTACAACTCTTAGATAGGAGGTCATGGATATTTCTAAGAGTTGTATGGCCATTTTATTTATTTTATCTTATTACAAATTTTAGATAAGTGATCATGAACATTTTTAAGTGTTGTATGGCTATTTTACTTGTTTTATCTTATTACAACTCTTAGATAAGAGTACAGGAACATTTCTAAGAGTTCTATGGCCATTTTATTTGTTTATCTTATTATAACTCTATGATAAGAGATACTGAACATTTCGAAGAGTTTTATGGCCATTTCATTTGCTTTATCTTAGTAGAACTCTTTGATAAGTAATCTTGAAGATTTTTAAGAGTTCTATGGCCATTTTTTTTTTTTTTGGTTATATTATTATAACTCTTTGATAAGTGAGCATGAACATTTCTAAGAGTTGTATGGCCATTTTATTTGTTTTATCTTATTACAACTCTTAGATAAGAGATCATGAACATTTCTAAAAGTAGTATGGCCATTTATCTTATTACACCTCTTAGATAAGAGATCATGAACATTTTAAAGAGTTGTATGGCGATTTTATGTGTTTTATCATATTACAACTCTTATATAAGAGACCATGAACATTTCTAAGAGTTCTACAACCATTTTATTTTTTTATCTTATTACAACTCTCAGATAGGAGATCATGAATATTTCTAAGAGTTGTATGACAATTTTATTTGTTTTATCTTAGTACAACTCTTTGATAAGTAATCTTGAACATTTTTAAGAGTTGTATGGCCATTTTATTTTTGTTATATTATTGTAACTCTTAGATAAGAGAACATGAACATTTCTAAGAGTTCTATGGCCATTTTATTTATTTATCTTATTACAACTCTTAGATAAGAGGCCAATAATATTTCTAAGAGTTGTATGGCCATTATATTTGTTATATCTTATTACAACTCTTAGATAGGATATCATGGATAATTCTAAGAGTTGTATGGCCATTTTATTTATTTTATCTTATTACAAATTTTAGATAAGTGATCATGAACATTTTTAAGTGTTGTATGGCTATTTTACTTGTTTTATCTTATTACAACTCTTAGATAAGAGTACAGGAACATTTCTAAGAGTTCTATGGCCATTTTATTTGTTTATCTTATTATAACTCTATGATAAGAGATACTGAACATTTCGAAGAGTTTTATGGCCATTTCATTTGCTTTATCTTAGTATAACTCTTTGATAAGTAATCTTGAAGATTTTTAAGAGTTCTATGGCCATTTTTTTTTTTTGGTTATATTATTATAACTCTTTGATAAGTGAGCATGAACATTTCTAAGAGTTGTATGGCCATTTTATTTGTTTTATCTTATTACAACTCTTAGATAAGAGATCATGAACATTTCTAAAAGTAGTATGGCCATTTATCTTATTACACCTCTTAGATAAGAGATCATGAACATTTTAAAGAGTTGTATGGCGATTTTATGTGTTTTATCATATTACAACTCTTATATAAGAGACCATGAACATTTCTAAGAGTTCTACAACCATTTTATTTTTTTATTTTATTACAACTCTCAGATAGGAGATCATGAATATTTCTAAGAGTTGTATGGCAATTTTATTTGTTTTATCTTAGTACAACTCTTTGATAAGTAATCTTGAACATTTTTAAGAGTTGTACGGCCATTTTATTTTTGTTATATTATTGTGACTCTTAGATAAGAGAACATGAACATTTCTAAGAGTTCTATGGCCATTTTATTTATTTATCTTATTACAACTCTTAGATAAGAGGCCAATAATATTTCTAAGAGTTGTATAGCCATTTTATTTGTTATATCTTATTACAACTCTTAGATAGGATATCATGGATAATTCTAAGAGTTGTATGTCCATTTTATTTATTTTATCTTATTACAAATTTTAGATAAGTGATCATGAACATTTTTAAGTGTTGTATGGCTATTTTACTTGTTTTATCTTATTACAACTCTTAGATAAGAGTACAGGAACATTTCTAAGAGTTCTATGGCCATTTTATTTGTTTATCTTATTATAACTCTATGATAAGAGATACTGAACATTTCGAAGAGTTGTATGGCCATTTCATTTGCTTTATCATAGTACAACTCTTTGATAAGTAATCTTGAAGATTTTTAAGAGTTGTATGGCCATTTTTTTTGGTTATATTATTATAACTCTTAGATAAGTGAGCATGAACATTTCTAAGAGTTGTATGGCCATTTTATTTGTTTTATCTTATTACAACTCTTAGATAAGAGATCATGAACTTTTCTAAAAGTAGTATGGCCATTTATCTTATTACAACTCTTAGATAAGAGATCATGAACATTTTAAAGAGTTGTATGGCGATTTTATGTGTTTTATCTTATTACAACTCTTAGATAGGAGATCATGAACATTTCTAAGAGTTCTATGGCCATATTATTTTTTTTATCTTATTACAACTCTTAGATAGGAGATCATGAATATTTCCAAGAGTTGTATGGCAATTTTATTTGTTTTATCTTAGTACAAATCTTTGATAAATAATCTTGAATCTTTTTAAGAGTTGTATGGCCATTTTATTTTTGTTATATTTTTATAACTATTAGATAAGAGAGCATGAACATTTCTAAGAGTTGTATGGCCATTTTATTTGTTATATCTTAGTACAACTCTTTGATAAATAATCTTGATTATTTTTAAGAGTTGTATGGCCATTTTATTTTTGTTATATTATTATAACTCTTAGATAAGAGAGCATCAACATTTCTAAGAGTTCTATGGTCATTTTATTTATTTATCTTATTACAACTCTTAGATAAGAGGCCAATAATATTTCTAAGAGTTGTATAGCCATTTTATTTGTTATATCTTATTACAACTCTTAGATAGGAGATCATGGATATTTCTAAGAGTTGTATGGCCATTTTATTTATTTTATCTTATTACAAATTTTAGATAAGTGATCATGAACATTTTTAAGTGTTGTATGGCTATTTTACTTGTTTTATCTTATTACAACTCTTAGATAAGAGTACGGGAACATTTCTAAGAGTTCTATGGCCATTTTATTTGTTTATCTTATTATAACTCTATGATAAGAGATACTGAACATTTCGAAGAGTTTTATGGCCATTTCATTTGCTTTATCTTAGTAGAACTCTTTGATAAGTAATCTTGAAGATTTTTAAGAGTTCTATGGCCATTTTTTTTTTTTGGTTATATTATTTTAACTCTTTGATAAGTGAGCATGAACATTTCTAAGAGTTGTATGGCCATTTTATTTGTTTTATCTTATTACAACTCTTAGATAAGAGATCATGAACATTTCTAAAAGTAGTATGGCCATTTATCTTATTACACTTCTTAGATAAGAGATCATGAACATTTTAAAGAGTTGTATGGCGATTTTATGTGTTTTATCATATTACAACTCTTATATAAGAGAACATGAACATTTCTAAGAGTTCTACAGCCATTTTATTTTTTTATCTTATTACAACTCTCAGATAGGAGATCATGAATATTTCTAAGAGTTGTATAGCAATTTTATTTGTTTTATCTTAGTACAACTCTTTGATAAGTAATCTTGAACATTTTTAAGAGTTGTATGGCCATTTTATTTTTGTTATATTATTGTAACTCTTAGATAAGAGAACATGAACATTTCTAATAGTTCTATGGCCATTTTATTTATTTATCTTATTACAACTCTTAGATAAGAGGCCAATAATATTTCTAAGAGTTGTATGGCCATTTTATTTGTTATATCTTATTACAACTCTTAGATTGGATATCATGGATAATTCTAAGAGTTGTATGGCCATTTTATTTATTTTATATTATTACAAATTTTAGATAAGTGATCATGAACATTTTTATGTGTTGTATGGCTATTTTACTTGTTTTATCGTATTACAACTCTTAGATAAGAGTACAGGAACATTTCTAAGAGTTCTATGGCCATTTTATTTGTTTATCTTATTATAACTCTATGATAAGAGTTACTGAACATTTCGAAGAGTTTTATGGCCATTTCATTTGCTTTATCTTAGTACAACTCTTTGATAAGTAATCTTGAAGATTTTTAAGAGTTGTATGGCCATTTTTTTTTTTTTTTTGGTTATATTATTATAACTCTTTGATAAGTGAGCATGAACATTTCTAAGAGATGTATGGCCATTTTATTTGTTTTATCTTATTACAACTCTTAGATAAGAGATCCTGAACATTTCTAAAAGTAGTATGGCTATTTGTCTTATTACAACTCTTAGATAAGAGATCATGAACATTTTAAAGAGTTGTATGGCGATTTTATGTGTTTTATCTTATTACAACACTTAGATAGGAGATCATGAACATTTCTAAGAGTTCTATGGCCATTTTATTTTTTTATCTTATTACAACTCTTAGATAGGAGATCATGAATATTTCTAAGAGTTGTATGGCAATTTTATTTGTTTTATCTTAGTACAACTCTTTGATAAATAATCTTGAATATTTTTAAGAGTTGTATGACCATTTTATTTTTGTTATATTTTTATAACTATTGGATAAGAGAGCATGAATATTTCTAAGAGTTGTATGGCCATTTTATTTGTTTATCTTATTACAACTCTTAGATAAGAGGCTATAAATATTTCTAAGAGTTGTATGGCCATTTTATTTGTTATATCTTAGTACAACACTTTGATAAATAATCTTGAATATTTTTAAGAGTTGTATGGCCATTTTATTTTTGTTATATTATTATAACTCTTAGATAAGAGAGCGTGAACATTTCTAAGAGTTCTATGGCCATTTTATTTATTTATCTTATTACAACTCTTAGATAAGAGGGCAATAATATTTCTAAGAGTTGTATGGCCATTTTATTTGTTATATCTTATTACAACTCTTAGATAGGAGATCATGGATATTTCTAAGAGTTGTATGGCCATTTTATTTATTTTATCTTATTACAAATTTTAGATAAGTGATCATGAACATTTTTAAGTGTTGTATGGCTATTTTACTTTTTTTATCTTATTACAACTCTTAGATAAGAGTACAGGAACATTTCTAAGAGTTCTATGGCCATTTTATTTGTTTATCTTATTACTATTCTTAGATAAGTGATTACGAACAATTGTCAGAGTTATAGGGCTATTTTATTTCTTTTCTCTTATTATAACTCTATGATAAGAGATCGTGAACATTTCTAAGAGTTGTATGACCGTTTTATTTATTTTATATTATTACAACTTTTAGATAAGAGATCATGAACATTTCTAAGAGTTGTATGGCCATTTTATTTGTTTTATCTTATTACAACTCTTAGATAAGAGATCATGAACACTTCTAAAAGTAGTATGGCTATTTATCTTATTACAACTCTTAGATAAGAGATCATGACCATTTCTAAGAATTGTGTGGCCGTTTTATTTCTTTTATCTTATTATAACTGTTACAAATGAGATCCTGTACATTTCACAGGGTTTTATGCCATTTTATTTATTTTATTTTATAACAACTCTTAGATCAGTGATCATGAACATTTATAATAGTTGTATGGCCATTTTATTTATTTTATCTTATTACAACTCTTAGATAAGTGATAATGAACAATTCTAAGAGTTGTAGTGACATTTTATTTGTTTATCTTAATACAACTCTTAATAAGTGATCGTTAACATTTTTAAGAGTTGTATGGCGATTTTATGTGTTTTATCTTATTACAACTCTTAGATAAGAGATCTTGGACATTTCTAAGAGTTCTATGGCCATTTTATTTGTTTATCTTATTACAACTCTTAGATATGAGATCATGAATATTTCTAAGAGTTGTATGGCAATTTTATTTGTTTATCTTATTACAACTCATAGATAAGTGTTCGTGAACATTTTAAAGAGTTGTATGGCCATTTTATTTGTTTTATCTTATTACAACTCTTAGATAAGAGATCATGAACATTTATAAGAGTTCTATGGCCATTTTATTTGTTTTATCTTATTACTATTCTTTGATAAGTGATTACGAACAATTGTCAGAGTTATAGGGCTATTTTATTTCTTTTCTCTTATTGTAACTCTATGATAAGAGATCGTGAACATTTCAAAGAGTTGTATGACCGTTTTATTTATTTTATATTATTACAACTTGTAGATAAGAGATCATGAACATTTCTAAGAGTTGTATGGCCATTTTATTTGTTTTATCTTATTACAACTCTTAGATAAGAGATCATGAACACTTCTAAAAGTAGTATGGCTATTTATCTTATTACAACTCTTAGATAAGAGATCATGACCATTTCTAAGAATTGTGTGGCCGTTTTATTTGTTTTATCATATTATAACTGTTACAAATGAGATCCTGTACATTTCACAGAGTTTTATGCCATTTTATTTATTTTATTTTATAACAACTCTTAGATCAGTGATCATGAACATTTATAATAGTTGTATGGCCATTTTATTTATTTTATCTTATTACAACTCTTAGATAAGTGATCATGAACAATTCTAAGAGTTGTAGTGACATTTTATTTGTTTATCTTATTACAACTCATAGATATGTGTTCGTGAACATTTTAAAGAGTTGCATGGCCATTTTATTTGTTTTATCTTATTACAACTCTTAGATAAGAGATAATGAACATTTCTAAGAGTTCTATGGCCATTTTATTTGTTTTATCTTATTACCACTCTTAGATAGGAGATCATGAATATTTCTAAGAGTTGTATGGCCATTTTATTTGTTTTATCTTATTACAACACTTAGATAAGAGATCATGAACATTTCAACGAGTTGTATGACCATTTTATTTGTTAATCTTATTACAACTCTTAGATAAGTGATCATGTACATTTCTAAAAGTTTTATGGCCATTTTATTTGTTTTATCTTATTATAACACTACTTAGATAAGAGATCATAAACATTTCTAGGAGTAGTACGGCCATTTTATTTGTTTTATCTTAGTACAACTCTTTGATAAATAATCTTGAATATTTTTAAGAGTTGTATGGCCATTTTATTTTTGTTATATTTTTATAACTATTAGATAAGAGAGCATGAACATTTATAAGAGTTGTATGGCCATTTTATTTGTTTATCTTATTACAACTCTTAGATAAGAGGCTATCTTGAATCTTTTTAAGAGTTGTATGGCCATTTTATTTTTGTTATATTATTATAACTCTTAGATAAGAGAGCATGAACATTTCTAAGACTTCTATGGCCATTTTATTTATTTATCTTATTACAACTCTTAGATAAGAGGCCAATAATATTTCTAAGAGTTGTATGGCCATTTTATTTGTTATATCTTATTACAACTCTTAGATAGGAGATCATGGATATTTCTAAGAGTTGTATGGCCATTTTATTTATTTTATCTTATTACAAATTTTAGATAAGTGATCATGAACATTTTTAAGTGTTGTATGGCTATTTTACTTGTTTTATCTTATTACAACTCTTAGATAAGAGTACAGGAACATTTCTAAGAGTTCTATGGCCATTTTATTTGTTTATCTTATTACTATTCTTAGATAAGTGATTACGAACAATTGTCAGAGTTATAGGGCCATTTTATTTCTTTTCTCTTATTATAACTCTATGATAAGAGATCGTGAACATTTCAAAGAGTTGTATGACCGTTTTATTTATTTTATATTATTTTAACTTGTAGATAAGAGATCATGAACATTTCTAAGAGTTGTATGGCCATTTTATTTGTTTTATCTTATTACAACTCTTAGATAAGAGATCATGAACACTTCTAAAAGTAGTATGACCATTTATCTTATTACAACTCTTAGATAAGAGATCATGACCATTTCTAAGAATTGTGTGGCCGTTTTATTTGTTTTATCTTATTATAACTGTTACAAATGAGATCCTGTACATTTCACAGGGTTTTATGCCATTTTATTTATTTTATTTTATAACAACTCTTAGATCAGTGATCATGAACATTTATAATAGTTGTATGGCCATTTTATTTATTTTATCTTATCACAACTCTTAGATAAGTGATCATGAACAATTCTAAGAGTTGTAGTGACATTTTATTTGTTTATCTTGTTACAACTCTTAGATAAATGATCGTTAACATTTTTAAGAGTTGTATGGCGATTTTATGTGTTTTATCTTATTACAACTCTTAGATAAGAGATCTTGAACATTTCTAAGAGTTCTATGGCCATTTTATTTGTTTATCTTATTACAACTCTTAGATAGGAGATCATGAATATTTCTAAGAGTTGTATGGCAATTTTATTTGTTTATCTTATTACAACTCATAGATAAGTGTTCGTGAACATTTTAAAGAGTTGTATGGCCATTTTATTTGTTTTATCTTATTACAACTCTTAGATAAGAGATCATGAACATTTCTAAGAGTTCTATGGCCATTTTATTTGTTTTATCTTATTACTATTCTTAGATAAGTGATTACGAACAATTGTCAGAGTTATAGGGCTATTTTATTTCTTTTCTCTTATTGTAACTCTATGATAAGAGATCGTGAACATTTCAAAGAGTTGTATGACCATTTTATTTATTTTATATTATTACAACTTGTAGATAAGAGATCATGAACATTTCTAAGAGTTGTATGGCCATTTTATTTGTTTTATCTTATTACAACTCTTAGATAAGAGATCATGAACACTTTTAAAAGTAGTATGGCTATTTATCTTATTACAACTCTTAGAAAAGAGATCATGACCATTTCTAAGAATTGTGTGGCCGTTTTATTTGTTTTATCATATTATAACTGTTACAAATGAGATCCTGTACATTTCACAGAGTTTTATGCCATTTTATTTATTTTATTTTATAACAACTCTTAGATCAGTGATCATGAACATTTATAATAGTTGTATGGCCATTTTATTTATTTTATCTTATTACAACTCTTAGATAAGTGATCATGAACAATTCTAAGAGTTGTAGTGACATTTTATTTGTTTATCTTATTACAACTCATAGATATGTGTTCGTGAACATTTTAAAGAGTTATATGGCCATTTTATTTGTTTTATCTTATTACAACTCTTAGATAAGAGATAATGAACATTTCTAAGAGTTCTATGGCCATTTTATTTGTTTTATCTTATTACCACTCTTAGATAGGAGATCATGAATATTTCTAAGAGTTGTATGGCCATTTTATTTGTTTTATCTTATTACAACACTTAGATAAGAGATCATGAACATTTCAAAGAGTTGTATGACCATTTTATTTGTTAATCTTATTACAACTCTTAGATAAATGATCATGTACATTTCTAAAAGTTCTATGGCCATTTTATTTGTTTATCTTATTATAACACTACTTAGATAAGAGATCATAAATATTTCTAAGAGTTGTACGGCCATTTTATTTGTTTTATCTTAGTACAACTCTTTGATAAATAATCTTGAATATTTTTAAGAGTTGTATGGCCAATTTATTTTTGTTATATTTTTATAACTATTAGATAAGTGAGCATGAACATTTCTAAGAGTTGTCTGGCCATTTTATTTATTTTATCTTATAACAAATTTTAGATAAGTGATCATGAACATTTTTAAGTGTTGTATGGCTATTTTACTTGTTTTATCTTATTACAACTCTTAGATAAGAGTACAGGAACATTTCTAAGAGTTCTATGGCCATTTTATTTGTAATCTTATTATAACTCTATGATAAGAGATACTGAACATTTCGAAGAGTTGTATGGTCATTTCATTTGCTTTATCTTAGTACAACTCTTTGATAAGTAATCTTGAAGATTTTTAAGAGTTGTATGGCTATTTTTTTTTTGTTATATTGTTATAACTCTTAGATAAGTGAGCATGAACATTTCTAAGAGTTGTATGGCCATTTTATTTGTTTATCTTATTACAACTCTTAGATAAAAGGCCATAAATATTTCTAAGAGTTGTATGGCCATTTTATTTGTTTTATCTAATTACAACTCTTAGATAGGAGATCATGAATATTTCTAAGAGTTGTATGGCCATTTTATTTATTTTATCTTATTACAAATCTTAGATAAGTGATCATGAACATTTTTAAGCGTTGTATGGCTATTTTACTGGTTTTATCTTATTACAACTCTTAGATAAGAGAAAATGAACATTTCTAAGAGTTCAATGGCCATTTTATTTGTTTATCTTATTATAACTCTATGACAATAGATAATGAACATGTCAAAGGGTTGTATGGCCATTTTATTTATTTTATATTATTACAACTCTTAGATAAGTGATTACGAACAATTGTAAGAGTTGTATGGCCATTTTATTTGTTTTATCTTATTACAACACTTAGATCAGAGATCAGAAACATTTCTAAGAGTTGTATGGCTATTTTATTTGTTTTATCTTAGTACCACTCTTTGATAAGTAATCTTGAACATTTTTAAGAGTTGTATGGCCATTTTATTTCTTTTCTCTTATTATTACTCTATGATAAGAGATTGTGAACATTTCAAAGAGTTGTATGACCGTTTTATTTATTTTATATTATTACAACTTTTAGATAAGAGATCATGAACATTCCTAAGAGTTGTATTGCCTTTTATTTGTTTTATCTTATTACAACTCTTAGATAAGAGATCATGGATATTTCCAAAAGTAGTATGGCCATTTATCTTATTACAACTCTTAGAAAAGAGATCATGACCATTTATAAGAATTGTATGGCCATTTTATTTGTTTTATCTTATTATAACTATTACAAATGAGATCCTGAACATTTCAAAGAGTTGTATGGTCATTTTATTTATTTTAACTTATTACAACTCTTAGATAAGTGATCATGAACAATTCTAAGAGTTGTAGTGACATTTTATTTGTTTATCTTATTACAACTCTTAGATAAGTGATCGTTAACATTTTTAAGATTTGTATGGCGATTTTATGTGTTTTATCTTATTACAACTCTTAGATAAGAGATCTTGAACATTTCTAAGAGTTCTATGGCCATTTTATTTGTTTATCTTATTACAACTCTTAGATAGGAGATCATGAATATTTCTAAGAGTTGTATGGCAATTTTATTTGTTTTATCTTAGTACAACTCTTTGATAAGTAATCTTGAACATTTTTAAGAGTTGTATGGCCATTTTATTTTTGTTATATTATTATAACTCTTAGATAAGAGAGCATGAACATTTCAAAGAGTTATATGACCATTTTATTTCTTTTTTCTTATTATAACTCTATGATAAGAGATCGTAAACATTTCAAAGAGTTGTATGACCGTTTTATTTATTTTATATTATTAAAACTTTTAGATAAGAGATCACGAACATTTCCATGAGTTGTACGACTATTTTATTTGTTTTATCTTATTACAACTCTTAGATAAGAGATCATGAACATTTTTAAAAGTAGTATGGCCATTTATTTATTACAACTGTTAGATAAGAGATCATGACCATTTCTAAAAATTGTATGTCCATTTTATTTGTTTTATCTTATTATAACTCTTACATATGAGATCCTGAACATTT
The DNA here is from genome assembly GCA_030378225.1 of Knoxia roxburghii. Classification (NCBI taxonomy): domain Eukaryota; kingdom Viridiplantae; phylum Streptophyta; class Magnoliopsida; order Gentianales; family Rubiaceae; genus Knoxia; species Knoxia roxburghii. Next base: position 28,135,910 of record CM059416.1, on the reverse strand, counting down.
CAAAGACTTTTATGCCATTTTATTTATTTTATTTGACAACAACTGTAAGATTAGTGATCATGAACATTTCTAAGAGTTGTATGGCCATTTTATTTGTTTGAACTTATTATAACTCTTAGATAAGTGATCATGAACAATTCTAAGAGTTGTAGTGACATTTTATTTGTTTACTTATTACAACTCTTAGATAAGTGATCGATAACATTTTAAAGAGTTTTATGCCATTTTATTTATTTTATTTTATAACAACTCTTAGACTAGTGATCATGAACATTTCTAATAGTTGTATGGCCATTTTATTTATTTTATCTTATTACAACTCTTAGATAAGTGATCATGAACAATTCTAAGAGTTGTAGTGACATTTTATTTGTTTATCTTATTACAACTCATAGATATGTGTTCGTGAACATTTTAAAGAGTTGTATGGCCATTTTATTTGTTTTATCTTATTACAACTCTTAGATAAGAGATAATGAACATTTCTAAGAGTTCTATGGCCATTTTATTTGTCTTATCTTATTACCACTCTTAGATAGGAGATCATGAATATTTCTAAGAGTTGTATGGCCATTTTATTTGTTTTATCTTATTACAACACTTAGATAAGAGATCATGAACATTTCAAAGAGTTGTATGACCATTTTATTTGTTAATCGTATTACAACTCTTAGATAAATGATCATGTACATTTCTAAAAGTTCTATGGCCATTTTATTTGTTTATCTTATTATAACACTACTTAGATAAGAGATCATAAATATTTCTAAGAGTTGTACGGCCATTTTATTTGTTTTATCTTAGTACAACTCTTTGATAAATAATCTTGAATATTTTTAAGAGTTGTATGGCCAATTTATTTTTGTTATATTTTTATAACTATTAGATAAGAGAGCATGAACATTTCTAAGAGTTGTGTGGCCATTTTATTTGTTTATCTTATTAAAACTCTTAGATAAGAGGCTATAAATATTTCTAAGAGTTCTATGGCCATTTTATTTATTTATCTTATTACAACTCTTAGATAAGAGGCCAATAATGTTTCTAAGAGTTGTATGGCCATTTTTTTTGTTATATCTTATTACAACTCTTGGATAGGAGATCATGGATATTTCTAAGAGTTGTATGGCCATTTTATTTATTTTATCTTATAACAAATTTTAGATAAGTGATCATGAACATTTTTAAGTGTTGTATGGCTATTTTACTTGTTTTATCTTATTACAACTCTTAGATAAGAGTACAGGAACATTTCTAAGAGTTCTATGGCCATTTTATTTGTAATCTTATTATAACTCTATGATAAGAGATACTGAACATTTCGAAGAGTTGTATGGTCATTTCATTTGCTTTATCTTAGTACAACTCTTTGATAAGTAATCTTGAAGATTTTTAAGAGTTGTATGGCTATTTTTTTTTGTTATATTGTTATAACTCTTAGATAAGTAAGCATGAACATTTCTAAGAGTTGTATGGCCATTTTATTTGTTTATCTTATTACAACTCTTAGATAAAAGGCCATAAATATTTCTAAGAGTTGTATGGCCATTTTATTTGTTTTATCTAATTACAACTCTTAGATAGGAGATCATGAATATTTCTAAGAGTTGTATGGCCATTTTATTTATTTTATCTTATTACAAATCTTAGATAAGTGATCATGAACATTTTTAAGCGTTGTATGGCTATTTTACTGGTTTTATCTTATTACAACTCTTAGATAAGAGAAAATGAACATTTCTAAGAGTTCAATGGCCATTTTATTTGTTTATCTTATTATAACTCTATGACAATAGATAATGAACATGTCAAAGAGTTGTATGGCCATTTTATTTATTTTATATTATTACAACTCTTAGATAAGTGATTACGAACAATTGTAAGAGTTGTATGGCCATTTTATTTGTTTTATCTTATTACAACACTTAGATCAGAGATCAGAAACATTTCTAAGAGTTGTATGGCTATTTTATTTGTTTTATCTTAGTACCACTCTTTGATAAGTAATCTTGAACATTTTTAAGAGTTGTATGGCCATTTTATTTCTTTTCTATTATTATTACTCTATGATAAGAGATTGTGAACATTTCAAAGAGTTGTATGACCGTTTTATTTATTTTATATTATTACAACTTTTAGATAAGAGATCATGAACATTCCTAAGAGTTGTATTACCTTTTATTTGCTTTATCTTATTACAACTCTTAGATAAGAGATCATGAATATTTCCAAAAGTAGTATGGCCATTTATCTTATTACAACTCTTAGAAAAGAGATCATGACCATTTATAAGAATTGTATGGCCATTTTATTTGTTTTATCTTATTATAACTATTACAAATGAGATCCTGAACATTTCAAAGAGTTTTGTGCCATTTTGTTTATTTTATTCTATAACAACTCTTAGATTAGTGATCATGAACATTTCTAAGAGTTGTATGGTCATTTTATTTATTTTAACTTATTACAACTCTTAGATAAGTGATCATGAACAATTCTAAGAGTTGTAGTGACATTTTATTTGTTTATCTTATTACAACTCTTAGATAAGTGATCGTTAACATTTTTAAGAGTTGTATGGCGATTTTATGTGTTTTATCTTATTACAACTCTTAGATAAGAGATCTTGAACATTTCTAAGAGTTCTATGGCCATTTTATTTGTTTATCTTATTACAACTCTTAGATAGGAGATCATGAATATTTCTAAGAGTTGTATGGCAATTTTATTTGTTTTATCTTAGTACAACTCTTTGATAAGTAATCTTGAACATTTTTAAGAGTTGTATGGCCATTTTATTTTTGTAACATTATTATAACTCTTAGATAAGAGAGCATGAACATTTCAAAGAGTTATATGACCATTTTATTTCTTTTTTCTTATTATAACTCTATGATAAGAGATCGTAAACATTTCAAAGAGTTGTATGACCGTTTTATTTATTTTATATTATTAAAACTTTTAGATAAGAGATCACGAACATTTCTATGAGTTGTACGACTATTTTATTTGTTTTATCTTATTACAACTCTTAGATAAGAGATCATGAACATTTTTAAAAGTAGTATGGCCATTTATTTATTACAACTGTTAGATAAGAGATCATGACCATTTCTAAAAATTGTATGGCCATTTTATTTGTTTTATCTTATTATAACTCTTACATATGAGATCCTGAACATTTCAAAGACTTTTATGCCATTTTATTTATTTTATTTGACAACAACTGTAAGATTAGTGATCATGAACATTTCTAAGAGTTGTATGGCCATTTTATTTGTTTGAACTTATTATAACTCTTAGATAAGTGATCATGAACAATTCTAAGAGTTGTAGTGACATTTTATTTGTTTATCTTATTACAACTCTTAGATAAGTGATCGATAACATTTTAAAGAGTTTTATGCCATTTTATTTATTTTATTTTATAACAACTCTTAGACTAGTGATCATGAACATTTCTAATAGTTGTATGGCCATTTTCTTTATTTTATCTTATTAAAACAATTAGATAAGTGATCATCAACAATTCTAAGAGTTGTAGTGACATTTTATTTGTTTATCTTATTACAACTCATAGATAATAGATCATGAATATTTTAAAGAGTTCTATGACCATTTTATTTGTTAATCTTATTACAACTCTTAGATAAGTGATCATGTATATTTCTAGAAGTTCTATGGCCAATTTATTTGTTTTATCTTATTACTATTCTTAGATAAGTGATTACGAACAATTGTCAGAGTTATATGGCTATTTTATTTCTTTTCTCTTATTATAACTCTATGATAAGAGATCGTGAATATTTCAAAGAGTTGTATGACCGTTTTATTTATTTTATATTATTACAACTTTTAGATAAGAGATCATGAACATTTCTAAGAGTTGTATGGCCCTTTTATTTGTTTTATCTTATTACAACTCTTAGATAAGAGATCACGAACACTTCCAAAAGTAGTATGACCATTTATCTTATTACAACTCTTAGATAAGAGATCATGACCATTTCTAAGAATTGTGTGGCCGTTTTATTTGTTTTATCTTATTATAACTGTTACAAATGAGATCCTGTACATTTCACAGGGTTTTATGCCATTTTATTTATTTTAGTTTATTACAACTCTTAGATAAGAGATCATGACCATTTCTAAGGATTGTGTGGCCGTTTTATTTGTTTTATCTTATTATAACTGTTACAAATGAGATCCTGTACATTTCACAGGGTTTTATGCCATTTTATTTATTTTATTTTATAACAACTCTTAGATTAGTGATCATGAACATTTCTAATAGTTGTATGGCCATTTTATTTATTTTATCTTATTACAACTCTTAGATAAGTGATCATGAACAATTCTAAGAGTTGTAGTGACATTTTATTTGTTTATCTTATTACAACTCATAGATAAGTGATCGTGAACATTTAAAAGAGTTGTATGTCCATCTTATTTGTTTTATCTTATTACAACTCTTAGATAAGAGATCATGAACATTTTAAAGAGTTGTATGACAATTTTATTTGTTAATCTAATTACAACTCTTAGATAAGTGATCATGTACATTTCTAAGAGTTCTATGGCCATTTTATTTGTTTTATCTTATTACTATTCTTAGATAAGTGATTACGAACAATTGTCAGAGTTATATGGCTATTTTATTTCTTTTCTCTTATTATAACTCTATGATAAGAGATCGTGAACATTTCAAAGAGTTGTATGACCGTTTTATTTATTTTATATTATTACAACTTTTAGATAAGAGATCATGAACATTTCTAAGAGTTGTATGGCACTTTTATTTGTTTTATCTTATTACTATTCTTAGATAAAAGATCATGAACACTTCTAAAAGTAGTATGACCATTTATCTTATTACAACTCTTAGATAAGAGATCATGACCATTTCTAAGAATTGTGTGGCCATTTTATTTGTTTTATCTTATTATAACTGTTACAAATGAGATCCTTTTCCTTTTACAGGGTTTTATGCCATTTTATTTATTTTATTTTATAACAACTCCTAGATTAGTGATCATGAACATTTCTAATAGTTGTATGGCCGTTTTATTTATTTTATCTTATTACAACTCTTAGATAAGTGATCATGAACAATTCTAAGAGTTGTAGTGACATTTTATTTGTTTATCTTATTACAACTCATAGATAAGTGATCGTGAACATTTAAAAGAGTTGTATGTCCATCTTATTTGTTTTATCTTATTACAACTCTTAGATAAGAGATCATGAACATTTCAAAGAGTTGTATGACAATTTTATTTGTTAATCTAATTACAACTCTTAGATAAGTGATCATGTACATTTCTAAGAGTTCTATGGCCATTTTATTTGTTTTATCTTATTACTATTCTTTGATAAGTGATTACGAACAATTGTCAGAGTTATATGGCTATTTTATTTCTTTTCTCTTATTATAACTCTATGATAAGAGATTGTGAACATTTCAAAGAGTTGTATGACCGTTTTATTTATTTTATATTATTGCAACTTTTAGATAAGAGATCATGAAAATTTCTAAGAGTTGTATGGCCCTTTTATTTGTTTTATCTTATTACAACTCTTAGATAAGAGATCATGAACACTTCTAAAAGTAGTATGACCATTTATCTTATTACAACTCTTAGATAAGGGTTCATGACCATTTCTAAGAATTGCGTGGCCGTTTTATTTGTTTTATCTTATTATAACTGTTACAAATGAGATCCTGTACATTTCACAGGGTTTTATCCCATTTTATTTATTTTATTTTATAACAACTCTTAGATTAGTGATCGTGAACACTTATAAGAGTTGTAGTGACATTTTATTTGTTTATCTTATTACAACTCATGGATAAGTGATCGTGAACATTTTAAAGAGTTGTATGGCCATCTTATTTGTTTTATCTTATTACAACTCTTAGATAAGAGATCATGAACATTTCTTAGAGTTCTATGGCCATTTTATTTGTTTTATCTTATTACAACACTTAGATAAGAGATCATGAAAATTTCAATGAGTTGTATGACCATTTTATTTGTTAATCTTATTACAACTCTTAGATAAGTGATCATGTACATTTCTAAAAGTTCTATGGCCATTTTATTTGTTTTATCTTAGTACAACTCTTTGATAAATAATCTTGAATATTTTTAAGAGTTGTGTGGCCATTTTATTTTTGTTATATTTTTATAACTATTAGATAAGAGAGCATGAACATTTATAAAGTTGTATGGCCATTTTATTTGTTTATCTTATTACAACTCTTAGATAAGAGGCTATAAATATTTCTAAGAGTTGTATGGCCATTTTATTTGTTATATCTTAGTATAACTCTTTGATAAATAATCTTGAATATTTTTAAGAGTTGTATGGCCATTTTATTTTTGTTATATTATTATAACTCTTAGATAAGAGAGCATGAACATTTCTAAGAGTTATATGGTCATTTTATTTATTTATCTTATTACAACTCTTAAATAAGAGGCCAATAATATTTCTAAGAGTTGTATGGCCATTTTTTTTGTTATATCTTATTACAACTCTTAGATAGGAGATCATGGATATTTCTAAGAGTTGTATGGCCATTTTATTTATTTTATCTTATTACATATTTTAGATAAGTGATTATGAACATTTTTAAGTGTTGTATGGCTATTTTACTTGTTTTATCTTATTACAACTCTTAGATAAGAGTACAGGAACATTTCTAAGAGTTCTATGGCCATTTTATTTGTTTATCTTATTATAGCTCTATGATAAGAGACACTGAACATTTCGAAGAGTTTTATGGCCATTTCATTTGCTTTATCTTAGTACAACTCTTTGATGAGTAATCTTGAAGATTTTTAAGAGTTGTATGGCCATTTTTTTTTTTTTGGTTATATTATTATAACTCTTAGATAAGTGAGCATGAACATTTTTAAGAGTTATATGGCCATTTTATTTCTTTTTTCTTATTATAACACTACTTAGATAAGAGATCATAAACATTTCTAGGAGTAGTACGGTCATTTTATTTGTTTTATCCTAGTACAACTCTTTGATAAATAATCTTGAATATTTTTAAGAGTCGTATGACCATTTTATTTTTGTTATATATTTATAACTATTAGATAAGAGAGCATGAACATTTCTAAGAGTTGTATGGCCATTTTATTTGTTTATCTTATTACAACTCTTAAATAAGAGGCTATAAATATTTCTAAGAGTTGTATGGCCATTTTATTTGTTATATCTTAGTACAACTCTTTGATAAATAATCTTGAATGTTTTTAAGAGTTGTATGGCCATTTTATTTTTGTTATATTATTATAATTCTTAGATAAGAGAGCATGAACATTTCTAAGAGTTCTATGGCCATTTTATTTATTTATCTTATTACAACTCTTAGATAAGAGGCCAATAATATTTCTAGGAGTTGTACGGCCATTTTATTTGTTTTATCTTAGTACAACTCTTTGATAAATAATCTTGAATATTTTTAAGAGTTGTATGGCCAATTTATTTTTGTTATATTTTTATAACTATTAGATAAGAGAGCATGAACATTTCTAAGAGTTGTGTGGCCATTTTATTTGTTTATCTTATTACAACTCTTAGATAAGAGGCTATAAATATTTCTAAGAGTTCTATGGCCATTTTATTTATTTATCTTATTACAACTCTTAGATAAGAGGCCAATAATGTTTCTAAGAGTTGTATGGCCATTTTTTTTGTTATATCTTATTACAACTCTTGGATAGGAGATCATGGATATTTCTAAGAGTTGTATGGCCATTTTATTTATTTTATCTTATAACAAATTTTAGATAAGTGATCATGAACATTTTTAAGTGTTGTATGGCTATTTTACTTGTTTTATCTTATTACAACTCTTAGATAAGAGTACAGGAACATTTCTAAGAGTTCTATGGCCATTTTATTTGTAATCTTATTATAACTCTATGATAAGAGATACTGAACATTTCGAAGAGTTGTATGGTCATTTCATTTGCTTTATCTTAGTACAACTCTTTGATAAGTAATCTTGAAGATTTTTAAGAGTTGTATGGCTATTTTTTTTTTTTGTTATATTGTTATAACTCTTAGATAAGTGAGCATGAACATTTCTAAGAGTTGTATGGCCATTTTATTTGTTTATCTTATTACAACTCTTAGATAAAAGGCCATAAATATTTCTAAGAGTTGTATGGCCATTTTATTTGTTTTATCTAATTACAACTCTTAGATAGGAGATCATGAATATTTCTAAGAGTTGTATGGCCATTTTATTTATTTTATCTTATTACAAATCTTAGATAAGTGATCATGAACATTTTTAAGCGTTGTATGGCTATTTTACTGGTTTTATCTTATTACAACTCTTAGATAAGAGAAAATGAACATTTCTAAGAGTTCAATGGCCATTTTATTTGTTTATCTTATTATAACTCTATGACAATAGATAATGAACATGTCAAAGAGTTGTATGGCCATTTTATTTATTTTATATTATTACAACTCTTAGATAAGTGATTACGAACAATTGTAAGAGTTGTATGGCCATTTTATTTGTTTTATCTTATTACAACACTTAGATCAGAGATCAGAAACATTTCTAAGAGTTGTATGGCTATTTTATTTGTTTTATCTTAGTACCACTCTTTGATAAGTAATCTTGAACATTTTTAAGAGTTGTATGGCCATTTTATTTCTTTTCTCTTATTATTACTCTATGATAAGAGATTGTGAACATTTCAAAGAGTTGTATGACCGTTTTATTTATTTTATATTATTACAACTTTTAGATAAGAGATCATGAACATTCCTAAGAGTTGTATTGCCTTTTATTTGTTTTATCTTATTACAACTCTTAGATAAGAGATCATGAATATTTCCAAAAGTAGTATGGCCATTTATCTTATTACAACTCTTAGAAAAGAGATCATGACCATTTATAAGAATTGTATGGCCATTTTATTTGTTTTATCTTATTATAATTATTACAAATGAGATCCTGAACATTTCAAAGAGTTTTGTGCCATTTTGTTTATTTTATTCTATAACAACTCTTAGATTAGTGATCATGAACATTTCTAAGAGTTGTATGGTCATTTTATTTATTTTAACTTATTACAACTCTTAGATAAGTGATCATGAACAATTCTAAGAGTTGTAGTGACATTTTATTTGTTTATCTTATTACAACTCTTAGATAAGTGATCGTTAACATTTTTAAGAGTTGTATGGCGATTTTATGTGTTTTATCTTATTACAACTCTTAGATAAGAGATCTTGAACATTTCTAAGAGTTCTATGGCCATTTTATTTGTTTATCTTATTACAACTCTTAGATAGGAGATCATGAATATTTCTAAGAGTTGTATGGCAATTTTATTTGTTTTATCTTAGTACAACTCTTTGATAAGTAATCTTGAACATTTTTAAGAGTTGTATGGCCATTTTATTTTTGTTATATTATTATAACTCTTAGATAACAGAGCATGAACATTTCAAAGAGTTATATGACCATTTTATTTCTTTTTTCTTATTATAACTCTATGATAAGAGATCGTAAACATTTCAAAGAGTTGTATGACCGTTTTATTTATTTTATATTATTAAAACTTTTAGATAAGAGATCACGAACATTTCTATGAGTTGTACGACTATTTTATTTGTTTTATCTTATTACAACTCTTAGATAAGAGATCATGAACATTTTTAAAAGTAGTATGGCCATTTATTTATTACAACTGTTAGATAAGAGATCATGACCATTTCTAAAAATTGTATGGCCATTTTATTTGTTTTATCTTATTATAACTCTTACATATGAGATCCTGAACATTTCAAAGACTTTTATGCCATTTTATTTATTTTATTTGACAACAACTGTAAGATTAGTGATCATGAACATTTCTAAGAGTTGTATGGCCATTTTATTTGTTTGAACTTATTATAACTCTTAGATAAGTGATCATGAACAATTCTAAGAGTTGTAGTGACATTTTATTTGTTTATCTTATTACAACTCTTAGATAAGTGATCGATAACATTTTAAAGAGTTTTATGCCATTTTATTTTATTTATTTTATAACAACTCTTAGACTAGTGATCATGAACATTTCTAATAGTTGTATGGCCATTTTCTTTATTTTATCTTATTAAAACAATTAGATAAGTGATCATCAACAATTCTAAGAGTTGTAGTGACATTTTATTTGTTTATCTTATTACAACTCATAAATAATAGATCATGATAATTTTAAAGAGTTCTATGACCATTTTATTTGTTAATCTTATTACAACTCTTAGATAAGTGATCATGTATATTTCTAGAAGTTCTATGGCCAATTTATTTGTTTTATCTTATTACTATTCTTAGATAAGTGATTACGAACAATTGTCAGAGTTATATGGCTATTTTATTTCTTTTCTCTTATTATAACTCTATGATAAGAGATCGTGAACATTTCAAAGAGTTGTATGACCGTTTTATTTATTTTATATTATTACAACTTTTAGATAAGAGATCATGAACATTTCTAAGAGTTGTATGGCCCTTTTATTTGTTTTATCTTATTACAACTCTTAGATAAGAGATCACGAACACTTCTAAAAGTAGTATGACCATTTATCTTATTACAACTCTTAGATAAGAGATCATGACCATTTCTAAGAATTGTGTGGCCATTTTATTTGTTTTATCTTATTATAACTGTTACAAATGAGATCCTGTACATTTCACAGGGTTTTATGCCATCTTATTTATTTTAGTTTATTACAACTCTTAGATAAGAGATCATGACCATTTCTAAGGATTGTGTGGCCGTTTTATTTGTTTTATCTTATTATAACTGTTACAAATGAGATCCTGTACATTTCACAGGGTTTTATGCCATTTTATTTATTTTATTTTATAACAACTCTTAGATTAGTGATCATGAACATTTCTAATAGTTGTATGGCCATTTTATTTATTTTATCTTATTACAACTCTTAGATAAGTGATCATGAACAATTCTAAGAGTTGTAGTGACATTTTATTTGTTTATCTTATTACAACTCATAGATAAGTGATCGTGAACATTTAAAAGAGTTGTATGTCCATCTTATTTGTTTTATCTTATTACAACTCTTAGATAAGAGATCATGAACATTTTAAAGAGTTGTATGACAATTTTATTTGTTAATCTAATTACAACTCTTAGATAAGTGATCATGTACATTTCTAAGAGTTCTATGGCCATTTTATTTGTTTTATCTTATTACTATTCTTAGATAAGTGATTACGAACAATTGTCAGAGTTATATGGCTATTTTATTTCTTTTCTCTTATTATAACTCTATGATAAGAGATCGTGAACATTTCAAAGAGTTGTATGACCGTTTTATTTATTTTATATTATTACAACTTTTAGATAAGAGATCATGAACATTTCTAAGAGTTGTATGGCACTTTTATTTGTTTTATCTTATTACTATTCTTAGATAAAAGATCATGAACACTTCTAAAAGTAGTATGACCATTTATCTTATTACAACTCTTAGATAAGAGATCATGACCATTTCTAAGAATTGTGTGGCCATTTTATTTGTTTTATCTTATTATAACTGTTACAAATGAGATCCTTTTCCTTTTACAGGGTTTTATGCCATTTTATTTATTTTATTTTATAACAACTCTTAGATTAGTGATCTTGAACATTTCTAATAGTTGTATGGCCGTTTTATTTATTTTATCTTATTACAACTCTTAGATAAGTGATCATGAACAATTCTAAGAGTTGTAGTGACATTTTATTTGTTTATCTTATTACAACTCATAGATAAGTGATCGTGAACATTTAAAAGAGTTGTATGTCCATCTTATTTGTTTTATCTTATTACAACTCTTAGATAAGAGATCATGAACATTTTAAAGAGTTGTATGACAATTTTATTTGTTAATCTAATTACAACTCTTAGATAAGTGATCATGTACATTTCTAAGAGTTCTATGGCCATTTTATTTGTTTTATCTTATTACTATTCTTAGATAAGTGATTACGAACAATTGTCAGAGTTATATGGCTATTTTATTTCTTTTCTCTTATTATAACTCTATGATAAGAGATGGTGAACATTTCAAAGAGTTGTATAACCGTTTTATTTATTTTATATTATTGCAACTTTTAGATAAGAGATCATGAACATTTCTAAGAGTTGTATGGCCCTTTTATTTGTTTTATCTTATTACAACTCTTAGATAAGAGATCATGAACACTTCTAAAAGTAGTATGACCATTTATCTTATTACAACTCTTAGATAAGGGTTCATGACCATTTCTAAGAATTGCGTGGCCGTTTTATTTGTTTTATCTTATTATAACTGTTACAAATGAGATCCTGTACATTTCACAGGGTTTTATCCCATTTTATTTATTTTATTTTATAACAACTCTTAGATTAGTGATCGTGAACACTTATAAGAGTTGTAGTGACATTTTATTTGTTTATCTTATTACAACTCATGGATAAGTGATCGTGAACATTTTAAAGAGTTGTATGGCCATCTTATTTGTTTTATCTTATTACAACTCTTAGATAAGAGATCATGAACATTTCTTAGAGTTCTATGGCCATTTTATTTGTTTTATCTTATTACAACACTTAGATAAGAGATCATGAAAATTTCAATGAGTTGTATGGCCATTTTATTTGTTAATCTTATTACAACTCTTAGATAAGTGATCATGTACATTTCTAAAAGTTCTATGGCCATTTTATTTGTTTTATCTTAGTACAACTCTTTGATAAATAATCTTGAATATTTTTAAGAGTTGTGTGGCCATTTTATTTTTGTTATATTTTTATAACTATTAGATAAGAGAGCATGAACATTTATAAAGTTGTATGGCCATTTTATTTGTTTATCTTATTACAACTCTTAGATAAGAGGCTATAAATATTTCTAAGAGTTGTATGGCCATTTTATTTGTTATATCTTAGTACAACTCTTTGATAAATAATCTTGAATATTTTTAAGAGTTGTATGGCCATTTTATTTTTGTTATATTATTATAACTCTTAGATAAGAGAGCATGAACATTTCTAAGAGTTATATGGTCATTTTATTTATTTATCTTATTACAACTCTTAGATAAGAGGCCAATAATATTTCTAAGAGTTGTATGGCCATTTTTTTTGTTATATCTTATTACAACTCTTAGATAGGAGATCATGGATATTTCTAAGAGTTGTATGGCCATTTTATTTATTTTATCTTATTACAAATTTTAGATAAGTGATTATGAACATTTTTAAGTGTTGTATGGCTATTTTACTTGTTTTATCTTATTACGACTCTTAGATAAGAGTACAGGAACATTTCTAAGAGTTCTATGCCATTTTATTTGTTTATCTTATTATAACTCTATGATAAGAGACACTGAACATTTCGAAGAGTTTTATGGCCATTTTTTATTTTTTGGTTATATTATTATAACTCTTAGATAAGTGAGCATGAACATTTTTAAGAGTTATATGGCCATTTTATTTCTTTTTTCTTATTATAGCACTACTTAGATAAGAGATCATAAACATTTCTAGGAGTAGTACGGCCATTTTATTTGTTTTATCCTAGTACAACTCTTTGATAAATAATCTTGAATATTTTTAAGAGTCGTATGACCATTTTATTTTTGTTATATATTTATAACTATTAGATAAGAGAGCATGAACATTTCTAAGAGTTGTATGGCCATTTTATTTGTTTATCTTATTACAACTCTTAGATAAGAGGCTATAAATATTTCTAAGAGTTGTATGGCCATTTTATTTGTTATATCTTAGTACAACTCTTTGATAAATAATCTTGAATGTTTTTAAGAGTTGTATGGCCATTTTATTTTTGTTATATTATTATAATTCTTAGATAAGAGAGCATGAACATTTCTAAGAGTTCTATGGCCATTTTATTTATTTATCTTATTACAACTCTTAGATAAGAGGCCAATAATATTTCTAAGAGTTGTATGGCTATTTTATTTGTTATATCTTATTACAACTCTTAGATAGGAGATCATGGATATTTCTAAGAGTTGTATGGCCATTTTATTTATTTTATCTTATTACAAATTTTAGATAAGTGATCATGAACATTTTTATGTGTTGTATGGCTATTTTACTTGTTTTATCGTATTACAACTCTTAGATAAGAGTACATGAACATTTCTAAGAGTTCTATGGCCATTTTATTTGTTTATCTTATTATAACTCTATGATAAGAGATACTGAATATTTCGAAGAGTTGTACGGCCATTTCATTTGCTTCATCATAGTACAACTCTTTGATTAGTAATCTTGAAGATTTTTAAGAGTTGTATGGCCATTTTTTTTGGTTATATTATTATAACTCTTAGATAAGTGAGCATGAACATTTCTAAGAGTTGTATGGCCACTTTATTCGTTTTATCTTATTACAACTCTTAGATAAGAGATCATGAACATTTCTAAAAGTAGTATGGCCATTTATCTTATTACAACTCTTAGATAAGAGATTATGAACATTTTAAAGAGTTGTATGGCGATTTTAATTGTTTTATATTATTACAACTCTTAGATAAGAGATCATGAACATTTCTAAGAGTTCTATGGCCATTTTATTTTTTTATCTTATTACAACTCTTAGATAGGAGATCATGAATATTTCTAAGAGTTGTATGGCAATTTTATTTGTTTTATCTTAGTACAACTCTTTGATAAATAATCTTGAATATTTTTAAGAGTTGTATGGCCATTTTATTTTTGTTATATTTTTATAACTATTAGATAAGAGTGCATGAATATTTCTAAGAGTTGTATGGCCATTTTATTTGTTTATCTTATTACAACTCTTAGATAAGAGGCTATAAATATTTCTAAGAGTTGTATGGCCATTTTATTTGTTATATCTTAGTACAACACTTTGATAAATAATCTTGAATATTTTTAAGTGTTGTATGACCATTTTATTTTTGTTATATTATTATAACTCTTAGATAAGAGAGCATGAACATTTCTAAGAGTTCTATGGCCATTTTATTTATTTATCTTATTACAACTCTTAGATAAGAGGCCAATAATATTTCTAAGAGTTGTATGGCCATTTTTTTGTTATATCTTATTACAACTCTTAGATAGGAGATCATGGATATTTCTAAGAGTTGTATGGCCATTTTATTTATTTTATCTTATTACAAATTTTAGATATGTGATTTTGAACATTTTTAAGTGTTGTATGGCTATTTTACTTGTTTTATCTTATTACAACTCTTAGATAAGAGTACAGGAACATTTCTAAGAGTTCTATGGCCATTTTATTTGTTTATCTTATTATAACTCTATGATAAGAGACACTGAACATTTCGAAGAGTTTTATGGCCATTTCATTTGCTTTATCTTAGTACAACTCTTTGATGAGTAATCTTGAAGATTTTTAAGAGTTGTATGGCCATTTTTTTTTTTTTTGGTTATATTATTATAACTCTTAGATAAGTGAGCATGAACATTTCTAAGAGTTGTATGGCCATTTTATTTATTTTATCTTATTACAACTCTTAGATAATAGATCATGAACATTTCTAAAAGTAGTATGGCCATTTATCTTATTACACCTCTTAGATAAGAGATCATGAACATTTTAAAGAGTTGTATGGCGATTTTATGTGTTTTATCTTATTACAATTCTTATATAAGAGATCATGAACATTTCTAAGAGTTCTACAGCCATTTTATTTTTTTTATCTTATCACAACTCTCAGAGAGGAGATCATGAATATTTCTAAGAGTTGTATGGCAATTTTATTTGTTTTATCTTAGTACAACTCTTTGATAAGTAATCTTGAACATTTTTAAGAGTTGTATGGCCATTTTATTTTTGTTATATTAATATAACTCTTAGATAAGAGAGCATGAACATTTCAAAGAGTTATATGGCCATTTTATTTCTTTTTCCTTATTATAACACTACTTAGGTAAGAGATCATAAACATTTCTGGGAGTAGTACGGCCATTTTATTTGTTTTATCCTAGTACAACTCTTTGATAAATAATCTTGAATATTTTTAAGAGTCGTATGACCATTTTATTTTTGTTATATTTTTATAACTATTAGATAGGAGAGCATGAACATTTCTAAGAGTTGTATAGCCATTTTATTTGTTTATCTTATTACAACTCTTAGATAAGAGGCTATAAATATTTCTAAGAGTTGTATGGCCATTTTATTTGTTATATCTTAGTACAACTCTTTGATAAATAATCTTGAATGTTTTTAAGAGTTGTATGGCCATTTTATTTTTGATATATTATTATAATTCTTAGATAAGAGAGCATGAACATTTCTAAGAGTTCTATGGCCATTTTATTTATTTATCTTATTACAACTCTTAGATAAGAGACCAATAATATTTCTAAGAGTTGTATGGCCATTTTATTTGTTATATCTTATTACAACTCTTAGATAGGAGATCATGGATATTTCTAAGAGTTGTATGGCCATTTTATTTATTTTATCTTATTACAAATTTTAGATAAGTGATCATGAACATTTTTATGTGTTGTATGGCTATTTTACTTGTTTTATCGTATTACAACTCTTAGATAAGAAAACAGGAACATTTCTAAGAGTTCTATGGCCATTTTATTTGTTTATCTTATTATAACTCTATGATAAGAGATACTGAACATTTCGAAGAGTTGTACGGCCATTTCATTTTCTTCATCATAGAACAACTCTTTGATAAGTAATCTTGAAGATTTTTAAGAGTTGTATGGCCATTTTTTTTGGTTATATTATTATAACTCTTAGATAAGTGAGCATGAACATTTCTAAGAGTTGTATGGCCACTTTATTCGTTTTATCTTATTACAACTCTTAGATAAGAGATCATGAACATTTCTAAAAGTAGTATGGCCATTTATCATATTACAACTCTTAGATAAGAGATTATGAACATTTTAAAGAGTTGTATGGCGATTTTAATTGTTTTATATTATTACAACTCTTAGATAAGAGATCATGAACATTTCTAAGAGTTCTATGGCCATTTTATTTTTTTATCTTATTACAACTCTTAGATAGGAGATCATGAATATTTCTAAGAGTTGTATGGCAATTTTATTTGTTTTATCTTAGTACAACTCTTTGATAAATAATCTTGAATATTTTTAAGAGTTGTATGGCCATTTTATTTTTGTTATATTTTTACAACAATTAGATAAGAGAGCATGAATATTTCTAAGAGTTGTATGGCCATTTTATTTGTTTATCTTATTACAACTCTTAGATAAGAGGCTATAAATATTTCTAAGAGTTGTATGGCCATTTTATTTGTTATATCTTAGTACAACACTTTGATAAATAATCTTCAATATTTTTAAGAGTTGTCTGACCATTTTATTTTTGTTATATTATTATAACTCTTAGATAAGAGAGCATGAACATTTCTAAGAGTTCTATGGCCATTTTATTTATTTATCTTATTACAACTCTTAGATAAGAGGCCAATAATATTTCTAAGAGTTGTATGGCCATTTTATTTGTTATATCTTATTACAACTCTTAGATAGGAGATCATGGATATTTCTAAGAGTTGTATGGCCATTTTATTTATTTTATCTTATTACAAATTTTAGATAAGTGATCATGAACATTTTTAAGTGTTGTATGGCTATTTTACTTGTTTTATCTTATTACAACTCTTAGATAAGAGTACAGGAACATTTCTAAGAGTTCTATGGCCATTTTATTTGTTTATCTTATTATAACTCTATGATAAGAGATACTGAACATTTCGAAGAGTTGTATGGCCATTTCATTTGCTTTATCTTAGTACAACTCTTTGATAAGTAATCTTGAAGATTTTTTAGAGTTGTATGGCCATTTTTTTTGGTTATATTATTATAACTCTTAGATAAGTGAGCACGAACATTTCTAAGAGTTGTATGGCCGTTTTATTTATTTTATATTATTACAACTTGTAGAGAAGAGATCATGAACATTTCTAAAAGTTGTATTGCCATTTTATTTGTTTTATCTTATTATAACTCTTAGATAAGAGATCATGAACACTTCTAAAAGTAGTATGGCTATTTATCTTATTACAACTCTTAGATAAGAGATCATGACAATTTCTAAGAATTGTGTGGCCGTTTTATTTGTTTTATCTTATTATAACTGTTACAAATGAGATCCTTTACATTTCACAGGGTTTTATGCCATTTTATTTATTTTATTTTATAACAACTCTTAGATTAGTGATCATGAACATTTCTAATAGTTGTATGGCCATTTTATTTATTTTATCTTATTACAACTCTTAGATAAGTGATCATGAACAATTCTAAGAGTTGTAGTGACATTTTATTTGTTTATCTTATTACAACTCATAGATAAGTGATCGTGAACATTTTAAAGAGTTGTATGTCCATCTTATTTGTTTTATCTTATTACAACTCTTAGATAAGAGATCATGAACATTTTAAAGAGTTGTATGACCATTTTATTTGTAAATCTAATTACAACTCTTAGATAAGTGATCATGTACATTTCTAAGAGTTCTATGGCCATTTTATTTGTTTTATCTTATTACTATTCTTAGATAAGTGATTACGAAAAATTGTCAGAGTTATATGGCTATTTTATTTCTTTTCTCTTATTATAACTCTACGATAAGAGATCGTGAACATTTCAAAGAGTTGTATGGCCCTTTTATTTGTTTTATCTTATTACAACTCTTAGATAAGAGATCATGAACACTTCTAAAAGTAGTATGACCATTTATCTTATTACAACTCTTAGATAAGAGATCATGACCATTTCTAAGAATTGTGTGGCCGTTTTATTTGTTTTATCTTATTATAACTGTTACAAATGAGATACTGTACATTTCACAGGGTTTTATCCCATTTTATTTATTTTATTTTATAACAACTCTTAGAATAGTGATCATGAACATTTCTAATAGTTATATGGCCATTTTATTTATTTTATCTTATTACAACTCTTAGATAAGTGATCATGAACAATTCCAAGAGTTGTAGTGACATTTTATTTGTTTATCTTATTACAACTCATAGATAAGTGATCGTGAACATTTTAAAGAGTTGTATGGCCATCTTATTTGTTTTATCTTATTACAACTCTTAGATAAGAGATCATGAACATTTCTAAGAGTTCTATGGCAATTTTATTTGTTTTATCTTATTACCACTCTTATATAAGAGAGCATGAACATTTCTAAGAGTTGTATGGCCATTTTATTTGTTTATCTTATTACAACTCTTAGATAAGAGGCTATAAATATTTCTAAGAGTCTAACTCTTTGATTAATCGTATAGTCTTAATCGTATAGTTAGACGTCCAGTTAGACGGACATAATTCAGAAAATAATGAGTCCTCGTGACTTTCCTTCGATTCATGCTAGAAATTCTTTTTCCATTCCTTATGTTCCAGATGGTTTTAATTACGCTGATTACATTCTTGCTTTTTATCGGTGCCTTTATTACCGATGTTTTAATCATTCATGGTTCATCAGTTTTTCCACTAATTTTAATAAAAATGTTCCCATGTGGGTTTATGATTGGTGGAAACTACTAGGTGCTACTCCGGCAATTTTGCCACCTCAGGCTAATATTGGTTTTCAAACCTACAAGAAAAGATGTAGGTTAGACGACTATCAGGCTAATTTTTTATTTCATGCTGAATTCCGGGTCCCATATATTATGGCCTGGAGCTTTCAAATTAAGTCTACTCAGACAGGGTATCCTTGTCATTTAATTCGTCAGATTAATGTTAAGTGGTGGGTACAGTATAATGAGCAACAATGTTGTGCCCAAACAGTTAATAAATTCCTTGAATCTGGAGAAAAATATAAGCATATAATTTCTGAAGTCTCCAGACAACTTCCGGTGAATGACCCTTTGACTCCTAAAACACCGGACAAAAGTAAAATTCCTTTACCTAAGCGGATTGTGACTCCTACTCATCACCAGACTCCTGTAATGACTCCTTTACCCCAGCAAATTCGGACTACTCTACAGACTCCTCAGCAGATTCATTCTCAGACTCCTCAACCGACTCCACAGACTACTGCATCAACCTCTTCCCCGGCTAATTTTGTTACAGAACAAGGCCTACAAGATTACTTAAAAATTTGTATTCAGGCCTATAAAGAAATTCAACAAGTGGCTACTGCAGAATGTGACAGAGCAGCTCAAGCACGTATACAAGACCACCCCGACAAGCATGAGTTGCCAACTAATCCGACTAATGATGACGAAGACCCATTTGGCGGACCCTTTGCACAGGACCCGTTTGAATTCTAGATTAGGGTAAAATTGTAATAGACTAGGTAATAATTGTACAATGACGTAAGTGCATGCGTCATTCTCTGAATAATTGTTAGGTGACGTAAGTGCATATGTCATTAGGCACTTACATTTCATTTGTCTTTCATTTCACTTTAATTCCGGACTTCATTTCCGGACTTTACCCATGTATAATGTTTCCTCTTCCGCCTATTTAAAGGCTGCTTAATCAATAGAATCATCAGAGTGAATTTACACTTCTCTCTCTGCTTTCAAAACATCTTTGCAATCTTTTCTTTCCGCTTTCAAAACTCTTTCAAGTAATTTACTTCCTTCCTTTCATTCCAACCTAACTAATCGTAAGTCTTTTGCTTCTGTTAATCATCTCCTCCTTTTTCTGTTAAATTTATATACTCTTACTTTAGTTTACCGCCTACTTCACCTTCTTTCTCATCTTCTTATTTTGAACTTTGAATCTTTTGATTACTGCAACCGATCCTGCTCTCTTTGGTATCAAAGAGTTTTAATCATGAGTTGTTCTAAAGGTTCTAGAACATTTGCATCATGAGTTGTTCTTATTTTGAACATTTTTTGAACTATTAATATGTCCGTCTAACTGGACGTCTAGAAATACGATTAAGTTCTAAAGGTTCTAAAGGAGGAGTAGTTTCATAAAATTGATTTTCTATATCTTCTATATTATCATCAGTATCCTGCTCTCTTTGGTATCAGAGCCTGGTTTTACAAAAATTTTTCAAAGAAAAGATTTTTAAACTCTTTTCAAAAGTTTTTATTAAATCTAATTTTACAAACCTGAAGGTAAGGGTGAGCATTTGCATACATTTAGACGTTGGTAAGCGGTTGTTTGCATCAGTAAGATCGTTGGCAAGCCTTAGAAGATAGGTGTTCCAGGCATGATCCCCGTGTTCCCATCTAGGTCTATGCATAACTCAGTTTTACATTTAGAGGTGTAAGATTAAATTTAATCAAAATGGCTGATAGAGTTTTAAGATTTCTCTTTGGAGAATCTAGTTCTCCTAGGTCTGCATCCATCATGGCATCATCGTCTGCATCTTCATCATATTCATCTATTCTTAATTCTCATGAATTAATTCAAGAAGCTCTGCCAAGTAGAAGTATTTCTACTGTATACTCTCAAGGACTACTTGAGTTTAATAAAGCATATTCTATTAAAATCCATGAGGAGATTCATCCCATGGAAGAAGAAAAGAAAACTATTTCTTTATTAACTAATACTGCTATTTCTTATTATTTGTCTAATGGTTATCGATTTATGCATTTTGGTTTAATTCAAATTGCTTTACATCCGTTAATGAAGCGTGGGGTTGATACTCCTGTCTTCATGGCACTTCGTGATGATCGTTTACTTCATTATAATGATTCAATTCTTGCCTTAGTACAGACTAATTTATGCAATGGTACTGTCCGTTTTAATTGTGCTCCTAATTTTTCTGTTAGTTTAATTGATCCGACTATTATGCAATCGTTAATTCTAGACATACATGTTACTAATAATAAAATGGATCCTAAAGCTGATAAATTTGTATTAATTTATCGTATTTATTTTAAATTAATGAAATCTATCATTCCTGTTGCTTTAAAATTAAAGCCTACTAATGAAGGTGATTCTGTGTTAGTAATTGCTGATTCTGACAATACTCACACACAAACACCTAGACTTTTAGCTCGTAATGAAATTACTATTCCTAATGAATTGCTAATTGATCGTCCGATAATAGCACAACGACATCCAGTTAGGACTCAGGCTAATATTGAAGAACTCCCTGATAATAAAATATTATTAAAATTTAATAATATGTTGTCTAAGTCTTCCTCCTGCAGGTTTCCTTTAGAATCTCGACCGAGGTATTCAGTCGATCTTCCTAGTACTTCATATGAACCTTCCAGGTATTCGTATACTGATCCTAAAATTAAGTTTACTTCTCCTCTCCCTGAAGTCATCCCTGATTCTAGTTCCTCCGTAGGTTCACCTACTCAGTCTCAAATGAAATTTTCGGAAATTAATATGTTAAGAAAACCTTTTTCAATAGATAAAGATTTTCTTAATAAAACCAAAGAGAGCAGGATCGGTTGCAGTAATCAAAAGATTCAAAGTTCAAAATAAGAAGATGAGAAAGAAGGTGAAGTAGGCGGTAAACTAAAGTAAGAGTATATAAATTTAACAGAAAAAGGAGGAGATGATTAACAGAAGCAAAAGACTTACGATTAGTTAGGTTGGAATGAAAGGAAGGAAGTAAATTACTTGAAAGAGTTTTGAAAGCGGAAAGAAAAGATTGCAAAGATGTTTTGAAAGCAGAGAGAGAAGTTGTGTAAATTCACTCTGATGATTCTATTGATTAAGCAGCCTTTAAATAGGCGGAAGAGGAAACATTATACATGGGTAAAGTCCGGAAATAAAGTGAAATGAAAGACAAATGAAATGTAAGTGCCTAATGACATATGCACTTACGTCACCTAACAATTATTCAGAGAATGACGCATGCACTTACGTCATTGTACAATTATTACCTAGTCTATTACAATTTTACCCTAATCTAGAATTCAAACGGGTCCTGTGCAAAGGGTCCGCCAAATGGGTCTTCGTCATCTTTAGTCGGATTAGTTGGCAACTCATGCTTGTCGGGGTGGTCTTGTATACGTGCTTGAGCTTGAGCTGCTCTGTCACATTCTGCAGTAGCCACTTGTTGAATTTCTTTATAGGCCTGAATACAAATTTTTAAGTAATCTTGTAGGCCTTGTTCTGTAACAAAATTAGCCGGGGAAGAGGTTGATGCAGTAGTCTGTGGAGTCGGTTGAGGAGTCTGAGAATGAATCTGCTGAGGAGTCTGTAGAGTAGTCCGAATTTGCTGGGGTAAAGGAGTCATTACAGGAGTCTGGTGATGAGTAGGAGTCACAATCCGCTTAGGTAAAGGAATTTTACTTTTGTCCGGTGTTTTAGGAGTCAAAGGGTCATTCACCGGAAGTTGTCTGGAGACTTCAGAAATTATATGCTTATGTTTTTCTCCAGATTCAAGGAATTTATTAACTGTTTGGGCACAACATTGTTGCTCATTATACTGTACCCACCACTTAACATTAATCTGACGAATTAAATGACAAGGATACCCTGTCTGAGTAGACTTAATTTGAAAGCTCCAGGCCATAATATATGGGACCCGGAATTCAGCATGAAATAAAAAATTAGCCTGATAGTCGTCTAACCTGCATCTTTTCTTGTAGGTTTGAAAACCAA
Source organism: Knoxia roxburghii (assembly GCA_030378225.1). NCBI lineage: Eukaryota > Viridiplantae > Streptophyta > Magnoliopsida > Gentianales > Rubiaceae > Knoxia > Knoxia roxburghii. The sequence goes on along the minus strand of CM059416.1, from coordinate 28,112,323 downwards.
TATTAGCCTGAGGTGGCAAAATTGCCGGAGAAGCACCTAGTAGTTTCCACCAATCATAAACCCACATGGGAACATTTTTATTAAAATTAGTGGAAAAACTGATGAACCATAAATGATTAAAACATCGGTAATAAAGGCACCGATAAAAAGCAAGAATGTAATCAGCGTAATTAAAACCGTCTGGAACATAAGGAATGGAAAAAGAATTTCTAGCATGAATCGAAGGAAAGTCACGAGGACTCATTATTTTCTGAATTATAAACTTAGAATAAGCAATACGAGATTTATCCTTTTTATCAGGATAATGAGTAATTTCTACGGAATTAGTGTCAACAAGAATTAGTTCATAGTAAGCTTGAGTCTTACAGATATCATCTGTAAGCCATTGATTATTAGGAAGAAAAAGACGAGAACAGAAATTGCGAACATCATTATTCTCAGGAGTGGATTTGTAATGAGTCAACATTATAGATTCGAATTCGTTTTTAGTAATGTATGGGGCTGCATTAGACGAGGAAGATGATGAGGAGGCAGAAGAATTAATTGGAGTGGTATGAAGTCTGGCAGAAGGAGACAAAACAGCATTAGTGTAAGTAAGTGGAGGAAAATCATTAGATGGGACTGAAGGAGATAAAGGCTTAGGTGGATTAGACATTAGATAATCAGAAGGGGTTTTCGGTTTTCCTGGATCCTTAGACATTGGTGCGACCTGTAAGAAATTCACGGGTAAGGAAGTCAGGAAGAGAATTATCATCGCCTTTTATAAATTCAATATCAAAATCAAAGACAGAAAGAATAGCTTGCCATCTGGCAAAAATTTGTTTAGAAACCAAATTTTTTACATCTTTCTGTAGAATTTCTTTAGCTGACTTACAGTCAACTCTGAGTAAAAACTTTTTATTATACAAATCATCTTGAAATTTAGAAATGCATAAAACAATTGATAAAATTTCTTTCTTAACAGTAGAATAATTTTTCTGAGGCCCTGCCCATATGCCCGAATGATACCTAACTAGTTCTTCGGATGCAGATGATGCAGATGAATGCAGTTTCTGTTTCAGAATGCCTCCATAACCTATATCAGATGCATCTGTCTCAATGATCATGAATGCATCGGGATGAGGAATGCCTAAACAAGGAAGAGTCTTAATTTTTTCTTTAATTTGTTTAATTAAATTAGTATGAGTCTCTGTCCAAGCAGGAGGATTTTTCTGTAATCTCTCATACAAAGGACCGCATATAGTTCTCAAATTAGGAAACAAATCTGCAATATAATTCAAACAACCAAGAAAGCGTTGTAATTGATTTTTATCTCTGATTTCATCTGGAAATTTACTAGCGAATTCAATTGTTCTTTGAATCGGTTTCATTTTCCCTTGATTAATATCATGACCTAAAAATCTGATTTTTGTTTGAAATAATTTCATCTTTTTAGCTGAAATTACTAAACCATTAGTCTGAATAACATGTAGCATTAAATTAAGATGTTTAAAGTGCTGGGAAATATTATCAGAAAAAATTAAAATGTCATCAATATACACAATCACAAAATTAGAATAATCATTAAAAATATCATTCATTATTCGTTGAAATTCTGAAGGAGCATTTTTCAAACCGAAAGGCATAACATTCCACTCATAATGTCCGAAAGGAACAGTAAAAGCTGTTTTATACCTATCGTTTTCATTAATCTGTATTTGCCAATATCCTGATTTTAAATCAAATTTGGAAAATACTTTCGCACTATGAAGTCGTTTAAGTAAATCTTTTTTATTCGGAATAGGATACCGAATCCACTGTAAAACCTTATTTAACGGTTTATAATTAATTACTAATCGAGGAACTCCTCGTTCCTTTTCTGCTTGATTATTCACATAAAAAGCTGCACAACTCCAAGGAGATTGTGATTTCCTGATTAATTTTTTATCCATTAAACTCTGAATTTCCTGTTTACAAAAATTAAGTAATTCCTCATTCATCTGAATGGGTCTAGCCTTAGTCGGAATATCTTTCTCATTAAATTCTTTGATATATGGTAATGAAACAACATGCTTTTTCCTACTCCAAAACGCATTAGGATGTTCTAAACATACTAATGTTTGAAATTTCTTTTCTAAATTATCAATTTTTAATTTCACATCATCTTTCATTAATTGTTCTTCTATTCTAGAAAAATCTAATTCATGTTTTAAAAACATTAAACTTTTCTTTTTCTTATTTATTACACAGATCTGTTTATATATAGAATTAGTCTGTAGTAATGCTAACTCTTTTTTCTGTATAGGATTAATAAAAGGAAAAACTAATTCGTTACCCAACAAATTAACAGAAATATGATCAGTGTGTTTAGTAAACGGAGTAATCTGATATAAAAACGGATTACCTAACACCACATCAGTAGTAAAGTTTTCAAGTATTAAAAATGAATGTTTAAAACAATATCCATTATTACAAATATAACCATTATTTAATTCAGCATAAATATTCATTTCTAATCCATTAGCAGCATACAATTTTTCTTTAGATCTTTTTAAATACTTATCTGGAATTATTCCGCGACTGATGCAGGATTGATCGGCGCCACTGTCAAGCATGGCGACACAAGTAGTCGTCCAATCCTCTACACCTATTGTAACTAGAACATACCATTTTTCTATTTTTATTTTATTCATTAAATTTAAAAATTGTGTATCATCAGGTATATCATTAGCTATATTAATTTCGTCATCTTTTATGACACCAGAGGTAGAAGCTATATTAGACTGATCTTTTAGTAATATTTTAGCTTCTAATTCTAAATCTTTTAATTTTAATTCATTTAGTTGATTATTAATATTTCTAATTTCTTCTTTTAATAAATTTATTTCTTCTTTAATATTATTACTTTTACGAAAACCAAAATTATCTTCATGTTTATATTTATCTATTAATTTATTTAGACTAAATGGTTCTTTTATATCAAACATAGGATTATTTTCTTGTAAAACTAAGTGTTTTAATTTTTCTAAATAATCTTTTCTAATATTATCATCTTTGATATCTTTAATTATATCGAATAATAATTCTTTATTTAAATTATTTTTACCAGCATTATTCAGCATATTAATAGTCTTTTTACATTCACAAAATTCATCATTATCTGAAAAACTAGATGAGTCAGAAGAATAATAATTATCTGTATCTTCTTTTTCAGAATTAATTAGAATAGACATTAATTTATTCTTTAAATCAGTTTCTTCAGAAAATATAGTATTAATCTTCTTTTCTAATTTACAATTAGGCGCTATGTGACCTAACTTACCACATTTATAGCATTTAACAGAATTTTTCCCTTTATTATATTTATATTTCTTTTTTCTATAATTATCATGTTTCTTATTATACCATTCAGGATTATATTTATTTTTCTTATATTTATTATACTTATGTTTACTAGTATGATACGGGCTAACCTTTTTATATCTTTTTTCTTGTGAAGAGGGCGGATGAGGACTTGCGATGCCAAATGCTTGACAGAAGGACCCCAATTCCTGTTTCTCAAGACCATATTTTTTCTGCAATTTAAAATCTTGGCAGATAGATAAAGCCTCTTTTTTAAGGAAAGCAAATAATTGACCATAAGTAATATTAGACAAATTCAAATTCTCTGTACCCATTTCTTTCATTAAACTAGTAATTAATTTTTGTGAAAATAAAGGAGGTAAACCAGTAATAAATTTCTCTTTCCAAAAAGATTGGTTACAGTCTGGCCTACGTAACACATTAGTCAAAAAAGTAGTCTTATACCAGAAATAATCTCTAAAAGTAGGACATTTAAGATTAGTCAATGAAATCTTTAAACTTGTTAATTCTTCTTTAGGATTACCAACAAAATGCATAGAAAGAACATAAATTAAATAACTAGCACCGTCAGATTCATAATCAGTAGTTCTAACTACTTCATCATTAATAGTAACTTCATGATGAACAATAGTTTGATGAGTCAGAATTTCCATTTGTTGCATTGGAGTAAACATATTATCCCACCAATTTTTTAATTGGCCAGTAAAACCGGAAACAAAACATGAAGCAATTTGACGTTCACTAATCTGAGGATACTTAGATTTATAAGCTATCTTAGCAGTACCCATTTCATGCAAAGTATTAGTTATTTCATATTCAGATTTGCCATCAATATTCCATTCATATAAAGCACTTCCATCATATGATTTAGTATTAAATCTATTACGTTCTTCAAATTGAATATCAGGGGGAGTAGGTCTACTATGATAATTCATTACATTTCTATTATTAGACCATCTATTACTATATGTCCGTCTAACTGGACGTCTAGAAATACGATTAAGTTCTAAAGGTTCTAAAGGAGGAGTAGTTTCATAAAATTGATTTTCTATATCTTCTATATTATCATCAGTATCCTGTTCATGTTCAGAATTAGAGGAACTGCTAGAAGACTCGTCTCTGGGAGCAGTACGATTAATCGTATGAAGTCGAAGACCACTAAACTGTCTTTCTATCTGATTAAGAGCAGAAGAGGAAGATGGAGTATTAGTATTTCCTTCAATAGCTAAATTAATACGTTGTACTAAGGAAATTTCTCTTTCTAATTCTCTAGGAAGAGAAGGAGACACTAGCGGTTTAGACACCTCATTAGGAAAATTACCACTTTTATTATCCAATTTTACCGAAATTAAATCTACTTGCTGAGCAATAGTTTGTAAAATCTGATTAGAATAATTATTCTGTTGATAAACTTTTTTAATATCTTCAGAATCAATAGATTCTCTAATATCTTTACCTTTTTTAAAAGGAGAAGCAATTATTTCGCCTTCTTTAGTATTAATTTTTATTGCCTGTAAAGGTGGATGAATAGCCGACAAAATAGTATTATTTTCTACCAATCGCCATTTTTTATACAAATTAGTCTGAACATTAATAGTAGGTATATTTTTATAATTAATGTTTTCTTTCTTAAAATAATAGTCTAACCATTGAAAGAAAGGAAAATTAAACTGTTTTTTATTTATCTCATTAACCCATTCGTCTTTTAATTTTGAAATAATTTGTTTATCAAATTTTTCAAACCATAATCTATTTGCATTATTTTCTTCTGAAAAATAATTTTTATTAAGAAAATCTTTATCTATTGAAAAAGGTTTTCTTAACATATTAATTTCCGAAAATTTCATTTGAGACTGAGTAGGTGAACCTACGGAGGAACTAGAATCAGGGATGACTTCAGGGAGAGGAGAAGTAAACTTAATTTTAGGATCAGTATACGAATACCTGGAAGGTTCATATGAAGTACTAGGAAGATCGACTGAATACCTCGGTCGAGATTCTAAAGGAAACCTGCAGGAGGAAGACTTAGACAACATATTATTAAATTTTAATAATATTTTATTATCAGGGAGTTCTTCAATATTAGCCTGAGTCCTAACTGGATGTCGTTGTGCTATTATCGGACGATCAATTAGCAATTCATTAGGAATAGTAATTTCATTACGAGCTAAAAGTCTAGGTGTTTGTGTGTGAGTATTGTCAGAATCAGCAATTACTAACACAGAATCACCTTCATTAGTAGGCTTTAATTTTAAAGCAACAGGAATGATAGAAAGACAATGATACCAAAGAGAGCAGGATCGGTTGCAGTAATCGATTAGTTAGGTTGGAATGAAAGGAAGGAAGTAAATTACTTGAAAGAGTTTTGAAAGCGGAAAGAAAAGATTGCAAAGATGTTTTGAAAGCAGAGAGAGAAGTTGTGTAAATTCACTCTGATGATTCTATTGATTAAGCAGCCTTTAAATAGGCGGAAGAGGAAACATTATACATGGGTAAAGTCCGGAAATGAAGTCCGGAATTAAAGTGAAATGAAAGACAAATGAAATGTAAGTGCCTAATGACATATGCACTTACGTCACCTAACAATTATTCAGAGAATGACGCATGCACTTACGTCATTGTACAATTATTACCTAGTCTATTACAATTTTACCCTAATCTAGAATTCAAACGGGTCCTGTGCAAAGGGTCCGCCAAATGGGTCTTCGTCATCATTAGTCGGATTAGTTGGCAACTCATGCTTGTCGGGGTGGTCTTGTATACGTGCTTGAGCTGCTCTGTCACATTCTGCAGTAGCCACTTGTTGAATTTCTTTATAGGCCTGAATACAAATTTTTAAGTAATCTTGTAGGCCTTGTTCTGTAACAAAATTAGCCGGGGAAGAGGTTGATGCATTAGTCTGTGGAGTCGGTTGAGGAGTCTGAGAATGAATCTGCTGAGGAGTCTGTAGAGTAGTCCGAATTTGCTGGGGTAAAGGAGTCATTACAGGAGTCTGGTGATGAGTAGGAGTCACAATCCGCTTAGGTAAAGGAATTTTACTTTTGTCCGGTGTTTTAGGAGTCAAAGGGTCATTCACCGGAGGTTGTCTGGAGACTTCAGAAATTATATGCTTATATTTTTCTCCAGATTCAAGGAATTTATTAACTGTTTGGGCACAACATTGTTGCTCATTATACTGTACCCACCACTTAACATTAATCTGACGAATTAAATGACAAGGATACCCTGTCTGAGTAGACTTAATTTGAAAGCTCCAGGCCATAATATATGGGACCCGGAATTCAGCATGAAATAAAAAATTAGCCTGATAGTCGTCTAACCTACATCTTTTCTTGTAGGTTTGAAAACCAATATTAGCCTGAGGTGGCAAAATTGCCGGAGTAGCACCTAGTAGTTTCCACCAATCATAAACCCACATGGGAACATTTTTATTAAAATTAGTGGAAAAACTGATGAACCATGAATGATTAAAACATCGGTAATAAAGGCACCGATAAAAAGCAAGAATGTAATCAGCGTAATTAAAACCGTCTGGAACATAAGGAATGGAAAAAGAATTTCTAGCATGAATCGAAGGAAAGTCACGAGGACTCATTATTTTCTGAATTATAAACTTAGAATAAGCAATACGAGATTTATCCTTTTTATCAGGATAATGAGTAATTTCTACGGAATTAGTGTCAACAAGAATTAGTTCATAGTAAGCTTGAGTCTTACAGATATCATCTGTAAGCCATTGATTATTAGGAAGAAAAAGACGAGAACAGAAATTGCGAACATCATTATTCTCAGGAGTGGATTTGTAATGAGTCAACATTATAGATTCGAATTCATTTTTAGTAATGTATGGGGCTGCATTAGACGAGGAAGATGATGAGGAGGCAGAAGAATTAATTGGAGTGGTATGAAGTCTGGCAGAAGGAGACAAAACAGCATTAGTGTAAGTAAGTGGAGGAAAATCATTAGATGGGACTGAAGGAGATAAAGGCTTAGGTGGATTAGACATTAGATAATCAGAAGGGGTTTTCGGTTTTCCTGGATCCTTAGACATTGGTGCGACCTGTAAGAAATTCACGGGTAAGGAAGTCAGGAAGAGAATTATCATCGCCTTTTATAAATTCAATATCAAAATCAAAGACAGAAAGAATAGCTTGCCATCTGGCAAAAATTTGTTTAGAAACCAAATTTTTTACATCTTTCTGTAGAATTTCTTTAGCTGACTTACAGTCAACTCTGAGTAAAAACTTTTTATTATACAAATCATCTTGAAATTTAGAAATGCATAAAACAATTGATAAAATTTCTTTCTTAACAGTAGAATAATTTTTCTGAGGCCCTGCCCATATGCCCGAATGATACCTAACTAGTTCTTCGGATGCAGATGATGCAGATGAATGCAGTTTCTGTTTCAGAATGCCTCCATAACCTATATCAGATGCATCTGTCTCAATGATCATGAATGCATCGGGATGAGGAATGCCTAAACAAGGAAGAGTCTTAATTTTTTCTTTAATTTGTTTAATTAAATTAGTATGAGTCTCTGTCCAAGCAGGAGGATTTTTCTGTAATCTCTCATACAAAGGACCGCATATAGTTCTCAAATTAGGAAACAAATCTGCAATATAATTCAAACAACCAAGAAAGCGTTGTAATTGATTTTTATCTCTGATTTCATCTGGAAATTTACTAGCGAATTCAATTGTTCTTTGAATCGGTTTCATTTTCCCTTGATTAATATCATGACCTAAAAATCTGATTTTTGTTTGAAATAATTTCATCTTTTTAGCTGAAATTACTAAACCATTAGTCTGAATAACATGTAGCATTAAATTAAGATGTTTAAAGTGCTGGGAAATATTATCAGAAAAAATTAAAATGTCATCAATATACACAATCACAAAATTAGAATAATCATTAAAAATATCATTCATTATTCGTTGAAATTCTGAAGGAGCATTTTTCAAACCGAAAGGCATAACATTCCACTCATAATGTCCGAAAGGAACAGTAAAAGCTGTTTTATACCTATCGTTTTCATTAATCTGTATTTGCCAATATCCTGATTTTAAATCAAATTTGGAAAATACTTTCGCACTATGAAGTCGTTTAAGTAAATCTTTTTTATTCGGAATAGGATACCGAATCCACTGTAAAACCTTATTTAACGGTTTATAATTAATTACTAATCGAGGAACTCCTCGTTCCTTTTCTGCTTGATTATTCACATAAAAAGCTGCACAACTCCAAGGAGATTGTGATTTCCTGATTAATTTTTTATCCATTAAACTCTGAATTTCCTGTTTACAAAAATTAAGTAATTCCTCATTCATCTGAATGGGTCTAGCCTTAGTCGGAATATCTTTCTCATTAAATTCTTTGATATATGGTAATGAAACAACATGCTTTTTCCTACTCCAAAACGCATTAGGATGTTCTGAACATACTAATGTTTGAAATTTCTTTTCTAAATTATCAATTTTTAATTTCACATCATCTTTCATTAATTGTTCTTCTATTCTAGAAAAATCTAATTCATGTTTTAAAAACATTAAACTTTTCTTTTTCTTATTTATTACACAGATCTGTTTATATATAGAATTAGTCTGTAGTAATGCTAACTCTTTTTTCTGTATAGGATTAATAAAAGGAAAAACTAATTCGTTACCCAACAAATTAACAGAAATATGATCAGTGTGTTTAGTAAACGGAGTAATCTGATATAAAAACGGATTACCTAACACCACATCAGTAGTAAAGTTTTCAAGTATTAAAAATGAATGTTTAAAACAATATCCATTATTACAAATATAACCATTATTTAATTCAGCATAAATATTCATTTCTAATCCATTAGCAGCATACAATTTTTCTTTAGATCTTTTTAAATACTTATCTGGAATTATTCCGCGACTGATGCAGGATTGATCGGCGCCACTGTCAAGCATGGCGACACAAGTAGTCGTCCAATCCTCTACACCTATTGTAACTAGAACATACCATTTTTCTATTTTTATTTTATTCATTAAATTTAAAAATTGTGTATCATCAGGTATATCATTAGCTATATTAATTTCGTCATCTTTTATGACACCAGAGGTAGAAGCTATATTAGACTGCTCTTTTAGTAATATTTTAGCTTCTAATTCTAAATCTTTTAATTTTAATTCATTTAGTTGATTATTAATATTTCTAATTTCTTCTTTTAATAAATTTATTTCTTCTTTAATATTATTACTTTTACGAAAACCAAAATTATCTTCATGTTTATATTTGTCTATTAATTTATTTAGACTAAATGGTTCTTTTATATCAAACATAGGATTATTTTCTTGTAAAACTAAGTGTTTTAATTTTTCTAAATAATCTTTTCTAATATTATCATCTTTTATATCTTTAATTATATCGAATAATAATTCTTTATTTAAATTATTTTTACCAGCATTATTCAGCATATTAATAGTCTTTTTACATTCACAAAATTCATCATTATCTGAAAAACTAGATGAGTCAGAAGAATAATAATTATCTGTATCTTCTTTTTCAGAATTAATTAGAATAGACATTAATTTATTCTTTAAATCAGTTTCTTAAGAAAATATAGTATTAATCTTCTTTTCTAATTTACAATTAGGCGCTATGTGACCTAACTTACCACATTTATAGCATTTAACAGAATTTTTCCCTTTATTATATTTATATTTCTTTTTTCTATAATTATCATGTTTCTTATTATACCATTCAGGATTATATTTATTTTTCTTATATTTATTATACTTATGTTTACTAGTATGATACGGGCTAACCTTTTTATATCTTTTTTCTTGTGAAGAGGGCGGATGAGGACTTGCGATGCCAAATGCTTGACAGAAGGACCCCAATTCCTGTTTCTCAAGACCATATTTTTTCTGCAATTTAAAATCTTGGCAGATAGATAAAGCCTCTTTTTTAAGGAAAGCAAATAATTGACCATAAGTAATATTAGACAAATTCAAATTCTCTGTACCCATTTCTTTCATTAAACTAGTAATTAATTTTTGTGAAAATAAAGGAGGTAAACCAGTAATAAATTTCTCTTTCCAAAAAGATTGGTTACAGTCTGGCCTACGTAACACATTAGTCAAAAAAGTAGTCTTATACCAGAAATAATCTCTAAAAGTAGGACATTTAAGATTAGTCAATGAAATCTTTAAACTTGTTAATTCTTCTTTAGGATTACCAACAAAATGCATAGAAAGAACATAAATTAAATAACTAGCACCGTCAGATTCATAATCAGTAGTTCTAACTACTTCATCATTAATAGTAACTTCATGATGAACAATAGTTTGATGAGTCAGAATTTCCATTTGTTGCATTGGAGTAAACATATTATCCCACCAATTTTTTAATTGGCCAGTAAAACCGGAAACAAAACATGAAGCAATTTGACGTTCACTAATCTGAGGATACTTAGATTTATAAGCTATCTTAGCAGTACCCATTTCATGCAAAGTATTAGTTATTTCATATTCAGATTTGCCATCAATATTCCATTCATATAAAGCACTTCCATCATATGATTTAGTATTAAATCTATTACGTTCTTCAAATTGAATATCAGGGGGAGTAGGTCTACTATGATAATTCATTACATTTCTATTATTAGACCATCTATTACTATATGTCCGTCTAACTGGACGTCTAGAAATACGATTAAGTTCTAAAGGTTCTAAAGGAGGAGTAGTTTCATAAAATTGATTTTCTATATCTTCTATATTATCATCAGTATCCTGTTCATGTTCAGAATTAGAGGAACTGCTAGAAGACTCGTCTCTGGGAGCAGTACGATTAATCGTATGAAGTCGAAGACCACTAAACTGTCTTTCTATCTGATTAAGAGCAGAAGAGGAAGATGGAGTATTAGTATTTCCTTCAATAGCTAAATTAATACGTTGTACTAAGGAAATTTCTCTTTCTAATTCTCTAGGAAGAGAAGGAGACACTAGCGGTTTAGACACCTCATTAGGAAAATTACCACTTTTATTATCCAATTTTACCGAAATTAAATCTACTTGCTGAGCAATAGTTTGTAAAATCTGATTAGAATAATTATTCTGTTGATAAACTTTTTTAATATCTTCAGAATCAATAGATTCTCTAATATCTTTACCTTTTTTAAAAGGAGAAGCAATTATTTCGCCTTCTTTAGTATTAATTTTTATTGCCTGTAAAGGTGGATGAATAGCCGACAAAATAGTATTATTTTCTACCAATTGCCATTTTTTATACAAATTAGTCTGAACATTAATAGTAGGTATATTTTTATAATTAATGTTTTCTTTCTTAAAATAATAGTCTAACCATTGAAAGAAAGGAAAATTAAACTGTTTTTTATTTATCTCATTAACCCATTCGTCTTTTAATTTTGAAATAATTTGTTTATCAAATTTTTCAAACCATAATCTATTTGCATTATTTTCTTCTGAAAAATAATTTTTATTAAGAAAATCTTTATCTATTGAAAAAGGTTTTCTTAACATATTAATTTCCGAAAATTTCATTTGAGACTGAGTAGGTGAACCTACGGAGGAACTAGAATCAGGGATGACTTCAGGGAGAGGAGAAGTAAACTTAATTTTAGGATCAGTATACGAATACCTGGAAGGTTCATATGAAGTACTAGGAAGATCGACTGAATACCTCGGTCGAGATTCTAAAGGAAACCTGCAGGAGGAAGACTTAGACAACATATTATTAAATTTTAATAATATTTTATTATCAGGGAGTTCTTCAAAAGATCTAAAGAAAAATTGTATGCTGCTAATGGATTAGAAATGAATATTTATGCTGAATTAAATAATGGTTATATTTGTAATAATGGATATTGTTTTAAACATTCATTTTTAATACTTGAAAACTTTACTACTGATGTGGTGTTAGGTAATCCGTTTTTATATCAGATTACTCCGTTTACTAAACACACTGATCATATTTCTGTTAATCTGTTGGGTAACGAATTAGTTTTTCCTTTTATTAATCCTATACAGAAAAAAGAGTTAGCATTACTACAGACTAATTCTATATATAAACAGATCTGTGTAATAAATAAGAAAAAGAAAAGTTTAATGTTTTTAAAACATGAATTAGATTTTACTAGAATAGAAGAACAATTAATGAAAGATGATGTGAAATTAAAAATTGATAATTTAGAAAAGAAATTCCAAACATTAGTATGTTCAGAACATCCTAATGCGTTTTGGAGTAGGAAAAAGCATGTTGTTTCATTACCATATATCAAAGAATTTAATGAGAAAGATATTCCGACTAAGGCTAGACCCATTCAGATGAATGAGGAATTACTTAATTTTTGTAAACAGGAAATTCAGAGTTTAATGGATAAAAAATTAATCAGGAAATCACAATCTCCTTGGAGTTGTGCAGCTTTTTATGTGAATAATCAAGCAGAAAAGGAACGAGGAGTTCCTCGATTAGTAATTAATTATAAACCGTTAAATAAGGTTTTACAGTGGATTCGGTATCCTATTCCGAATAAAAAAGATTTACTTAAACGACTTCATAGTGCGAAAGTATTTTCCAAATTTGATTTAAAATCAGGATATTGGCAAATACAGATTAATGAAAACGATAGGTATAAAACAGCTTTTACTGTTCCTTTCGGACATTATGAGTGGAATGTTATGCCTTTCGGTTTGAAAAATGCTCCTTCAGAATTTCAACGAATAATGAATGATATTTTTAATGATTATTCTAATTTTGTGATTGTGTATATTGATGACATTTTAATTTTTTCTGATAATATTTCCCAGCACTTTAAACATCTTAATTTAATGCTACATGTTATTCAGACTAATGGTTTAGTAATTTCAGCTAAAAAGATGAAATTATTTCAAACAAAAATCAGATTTTTAGGTCATGATATTAATCAAGGGAAAATGAAACCGATTCAAAGAACAATTGAATTCGCTAGTAAATTTCCAGATGAAATCAGAGATAAAAATCAATTACAACGCTTTCTTGGTTGTTTGAATTATATTGCAGATTTCTTTCCTAATTTGAGAACTATATGCGGTCCTTTGTATGAGAGATTACAGAAAAATCCTCCTGCTTGGACAGAGACTCATACTAATTTAATTAAACAAATTAAAGAAAAAATTAAGACTCTTCCTTGTTTAGGCATTCCTCATCCCGATGCATTCATGATCATTGAGACAGATGCATCTGATATAGGTTATGGAGGCATTCTGAAACAGAAACTGCATTCATCTGCATCATCTGCATCCGAAGAACTAGTTAGGTATCATTCGGGCATATGGGCAGGGCCTCAGAAAAATTATTCTACTGTTAAGAAAGAAATTTTATCAATTGTTTTATGCATTTCTAAATTTCAAGATGATTTGTATAATAAAAAGTTTTTACTCAGAGTTGACTGTAAGTCAGCTAAAGAAATTCTACAGAAAGATGTAAAAAATTTGGTTTCTAAACAAATTTTTGCCAGATGGCAAGCTATTCTTTCTGTCTTTGATTTTGATATTGAATTTATAAAAGGCGATGATAATTCTCTTCCTGACTTCCTTACCCGTGAATTTCTTACAGGTCGCACCAATGTCTAAGGATCCAGGAAAACCGAAAACCCCTTCTGATTATCTAATGTCTAATCCACCTAAGCCTTTATCTCCTTCAGTCCCATCTAATGATTTTCCTCCACTTACTTACACTAATGCTGTTTTGTCTCCTTCTGCCAGACTTCATACCACTCCAATTAATTCTTCTGCCTCCTCATCATCTTCCTCGTCTAATGCAGCCCCATACATTACTAAAAACGAATTCGAATCTATAATGTTGACTCATTACAAATCCACTCCTGAGAATAATGATGTTCGCAATTTCTGTTCTCGTCTTTTTCTTCCTAATAATCAATGGCTTACAGATGATATCTGTAAGACTCAAGCTTACTATGAACTAATTCTTGTTGACACTAATTCCGTAGAAATTACTCATTATCCTGATAAAAAGGATAAATCTCGTATTGCTTATTCTAAGTTTATAATTCAGAAAATAATGAGTCCTCGTGACTTTCCTTCGATTCATGCTAGAAATTCTTTTTCCATTCCTTATGTTCCAGACGGTTTTAATTACGCTGATTACATTCTTGCTTTTTATCGGTGCCTTTATTACCGATGTTTTAATCATTCATGGTTCATCAGTTTTTCCACTAATTTTAATAAAAATGTTCCCATGTGGGTTTATGATTGGTGGAAACTACTAGGTGCTACTCCGGCAATTTTGCCACCTCAGGCTAATATTGGTTTTCAAACCTACAAGAAAAGATGTAGGTTAGACGACTATCAGGCTAATTTTTTATTTCATGCTGAATTCCGGGTCCCATATATTATGGCCTGGAGCTTTCAAATTAAGTCTACTCAGACAGGGTATCCTTGTCATTTAATTCGTCAGATTAATGTTAAGTGGTGGGTACAGTATAATGAGCAACAATGTTGTGCCCAAACAGTTAATAAATTCCTTGAATCTGGAGAAAAATATAAGCATATAATTTCTGAAGTCTCCAGACAACTTCCGGTGAATGACCCTTTGACTCCTAAAACACCGGACAAAAGTAAAATTCCTTTACCTAAGCGGATTGTGACTCCTACTCATCACCAGACTCCTGTAATGACTCCTTTACCCCAGCAAATTCGGACTACTCTACAGACTCCTCAGCAGATTCATTCTCAGACTCCTCAACCGACTCCACAGACTACTGCATCAACCTCTTCCCCGGCTAATTTTGTTACAGAACAAGGCCTACAAGATTACTTAAAAATTTGTATTCAGGCCTATAAAGAAATTCAACAAGTGGCTACTGCAGAATGTGACAGAGCAGCTCAAGCACGTATACAAGACCACCCCGACAAGCATGAGTTGCCAACTAATCCGACTAATGATGACGAAGACCCATTTGGCGGACCCTTTGCACAGGACCCGTTTGAATTCTAGATTAGGGTAAAATTGTAATAGACTAGGTAATAATTGTACAATGACGTAAGTGCATGCGTCATTCTCTGAATAATTGTTAGGTGACGTAAGTGCATATGTCATTAGGCACTTACATTTCATTTGTCTTTCATTTCACTTTAATTCCGGACTTCATTTCCGGACTTTACCCATGTATAATGTTTCCTCTTCCGCCTATTTAAAGGCTGCTTAATCAATAGAATCATCAGAGTGAATTTACACAACTTCTCTCTCTGCTTTCAAAACATCTTTGCAATCTTTTCTTTCCGCTTTCAAAACTCTTTCAAGTAATTTACTTCCTTCCTTTCATTCCAACCTAACTAATCGTAAGTCTTTTGCTTCTGTTAATCATCTCCTCCTTTTTCTGTTAAATTTATATACTCTTACTTTAGTTTACCGCCTACTTCACCTTCTTTCTCATCTTCTTATTTTGAACTTTGAATCTTTTGATTACTGCAACCGATCCTGCTCTCTTTGGTATCAAAGCCTGGTTTTACAAAAATTTTTCAAAGAAAAGATTTTTAAACTCTTTTCAAAAGTTTTTATTAAATCTAATTTTACAAACCTGAAGGTAAGGGTGAGCATTTGCATACATTTAGACGTTGGTAAGCGGTTGTTTGCATCAGTAAGACCGTTGGCAAGCCTTAGAAGATAGGTGTTCCAGGCATGATCCCCGTGTTCCCATCTAGGTCTATGCATAACTCAGTTTTACATTTAGAGGTGTAAGATTAAATTTAATCAAAATGGCTGATAGAGTTTTAAGATTTCTCTTTGGAGAATCTAGTTCTCCTAGGTCTGCATCCATCATGGCATCATCGTCTGCATCTTCATCATATTCATCTATTCTTAATTCTCATGAATTAATTCAAGAAGCTCTGCCAAGTAGAAGTATTTCTACTGTATACTCTCAAGGACTACTTGAGTTTAATAAAGCATATTCTATTAAAATCCATGAGGAGATTCATCCCATGGAAGAAGAAAAGAAAACTATTTCTTTATTAACTAATACTGCTATTTCTTATTATTTGTCTAATGGTTATCGATTTATGCATTTTGGTTTAATTCAAATTGCTTTACATCCGTTAATGAAGCGTGGGGTTGATACTCCTGTCTTCATGGCACTTCGTGATGATCGTTTACTTCATTATAATGATTCAATTCTTGCCTTAGTACAGACTAATTTATGCAATGGTACTGTCCGTTTTAATTGTGCTCCTAATTTTTCTGTTAGTTTAATTGATCCGACTATTATGCAATCGTTAATTCTAGACATACATGTTACTAATAATAAAATGGATCCTAAAGCTGATAAATTTGTATTAATTTATCGTATTTATTTTAAATTAATGAAATCTATCATTCCTGTTGCTTTAAAATTAAAGCCTACTAATGAAGGTGATTCTGTGTTAGTAATTGCTGATTCTGAAAATACTCACACACAAACACCTAGACTTTTAGCTCGTAATGAAATTACTATTCCTAATGAATTGCTAATTGATCGTCCGATAATAGCACAACGACATCCAGTTAGGACTCAGGCCAATATTGAAGAACTCCCTGATAATAAAATATTATTAAAATTTAATAATATGTTGTCTAAGTCTTCCTCCTGCAGGTTTCCTTTAGAATCTCGACCGAGGTATTCAGTCGATCTTCCTAGTACTTCATATGAACCTTCCAGGTATTCGTATACTGATCCTAAAATTAAGTTTACTTCTCCTCTCCCTGAAGTCATCCCTGATTCTAGTTCCTCCGTAGGTTCACCTACTCAGTCTCAAATGAAATTTTCGGAAATTAATATGTTAAGAAAACCTTTTTCAATAGATAAAGATTTTCTTAATAAAAATTATTTTTCAGAAGAAAATAATGCAAATAGATTATGGTTTGAAAAATTTGATAAACAAATTATTTCAAAATTAAAAGACGAATGGGTTAATGAGATAAATAAAAAACAGTTTAATTTTCCTTTCTTTCAATGGTTAGACTATTATTTTAAGAAAGAAAACATTAATTATAAAAATATACCTACTATTAATGTTCAGACTAATTTGTATAAAAAATGGCAATTGGTAGAAAATAATACTATTTTGTCGGCTATTCATCCACCTTTACAGGCAATAAAAATTAATACTAAAGAAGGCGAAATAATTGTTTCTCCTTTTAAAAAAGGTAAAGATATTAGAGAATCTATTGATTCTGAAGATATTAAAAAAGTTTATCAACAGAATAATTATTCTAATCAGATTTTACAAACTATTGCTCAGCAAGTAGATTTAATTTCGGTAAAATTGGATAATAAAAGTGGTAATTTTCCTAATGAGGTGTCTAAACCGCTAGTGTCTCCTTCTCTTCCTAGAGAATTAGAAAGAGAAATTTCCTTAGTACAACGTATTAATTTAGCTATTGAAGGAAATACTAATACTCCATCTTCCTCTTCTGCTCTTAATCAGATAGAAAGACAGTTTAGTGGTCTTCGACTTCATACGATTAATCGTACTGCTCCCAGAGACGAGTCTTCTAGCAGTTCCTCTAATTCTGAACATGAACAGGATACTGATGATAATATAGAAGATATAGAAAATCAATTTTATGAAACTACTCCTCCTTTAGAACCTTTAGAACTTAATCGTATTTCTAGACGTCCAGTTAGACGGACATATAGTAATAGATGGTCTAATAATAGAAATGTAATGAATTATCATAGTAGACCTACTCCCCCTGATATTCAATTTGAAGAACGTAATAGATTTAATACTAAATCATATGATGGAAGTGCTTTATATGAATGGAATATTGATGGCAAATCTGAATATGAAATAACTAATACTTTGCATGAAATGGGTACTGCTAAGATAGCTTATAAATCTAAGTATCCTCAGATTAGTGAACGTCAAATTGCTTCATGTTTTGTTTCCGGTTTTACTGGCCAATTAAAAAATTGGTGGGATAATATGTTTACTCCAATGCAACAAATGGAAATTCTGACTCATCAAACTATTGTTCATCATGAAATTACTATTAATGATGAAGTAGTTAGAACTACTGATTATGAATCTGACGGTGCTAGTTATTTAATTTATGTTCTTTCTATGCATTTTGTTGGTAATCCTAAAGAAGAATTAACAAGTTTAAAGATTTCATTGACTAATCTTAAATGTCCTACTTTTAGAGATTATTTCTGGTATAAGACTACTTTTTTGACTAATGTGTTACGTAGGCCAGACTGTAACCAATCTTTTTGGAAAGAGAAATTTATTACTGGTTTACCTCCTTTATTTTCACAAAAATTAATTACTAGTTTAATGAAAGAAATGGGTACAGAGAATTTGAATTTGTCTAATATTACTTATGGTCAATTATTTGCTTTCCTTAAAAAAGAGGCTTTATCTATCTGCCAAGATTTTAAATTGCAGAAAAAATATGGTCTTGAGAAACAGGAATTGGGGTCCTTCTGTCAAGCATTTGGCATCGCAAGTCCTCATCCGCCCTCTTCACAAGAAAAAAGATATAAAAAGGTTAGCCCGTATCATACTAGTAAACATAAGTATAATAAATATAAGAAAAATAAATATAATCCTGAATGGTATAATAAGAAACATGATAATTATAGAAAAAAGAAATATAAATATAATAAAGGGAAAAATTCTGTTAAATGCTATAAATGTGGTAAGTTAGGTCACATAGCGCCTAATTGTAAATTAGAAAAGAAGATTAATACTATATTTTCTGAAGAAACTGATTTAAAGAATAAATTAATGTCTATTCTAATTAATTCTGAAAAAGAAGATACAGATAATTATTATTCTTCTGACTCATCTAGTTTTTCAGATAATGATGAATTTTGTGAATGTAAAAAGACTATTAATATGCTGAATAATGCTGGTAAAAATAATTTAAATAAAGAATTATTATTCGATATAATTAAAGATATAAAAGATGATAATATTAGAAAAGATTATTTAGAAAAATTAAAACACTTAGTTTTACAAGAAAATAATCCTATGTTTGATATAAAAGAACCATTTAGTCTAAATAAATTAATAGATAAATATAAACATGAAGATAATTTTGGTTTTCGTAAAAGTAATAATATTAAAGAAGAAATAAATTTATTAAAAGAAGAAATTAGAAATATTAATAATCAACTAAATGAATTAAAATTAAAAGATTTAGAATTAGAAGCTAAAATATTACTAAAAGATCAGTCTAATATAGCTTCTACCTCTGGTGTCATAAAAGATGACGAAATTAATATAGCTAATGATATACCTGATAATACACAATTTTTAAATTTAATGAATAAAATAAAAATAGAAAAATGGTATGTTCTAGTTACAATAGGTGTAGAGGATTGGACGACTACTTGTGTCGCCATGCTTGACAGTGGCGCCGATCAATCCTGCGCTCTGATACCAAAGAGAGCAGGATCGGTGGCAGTAATCAAAAGATTCAAAGTTCAAAATAAGAAGATGAGAAAGAAGGTGAAGTAGGCGGTAAACTAAAGTAAGAGTATATAAATTTAACAGAAAAAGGAGGAGATGATTAACAGAAGCAAAAGACTTACGATTAGTTAGGTTGGAATGAAAGGAAGGAAGTAAATTACTTGAAAGAGTTTTGAAAGCGGAAAGAAAAGATTGCAAAGATGTTTTGAAAGCAGAGAGAGAAGTTGTGTAAATTCACTCTGATGATTCTATTGATTAAGCAGCCTTTAAATAGGCGGAAGAGGAAACATTATACATGGGTAAAGTCCGGAAATGAAGTCCGGAATTAAAGTGAAATGAAAGACAAATGAAATGTAAGTGCCTAATGACATATGCACTTACGTCACCTAACAATTATTCAGAGAATGACGCATGCACTTACGTCATTGTACAATTATTACCTAGTCTATTACAATTTTACCCTAATCTAGAATTCAAACGGGTCCTGTGCAAAGGGTCCGCCAAATGGGTCTTCGTCATCATTAGTCGGATTAGTTGGCAACTCATGCTTGTCGGGGTGGTCTTGTATACGTGCTTGAGCTGCTCTGTCACATTCTGCAGTAGCCACTTGTTGAATTTCTTTATAGGCCTGAATACAAATTTTTAAGTAATCTTGTAGGCCTTGTTCTGTAACAAAATTAGCCGGGGAAGAGGTTGATGCAGTAGTCTGTGGAGTCGGTTGAGGAGTCTGAGAATGAATCTGCTGAGGAGTCTGTAGAGTAGTCCGAATTTGCTGGGGTAAAGGAGTCATTACAGGAGTCTGGTGATGAGTAGGAGTCACAATCCGCTTAGGTAAAGGAATTTTACTTTTGTCCGGTGTTTTAGGAGTCAAAGGGTCATTCACCGGAAGTTGTCTGGAGACTTCAGAAATTATATGCTTATATTTTTCTCCAGATTCAAGGAATTTATTAACTGTTTGGGCACAACATTGTTGCTCATTATACTGTACCCACCACTTAACATTAATCTGACGAATTAAATGACAAGGATACCCTGTCTGAGTAGACTTAATTTGAAAGCTCCAGGCCATAATATATGGGACCCGGAATTCAGCATGAAATAAAAAATTAGCCTGATAGTCGTCTAACCTACATCTTTTCTTGTAGGTTTGAAAACCAATATTAGCCTGAGGTGGCAAAATTGCCGGAGTAGCACCTAGTAGTTTCCACCAATCATAAACCCACATGGGAACATTTTTATTAAAATTAGTGGAAAAACTGATGAACCATGAATGATTAAAACATCGGTAATAAAGGCACCGATAAAAAGCAAGAATGTAATCAGCGTAATTAAAACCGTCTGGAACATAAGGAATGGAAAAAGAATTTCTAGCATGAATCGAAGGAAAGTCACGAGGACTCATTATTTTCTGAATTATAAACTTAGAATAAGCAATACGAGATTTATCCTTTTTATCAGGATAATGAGTAATTTCTACGGAATTAGTGTCAACAAGAATTAGTTCATAGTAAGCTTGAGTCTTACAGATATCATCTGTAAGCCATTGATTATTAGGAAGAAAAAAAAGAGAACAGAAATTGCGAACATCATTATTCTCAGGAGTGGATTTGTAATGAGTCAACATTATAGATTCGAATTCGTTTTTAGTAATGTATGGGGCTGCATTAGACGAGGAAGATGATGAGGAGGCAGAAGAATTAATTGGAGTGGTATGAAGTCTGGCAGAAGGAGACAAAACAGCATTAGTGTAAGTAAGTGGAGGAAAATCATTAGATGGGACTGAAGGAGATAAAGGCTTAGGTGGATTAGACATTAGATAATCAGAAGGGGTTTTCGGTTTTCCTGGATCCTTAGACATTGGTGCGACCTGTAAGAAATTCACGGGTAAGGAAGTCAGGAAGAGAATTATCATCGCCTTTTATAAATTCAATATCAAAATCAAAGACAGAAAGAATAGCTTGCCATCTGGCAAAAATTTGTTTAGAAACCAAATTTTTTACATCTTTCTGTAGAATTTCTTTAGCTGACTTACAGTCAACTCTGAGTAAAAACTTTTTATTATACAAATCATCTTGAAATTTAGAAATGCATAAAACAATTGATAAAATTTCTTTCTTAACAGTAGAATAATTTTTCTGAGGCCCTGCCCATATGCCCGAATGATACCTAACTAGTTCTTCGGATGCAGATGATGCAGATGAATGCAGTTTCTGTTTCAGAATGCCTCCATAACCTATATCAGATGCATCTGTCTCAATGATCATGAATGCATCGGGATGAGGAATGCCTAAACAAGGAAGAGTCTTAATTTTTTCTTTAATTTGTTTAATTAAATTAGTATGAGTCTCTGTCCAAGCAGGAGGATTTTTCTGTAATCTCTCATACAAAGGACCGCATATAGTTCTCAAATTAGGAAACAAATCTGCAATATAATTCAAACAACCAAGAAAGCGTTGTAATTGATTTTTATCTCTGATTTCATCTGGAAATTTACTAGCGAATTCAATTGTTCTTTGAATCGGTTTCATTTTCCCTTGATTAATATCATGACCTAAAAATCTGATTTTTGTTTGAAATAATTTCATCTTTTTAGCTGAAATTACTAAACCATTAGTCTGAATAACATGTAGCATTAAATTAAGATGTTTAAAGTGCTGGGAAATATTATCAGAAAAAATTAAAATGTCATCAATATACACAATCACAAAATTAGAATAATCATTAAAAATATCATTCATTATTCGTTGAAATTCTGAAGGAGCATTTTTCAAACCGAAAGGCATAACATTCCACTCATAATGTCCGAAAGGAACAGTAAAAGCTGTTTTATACCTATCGTTTTCATTAATCTGTATTTGCCAATATCCTGATTTTAAATCAAATTTGGAAAATACTTTCGCACTATGAAGTCGTTTAAGTAAATCTTTTTTATTCGGAATAGGATACCGAATCCACTGTAAAACCTTATTTAACGGTTTATAATTAATTACTAATCGAGGAACTCCTCGTTCCTTTTCTGCTTGATTATTCACATAAAAAGCTGCACAACTCCAAGGAGATTGTGATTTCCTGATTAATTTTTTATCCATTAAACTCTGAATTTCCTGTTTACAAAAATTAAGTAATTCCTCATTCATCTGAATGGGTCTAGCCTTAGTCGGAATATCTTTCTCATTAAATTCTTTGATATATGGTAATGAAACAACATGCTTTTTCCTACTCCAAAACGCATTAGGATGTTCTGAACATACTAATGTTTGGAATTTCTTTTCTAAATTATCAATTTTTAATTTCACATTATCTTTCAGTAATTGTTCTTCTATTCTAGAAAAATCTAATTCATGTTTTAAAAACATTAAACTTTTCTTTTTCTTATTTATTACACAGATCTGTTTATATATAGAATTAGTCTGTAGTAATGCTAACTCTTTTTTCTGTATAGGATTAATAAAAGGAAAAACTAATTCGTTACCCAACAGATTAACAGAAATATGATCAGTGTGTTTAGTAAACGGAGTAATCTGATATAAAAACGGATTACCTAACACCACATCAGTAGTAAAGTTTTCAAGTATTAAAAATGAATGTTTAAAACAATATCCATTATTACAAATATAACCATTATTTAATTCAGCATAAATATTCATTTCTAATCCATTAGCAGCATACAATTTTTCTTTAGATCTTTTTAAATACTTATCTGGAATTATTCCGCGACTGATGCAGGATTGATCGGCGCCACTGTCAAGCATGGCGACACAAGTAGTCGTCCAATCCTCTACACCTATTGTAACTAGAACATACCATTTTTCTATTTTTATTTTATTCATTAAATTTAAAAATTGTGTATCATCAGGTATATCATTAGCTATATTAATTTCGTCATCTTTTATGACACCAGAGGTAGAAGCTATATTAGACTGGTCTTTTAGTAATATTTTAGCTTCTAATTCTAAATCTTTTAATTTTAATTCATTTAGTTGATTATTAATATTTCTAATTTCTTCTTTTAATAAATTTATTTCTTCTTTAATATTATTACTTTTACGAAAACCAAAATTATCTTCATGTTTATATTTATCTATTAATTTATTTAGACTAAATGGTTCTTTTATATCAAACATAGGATTATTTTCTTGTAAAACTAAGTGTTTTAATTTTTCTAAATAATCTTTTCTAATATTATCATCTTTTATATCTTTAATTATATCGAATAATAATTCTTTATTTAAATTATTTTTACCAGCATTATTCAGCATATTAATAGTCTTTTTACATTCACAAAATTCATCATTATCTGAAAAACTAGATGAGTCAGAAAAATAATAATTATCTGTATCTTCTTTTTCAGAATTAATTAGAATAGACATTAATTTATTCTTTAAATCAGTTTCTTCAGAAAATATAGTATTAATCTTCTTTTCTAATTTACAATTAGGCGCTATGTGACCTAACTTACCACATTTATAGCATTTAACAGAATTTTTCCCTTTATTATATTTATATTTCTTTTTTCTATAATTATCATGTTTCTTATTATACCATTCAGGATTATATTTATTTTTCTTATATTTATTATACTTATGTTTACTAGTATGATACGGGCTAACCTTTTTATATCTTTTTTCTTGTGAAGAGGGCGGATGAGGACTTGCGATGCCAAATGCTTGACAGAAGGACCCCAATTCCTGTTTCTCAAGACCATATTTTTTCTGCAATTTAAAATCTTGGCAGATAGATAAAGCCTCTTTTTTAAGGAAAGCAAATAATTGACCATAAGTAATATTAGACAAATTCAAATTCTCTGTACCCATTTCTTTCATTAAACTAGTAATTAATTTTTGTGAAAATAAAGGAGGTAAACCAGTAATAAATTTCTCTTTCCAAAAAGATTGGTTACAGTCTGGCCTACGTAACACATTAGTCAAAAAAGTAGTCTTATACCAGAAATAATCTCTAAAAGTAGGACATTTAAGATTAGTCAATGAAATCTTTAAACTTGTTAATTCTTCTTTAGGATTACCAACAAAATGCATAGAAAGAACATAAATTAAATAACTAGCACCGTCAGATTCATAATCAGTAGTTCTAACTACTTCATCATTAATAGTAACTTCATGATGAACAATAGTTTGATGAGTCAGAATTTCCATTTGTTGCATTGGAGTAAACATATTATCCCACCAATTTTTTAATTGGCCAGTAAAACCGGAAACAAAACATGAAGCAATTTGACGTTCACTAATCTGAGGATACTTAGATTTATAAGCTATCTTAGCAGTACCCATTTCATGCAAAGTATTAGTTATTTCATATTCAGATTTGCCATCAATATTCCATTCATATAAAGCACTTCCATCATATGATTTAGTATTAAATCTATTACGTTCTTCAAATTGAATATCAGGGGGAGTAGGTCTACTATGATAATTCATTACATTTCTATTATTAGACCATCTATTACTATATGTCCGTCTAACTGGACGTCTAGAAATACGATTAAGTTCTAAAGGTTCTAAAGGAGGAGTAGTTTCATAAAATTGATTTTCTATATCTTCTATATTATCATCAGTATCCTGTTCATGTTCAGAATTAGAGGAACTGCTAGAAGACTCGTCTCTGGGAGCAGTACGATTAATCGTATGAAGTCGAAGACCACTAAACTGTCTTTCTATCTGATTAAGAGCAGAAGAGGAAGATGGAGTATTAGTATTTCCTTCAATAGCTAAATTAATACGTTGTACTAAGGAAATTTCTCTTTCTAATTCTCTAGGAAGAGAAGGAGACACTAGCGGTTTAGACACCTCATTAGGAAAATTACCACTTTTATTATCCAATTTTACCGAAATTAAATCTACTTGCTGAGCAATAGTTTGTAAAATCTGATTAGAATAATTATTCTGTTGATAAACTTTTTTAATATCTTCAGAATCAATAGATTCTCTAATATCTTTACCTTTTTTAAAAGGAGAAGCAATTATTTCGCCTTCTTTAGTATTAATTTTTATTGCTTGTAAAGGTGAATGAATAGCCGACAAAATAGTATTATTTTCTACCAATTGCCATTTTTTATACAAATTAGTCTGAACATTAATAGTAGGTATATTTTTATAATTAATGTTTTCTTTCTTAAAATAATAGTCTAACCATTGAAAGAAAGGAAAATTAAACTGTTTTTTATTTATCTCATTAACCCATTCGTCTTTTAATTTTGAAATAATTTGTTTATCAAATTTTTCAAACCATAATCTATTTGCATTATTTTCTTCTGAAAAATAATTTTTATTAAGAAAATCTTTATCTATTGAAAAAGGTTTTCTTAACATATTAATTTCCGAAAATTTTATTTGAGACTGAGTAGGTGAACCTACGGAGGAACTAGAATCAGGGATGACTTCAGGGAGAGGAGAAGTAAACTTAATTTTAGGATCAGTATACGAATACCTGGAAGGTTCATATGAAGTACTAGGAAGATCGACTGAATACCTCGGTCGAGATTCTAAAGGAAACCTGCAGGAGGAAGACTTAGACAACATATTATTAAATTTTAATAATATTTTATTATCAGGGAGTTCTTCAATATTAGCCTGAGTCCTAACTGGATGTCGTTGTGCTATTATCGGACGATCAATTAGCAATTCATTAGGAATAGTAATTTCATTACAAGCTAAAAGTCTAGGTGTTTGTGTGTGAGTATTGTCAGAATCAGCAATTACTAACACAGAATCACCTTCATTAGTAGGCTTTAATTTTAAAGCAACAGGAATGATAGATTTCATTAATTTAAAATAAATACGATAAATTAATACAAATTTATCAGCTTTAGGATCCATTTTATTATTAGTAACATGTATGTCTAGAATTAACGATTGCATAATAGTCGGATCAATTAAACTAACAGAAAAATTAGGAGCACAATTAAAACGGACAGTACCATTGCATAAATTAGTCTGTACTAAGGCAAGAATTGAATCATTATAATGAAGTAAACGATCATCACGAAGTGCCATGAAGACAGGAGTATCAACCCCACGCTTCATTAACGGATGTAAAGCAATTTGAATTAAACCAAAATGCATAAATCGATAACCATTAGACAAATAATAAGAAATAGCAGTATTAGTTAATAAAGAAATAGTTTTCTTTTCTTCTTCCATGGGATGAATCTCCTCATGGATTTTAATAGAATATGCTTTATTAAACTCAAGTAGTCCTTGAGAGTATACAGTAGAAATACTTCTACTTGGCAGAGCTTCTTGAATTAATTCATGAGAATTAAGAATAGATGAATATGATGAAGATGCAGACGATGATGCCATGATGGATGCAGACCTAGGAGAACTAGATTCTCCAAAGAGAAATCTTAAAACTCTATCAGCCATTTTGATTAAATTTAATCTTACACCTCTAAATGTAAAACTGAGTTATGCATAGACCTAGATGGGAACACGGGGATCATGCCTGGAACACCTATCTTCTAAGGCTTGCCAACGGTCTTACTGATGCAAACAACCGCTTACCAACGTCTAAATGTATGCAAATGCTCACCCTTACCTTCAGGTTTGTAAAATTAGATTTAATAAAAACTTTTGAAAAGAGTTTAAAAATCTTTTCTTTGAAAAATTTTTGTAAAACCAGGCTCTGATACCAAAGAGAGCAGGATCGGTTGCAGTAATCAAAAGATTCAAAGTTCAAAATAAGAAGATGAGAAAGAAGGTGAAGTAGGCGGTAAACTAAAGTAAGAATATATAAATTTAACAGAAAAAGGAGGAGATGATTAACAGAAGCAAAAGACTTACGATTAGTTAGGTTGGAATGAAAGGAAGGAAGTAAATTACTTGAAAGAGTTTTGAAAGCGGAAAGAAAAGATTTCAAAGATGTTTTGAAAGCAGAGAGAGAAGTTGTGTAAATTCACTCTGATGATTCTATTGATTAAGCAGCCTTTAAATAGGCGGAAGAGGAAACATTATACATGGGTAAAGTCTGGAAATGAAGTCCGGAATTAAAGTGAAATGAAAGACAAATGAAATGTAAGTGCCTAATGACATATGCACTTACGTCACCTAACAATTATTCAGAGAATGACGCATGCACTTACGTCATTGTACAATTATTACCTAGTCTATTACAATTTTACCCTAATCTAGAATTCAAACGGGTCCTGTGCAAAGGGTCCGCCAAATGGGTCTTCGTCATCATTAGTCGGATTAGTTGGCAACTCATGCTTGTCGGGGTGGTCTTGTATACGTGCTTGAGCTGCTCTGTCACATTCTGCAGTAGCCACTTGTTGAATTTCTTTATAGGCCTGAATACAAATTTTTAAGTAATCTTGTAGGCCTTGTTCTGTAACAAAATTAGCCGGGGAAGAGGTTGATGCAGTAGTCTGTGGAGTCGGTTGAGGAGTCTGAGAATGAATCTGCTGAGGAGTCTGTAGAGTAGTCCGAATTTGCTGGGGTAAAGGAGTCATTACAGGAGTCTGGTGATGAGTAGGAGTCACAATCCGCTTAGGTAAAGGAATTTTACTTTTGTCCGGTGTTTTAGGAGTCAAAGGGTCATTCACCGGAAGTTGTCTGGAGACTTCAGAAATTATATGCTTATATTTTTCTCCAGATTCAAGGAATTTATTAACTGTTTGGGCACAACATTGTTGCTCATTATACTGTACCCACCACTTAACATTAATCTGACGAATTAAATGACAAGGATACCCTTTCTGAGTAGACTTAATTTGAAAGCTCCAGGCCATAATATATGGGACCCGGAATTCAGCATGAAATAAAAAATTAGCCTGATAGTCGTCTAACCTACATCTTTTCTTGTAGGTTTGAAAACCAATATTAGCCTGAGGTGGCAAAATTGCCGGAGTAGCACCTAGTAGTTTCCACCAATCATAAACCCACATGGGAACATTTTTATTAAAATTAGTGGAAAAACTGATGAACCATGAATGATTAAAACATCGGTAATAAAGGCACCGATAAAAAGCAAGAATGTAATCAGCGTAATTAAAACCGTCTGGAACATAAGGAATGGAAAAAGAATTTCTAGCATGAATCGAAGGAAAGTCACGAGGACTCATTATTTTCTGAATTATAAACTTAGAATAAGCAATACGAGATTTATCCTTTTTATCAGGATAATGAGTAATTTCTACGGAATTAGTGTCAACAAGAATTAGTTCATAGTAAGCTTGAGTCTTACAGATATCATCTGTAAGCCATTGATTATTAGGAAGAAAAAGACGAGAACAGAAATTGCGAACATCATTATTCTCAGGAGTGGATTTGTAATGAGTCAACATTATAGATTCGAATTCGTTTTTAGTAATGTATGGGGCTGCATTAGACGAGGAAGATGATGAGGAGGCAGAAGAATTAATTGGAGTGGTATGAAGTCTGGCAGAAGGAGACAAAACAGCATTAGTGTAAGTAAGTGGAGGAAAATCATTAGATGGGACTGAAGGAGATAAAGGCTTAGGTGGATTAGACATTAGATAATCAGAAGGGGTTTTCGGTTTTCCTGGATCCTTAGACATTGGTGCGACCTGTAAGAAATTCACGGGTAAGGAAGTCAGGAAGAGAATTATCATCGCCTTTTATAAATTCAATATCAAAATCAAAGACAGAAAGAATAGCTTGCCATCTGGCAAAAATTTGTTTAGAAACCAAATTTTTTACATCTTTCTGTAGAATTTCTTTAGCTGACTTACAGTCAACTCTGAGTAAAAACTTTTTATTATACAAATCATCTTGAAATTTAGAAATGCATAAAACAATTGATAAAATTTCTTTCTTAACAGTAGAATAATTTTTCTGAGGCCCTGCCCATATGCCCGAATGATACCTAACTAGTTCTTCGGATGCAGATGATGCAGATGAATGCAGTTTCTGTTTCAGAATGCCTCCATAACCTATATCAGATGCATCTGTCTCAATGATCATGAATGCATCGGGATGAGGAATGCCTAAACAAGGAAGAGTCTTAATTTTTTCTTTAATTTGTTTAATTAAATTAGTATGAGTCTCTGTCCAAGCAGGAGGATTTTTCTGTAATCTCTCATACAAAGGACCGCATATAGTTCTCAAATTAGGAAAGAAATCTGCAATATAATTCAAACAACCAAGAAAGCGTTGTAATTGATTTTTATCTCTGATTTCATCTGGAAATTTACTAGCGAATTCAATTGTTCTTTGAATCGGTTTCATTTTCCCTTGATTAATATCATGACCTAAAAATCTGATTTTTGTTTGAAATAATTTCATCTTTTTAGCTGAAATTACTAAACCATTAGTCTGAATAACATGTAGCATTAAATTAAGATGTTTAAAGTGCTGGGAAATATTATCAGAAAAAATTAAAATGTCATCAATATACACAATCACAAAATTAGAATAATCATTAAAAATATCATTCATTATTCGTTGAAATTCTGAAGGAGCATTTTTCAAACCGAAAGGCATAACATTTCACTCATAATGTCCGAAAGGAACAGTAAAAGCTGTTTTATACCTATCGTTTTCATTAATCTGTATTTGCCAATATCCTGATTTTAAATCAAATTTGGAAAATACTTTCGCACTATGAAGTCGTTTAAGTAAATCTTTTTTATTCGGAATAGGATACCGAATCCACTGTAAAACCTTATTTAACGGTTTATAATTAATTACTAATCGAGGAACTCCTCGTTCCTTTTCTGCTTGATTATTCACATAAAAAGCTGCACAACTCCAAGGAGATTGTGATTTCCTGATTAATTTTTTATCCATTAAACTCTGAATTTCCTGTTTACAAAAATTAAGTAATTCCTCATTCATCTGAATGGGTCTAGCCTTAGTCGGAATATCTTTCTCATTAAATTCTTTGATATATGGTAATGAAACAACATGCTTTTTCCTACTCCAAAACGCATTAGGATGTTCTGAACATACTAATGTTTGAAATTTCTTTTCTAAATTATCAATTTTTAATTTCACATCATCTTTCATTAATTGTTCTTCTATTCTAGAAAAATCTAATTCATGTTTTAAAAACATTAAACTTTTCTTTTTCTTATTTATTACACAGATCTGTTTATATATAGAATTAGTCTGTAGTAATGCTAACTCTTTTTTCTGTATAGGATTAATAAAAGGAAAAACTAATTCGTTACCCAACAGATTAACAGAAATATGATCAGTGTGTTTAGTAAACGGAGTAATCTGATATAAAAACGGATTACCTAACACCACATCAGTAGTAAAGTTTTCAAGTATTAAAAATGAATGTTTAAAACAATATCCATTATTACAAATATAACCATTATTTAATTCAGCATAAATATTCATTTCTAATCCATTAGCAGCATACAATTTTTCTTTAGATCTTTTTAAATACTTATCTGGAATTATTCCGCGACTGATGCAGGATTGATCGGCGCCACTGTCAAGCATGGCGACACAAGTAGTCGTCCAATCCTCTACACCTATTGTAACTAGAACATACCATTTTTCTATTTTTATTTTATTCATTAAATTTAAAAATTGTGTATCATCAGGTATATCATTAGCTATATTAATTTCGTCATCTTTTATGACACCAGAGGTAGAAGCTATATTAGACTGATCTTTTAGTAATATTTTAGCTTCTAATTCTAAATCTTTTAATTTTAATTCATTTAGTTGATTATTAATATTTCTAATTTCTTCTTTTAATAAATTTATTTCTTCTTTAATATTATTACTTTTACGAAAACCAAAATTATCTTCATGTTTATATTTATCTATTAATTTATTTAGACTAAATGGTTCTTTTATATCAAACATAGGATTATTTTCTTGTAAAACTAAGTGTTTTAATTTTTCTAAATAATCTTTTCTAATATTATCATCTTTGATATCTTTAATTATATCGAATAATAATTCTTTATTTAAATTATTTTTACCAGCATTATTCAGCATATTAATAGTCTTTTTACATTCACAAAATTCATCATTATCTGAAAAACTAGATGAGTCAGAAGAATAATAATTATCTGTATCTTCTTTTTCAGAATTAATTAGAATAGACATTAATTTATTCTTTAAATCAGTTTCTTCAGAAAATATAGTATTAATCTTCTTTTCTAATTTACAATTAGGCGCTATGTGACCTAACTTACCACATTTATAGCATTTAACAGAATTTTTCCCTTTATTATATTTATATTTCTTTTTTCTATAATTATCATGTTTCTTATTATACCATTCAGGATTATATTTATTTTTCTTATATTTATTATACTTATGTTTACTAGTATGATACGGGCTAACCTTTTTATATCTTTTTTCTTGTGAAGAGGGCGGATGAGGACTTGCGATGCCAAATGCTTGACAGAAGGACCCCAATTCCTGTTTCTCAAGACCATATTTTTTCTGCAATTTAAAATCTTGGCAGATAGATAAAGCCTCTTTTTTAAGGAAAGCAAATAATTGACCATAAGTAATATTAGACAAATTCAAATTCTCTGTACCCATTTCTTTCATTAAACTAGTAATTAATTTTTGTGAAAATAAAGGAGGTAAACCAGTAATAAATTTCTCTTTCCAAAAAGATTGGTTACAGTCTGGCCTACGTAACACATTAGTCAAAAAAGTAGTCTTATACCAGAAATAATCTCTAAAAGTAGGACATTTAAGATTAGTCAATGAAATCTTTAAACTTGTTAATTCTTCTTTAGGATTACCAACAAAATGCATAGAAAGAACATAAATTAAATAACTAGCACCGTCAGATTCATAATCAGTAGTTCTAACTACTTCATCATTAATAGTAACTTCATGATGAACAATAGTTTGATGAGTCAGAATTTCCATTTGTTGCATTGGAGTAAACATATTATCCCACCAATTTTTTAATTGGCCAGTAAAACCGGAAACAAAACATGAAGCAATTTGACGTTCACTAATCTGAGGATACTTAGATTTATAAGCTATCTTAGCAGTACACATTTCATGCAAAGTATTAGTTATTTCATATTCAGATTTGCCATCAATATTCCATTCATATAAAGCACTTCCATCATATGATTTAGTATTAAATCTATTACGTTCTTCAAATTGAATATCAGGGGGAGTAGGTCTACTATGATAATTCATTACATTTCTATTATTAGACCATCTATTACTATATGTCCGTCTAACTGGACGTCTAGAAATACGATTAAGTTCTAAAGGTTCTAAAGGAGGAGTAGTTTCATAAAATTGATTTTCTATATCTTCTATATTATCATCAGTATCCTGTTCATGTTCAGAATTAGAGGAACTGCTAGAAGACTCGTCTCTGGGAGCAGTACGATTAATCGTATGAAGTCGAAGACCACTAAACTGTCTTTCTATCTGATTAAGAGCAGAAGAGGAAGATGGAGTATTAGTATTTCCTTCAATAGCTAAATTAATACGTTGTACTAAGGAAATTTCTCTTTCTAATTCTCTAGGAAGAGAAGGAGACACTAGCGGTTTAGACACCTCATTAGGAAAATTACCACTTTTATTATCCAATTTTACCGAAATTAAATCTACTTGCTGAGCAATAGTTTGTAAAATCTGATTAGAATAATTATTCTGTTGATAAACTTTTTTAATATCTTCAGAATCAATAGATTCTCTAATATCTTTACCTTTTTTAAAAGGAGAAGCAATTATTTCGCCTTCTTTAGTATTAATTTTTATTGCCTGTAAAGGTGGATGAATAGCCGACAAAATAGTATTATTTTCTACCAATTGCCATTTTTTATACAAATTAGTCTGAACATTAATAGTAGGTATATTTTTATAATTAATGTTTGCTTTCTTAAAATAATAGTCTAACCATTGAAAGAAAGGAAAATTAAACTGTTTTTTATTTATCTCATTAACCCATTCGTCTTTTAATTTTGAAATAATTTGTTTATCAAATTTTTCAAACCATAATCTATTTGCATTATTTTCTTCTGAAAAATAATTTTTATTAAGAAAATCTTTATCTATTGAAAAAGGTTTTCTTAACATATTAATTTCCGAAAATTTTATTTGAGACTGAGTAGGTGAACCTACGGAGGAACTAGAATCAGGGATGACTTCAGGGAGAGGAGAAGTAAACTTAATTTTAGGATCAGTATACGAATACCTGGAAGGTTCATATGAAGTACTAGGAAGATCGACTGAATACCTCGGTCGAGATTCTAAAGGAAACCTGCAGGAGGAAGACTTAGACAACATATTATTAAATTTTAATAATATTTTATTATCATTACTGCAAAAGATGTTGTGCAAACACCTAGACTTTTAGCTCGTAATGAAATTACTATTCCTAATGAATTGCTAATTGATCGTCCGATAATAGCACAACGACATCCAGTTAGGACTCAGGCTAATATTGAAGAACTCCCTGATAATAAAATATTATTAAAATTTAATAATATGTTGTCTAAGTCTTCCTCCTGCAGGTTTCCTTTAGAATCTCGACCGAGGTATTCAGTCGATCTTCCTAGTACTTCATATGAACCTTCCAGGTATTCGTATACTGATCCTAAAATTAAGTTTACTTCTCCTCTCCCTGAAGTCATCCCTGATTCTAGTTCCTCCGTAGGTTCACCTACTCAGTCTCAAATGAAATTTTCGAAAATTAATATGTTAAGAAAACCTTTTTCAATAGATAAAGATTTTCTTCATAAAAATTATTTTTCAGAAGAAAATAATGCAAATAGATTATGGTTTGAAAAATTTGATAAACAAATTATTTCAAAATTAAAAGACGAATGGGTTAATGAGATAAATAAAAAACAGTTTAATTTTCCTTTCTTTCAATGGTTAGACTATTATTTTAAGAAAGAAAACATTAATTATAAAAATATACCTACTATTAATGTTCAGACTAATTTGTATAAAAAATGGCAATTGGTAGAAAATAATACTATTTTGTCGGCTATTCATCCACCTTTACAGGCAATAAAAATTAATACTAAAGAAGGCGAAATAATTGCTTCTCCTTTTAAAAAAGGTAAAGATATTAGAGAATCTATTGATTCTGAAGATATTAAAAAAGTTTATCAACAGAATAATTATTCTAATCAGATTTTACAAACTATTGCTCAGCAAGTAGATTTAATTTCGGTAAAATTGGATAATAAAAGTGGTAATTTTCCTAATGAGGTGTCTAAACCGCTAGTGTCTCCTTCTCTTCCTAGAGAATTAGAAAGAGAAATTTCCTTAGTACAACGTATTAATTTAGCTATTGAAGGAAATACTAATACTCCATCTTCCTCTTCTGCTCTTAATCAGATAGAAAGACAGTTTAGTGGTCTTCGACTTCATACGATTAATCGTACTGCTCCCAGAGACGAGTCTTCTAGCAGTTCCTCTAATTCTGAACATGAACAGGATACTGATGATAATATAGAAGATATAGAAAATCAATTTTATGAAACTACTCCTCCTTTAGAACCTTTAGAACTTAATCGTATTTCTAGACGTCCAGTTAGACGGACATATAGTAATAGATGGTCTAATAATAGAAATGTAATGAATTATCATAGTAGACCTACTCCCCCTGATATTCAATTTGAAGAACGTAATAGATTTAATACTAAATCATATGATGGAAGTGCTTTATATGAATGGAATATTGATGGCAAATCTGAATATGAAATAACTAATACTTTGCATGAAATGGGTACTGCTAAGATAGCTTATAAATCTAAGTATCCTCAGATTAGTGAACGTCAAATTGCTTCATGTTTTGTTTCCGGTTTTACTGGTCAATTAAAAAATTGGTGGGATAATATGTTTACTCCAATGCAACAAATGGAAATTCTGACTCATCAAACTATTGTTCATCATGAAGTTACTATTAATGATGAAGTAGTTAGAACTACTGATTATGAATCTGACGGTGCTAGTTATTTAATTTATGTTCTTTCTATGCATTTTGTTGGTAATCCTAAAGAAGAATTAACAAGTTTAAAGATTTCATTGACTAATCTTAAATGTCCTACTTTTAGAGATTATTTCTGGTATAAGACTACTTTTTTGACTAATGTGTTACGTAGGCCAGACTGTAACCAATCTTTTTGGAAAGAGAAATTTATTACTGGTTTACCTCCTTTATTTTCACAAAAATTAATTACTAGTTTAATGAAAGAAATGGGTACAGAGAATTTGAATTTGTCTAATATTACTTATGGTCAATTATTTGCTTTCCTTAAAAAAGAGGCTTTATCTATCTGCCAAGATTTTAAATTGCAGAAAAAATATGGTCTTGAGAAACAGGAATTGGGGTCCTTCTGTCAAGCATTTGGCATCGCAAGTCCTCATCCGCCCTCTTCACAAGAAAAAAGATATAAAAAGGTTAGCCCGTATCATACTAGTAAACATAAGTATAATAAATATAAGAAAAATAAATATAATCCTGAATGGTATAATAAGAAACATGATAATTATAGAAAAAAGAAATATAAATATAATAAAGGGAAAAATTCTGTTAAATGCTATAAATGTGGTAAGTTAGGTCACATAGCGCCTAATTGTAAATTAGAAAAGAAGATTAATACTATATTTTCTGAAGAAACTGATTTAAAGAATAAATTAATGTCTATTCTAATTAATTCTGAAAAAGAAGATACAGATAATTATTATTCTTCTGACTCATCTAGTTTTTCAGATAATGATGAATTTTGTGAATGTAAAAAGACTATTAATATGCTGAATAATGCTGGTAAAAATAATTTAAATAAAGAATTATTATTCGATATAATTAAAGATATCAAAGATGATAATATTAGAAAAGATTATTTAGAAAAATTAAAACACTTAGTTTTACAAGAAAATAATCCTATGTTTGATATAAAAGAACCATTTAGTCTAAATAAATTAATAGATAAATATAAACATGAAGATAATTTTGGTTTTCGTAAAAGTAATAATATTAAAGAAGAAATAAATTTATTAAAAGAAGAAATTAGAAATATTAATAATCAACTAAATGAATTAAAATTAAAAGATTTAGAATTAGAAGCTAAAATATTACTAAAAGATCAGTCTAATATAGCTTCTACCTCTGGTGTCATAAAAGATGACGAAATTAATATAGCTAATGATATACCTGATGATACACAATTTTTAAATTTAATGAATAAAATAAAAATAGAAAAATGGTATGTTCTAGTTACAATAGGTGTAGAGGATTGGACGACTACTTGTGTCGCCATGCTTGACAGTGGCGCCGATCAATCCTGCATCAGTCGCGGAATAATTCCAGATAAGTATTTAAAAAGATCTAAAGAAAAATTGTATGCTGCTAATGGATTAGAAATGAATATTTATGCTGAATTAAATAATGGTTATATTTGTAATAATGGATATTGTTTTAAACATTCATTTTTAATACTTGAAAACTTTACTACTGATGTGGTGTTAGGTAATCCGTTTTTATATCAGATTACTCCGTTTACTAAACACACTGATCATATTTCTGTTAATCTGTTGGGTAACGAATTAGTTTTTCCTTTTATTAATCCTATACAGAAAAAAGAGTTAGCATTACTACAGACTAATTCTATATATAAACAGATCTGTGTAATAAATAAGAAAAAGAAAAGTTTAATGTTTTTAAAACATGAATTAGATTTTTCTAGAATAGAAGAACAATTAATGAAAGATGATGTGAAATTAAAAATTGATAATTTAGAAAAGAAATTCCAAACATTAGTATGTTCAGAACATCCTAATGCGTTTTGGAGTAGGAAAAAGCATGTTGTTTCATTACCATATATCAAAGAATTTAATGAGAAAGATATTCCGACTAAGGCTAGACCCATTCAGATGAATGAGGAATTACTTAATTTTTGTAAACAGGAAATTCAGAGTTTAATGGATAAAAAATTAATCAGGAAATCACAATCTCCTTGGAGTTGTGCAGCTTTTTATGTGAATAATCAAGCAGAAAAGGAACGAGGAGTTCCTCGATTAGTAATTAATTATAAACCGTTAAATAAGGTTTTACAGTGGATTCGGTATCCTATTCCGAATAAAAAAGAATTTCTAGCATGAATCGAAGGAAAGTCACGAGGACTCATTATTTTCTGAATTATAAACTTAGAATAAGCAATACGAGATTTATCCTTTTTATCAGGATAATGAGTAATTTCTACGGAATTAGTGTCAACAAGAATTAGTTCATAGTAAGCTTGAGTCTTACAGATATCATCTGTAAGCCATTGATTATTAGGAAGAAAAAGACGAGAACAGAAATTGCGAACATCATTATTCTCAGGAGTGGATTTGTAGTTTATATTTATCTATTAATTTATTTAGACTAAATGGTTCTTTTATATCAAACATAGGATTATTTTCTTGTAAAACTAAGTGTTTTAATTTTTCTAAATAATCTTTTCTAATATTATCATCTTTAATTATATCGAATAATAATTCTTTATTTAAATTATTTTTACCAGCATTATTCAGCATATTAATAGTCTTTTTACATTCACAAAATTCATCATTATCTGTAAAACTAGATGAGTCAGAAGAATAATAATTATCTGTATCTTCTTTTTCAGAATTAATTAGAATAGACATTAATTTATTCTTTAAATCAGTTTCTTCAGAAAATATAGTATTAATCTTATTTTCTAATTTACAATTAGGCGCTATGTGACCTAACTTACCACATTTATAGCATTTAACAGAATTTTTCCCTTTATTATATTTATATTTCTTTTTTCTATACAGATTAATGTGTTTTATACCGATCCTGCTCTCTTTGGCTCTGATACCAAAGAGAGCAGGATCGGTTGCAGTAATCAAAAGATTCAAAGTTCAAAATAAGAAGATGAGAAAGAAGGTGAAGTAGGCGGTAAACTAAAGTAAGAGTATATAAATTTAAATCGAAAAAGGAGGAGATGATTAACAGAAGCAAAAGACTTACGATTAGTTAGGTTGGAATGAAAGGAAGGAAGTAAATTACTTGAAAGAGTTTTGAAAGCGGAAAGAAAAGATTGCAAAGATGTTTTGAAAGCAGAGAGAGAAGTTGTGTAAATTCACTCTGATGATTCTATTGATTAAGCAGCCTTTAAATAGGCGGATGAGGAAACATTATACATGGGTAAAGTCCGGAAATGAAGTCCGGAATT
The DNA here is from genome assembly GCA_030378225.1 of Knoxia roxburghii. Classification (NCBI taxonomy): domain Eukaryota; kingdom Viridiplantae; phylum Streptophyta; class Magnoliopsida; order Gentianales; family Rubiaceae; genus Knoxia; species Knoxia roxburghii. The sequence continues at coordinate 28,073,404 of CM059416.1, read as the reverse complement.
AAAGTGAAATGAAAGACAAATGAAATGTAAGTGCCTAATGACATATGCACTTACGTCACCTAACAATTATTCAGAGAATGACGCATGCACTTACGTCATTGTACAATTATTACCTAGTCTATTACAATTTTACCCTAATCTAGAATTCAAACGGGTCCTGTGCAAAGGGTCCGCCAAATGGGTCTTCGTCATCATTAGTCGGATTAGTTGGCAACTCATGCTTGTCGGGGTGGTCTTGTATACGTGCTTGAGCTGCTCTGTCACATTCTGCAGTAGCCACTTGTTGAATTTCTTTATAGGCCTGAATACAAATTTTTAAGTAATCTTGTAGGCCTTGTTCTGTAACAAAATTAGCCGGGGAAGAGGTTGATGCAGTAGTCTGTGGAGTCGGTTGAGGAGTCTGAGAATGAATCTGCTGAGGAGTCTGTAGAGTAGTCCGAATTTGCTGGGGTAAAGGAGTCATTACAGGAGTCTGGTGATGAGTAGGAGTCACAATCCGCTTAGGTAAAGGAATTTTACTTTTGTCCGGTGTTTTAGGAGTCAAAGGGTCATTCACCGGAAGTTGTCTGGAGACTTCAGAAATTATATGCTTATATTTTTCTCCAGATTCAAGGAATTTATTAACTGTTTGGGCACAACATTGTTGCTCATTATACTGTACCCACCACTTAACATTAATCTGACGAATTAAATGACAAGGATATCCTGTCTGAGTAGACTTAATTTGAAAGCTCCAGGCCATAATATATGGGACCCGGAATTCAGCATGAAATAAAAAATTAGCCTGATAGTCGTCTAACCTACATCTTTTCTTGTAGGTTTGAAAACCAATATTAGCCTGAGGTGGCAAAATTGCCGGAGTAGCACCTAGTAGTTTCCACCAATCATAAACCCACATGGGAACATTTTTATTAAAATTAGTGGAAAAACTGATGAACCATGAATGATTAAAACATCGGTAATAAAGGCACCGATAAAAAGCAAGAATGTAATCAGCGTAATTAAAACCGTCTGGAACATAAGGAATGGAAAAAGAATTTCTAGCATGAATCGAAGGAAAGTCACGAGGACTCATTATTTTCTGAATTATAAACTTAGAATAAGCAATACGAGATTTATCCTTTTTATCAGGATAATGAGTAATTTCTACGGAATTAGTGTCAACAAGAATTAGTTCATAGTAAGCTTGAGTCTTACAGATATCATCTGTAAGCCATTGATTATTAGGAAGAAAAAGACGAGAACAGAAATTGCGAACATCATTATTCTCAGGAGTGGATTTGTAATGAGTCAACATTATAGATTCGAATTCGTTTTTAGTAATGTATGGGGCTGCATTAGACGAGGAAGATGATGAGGAGGCAGAAGAATTAATTGGAGTGGTATGAAGTCTGGCAGAAGGAGACAAAACAGCATTAGTGTAAGTAAGTGGAGGAAAATCATTAGATGGGACTGAAGGAGATAAAGGCTTAGGTGGATTAGACATTAGATAATCAGAAGGGGTTTTCGGTTTTCCTGGATCCTTAGACATTGGTGCGACCTGTAAGAAATTCACTGGTAAGGAAGTCAGGAAGAGAATTATCATCGCCTTTTATAAATTCAATATCAAAATCAAAGACAGAAAGAATAGCTTGCCATCTGGCAAAAATTTGTTTAGAAACCAAATTTTTTACATCTTTCTGTAGAATTTCTTTAGCTGACTTACAGTCAACTCTGAGTAAAAACTTTTTATTATACAAATCATCTTGAAATTTAGAAATGCATAAAACAATTGATAAAATTTCTTTCTTAACAGTAGAATAATTTTTCTGAGGCCCTGCCCATATGCCCGAATGATACCTAACTAGTTCTTCGGATGCAGATGATGCAGATGAATGCAGTTTCTGTTTCAGAATGCCTCCATAACCTATATCAGATGCATCTGTCTCAATGATCATGAATGCATCGGGATGAGGAATGCCTAAACAAGGAAGAGTCTTAATTTTTTCTTTAATTTGTTTAATTAAATTAGTATGAGTCTCTGTCCAAGCAGGAGGATTTTTCTGTAATCTCTCATACAAAGGACCGCATATAGTTCTCAAATTAGGAAAGAAATCTGCAATATAATTCAAACAACCAAGAAACATTAAACTTTTCTTTTTCTTATTTATTACACAGATCTGTTTATATATAGAATTAGTCTGTAGTAATGCTAACTCTTTTTTCTGTATAGGATTAATAAAAGGAAAAACTAATTCGTTACCCAACAAATTAACAGAAATATGATCAGTGTGTTTAGTAAACGGAGTAATCTGATATAAAAACGGATTACCTAACACCACATCAGTAGTAAAGTTTTCAAGTATTAAAAATGAATGTTTAAAACAATATCCATTATTATAAATATAACCATTATTTAATTCAGCATAAATATTCATTTCTAATCCATTAGCAGCATACAATTTTTCTTTAGATCTTTTTAAATACTTATCTGGAATTATTCCGCGACTGATGCAGGATTGATCGGCGCCACTGTCAAGCATGGCGACACAAGTAGTCGTCCAATCCTCTACACCTATTGTAACTAGAACATACCATTTTTCTATTTTTATTTTATTCATTAAATTTAAAAATTGTGTATCATCAGGTATATCATTAGCGATATTAATTTCGTCATCTTTTATGACACCAGAGGTAGAAGCTATATTAGACTGATCTTTTAGTAATATTTTAGCTTCTAATTCTAAATCTTTTAATTTTAATTCATTTAGTTGATTATTAATATTTCTAATTTCTTGTTTTAATAAATTTATTTCTTCTTTAATATTATTACTTTTACGAAAACCAAAATTATCTTCATGTTTATATTTATCTATTAATTTATTTAGACTAAATGGTTCTTTTATATCAAACATAGGATTATTTTCTTGTAAAACTAAGTGTTTTAATTTTTCTAAATAATCTTTTCTAATATTATCATCTTTGATATCTTTAATTATATCGAATAATAATTCTTTATTTAAATTATTTTTACCAGCATTATTCAGCATATTAATAGTCTTTTTACATTCACAAAATTCATCATTATCTGAAAAACTAGATGAGTCAGAAGAATAATAATTATCTGTATCTTCTTTTGCAGAATTAATTAGAATAGACATTAATTTATTCTTTAAATCAGTTTCTTCAGAAAATATAGTATTAATCTTCTTTTCTAATTTACAATTAGGCGCTATGTGACCTAACTTACCACATTTATAGCATTTAACAGAATTTTTCCCTTTATTATATTTATATTTCTTTTTTCTATAATTATCATGTTTCTTATTATACCATTCAGGATTATATTTATTTTTCTTATATTTATTATACTTATGTTTACTAGTATGATACGGGCTAACCTTTTTATATCTTTTTTCTTGTGAAGAGGGCGGATGAGGACTTGCGATGCCAAATGCTTGACAGAAAGACCCCAATTCCTGTTTCTCAAGACCATATTTTTTCTGCAATTTAAAATCTTGGCAGATAGATAAAGCCTCTTTTTTAAGGAAAGCAAATAATTGACCATAAGTAATATTAGACAAATTCAAATTCTCTGTACCCATTTCTTTCATTAAACTAGTAATTAATTTTTGTGAAAATAAAGGAGGTAAACCAGTAATAAATTTCTCTTTCCAAAAAGATTGGTTACAGTCTGGCCTACGTAACACATTAGTCAAAAAAGTAGTCTTATACCAGAAATAATCTCTAAAAGTAGGACATTTAAGATTAGTCAATGAAATCTTTAAACTTGTTAATTCTTCTTTAGGATTACCAACAAAATGCATAGAAAGAACATAAATTAAATAACTAGCACCGTCAGATTCATAATCAGTAGTTCTAACTACTTCATCATTAATAGTAACTTCATGATGAACAATAGTTTGATGAGTCAGAATTTCCATTTGTTGCATTGGAGTAAACATATTATCCCACCAATTTTTTAATTGGCCAGTAAAACCGGAAACAAAACATGAAGCAATTTGACGTTCACTAATCTGAGGATACTTAGATTTATAAGCTATCTTAGCAGTACCCATTTCATGCAAAGTATTAGTTATTTCATATTCAGATTTGCCATCAATATTCCATTCATATAAAGCACTTCCATCATATGATTTAGTATTAAATCTATTACGTTCTTCAAATTGAATATCAGGGGGAGTAGGTCTACTATGATAATTCATTACATTTCTATTATTAGACCATCTATTACTATATGTCCGTCTAACTGGACGTCTAGAAATACGATTAAGTTCTAAAGGTTCTAAAGGAGGAGTAGTTTCATAAAATTGATTTTCTATATCTTCTATATTATCATCAGTATCCTGTTCATGTTCAGAATTAGAGGAACTGCTAGAAGACTCGTCTCTGGGAGCAGTACGATTAATCGTATGAAGTCGAAGACCACTAAACTGTCTTTCTATCTGATTAAGAGCAGAAGAGGAAGATGGAGTATTAGTATTTCCTTCAATAGCTAAATTAATACGTTGTACTAAGGAAATTTCTCTTTCTAATTCTCTAGGAAGAGAAGGAGACACTAGCGGTTTAGACACCTCATTAGGAAAATTACCACTTTTATTATCCAATTTTACCGAAATTAAATCTACTTGCTGAGCAATAGTTTGTAAAATCTGATTAGAATAATTATTCTGTTGATAAACTTTTTTAATATCTTCAGAATCAATAGATTCTCTAATATCTTTACCTTTTTTAAAAGGAGAAGCAATTATTTCGCCTTCTTTAGTATTAATTTTTATTGCCTGTAAAGGTGGATGAATAGCCGACAAAATAGTATTATTTTCTACCAATTGCCATTTTTTATACAAATTAGTCTGAACATTAATAGTAGGTATATTTTTATAATTAATGTTTTCTTTCTTAAAATAATAGTCTAACCATTGAAAGAAAGGAAAATTAAACTGTTTTTTATTTATCTCATTAACCCATTCGTCTTTTAATTTTGAAATAATTTGTTTATCAAATTTTTCAAACCATAATCTATTTGCATTATTTTCTTCTGAAAAATAATTTTTATTAAGAAAATCTTTATCTATTGAAAAAGGTTTTCTTAACATATTAATTTCCGAAAATTTCATTTGAGACTGAGTAGGTGAACCTACGGAGGAACTAGAATCAGGGATGACTTCAGGGAGAGGAGAAGTAAACTTAATTTTAGGATCAGTATACGAATACCTGGAAGGTTCATATGAAGTACTAGGAAGATCGACTGAATACCTCGGTCGAGATTCTAAAGGAAACCTGCAGGAGGAAGACTTAGACAACATATTATTAAATTTTAATAATATTTTATTATCAGGGAGTTCTTCAATATTAGCCTGAGTCCTAACTGGATGTCGTTGTGCTATTATCGGACGATCAATTAGCAATTCATTAGGAATAGTAATTTCATTACGAGCTAAAAGTCTAGGTGTTTGTGTGTGAGTATTGTCAGAATCAGCAATTACTAACACAGAATCACCTTCATTAGTAGGCTTTAATTTTAAAGCAACAGGAATGATAGATTTCATTAATTTAAAATAAATACGATAAATTAATACAAATTTATCAGCTTTAGGATCCATTTTATTATTAGTAACATGTATGTCTAGAATTAACGATTGCATAATAGTCGGATCAATTAAACTAACAGAAAAATTAGGAGCACAATTAAAACGGACAGTACCATTGCATAAATTAGTCTGTACTAAGGCAAGAATTGAATCATTATAATGAAGTAAACGATCATCACGAAGTGCCATGAAGACAGGAGTATCAACCCCACGCTTCATTAACGGATGTAAAGCAATTTGAATTAAACCAAAATGCATAAATCGATAACCATTAGACAAATAATAAGAAATAGCAGTATTAGTTAATAAAGAAATAGTTTTCTTTTCTTCTTCCATGGGATGAATCTCCTCATGGATTTTAATAGAATATGCTTTATTAAACTCAAGTAGTCCTTGAGAGTATACAGTAGAAATACTTCTACTTGGCAGAGCTTCTTGAATTAATTCATGAGAATTAAGAATAGATGAATATGATGAAGATGCAGACGATGATGCCATGATGGATGCAGACCTAGGAGAACTAGATTCTCCAAAGAGAAATCTTAAAACTCTATCAGCCATTTTGATTAAATTTAATCTTACACCTCTAAATGTAAAACTGAGTTATGCATAGACCTAGATGGGAACACGGGGATCATGCCTGGAACACCTATCTTCTAAGGCTTGCCAACGGTCTTACTGATGCAAACAACCGCTTACCAACGTCTAAATGTATGCAAATGCTCACCCTTACCTTCAGGTTTGTAAAATTAGATTTAATAAAAACTTTTGAAAAGAGTTTAAAAATCTTTTCTTTGAAAATTTTTTGTAAAACCAGGCTCTGATACCAAAGAGAGCAGGATCGGTTGCAGTAATCAAAAGATTCAAAGTTCAAAATAAGAAGATGAGAAAGAAGGTGAAGTAGGCGGTAAACTAAAGTAAGAGTATATAAATTTAACAGAAAAAGGAGGAGATGATTAACAGAAGCAAAAGACTTACGATTAGTTAGGTTGGAATGAAAGGAAGGAAGTAAATTACTTGAAAGAGTTTTGAAAGCGGAAAGAAAAGATTGCAAAGATGTTTGGAAAGCAGAGAGAGAAGTTGTGTAAATTCACTCTGATGATTCTATTGATTAAGCAGCCTTTAAATAGGCGGAAGAGGAAACATTATACATGGGTAAAGTCCGGAAATGAAGTCCGGAATTAAAGTGAAATGAAAGACAAATGAAATGTAAGTGCCTAATGACATATGCACTTACGTCACCTAACAATTATTCAGAGAATGACGCATGCACTTACGTCATTGTACAATTATTACCTAGTCTATTACAATTTTACCCTAATCTAGAATTCAAACGGGTCCTGTGCAAAGGGTCCGCCAAATGGGTCTTCGTCATCATTAGTCGGATTAGTTGGCAACTCATGCTTGTCGGGGTGGTCTTGTATACGTGCTTGAGCTGCTCTGTCACATTCTGCAGTAGCCACTTGTTGAATTTCTTTATAGGCCTGAATACAAATTTTTAAGTAATCTTGTAGGCCTTGTTCTGTAACAAAATTAGCCGGGGAAGAGGTTGATGCAGTAGTCTGTGGAGTCGGTTGAGGAGTCTGAGAATGAATCTGCTGAGGAGTCTGTAGAGTAGTCCGAATTTGCTGGGGTAAAGGAGTCATTACAGGAGTCTGGTGATGAGTAGGAGTCACAATCCGCTTAGGTAAAGGAATTTTACTTTTGTCCGGTGTTTTAGGAGTCAAAGGGTCATTCACCGGAAGTTGTCTGGAGACTTCAGAAATTATATGCTTATATTTTTCTCCAGATTCAAGGAATTTATTAACTGTTTGGGCACAACATTGTTGCTCATTATACTGTACCCACCACTTAACATTAATCTGACGAATTAAATGACAAGGATACCCTGTCTGAGTAGACTTAATTTGAAAGCTCCAGGCCATAATATATGGGACCCGGAATTCAGCATGAAATAAAAAATTAGCCTGATAGTCGTCTAACCTACATCTTTTCTTGTAGGTTTGAAAACCAATATTAGCCTGAGGTGGCAAAATTGCCGGAGTAGCACCTAGTAGTTTCCACCAATCATAAACCCACATGGGAACATTTTTATTAAAATTAGTGGAAAAACTGATGAACCATGAATGATTAAAACATCGGTAATAAAGGCACCGATAAAAAGCAAGAATGTAATCAGCGTAATTAAAACCGTCTGGAACATAAGGAATGGAAAAAGAATTTCTAGCATGAATCGAAGGAAAGTCACGAGGACTCATTATTTTCTGAATTATAAACTTAGAATAAGCAATACGAGATTTATCCTTTTTATCAGGATAATGAGTAATTTCTACGGAATTAGTGTCAACAAGAATTAGTTCATAGTAAGCTTGAGTCTTACAGATATCATCTGTAAGCCATTGATTATTAGGAAGAAAAAGACGAGAACAGAAATTGCGAACATCATTATTCTCAGGAGTGGATTTGTAATGAGTCAACATTATAGATTCGAATTCGTTTTTAGTAATGTATGGGGCTGCATTAGACGAGGAAGATGATGAGGAGGCAGAAGAATTAATTGGAGTGGTATGAAGTCTGGCAGAAGGAGACAAAACAGCATTAGTGTAAGTAAGTGGAGGAAAATCATTAGATGGGATTGAAGGAGATAAAGGCTTAGGTGGATTAGACATTAGATAATCAGAAGGGGTTTTCGGTTTTCCTGGATCCTTAGACATTGGTGCGACCTGTAAGAAATTCACGGGTAAGGAAGTCAGGAAGAGAATTATCATCGCCTTTTATAAATTCAATATCAAAATCAAAGACAGAAAGAATAGCTTGCCATCTGGCAAAAATTTGTTTAGAAACCAAATTTTTTACATATTTCTGTAGAATTTCTTTAGCTGACTTACAGTCAACTCTGAGTAAAAACTTTTTATTATACAAATCATCTTGAAATTTAGAAATGCATAAAACAATTGATAAAATTTCTTTCTTAACAATAGAATAATTTTTCTGAGGCCCTGCCCATATGCCCGAATGATACCTAACTAGTTCTTCGGATGCAGATGATGCAGATGAATGCAGTTTCTGTTTCAGAATGCCTCCATAACCTATATCAGATGCATCTGTCTCAATGATCATGAATGCATCGGGATGAGGAATGCCTAAACAAGGAAGAGTCTTAATTTTTTCTTTAATTTGTTTAATTAAATTAGTATGAGTCTCTGTCCAAGCAGGAGGATTTTTCTGTAATCTCTCATACAAAGGACCGCATATAGTTCTCAAATTAGGAAAGAAATCTGCAATATAATTCAAACAACCAAGAAAGCGTTGTAATTGATTTTTATCTCTGATTTCATCTGGAAATTTACTAGCGAATTCAATTGTTCTTTGAATCGGTTTCATTTTCCCTTGATTAATATCATGACCTAAAAATCTGATTTTTGTTTGAAATAATTTCATCTTTTTAGCTGAAATTACTAAACCATTATTCTGAATAACATGTAGCATTAAATTAAGATGTTTAAAGTGCTGGGAAATATTATCAGAAAAAATTAAAATGTCATCAATATACACAATCACAAAATTAGAATAATCATTAAAAATATCATTCATTATTCGTTGAAATTCTGAAGGAGCATTTTTCAAACCGAAAGGCATAACATTCCACTCATAATGTCCGAAAGGAACAGTAAAAGCTGTTTTATACCTATCGTTTTCATTAATCTGTATTTGCCAATATCCTGATTTTAAATCAAATTTGGAAAATACTTTCGCACTATGAAGTCGTTTAAGTAAATCTTTTTTATTCGGAATAGGATACCGAATCCACTGTAAAACCTTATTTAACGGTTTATAATTAATTACTAATCGAGGAACTCCTCGTTCCTTTTCTGCTTGATTATTCACATAAAAAGCTGCACAACTCCAAGGAGATTGTGATTTCCTGATTAATTTTTTATCCATTAAACTCTGAATTTCCTGTTTACAAAAATTAAGTAATTCCTCATTCATCTGAATGGGTCTAGCCTTAGTCGGAATATCTTTCTCATTAAATTCTTTGATATATGGTAATGAAACAACATGCTTTTTCCTACTCCAAAACGCATTAGGATGTTCTGAACATACTAATGTTTGGAATTTCTTTTCTAAATTATCAATTTTCACATCATCTTTCATTAATTGTTCTTCTATTCTAGAAAAATCTAATTCATGTTTTAAAAACATTAAACTTTTCTTTTTCTTATTTATTACACAGATCTGTTTATATATAGAATTAGTCTGTAGTAATGCTAACTCTTTTTTCTGTATAGGATTAATAAAAGGAAAAACTAATTCGTTACCCAACAGATTAACAGAAATATGATCAGTGTGTTTAGTAAACGGAGTAATCTGATATAAAAACGGATTACCTAACACCACATCAGTAGTAAAGTTTTCAAGTATTAAAAATGAATGTTTAAAACAATATCCATTATTACAAATATAACCATTATTTAATTCAGCATAAATATTCATTTCTAATCCATTAGCAGCATACAATTTTTCTTTAGATCTTTTTAAATACTTATCTGGAATTATTCCGCGACTGATGCAGGATTGATCGGCGCCACTGTCAAGCATGGCGACACAAGTAGTCGTCCAATCCTCTACACCTATTGTAACTAGAACATACCATTTTTCTATTTTTATTTTATTCATTAAATTTAAAAATTGTGTATTATCAGGTATATCATTAGCTATATTAATTTCGTCATCTTTTATGACACCAGAGGTAGAAGCTATATTAGACTGATCTTTTAGTAATATTTTAGCTTCTAATTCTAAATCTTTTAATTTTAATTCATTTAGTTGATTATTAATATTTCTAATTTCTTCTTTTAATAAATTTATTTCTTCTTTAATATTATTACTTTTACGAAAACCAAAATTATCTTCATGTTTATATTTATCTATTAATTTATTTAGACTAAATGGTTCTTTTATATCAAACATAGGATTATTTTCTTGTAAAACTAAGTGTTTTAATTTTTCTAAATAATCTTTTCTAATATTATCATCTTTTATATCTTTAATTATATCGAATAATAATTCTTTATTTAAATTATTTTTACCAGCATTATTCAGCATATTAATAGTCTTTTTACATTCACAAAATTCATCATTATCTGAAAAACTAGATGAGTCAGAAGAATAATAATTATCTGTATCTTCTTTTTCAGAATTAATTAGAATAGACATTAATTTATTCTTTAAATCAGTTTCTTCAGAAAATATAGTATTAATCTTCTTTTCTAATTTACAATTAGGCGCTATGTGACCTAACTTACCACATTTATAGCATTTAACAGAATTTTTCCCTTTATTATATTTATATTTCTTTTTTCTATAATTATCATGTTTCTTATTATACCATTCAGGATTATATTTATTTTTCTTATATTTATTATACTTATGTTTACTAGTATGATACGGGCTAACCTTTTTATATCTTTTTTCTTGTGAAGAGGGCGGATGAGGACTTGCGATGCCAAATGCTTGACAGAAGGACCCCAATTCCTGTTTCTCAAAATAAGAGTATGACGCATTGTACTTGAAAACTTTGAATCTTTAGTTTTTATTTGTAATAATGGATATTGTTTTAAACATTCATTTTTAATACTTGAAAACTTTACTACTGATGTGGTGTTAGGTAATCCGTTTTTATATCAGATTACTCCGTTTACTAAACACACTGATCATATTTCTGTTAATTTGTTGGGTAACGAATTAGTTTTTCCGTTTATTAATCCTATACAGAAAAAAGAGTTAGCATTACTACAGACTAATTCTATATATAAACAGATCTGTGTAATAAATAAGAAAAAGAAAAGTTTAATGTTTTTAAAACATGAATTAGATTTTTCTAGAATAGAAGAACAATTAATGAAAGATGATGTGAAATTAAAAATTGATAATTTAGAAAAGAAATTCCAAACATTAGTATGTTCAGAACATCCTAATGCGTTTTGGAGTAGGAAAAAGCATGTTGTTTCATTACCATATATCAAAGAATTTAATGAGAAAGATATTCCGACTAAGGCTAGACCCATTCAGATGAATGAGGAATTACTTAATTTTTGTAAACAGGAAATTCAGAGTTTAATGGATAAAAAATTAATCAGGAAATCACAATCTCCTTGGAGTTGTGCAGCTTTTTATGTGAATAATCAAGCAGAAAAGGAACGAGGAGTTCCTCGATTAGTAATTAATTATAAACCGTTAAATAAGGTTTTACAGTGGATTCGGTATCCTATTCCGAATAAAAAAGATTTACTTAAACGACTTCATAGTGCGAAAGTATTTTCCAAATTTGATTTAAAATCAGGATATTGGCAAATACAGATTAATGAAAACGATAGGTATAAAACAGCTTTTACTGTTCCTTTCGGACATTATGAGTGGAATGTTATGCCTTTCGGTTTGAAAAATGCTCCTTCAGAATTTACACAACTTCTCTCTCTGCTTTCAAAACATCTTTGCAATCTTTTCTTTCCGCTTTCAAAACTCTTTCAAGTAATTTACTTCCTTCCTTTCATTCCAACCTAACTAATCGTAAGTCTTTTGCTTCTGTTAATCATCTCCTCCTTTTTCTGTTAAATTTATATACTCTTACTTTAGTTTACCGCCTACTTCACCTTCTTTCTCATCTTCTTATTTTGAACTTTGAAGCTTACTATGAACTAATTCTTTCATATTAAAAGTTATGAATGCCTCCATAACTGCTTTTTCTTATTTATTACACAGATCTGTTTATATATAGAATTAGTCTGTAGTAATGCTAACTCTTTTTTCTGTATAGGATTAATAAAAGGAAAAACTAATTCGTTACCCAACAAATTAACAGAAATATGATCAGTGTGTTTAGTAAACGGAGTAATCTGATATAAAAACGGATTACCTAACACCACATCAGTAGTAAAGTTTTCAAGTATTAAAAATGAATGTTTAAAACAATATCCATTATTACAAATATAACCATTATTTAATTCAGCATAAATATTCATTTCTAATCCATTAGCAGCATACAATTTTTCTTTAGATCTTTTTAAATACTTATCTGGAATTATTCCGCGACTGATGCAGGATTGATCGGCGCCACTGTCAAGCATGGCGACACAAGTAGTCGTCCAATCCTCTACACCTATTGTAACTAGAACATACCATTTTTCTATTTTTATTTTATTCATTAAATTTAAAAATTGTGTATCATCAGGTATATCATTAGCTATATTAATTTCGTCATCTTTTATGACACCAGAGGTAGAAGCTATATTAGACTGATCTTTTAGTAATATTTTAGCTTCTAATTCTAAATCTTTTAATTTTAATTCATTTAGTTGATTATTAATATTTCTAATTTCTTCTTTTAATAAATTTATTTCTTCTTTAATATTATTACTTTTACGAAAACCAAAATTATCTTCATGTTTATATTTATCTATTAATTTATTTAGACTAAATGGTTCTTTTATATCAAACATAGGATTATTTTCTTGTAAAACTAAGTGTTTTAATTTTTCTAAATAATCTTTTCTAATATTATCATCTTTTATATCTTTAATTATATCGAATAATAATTCTTTATTTAAATTATTTTTACCAGCATTATTCAGCATATTAATAGTCTTTTTACATTCACAAAATTCATCATTATCTGAAAAACTAGATGAGTCAGAAGAATAATAATTATCTGTATCTTCTTTTTCAGAATTAATTAGAATAGACATTAATTTATTCTTTAAATCAGTTTCTTCAGAAAATATAGTATTAATCTTCTTTTCTAATTTACAATTAGGCGCTATGTGACCTAACTTACCACATTTATAGCATTTAACAGAATTTTTCCCTTTATTATATTTATATTTCTTTTTTCTATAATTATCATGTTTCTTATTATACCATTCAGGATTATATTTATTTTTCTTATATTTATTATACTTATGTTTACTAGTATGATACGGGCTAACCTTTTTATATCTTTTTTCTTGTGAAGAGGGCGGATGAGGACTTGCGATGCCAAATGCTTGACAGAAGGACCCCAATTCCTGTTTCTCAAGACCATATTTTTTCTGCAATTTAAAATCTTGGCAGATAGATAAAGCCTCTTTTTTAAGGAAAGCAAATAATTGACCATAAGTAATATTAGACAAATTCAAATTCTCTGTACCCATTTCTTTCATTAAACTAGTAATTAATTTTTGTGAAAATAAAGGAGGTAAACCAGTAATAAATTTCTCTTTCCAAAAAGATTGGTTACAGTCTGGCCTACGTAACACATTAGTCAAAAAAGTAGTCTTATACCAGAAATAATCTCTAAAAGTAGGACATTTAAGATTAGTCAATGAAATCTTTAAACTTGTTAATTCTTCTTTAGGATTACCAACAAAATGCATAGAAAGAACATAAATTAAATAACTAGCACCGTCAGATTCATAATCAGTAGTTCTAACTACTTCATCATTAATAGTAACTTCATGATGAACAATAGTTTGATGAGTCAGAATTTCCATTTGTTGCATTGGAGTAAACATATTATCCCACCAATTTTTTAATTGGCCAGTAAAACCGGAAACAAAACATGAAGCAATTTGACGTTCACTAATCTGAGGATACTTAGATTTATAAGCTATCTTAGCAGTACCCATTTCATGCAAAGTATTAGTTATTTCATATTCAGATTTGCCATCAATATTCCATTCATATAAAGCACTTCCATCATATGATTTAGTATTAAATCTATTACGTTCTTCAAATTGAATATCAGGGGGAGTAGGTCTACTATGATAATTCATTACATTTCTATTATTAGACCATCTATTACTATATGTCCGTCTAACTGGACGTCTAGAAATACGATTAAGTTCTAAAGGTTCTAAAGGAGGAGTAGTTTCATAAAATTGATTTTCTATATCTTCTATATTATCATCAGTATCCTGTTCATGTTCAGAATTAGAGGAACTGCTAGAAGACTCGTCTCTGGGAGCAGTACGATTAATCGTATGAAGTCGAAGACCACTAAACTGTCTTTCTATCTGATTAAGAGCAGAAGAGGAAGATGGAGTATTAGTATTTCCTTCAATAGCTAAATTAATACGTTGTACTAAGGAAATTTCTCTTTCTAATTCTCTAGGAAGAGAAGGAGACACTAGCGGTTTAGACACCTCATTAGGAAAATTACCACTTTTATTATCCAATTTTACCGAAATTAAATCTACTTGCTGAGCAATAGTTTGTAAAATCTGATTAGAATAATTATTCTGTTGATAAACTTTTTTAATATCTTCAGAATCAATAGATTCTCTAATATCTTTACCTTTTTTAAAAGGAGAAGCAATTATTTCGCCTTCTTTAGTATTAATTTTTATTGCCTGTAAAGGTGGACGAATAGCCGACAAAATAGTATTATTTTCTACCAATTGCCATTTTTTATACAAATTAGTCTGAACATTAATAGTAGGTATATTTTTATAATTAATGTTTTCTTTCTTAAAATAATAGTCTAACCATTGAAAGAAAGGAAAATTAAACTGTTTTTTATTTATCTCATTAACCCATTCGTCTTTTAATTTTGAAATAATTTGTTTATCAAATTTTTCAAACCATAATCTATTTGCATTATTTTCTTCTGAAAAATAATTTTTATTAAGAAAATCTTTATCTATTGAAAAAGGTTTTCTTAACATATTAATTTCCGAAAATTTCATTTGAGACTGAGTAGGTGAACCTACGGAGGAACTAGAATCAGGGATGACTTCAGGGAGAGGAGAAGTAAACTTAATTTTAGGATCAGTATACGAATACCTGGAAGGTTCATATGAAGTACTAGGAAGATCGACTGAATACCTCGGTCGAGATTCTAAAGGAAACCTGCAGGAGGAAGACTTAGACAACATATTATTAAATTTTAATAATATTTTATTATCAGGGAGTTCTTCAATATTAGCCTGAGTCCTAACTGGATGTCGTTGTGCTATTATCGGACGATCAATTAGCAATTCATTAGGAATAGTAATTTCATTACGAGCTAAAAGTCTAGGTGTTTGTGTGTGAGTATTGTCAGAATCAGCAATTACTAACACAGAATCACCTTCATTAGTAGGCTTTAATTTTAAAGCAACAGGAATGATAGATTTCATTAATTTAAAATAAATACGATAAATTAATACAAATTTATCAGCTTTAGGATCCATTTTATTATTAGTAACATGTATGTCTAGAATTAACGATTGCATAATAGTCGGATCAATTAAACTAACAGAAAAATTAGGAGCACAATTAAAACGGACAGTACCATTGCATAAATTAGTCTGTACTAAGGCAAGAATTGAATCATTATAATGAAGTAAACGATCATCACGAAGTGCCATGAAGACAGGAGTATCAACCCCACGCTTCATTAACGGATGTAAAGCAATTTGAATTAAACCAAAATGCATAAATCGATAACCATTAGACAAATAATAAGAAATAGCAGTATTAGTTAATAAAGAAATAGTTTTCTTTTCTTCTTCCATGGGATGAATCTCCTCATGGATTTTAATAGAATATGCTTTATTAAACTCAAGTAGTCCTTGAGAGTATACAGTAGAAATACTTCTACTTGGCAGAGCTTCTTGAATTAATTCATGAGAATTAAGAATAGATGAATATGATGAAGATGCAGACGATGATGCCATGATGGATGCAGACCTAGGAGAACTAGATTCTCCAAAGAGAAATCTTAAAACTCTATCAGCCATTTTGATTAAATTTAATCTTACACCTCTAAATGTAAAACTGAGTTATGCATAGACCTAGATGGGAACACGGGGATCATGCCTGGAACACCTATCTTCTAAGGCTTGCCAACGGTCTTACTGATGCAGACAACCGCTTACCAACGTCTAAATGTATGCAAATGCTCACCCTTACCTTCAGGTTTGTAAAATTAGATTTAATAAAAACTTTTGAAAAGAGTTTAAAAATATTTTCTTTGAAAATTTTTTGTAAAACCAGGCTCTGATACCAAAGAGAGCAGGATCGGTTGCAGTAATCAAAAGATTCAAAGTTCAAAATAAGAAGATGAGAAAGAAGGTGAAGTAGGCGGTAAACTAAAGTAAGAGTATATAAATTTAACAGAAAAAGGAGGAGATGATTAACAGAAGCAAAAGACTTACGATTAGTTAGGTTGGAATGAAAGGAAGGAAGTAAATTACTTGAAAGAGTTTTGAAAGCGGAAAGAAAAGATTGCAAAGATGTTTGGAAAGCAGAGAGAGAAGTTGTGTAAATTCACTCTGATGATTCTATTGATTAAGCAGCCTTTAAATAGGCGGAAGAGGAAACATTATACATGGGTAAAGTCCGGAAATGAAGTCCGGAATTAAAGTGAAATGAAAGACAAATGAAATGTAAGTGCCTAATGACATATGCACTTACGTCACCTAACAATTATTCAGAGAATGACGCATGCACTTACGTCATTGTACAATTATTACCTAGTCTATTACAATTTTACCCTAATCTAGAATTCAAACGGGTCCTGTGCAAAGGGTCCGCCAAATGGGTCTTCGTCATCATTAGTCGGATTAGTTGGCAACTCATGCTTGTCGGGGTGGTCTTGTATACGTGCTTGAGCTGCTCTGTCACATTCTGCAGTAGCCACTTGTTGAATTTCTTTATAGGCCTGAATACAAATTTTTAAGTAATCTTGTAGGCCTTGTTCTGTAACAAAATTAGCCGGGGAAGAGGTTGATGCAGTAGTCTGTGGAGTCGGTTGAGGAGTCTGAGAATGAATCTGCTGAGGAGTCTGTAGAGTAGTCCGAATTTGCTGGGGTAAAGGAGTCATTACAGGAGTCTGGTGATGAGTAGGAGTCACAATCCGCTTAGGTAAAGGAATTTTACTTTTGTCCGGTGTTTTAGGAGTCAAAGGGTCATTCACCGGAAGTTGTCTGGAGACTTCAGAAATTATATGCTTATATTTTTCTCCAGATTCAAGGAATTTATTAACTGTTTGGGCACAACATTGTTGCTCATTATACTGTACCCACCACTTAACATTAATCTGACGAATTAAATGACAAGGATACCCTGTCTGAGTAGACTTAATTTGAAAGCTCCAGGCCATAATATATGGGACCCGGAATTCAGCATGAAATAAAAAATTAGCCTGATAGTCGTCTAACCTACATCTTTTCTTGTAGGTTTGAAAACCAATATTAGCCTGAGGTGGCAAAATTGCCGGAGTAGCACCTAGTAGTTTCCACCAATCATAAACCCACATGGGAACATTTTTATTAAAATTAGTGGAAAAACTGATGAACCATGAATGATTAAAACATCGGTAATAAAGGCACCGATAAAAAGCAAGAATGTAATCAGCGTAATTAAAACCGTCTGGAACATAAGGAATGGAAAAAGAATTTCTAGCATGAATCGAAGGAAAGTCACGAGGACTCATTATTTTCTGAATTATAAACTTAGAATAAGCAATACGAGATTTATCCTTTTTATCAGGATAATGAGTAATTTCTACGGAATTAGTGTCAACAAGAATTAGTTCATAGTAAGCTTGAGTCTTACAGATATCATCTGTAAGCCATTGATTATTAGGAAGAAAAAGACGAGAACAGAAATTGCGAACATCATTATTCTCAGGAGTGGATTTGTAATGAGTCAACATTATAGATTCGAATTCGTTTTTAGTAATGTATGGGGCTGCATTAGACGAGGAAGATGATGAGGAGGCAGAAGAATTAATTGGAGTGGTATGAAGTCTGGCAGAAGGAGACAAAACAGCATTAGTGTAAGTAAGTGGAGGAAAATCATTAGATGGGACTGAAGGAGATAAAGGCTTAGGTGGATTAGACATTAGATAATCAGAAGGGGTTTTCGGTTTTCCTGGATCCTTAGACATTGGTGCGACCTGTAAGAAATTCACGGGTAAGGAAGTCAGGAAGAGAATTATCATCGCCTTTTATAAATTCAATATCAAAATCAAAGACAGAAAGAATAGCTTGCCATCTAGCAAAAATTTGTTTAGAAACCAAATTTTTTACATCTTTCTGTAGAATTTCTTTAGCTGACTTACAGTCAACTCTGAGTAAAAACTTTTTATTATACAAATCATCTTGAAATTTAGAAATGCATAAAACAATTGATAAAATTTCTTTCTTAACAATAGAATAATTTTTCTGAGGCCCTGCCCATATGCCCGAATGATACCTAACTAGTTCTTCGGATGCAGATGATGCAGATGAATGCAGTTTCTGTTTCAGAATGCCTCTATAACCTATATCAGATGCATCTGTCTTAATGATCATGAATGCATCGGGATGAGGAATGCCTAAACAAGGAAGAGTCTTAATTTTTTCTTTAATTTGTTTAATTAAATTAGTATGAGTCTCTGTCCAAGCAGGAGGATTTTTCTGTAATCTCTCATACAAAGGACCGCATATAGTTCTCAAATTAGGAAAGAAATCTGCAATATAATTCAAACAACCAAGAAAGCGTTGTAATTGATTTTTATCTCTGATTTCATCTGGAAATTTACTAGCGAATTCAATTGTTCTTTGAATCGGTTTCATTTTCCCTTGATTAATATCATGACCTAAAAATCTGATTTTTGTTTGAAATAATTTCATCTTTTTAGCTGAAATTACTAAACCATTAGTCTGAATAACATGTAGCATTAAATTAAGATGTTTAAAGTGCTGGGAAATATTATCAGAAAAAATTAAAATGTCATCAATATACACAATCACATAATTAGAATAATCATTAAAAATATCATTCATTATTCGTTGAAATTCTGAAGGAGCATTTTTCAAACCGAAAGGCATAACATTCCACTCATAATGTCCGAAAGGAACAGTAAAAGCTGTTTTATACCTATCGTTTTCATTAATCTGTATTTGCCAATATCCTGATTTTAAATCAAATTTGGAAAATACTTTTGCACTATGAAGTCGTTTAAGTAAATCTTTTTTATTCGGAATAGGATACCGAATCCACTGTAAAACCTTATTTAACGGTTTATAATTAATTACTAATCGAGGAACTCCTCGTTCCTTTTCTGCTTGATTATTCACATAAAAAGCTGCACAACTCCAAGGAGATTGTGATTTCCTGATTAATTTTTTATCCATTAAACTCTGAATTTCCTGTTTACAAAAATTAAGTAATTCCTCATTCATCTGAATGGGTCTAGCCTTAGTCGGAATATCTTTCTCATTAAATTCTTTGATATATGGTAATGAAACAACATGCTTTTTCCTACTCCAAAACGCATTAGGATGTTCTGAACATACTAATGTTTGGAATTTCTTTTCTAAATTATCAATTTTCACATCATCTTTCATTAATTGTTCTTCTATTCTAGAAAAATCTAATTCATGTTTTAAAAACATTAAACTTTTCTTTTTCTTATTTATTACACAGATCTGTTTATATATAGAATTAGTCTGTAGTAATGCTAACTCTTTTTTCTGTATAGGATTAATAAAAGGAAAAACTAATTCGTTACCCAACAGATTAACAGAAATATGATCAGTGTGTTTAGTAAACGGAGTAATCTGATATAAAAACGGATTACCTAACACCACATCAGTAGTAAAGTTTTCAAGTATTAAAAATGAATGTTTAAAACAATATCCATTATTACAAATATAACCATTATTTAATTCAGCATAAATATTCATTTCTAATCCATTAGCAGCATACAATTTTTCTTTAGATCTTTTTAAATACTTATCTGGAATTATTCCGCGACTGATGCAGGATTGATCGGCGCCACTGTCAAGCATGGCGACACAAGTAGTCGTCCAATCCTCTACACCTATTGTAACTAGACCATACCATTTTTCTATTTTTATTTTATTCATTAAATTTAAAAATTGTGTATTATCAGGTATATCATTAGCTATATTAATTTCGTCATCTTTTATGACACCAGAGGTAGAAGCTATATTAGACTGATCTTTTAGTAATATTTTAGCTTCTAATTCTAAATCTTTTAATTTTAATTCATTTAGTTGATTATTAATATTTCTAATTTCTTCTTTTAATAAATTTATTTCTTCTTTAATATTATTACTTTTACGAAAACCAAAATTATCTTCATGTTTATATTTATCTATTAATTTATTTAGACTAAATGGTTCTTTTATATCAAACATAGGATTATTTTCTTGTAAAACTAAGTGTTTTAATTTTTCTAAATAATCTTTTCTAATATTATCATCTTTTATATCTTTAATTATATCGAATAATAATTCTTTATTTAAATTATTTTTACCAGCATTATTCAGCATATTAATAGTCTTTTTACATTCACAAAATTCATCATTATCTGAAAAACTAGATGAGTCAGAAGAATAATAATTATCTGTATCTTCTTTTTCAGAATTAATTAGAATAGACATTAATTTATTCTTTAAATCAGTTTCTTCAGAAAATATAGTATTAATCTTCTTTTCTAATTTACAATTAGGCGCTATGTGACCTAACTTACCACATTTATAGCATTTAACAGAATTTTTCCCTTTATTATATTTATATTTCTTTTTTCTATAATTATCATGTTTCTTATTATACCATTCAGGATTATATTTATTTTTCTTATATTTATTATACTTATGTTTACTAGTATGATACGGGCTAACCTTTTTATATCTTTTTTCTTGTGAAGAGGGCGGATGAGGACTTGCGATGCCAAATGCTTGACAGAAGGACCCCAATTCCTGTTTCTCAAGACCATATTTTTTCTGCAATTTAAAATCTTGGCAGATAGATAAAGCCTCTTTTTTAAGGAAAGCAAATAATTGACCATAAGTAATATTAGACAAATTCAAATTCTCTGTACCCATTTCTTTCATTAAACTAGTAATTAATTTTTGTGAAAATAAAGGAGGTAAACCAGTAATAAATTTCTCTTTCCAAAAAGATTGGTTACAGTCTGGCCTACGTAACACATTAGTCAAAAAAGTAGTCTTATACCAGAAATAATCTCTAAAAGTAGGACATTTAAGATTAGTCAATGAAATCTTTAAACTTGTTAATTCTTCTTTAGGATTACCAACAAAATGCATAGAAAGAACATAAATTAAATAACTAGCACCGTCAGATTCATAATCAGTAGTTCTAACTACTTCATCATTAATAGTAACTTCATGATGAACAATAGTTTGATGAGTCAGAATTTCCATTTGTTGCATTGGAGTAAACATATTATCCCACCAATTTTTTAATTGGCCAGTAAAACCGGAAACAAAACATGAAGCAATTTGACGTTCACTAATCTGAGGATACTTAGATTTATAAGCTATCTTAGCAGTACCCATTTCATGCAAAGTATTAGTTATTTCATATTCAGATTTGCCATCAATATTCCATTCATATAAAGCACTTCCATCATATGATTTAGTATTAAATCTATTACGTTCTTCAAATTGAATATCAGGGGGAGTAGGTCTACTATGATAATTCATTACATTTCTATTATTAGACCATCTATTACTATATGTCCGTCTAACTGGACGTCTAGAAATACGATTAAGTTCTAAAGGTTCTAAAGGAGGAGTAGTTTCATAAAATTGATTTTCTATATCTTCTATATTATCATCAGTATCCTGTTCATGTTCAGAATTAGAGGAACTGCTAGAAGACTCGTCTCTGGGAGCAGTACGATTAATCGTATGAAGTCGAAGACCACTAAACTGTCTTTCTATCTGATTAAGAGCAGAAGAGGAAGATGGAGTATTAGTATTTCCTTCAATAGCTAAATTAATACGTTGTACTAAGGAAATTTCTCTTTCTAATTCTCTAGGAAGAGAAGGAGACACTAGCGGTTTAGACACCTCATTAGGAAAATTACCACTTTTATTATCCAATTTTACCGAAATTAAATCTACTTGCTGAGCAATAGTTTGTAAAATCTGATTAGAATAATTATTCTGTTGATAAACTTTTTTAATATCTTCAGAATCAATAGATTCTCTAATATCTTTACCTTTTTTAAAAGGAGAAGCAATTATTTCGCCTTCTTTAGTATTAATTTTTATTGCCTGTAAAGGTGGACGAATAGCCGACAAAATAGTATTATTTTCTACCAATTGCCATTTTTTATACAAATTAGTCTGAACATTAATAGTAGGTATATTTTTATAATTAATGTTTTCTTTCTTAAAATAATAGTCTAACCATTGAAAGAAAGGAAAATTAAACTGTTTTTTATTTATCTCATTAACCCATTCGTCTTTTAATTTTGAAATAATTTGTTTATCAAATTTTTCAAACCATAATCTATTTGCATTATTTTCTTCTGAAAAATAATTTTTATTAAGAAAATCTTTATCTATTGAAAAAGGTTTTCTTAACATATTAATTTCCGAAAATTTCATTTGAGACTGAGTAGGTGAACCTACGGAGGAACTAGAATCAGGGATGACTTCAGGGAGAGGAGAAGTAAACTTAATTTTAGGATCAGTATACGAATACCTGGAAGGTTCATATGAAGTACTAGGAAGATCGACTGAATACCTCGGTCGAGATTCTAAAGGAAACCTGCAGGAGGAAGACTTAGACAACATATTATTAAATTTTAATAATATTTTATTATCAGGGAGTTCTTCAATATTAGCCTGAGTCCTAACTGGATGTCGTTGTGCTATTATCGGACGATCAATTAGCAATTCATTAGGAATAGTAATTTCATTACGAGCTAAAAGTCTAGGTGTTTGTGTGTGAGTATTGTCAGAATCAGCAATTACTAACACAGAATCACCTTCATTAGTAGGCTTTAATTTTAAAGCAACAGGAATGATAGATTTCATTAATTTAAAATAAATACGATAAATTAATACAAATTTATCAGCTTTAGGATCCATTTTATTATTAGTAACATGTATGTCTAGAATTAACGATTGCATAATAGTCGGATCAATTAAACTAACAGAAAAATTAGGAGCACAATTAAAACGGACAGTACCATTGCATAAATTAGTCTGTACTAAGGCAAGAATTGAATCATTATAATGAAGTAAACGATCATCACGAAGTGCCATGAAGACAGGAGTATCAACCCCACGCTTCATTAACGGATGTAAAGCAATTTGAATTAAACCAAAATGCATAAATCGATAACCATTAGACAAATAATAAGAAATAGCAGTATTAGTTAATAAAGAAATAGTTTTCTTTTCTTCTTCCATGGGATGAATCTCCTCATGGATTTTAATAGAATATGCTTTATTAAACTCAAGTAGTCCTTGAGAGTATACAGTAGAAATACTTCTACTTGGCAGAGCTTCTTGAATTAATTCATGAGAATTAAGAATAGATGAATATGATGAAGATGCAGACGATGATGCCATGATGGATGCAGACCTAGGAGAACTAGATTCTCCAAAGAGAAATCTTAAAACTCTATCAGCCATTTTGATTAAATTTAATCTTACACCTCTAAATGTAAAACTGAGTTATGCATAGACCTAGATGGGAACACGGGGATCATGCCTGGAACACCTATCTTCTAAGGCTTGCCAACGGTCTTACTGATGCAAACAACCGCTTACCAACGTCTAAATGTATGCAAATGCTCACCCTTACCTTCAGGTTTGTAAAATTAGATTTAATAAAAACTTTTGAAAAGAGTTTAAAAATATTTTCTTTGAAAATTTTTTGTAAAACCAGGCTCTGATACCAAAGAGAGCAGGATCGGTTGCAGTAATCAAAAGATTCAAAGTTCAAAATAAGAAGATGAGAAAGAAGGTGAAGTAGGCGGTAAACTAAAGTAAGAGTATATAAATTTAACAGAAAAAGGAGGAGATGATTAACAGAAGCAAAAGACTTATGATTAGTTAGGTTGGAATGAAAGGAAGGAAGTAAATTACTTGAAAGAGTTTTGAAAGCGGAAAGAAAAGATTGCAAAGATGTTTGGAAAGCAGAGAGAGAAGTTGTGTAAATTCACTCTGATGATTCTATTGATTAAGCAGCCTTTAAATAGGCGGAAGAGGAAACATTATACATGGGTAAAGTCCGGAAATGAAGTCCGGAATTAAAGTGAAATGAAAGACAAATGAAATGTAAGTGCCTAATGACATATGCACTTACGTCACCTAACAATTATTCAGAGAATGACGCATGCACTTACGTCATTGTACAATTATTACCTAGTCTATTACAATTTTACCCTAATCTAGAATTCAAACGGGTCCTGTGCAAAGGGTCCGCCAAATGGGTCTTCGTCATCATTAGTCGGATTAGTTGGCAACTCATGCTTGTCGGGGTGGTCTTGTATACGTGCTTGAGCTGCTCTGTCACATTCTGCAGTAGCCACTTGTTGAATTTCTTTATAGGCCTGAATACAAATTTTTAAGTAATCTTGTAGGCCTTGTTCTGTAACAAAATTAGCCGGGGAAGAGGTTGATGCAGTAGTCTGTGGAGTCGGTTGAGGAGTCTGAGAATGAATCTGCTGAGGAGTCTGTAGAGTAGTCCGAATTTGCTGGGGTAAAGGAGTCATTACAGGAGTCTGGTGATGAGTAGGAGTCACAATCCGCTTAGGTAAAGGAATTTTACTTTTGTCCGGTGTTTTAGGAGTCAAAGGGTCATTCACCGGAAGTTGTCTGGAGACTTCAGAAATTATATGCTTATATTTTTCTCCAGATTCAAGGAATTTATTAACTGTTTGGGCACAACATTGTTGCTCATTATACTGTACCCACCACTTAACATTAATCTGACGAATTAAATGACAAGGATACCCTGTCTGAGTAGACTTAATTTGAAAGCTCCAGGCCATAATATATGGGACCCGGAATTCAGCATGAAATAAAAAATTAGCCTGATAGTCGTCTAACCTACATCTTTTCTTGTAGGTTTGAAAACCAATATTAGCCTGAGGTGGCAAAATTGCCGGAGTAGCACCTAGTAGTTTCCACCAATCATAAACCCACATGGGAACATTTTTATTAAAATTAGTGGAAAAACTGATGAACCATGAATGATTAAAACATCGGTAATAAAGGCACCGATAAAAAGCAAGAATGTAATCAGCGTAATTAAAACCGTCTGGAACATAAGGAATGGAAAAAGAATTTCTAGCATGAATCGAAGGAAAGTCACGAGGACTCATTATTTTCTGAATTATAAACTTAGAATAAGCAATACGAGATTTATCCTTTTTATCAGGATAATGAGTAATTTCTACGGAATTAGTGTCAACAAGAATTAGTTCATAGTAAGCTTGAGTCTTACAGATATCATCTGTAAGCCATTGATTATTAGGAAGAAAAAGACGAGAACAGAAATTGCGAACATCATTATTCTCAGGAGTGGATTTGTAATGAGTCAACATTATAGATTCGAATTCGTTTTTAGTAATGTATGGGGCTGCATTAGACGAGGAAGATGATGAGGAGGCAGAAGAATTAATTGGAGTGGTATGAAGTCTGGCAGAAGGAGACAAAACAGCATTAGTGTAAGTAAGTGGAGGAAAATCATTAGATGGGACTGAAGGAGATAAAGGCTTAGGTGGATTAGACATTAGATAATCAGAAGGGGTTTTCGGTTTTCCTGGATCCTTAGACATTGGTGCGACCTGTAAGAAATTCACGGGTAAGGAAGTCAGGAAGAGAATTATCATCGCCTTTTATAAATTCAATATCAAAATCAAAGACAGAAAGAATAGCTTGCCATCTGGAAAAAATTTGTTTAGAAACCAAATTTTTTACATCTTTCTGTAGAATTTCTTTAGCTGACTTACAGTCAACTCTGAGTAAAAACTTTTTATTATACAAATCATCTTGAAATTTAGAAATGCATAAAACAATTGATAAAATTTCTTTCTTAACAATAGAATAATTTTTCTGAGGCCCTGCCCATATGCCCGAATGATACCTAACTAGTTCTTCGGATGCAGATGATGCAGATGAATGCAGTTTCTGTTTCAGAATGCCTCCATAACCTATATCAGATGCATCTGTCTCAATGATCATGAATGCATCGGGATGAGGAATGCCTAAACAAGGAAGAGTCTTAATTTTTTCTTTAATTTGTTTAATTAAATTAGTATGAGTCTCTGTCCAAGCAGGAGGATTTTTCTGTAATCTCTCATACAAAGGACCGCATATAGTTCTCAAATTAGGAAAGAAATCTGCAATATAATTCAAACAACCAAGAAAGCGTTGTAATTGATTTTTATCTCTGATTTCATCTGGAAATTTACTAGCGAATTCAATTGTTCTTTGAATCGGTTTCATTTTCCCTTGATTAATATCATGACCTAAAAATCTGATTTTTGTTTGAAATAATTTCATCTTTTTAGCTGAAATTACTAAACCATTAGTCTGAATAACATGTAGCATTAAATTAAGATGTTTAAAGTGCTGGGAAATATTATCAGAAAAAATTAAAATGTCATCAATATACACAATCACATAATTAGAATAATCATTAAAAATATCATTCATTATTCGTTGAAATTCTGAAGGAGCATTTTTCAAACCGAAAGGCATAACATTCCACTCATAATGTCCGAAAGGAACAGTAAAAGCTGTTTTATACCTATCGTTTTCATTAATCTGTATTTGCCAATATCCTGATTTTAAATCAAATTTGGAAAATACTTTCGCACTATGAAGTCGTTTAAGTAAATCTTTTTTATTCGGAATAGGATACCGAATCCACTGTAAAACCTTATTTAACGGTTTATAATTAATTACTAATCGAGGAACTCCTCGTTCCTTTTCTGCTTGATTATTCACATAAAAAGCTGCACAACTCCAAGGAGATTGTGATTTCCGGATTAATTTTTTATCCATTAAACTCTGAATTTCCTGTTTACAAAAATTAAGTAATTCCTCATTCATCTGAATGGGTCTAGCCTTAGTCGGAATATCTTTCTCATTAAATTCTTTGATATATGGTAATGAAACAACATGCTTTTTCCTACTCCAAAACGCATTAGGATGTTCTGAACATACTAATGTTTGGAATTTCTTTTCTAAATTATCAATTTTCACATCATCTTTCATTAATTGTTCTTCTATTCTAGAAAAATCTAATTCATGTTTTAAAAACATTAAACTTTTCTTTTTCTTATTTATTACACAGATCTGTTTATATATAGAATTAGTCTGTAGTAATGCTAACTCTTTTTTCTGTATAGGATTAATAAAAGGAAAAACTAATTCGTTTCCCAACAGATTAACAGAAATATGATCAGTGTGTTTAGTAAACGGAGTAATCTGATATAAAAACGGATTACCTAACACCACATCAGTAGTAAAGTTTTCAAGTATTAAAAATGAATGTTTAAAACAATATCCATTATTACAAATATAACCATTATTTAATTCAGCATAAATATTCATTTCTAATCCATTAGCAGCATACAATTTTTCTTTAGATCTTTTTAAATACTTATCTGGAATTATTCCGCGACTGATGCAGGATTGATCGGCGCCACTGTCAAGCATGGCGACACAAGTAGTCGTCCAATCCTCTACACCTATTGTAACTAGAACATACCATTTTTCTATTTTTATTTTATTCATTAAATTTAAAAATTGTGTATCATCAGGTATATCATTAGCTATATTAATTTCGTCATCTTTTATGACACCAGAGGTAGAAGCTATATTAGACTGATCTTTTAGTAATATTTTAGCTTCTAATTCTAAATCTTTTAATTTTAATTCATTTAGTTGATTATTAATATTTCTAATTTCTTCTTTTAATAAATTTATTTCTTCTTTAATATTATTACTTTTACGAAAACCAAAATTATCTTCATGTTTATATTTATCTATTAATTTATTTAGACTAAATGGTTCTTTTATATCAAACATAGGATTATTTTCTTGTAAAACTAAGTGTTTTAATTTTTCTAAATAATCTTTTCTAATATTATCATCTTTTATATCTTTAATTATATCGAATAATAATTCTTTATTTAAATTATTTTTACCAGCATTATTCAGCATATTAATAGTCTTTTTACATTCACAAAATTCATCATTATCTGAAAAACTAGATGAGTCAGAAGAATAATAATTATCTGTATCTTCTTTTTCAGAATTAATTAGAATAGACATTAATTTATTCTTTAAATCAGTTTCTTCAGAAAATATAGTATTAATCTTCTTTTCTAATTTACAATTAGGCGCTATGTGACCTAACTTACCACATTTATAGCATTTAACAGAATTTTTCCCTTTATTATATTTATATTTCTTTTTTCTATAATTATCATGTTTCTTATTATACCATTCAGGATTATATTTATTTTTCTTATATTTATTATACTTATGTTTACTAGTATGATACGGGCTAACCTTTTTATATCTTTTTTCTTGTGAAGAGGGCGGATGAGGACTTGCGATGCCAAATGCTTGACAGAAGGACCCCAATTCCTGTTTCTCAAGACCATATTTTTTCTGCAATTTAAAATCTTGGCAGATAGATAAAGCCTCTTTTTTAAGGAAAGCAAATAATTGACCATAAGTAATATTAGACAAATTCAAATTCTCTGTACCCATTTCTTTCATTAAACTAGTAATTAATTTTTGTGAAAATAAAGGAGGTAAACCAGTAATAAATTTCTCTTTCCAAAAAGATTGGTTACAGTCTGGCCTACGTAACACATTAGTCAAAAAAGTAGTCTTATACCAGAAATAATCTCTAAAAGTAGGACATTTAAGATTAGTCAATGAAATCTTTAAACTTGTTAATTCTTCTTTAGGATTACCAACAAAATGCATAGAAAGAACATAAATTAAATAACTAGCACCGTCAGATTCATAATCAGTAGTTCTAACTACTTCATCATTAATAGTAACTTCATGATGAACAATAGTTTGATGAGTCAGAATTTCCAATTGTTGCATTGGAGTAAACATATTATCCCACCAATTTTTTAATTGGCCAGTAAAACCGGAAACAAAACATGAAGCAATTTGACGTTCACTAATCTGAGGATACTTAGATTTATAAGCTATCTTAGCAGTACCCATTTCATGCAAAGTATTAGTTATTTCATATTCAGATTTGCCATCAATATTCCATTCATATAAAGCACTTCCATCATATGATTTAGTATTAAATCTATTACGTTCTTCAAATTGAATATCAGGGGGAGTAGGTCTACTATGATAATTCATTACATTTCTATTATTAGACCATCTATTACTATATGTCCGTCTAACTGGACGTCTAGAAATACGATTAAGTTCTAAAGGTTCTAAAGGAGGAGTAGTTTCATAAAATTGATTTTCTATATCTTCTATATTATCATCAGTATCCTGTTCATGTTCAGAATTAGAGGAACTGCTAGAAGACTCGTCTCTGGGAGCAGTACGATTAATCGTATGAAGTCGAAGACCACTAAACTGTCTTTCTATCTGATTAAGAGCAGAAGAGGAAGATGGAGTATTAGTATTTCCTTCAATAGCTAAATTAATACGTTGTACTAAGGAAATTTCTCTTTCTAATTCTCTAGGAAGAGAAGGAGACACTAGCGGTTTAGACACCTCATTAGGAAAATTACCACTTTTATTATCCAATTTTACCGAAATTAAATCTACTTGCTGAGCAATGGTTTGTAAAATCTGATTAGAATAATTATTCTGTTGATAAACTTTTTTAATATCTTCAGAATCAATAGATTCTCTAATATCTTTACCTTTTTTAAAAGGAGAAGCAATTATTTCGCCTTCTTTAGTATTAATTTTTATTGCCTGTAAAGGTGGATGAATAGCCGACAAAATAGTATTATTTTCTACCAATTGCCATTTTTTATACAAATTAGTCTGAACATTAATAGTAGGTATATTTTTATAATTAATGTTTTCTTTCTTAAAATAATAGTCTAACCATTGAAAGAAAGGAAAATTAAACTGTTTTTTATTTATCTCATTAACCCATTCGTCTTTTAATTTTGAAATAATTTGTTTATCAAATTTTTCAAACCATAATCTATTTGCATTATTTTCTTCTGAAAAATAATTTTTATTAAGAAAATCTTTATCTATTGAAAAAGGTTTTCTTAACATATTAATTTCCGAAAATTTCATTTGAGACTGAGTAGGTGAACCTACGGAGGAACTAGAATCAGGGATGACTTCAGGGAGAGGAGAAGTAAACTTAATTTTAGGATCAGTATACGAATACCTGGAAGGTTCATATGAAGTACTAGGAAGATCGACTGAATACCTCGGTCGAGATTCTAAAGGAAACCTGCAGGAGGAAGACTTAGACAACATATTATTAAATTTTAATAATATTTTATTATCAGGGAGTTCTTCAATATTAGCCTGAGTCCTAACTGGATGTCGTTGTGCTATTATCGGACGATCAATTAGCAATTCATTAGGAATAGTAATTTCATTACGAGCTAAAAGTCTAGGTGTTTGTGTGTGAGTATTGTCAGAATCAGCAATTACTAACACAGAATCACTTTCATTAGTAGGCTTTAATTTTAAAGCAACAGGAATGATAGATTTCATTAATTTAAAATAAATACGATAAATTAATACAAATTTATCAGCTTTAGGATCCATTTTATTATTAGTAACATGTATGTCTAGAATTAACGATTGCATAATAGTCGGATCAATTAAACTAACAGAAAAATTAGGAGCACAATTAAAACGGACAGTACCATTGCATAAATTAGTCTGTACTAAGGCAAGAATTGAATCATTATAATGAAGTAAACGATCATCACGAAGTGCCATGAAGACAGGAGTATCAACCCCACGCTTCATTAACGGATGTAAAGCAATTTGAATTAAACCAAAATGCATAAATCGATAACCATTAGACAAATAATAAGAAATAGCAGTATTAGTTAATAAAGAAATAGTTTTCTTTTCTTCTTCCATGGGATGAATCTCCTCATGGATTTTAATAGAATATGCTTTATTAAACTCAAGTAGTCCTTGAGAGTATACAGTAGAAATACTTCTACTTGGCAGAGCTTCTTGAATTAATTCATGAGAATTAAGAATAGATGAATATGATGAAGATGCAGACGATGATGCCATGATGGATGCAGACCTAGGAGAACTAGATTCTCCAAAGAGAAATCTTAAAACTCTATCAGCCATTTTGATTAAATTTAATCTTACACCTCTAAATGTAAAACTGAGTTATGCATAGACCTAGATGGGAACACGGGGATCATGCCTGGAACACCTATCTTCTAAGGCTTGCCAACGGTCTTACTGATGCAAACAACCGCTTACCAACGTCTAAATGTATGCAAAGGCTCACCCTTACCTTCAGGTTTGTAAAATTAGATTTAATAAAAACTTTTGAAAAGAGTTTAAAAATCTTTTCTTTGACAAATTTTTGTAAAACCAGGCTCTGATACCAAAGAGAGCAGGATCGGTTGCAGTAATCAAAAGATTCAAAGTTCAAAATAAGAAGATGAGAAAGAAGGTGAAGTAGGCGGTAAACTAAAGTAAGAGTATATAAATTTAACAGAAAAAGGAGGAGATGATTAACAGAAGCAAAAGACTTACGATTAGTTAGGTTGGAATGAAAGGAAGGAAGTAAATTACTTGAAAGAGTTCTGAAAGCGGAAAGAAAAGATTGCAAAGATGTTTTGAAAGCAGAGAGAGAAGTTGTGTAAATTCACTCTGCTGATTCTATTGATTAAGCAGCCTTTAAATAGGCGGAAGAGGAAACATTATACATGGGTAAAGTTCGGAAATGAAGTCCGGAATTAAAGTGAAATGAAAGACAAATGAAATGTAAGTGCCTAATGACATATGCACTTACGTCACCTAACAATTATTCAGAGAATGACGCATGCACTTACGTCATTGTACAATTATTACCTAGTCTATTACAATTTTACCCTAATCTAGAATTCAAACGGGTCCTGTGCAAAGGGTCCGCCAAATGGGTCTTCGTCATCATTAGTCGGATTAGTTGGCAACTCATGCTTGTCGGGGTGGTCTTGTATACGTGCTTGAGCTGCTATGTCACATTCTGCAGTAGCCACTTGTTGAATTTCTTTATAGGCCTGAATACAAATTTTTAAGTAATCTTGTAGGCCTTGTTCTGTAACAAAATTAGTCGGGGAAGAGGTTGATGCAGTAGTCTGTGGAGTCGGTTGAGGAGTCTGAGAATGAATCTGCTGAGGAGTCTGTAGAGTAGTCCGAATTTGCTGGGGTAAAGGAGTCATTACAGGAGTCTGGTGATGAGTAGGAGTCACAATCCGCTTAGGTAAAGGAATTTTACTTTTGTCCGGTGTTTTAGGAGTCAAAGGGTCATTCACCGGAAGTTGTCTGGAGACTTCAGAAATTATATGCTTATATTTTTCTCCAGATTCAAGGAATTTATTAACTGTTTGGGCACAACATTGTTGCTCATTATACTGTACCCACCACTTAACATTAATCTGACGAATTAAATGACAAGGATACCCTGTCTGAGTAGACTTAATTTGAAAGCTCCAGGCCATAATATATGGGACCCGGAATTCAGCATGAAATAAAAAATTAGCCTGATAGTCGTCTAACCTACATCTTTTCTTGTAGGTTTGAAAACCAATATTAGCCTGAGGTGGCAAAATTGCCGGAGTAGCACCTAGTAGTTTCCACCAATCATAAACCCACATGGGAACATTTTTATTAAAATTAGTGGAAAAACTGATGAACCATGAATGATTAAAACATCGGTAATAAAGGCACCGATAAAAAGCAAGAATGTAATCAGCGTAATTAAAACCGTCTGGAACATAAGGAATGGAAAAAGAATTTCTAGCATGAATCGAAGGAAAGTCACGAGGACTCATTATTTTCTGAATTATAAACTTAGAATAAGCAATACGAGATTTATCCTTTTTATCAGGATAATGAGTAATTTCTACGGAATTAGTGTCAACAAGAATTAGTTCATAGTAAGCTTGAGTCTTACAGATATCATCTGTAAGCCATTGATTATTAGGAAGAAAAAGACGAGAACAGAAATTGCGAACATCATTATTCTCAGGAGTGGATTTGTAATGAGTCAACATTATAGATTCGAATTCGTTTTTAGTAATGTATGGGGCTGCATTAGACGAGGAAGATGATGAGGAGGCAGAAGAATTAATTGGAGTGGTATGAAGTCTGGCAGAAGGAGACAAAACAGCATTAGTGTAAGTAAGTGGAGGAAAATCATTAGATGGGACTGAAGGAGATAAAGGCTTAGGTGGATTAGACATTAGATAATCAGAAGGGGTTTTCGGTTTTCTTGGATCCTTAGACATTGGTGCGAACTGTAAGAAATTCACGGGTAAGGAAGTCAGGAAGAGAATTATCATCGCCTTTTATAAATTCAATATCAAAATCAAAGACAGAAAGAATAGCTTGCCATCTGGCAAAAATTTGTTTAGAAACCAAATTTTTTACATCTTTCTGTAGAATTTCTTTAGCTGACTTACAGTCAACTCTGAGTAAAAACTTTTTATTATACAAATCATCTTGAAATTTAGAAATGCATAAAACAATTGATAAAATTTCTTTCTTAACAGTAGAATAATTTTTCTGAGGCCCTGCCCATATGCCCGAATGATACCTAACTAGTTCTTCGGATGCAGATGATGCAGATGAATGCAGTTTCTGTTTCAGAATGCCTCCATAACCTATATCAGATGCATCTGTCTCAATGATCATGAATGCATCGGGATGAGGAATGCCTAAACAAGGAAGAGTCTTAATTTTTTCTTTAATTTGTTTAATTAAATTAGTATGAGTCTCTGTCCAAGCAGGAGGATTTTTCTGTAATCTCTCATACAAAGGACCGCATATAGTTCTCAAATTAGGAAAGAAATCTGCAATATAATTCAAACAACCAAGAAAGCGTTGTAATTGATTTTTATCTCTGATTTCATCTGGAAATTTACTAGCGAATTCAATTGTTCTTTGAATCGGTTTCATTTTCCCTTGATTAATATCATGACCTAAAAATCTGATTTTTGTTTGAAATAATTTCATCTTTTTAGCTGAAATTACTAAACCATTAGTCTGAATAACATGTAGCATTAAATTAAGATGTTTAAAGTGCTGGGAAATATTATCAGAAAAAATTAAAATGTCATCAATATACACAATCACAAAATTAGAATAATCATTAAAAATATCATTCATTATTCGTTGAAATTCTGAAGGAGCATTTTTCAAACCGAAAGGCATAACATTCCACTCATAATGTCCGAAAGGAACAGTAAAAGCTGTTTTATACCTATCGTTTTCATTAATCTGTATTTGCCAATATCTTGATTTTAAATCAAATTTGGAAAATACTTTCGCACTATGAAGTCGTTTAAGTAAATCTTTTTTATTCGGAATAGGATACCGAATCCACTGTAAAACCTTATTTAACGGTTTATAATTAATTACTAATCGAGGAACTCCTCGTTCCTTTTCTGCTTGATTATTCACATAAAAAGCTGCACAACTCCAAGGAGATTGTGATTTCCTGATTAATTTTTTATCCATTAAACTCTGAATTTCCTGTTTACAAAAATTAAGTAATTCCTCATTCATCTGAATGGGTCTAGCCTTAGTCGGAATATCTTTCTCATTAAATTCTTTGATATATGGTAATGAAACAACATGCTTTTTCCTACTCCAAAACGCATTAGGATGTTCTGAACATACTAATGTTTGGAATTTCTTTTCTAAATTATCAATTTTTAATTTCACATCATCTTTCATTAATTGTTCTTCTATTCTAGAAAAATCTAATTCATGTTTTAAAAACATTAAACTTTTCTTTTTCTTATTTATTACACAGATCTGTTTATATGTAGAATTAGTCTGTAGTAATGCTAACTCTTTTTTCTGTATAGGATTAATAAAAGGAAAAACTAATTCGTTACCCAACAGATTAACAGAAATATGATCAGTGTGTTTAGTAAACGGAGTAATCTGATATAAAAACGGATTACCTAACACCACATCAGTAGTAAAGTTTTCAAGTATTAAAAATGAATGTTTAAAACAATATCCATTATTACAAATATAACCATTATTTAATTCAGCATAAATATTCATTTCTAATCCATTAGCAGCATACAATTTTTCTTTAGATCTTTTTAAATACTTATCTGGAATTATTCCGCGACTGATGCAGGATTGATCGGCGCCACTGTCAAGCATGGAGACACAAGTAGTCGTCCAATCCTCTACACCTATTGTAACTAGAACATACCATTTTTCTATTTTTATTTTATTCATTAAATTTAAAAATTGTGTATCATCAGGTATATCATTAGCTATATTAATTTCGTCATCTTTTATGACACCAGAGGTAGAAGCTATATTAGACTGATCTTTTAGTAATATTTTAGCTTCTAATTCTAAATCTTTTAATTTTAATTCATTTAGTTGATTATTAATATTTCTAATTTCTTCTTTTAATAAATTTATTTCTTCTTTAATATTATTACTTTTACGAAAACCAAAATTATCTTCATGTTTATATTTATCTATTAATTTATTTAGACTAAATGGTTCTTTTATATCAAACATAGGATTATTTTCTTGTAAAACTAAGTGTTTTAATTTTTCTAAATAATCTTTTCTAATATTATCATCTTTGATATCTTTAATTATATCGAATAATAATTCTTTATTTAAATTATTTTTACCAGCATTATTCAGCATATTAATAGTCTTTTTACATTCACAAAATTCATCATTATCTGAAAAACTAGATGAGTCAGAAGAATAATAATTATCTGTATCTTCTTTTTCAGAATTAATTAGAATAGACATTAATTTATTCTTTAAATCAGTTTCTTCAGATCATGGCATCATCGTCTGCATCTTCATCATATTCATCTATTCTTAATGCTAATGAATTAATTCAAGAAGCTCTGCCAAGTAGAAGTATTTCTACTATATACTCTCAAGGACTACTTGAGTTTAATAAAGCATATTCTATTAAAATCCATGAGGAGATTCATCCCATGGAAGAAGAAAAGAAAACTATTTCTTTATTAACTAATACTGCTATTTCTTATTATTTGTCTAATGGTTATCGATTTATGCATTTTGGTTTAATTCAAATTGCTTTACATCCGTTAATGAAGCGTGGGGTTGATACTCCTGTCTTCATGGCACTTCGTGATGATCGTTTACTTCATTATAATGATTCAATTCTTGCCTTAGTACAGACTAATTTATGCAATGGTACTGTCCGTTTTAATTGTGCTCCTAATTTTTCTGTTAGTTTAATTGATCCGACTATTATGCAATCGTTAATTCTAGACATACATGTTACTAATAATAAAATGGATCCTAAAGCTGATAAATTTGTATTAATTTATCGTATTTATTTTAAATTAATGAAATCTATCATTCCTGTTGCTTTAAAATTAAAGCCTACTAATGAAGGTGATTCTGTGTTAGTAATTGCTGATTCTGACAATACTCACACACAAACACCTAGACTTTTAGCTCGTAATGAAATTACTATTCCTAATGAATTGCTAATTGATCGTCCGATAATAGCACAACGACATCCAGTTAGGACTCAGGCCAATATTGAAGAACTCCCTGATAATAAAATATTATTAAAATTTAATAATATGTTGTCTAAGTCTTCCTCCTGCAGGTTTCCTTTAGAATCTCGACCGAGGTATTCAGTCGATCTTCCTAGTACTTCATATGAACCTTCCAGGTATTCGTATACTGATCCTAAAATTAAGTTTACTTCTCCTCTCCCTGAAGTCATCCCTGATTCTAGTTCCTCCGTAGGTTCACCTACTCAGTCTCAAATGAAATTTTCGGAAATTAATATGTTAAGAAAACCTTTTTCAATAGATAAAGATTTTCTTAATAAAAATTATTTTTCAGAAGAAAATAATGCAAATAGATTATGGTTTGAAAAATTTGATAAACAAATTATTTCAAAATTAAAAGACGAATGGGTTAATGAGATAAATAAAAAACAGTTTAATTTTCCTTTCTTTCAATGGTTAGACTATTATTTTAAGAAAGAAAACATTAATTATAAAAATATACCTACTATTAATGTTCAGACTAATTTGTATAAAAAATGGCAATTGGTAGAAAATAATACTATTTTGTCGGCTATTCATCCACCTTTACAGGCAATAAAAATTAATACTAAAGAAGGCGAAATAATTGCTTCTCCTTTTAAAAAAGGTAAAGATATTAGAGAATCTATTGATTCTGAAGATATTAAAAAAGTTTATCAACAGAATAATTATTCTAATCAGATTTTACAAACTATTGCTCAGCAAGTAGATTTAATTTCGGTAAAATTGGATAATAAAAGTGGTAATTTTCCTAATGAGGTGTCTAAACCGCTAGTGTCTCCTTCTCTTCCTAGAGAATTAGAAAGAGAAATTTCCTTAGTACAACGTATTAATTTAGCTATTGAAGGAAATACTAATACTCCATCTTCCTCTTCTGCTCTTAATCAGATAGAAAGACAGTTTAGTGGTCTTCGACTTCATACGATTAATCGTACTGCTCCCAGAGACGAGTCTTCTAGCAGTTCCTCTAATTCTGAACATGAACAGGATACTGATGATAATATAGAAGATATAGAAAATCAATTTTATGAAACTACTCCTCCTTTAGAACCTTTAGAACTTAATCGTATTTCTAGACGTCCAGTTAGACGGACATATAGTAATAGATGGTCTAATAATAGAAATGTAATGAATTATCATAGTAGACCTACTCCCCCTGATATTCAATTTGAAGAACGTAATAGATTTAATACTAAATCATATGATGGAAGTGCTTTATATGAATGGAATATTGATGGCAAATCTGAATATGAAATAACTAATACTTTGCATGAAATGGGTACTGCTAAGATAGCTTATAAATCTAAGTATCCTCAGATTAGTGAACGTCAAATTGCTTCATGTTTTGTTTCCGGTTTTACTGGCCAATTAAAAAATTGGTGGGATAATATGTTTACTCCAATGCAACAAATGGAAATTCTGACTCATCAAACTATTGTTCATCATGAAGTTACTATTAATGATGAAGTAGTTAGAACTACTGATTATGAATCTGACGGTGCTAGTTATTTAATTTATGTTCTTTCTATGCATTTTGTTGGTAATCCTAAAGAAGAATTAACAAGTTTAAAGATTTCATTGACTTATCTTAAATGTCCTACTTTTAGAGATTATTTCTGGTATAAGACTACTTTTTTGACTAATGTGTTACGTAGGCCAGACTGTAACCAATCTTTTTGGAAAGAGAAATTTATTACTGGTTTACCTCCTTTATTTTCACAAAAATTAATTACTAGTTTAATGAAAGAAATGGGTACAGAGAATTTGAATTTGTCTAATATTACTTATGGTCAATTATTTGCTTTCCTTAAAAAAGAGGCTTTATCTATCTGCCAAGATTTTAAATTGCAGAAAAAATATGGTCTTGAGAAACAGGAATTGGGGTCCTTCTGTCAAGCATTTGGCATCGCAAGTCCTCATCCGCCCTCTTCACAAGAAAAAAGATATAAAAAGGTTAGCCCGTATCATACTAGTAAACATAAGTATAATAAATATAAGAAAAATAAATATAATCCTGAATGGTATAATAAGAAACATGATAATTATAGAAAAAAGAAATATAAATATAATAAAGGGAAAAATTCTGTTAAATGCTATAAATGTGGTAAGTTAGGTCACATAGCGCCTAATTGTAAATTAGAAAAGAAGATTAATACTATATTTTCTGAAGAAACTGATTTAAAGAATAAATTAATGTCTATTCTAATTAATTCTGAAAAAGAAGATACAGATAATTATTATTCTTCTGACTCATCTAGTTTTTCAGATAATGATGAATTTTGTGAATGTAAAAAGACTATTAATATGCTGAATAATGCTGGTAAAAATAATTTAAATAAAGAATTATTATTCGATATAATTAAAGATATAAAAGATGATAATATTAGAAAAGATTATTTAGAAAAATTAAAACACTTAGTTTTACAAGAAAATAATCCTATGTTTGATATAAAAGAACCATTTAGTCTAAATAAATTAATAGATAAATATAAACATGAAGATAATTTTGGTTTTCGTAAAAGTAATAATATTAAAGAAGAAATAAATTTATTAAAAGAAGAAATTAGAAATATTAATAATCAACTAAATGAATTAAAATTAAAAGATTTAGAATTAGAAGCTAAAATATTACTAAAAGATCAGTCTAATATAGCTTCTACCTCTGGTGTCATAAAAGATGACGAAATTAATATAGCTAATGATATACCTGATGATACACAATTTTTAAATTTAATGAATAAAATAAAAATAGAAAAATGGTATGTTCTAGTTACAATAGGTGTAGAGGATTGGACGACTACTTGTGTCGCCATGCTTGACAGTGGCGCCGATCAATCCTGCATCAGTCGCGGAATAATTCCAGATAAGTATTTAAAAAGATCTAAAGAAAAATTGTATGCTGCTAATGGATTAGAAATGAATATTTATGCTGAATTAAATAATGGTTATATTTGTAATAATGGATATTGTTTTAAACATTCATTTTTAATACTTGAAAACTTTACTACTGATGTGGTGTTAGGTAATCCGTTTTTATATCAGATTACTCCGTTTACTAAACACACTGATCATATTTCTGTTAATCTGTTGGGTAACGAATTAGTTTTTCCTTTTATTAATCCTATACAGAAAAAAGAGTTAGCATTACTACAGACTAATTCTATATATAAACAGATCTGTGTAATAAATAAGAAAAAGAAAAATTTAATGTTTTTAAAACATGAATTAGATTTTTCTAGAATAGAAGAACAATTAATGAAAGATGATGTGAAAATTGATAATTTAGAAAAGAAATTCCAAACATTCGTATGTTCAGAACATCCTAATGCGTTTTGGAGTAGGAAAAAGCATGTTGTTTCATTACCATATATCAAAGAATTTAATTCCGACTAAGGCTAGACCCATTCAGATGAATGAGGAATTACTTAATTTTTGTAAACAGGAAATTCAGAGTTTAATGGATAAAAAATTAATCAGGAAATCACAATCTCCTTGGAGTTGTGCAGCTTTTTATGTGAATAATCAAGCAGAACAGGAACGAGGAGTTCCTCGATTAGTAATTAATTATAAACCGTTAAATAAGGTTTTACAGTGGATTCGGTATCCTCTTAGATAAGAGATCATGAACATTTCTAAAAGTAGTATGGCCATTTATCATATTACAACTCTTAGATAAGAGATTATGAACATTTTAAAGAGTTTTATGGCGATTTTAATTGTTTTATATTATTACAACTCTTAGATAAGAGATCATGAACATTTCTAAGAGTTCTATGGCCATTTTATTTTTTTATCTTATTACAACTCTTAGATAGGAGATCATGAATATTTCTAAGAGTTGTATGGCAATTTTATTTGTTTTATCTTAGTACAACTCTTTGATAAATAATCTTGAATATTTTTAAGAGTTGTATGGCCATTTTATTTTTGTTATATTTTTACAACAATTAGATAAGAGAGCATGAATATTTCTAAGAGTTGTATGGCCATTTTATTTGTTTATCTTATTACAACTCTTAGATAAGAGGCTATAAATATTTCTAAGAGTTGTATGGCCATTTTATTTGTTATATCTTAGTACAACACTTTGATAAATAATCTTCAATATTTTTAAGAGTTGTATGACCATTTTATTTTTGTTATATTATTATAACTCTTAGATAAGAGAGCATGAACATTTCTAAGAGTTCTATGGCCATTTTATTTATTTATCTTATTACAACTCTTAGATAAGAGGCCAATAATATTTCTAAGAGTTGTATGGCCATTTTATTTGTTATATCTTATTACAACTCTTAGATAGGAGATCATGGATATTTCTAAGAGTTGTATGGCCATTTTATTTATTTTATCTTATTACAAATTTTAGATAAGTGATCATGAACATTTTTAAGTGTTGTATGGCTATTTTACTTGTTTTATCTTATTACAACTCTTAGATAAGAGTACAGGAACATTTCTAAGAGTTCTATGGCCATTTTATTTGTTTATCTTATTATAACTCTATGATAAGAGATACTGAACATTTCGAAGAGTTGTATGGCCATTTCATTTGCTTTATCTTAGTACAACTCTTTGATAAGTAATCTTGAAGATTTTTAAGAGTTGTATGGCCATTTTTTTTGGTTATATTATTATAACTCTTAGATAAGTGAGCACGAACATTTCTAAGAGTTGTATGGCTGTTTTATTTATTTTATATTATTACAACTTGTAGATAAGAGATCATGAACATTTCTAAAAGTTGTATTGCCATTTTATTTGTTTTATCTTATTACAACTCTTAGATAAGAGATCATGAACACTTCTAAAAGTAGTATGGCTATTTATCTTATTACAACTCTTAGATAAGAGATCATGACAATTTCTAAGAACTGTGTGGCCGTTTTATTTGTTTTATCTTATTATAACTGTTACAAATGAGATCCTTTACATTTCACAGGGTTTTATGCCATTTTATTTATTTTATTTTATAACAACTCTTAGATTAGTGATCATGAACATTTCTAATAGTTGTATGGCCATTTTATTTATTTTATCTTATTACAACTCTTAGATAAGTGATCATGAACAATTCTAAGAGTTGTAGTGACATTTTATTTGTTTATCTTATTACAACTCATAGATAAGTGATCGTGAACATTTTAAAGAGTTGTATGTCCATCTTATTTGTTTTATCTTATTACAACTCTTAGATAAGAGATCATGAACATTTTAAAGAGTTGTATAACCATTTTATTTGTAAATCTAATTACAACTCTTAGATAAGTGATCATGTACATTTCTAAGAGTTCTATGGCCATTTTATTTGTTTTATCTTATTACTATTCTTAGATAAGTGATTACGAAAAATTGTCAGAGTTATATGGCTATTTTATTTCTTTTCTCTTATTATAACTCTATGATAAGAGATCGTGAACATTTCAAAGAGTTGTATGGCCCTTTTATTTGTTTTATCTTATTACAACTTTTAGATAAGAGATCATGAACACTTCTAAAAGTAGTATGACCATTTATCTTATTACAACTCTTAGATAAGAGATCATGACCATTTCTAAGAATTGTGTGGCCGTTTTATTTGTTTTATCTTATTATAACTGTTACAAATGAGATACTGTACATTTCACAGGGTTTTATCCCATTTTATTTATTTTATTTTATAACAACTCTTAGATTAGTGATCATGAACATTTCTAATAGTTATATGGCCATTTTATTTATTTTATCTTATTACAACTCTTAGATAAGTGATCATGAACAATTCCAAGAGTTGTAGTGACATTTTATTTGTTTATCTTATTACAACTCATAGATAAGTGATCGTGAACATTTTAAAGAGTTGTATGGCCATCTTATTTGTTTTATCTTATTACAACTCTTAGATAAGAGATCATGAACATTTCTAAGAGTTCTATGGCAATTTTATTTGTTTTATCTTATTACCACTCTTAGATAAGAGAGCATGAACATTTCTAAGAGTTGTATGGCCATTTTATTTTTTTATCTTATTACAACTCTTAGATAAGAGGCTATAAATATTTCTAAGAGTTGTATGGCCATTTTATTTGTTATATCTTAGTACAACACTTTGATAAATAATCTTCAATATTTTTAAGAGTTGTATGACCATTTTATTTTTGTTATATTATTATAACTCTTAGATAAGAGAGCATGAACATTTCTAAGAGTTCTATGGCCATTTTATTTATTTATCTTATTACAACTCTTAGATAAGAGGCCAATAATATTTCTAAGAGTTGTATGGCCATTTTATTTGTTATATCTTATTACAACTCTTAGATAGGAGATCATGGATATTTCTAAGAGTTGTATGGCCATTTTATTTATTTTATCTTATTACAAATTTTAGATAAGTGATCATGAACATTTTTAAGTGTTGTATGGCTATTTTACTTGTTTTATCTTATTACAACTCTTAGATAAGAGTACAGGAACATTTCTAAGAGTTCTATGGCCATTTTATTTGTTTATCTTATTATAACTCTATGATAAGAGATACTGAACATTTCGAAGAGTTGTATGGCCATTTCATTTGCTTTATCTTAGTACAACTCTTTGATAAGTAATCTTGAAGCTTTTTAAGAGTTGTATGGCCATTTTTTTTGGTTATATTATTATAACTCTTAGATAAGTGAGCACGAACATTTCTAAGAGTTGTATGGCCGTTTTATTTATTTTATATTATTACAACTTGTAGATAAGAGATCATGAACATTTCTAAAAGTTGTATTGCCATTTTATTTGTTTTATCTTATTACAACTCTTAGATAAGAGATCATGAACACTTCTAAAAGTAGTATGGC
Source organism: Knoxia roxburghii (assembly GCA_030378225.1). NCBI lineage: Eukaryota > Viridiplantae > Streptophyta > Magnoliopsida > Gentianales > Rubiaceae > Knoxia > Knoxia roxburghii. The sequence continues at coordinate 28,029,434 of CM059416.1, read as the reverse complement.
TATTTATCTTATTACAACTCTTAGATAAGAGATCATGACAATTTCTAAGAACTGTGTGGCCGTTTTATTTGTTTTATCTTATTATAACTGTTACAAATGAGATCCTTTACATTTCACAGGGTTTTATGCCATTTTATTTATTTTATTTTATAACAACTCTTAGATTAGTGATCATGAACATTTCTAATAGTTGTATGGCCATTTTATTTATTTTATCTTATTACAACTCTTAGATAAGTGATCATGAACAATTCTAAGAGTTGTAGTGACATTTTATTTGTTTATCTTATTACAACTCATAGATAAGTGATCGTGAACATTTTAAAGAGTTGTATGTCCATCTTATTTGTTTTATCTTATTACAACTCTTAGATAAGAGATCATGAACATTTTAAAGAGTTGTATAACCATTTTATTTGTAAATCTAATTACAACTCTTAGATAAGTGATCATGTACATTTCTAAGAGTTCTATGGCCATTTTATTTGTTTTATCTTATTACTATTCTTAGATAAGTGATTACGAAAAATTGTCAGAGTTATATGGCTATTTTATTTCTTTTCTCTTATTATAACTCTATGATAAGAGATCGTGAACATTTCAAAGAGTTGTATGGCCCTTTTATTTGTTTTATCTTATTACAACTTTTAGATAAGAGATCATGAACACTTCTAAAAGTAGTATGACCATTTATCTTATTACAACTCTTAGATAAGAGATCATGACCATTTCTAAGAATTGTGTGGCCGTTTTATTTGTTTTATCTTATTATAACTGTTACAAATGAGATACTGTACATTTCACAGGGTTTTATCCCATTTTATTTATTTTATTTTATAACAACTCTTAGATTAGTGATCATGAACATTTCTAATAGTTATATGGCCATTTTATTTATTTTATCTTATTACAACTCTTAGATAAGTGATCATGAACAATTCCAAGAGTTGTAGTGACATTTTATTTGTTTATCTTATTACAACTCATAGATAAGTGATCGTGAACATTTTAAAGAGTTGTATGGCCATCTTATTTGTTTTATCTTATTACAACTCTTAGATAAGAGATCATGAACATTTCTAAGAGTTCTATGGCAATTTTATTTGTTTTATCTTATTACCACTCTTAGATAAGAGAGCATGAACATTTCTAAGAGTTGTATGGCCATTTTATTTTTTTATCTTATTACAACTCTTAGATAAGAGGCTATAAATATTTCTAAGAGTTGTATGGCCATTTTATTTGTTATATCTTAGTACAACACTTTGATAAATAATCTTCAATATTTTTAAGAGTTGTATGACCATTTTATTTTTGTTATATTATTATAACTCTTAGATAAGAGAGCATGAACATTTCTAAGAGTTCTATGGCCATTTTATTTATTTATCTTATTACAACTCTTAGATAAGAGGCCAATAATATTTCTAAGAGTTGTATGGCCATTTTATTTGTTATATCTTATTACAACTCTTAGATAGGAGATCATGGATATTTCTAAGAGTTGTATGGCCATTTTATTTATTTTATCTTATTACAAATTTTAGATAAGTGATCATGAACATTTTTAAGTGTTGTATGGCTATTTTACTTGTTTTATCTTATTACAACTCTTAGATAAGAGTACAGGAACATTTCTAAGAGTTCTATGGCCATTTTATTTGTTTATCTTATTATAACTCTATGATAAGAGATACTGAACATTTCGAAGAGTTGTATGGCCATTTCATTTGCTTTATCTTAGTACAACTCTTTGATAAGTAATCTTGAAGCTTTTTAAGAGTTGTATGGCCATTTTTTTTGGTTATATTATTATAACTCTTAGATAAGTGAGCACGAACATTTCTAAGAGTTGTATGGCCGTTTTATTTATTTTATATTATTACAACTTGTAGATAAGAGATCATGAACATTTCTAAAAGTTGTATTGCCATTTTATTTGTTTTATCTTATTACAACTCTTAGATAAGAGATCATGAACACTTCTAAAAGTAGTATGGCTATTTATCTTATTACAACTCTTAGATAAGAGATCATGACAATTTCTAAGAACTGTGTGGCCGTTTTATTTGTTTTATCTTATTATAACTGTTACAAATGAGATCCTTTACATTTCACAGGGTTTTATGCCATTTTATTTATTTTATTTATAACAACTCTTAGATTAGTGATCATGAACATTTCTAATAGTTGTATGGCCATTTTATTTATTTTATCTTATTACAACTCTTAGATAAGTGATCATGAACAATTCTAAGAGTTGTAGTGACATTTTATTTGTTTATCTTATTACAACTCATAGATAAGTGATCGTGAACATTTTAAAGAGTTGTATGTCCATCTTATTTGTTTTATCTTATTACAACTCTTAGATAACAGATCATGAACATTTTAAAGAGTTGTATAACCATTTTATTTGTAAATCTAATTACAACTCTTAGATAAGTGATCATGTACATTTCTAAGAGTTCTATGGCCATTTTATTTGTTTTATCTTATTACTATTCTTAGATAAGTGATTACGAAAAATTGTCAGAGTTATATGGCTATTTTATTTCTTTTCTCTTATTATAACTCTATGATAAGAGATCGTGAACATTTCGAAGAGTTGTATGGCCCTTTTATTTGTTTTATCTTATTACAACTCTTAGATAAGAGATCATGAACACTTCTAAAAGTAGTATGACCATTTATCTTATTACAACTCTTAGATAAGAGATCATGACCATTTCTAAGAATTGTGTGGCCGTTTTATTTGTTTTATCTTATTATAACTGTTACAAATGAGATACTGTACATTTCACAGGGTTTTATCCCATTTTATTTATTTTATTTTATAACAACTCTTAGATTAGTGATCATGAACATTTCTAATAGTTATATGGCCATTTTATTTATTTTATCTTATTACAACTCTTAGATAAGTGATCATGAACAATTCCAAGAGTTGTAGTGACATTTTATTTGTTTATCTTATTACAACTCATAGATAAGTGATCGTGAACATTTTAAAGAGTTGTATGGCCATCTTATTTGTTTTATCTTATTACAACTCTTAGATAAGAGATCATGAACATTTCTAAGAGTTCTATGGAAATTTTATTTGTTTTATCTTATTACCACTCTTAGATAAGAGAGCATGAACATTTCTAAGAGTTGTATGGCCATTTTATTTTTTTATCTTATTACAACTCTTAGATAAGAGGCTATAAATATTTCTAAGAGTTGTATGGCCATTTTATTTGTTATATCTTAGTACAACTCTTTGATAAATAATCTTGAATATTTTTAAGAGTTGTATGGCCATTTTATTTGTTTTATCTTAATACAACACTTAGATAAGAGATCATGAACATTGCAATGAGTGGTATGGCCATTTTATTTGTTAATCTTATTACAACTCTTAGATAAGTGATCATGTACATTTCTAAAAGTTCTATGGCCATTTTATTTGTTTTATCTTATTATAACACTACTTAGATAAGAGATCATAAACATTTCTAGGAGTAGTACGGCCATTTTATTTGTTTTATCTTAGTACAACTCTTTGATAAATAATCTTGAATATTTTTAAGAGCTGTATGAACATTTTATTTTTGGTATATTTTTATAACTATTAGATAAGAGAGCATGAACATTTCTAAGAGTTGTATGGCCATTTTATTTTTTTTATTATTACAACTCTTAGATAAGAGGCTATAAATATTTCTAAGAGTTGTATGGCCATTTTTTTTGTTATATCTTAGTACAACTCTTTGATAAATAATCTTGAATATTTTTAAGAGTTGTATGGCCATTTTATTTTTGTTATATTATTATAACTCTTAGAAAAGAGAGCATGAACATTTCTAAGAGTTCTATGGCCATTTTATTTGTTTATCTTATTACAACTCTTAGATAAGAGGCTATAAATATTTCTAAGAGTTGTATGGCCATTTTATTTGTTATATCTTAGTACAACTCTTTGATAAATAATCTTGAATATTTTTAAGAGTTGTATGGCCATTTTATTTTTGTTATATTATTATAACTCTTAGATAAGAGAGCATGAACATTTCTAAGAGTTCTATGGCCATTTTATTTATTTATCTTATTACAACTCTTAGATAAGAGGCCAATAATATTTCTAAGAGTTGTATGGCCATTTTATTTGTTATATCTTATTACAACTCTTAGATATGAGATCATGGATATTTCTAAGAGTTGTATGGCCATTTTATTTATTTTATCTTATTACAAATTTTAGATAAGTGATCACGAACATTTTTATGTGTTGTATGGCTCTTTTACTTGTTTTATCGTATTACAACTCTTAGATAAGGGTACAGGAACATTTCTAAGAGTTCTATGGCCATTTTATTTGTTTATCTTATTATAACTCTATGCTAAGAGATACGGAACATTTCGAAGAGTTGTATGGCCATTTCATTTGCTTTATCTTAGTACAACTCTTTGATAAGTAATCTTGAAGATTTTTAAGAGTTGTATGGCCATTTTTTTTTGGTTATATTATTATAACTCTTAGATAAGTGAGCATGAACATTTCTAAGAGTTGTATGGCCATTTTATTTGTTTTATCTTTTTACAACTCTTAGATAAGAGGCTATAAATATTTCTAAGAATTGTATGGCCATTTTATTTTGTTATATTATTATAACTCTTAGATAAGAGAGCATGAACATTTCTAAGAGTTCTATGGCCATTTTATTTATTTATCTTATTACAACTCTTAGATAAGAGGCCAATAATATTTCTAAGAGTTGTATGGCCATTTTATTTGTTATATCTTATTACAACTCTTAGATAGGAGATCATGGATATTTCTAAGAGTTGTATGGTCATTTTATTTATTTTATCTTTTTACAAATTTTAGATAAGTGATCATGAACATTTTTAAGTGTTGTATGGCTATTTTACTTGTTTTATCTTATTACAACTCTTAGATAAGAGTACAGGAACATTTCTAAGAGTTCTATGGCCATTTTATTTGTTTATCTTATTATAACTCTATGATAAGAGATACTGAACATTTCGAAGAGTTGTATGGCCATTTCATTTGCTTTATCTTAATACAACTCTTTGATAAGCAATCTTGAAGATTTTTAAGAGTTGTGTGGCCATTTTTTTTGGTTATATTATTATAACTCTTAGATAAGTGAGCATGAACATTTCTAAGAGTTGTATGGCCATTTTATTTGTTTTATCTTATTACAACTCTAAGATAAGAGATCATGAACATTTCTAAAAGTAGTATGGCCATTTATCTTATTACAACTCTTAGATAAGAGATCATGACCATTTCTAAGAATTGTATGGCCGTTTTATTTGTATTATCTTATTATAACTGTTACAAATGAGATCCTATACATTTCAAAGAGTTTTATGCCATTTTATTTATTTTATTTTATAACAACTCTTAGATAAGTGATCGTGAATATTTCCAACAGTTGTATGGCCATTTTATTTATTTGAACTTATTATAACTCTTAGATAAGTGATCATGAACAATTCTAAGAGTTGTAGTGACATTTTATTTGTTTATATTATTACAACTCTTAGATAAGTGATCGATAACATTTTAAAGAGTTGTATGTCCATCTTATTTGTTAATCTTATTACAACTCTTAGATAAGTGATCATGTACATTTCTAGGAGTTCTATGGCCAATTTATTTGTTTTATCTTATTACTATTCTTAGATAAGTGATTACGAACAATTGTCAGAGTTATATGGCTATTTTATTTCTTTTCTCTTATTATAACTCTATGATAAGAGATCGTGAACGTTTCAAAGAGTTGTATGACCGTTGTATTTATTTTATATTATTACAACTTTTAGATAAGAGATCATGAGCATTTCTAAGAGTTGTATTGCCATTTTATTTGTTTTATCTTATTATAACTCTTAGATAAGAGATCATGAACACTTCTAAAAGTAGTATGACCATTTATCTTTTTACAACTCTTAGATAAGAGATAATGACCATTTCTAAGAATTGTGTGGCCGTTTTATTTGTTTTATCTTATTATAACTGTTACAAATGAGATCCTGTACATTTCAAAGGGTTTTATCCCATTTTATTTATTTTATTTTATAACAACTCTTAGATTAGTCATCATGAACATTTCTAATAATTGTATGGCCATTTTATTTATTTTATCTTATTACAACTCTTAGATAAGTGATCACGAACAATTCTAAGAGTTGTAGTGACATTTTATTTGTTTATCTTATTACAACTCATAGATAAGTGATCGTGAACATTTTAAAGAGTTGTATGGCCATCTTATTTGTTTTATCTTATTACAACTCTTAGATAAGAGATCATGAACATTTCTAAGAGTTCAATGGCCAATTTATTTGTTTTATCTTATTACCACTCTTAGATAGGAGATCATGAATAATTCTAAGAGTTGTATGGCCATTTTATTTGTTTTATCTTAATACAGCACTTAGATAAGAGATCATGAACATTGCAATGAGTGGTATGGCCATTTTATTTGTTAATCTTATTACAACTCTTAGATAAGTGATCATGTACATTTCTAAAAGTTCTATGGCCATTTTATTTGTTTTATCTTATTATAACACTACTTAGATAAGAGATCATAAACATTTCTAGGAGTAGTACGGCCATTTTATTTGTTTTATCTTAGTACAACTCTTTGATAAATAATCTTGAATATTTTTAAGAGCTGTATGAACATTTTATTTTTGTTATATTTTTATAACTATTAGATAAGAGAGCATGAACATTTCTAAGAGTTGTATGGCCATTTTATTTTTTTATCTTATTACAACTCTTAGATAAGAGGCTATAAATATTTCTAAGAGTTGTATCGCTATTTTATTTGTTATATCTTAGTACAACTCTTTGATAAATAATCTTGAATATTTTTAAGAGTTGTATGGCCATTTTATTTTTGTTATATTATTATAACTCTTAGATAAGAGAGCATGAACATTTCTAAGAGTTCTATGGCCATTTTATTTATTTATCTTATTACAACTCTTAGATAAGAGGCCAATAATATTTCTAAGAGTTGTATGGCCATTTTATTTGTTATATCTTATTACAACTCTTAGATATGAGATCATGGATATTTCTAAGAGTTGTATGGCCATTTTATTTATTTTATCTTATTACAAATTTTAGATAAGTGATCACGAACATTTTTATGTGTTGTATGGCTCTTTTACTTGTTTTATCGTATTACAACTCTTAGATAAGAGTACAGGAACATTTCTAAGAGTTCTATGGCCATTTTATTTGTTTATCTTATTATAACTCTATGCTAAGAGATACGGAACATTTCGAAGAGTTGTATGGCCATTTCATTTGCTTTATCTTAGTACAACTCTTTGATAAGTAATCTTGAAGATTTTTAAGAGTTGTATGGCCATTTTTTTTTGGTTATATTATTATAACTCTTAGATAAGTGAGCATGAACATTTCTAAGAGTTGTATGGCCATTTTATTTGTTTTATCTTTTTACAACTCTAAGATAAGAGGCTATAAATATTTCTTAGAATTGTATGGCCATTTTATTTTTGTTATATTATTATAACTCTTAGATAAGAGAGCATGAACATTTCTAAAAGTTCTATGGCCATTTTATTTGTTTTATCTTATTATAACACTACTTAGATGAGAGATCATAAACATTTCTAGGAGTAGTACGGCCATTTTATTTGTTTTATCTTAGTACAACTCTTTGATAAATAATCTTGAATATTTTTAAGAGCTGTATGAACATTTTATTTTTGTTATATTTTTATAACTATTAGATAAGAGAGCATGAACATTTCTAAGAGTTGTATGGCCATTTTATTTTTTTATCTTATTACAACTCTTAGATAAGAGGCTATAAATATTTCTAAGAGTTGTATCGCTATTTTATTTGTTATATATTAGTACAACTCTTTGATAAATAATCTTGAATATTTTTAAGAGTTGTATGGCCATTTTATTTTTGTTATATTATTATAACTCTTAGATAAGAGAGCATGAACATTTCTAAGAGTTCTATGGCCATTTTATTTATTTATCTTATTACAACTCTTAGATAAGAGGCCAATAATATTTCTAAGAGTTGTATGGCCATTTTATTTGTTATATCTTATTACAACTCTTAGATATGAGATCATGGATATTTCTAAGAGTTGTATGGCCATTTTATTTATTTTATCTTATTACAAATTTTAGATAAGTGATCACGAACATTTTTATGTGTTGTATGGCTCTTTTACTTGTTTTATCGTATTACAACTCTTAGATAAGAGTACAGGAACATTTCTAAGAGTTCTATGGCCATTTTATTTGTTTATCTTATTATAACTCTATGCTAAGAGATACGGAACATTTCGAAGAGTTGTATGGCCATTTCATTTGCTTTATCTTAGTACAACTCTTTGATAAGTAATTGAAGATTTTTAAGAGTTGTATGGCCATTTTTTTTTGGTTATATTATTATAACTCTTAGATAAGTGAGCATGAACATTTCTAAGAGTTGTATGGCCATTTTATTTGTTTTATCTTTTTACAACTCTAAGATAAGAGGCTATAAATATTTCTAAGAATTGTATGGCCATTTTATTTTTGTTATATTATTATAACTCTTAGATAAGAGAGCATGAACATTTCTAAGAGTTCTATGGCCATTTTATTTATTTATCTTATTACAACTCTTAGATAAGAGGCCAATAATATTTCTAAGAGTTGTATGGCCATTTTATTTGTTATATCTTATTACAACTCTTAGATAGGAGATCATGGATATTTCTAAGAGTTGTATGGTCATTTTATTTATTTTATCTTATTACAAATTTTAGATAAGTGATCATGAACATTTTTAAGTGTTGTATGGCTATTTTACTTGTTTTATCTTATTACAACTCTTAGATAAGAGTACAGGAACATTTCTAAGAGTTCTATGGCCATTTTATTTGTTTATCTTATTATAACTCTATGATAAGAGATACTGAACATTTCGAAGAGTTGTATGGCCATTTCATTTGCTTTATCTTAATACAACTCTTTGATAAGCAATCTTGAAGATTTTTAAGAGTTGTATGGCCATTTTTTTTGGTTATATTATTATAACTCTTAGATAAGTGAGCATGAACATTTCTAAGAGTTGTATGGCCATTTTATTTGTTTTATCTTATTACAACTCTTAGATAAGAGATCATGAACATTTCTAAAAGTAGTATGGCCATTTATCTTATTAAAACTCTTAGATAAGTGATCATCAACAATTCTAAGAGTTGTAGTGACATTTTATTTGTTTATCTTATTACAACTCATAGATAAGTGATCGTGAACATTTTAAAGAGTTGTATGTCCATCTTATTTGTTAATCTTATTACAACTCTTAGATAAGTGATCATGTACATTTCTAGGAGTTCTATGGCCAATTTATTTGTTTTATCTTATTACTATTCTTAGATAAGTGATTACGAACAATTGTCAGAGTTATATGGCTATTTTATTTCTTTTCTCTTATTATAACTCTATGATAAGAGATCGTGAACATTTCAAAGCGTTGTATGACCGTTGTATTTATTTTATATTATTACAACTTTTAGATAAGAGATCATGAGCATTTCTAAGAGTTGTATTGCCATTTTATTTGTTTTATCTTATTATAACTCTTAGATAAGAGATCATGAACACTTCTAAAAGTAGTATGACCATTTATCTTTTTACAACTCTTAGATAAGAGATAATGACCATTTCTAAGAATTGTGTGGCCGTTTTATTTGTTTTATCTTATTATAACTGTTACAAATGAGATCCTGTACATTTCAAAGGGTTTTATCCCATTTTATTTATTTTATTTTATAACAACTCTTAGATTAGTCATCATGAACATTTCTAATAATTGTATGGCCATTTTATTTATTTTATCTTATTACAACTCTTAGATAAGTGATCACGAACAATTCTAAGAGTTGTAGTGACATTTTATTTGTTTATCTTATTACAACTCATAGATAAGTGATCGTGAACATTTTAAAGAGTTGTATGGCCATCTTATTTGTTTTATCTTATTACAACTCTTAGATAAGAGATCATGAACATTTCTAAGAGTTCAATGGCCAATTTATTTGTTTTATCTTATTACCACTCTTAGATAGGAGATCATGAATAATTCTAAGAGTTGTATGGCCATTTTATTTGTTTTATCTTAATACAGCACTTAGATAAGAGATCATGAACATTGCAATGAGTGGTATGGCCATTTTATTTGTTAATCTTATTACAACTCTTAGATAAGTGATCATGTACATTTCTAAAAGTTCTATGGCCATTTTATTTGTTTTATCTTATTATAACACTACTTAGATAAGAGATCATAAACATTTCTAGGAGTAGTACGGCCATTTTATTTGTTTTATCTTAGTACAACTCTTTGATAAATAATCTTGAATATTTTTAAGAGCTGTATGAACATTTTATTTTTGTTATATTTTTATAACTATTAGATAAGAGAGCATGAACATTTCTAAGAGTTGTATGGCCATTTTATTTTTTTATCTTATTACAACTCTTAGATAAGAGGCTATAAATATTTCTAAGAGTTGTATCGCTATTTTATTTGTTATATCTTAGTACAACTCTTTGATAAATAATCTTGAATATTTTTAAGAGTTGTATGGCCATTTTATTTTTGTTATATTATTATAACTCTTAGATAAGAGAGCATGAACATTTCTAAGAGTTCTATGGCCATTTTATTTATTTATCTTATTACAACTCTTAGATAAGAGGCCAATAATATTTCTAAGAGTTGTATGGCCATTTTATTTGTTATATCTTATTACAACTCTTAGATATGAGATCATGGATATTTCTAAGAGTTGTATGGCCATTTTATTTATTTTATCTTATTACAAATTTTAGATAAGTGATCACGAACATTTTTATGTGTTGTATGGCTCTTTTACTTGTTTTATCGTATTACAACTCTTAGATAAGAGTACAGGAACATTTCTAAGAGTTCTATGGCCATTTTATTTGTTTATCTTATTATAACTCTATGCTAAGAGATACGGAACATTTCGAAGAGTTGTATGGCCATTTCATTTGCTTTATCTTAGTACAACTCTTTGATAAGTAATTGAAGATTTTTAAGAGTTGTATGGCCATTTTTTTTTTGTTATATTATTATAACTCTTAGATAAGTGAGCATGAACATTTCTAAGAGTTGTATGGCCATTTTATTTGTTTTATCTTTTTACAACTCTAAGATAAGAGGCTATAAATATTTCTAAGAATTGTATGGCCATTTTATTTTTGTTATATTATTATAACTCTTAGATAAGAGAGCATGAACATTTCTAAGAGTTCTATGGCCATTTTATTTATTTATCTTATTACAACTCTTAGATAAGAGGCCAATAATATTTCTAAGAGTTGTATGGCCATTTTATTTGTTATATCTTATTACAACTCTTAGATAGGAGATCATGGATATTTCTAAGAGTTGTATGGTCATTTTATTTATTTTATCTTATTACAAATTTTAGATAAGTGATCATGAACATTTTTAAGTGTTGTATGGCTATTTTACTTGTTTTATCTTATTACAACTCTTAGATAAGAGTACAGGAACATTTCTAAGAGTTCTATGGCCATTTTATTTGTTTATCTTATTATAACTCTATGATAAGAGATACTGAACATTTCGAAGAGTTGTATGGCCATTTCATTTGCTTTATCTTAATACAACTCTTTGATAAGCAATCTTGAAGATTTTTAAGAGTTGTATGGCCATTTTTTTTGGTTATATTATTATAACTCTTAGATAAGTGAGCATGAACATTTCTAAGAGTTGTATGGCCATTTTATTTGTTTTATCTTATTACAACTCTTAGATAAGAGATCATGAACATTTCTAAAAGTAGTATGGCCATTTATCTTATTAAAACTCTTAGATAAGTGATCATCAACAATTCTAAGAGTTGTAGTGACATTTTATTTGTTTATCTTATTACAACTCATAGATAAGTGATCGTGAACATTTTAAAGAGTTGTATGTCCATCTTATTTGTTAATCTTATTACAACTCTTAGATAAGTGATCATGTACATTTCTAGGAGTTCTATGGCCAATTTATTTGTTTTATCTTATTACTATTCTTAGATAAGTGATTACGAACAATTGTCAGAGTTATATGGCTATTTTATTTCTTTTCTCTTATTATAACTCTATGATAAGAGATCGTGAACATTTCAAAGCGTTGTATGACCGTTGTATTTATTTTATATTATTACAACTTTTAGATAAGAGATCATGAGCATTTCTAAGAGTTGTATTGCCATTTTATTTGTTTTATCTTATTATAACTCTTAGATAAGAGATCATGAACACTTCTAAAAGTAGTATGACCATTTATCTTTTTACAACTCTTAGATAAGAGATAATGACCATTTCTAAGAATTGTGTGGCCGTTTTATTTGTTTTATCTTATTATAACTGTTACAAATGAGATCCTGTACATTTCAAAGGGTTTTATCCCATTTTATTTATTTTATTTTATAACAACTCTTAGATTAGTCATCATGAACATTTCTAATAATTGTATGGCCATTTTATTTATTTTATCTTATTACAACTCTTAGATAAGTGATCACGAACAATTCTAAGAGTTGTAGTGACATTTTATTTGTTTATCTTATTACAACTCATAGATAAGTGATCGTGAACATTTTAAAGAGTTGTATGGCCATCTTATTTGTTTTATCTTATTACAACTCTTAGATAAGAGATCATGAACATTTCTAAGAGTTCAATGGCCAATTTATTTGTTTTATCTTATTACAACTCTTAGATAGGAGATCATGAATAATTCTAAGAGTTGTATGACCATTTTATTTGTTTTATCTTAATACAGCACTTAGATAAGAGATCATGAACATTGCAATGAGTGGTATGGCCATTTTATTTGTTAATCTTATTACAACTCTTAGATAAGTGATCATGTACATTTCTAAAAGTTCTATGGCCATTTTATTTGTTTTATCTTATTATAACACTACTTAGATAAGAGATCATAAACATTTCTAGGAGTAGTACGGCCATTTTATTTGTTTTATCTTAGTACAACTCTTTGATAAATAATCTTGAATATTTTTAAGAGCTGTATGAACATTTTATTTTTGTTATATTTTTATAACTATTAGATAAGAGAGCATGAACATTTCTAAGAGTTGTATGGCCATTTTATTTTTTTATCTTATTACAACTCTTAGATAAGAGGCTATAAATATTTCTAAGAGTTGTATCGCTATTTTATTTGTTATATCTTAGTACAACTCTTTGATAAATAATCTTGAATATTTTTAAGAGTTGTATGGCCATTTTATTTTTGTTATATTATTATAACTCTTAGATAAGAGAGCATGAATATTTCTAAGAGTTCTATGGCCATTTTATTTATTTATCTTATTACAACTCTTAGATAAGAGGCCAATAATATTTCTAAGAGTTGTATGGCCATTTTATTTGTTATATCTTATTACAACTCTTAGATATGAGATCATGGATATTTCTAAGAGTTGTATGGCCATTTTATTTATTTTATCTTATTACAAATTTTAGATAAGTGATCACGAACATTTCTATGTGTTGTATGGCTCTTTTACTTGTTTTATCGTATTACAACTCTTAGATAAGAGTACAGGAACATTTCTAAGAGTTCTATGGCCATTTTATTTGTTTATCTTATTATAACTCTATGCTAAGAGATACGGAACATTTCAAAGAGTTGTATGGCCATTTCATTTGCTTTATCTTAGTACAACTCTTTGATAAGTAATCTTGAAGATTTTTAAGAGTTGTATGGCCATTTTTTTTTTGGTTATATTATTATAACTATTAGATAAGTGAGCATGAACATTTCTAAGAGTTGTATGGCCATTTTATTTGTTTTATCTTATTACAACTCTTAGATAAGAGATCATGAACATTTCTAAAAGTAGTATGGCCATTTATCTTATTAAAACTCTTAGATAAGTGATCATCAACAATTATAAGAGTTGTAGTGACATTTTATTTGTTTATCTTATTACAACTCATAGATAAGTGATCGTGAACATTTTAAAGAGTTGTATGTCCATCTTATTTGTTAATCTTATTACAACTCTTAGATAAGTGATCATGTACATTTCTAGGAGTTCTATGGCCAATTTATTTGTTTTATCTTATTACTATTCTTAGATAAGTGATTACGAACAATTGTCAGAGTTATATGGCTATTTTATTTCTTTTCTCTTATTATAACTCTATGATAAGAGATCGTGAACATTTCAAAGCGTTGTATGACCGTTGTATTTATTTTATATTATTACAACTTTTAGATAAGAGATCATGAGCATTTCTAAGAGTTGTATTGCCATTTTATTTGTTTTATCTTATTATAACTCTTAGATAAGAGATCATGAACACTTCTAAAAGTAGTATGACCATTTATCTTTTTACAACTCTTAGATAAGAGATAATGACCATTTCTAAGAATTGTGTGGCCGTTTTATTTGTTTTATCTTATTATAACTGTTACAAATGAGATCCTGTACATTTCAAAGGGTTTTATCCCATTTTATTTATTTTATTTTATAACAACTCTTAGATTAGTCATCATGAACATTTCTAATAATTGTATGGCCATTTTATTTATTTTATCTTATTACAACTCTTAGATAAGTGATCACGAACAATTCTAAGAGTTGTAGTGACATTTTATTTGTTTATCTTATTACAACTCATAGATAAGTGATCGTGAACATTTTAAAGAGTTGTATGGCCATCTTATTTGTTTTATCTTATTACAACTCTTAGATAAGAGATCATGAACATTTCTAAGAGTTCAATGGCCAATTTATTTGTTTTATCTTATTACCACTCTTAGATAGGAGATCATGAATAATTCTAAGAGTTGTATGGCCATTTCATTTGTTTTATCTTAATACAGCACTTAGATAAGAGATCATGAACATTGCAATGAGTGGTATGGCCATTTTATTTGTTAATCTTATTACAACTCTTAGATAAGTGATCATGTACATTTCTAAAAGTTCTATGGCCATTTTATTTGTTTTATCTTATTATAACACTACTTAGATAAGAGATCATAAACATTTCTAGGAGTAGTACGGCCATTTTATTTGTTTTATCTTAGTACAACTCTTTGATAAATAATCTTGAATATTTTTAAGAGCTGTATGAACATTTTATTTTTGTTATATTTTTATAACTATTAGATAAGAGAGCATGAACATTTCTAAGAGTTGTATGGCCATTTTATTTTTTTATCTTATTACAACTCTTAGATAAGAGGCTATAAATATTTCTAAGAGTTGTATCGCTATTTTATTTGTTATATCTTAGTACAACTCTTTGATAAATAATCTTGAATATTTTTAAGAGTTGTATGGCCATTTTATTTTTGTTATATTATTATAACTCTTAGATAAGAGAGCATGAACATTTCTAAGAGTTCTATGGCCATTTTATTTATTTATCTTATTACAACTCTTAGATAAGAGGCCAATAATATTTCTAAGAGTTGTATGGCCATTTTATTTGTTATATCTTATTACAACTCTTAGATATGAGATCATGGATATTTCTAAGAGTTGTATGGCCATTTTATTTATTTTATCTTATTACAAATTTTAGATAAGTGATCACGAACATTTTTATGTGTTGTATGGCTCTTTTACTTGTTTTATCGTATTACAACTCTTAGATAAGAGTACAGGAACATTTCTAAGAGTTCTATGGCCATTTTATTTGTTTATCTTATTATAACTCTATGCTAAGAGATACGGAACATTTCGAAGAGTTGTATGGCCATTTCATTTGCTTTATCTTAGTACAACTCTTTGATAAGTAATCTTGAAGATTTTTAAGAGTTGTATGGCCATTTTTTTTTGGTTATATTATTATAACTCTTAGATAAGTGAGCATGAACATTTCTAAGAGTTGTATGGCCATTTTATTTGTTTTATCTTTTTACAACTCTAAGATAAGAGGCTATAAATATTTCTAAGAATTGTATGGCCATTTTATTTTTGTTATATTATTATAACTCTTAGATAAGAGAGCATGAACATTTCTAAGAGTTCTATGGCCATTTTATTTATTTATCTTATTACAACTCTTAGATAAGAGGCCAATAATATTTCTAAGAGTTGTATGGCCATTTTATTTGTTATATCTTATTACAACTCTTAGATAGGAGATCATGGATATTTCTAAGAGTTGTATGGTCATTTTATTTATTTTATCTTATTACAAATTTTAGATAAGTGATCATGAACATTTTTAAGTGTTGTATGGCTATTTTACTTGTTTTATCTTATTACAACTCTTAGATAAGAGTACAGGAACATTTCTAAGAGTTCTATGGCCATTTTATTTGTTTATCTTATTATAACTCTATGATAAGAGATACTGAACATTTCGAAGAGTTGTATGGCCATTTCATTTGCTTTATCTTAATACAACTCTTTGATAAGCAATCTTGAAGATTTTTAAGAGTTGTATTGCCATTTTTTTTGGTTATATTATTATAACTCTTAGATAAGTGAGCATGAACATTTCTAAGAGTTGTATGGCCATTTTATTTGTTTTATCTTATTACAACTCTTAGATAAGAGATCATGAACATTTCTAAAAGTAGTATGGCCATTTATCTTATTAAAACTCTTAGATAAGTGATCATCAACAATTCTAAGAGTTGTAGTGACATTTTATTTGTTTATCTTATTACAACTCATAGATAAGTGATCGTGAACATTTTAAAGAGTTGTATGTCCATCTTATTTGTTAATCTTATTACAACTCTTAGATAAGTGATCATGTACATTTCTAGGAGTTCTATGGCCAATTTATTTGTTTTATCTTATTACTATTCTTAGATAAGTGATTACGAACAATTGTCAGAGTTATATGGCTATTTTATTTCTTTTCTCTTATTATAACTCTATGATAAGAGATCGTGAACATTTCAAAGCGTTGTATGACCGTTGTATTTATTTTATATTATTACAACTTTTAGATAAGAGATCATGAGCATTTCTAAGAGTTGTATTGCCATTTTATTTGTTTTATCTTATTATAACTCTTAGATAAGAGATCATGAACACTTCTAAAAGTAGTATGACCATTTATCTTTTTACAACTCTTAGATAAGAGATAATGACCATTTCTAAGAATTGTGTGGCCGTTTTATTTGTTTTATCTTATTATAACTGTTACAAATGAGATCCTGTACATTTCAAAGGGTTTTATCCCATTTTATTTATTTTATTTTATAACAACTCTTAGATTAGTCATCATGAACATTTCTAATAATTGTATGGCCATTTTATTTATTTTATCTTATTACAACTCTTAGATAAGTGATCACGAACAATTCTAAGAGTTGTAGTGACATTTTATTTGTTTATCTTATTACAACTCATAGATAAGTGATCGTGAACATTTTAAAGAGTTGTATGGCCATCTTATTTGTTTTATCTTATTACAACTCTTAGATAAGAGATCATGAACATTTCTAAGAGTTCAATGGCCAATTTATTTGTTTTATCTTATTACCACTCTTAGATAGGAGATCATGAATAATTCTAAGAGTTGTATGGCCATTTTATTTGTTTAATCTTAATACAACACTTAGATAAGAGATCATGAACATTGCAATGAGTGGTATGGCCATTTTATTTGTTAATCTTATTACAACTCTTAGATAAGTGATCATGTACATTTCTAAAAGTTCTATGGCCATTTTATTTGTTTTATCTTATTATAACACTACTTAGATAAGAGATCATAAACATTTCTAGGAGTAGTACGGCCATTTTAATTGTTTTATCTTAGTACAACTCTTTGATAAATAATCTTGAATATTTTTAAGAGCTGTATGAACATTTTATTTTTGTTATATTTTTATAACTATTAGATAAGAGAGCATGAACATTTCTAAGAGTTGTATGGCCATTTTATTTTTTTATCTTATTACAACTCTTAGATAAGAGGCTATAAATATTTCTAAGAGTTGTATGGCCATTTTATTTGTTATATCTTAGTACAACTCTTTGATAAATAATCTTGAATATTTTTAAGAGTTGTATGGCCATTTTATTTTTGTTATATTATTATAACTCATAGATAAGAGAGCATGAACATTTCTAAGAGTTCTATGGCCATTTTATTTATTTATCTTATTACAACTCTTAGATAAGAGGCCAATAATATTTCTAAGAGTAGTATGGCCATTTTATTTGTTATATCGTATTACAACTCTTAGTTACGAGATCATGGATATTTCTCAGAGTTGTATGGCCATTTTATTTATTTTATCTTATTACAAATTTTAGATAAGTGATCATGAACATTTTTATGTGTTGTATGGCTCTTTTACTTGTTTTATCGTATTACAACTCTTAGATAAGAGTACAGGAACATTTCTAAGAGTTCTATGGCCATTTTATTTGTTTATCTTATTATAACTCTATGCTAAGAGATACTGAACATTTCGAAGAGTTGTATGGCCATTTCATTTGCTTTATCTTAGTACAACTCTTTGATAAGTAATCTTGAAGATTTTTAAGAGTTGTATGGCCATTTTTTTTTGGTTATATTATTATAACTCTTAGATAAGTGAGCATGAACATTTCTAAGAGTTGTATGGCCATTTTATTTGTTTTATCTTTTTACAACTCTTAGATAAGAGATCATGAACATTTCTAAAAGTAGTATGGCCATTTATCTTATTACAACTCTTAGATAAGAGATCATGAACATTTTAAAGAGTTGTATGGCGATTTTATGTGTTTTATCTTATTACAACTCTTAGATAAGAGATCATGAACATTTCTAAGAGTTTTATGGCCATTTTATTTTTTTTTATCTTATTTCAACTTTTAGATAAGAGGCCAAATATTTCTAAGAGTTGTATGGCCATTTTATTTGTTATATCTTATTACAACTATTAGATAGGAGATCATTTATATTTCTAAGAGTTGTATGGTCATTTTATTTATTTTATCTTATTACAAATTTTAGATAAGTGATCATGAACATTTTTAAGTGTTGTATGGCTATTTTACTTGTTTTATCTTATTACAACTCTTAGATAAGAGTACAGGAAGATTTCTAAGAGTTCTATGGCCATTTTATTTGTTTATCTTATTATAACTCTATGATAAGAGATACTGAACATTTCGAAGAGTTGTATGGCCATTTCATTTGCTTTATCTTAGTACAACTCTTTGATAAGCAATCTTGAAGATTTTTAAGAGTTGTATGGCCATTTTTTTGGTTATATTATTATAACTCTTAGATAAGTGAGCATGAACATTTCTAAGAGTTGTATGGCCATTTTATTTGTTTTATCTTATTACAACTCTTAGATAAGAGATCATGAACATTTATAAAAGTAGTATGGCCATTTATCTTATTACAACTCTTAGATAAGAGATCATGAACATTTTAAAGAGTTGTATGGCGATTTTATATGTTTTATCTTATTACAACTCTTAGATAAGAGATCATGAACATTTCTCCGAGTTCTATGGCCATTTTATTTTTTTATCTCATTACAACTCTTAGATAGGAGATCATGAATATTTCTAAGAGTTGTATGGAAATTTTATTTGTTTTATCTTAGTACAACTCTTTGATAAGTAATCTTGAACATTTTTAAGAGTTGTATGGCCATTTTATTTTTGTTATGTTATTATAACTCTTAGATAAGAGAGCATGAACATTTCAAAGAGTTATATGGCCATTTTATTTCTTTTTTCTTATTATAACACTACTTAGATAAGAGATCATAAACATTTCTAGGAGTAGTATGGCCATTTTATTTGTTTTATCTTAGTACAACTCTTTGATAAATAATCTTGAATATTTTTAAGAGTTGTATGGCCATTTTATTTTTGTTATATTTTTATAACTATTAGATAAGAGAGCATGAACATTTCTAAGAGTTGTATGGCCATTTGATTTGTTTATCTTATTACAACTATTAGATAAGAGGCTATAAATATTTCTAAGAGTTCTATGGCCATTTTATTTGTTATATCTTAGTACAACTCTTTGATAAATAATCTTGAATATTTTTAAGAGTTGTATGGCCATTTTATTTTTGTTATATTATTATAACTCTTAGATAAGAGAGCATGAACATTTCTAAGAGTTCTATGGCCATTTTATTTATTTATCTTATTACAACTCTTAGATAAGAGGCCAATAATATTTCTAAGAGTTGTGTGGCCATTTTGTTTGTTATATCTTATTACAACTCTTAGATAGGAGATCATGGATATTTCTAAGAGTTGTATGGCCATTTTATTTATTTTATCTTATTACAAATTTTGGATAAGTGATCATGAACAATTTTATGTGTTGTATGGCTATTTTACTTGTTTTATCGTATTACAACTCTTAGATAAGAGTACAGCAACATTTCTAAGAGTTCTATGGCCATTTTATTTGTTTATCTTATTATAACTCTATGATAAAAGATACTGAACATTTCGAAGAGTTGTATGGCCATTTCATTTGCTTTATCTTAGTACAACTCTTTGATAAGTAATCTTGAAGATTTTTAAGAGTTGTATGGCCATTTTTTTTGGTTATATTATTATAACTCTTAGATAAGTGAGCATGAACATTTCTAAGAGTTGTATGGCCATTTTATTTGTTTTATCTTATTACGACTCTTAGATAAGAGATCATGAACATTTCTAAAAGTAGTTTGGCCATTTATCTTTTTACAACTCTTAGATAAGAGATCATGAACATTTTAAAGAGTTGTATGGCGATTTTATGTGTTTTCTCTTATTACAACTCTTAGATAAGAGATCATGAACATTTCTAAGAGTTCTATGGCCATTTTATTTTTTTATCTTATTACAACTCTTAGATAGGAGATCATGAATATTTCTAAGAGTTGTATGACAATTTTATTTTTTTTATCTTAGTACAACTCTTTGATAAATAATCTTGAATATTTTTAAGAGTTGTATGGCCATTTTATTTTTGTTATATTTTTATAACTATTAGATAAGAGAGCATGAACATTTCTAAGAGTTGTATGGCCATTTTATTTGTTTTATCTTATTACAACTCTTAGATAACAGATCATGAACATTTTTAAAAGTAGTACGGCCATTTATCTTATTACAACTCTTAGATAAGAGATCATGAACATTTTGAAGAGTTCTATGGCGATTTTTTGTGTTTTCTCTTATTACAACTCTTAGATAAGAGATCATGAACATTTCTAAGAGTTCTATAGCCATTTTATTTTTTTATCTTATTACAACTCTTAGATAGGAGATCTTGAATATTTCTAAGAGTTGTATGACAATTTTATTTGTTTTATCTTAGTACAACTCTTTGATAAATAATCTTGAATATTTTTAAGAGTTGTATGGCCATTTTATTTTTGTTATATTTTTATAACTATTAGATAAGAGAGCATGAACATTTCTAAGAGTTGTATGGCCATTTGATTTGTTTATCTTATTACAACTATTAGATAAGAGGCTATAAATATTTCTAAGAGTTCTATGGCCATTTTATTTGTTATATCTTAGTACAACTCTTTGATAAATAATCTTGAATATTTTTAAGAGTTGTATGGCCATTTTATTTTTGTTATATTATTATAACTCTTAGATAAGAGAGCATGAACATTTCTAAGAGTTCTATGGCCATTTTATTTATTTATCTTATTACAACTCTTAGATAAGAGGCCAATAATATTTCTAAGAGTTGTGTGGCCATTTTGTTTGTTATATCTTATTACAACTCTTAGATAGGAGATCATGGATATTTCTAAGAGTTGTATGGCCATTTTATTTATTTTATCTTATTACAAATTTTAGATAAGTGATCATGAACAATTTTATGTGTTGTATGGCTATTTTACTTGTTTTATCGTATTACAACTCTTAGATAAGAGTACAGCAACATTTCTAAGAGTTCTATGGCCATTTTATTTGTTTATCTTATTATAACTCTATGATAAGAGATACTGAACATTTCGAAGTGTTGTATGGCCATTTCAATTGCTTGATCTTAGTACAACTCTTTGATAAGTAATCTTGAAGTTTTTTAAGAGTTGTATGACCATTTTTTTTGGTTATATTATTATAACTCTTAGATAAGTGAGCATGAACATTCCTAAGAGTTGTATGGCCATTTTATTTGTTTTATCTTATTACAACTCTTAGATAAGAGATCATGAACATTTCTAAAAGAAGTATGGCCATTTATCTTATTACAAGTCTTAGATAAGAGATCATGAACATTTTAAAGAGTTGTATGGCGATTTTATGTGTTTTCTCTTATTACAACTCTTAGATAAGAGATCATGAACATTTCTAAGAGTTCTATGGCCATTTTATTTTTTTATCTTATTACAACTCTTAGATAGGAGATCATGAATATTTCTAAGAGTTGTATGGCAATTTTATTTGTTTTATCTTAGTACAACTCTTTGATAAATAATCTTGAATATTTTTAAGAGTTGTATGGCCATTTTATTTTTTTTTTATATTTTTATAACTATTAGATAAGAGAGCATGAACATTTCTAAGAGTTGTATGGCCATTTTATTTATTTTATCTTATTACAAATTTTAGATAAGTGATCATGAACTTTTTTATGTGTTGTATGGCTATTTTACTTGTTTTATCGTATTACAACTCTTAGATAAGAGTACATTAACATTTCTAAGAGTTCTATGGCCATTTTATTTGTTTATCTTATTATAACTCTATGATAAGAGATACTGAACATTTCGAAGAGTTGTATGGCCATTTCAATTGCTTGATCTTAGTACAACTCTTTGATAAGTAATCTTGAAGTTTTTTAAGAGTTGTATGGCCATTTTTTTTGGTTATATTATTATAACTCTTAGATAAGTGAGCATGAACATTCCTAAGAGTTGTATGGCCATTTTATTTGTTTTATCTTATTACAACTCTTAGATAAGAGATCATGAACATTTCTAAAAGAAGTATGGCCATTTATCTTATTCCAAGTCTTAGATAAGAGATCATGAACATTTTAAAGAGTTGTATGGCGATTTTAAGTGTTTTCTCTTATTACAACTCTTAGATAAGAGATCATGAACATTTCTAAGAGTTCTATGGCCATTTTATTTTTTTATCATATTACAACTCTTAGATAGGAGATCATGAATATTTCTAAGAGTTGTATGGCAATTTTATTTGTTTTATCTTAGTACAACTCTTTGATAAATAATCTTGAATATTTTTAAGAGTTGTATGGCCATTTTATTTTTTTATATTTTTATAACTATTAGATAAGAGAGCATGAACATTTCTAAGAGTTGTATGGCCATTTTATTTGTTTATCTTATTACAACTCTCAGATAAGAGGCTATAAATATTTCTAAGAGTTGTATGGCAATTTTATTTGTTTTATCTTAGAACAACTCTTTGATAAATAATCTTGAATATTTTTAAGAGTTGTTTGGCCATTTTATTTGTTTATCTTATTACAACTCTTAGATAAGAGGCCAATAATATTTCTAAGAGTTGTATGGCCATTTTATTTGTTATATCTTATTGCAACTCTTAGATAGGAGATCATGGATATTTCTAAGAGTTGTATGGCCATTTTATTTATTTTATCTTATTACAAATTTTAGATAAGTGATCATGAACATTTTTATGTGTTGTATGGCTATTTTACTTGTTTTATCGTATTACAACTCTTAGATAAGAGTACAGGAACATTTCTAAGAGTTCTATGGCCATTTTATTAGTTTATCTTATTATAACTCTATGATAAGAGATACTGAACATTTCGAAGAGTTGTATGGCCATTTCAATTGCTTTATCTTAGTACAACTCTTTGATAAGTAATCTTGAAGATTTTTAAGAGTTGTATGGCCATTTTTTTTGGTTATATTATTATAACTCTTAGATAAGTGAGCATGAACATTTCTAAGAGTTGTATGGCCATTTTATTTGTTTTATCTTATTACAACTCTTAGATAAGAGATCATGAACATTTCTAAAAGTAGTATGGCCATTTATCTTATTACAACTCTTAGATAAGAGATCATGAACATTTTAAAGAGTTGTATGGCGATTTTATGTGTTTTCTCTTATTACAACTCTTAGATAAGAGATCATGAACATTTCTAAGAGTTCTATGGCCATTTTATTTTCTTATCTTATTACAACTCTTAGATAGGAGATCATGAATATTTCTAAGAGTTGTATGGCAATTTTATTTGTTTTATCTTAGTACAACTCTTTGATAAATAATCTTGAATATTTTTAAGAGTTGTATGGCCATTTTATTTTTGTTATATTTTTATAACTATTAGATAAGAGAGTATGAACATTTCTAGAGTTGCATGGCCATTTTATTTGTTTATCTTATTACAACTCTTAGATAAGAGGCTATAAATATTTCTAAGAGTTGTATGGCCATTTTATTTTTGTTATATTATTATAACTCATAGATAAGAGAGCATGAACATTTCTAAGAGTTCTATGGCCATTTTATTTATTTATCTTATTACAACTCTTAGATAAGAGGCCAATAATATTTCTAAGAGTTGTATGGCCATTTTATTTGTTATATCTTATTACAACTCTTAGATAGGAGATCATGGATATTTCTAAGAGTTGTATGGCCATTTTATTTATTTTATCTTATTACAACTCTTAGATAGGAGATCATGGATATTTCTAAGAGTTGTATGGCCATTTTATTTATTTTATCTTATTACAAATTTTAGATAAGTGATCATGAACATTTTTATGTGTTGTATGGCTATTTTACTTGTTTTATCGTATTGCAACTCTTAGATAAGAGTACAGGAACATTTCTAAGAGTTCTATGGCCATTTTATTTGTTTATCTTATTATAACTCTAGGATAAGAGATACTGAACATTTCGAAGAGTTGTATGGCCATTTCATTTGCTTTATCTTAGTACAACTCTTTGATAAGTAATCTTGAAGATTTTTAAGAGTTTTATGGCCATTTTTTTTTTTTTGGTTATATTATTATAACTCTTAGATAAGTGAGCACGAACATTTCTAAGAGTTGTATGGCCATTTTATTTGTTTTATCTTATTACAACTCTTAGATAAGAGATCATGAACATTTCTAAAAGTAGTATGACCATTTATCTTATTACAACTCTTAAATAAGAGATCATGAACATTTTAAAGAGTTGTATGGCGATTTTATGTGTTTTCTCTTATTACAACTCTTAGATAAGAGATCATGAACATTTATAAGAGTTCTATGGCCATTTTATTTTCTTATCTTATTACAACTCTTAGATAGGAGATCATGAATATTTCTAAGAGTTGTATGGCAATTTTATTTGTTTTATCTTAGTACAACTCTTTGATAAATAATCTTGAATATTTTTAAGAGTTGTATGGCCATTTTATTTTTGTTATATTTTTATAACTATTAGATAAGAGAGTATGAACATTTCTAAGAGTTGTATGGCCATTTTATTTGTTTATCTTATTACAACTCTTAGATAAGAGGCTATAAATATTTCTAAGAGTTGTATGGCCATTTTATTTGTTATATCTTAGTACAACACTTTGATAAATAATCTTGAATATTTTTAAGAATTGTATGGCCATTTTATTTTTGTTATATTATTATAACTCTTAGATAAGAGAGCATGAACATTTCTAAGAGTTCTATGGCCATTTTATTTATTTATCTTATTACAACTCTTAGAGAAGAGGCCAATAATATTTCTAAGAGTTGTATGGCCATTTTATTTGTTATATCTTATTAGAACTCTTAGATAGGAGATCAAGGATATTTCTAAGAGTTGTATGGTCATTTTGTTTATTTTAACTTATTACAAATTTTAGATAAGTGATCATGAACATTTTTAAGTGTTGTATGGCTATTTTAATTGTTTTATCTTATTACAACTCTTAGATAAGAGTACAGGAACATTTCTAAGAGTTCTATGGCCATTTTATTTGTTTATCTTATTATAACCCTATGATAAGAGATACTGAACATTTCGAAGAGTTGTATGGCCATTTCATTTGGTTTATCTTAGTACAACTCTTTGATAAGTAATCTTGAAGATTTTTAAGAGTTTTTTGGCCATTTTTTTTTTGGTTATATTATTATAACTCTTAGATAAGTGAGCATGATAATTTCTAAGAGTTGTATGGCCATTTTATTTGTTTTATCTTATTACAACTTTTAGATAAGAGATCATGAACATTTCTAAAAGTAGTATGGCCATTTATCTTATTACAACTCTTAGATAAGAGATCAAGAACATTTTAAAGAGTTGTATGGCGATTTTATGTGTTTTCTCTTATTACAACTCTTAGATAAGAGATCATGAACATTTCTAAGAGTTCTATGGCCATTTTATTTTTTTATCTTATTACAACTCTTAGATAGGAGATCATGAATATTTCTAAGAGTTGTATGACAATTTTATTTGTTTTATCTTAGTACAACTCTTTGATAAATAATCTTGAATATTTTTAAGAGTTGTATGGCCATTTTATTTTTGTTATATTTTTATAACTATTAGATAAGAGAGTATGAACATTTCTAAGAGTTGTATGGCCATTTTATTTGTTTATCTTATTACAACTCTTAGATAAGAGGCTATAAATATTTCTAAGAGTTGTATGGCCATTTTATTTGTTATATCTTAATACAACACTTTGATAAATAATCTTGAATATTTTTAAGAATTGTATGGCCATTTTATTTTTGTTATATTATTATAACTCTTAGATAAGAGAGCATGAACATTTCTAAGAGTTCTATGGCCATTTTATTTATTTATCTTATTACAACTCTTAGATAAGAGGCCAATAATATTTCTAAGAGTTGTATGGCCATTTTATTTGTTATATCTTATTAGAACTCTTATATAGGAGATCAAGGATATTTCTAAGAGTTGTATGGTCATTTTGTTTATTTTATCTTATTACAAATTTTAGATAAGTGATCATGAACATTTTTAAGTGTTGTATGGCTATTTTACTTGTTTTATCTTATTACAACTCTTAGATAAGAGTACAGGAACATTTCTAAGAGTTCTATCGCCATTTTATTTGTTTATCTTATTATAACCCTATGATAAGAGATACTGAACATTTCGAAGAGTTGTATGGCCATTTCATTTGGTTATCTTAGTACAACTCTTTGATAAGTAATCTTGAGGATTTTTAAGAGTTTTATGGCCATTTTTTTTTTTGTTATATTATTATAACTCTTAGATAAGTGAGCATAATAATTTCTAAGAGTTGTATGGCCATTTTATTTGTTTTATCTTATTACAACTTTTAGATAAGAGATCATGAACATTTCTAAAAGTAGTATGGCCATTTATCTTATTACAACTCTTAGATAAGAGATCATGAACATTTTAAAGAGTTGTATGGCGATTTTATGTGTTTTCTCTTATTACAACTCTTAGATAAGAGATCATGAACATTTCTAAGAGTTCTATGGCCATTTTATTTTTTTATCTTATTACAACTCTTAGATAGGAGATCATGAATATTTCTAAGAGTTGTATGACAATTTTATTTGTTTTATCTTAGTACAACTCTTTGATAAATAATCTTGAATATTTTTAAGAGTTGTATGGCCATTTTATTTTTGTTATATTTTTATAACTATTAGATAAGAGAGCATGAACATTTCTAAGAGTTGTATGGCCATTTTATTTGTTTATCTTATTACAACTCTTAGATAAGAGGCTATAAATATTTCTAAGAGTTGTATGGCCATTTTATTTGTTATATCTTAGTACAACACTTTGATAAATAATCTTGAATATTTTTAAGAGTTGTATGGCCATTTAACTCTTAAATAAGAGAGCATGAACATTTCTAAGAGTTCTATGGCCATTTTATTTATTTATCTTATTACAACTCTTAGATAAGAGGCCAATAACATTTCTGAGAGTTGTATGGCCATTTTATTTGTTATATCTTATTACAACTCTTAGATAGGAGATCATGGATATTTCTATGAGTTGTATGGCCATTTTATTTATTTTATCTTATTACAAATTTTAGATAAGTGATCATGAACATTTTTATGTGTTGTATGGCTATTTTACTTGTTTTATCGTATTACAACTCTTAGATAGGAGTACAGGAACATTTCTAAGAGTTCTATGGCCATTTTATTAGTTTATCTTATTATAACTCTATGATAAGAGATACTGAACATTTCGAAGAGTTGTATGGCCATTTCAATTGCTTTATCTTAGTACAACTCTTTGATAAGTAATCTTGAAGATTTTTAAGAGTTGTATGGCCATTTTTTTTGGTTATATTATTATAACTCTTAGATAAGTGAGCATGAACATTCCTAAGAGTTGTATGGCCATTTTATTTGTTTTATCTTATTACAACTCTTAGATAAGAGATCATGAACATTTCTAAAAGAAGTATGACCATTTATCTTATTACAAGTCTTAGATAAGAGATCATGAACATTTTAAAGAGTTGTATGGCGATTTTATGTGTTTTCTCTTATTACAACTCTTAGATAAGAGAGCATGAACATTTCTAAGAGTTCTATGGCCATTTTATTTATTTATCTTATTACAACTCTTAGATAAGAGGCCAAAAATATTTCTAAGAGTTGTATGGCCATTTTATTTGTTATATCTTATTACAACTCTTAGATAGGAGATCATGGATATTTCTAAGAGTTGTATGACCATTTTATTTATTTTATCTTATTACAAATTTTAGATAAGTGATCATGAACATTTCAAAGAGTTATATGGCCATTTTATTTCTTTTTTCTTATTATAACACTACTTAGATAAGAGATCATAAACATTTCTAGGAGTAGTATGGCCATTTTATTTGTTTTATCTTTGTACGACTCTTTGATAAATAATCTTGAATATTTTTAAGAGTTGTATGCCATTTTATTTATTTATCTTATTACAACTCTTAGATAAGAGGCCAATAATATTTCTAAGAGTTGCATGGCCATTTTATTTGTTATATCTTATTACAACTCTTAGATAGGAGATCATGGATATTTCTAAGAGTTGTATGGCCATTTTATTTATTTTATCTTATTACAAATTTTAGATAAGTGATCATGAACATTTCAAAGAGTTATATGGCCATTTTATTTCTTTTTTCTTATTATAACACTACTTAGATAAGAGATCATAAACATTTCTAGGAGTAGTATGGCCATTTTATTTGTTTTATCTTAGTACAACTCTTTGATAAATAATCTTGAATATTTTTAAGAGTTGTATGGCCATTTTATTTTTGTTATATTTTTATAACTATTAGATAAGAGAGCATGAACATTTCTAAGAGTTGTATGGCCATTTGATTTGTTTATCTTATTACAACTATTAGATAAGAGGCTATAAATATTTCTAAGAGTTCTATGGCCATTTTATTTGTTATATCTTAGTACAACTCTTTGATAAATAATCTTGAATATTTTTAAGAGTTGTATGGCCATTTTATTTTTGTTATATTATTATAACTCTTAGATAAGAGAGCATGAACATTTCTAAGAGTTCTATGGCCATTTTATTTATTTATCTTATTACAACTCTTAGATAAGAGGCCAATAATATTTCTAA
The DNA here is from genome assembly GCA_030378225.1 of Knoxia roxburghii. Classification (NCBI taxonomy): domain Eukaryota; kingdom Viridiplantae; phylum Streptophyta; class Magnoliopsida; order Gentianales; family Rubiaceae; genus Knoxia; species Knoxia roxburghii. The sequence goes on along the minus strand of CM059416.1, from coordinate 27,999,778 downwards.
GAGTTGTGTGGCCATTTTGTTTGTTATATCTTATTACAACTCTTAGATAGGAGATCATGGATATTTCTAAGAGTTGTATGGCCATTTTATTTATTTTATTTTATTACAAATTTTAGATAAGTGATCATGAACAATTTTATGTGTTGTATGGCTATTTTACTTGTTATATCTTATTACAACTCTTAGATAGGAGATCATGGATATTTCTAAGAGTTGTATGGCCATTTTATTTATTTTATCTTATTACAAATTTTAGATAAGTGATCATGAACATTTCAAAGAGTTATATGGCCATTTTATTTCTTTTTTCTTATTATAACACTACTTAGATAAGAGATCATAAACATTTCTAGGAGTAGTACGGCCATTTTATTTGTGTTATCTTAGTACAACTCTTTGATAAATAATCTTGAATATTTTTAAGAGTTGTATGGCCATTTTATTTTTGTTATATTTTTATAACTATTAGATAAGAGAGCATGAACATTTCTTAGAGTTGTATGGCCATTTTATTTGTTTATCTTATTACAACTCTTGGATAAGAGGCTATAAATATTTCTAAGAGTTGTATGGCTATTTTATTTGTTATATCTTAGTACAACACTTTGATAAATAATCTTGAATATTTTTAAGAGTTGTATGGCCATTTTATTTTTGTTATATTATTATAACTCTTAGATAAGAGAGCATGAACATTTCTAAGAGTTCTATGGCCATTTTATTTATTTATCTTATTACAACTCTTAGATAAGAGGCCAATAATATTTCTAAGAGTTGTATGGCCATTTTATTTGTTATATCTTATTACAACTCATAGATAGGAGAGCATGGATATTTCTAAGAGTTGTATGGCCATTTTATTTATTTTCTCTTATTGCAAATTTTAGATAAGTGATCATGAACATTTTTATGTGTTGTATGGCTATTTTACTTGTTTTATCGTATTACAACTCTTAGATAAGAGTACAGGAACATTTCTAAGAGTTCTATGGCCATTTTATTTGTTTATCTTATTATAACTCTATGATAAGAGATACTGAACATTTCGAAGAGTTGTATGGCCATTTCATTTGCTTTATTTTAGTACAACTCTTTGATAAGTAATCTTGAAGATTTTTAAGAGTTGTATGGCCATTTTTTTTGGTTCCATTATTATAACTCTTAAATAAGTGAACATGAACATTTCTAAGAGTTGTATGGCCATTTTATTTGTTTTATCTTATTACAACTCTTAGATAAGAGATCATGAACATTTCTAAAAGTAGTATGGCCATTTATCTTATTACAACTCTTAGATAAGAGATCATGAACATTTTAAAGAGTAGTATGGCGATTTTATGTGTTTTCCCTTATTACAACTCTGAGATAAGAGATCATGAACATTTCTAAGAGTTCTATGGCCATTTTATTTTCTTATCTTATTACAACTCTTAGATAGGAGTTCATGAATATTTCTAAGAGTTGTATGGCAATTTTATTTGTTTTATCTTAGTACAACTCTTTGATAAATAATCTTGAATATTTTTAAGAGTTGTATGGCCATTTTATTTTTGTTCTATTTTTATAACTATTAGATAAGAGAGTATGAACATTTCTAAGAGTTGTATGGCCATTTTATTTGTTTATCTTATTACAACTCTTAGATAAGAGGCTATAAATATTTCTAAGAGTTGTATGGCCATTTTATTTGTTATATCTTAGTACAACACTTTGATAAATAATCTTGAATATTTTTAAGAATTGTATGGCCATTTTATTTTTGTTATATTATTATAACTCTTAGATAAGAGAGCATGAACATTTCTAAGAGTTCTATGGCCATTTTATTTATTTATCTTATTACAACTCTTAGATAAGAGGCCAATAATATTTCTAAGAGTTGTATGGCCATTTTATTTGTTAAATCTTATTACAACTCTTAGATAGGAGATCATGGATATTTCTAAGAGTTGTATGGTCATTTTATTTATTTTATCTTATTACAATATTTAGATAAGTGATCATGAACATTTTTAAGTGTTGTATGGCTATTTTACTTGTTTTATCTTATTACAACTCTTTGATAAGAGTACAGGAACATTTCTAAGAGTTCTATGGCCATTTTATTTATTTATCTTATTATAACTCTATGATAAGAGATACTGAACATTTCGAAGAGTTATATGGCCATTTCATTTGCTTTATCTTAGTACAACTCTTTGATAAGTAATCTTGAAGATTTTTCAGAGTTGTATGGCCATTTTTTTTGGTTATATTATTATAACTCTTAGATAAGTGAGCATGAACATTTCTAAGAGTTGTATGGCCATTTTATTTGTTTTATCTTATTACAACTCTTAGATAAGAGATCATGAACATTTCTAAAAGTAGTATGGCCATTTATCTTATTACAACTCTTAGATAAGAGATCATGAACATTTTAAAGAGTTGTATGGCGATTTTATGTGTTTTATCTTATTACAACTCTTAGATAAGAGATCATGAACATTTCTAAGAGTTCTATGGCCATTTTATTTTTTTATCTTATTACAACTCTTATATAGGAGATCGTGAATATTTCTAACAGTTGTATGGCAATTTTATTTGTTTTATCTTCGTACAACTCTTTGATAAGTAATCCTGAACATTTTTAAGAGTTGTATGGCCATTTTATTTTTGTTATATTATTATAACTCTTAGATAAGAGAGCATGAACATTTCAAAGAGTTATATGGCCATTTTATTTCTTTTTTCTTATTATAACACTCTTTAGATAAGAGATCATAAACATTTCTAGGAGTAGTACGGCCATTTTATTTGTTTTATCTTAGTACAACTCTTTGATAAATAATCTTGAATATTTTTAAGAGTTGTATGGCCATTTTATTTTTGTTATATTTTTATAACTATTAGATAAGAGAGCATGAACATTTCTAAGAGTTGTATGGCCATTTTATTTGTTTATCTTATTACAACTCTTAGATAAGAGGCTATAAATATTTCTAAGAGTTGTATGGCCATTTTATTTGTTATATCTTATTACAACTCTTTGATAAATAATCTTGAATATTTTTAAGAGTTGTATGGCCATTTTATTTTTGTTATATTATTATAACTCATAGATAAGAGAGCATGAACATTTCTAAGAGTTCTATGGCCATTTTATTTATTTATCTTATTACAACTCTTAGATAAGAGGCCAATAATATTTCTAAGAGTTGTATGGCCATTTTATTTGTTTATATCTTATTACAACTCATAGATAGGAGAGCATGGATATTTCTAAGAGTTGTATGGCCATTTTATTTATTTTCTCTTATTGCAAATTTTAGATAAGTGATCATGAACATTTTTATGTGTTGTATGGCTATTTTACTTGTTTTATCGTATTACAACTCTTAGATAAGAGTACAGGAACATTTCTAAGAGTTCTATGGCCATTTTATTTGTTTATCTTATTATAACTCTATGATAAGAGATACTGAACATTTCGAAGAGTTGTATGGCCATTTCATTTGCTTTATTTTAGTACAACTCTTTGATAAGTAATCTTGAAGATTTTTAAGAGTTGTATGGCCATTTTTTTTGGTTCCATTATTATAACTCTTAAATAAGTGAACATGAACATTTCTAAGAGTTGTATGGCCATTTTATTTGTTTTATCTTATTACAACTCTTAGATAAGAGATCATGAACATTTCTAAAAGTAGTATGGCCATTTATCTTATTACAACTCTTAGATAAGAGATCATGAACATTTTAAAGAGTAGTATGGCGATTTTATGTGTTTTCCCTTATTACAACTCTGAGATAAGAGATCATGAACATTTCTAAGAGTTCTATGGCCATTTTATTTTCTTATCTTATTACAACTCTTAGATAGGAGATCATGAATATTTCTAAGAGTTGTATGGCAATTTTATTTGTTTTATCTTAGTACAACTCTTTGATAAATAATCTTGAATATTTTTAAGAGTTGTATGGCAATTTTATTTTTGTTCTATTTTTATAACTATTAGATAAGAGAGTATGAACATTTCTAAGAGTTGTATGGCCATTTTATTTGTTTATCTTATTACAACTCTTAGATAAGAGGCTATAAATATTTCTAAGAGTTGTATGGCCACTTTATTTGTTATATCTTAGTACAACACTTTGATAAATAATCTTGAATATTTTTAAGAATTGTATGGCCATTTTATTTTTGTTATATTATTATAACTCTTAGATAAGAGAGCATGAACATTTCTAAGAGTTCTATGGCCATTTTATTTATTTATCTTATTACAACTCTTAGATAAGAGGCCAATAATATTTCTAAGAGTTGTATGGCCATTTTATTTGTTTATATCTTATTACAACTCATAGATAGGAGAGCATGGATATTTCTAAGAGTTGTATGGCCATTTTATTTATTTTCTCTTATTGCAAATTTTAGATAAGTGATCATGAACATTTTTATGTGTTGTATGGCTATTTTACTTGTTTTATCGTATTACAACTCTTAGATAAGAGTACAGGAACATTTCTAAGAGTTCTATGGCCATTTTATTTGTTTATCTTATTATAACTCTATGATAAGAGATACTGAACATTTCGAAGAGTTGTATGGCCATTTCATTTGCTTTATTTTAGTACAACTCTTTGATAAGTAATCTTGAAGATTTTTAAGAGTTGTATGGCCATTTTTTTTGGTTCCATTATTATAACTCTTAAATAAGTGAACATGAACATTTCTAAGAGTTGTATGGCTATTTTATTTGTTTTATCTTATTACAACTCTTAGATAAGAGATCATGAACATTTCTAAAAGTAGTATGGCCATTTATCTTATTACAACTCTTAGATAAGAGATCATGAACATTTTAAAGAGTTGTATGGCGATTTTATGTGTTTTATCTTATTACAACTCTTAGATAAGAGATCATGAACATTTCTAAAAGAAGTATGACCATTTATCTTATTACAAGTCTTAGATAAGAGATCATGAACATTTTAAAGAGTTGTATGGCGATTTTATGTGTTTTCTCTTATTACAACTCTTAGATAAGAGATCATGAACATTTCTAAGAGTTCTATGGCCATTTTATTTTCTTATCTTATTACAACTCTTAGATAGGAGATCATAAACATTTCTAGGAGTAGTACGGCCATTTTATTTGTTTTATCTTAGTACAACTCTTTGATAAATAATCTTGAATATTTTTAAGAGTTGTATGGCCATTTTATTTTTGTTATATTTTTATAACTATTAGATAAGAGAGCATGAACATTTCTAAGAGTTGTATGGCCATTTTATTTGTTTATCTTATTACAACTCTTAGATAAGAGGCTATAAATATTTCTAAGAGTTGTATGGCCATTTTATTTGTTATATCTTATTACAACTCTTTGATAAATAATCTTGAATATTTTTAAGAGTTGTATGGCCATTTTATTTTTGTTATATTATTATAACTCATAGATAAGAGAGCATGAACATTTCTAAGAGTTCTATGTCCATTTTATTTATTTATCTTATTACAACTCTTAGATAAGAGGCCAATAATATTTCTAAGAGTTGTATGGCCATTTTATTTGTTTATATCTTATTACAACTCATAGATAGGAGAGCATGGATATTTCTAAGAGTTGTATGGCCATTTTATTTATTTTCTCTTATTGCAAATTTTAGATAAGTGATCATGAACATTTTTATGTGTTGTATTGCTATTTTACTTGTTTTATCGTATTACAACTCTTAGATAAGAGTACAGGAACATTTCTAAGAGTTCTATGGCCATTTTATTTGTTTATCTTATTATAACTCTATGATAAGAGATACTGAACATTTCGAAGAGTTGTATGGCCATTTCATTTGCTTTATTTTAGTACAACTCTTTGATAAGTAATCTTGAAGATTTTTAAGAGTTGTATGGCCATTTTTTTTGGTTCCATTATTATAACTCTTAAATAAGTGAACATGAACATTTCTAAGAGTTGTATGGCCATTTTATTTGTTTTATCTTATTACAACTCTTAGATAAGAGATCATGAACATTTCTAAAAGTAGTATGGCCATTTATCTTATTACAACTCTTAGATAAGAGATCATGAACATTTTAAAGAGTAGTATGGCGATTTTATGTGTTTTCCCTTATTACAACTCTGAGATAAGAGATCATGAACATTTCTAAGAGTTCTATGGCCATTTTATTTTCTTATCTTATTACAACTCTTAGATAGGAGATCATGAATATTTCTAAGAGTTGTATGGCAATTTTATTTGTTTTATCTTAGTACAACTCTTTGATAAATAATCTTGAATATTTTTAAGAGTTGTATGGCAATTTTATTTTTGTTCTATTTTTATAACTATTAGATAAGAGAGTATGAACATTTCTAAGAGTTGTATGGCCATTTTATTTGTTTATCTTATTACAACTCTTAGATAAGAGGCTATAAATATTTCTAAGAGTTGTATGGCCACTTTATTTGTTATATCTTAGTACAACACTTTGATAAATAATCTTGAATATTTTTAAGAATTGTATGGCCATTTTATTTTTGTTATATTATTATAACTCTTAGATAAGAGAGCATGAACATTTCTAAGAGTTCTATGGCCATTTTATTTATTTATCTTATTACAACTCTTAGATAAGAGGCCAATAATATTTCTAAGAGTTGTATGGCCATTTTATTTGTTTATATCTTATTACAACTCATAGATAGGAGAGCATGGATATTTCTAAGAGTTGTATGGCCATTTTATTTATTTTCTCTTATTGCAAATTTTAGATAAGTGATCATGAACATTTTTATGTGTTGTATGGCTATTTTACTTGTTTTATCGTATTACAACTCTTAGATAAGAGTACAGGAACATTTCTAAGAGTTCTATGGCCATTTTATTTGTTTATCTTATTATAACTCTATGATAAGAGATACTGAACATTTCGAAGAGTTGTATGGCCATTTCATTTGCTTTATTTTAGTACAACTCTTTGATAAGTAATCTTGAAGATTTTTAAGAGTTGTATGGCCATTTTTTTTGGTTCCATTATTATAACTCTTAAATAAGTGAACATGAACATTTCTAAGAGTTGTATGGCTATTTTATTTGTTTTATCTTATTACAACTCTTAGATAAGAGATCATGAACATTTCTAAAAGTAGTATGGCCATTTATCTTATTACAACTCTTAGATAAGAGATCATGAACATTTTAAAGAGTTGTATGGCGATTTTATGTGTTTTATCTTATTACAACTCTTAGATAAGAGATCATGAACATTTCTAAGAGTTCTATGGCCATTTTATTTTTTTATCTTATTACAACTCTTATATAGGAGATCGTGAATATTTCTAAGAGTTGTATAGCAATTTTATTTGTTTTATCTTCGTACAACTCTTTGATAAGTAATCCTGAACATTTTTAAGAGTTGTATGGCCATTTTATTTTTGTTATATTATTATAACTCTTAGATAAGAGAGCATGAACATTTCAAAGAGTTATATGGCCATTTTATTTCTTTTTTCTTATTATAACACTACTTAGATAAGAGATCATAAACATTTCTAGGAGTAGTACGGCCATTTTATTTGTTTTATCTTAGTACAACTCTTTGATAAATAATCTTGAATATTTTTAAGAGTTGTATGGCCATTTTATTTTTGTTATATTTTTATAACTATTAGATAAGAGAGCATGAACATTTCTTAGAGTTGTATGACCATTTTATTTGTTTATCTTATTACAACTCTTGGATAAGAGGCTATAAATATTTCTAAGAGTTGTATGGCTATTTTATTTGTTATATCTTAGTACAACACTTTGATAAATAATCTTGAATATTTTTAAGAGTTGTATGGCCATTTTATTTTTGTTATATTATTATAACTCTTAGATAAGAGAGCAAGAACATTTCTAAGAGTTCTATGGCCATTTTATTTATTTATCTTATTACAACTCTTAGATAAGAGGCCAATAATATTTCTAAGAGTTGTATGGCCATTTTATTTGTTATATCTTATTACAACTCATAGATAGGAGAGCATGGATATTTCTAAGAGTTGTATGGCCATTTTATTTATTTTCTCTTATTGCAAATTTTAGATAAGTGATCATGAACATTTTTATGTGTTGTATGGCTATTTTACTTGTTTTATCGTATTACAACTCTTAGATAAGAGTACAGGAACATTTCTAAGAGTTCTATGGCCATTTTATTTGTTTATCTTATTATAACTCTATGATAAGAGATACTGAACATTTCGAAGAGTTGTATGGCCATTTCATTTGCTTTATTTTAGTACAACTCTTTGATAAGTAATCTTGAAGATTTTTAAGAGTTGTATGGCCATTTTTTTTGGTTCCATTATTATAACTCTTAAATAAGTGAACATGAACATTTCTAAGAGTTGTATGGCCATTTTATTTGTTTTATCTTATTACAACTCTTAGATAAGAGATCATGAACATTTCTAAAAGTAGTATGGCCATTTATCTTATTACAACTCTTAGATAAGAGATCATGAACATTTTAAAGAGTAGTATGGCGATTTTAGGTGTTTTCCCTTATTACAACTCTGAGATAAGAGATCATGAACATTTCTAAGAGTTCTATGGCCATTTTATTTTCTTATCTTATTACAACTCTTAGATAGGAGATCATGAATATTTCTAAGAGTTGTATGGCAATTTTATTTGTTTTATCTTAGTACAACTCTTTGATAAATAATCTTGAATATTTTTAAGAGTTGTATGGCCATTTTATTTTTGTTCTATTTTTATAACTATTAGATAAGAGAGTATGAACATTTCTAAGAGTTGTATGGCCATTTTATTTGTTTATCTTATTACAACTCTTAGATAAGAGGCTATAAATATTTCTAAGAGTTGTATGGCCATTTTATTTGTTATATCTTAGTACAACACTTTGATAAATAATCTTGAATATTTTTAAGAATTGTATGGCCATTTTATTTTTGTTATATTATTATAACTCTTAGATAAGAGAGCATGAACATTTCTAAGAGTTCTATGGCCATTTTATTTATTTATCTTATTACAACTCTTAGATAAGAGGCCAATAATATTTCTAAGAGTTGTATGGCCATTTTATTTGTTATATCTTATTACAACTCTTAGATAGGAGATCATGGATATTTCTAAGAGTTGTATGGTCATTTTATTTATTTTATCTTATTACAATTTTTAGATAAGTGATCATGAACATTTTTAAGTGTTGTATGGCTATTTTACTTGTTTTATCTTATTACAACTCTTAGATAAGAGTACAGGAACATTTCTAAGAGTTCTATGGCCATTTTATTTGTTTATCTTATTATAACTCTATGATAAGAGATACTGAACATTTCGAAGAGCTATATGGCCATTTCATTTGCTTTATCTTAGTACAACTCTTTGATAAGTAATCTTGAAGATTTTTCAGAGTTGTATGGCCATTTTTTTTGGTTATATTATTATAACTCTTAGATAAGTGAGCATGAACATTTCTAAGAGTTGTATGGCCATTTTATTTGTTTTATCTTATTACAACTCTTAGATAAGAGATCATGAACATTTCTAAAAGTAGTATGGCCATTTATCTTATTACAACTCTTAGATAAGAGATCATGAACATTTTAAAGAGTTGTATGGCGATTTTATGTGTTTTATCTTATTACAACTCTTAGATAAGAGATCATGAATATTTCTAAGAGTTCTATGGCCATTTTATTTTTTTATCTTATTACAACTCTTATATAGGAGATCGTGAATATTTCTAAGAGTTGTATGGCAATTTTATTTGTTTTATCTTCGTACAACTCTTTGATAAGTAATCCTGAACATTTTTAAGAGTTGTATGGCCATTTTATTTTTGTTATATTATTATAACTCTTAGATAAGAGAGCATGAACATTTCTAAGAGTTCTATGGCCATTTTATTTATTTATCTTATTACAACTCTTAGATAAGAGGCCAATAATATTTCTAAGAGTTGTATGGCCATTTTATTTGTTATATCTTACTACAACTCTTAGATAGGAGAGTATGGATATTTCTAAGAGTTGTATGGCCATTTTATTTATTTTCTCTTATTACAAATTTTAGATAAGTGATCATGAACATTTTTATGTGTTATATGGCTATTTTACTTGTTTTATCGTATTACAACTCTTAGATAAGAGTACAGGAACATTTCTAAGAGTTCTATGGCCATTTTATTTGTTTATCTTATTATAACTCTATGATAAGAGATACTGAACATTTCGAAGAGTTGTATGGCTTTTTCATTTGCTTTATTTTTGTACAACTCTTTGATAAGTAATCTTGAAGATTTTTAAGAGTTGTATGGCCATTTTTTTTGGTTCTATTATTATAACTCTTAAATAAGTGAACATGAACATTTCTAGAGTTGTATGGCCATTTTATTTGTTTTATCTTATTACAACTCTTAGATAAGAGATCATGAACATTTCTAAAAGTAGTATGGCCATTTATCTTATTACAACTCTTAGATAAGAGATCATGAACATTTTAAAGAGTTGTATGGCGATTTTATGTGTTTTATCTTATTACAACTCTTAGATAAGAGATCATGAATATTTCTAAGAGTTCTATGGCCATTTTATTTTTTTATCTTATTACAACTCTTATATAGGAGATCGTGAATATTTCTAAGAGTTGTATGGCAATTTTATTTGTTTTATCTTCGTACAACTCTTTGATAAGTAATCCTGAACATTTTTAAGAGTTGTATGGCCATTTTATTTTTGTTATATTATTATAACTCTTAGATAAGAGAGCATGAACATTTCTAAGAGTTCTATGGCCATTTTATTTATTTATCTTATTACAACTCTTAGATAAGAGGCCAATAATATTTCTAAGAGTTGTATGGCCATTTTATTTGTTATATCTTACTACAACTCTTAGATAGGAGAGTATGGATATTTCTAAGAGTTGTATGGCCATTTTATTTATTTTCTCTTATTACAAATTTTAGATAAGTGATCATGAACATTTTTATGTGTTATATGGCTATTTTACTTGTTTTATCGTATTACAACTCTTAGATAAGAGTACAGGAACATTTCTAAGAGTTCTATGGCCATTTTATTTGTTTATCTTATTATAACTCTATGATAAGAGATACTGAACATTTCGAAGAGTTGTATGGCTTTTTCATTTGCTTTATTTTTGTACAACTCTTTGATAAGTAATCTTGAAGATTTTTAAGAGTTGTATGGCCATTTTTTTTGGTTCTATTATTATAACTCTTAAATAAGTGAACATGAACATTTCTAGAGTTGTATGGCCATTTTATTTGTTTTATCTTATTACAACTCTTAGATAAGAGATCATGAACATTTCTAAAAGTAGTATGGCCATTTATCTTATTACAACTCTTAGATAAGAGATCATGAACATTTTAAAGAGTTGTATGGAGATTTTATGTGTTTTATCTTATTACAACTCTTAGATAAGAGATCATGAACATTTCTAAGAGTTCTATGGCCATTTTATTTTTTTATCTTATTACAACTCTTATATAGGAGATCGTGAATATTTCTAAGAGTTGTATGGCAATTTTATTTGTTTTATCTTCGTACAACTCTTTGATAAGTAATCCTGAACATTTTTAAGAGTTGTATGGCCATTTTATTTTTGTTATATTATTATAACTCTTAGATAAGAGAGCATGAACATTTCAAAGAGTTATATGGCCATTTTATTTCTTTTTTCTTATTATAACACTACTTAGATAAGAGATCATAAACATTTCTAGGAGTAGTACGGCCATTTTATTTGTTTTATCTTAGTACAACTCTTTGATAAATAATCTTGAATATTTTTAAGAGTTGTATGGCCATTTTATTTTTGTTATATTTTTATAACTATTAGATAAGAGAGCATGAACATTTCTTAGAGTTGTATGACCATTTTATTTGTTTATCTTATTACAACTCTTGGATAAGAGGCTATAAATATTTCTAAGAGTTGTATGGCTATTTTATTTGTTATATCTTAGTACAACACTTTGATAAATAATCTTGAATATTTTTAAGAGTTGTATGGCCATTTTATTTTTGTTATATTATTATAACTCTTAGATAAGAGAGCATGAACATTTCTAAGAGTTCTATGGCCATTTTATTTATTTATCTTATTACAACTCTTAGATAAGAGGCCAATAATATTTCTAAGAGTTGTATGGCCATTTTATTTGTTATATCTTATTACAACTCATAGATAGGAGAGCATGGATATTTCTAAGAGTTGTATGGCCATTTTATTTATTTTCTCTTAATGCAAATTTTAGATAAGTGATCATGAACATTTTTATGTGTTGTATGGCTATTTTACTTGTTTTATCGTATTACAACTCTTAGATAAGAGTACAGGAACATTTCTAAGAGTTCTATGGCCATTTTATTTGTTTATCTTATTATAACTCTATGATAAGAGATACTGAACATTTCGAAGAGTTGTATGGCCATTTCATTTGCTTTATTTTAGTACAACTCTTTGATAAGTAATCTTGAAGATTTTTAAGAGTTGTATGGCCATTTTTTTTGGTTCCATTATTATAACTCTTAAATAAGTGAACATGAACATTTCTAAGAGTTGTATGGCCATTTTATTTGTTTTATCTTATTACAACTCTTAGATAAGAGATCATGAACATTTCTAAAAGTAGTATGGCCATTTATCTTATTACAACTCTTAGATAAGAGATCATGAACATTTTAAAGAGTAGTATGGCGATTTTATGTGTTTTCCCTTATTACAACTCTGAGATAAGAGATCATGAACATTTCTAAGAGTTCTATGGCCATTTTATTTTCTTATCTTATTACAACTCTTAGATAGGAGATCATGAATATTTCTAAGAGTTGTATGGCAATTTTATTTGTTTTATCTTAGTACAACTCTTTGATAAATAATCTTGAATATTTTTAAGAGTTGTATGGCCATTTTATTTTTGTTCTATTTTTATAACTATTAGATAAGAGAGTATGAACATTTCTAAGAGTTGTATGGCCATTTTATTTGTTTATCTTATTACAACTCTTAGATAAGAGGCTATAAATATTTCTAAGAGTTGTATGGCCATTTTATTTGTTATATCTTAGTACAACACTTTGATAAATAATCTTGAATATTTTTAAGAATTGTATGGCCATTTTATTTTTGTTATATTATTATAACTCTTAGATAAGAGAGCATGAACATTTCTAAGAGTTCTATGGCCATTTTATTTATTTATCTTATTACAACTCTTAGATAAGAGGCCAATAATATTTCTAAGAGTTGTATGGCCATTTTATTTGTTATATCTTATTACAACTCTTAGATAGGAGATCATGGATATTTCTAAGAGTTGTATGGTCATTTTATTTATTTTATCTTATTACAATTTTTAGATAAGTGATCATGAACATTTTTAAGTGTTGTATGGCTATTTTACTTGTTTTATCTTATTACAACTTTTAGATAAGAGTACAGGAACATTTCTAAGAGTTCTATGGCCATTTTATTTGTTTATCTTATTATAACTCTATGATAAGAGATACTGAACATTTCGAAGAGTTATATGGCCATTTCATTTGCTTTATCTTAGTACAACTCTTTGATAAGTAATCTTGAAGATTTTTCAGAGTTGTATGGCCATTTTTTTTGGTTATATTATTATAACTCTTAGATAAGTGAGCATGAACATTTCTAAGAGTTGTATGGCCATTTTATTTGTTTTATCTTATTACAACTCTTAGATAAGAGATCATGAACATTTCTAAAAGTAGTATGGCCATTTATCTTATTACAACTCTTAGATAAGAGATCATGAACATTTTAAAGAGTTGTATGGCGATTTTATGTGTTTTATCTTATTACAACTCTTAGATAAGAGATCATGAACATTTCTAAGAGTTCTATGGCCATTTTATTTTTTTATCTTATTACAACTCTTATATAGGAGATCGTGAATATTTCTAAGAGTTGTATGGCAATTTTATTTGTTTTATCTTCGTACAACTCTTTGATAAGTAATCCTGAACATTTTTAAGAGTTGTATGGCCATTTTATTTTTGTTATATTATTATAACTCTTAGATAAGAGAGCATGAACATTTCAAAGAGTTATATGGCCATTTTATTTCTTTTTTCTTATTATAACACTACTTAGATAAGAGATCATAAACATTTCTAGGAGTAGTACGGCCATTTTATTTGTTTTATCTTAGTACAACTCTTTGATAAATAATCTTGAATATTTTTAAGAGTTGTATGGCCATTTTATTTTTGTTATATTTTTATAACTATTAGATAAGAGAGCATGAACATTTCTAAGAGTTGTATGGCCATTTTATTTGTTTATCTTATTACAACTCTTAGATAAGAGGCTATAAATATTTCTAAGAGTTGTATGGCCATTTTATTTGTTATATCTTATTACAACTCTTTGATAAATAATCTTGAATATTTTTAAGAGTTGTATGGCCATTTTATTTTTGTTATATTATTATAACTCATAGATAAGAGAGCATGAACATTTCTAAGAGTTCTATGGCCATTTTATTTATTTATCTTATTACAACTCTTAGATAAGAGGCCAATAATATTTCTAAGAGTTGTATGGCAATTTTATTTGTTTATCTTATTACGACTCTTAGAAAAGAGGCTATAAATATTTCTAAGAGTTGTATGGCCATTTTATTTGTTATATCTTAGTACAACACTTTGATAAATAATCTTGAATATTTTTAAGAATTGTATGGCCATTTTATTTTTGTTATATTATTATAACTCTTAGATAAGAGAGCATGAACATTTCTAAGAGTTCTATGGCCATTTTATTTATTTATCTTATTACAACTCTTAGATAAGAGGCCAATAATATTTCTAAGAGTTGTATGGCCATTTTATTTGTTATATCTTATTACAACTCTTAGATAGGAGATCATGGATATTTCTAAGAGTTGTATGGTCATTTTATTTATTTTATCTTATTACAATTTTTAGATAAGTGATCATGAACATTTTTAAGTGTTGTATGGCTATTTTACTTGTTTTATCTTATTACAACTTTTAGATAAGAGTACAGGAACATTTCTAAGAGTTCTATGGCCATTTTATTTGTTTATCTTATTATAACTCTATGATAAGAGATACTGAACATTTCGAAGAGTTATATGGCCATTTCATTTGCTTTATCTTAGTACAACTCTTTGATAAGTAATCTTGAAGATTTTTCAGAGTTGTATGGCCATTTTTTTTGGTTATATTATTATAACTCTTAGATAAGTGAGCATGAACATTTCTAAGAGTTGTATGGCCATTTTATTTGTTTTATCTTATTACAACTCTTAGATAAGAGATCATGAACATTTCTAAAAGTAGTATGGCCATTTATCTTATTACAACTCTTAGATAAGAGATCATGAACATTTTAAAGAGTTGTATGGCGATTTTATGTGTTTTATTTTATTACAACTCTTAGATAAGAGATCATGAACATTTCTAAGAGTTCTATGGCCATTTTATTTTTTTATCTTATTACAACTCTTATATAGGAGATCGTGAATATTTCTAAGAGTTGTATGGCAATTTTATTTGTTTTATCTTCGTACAACTCTTTGATAAGTAATCCTGAACATTTTTAAGAGTTGTATGGCCATTTTATTTTTGTTATATTATTATAACTCTTAGATAAGAGAGCATGAACATTTCAAAGAGTTATATGGCCATTTTATTTCTTTTTTCTTATTATAACACTACTTAGATAAGAGATCATAAACATTTCTAGGAGTAGTACGGCCATTTTATTTGTTTTATCTTAGTACAACTCTTTGATAAATAATCTTGAATATTTTTAAGAGTTGTATGGCCATTTTATTTTTGTTATATTTTTATAACTATTAGATAAGAGAGCATGAACATTTCTAAGAGTTGTATGGCCATTTTATTTGTTTATCTTATTACAACTCTTAGATAAGAGGCTATAAATATTTCTAAGAGTTGTATGGCCATTTTATTTGTTATATCTTATTACAACTCTTTGATAAATAATCTTGAATATTTTTAAGAGTTGTATGGCCATTTTATTTTTGTTATATTATTATAACTCATAGATAAGAGAGCATGAACATTTCTAAGAGTTCTATGGCCATTTTATTTATTTATCTTATTACAACTCTTAGATAAGAGGCCAATAATATTTCTAAGAGTTGTATGGCCATTTTATTTGTTTATCTTATTACGACTCTTAGATAAGAGGCTATAAATATTTCTAAGAGTTGTATGGCCATTTTATTTGTTATATCTTAGTACAACACTTTGATAAATAATCTTGAATATTTTTAAGAGTTGTATGGCCATTTAACTCTTAGATAAGAGAGCATGAACATTTCTAAGAGTTCTATGGCCATTTTATTTATTTATCTTATTACAACTCTTAGATAAGAGGCCAATAACATTTCTGAGAGTTGTATGGCCATTTTATTTGTTATATCTTATTACAACTCTTAGATAGGAGATCATGGATATTTCTAAGAGTTGTATGGCCATTTTATTTATTTTATCTTATTACAAATTTTAGATAAGTGATCATGAACATTTTTATGTGTTGTATGGCTATTTTACTTGTTTTATCCTATTACAACTCTTATATAAGAGTACAGGAACATTTCTAAGGGTTCTATGGCCATTTTATTAGTTTATCTTATTATAACTCTATGATAAGAGATACTGAACATTTCGAAGAGTTGTATGGCCATTTCAATTGCTTTATCTTAGTACAACTCTTTGATAAGTAATCTTGAAGATTTTTAAGAGTTGTATGGCCATTTTTTTTGGTTATATTATTATAACTCTTAGATAAGTGAGCATGAACATTCCTAAGAGTTGTATGGCCATTTTATTTGTTTTATCTTATTACAACTCTTAGATAAGAGATCATGAACATTTCTAAAAGAAGTATGACCATTTATCTTATTACAAGTCTTAGATAAGAGATCATGAACATTTTAAAGAGTTGTATGGCGATTTTATGTGTTTTCTCTTATTACAACTCTTAGATAAGAGATCATGAACATTTCTAAGAGTTCTATGGCCATTTTATTTTTTTTATCTTATTACAACTCTTAGATAGGAGATCATGAATATTTCTAAGAGTTGTATGGCAATTTTATTTGTTTTATCTTAGTACAACTCTTTGATAAATAATCTTGAATATTTTTAAGAGTTGTATGGCCATTTTATTTTTGTTATATTATTATAACTCTTAGATAAGAGAGCATGAACATTTCTAAGAGTTGTATGGCCATTTTATTTGTTTATCTTATTACAACTCTTAGATAAGAGGCTATAAATATTTCTAAGAGTTGTATGGCCATTTTATTTGTTATATCTTAGTACAACACTTTGATAAATAATCTTGAATATTTTTAAGAATTGTATGGCCATTTTATTTTTGTTATATTATTATAACTCTTAGATAAGAGAGCATGAACATTTCTAAGAGTTCTATGGCCATTTTATTTATTTATCTTATTACAACTCTTAGATAAGAGGCCAATAATATTTCTAAGAGTTGTATGGCCATTTTATTTGTTATATCTTATTACAACTCTTAGATAGGAGATCATGGATATTTCTAAGAGTTGTATGGTCATTTTATTTATTTTATCTTATTACAATTTTTAGATAAGTGATCATGAACATTTTTAAGTGTTGTATGGCTATTTTACTTGTTTTATCTTATTACAACTTTTAGATAAGAGTACAGGAACATTTCTAAGAGTTCTATGGCCATTTTATTTGTTTATCTTATTATAACTCTATGATAAGAGATACTGAACATTTCGAAGAGTTATATGGCCATTTCATTTGCTTTATCTTAGTACAACTCTTTGATAAGTAATCTTGAAGATTTTTCAGAGTTGTATGGCCATTTTTTTTGGTTATATTATTATAACTCTTAGATAAGTGAGCATGAACATTTCTAAGAGTTGTATGGCCATTTTATTTGTTTATCTTATTACAACTCTTAGATAAGAGGCTATAAATATTTCTAAGAGTTGTATGGCCATTTTATTTGTTATATCTTAGTACAACACTTTGATAAATAATCTTGAATATTTTTAAGAATTGTATGGCCATTTTATTTTTGTTATATTATTATAACTCTTAGATAAGAGAGCATGAACATTTCTAAGAGTTCTATGGCCATTTTATTTATTTATCTTATTACAACTCTTAGATAAGAGGCCAATAATATTTCTAAGAGTTGTATGGCCATTTTATTTGTTATATCTTATTACAACTCTTAGATAGGAGATCATGGATATTTCTAAGAGTTGTATGGTCATTTTATTTATTTTATCTTATTACAATTTTTAGATAAGTGATCATGAACATTTTTAAGTGTTGTATGGCTATTTTACTTGTTTTATCTTATTACAACTTTTAGATAAGAGTACAGGAACATTTCTAAGAGTTCTATGGCCATTTTATTTGTTTATCTTATTATAACTCTATGATAAGAGATACTGAACATTTCGAAGAGTTATATGGCCATTTCATTTGCTTTATCTTAGTACAACTCTTTGATAAGTAATCTTGAAGATTTTTCAGAGTTGTATGGCCATTTTTTTTGGTTATATTATTATAACTCTTAGATAAGTGAGCATGAACATTTCTAAGAGTTGTATGGCCATTTTATTTGTTTTATCTTATTACAACTCTTAGATAAGAGATCATGAACATTTCTAAAAGTAGTATGGCCATTTATCTTATTACAACTCTTAGATAAGAGATCATGAACATTTTAAAGAGTTGTATGGCGATTTTATGTGTTTTATCTTATTACAACTCTTAGATAAGAGATCATGAACATTTCTAAGAGTTCTATGGCCATTTTATTTTTTTATCTTATTACAACTCTTATATAGGAGATCGTGAATATTTCTAAGAGTTGTATGGCAATTTTATTTGTTTTATCTTCGTACAACTCTTTGATAAGTAATCCTGAACATTTTTAAGAGTTGTATGGCCATTTTATTTTTGTTATATTATTATAACTCTTAGATAAGAGAGCATGAACATTTCAAAGAGTTATATGGCCATTTTATTTCTTTTTTCTTATTATAACACTACTTAGATAAGAGATCATAAACATTTCTAGGAGTAGTACGGCCATTTTATTTGTTTTATCTTAGTACAACTCTTTGATAAATAATCTTGAATATTTTTAAGAGTTGTATGGCCATTTTATTTTTGTTATATTTTTATAACTATTAGATAAGAGAGCATGAACATTTCTAAGAGTTGTATGGCCATTTTATTTGTTTATCTTATTACAACTCTTAGATAAGAGGCTATAAATATTTCTAAGAGTTGTATGGCCATTTTATTTGTTATATCTTATTACAACTCTTTGATAAATAATCTTGAATATTTTTAAGAGTTGTATGGCCATTTTATTTTTGTTATATTATTATAACTCATAGATAAGAGAGCATGAACATTTCTAAGAGTTCTATGGCCATTTTATTTATTTATCTTATTACAACTCTTAGATAAGAGGCCAATAATATTTCTAAGAGTTGTATGGCCATTTTATTTGTTTATCTTATTACGACTCTTAGATAAGAGGCTATAAATATTTCTAAGAGTTGTATGGCCATTTTATTTGTTATATCTTAGTACAACACTTTGATAAATAATCTTGAATATTTTTAAGAGTTGTATGGCCATTTAACTCTTAGATAAGAGAGCATGAACATTTCTAAGAGTTCTATGGCCATTTTATTTATTTATCTTATTACAACTCTTAGATAAGAGGCCAATAACATTTCTGAGAGTTGTATGGCCATTTTATTTGTTATATCTTATTACAACTCTTAGATAGGAGATCATGGATATTTCTAAGAGTTGTATGGCCATTTTATTTATTTTATCTTATTACAAATTTTAGATAAGTGATCATGAACATTTTTATGTGTTGTATGGCTATTTTACTTGTTTTATCCTATTACAACTCTTATATAAGAGTACAGGAACATTTCTAAGGGTTCTATGGCCATTTTATTAGTTTATCTTATTATAACTCTATGATAAGAGATACTGAACATTTCGAAGAGTTGTATGGCCATTTCAATTGCTTTATCTTAGTACAACTCTTTGATAAGTAATCTTGAAGATTTTTAAGAGTTGTATGGCCATTTTTTTTGGTTATATTATTATAACTCTTAGATAAGTGAGCATGAACATTCCTAAGAGTTGTATGGCCATTTTATTTGTTTTATCTTATTACAACTCTTAGATAAGAGATCATGAACATTTCTAAAAGAAGTATGACCATTTATCTTATTACAAGTCTTAGATAAGAGATCATGAACATTTTAAAGAGTTGTATGGCGATTTTATGTGTTTTCTCTTATTACAACTCTTAGATAAGAGATCATGAACATTTCTAAGAGTTCTATGGCCATTTTATTTTTTTTATCTTATTACAACTCTTAGATAGGAGATCATGAATATTTCTAAGAGTTGTATGGCAATTTTATTTGTTTTATCTTAGTACAACTCTTTGATAAATAATCTTGAATATTTTTAAGAGTTGTATGGCCATTTTATTTTTGTTATATTATTATAACTCTTAGATAAGAGAGCATGAACATTTCTAAGAGTTCTATGGCCATTTTATTTATTTATCTTATTACAACTCTTAGATAAGAGGCCAAAAATATTTCTAAGAGTTGTATGGCCATTTTATTTGTTATATCTTATTACAACTCTTAGATAGGAGATCATGGATATTTCTAAGAGTTGTATGACCATTTTATTTATTTTATCTTATTACAAATTTTAGATAAGTGATCATGAACATTTCGAAGAGTTATATGGCCATTTTATTTCTTTTCTCTTATTATAACACTACTTAGATAAGAGATCATAAACATTTCTAGGAGTAGTACGGCCATTTTATTTTTTTTATCTTTGTACGACTCTTTGATAAATAATCTTGAATATTTTTAAGAGTTGTATGGCCATTTTATTTATTTATCTTATTACAACTCTTAGATAAGAGGCCAATAATATTTCTAAGAGTTGCATGGCCATTTTATTTGTTATATCTTATTACAACTCTTAGATAGGAGATCATGGATATTTCTAAGAGTTGTATGGCCATTTTATTTATTTTATCTTATTACAAATTTTAGATAAGTGATCATGAACATTTCAAAGAGTTATATGGCCATTTTATTTCTTTTTTCTTATTATAACACTACTTAGATAAGAGATCATAAACATTTCTAGGAGTAGTACGGCCATTTTATTTGTTTTATCTTAGTACAAGTCTTTGATAAATAATCTTGAATATTTTTAAGAGTTGTATGGCCATTTTATTTTTGTTATATTTTTATAACTATTAGATAAGAGAGCATGAACATTTCTTAGAGTTGTATGGCCATTTTATTTGTTTATCTTATTACAACTCTTAGATAAGAGGCTATAAATATTTCTAAGAGTTGTATGGCTATTTTATTTGTTATATCTTAGTACAACACTTTGATAAATAATCTTGAATATTTTTAAGAGTTGTATGGCCATTTTATTTTTGTTATATTATTATAACTCTTAGATAAGAGAGCATGAACATTTCTAAGAGTTCTATGGCCATTTTATTTATTTATCTTATTACAACTCTTAGATAAGAGGCCAATAATATTTCTAAGAGTTGTATGGCCATTTTATTTGTTATATCTTACTACAACTCTTAGATAGGAGAGCATGGATATTTCTAAGAGTTGTATGGCCATTTTATTTAGTTTCTCTTATTACAAATTTTAGATAAGTGATCATGAACATTTTTATGTGTTATATGGCTATTTTACTTGTTTTATCGTATTACAACTCTTAGATAAGAGTACAGGAACATTTCTAAGAGTTCTATGGCCATTTTATTTGTTTATCTTATTATAACTCTATGATAAGAGATACTGAACATTTCGAAGAGTTGTATGGCTTTTTCATTTGCTTTATTTTTGTACAACTCTTTGATAAGTAATCTTGAAGATTTTTAAGAGTTGTATGGCCATTTTTTTTGGTTCTATTATTATAACTCTTAAATAAGTGAACATGAACATTTCTAGAGTTATGTGGCCATTTTATTTGTTTTATCTTATTACAACTCTTAGATAAGAGATCATGAACATTTCTAAAAGTAGTATGGCCATTTATCTTATTACAACTCTTAGATAAGAGATCATGAACATTTTAAAGAGTTGTATGGCGATTTTATGTGTTTTCCCTTATTACAACTTTGAGATAAGAGATCATGAACATTTCTAAGAGTTCTATGGCAATTTTATTTTTTTATCTTATTTCAACTCTTAGATAGGAGATCATGAATATTTCTAAGAGTTGTATGGCAATTTTATTTGTTTTATCTTAGTACAACTCTTTGATAAATAATCTTGAATATTTTTAAGAGTTGTATGGCCATTTTATTTTTGTTATATTTTTATAACTCTTAGATAAGAGAGCATGAACATTTCAAAGAGTTATATGGCCATTTTATTTCTTTTTTCTTATTATAACACTACTTAGATAAGAGATCATAAACATTTCTAGGAGTAGTACGATCATTTTATTTGTTTTATCTTAGTACAACTCTTTGATAAATAATCTTGAATATTTTTAAGAGTTGTATGGCCATTTTATTTTTGTTATATTTTTATAACTATTAGATAAGAGTGCATGAACATTTCTAAGAGTTGTATGGCCATTTTATTTGTTATATCTTAGTACAACTCTTTGATAAATAATCTTGAATATTTTTAAGAGTTGTATGGCCATTTCATTTGCTTTATCTTAGTACAACTCTTTCATAAGTAATCTTGAAGATTTTTAAGAGTTGTATGGCCATTTTATTTTTGTTATATTATTATAACTCTTAGATAAGAGAGCATGAACATTTCTAAGAGTTCTATGGCCATTTTATTTATTTATCTTATTACAACTCTTAGATAAGAGGCCAATAATATTTCTAAGAGTTGTATGGCCATTTTATTTGTTATATCTTACTACAACTCTTAGATAGGAGAGCATGGATATTTCTAAGAGTTGTATGGCCATTTTATTTATTTTCTCTTATTACAAATTTTAGATAAGTGATCATGAACATTTTTATGTGTTATATGGCTATTTTACTTGTTTTATCGTATTACAACTCTTAGATAAGAGTACAGGAACATTTCTAAGAGTTCTATGGCCATTTTATTTGTTTATCTTATTATAACTCTATGATAAGAGATACTGAACATTTCGAAGAGTTGTATGGCTTTTTCATTTGCTTTATTTTTGTACAACTCTTTGATAAGTAATCTTGAAGATTTTTAAGAGTTGTATGGCCATTTTTTTTGGTTCTATTATTATAACTCTTAAATAAGTGAACATGAACATTTCTAGAGTTATGTGGCCATTTTATTTGTTTTATCTTATTACAACTCTTAGATAAGAGATCATGAACATTTCTAAAAGTAGTATGGCCATTTATCTTATTACAACTCTTAGATAAGAGATCATGAACATTTTAAAGAGTTGTATGGCGATTTTATGTGTTTTCCCTTATTACAACTCTGAGATAAGAGATCATGAACATTTCTAAGAGTTCTATGGCAATTTTATTTTTTTATCTTATTTCAACTCTTAGATAGGAGATCATGAATATTTCTAAGAGTTGTATGGCAATTTTATTTGTTTTATCTTAGTACAACTCTTTGATAAATAATCTTGAATATTTTAAGAGTTGTATGGCCATTTTATTTTTGTTATATTTTTATAACTCTTAGATAAGAGAGCATGAACATTTCAAAGAGTTATATGGCCATTTTATTTCTTTTTTCTTATTATAACACTACTTAGATAAGAGATCATAAACATTTCTAGGAGTAGTACGATCATTTTATTTGTTTTATCTTAGTACAACTCTTTGATAAATAATCTTGAATATTTTTAAGAGTTGTATGGCCATTTTATTTTTGTTATATTTTTATAACTATTAGATAAGAGTGCATGAACATTTCTAAGAGTTGTATGGCCATTTTATTTGTTATATCTTAGTACAACTCTTTGATAAATAATCTTGAATATTTTTAAGAGTTGTATGGCCATTTCATTTGCTTTATCTTAGTACAACTCTTTCATAAGTAATCTTGAAGATTTTTAAGAGTTGGATGGCCATTTTTTTTTTTGTTATATTATTATAACACTTAGATAAGTGAGCATGAATATTTCTAAGAGTTGTATGGCCATTTTATTTGTTTTATCTTATTACAACTCTTAGATAAGAGATCATGAACATTTTAAAGAGTTGTATGGCGATTTTATGTGTTTTATCTTATTACAACTCTTAGATAAGAGATCATGAACATTTCTAAGAGTTCTATGGCCATTTTATTTTTTTATCTTATTTCAACTCTTCGATAAGAGGCCAATAATATTTCTAAGAGTTGTATGGCCATTTTATTTGTTATATCTTAGTACAACTCTTTGATAAATAATCTTGAATATTTTTAAGAGTTGTATGGCCATTTTATTTTTGTTATATTATTATAACTCATAGATAAGAGAGCATGAACATTTCTAAGAGTTCTATTGCCATTTTATTTATTTATCTTATTACAACTCTTAGATAAGAGGCCAATAATATTTCTAAGAGTTGTATGGCCATTTTATTTGTTATATCTTATTACAACTCTTAGATAGGAGATCATGGATATTTCTAAGAGTTGTATGGCCATTTTATTTATTTTATCTTATTACAAATTTTAGATAAGTGATCATGAACATTTTTAAGTGTTGTATGGCTATTTTACTTGTTTTATCTTGTTACAACTCTTAGATAAGAGTACAGGAACATTTCTAAGAGTTCTATGGCCATTTTATTTGTTTATCTTATTATAATTCTATGATAAGAGATACTGAACATTTCGAAGAGTTGTATGGCCATTTCATTTGCTTTATCTTAGTACAACTCTTGGATAAGTAATCTTGAAGATTTTTAAGAGTTGGATGGCCATTTTTTTTTGTTATATTATTATAACACTTAGATAAGTGAGCATGAATATTTCTAAGAGTTGTATGGCCATTTTATTTGTTTTATCTTATTACAACTCTTAGATAAGAGATCATGAACATTTTAAAGAGTTGTATGCGATTTTATGTGTTTTATCTTATTACAACTCTTAGATAAGAGATCATGAACATTTCTAAGAGTTCTATGGCCATTTTATTTTTTTATCTTATTTCAACTCTTCGATAAGAGGCCAATAATATTTCTAAGAGTTGTATGGCCATTTTATTTGTTATATCTTAGTACAACTCTTTGATAAATAATCTTGAATATTTTTAAGAGTTGTATGGCCATTTTATTTTTGTTATATTATTATAACTCATAGATAAGAGAGCATGAACATTTCTAAGTGTTCTATGGCCATTTTATTTATTTATCTTATTACAACTCTTAGATAAGAGGCCAATAATATTTCTAAGAGTTGTATGGCCATTTTATTTGTTATATCTTATTACAACTCTTAGATAGGAGATCATGGATATTTCTAAGAGTTGTATGGCCATTTTATTTATTTTATCTTATTACAAATTTTAGATAAGTGATCATGAACATTTTTAAGTGTTGTATGGCTATTTTACTTGTTTTATCTTGTTACAACTCTTAGATAAGAGTACAGGAACATTTCTAAGAGTTCTATGGCCATTTTATTTGTTTATCTTATTATAATTCTATGATAAGAGATACTGAACATTTCGAAGAGTTGTATGGCCATTTCATTTGCTTTATCTTAGTACAACTCTTTCATAAGTAATCTTGAAGATTTTTAAGAGTTGGATGGCCATTTTTTTTTGTTATATTATTATAACACTTAGATAAGTGAGCATGAATATTTCTAAGAGTTGTATGGCCATTTTATTTGTTTTATCTTATTACAACTCTTAGATAAGAGATCATGAACATTTTAAAGAGTTGTATGGCGATTTTATGTTTTTATCTTATTACAACTCTTAGATAAGAGATCATGAACATTTCTAAGAGTTCTATGGCCATTTTATTTTTTTATCTTATTTCAACTCTTCGATAAGAGGCCAATAATATTTCTAAGAGTTGTATGGCCATTTTATTTGTTATATCTTATTACAACTCTTAGATAGGAGATCATGGATATTTCTAAGAGTTGTATGACCATTTTATTTATTTTATCTTATTACAAATTTTAGATAAGTGATCATGAACATTTTTATGTGTTGTATGGCTATTTTACTGGTTTTATCGTATTACAACTCTTAGATAAGAGTACAGGAACATTTCTAAGAGTTCTATGGCCATTTTATTTGTTTATCTTATTATAACTCTATGATAAGAGATACTGAACATTTCGAAGAGTTGTATGGCCATTTCATTTGCTTTATCTTAGTACAACTCTTTGATAAGTAATCTTGAAGATTTTTAAGAGTTTTATGGCCATTTTTTTTTTTTTTGGTTATATTATTATAACTCTTAGATAAGTGAGCATGAACATTTCTAAGAGTTGTATGGCCATTTTATTTGTTTTATCTTATTACAACTCTTAGATAAGAGATCATGAACATTTCTAAAAGTAGTATGGCCATTTATCTTATTACAACTCTTAGATAAGAGATCATGAACATTTCCAAGAGTTCTATGGCCATTTTATGTGTTTTATCTTATTACAACTCTTAGATAAGAGATCATGAACATTTCTAAGAGTTCTATGGCCATTTTATTTTTTTATCTTATTTCAACTCTTCGATAAGAGGCCAATAATATTTCTAAGAGTTGTATGGCCATTTTATTCGTTATATCTTATTACAACTCTTTGATAGGAGATCATGGATATTTCTAAGAGTTGTATGGTCATTTTATTTATTTTATCTTATTACAAATTTTAGATAAGTGAGCATGAACATTCCTAAGAGTTGTATGGCCATTTTATTTGTTTTATCTTATTACAACTCTTAGATAAGAGATCATGAACATTTCTAAAAGAAGTATGGCCATTTATCTTATTACAAGTCTTAGATAAGAGATCATGAACATTTTAAAGAGTTGTATGGCGATTTTATATGTTTTCTCTTATTACAACTCTTAGATAAGAGATCATGAACATTTCTAAGAGTTCTATGGCCATTTTATTTTTTTATCTTATTACAACTCTTAGATAAGAGATCATGAACATTTCTAAAAGAAGTATGGCCATTTATCTTATTACAAGTCTTAGATAAGAGATCATGAACATTTTAAAGAGTTGTATGGCGATTTTATATGTTTTCTCTTATTACAACTCTTAGATAAGAGATCATGAACATTTCTAAGAGTTCTATGGCCATTTTTTTTTTTTATCTTATTACAACTCTTAGATAGGAGATCATGAATATTTCTAAGAGTTGTATGGCAATTTTATTTGTTTTATCTTAGTACAACTCTTTGATAAATAATCTTGAATATTTTTAAGAGTTGTATGGCCATTTTATTTTTGTTATATTTTTATAACTATTAGATAAGAGAGCATGAACATTTCTAAGATTTGTTTGGCCATTTTATTTGTTTATCTTATTACAACTCTTAGATAAGAGGCCAATAATATTTCTAAGAGTTGTATGGCCATTTTATTTGTTATATCTTATTACAATTCTTAGATAGGAGATCATGGATATTTCTAAGAGTTGTATGGCCATTTTATTTATTTTATCTTATTACAAATTTTAGATAAGTGATCATGAACATTTTTATGTGTTGTATGGCTATTTTACTTGTTTTATCGTATTACAACTCTTAGATAAGAGTACAGGAACATTTCTAAGAGTTCTATGGCCATTTTATTTGTTTATCTTATTATAACTCTATGATAAGAGATACTGAACATTTCGAAGAGTTGTATGGCCATTTCATTTGCTTTATCATAGTACAACTCTTTGATAAGTAATCTTGAAGATTTTTAAGAGTTCTATGGCCATTTTTTTTGGTTATATTATTATAACTCTTAGATAAGTGAGCATGAACATTTCTAAGAGTTGTATGGCCATTTTATTTGTTTTATCTTATTACAACTCTTAGATAAGTGATCATGAACATTTCTAAAAGTAGTATGGCCATTTATCTTATTACAACTCTTAGATAAGAGATCATGAACATTTTAAAGAGTTGTATGGCGATTTTATGTGTTTTATCTTATTACAACTCTTAGATAAGAGATCATGAACATTTCTAAGAGTTCTCTGGCCATTTTATTTTTTTATCTTATTACAACTCTTAGATAGGAGATCATGAATATTTCTAAGAGTTGTATGGCAATTTTATTTGTTTTATCTTAGTACAACTCTTTGATAAGTAATCTTGAACATTTTTAAGAGTTGTATGGTCATTTTATTTTTGTTATATTATTATAACTCTTAGATAAGAGAGCATGAACATTTCAAAGAGTTATATGGCCATTTTATTTTTTTTTTCTTATTTTAACACTACTTAGATAAGAGATCATAAACATTTCTAGGAGTAGTACGGCCATTTTATTTGTTTTATCTTAGTACAACTCTTTGATAAATAATCTTGAATATTTTTAAGAGTTGTATGGCCATTTTATTTTTGTTATATTTTTATAACTATTAGATAAGAGAGCATGAACATTTCTAAGATTTGTTTGGCCATTTTATTTGTTTATCTTATTACAACTCTTAGATAAGAGGCCAATAATATTTCTAAGAGTTGTATGGTCATTTTATTTGTTATATCTTATTACAATTCTTAGATAGGAGATCATGGATATTTCTAAGAGTTGTATGGCCATTTTATTTATTTTATCTTATTACAAATTTTAGATAAGTGATCATGAACATTTTTATGTGTTGTATGGCTATTTTACTTGTTTTATCGTATTACAACTCTTAGATAAGAGTACAGGATCATTTCTAAGAGTTCTATGGCCATTTTATTTGTTTATCTTATTATAACTCTATGATAAGAGATACTGAACATTTCGAAGAGTTGTATGGCCATTTCATTTGCTTTATCATAGTACAACTCTTTGATAAGTAATCTTGAAGATTTTTAAGAGTTGTATGGCCATTTTTTTTGGTTATATTATTATAACTCTTAGATAAGTGAGCATGAACATTTCTAAGAGTTGTATGGCCATTTTATTTGTCTTATCTTATTACAACTCTTAGATAAGTGATCATGAACATTTCTAAAAGTAATATGGCCACTTATCTTATTACAACTCTTAGATAAGAGATCATGAACATTTTAAAGAGTTGTATGGCGATTTTATGTGTTTTATCTTATTACAACTCTTAGATAAGAGATCATGTACATTTCTAAGAGTTCTCTGGCCATTTTATTTTTTTATCTTATTACAACTCTTAGATAGGAGATCATGAATATTTCTAAGAGTTGTATGGCAATTTTATTTGTTTTATCTTAGTAAAACTCTTTGATAAGTAATCTTGAACATTTTTAAGAGTTGTATGGCCATTTTATTTTTGTTATATTATTATAACTCTTAGATAAGAGAGCATGAACATTTCAAAGAGTTATATGGCCATTTTATTTTATTTTTCTTATTATAACACTACTTAGATAAGAGATCATAAACATTTCTAGGAGTAGTACGGCCATTTTATTTGTTTTATCTTAGTACAACTCTTTGATAAATAATCTTGAATATTTTTAAGAGTTGTATGGCCATTTTATTTTTGTTATATTTTATAACTATTAGATAAGAGAGCATGAACATTTCTAAGAGTTGTATGGCCATTTTATTTGTTTATCTTATTACAACTCTTAGATAAGAGGCTATAAATAATTCTAAGAGTTGTATGGCCATTTTATTTGTTATATCTTAGTACAACTCTTTGATAAATAATCTTGAATATTTTTAAGAGTTGTATGGCCATTTTATTTTTGTTATATTATTATAACTCATAGATAAGAGAGCATGAACATTTCTAAGAGTTCTATGGCCATTTTATTTATTTATCTTATTACAACTCTTAGATAAGAGGCCAATAATATTTCTAATAGTTGTATGGCCATTTTATTTGTTATATCTTATTACAACTCTTAGATAGGAGATCATGGATATTTCTAAGAGCTGTATGGCCATTTTATTTATTTTATCTTATTATAAATTTTAGATAAGTGATCATGAACATTTTTAAGTGTTGTATGGCTATTTTACTTGTTTTATCTTGTTACAACTCTTAGATAAGAGTACAGGAACATTTCTAAGAGTTCTATGGCCATTTTATTTGTTTATCTTGTTATAATTCTATGATAAGAGATACTGAACATTTCGAAGAGTTGTATGGCCATTTCATTTGCTTTATCTTAGTACAACTCTTTCATAAGTAATCTTGAAGATTTTTAAGAGTTGGATGGCCATATTATTTGGTTATATTATTATAACTCTTAGATAAGAGATCATGGACATTTCTAAAAATAGTATGGCCATTTATCTTATTACAACTCTTAGATAAGAGATCATGAACATTTTAAAGAGTTGTATGGCGATTTTATTTGTTTTATCTTATTACAACTCTTAGATAAGAGATTTGGACATTTCTAAAAATAGTATGGCCATTTATCTTATTACAACTCTTAGATAAGAGATCATGAACATTTTAAAGAGTTGTATGGCGATTTTATGTGTTTTATCTTATTACAACTCTTTGATAAGAGATCATGAACATTTCTAAGAGTTCTATGGCCATTTTATTTTTTTATCTTATTTCAACTCTTCGATAAGAGGCCAATAATATTTCTAAGAGTTGTATGGCCATTTTATTTGTTATATCTTATTACAACTCTTAGATAGGAGATCATGGATATTTCTAAGAGTTGTATGGCCATTTTATTTATTTTATCTTATTACAAATTTTAGATAAGTGATCATGAACATTTTTATGTGTTGTATGGCTATTTTACTTGTTTTATCGTATTACAACTCTTAGATAAGAGTACAGGAACATTTCTAAGAGTTCGATGGCCATTTTATTTGTTTATCTTATTATAACTCTATGATAAGAGATACTGAACATTTCGAAGAGTTGTATGGCCATTTCATTTGCTATATCTTAGTACAACTCTTTGATAAGTAATCTTGAAGATTTTTAAGAGTTTTATGGCCTTTTTTTTTTTTTGTTATATTATTATAACTCTTAGATAAGTGAGCATGAACATTTCTAAGAGTTGTATGGCCATTTTATTTGTTTTATCTTATTACAACTCTTAGATAAGAGATCATGAACATTTCTAAAAGTAGTATGGCTATTTATCTTATTACAACTCTTAGATAAGAGATCATGAACATTTCTAAGAGTTCTATGGCCATTTTATGTGTTTTATCTTATTACAACTTAGATAAGAGATCATGAACATTTCTAAGAGTTCTATGGCCATTTTATTTTTTTATCTTATTTCAACTCTTCGATAAGAGGCCAATAATATTTCTAAGAGTTGTATGGCCATTTTATTTGTTATATCTTATTACAACTCTTTGATAGGAGATCATGGATATTTCTAAGAGTTGTATGGTCATTTTTTTATTTTATCTTATTACAACTCTTAGATAAGAGATCATGAACATTTTAAAGAGTTGTATGGCGATTTTATGTGTTTTATCTTATTACAACTCTTAGATAAGAGATCATGAACATTTCTAAGAGTTCTATGGCCATTTTATTTTTTTATCTTATTTCAACTCTTCGATAAGAGGCCAATAATATTTCTAAGAGTTGTATGGCCATTTTATTTGTTATATCTTAGTACAACTCTTTGATAAATAATCTTGAATATTTTTAAGAGTTGTATGGCCATTTTATTTTTGTTATATTATTATAACTCATAGATAAGAGAGCATGAACATTTCTAAGAGTTCTATGGCCATTTTATTTATTTATCTTATTACAACTCTTAGATAAGAGGCCAATAATATTTCTAAGAGTTGTATGGCCATTTTATTTGTTATATCTTATTACAACTCTTAGATAGGAGATCATGGATATTTCTAAGAGTTGTATGGCCATTTTATTTATTTTATCTTATTACAAATTTTAGATAAGTGATCATGAACATTTTTAAGTGTTGTATGGCTATTTTACTTGTTTTATCTTGTTACAACTCTTAGATAAGAGTACAGGAACATTTCTAAGAGTTCTATGGCCATTTTATTTGTTTATCTTATTATAATTCTATGATAAGAGATACTGAACATTTTGAAGAGTTGTATGGCCATTTCATTTGCTTTATCTTAGTACAACTCTTTCATAAGTAATCTTGAAGATTTTTAAGAGTTGGATGGCCATTTTTTTTTGTTATATTATTATAACACTTAGATAAGTGAGCATGAATATTTCTAAGAGTTGTATGGCCATTTTATTTGTTTTATCTTATTACAACTCTTAGATAAGAGATCATGAACATTTTAAAGAGTTGTATGGCGATTTTATGTGTTTTATCTTATTACAACTCTTAGATAAGAGATCATGAACATTTCTAAGAGTTCTATGGCCATTTTATTTTTTTATCTTATTTCAACTCTTCGATAAGAGGCCAATAATATTTCTAAGAGTTGTATGGCCATTTTATTTGTTATATCTTATTACAACTCTTAGATAGGAGATCATGGATATTTCTAAGAGTTGTATGACCATTTTATTTATTTTATCTTATTACAAATTTTAGATAAGTGATCATGAACATTTTTATGTGTTGTATGGCTATTTTACTGGTTTTATCGTATTACAACTCTTAGATAAGAGTACAGGAACATTTCTAAGAGTTCTATGGCCATTTTATTTGTTTATCTTATTATAACTCTATGATAAGAGATACTGAACATTTCGAAGAGTTGTATGGCCATTTCATTTGCTTTATCTTAGTACAACTCTTTGATAAGTAATCTTGAAGATTTTTAAGAGTTTTATGGCCATTTTTTTTTTTTTTTGGTTATATTATTATAACTCTTAGATAAGTGAGCATGAACATTTCTAAGAGTTGTATGGCCATTTTATTTGTTTTATCTTATTACAACTCTTAGATAAGAGATCATGAACATTTCTAAAAGTAGTATGGCCATTTATCTTATTACAACTCTTAGATAAGAGATCATGAACATTTCCAAGAGTTCTATGGCCATTTTATGTGTTTTATCTTATTACAACTCTTAGATAAGAGATCATGAACATTTCTAAGAGTTCTATGGCCATTTTATTTTTTTATCTTATTTCAACTCTTCGATAAGAGGCCAATAATATTTCTAAGAGTTGTATGGCCATTTTATTCGTTATATCTTATTACAACTCTTTGATAGGAGATCATGGATATTTCTAAGAGTTGTATGGTCATTTTATTTATTTTATCTTATTACAAATTTTAGATAAGTGAGCATGAACATTCCTAAGAGTTGTATGGCCATTTTATTTGTTTTATCTTATTACAACTCTTAGATAAGAGATCATGAACATTTCTAAAAGAAGTATGGCCATTTATCTTATTACAAGTCTTAGATAAGAGATCATGAACATTTTAAAGAGTTGTATGGCGATTTTATATGTTTTCTCTTATTACAACTCTTAGATAAGAGATCATGAACATTTCTAAGAGTTCTATGGCCATTTTATTTTTTTATCTTATTACAACTCTTAGATAAGAGATCATGAACATTTCTAAAAGAAGTATGGCCATTTATCTTATTACAAGTCTTAGATAAGAGATCATGAACATTTTAAAGAGTTGTATGGCGATTTTATATGTTTTCTCTTATTACAACTCTTAGATAAGAGATCATGAACATTTCTAAGAGTTCTATGGCCATTTTTTTTTTTATCTTATTACAACTCTTAGATAGGAGATCATGAATATTTCTAAGAGTTGTATGGCAATTTTATTTGTTTTATCTTAGTACAACTCTTTGATAAATAATCTTGAATATTTTTAAGAGTTGTATGGCCATTTTATTTTTGTTATATTTTTATAACTATTAGATAAGAGAGCATGAACATTTCTAAGATTTGTTTGGCCATTTTATTTGTTTATCTTATTACAACTCTTAGATAAGAGGCCAATAATATTTCTAAGAGTTGTATGGCCATTTTATTTGTTATATCTTATTACAATTCTTAGATAGGAGATCATGGATATTTCTAAGAGTTGTATGGCCATTTTATTTATTTTATCTTATTACAAATTTTAGATAAGTGATCATGAACATTTTTATGTGTTGTATGGCTATTTTACTTGTTTTATCGTATTACAACTCTTAGATAAGAGTACAGGAACATTTCTAAGAGTTCTATGGCCATTTTATTTGTTTATCTTATTATAACTCTATGATAAGAGATACTGAACATTTCGAAGAGTTGTATGGCCATTTCATTTGCTTTATCATAGTACAACTCTTTGATAAGTAATCTTGAAGATTTTTAAGAGTTCTATGGCCATTTTTTTTGGTTATATTATTATAACTCTTAGATAAGTGAGCATGAACATTTCTAAGAGTTGTATGGCCATTTTATTTGTTTTATCTTATTACAACTCTTAGATAAGTGATCATGAACATTTCTAAAAGTAGTATGGCCATTTATCTTATTACAACTCTTAGATAAGAGATCATGAACATTTTAAAGAGTTGTATGGCGATTTTATGTGTTTTATCTTATTACAACTCTTAGATAAGAGATCATGAACATTTCTAAGAGTTCTCTGGCCATTTTATTTTTTTATCTTATTACAACTCTTAGATAGGAGATCATGAATATTTCTAAGAGTTGTATGGCAATTTTATTTGTTTTATCTTAGTACAACTCTTTGATAAGTAATCTTGAACATTTTTAAGAGTTGTATGGTCATTTTATTTTTGTTATATTATTATAACTCTTAGATAAGAGAGCATGAACATTTCAAAGATTTATATGGCCATTTTATTTTTTTTTTCTTATTTTAACACTACTTAGATAAGAGATCATAAACATTTCTAGGAGTAGTACGGCCATTTTATTTGTTTTATCTTAGTACAACTCTTTGATAAATAATCTTGAATATTTTTAAGAGTTGTATGGCCATTTTATTTTTGTTATTTTTTTATAACTATTAGATAAGAGAGCATGAACATTTCTAAGATTTGTTTGGCCATTTTATTTGTTTATCTTATTACAACTCTTAGATAAGAGGCCAATAATATTTCTAAGAGTTGTATGGTCATTTTATTTGTTATATCTTATTACAATTCTTAGATAGGAGATCATGGATATTTCTAAGAGTTGTATGGCCATTTTATTTATTTTATCTTATTACAAATTTTAGATAAGTGATCATGAACATTTTTATGTGTTGTATGGCTATTTTACTTGTTTTATCGTATTACAACTCTTAGATAAGAGTACAGGATCATTTCTAAGAGTTCTATGGCCATTTTATTTGTTTATCTTATTATAACTCTATGATAAGAGATACTGAACATTTCGAAGAGTTGTATGGCCATTTCATTTGCTTTATCATAGTACAACTCTTTGATAAGTAATCTTGAAGATTTTTAAGAGTTGTATGGCCATTTTTTTTGGTTATATTATTATAACTCTTAGATAAGTGAGCATGAACATTTCTAAGAGTTGTATGGCCATTTTATTTGTCTTATCTTATTACAACTCTTAGATAAGTGATCATGAACATTTCTAAAAGTAGTATGGCCATTTATCTTATTACAACTCTTAGATAAGAGATCATGAACATTTTAAAGAGTTGTATGGCGATTTTATGTGTTTTATCTTATTACAACTCTTAGATAAGAGATCATGTACATTTCTAAGAGTTCTCTGGCCATTTTATTTTTTTATCTTATTACAACTCTTAGATAGGAGATCATGAATATTTCTAAGAGTTGTATGGCAATTTTATTTGTTTTATCTTAGTAAAACTCTTTGATAAGTAATCTTGAACATTTTTAAGAGTTGTATGGCCATTTTATTTTTGTTATATTATTATAACTCTTAGATAAGAGAGCATGAACATTTCAAAGAGTTATATGGCCATTTTATTTTATTTTTCTTATTATAACACTACTTAGATAAGAGATCATAAACATTTCTAGGAGTAGTACGGCCATTTTATTTGTTTTATCTTAGTACAACTCTTTGATAAATAATCTTGAATATTTTTAAGAGTTGTATGGCCATTTTATTTTTGTTATATTTTATAACTATTAGATAAGAGAGCATGAACATTTCTAAGAGTTGTATGGCCATTTTATTTGTTTATCTTATTACAACTCTTAGATAAGAGGCTATAAATAATTCTAAGAGTTGTATGGCCATTTTATTTGTTATATCTTAGTACAACTCTTTGATAAATAATCTTGAATATTTTTAAGAGTTGTATGGCCATTTTATTTTTGTTATATTATTATAACTCATAGATAAGAGAGCATGAACATTTCTAAGAGTTCTATGGCCATTTTATTTATTTATCTTATTACAACTCTTAGATAAGAGGCCAATAATATTTCTAATAGTTGTATGGCCATTTTATTTGTTATATCTTATTACAACTCTTAGATAGGAGATCATGGATATTTCTAAGAGCTGTATGGCCATTTTATTTATTTTATCTTATTACAAATTTTAGATAAGTGATCATGAACATTTTTAAGTGTTGTATGGCTATTTTACTTGTTTTATCTTGTTACAACTCTTAGATAAGAGTACAGGAACATTTCTAAGAGTTCTATGGCCATTTTATTTGTTTATCTTGTTATAATTCTATGATAAGAGATACTGAACATTTCGAAGAGTTGTATGGCCATTTCATTTGCTTTATCTTAGTACAACTCTTTCATAAGTAATCTTGAAGATTTTTAAGAGTTGGATGGCCATATTATTTGGTTATATTATTATAACTCTTAGATAAGAGATCATGGACATTTCTAAAAATAGTATGGCCATTTATCTTATTACAACTCTTAGATAAGAGATCATGAACATTTTAAAGAGTTGTATGGCGATTTTATTTGTTTTATCTTATTACAACTCTTAGATAAGAGATTTGGACATTTCTAAAAATAGTATGGCCATTTATCTTATTACAACTCTTAGATAAGAGATCATGAACATTTTAAAGAGTTGTATGGCGATTTTATGTGTTTTATCTTATTACAACTCTTTGATAAGAGATCATGAACATTTCTAAGAGTTCTATGGCCATTTTATTTTTTTATCTTATTTCAACTCTTCGATAAGAGGCCAATAATATTTCTAAGAGTTGTATGGCCATTTTATTTGTTATATCTTATTACAACTCTTAGATAGGAGATCATGGATATTTCTAAGAGTTGTATGGCCATTTTATTTATTTTATCTTATTACAAATTTTAGATAAGTGATCATGAACATTTTTATGTGTTGTATGGCTATTTTACTTGTTTTATCGTATTACAACTCTTAGATAAGAGTACAGGAACATTTCTAAGAGTTCGATGGCCATTTTATTTGTTTATCTTATTATAACTCTATGATAAGAGATACTGAACATTTCGAAGAGTTGTATGGCCATTTCATTTGCTATATCTTAGTACAACTCTTTGATAAGTAATCTTGAAGATTTTTAAGAGTTTTATGGCCTTTTTTTTTTTTTGTTATATTATTATAACTCTTAGATAAGTGAGCATGAACATTTCTAAGAGTTGTATGGCCATTTTATTTGTTTTATCTTATTACAACTCTTAGATAAGAGATCATGAACATTTCTAAAAGTAGTATGGCTATTTATCTTATTACAACTCTTAGATAAGAGATCATGAACATTTCTAAGAGTTCTATGGCCATTTTATGTGTTTTATCTTATTACAACTTAGATAAGAGATCATGAACATTTCTAAGAGTTCTATGGCCATTTTATTTTTTTATCTTATTTCAACTCTTCGATAAGAGGCCAATAATATTTCTAAGAGTTGTATGGCCATTTTATTTGTTATATCTTATTACAACTCTTTGATAGGAGATCATGGATATTTCTAAGAGTTGTATGGTCATTTTTTTATTTTATCTTATTACAAATTTTAGTTAAGTGATCATGAACATTTTTAAGTGTTGTATGGCTATTTTACTTGTTTTATCTTATTACAACTCATAGATAAGAGTACAGGAACATTTCTAAGAGTTCTATGGCCATTTTATTTGTTTATCTTATTATAACTCTATGATAAGAGATACCGAACATTTCGAAGAGTTGTATGGCCATTTCATTTGCTTTATCATAGTACAACTCTTTGATAAGTAATCTTGAAGATTTTTAAGAGTTGTATGGCCATTTTTTTTGGTTATATTATTATAACTCTTAGATAAGTGAGCATGAACATTTCTAAGAGTTGTATGGCCATTTTATTTGTTTTATCTTATTACAACTCTTAGATAAGAGATCATGAACATTTCTAAAAGTAGTATGGCCATTTATCTTATTACAACTCTTAGATAAGAGATCATGAACATTTTAAAGAGTTGTATGGCGATTTTATGTGTTTTATCTTATTACAACTCTTAGATAAGAGATCATGAACATTTCTAAGAGTTCTGTGGCCATTTTATTTTTTTATCTTATTACAACTCTTAGATAGGAGATCATGGATATTTCTAAGAGTTGTATGGCAATTTTAGTTGTTTTATCTTAGTACAACTCTTTGATAAGTAATCTTGAACATTTTTATGAGTTGTACGGCCATTTTATTTTTGTTATATTATTATAACTCTTAGATAAGAGAGCATGAACATTTCAAAGAGTTATATGGCCATTTTATTTCTTTTTTGTTATTATAACACTACTTAGATAAGAGATCATAAACATTTCTAGGAGTAGTACGGCCATTTTATTTGTTTTATCTTAGTACAACTCTTTGATAAATAATCTTGAATATTTTTAAGAGTTCTATGGCCATTTTATTTTTGTTATATTTTTATAACTATTAGATAAGAGAGCATGAACATTTCTAAGAGTTGTATGGCCATTTTATTTGTTTATCTTATTACAACTCTTAGATAAGAGGCTATAAATATTTCTAAGAGTTGTATGGCCATTTTATTTGTTATATCTTAGTACAACTCTTTGATAAATAATCTTGAATATTTTTAAGAGTTGTATGGCCATTTTATTTTTGTTATATTATTATAACTCTTAGATAAGAGAGCATGAACATTTCTAAGAGTTCTATGGCCATTTTATTTATTTATCTTATTACAACTCTTAGATAAGAGGCCAATAATATTTCTAAGAGTTGTATGGCCATTTTATTTGTTATATCTTATTACAACTGTTAGATAGGAGATCATGGATATTTCTAAGAGTTGTATGGCCATTTTATTTATTTTATCTTATTACAAATTTTAGATAAGTGATCATGAACATTTTTATGTGTTGTATGGCTATTTTACTTGTTTTATCGTATTACAACTCTTAGATAAGAGTACAGGAACATTTCTAAGAGTTCTATGGCCATTTTATTTGTTTATCTTATTATAACTCTATGATAAGAGATACTGAACATTTCGAAGATTTGTATGGCCATTTCATTTGCTTTATCTTAGTACAACTCTTTGATAAGTAATCTTGAAGATTTTTAAGAGTTGTATGACCATTTTTTTTGGTTATATTATTATAACTCTTAGATAAGTGAGCATGAACATTTCTAAGAGTTGTATGGCCATTTTATTTGTTTTATCTTATTACAACTCTCAAATAAGAGATCATGAACATTTCTAAAAGTAGTATGGCCATTTATCTTATTACAACTCTTAGATAAGAGATCATGAACATTTTAAAGAGTTGTATGGCGATTTTATGTGTTTTCTCTTATTACAACTCTTAGATAAGAGATCATGAACATTTCTAAGAGTTCTATGGCCATTTTATTTTTTTATCTTATTGCGACTCTTAGATAGGAGATCATGAATATTTCTAAGAGTTGTTTGGCAATTTTATTTGTTTTATCTTAGTACAACTCTTTTATAAGTAATCTTGAATATTTTTAAGAGTTGTATGGCCATTTTATTTTTGTTATATTTTTATAATTATTAGATAAGAGAGAATGAACATTTCTAAGAGTTGTATGGCCATTTTATTTGTTATATCTTAGTACAACTCTTTGATAAATAATCTTGAATATTTTTAAGAGTTGTATGGCCATTTTATTTTTGTTATATTATTATAACTCTTAGATAAGAGAGCATGAACATTTCTAAGAGTTGTATGGCCATTTTATTTGTTTATCTTATTACAACTCTTAGATAAGAGGCTATAAATATTTCTAAGAGTTGTATGGCCATTTTATTTGTTATATCTTAGTACAACTCTTTGATAAATAATCTTGAATATTTTTAAGAGTTGTATGGCCATTTTATTTTTGTTATATTATTATAACTCTTAGATAATAGAGCATGAACATTTCGAAGAGTTCTATGGCCATTTTATTTATTTATCTTATTACAACTCTTAGATAAGAGGCCAATAATATTTCTAAGAGTTGTATGGCCATTTTATTTGTTATATCTTATTACAACTCTTAGATAGGAGATCATGGATATTTCTAAGAGTTGTATGGCCATTTTATTTATTTTATCTTATTACAAATTTTAGATAAGTGATCATGAACATTTTTATGTGTTGTATGGCTATTTTACTTGTTTTATCGTATTACAACTCTTAGATAAGAGTACAGGAACATTTCTAAGAGTTCTATGGCCATTTTATTTGTTTATCTTATTATAATTTTATGATAAGAGATACTGAACATTTCGAAGAGTTGTATGGCCATTTCATTTGCTTTATCTTAGTACAACTCTTTGATAAGTAATCTTGAAGATTTGTAAGAGTTTTATGGCCATTTTTTTTTTTGTTATATTATTATAACTCTTAGATAAGTGAGCATGAACATTTCTAAGAGTTGTATGGCCATTTTATTTGTTTTATCTTATTACAACTATTAGATAAGAGATCATGAACATTTCTAAAAGTAGTATGGCCATTTATCTTATTACAACTCTTAGATAAGAGATCATGAACATTTTAAAGAGTTGTATGGCGATTTTATGTGTTTTCTCTTATTACAACTCTTAGATAAGAGATCATGAACATTTCTATGAGTTTTATGGCCATTTTATTTTTTTATCTTATTACAACTCTTAGATAGGAGATCATGAATATTTCTAAGAGTTGTATGGCAATTTTATTTGATTTATCTTAGTACAACTCTTTGATAAATAATCTTGAATATTTTTAAGAGTTGTATGGCCATTTTATTTTTGTTATATTTTTATAACTATTAGATAAGAGAGCATGAACATTTCTAAGAGTTGTATGGCCATGTTATTTGTTTTATCTTATTACAACTCTTAGATAAGAGGCTATAAATATTTCTAAGAGTTGTATGGCCATTTTATTTGTTATATCTTAGTACAACACTTTGATAAATAATCTTGAATATTTTTAAGAGTTGTATGGCCATTTTATTTTTGTTATATTATTATAACTCTTAGATAAGAGAGCATGAACATTTCTAAGAGTTCTATGGCCATTTTATTTATTTATCTTATTACAACTCTTAGATAAGAGGCCAATAATATTTCTAAGAGTTGTATGGCCATTTTATTTGTTATATCTTATTACAACTCTTAGATAGGAGAGCATGGATATTTCTAAGAGTTGTATGGCCATTTTATTTATTTTATCTTATTACAAATTTTAGATAAGTGATCATGAACATTTTTATGTGTTGTATGGCTATTTTACTTGTTTTATCGTATTACAACTCTTAGATAAGAGTACAGGAACATTTCTAAGAGTTCTATGGCCATTTTATTTGTTTATCTTATTATAACTCTATGATAAGAGATACTGAACATTTCAAAGAGTTGTATGGCCATTTCAATTGCTTTATCTTAGTACAACTCTTTGATAAGTAATCTTGAAGATTTTTAAGAGTTGTATGGCCATTTTTTTTGGTTCTATTATTATAACTCTTATATAAGTGAGCATGAACATTTCTAAGAGTTGTATGGCCATTTTATTTGTTTTATCTTATTACAACTCTTAGATAAGAGATCATGAACATTTCTAAAAGTAGTATGGCCATTTATCTTATTACAACTCTTAGATAAGAGATCATGAACATTTTAAAGAGTTGTATGGCGATTTTATGTGTTTTCTCTTATTACAACTCTTAGATAAGAGATCATGAACATTTCTAAGAGTTCTATGGCCATTTTGTTTTTTTATCTTATTGCGACTCTTAGATAGGAGATCATGAATATTTCTAAGAGTTGTTTGGCAATTTTATTTGTTTTATCTTAGTACAACTCTTTGATAAATAATCTTGAATATTTTTAAGAGTTTTATGGCCATTTTATTTTTGTTATATTTTTATAACTATTAGATAAGAGAGAATGAACATTTCTAAGAGTTGTATGGCCATTTTATTTGTTTATCTTATTACAACTCGTAGATAAGAGGCTATAAATATTTCTAAGAGTTGTATGGCCATTTTATTTGTTATATCTTAGTACAACTCTTTGATAAATAATCTTGAATATTTTTAAGAGTTGTATGGCCATTTTATTTTTGTTATATTATTATAACTCTTAGATAAGAGAGCATGAACATTTCTAAGAGTTCCATGGCCATTTTATTTATTTATCTTATTACAACTCTTAGATAAGAGGCCAATAATA
Organism: Knoxia roxburghii; assembly: GCA_030378225.1. Taxonomy (NCBI): domain Eukaryota; kingdom Viridiplantae; phylum Streptophyta; class Magnoliopsida; order Gentianales; family Rubiaceae; genus Knoxia; species Knoxia roxburghii. The sequence continues at coordinate 27,957,001 of CM059416.1, read as the reverse complement.
TTTCTAAGAGTTGTATGGCCATTTTATTTGTTATATCTTATTACAACTCTTAGATAGGAGATCATAGATATTTCTAAGAGTTGTATGGCCATTTTATTTATTTTATCTTATTACAAATTTTAGATAAGTGACCATGAACATTTTTATGTGTTGTATGGCTCTTTTACTTGTTTTATCGTATTACAACTCTTAGATAAGAGTACAGGAACATTTCTAAGAGTTCTATGGCCATTTTATTTGTTTATCTTATTATAACTCTATGTTAAGAGATACTGAACATTTCGAAGAGTTGTATGGCCATTTCATTTGCTTTATCTTAGTACAACTCTTTGATAAGTAATCTTGAAGATTTTTAAGAGTTTTATGGCCATTTTTTTTTTGTTATCTTATTATAACTCTTAGATAAGTGAGCATGAACATTTCTAAGAGTTGTATAGCCATTTTATTTGTTTTATTTTATTACAACTCTTAGATAAGAGATCATGAACATTTCTAAAAGTTGTATGGCCATTTATCTTATTACAACTCTTAGATAAGAGATCATGAACATTTTAAAGAGTTGTATGGCGATTTTATGTGTTTTGTCTTATTACAACTCTTAGATAAGAGATCATGAACATTTCTAAGAGTTCTATGGCCATTTTATTTTTTTATCTTATTACAACTCTTAGATAGGAGATCATGAATATTTCTAAGAGTTGTATGGCAATTTTATTTGTTTTATCTTAGTACAACTCTTTGATAAATAATCTTGAATATTTTTAAGAGTTGTATGGCCATTTTATTTTTTTTATATTTTTATAACTATTAGATAAGAGAGCATGAGCATTTCTAAGAGTTGTATGGCCATTTTATTTGTTTTATCTTATCACAACTCTTAGATAAGAGATCATGAACATTTCTTAAAGTAGTATGGCCATTTATCTTATTACAACTCTTAGATAAGAGATCATGAATATATTAAAGAGTTGTATGGCGATTTTATGTGTTTTCTCTTATTACAACTCTTAGATAAGAGATCATGAACATTTCTAAGAGTTCTATGGCCATTTTATTTTTTCATCTTATTACAACTCTTTGATAGGAGTTCATGAATATTTCTAAGAGTTGTATGGCAATTTTATTTGTTTTATCTTAGTACAACTCTTTGATAAATAATCTTGAATATTTTTAAGAGTTGTATGGCCATTTTATTTTTGATATATTTTTATAACTATTAGATAAGAGAGCATGAACATTTCTAAGAGTTGTATGGCCATTTTATTTGTTTATCTTATTACAACTCTTAGATAAGAGGCTATAAATATTTCTAAGAGTTGTATGGCCATTTTATTTGTTATATCTTAGTACAACTCTTTGATAAATAATCTTGAATATTTTTAAGAGTTGTATGGCCATTTTATTTTTGTTATATTATTATAACTCTTAGATAATAGAGCATGAACATTTCTAAGAGTTCTATGGCCATTTTATTTATTTATCTTATTACAACTCTTAGATAAGAGGCCAATAATATTTCTAAGAGTTGTATGGCCATTTTATTTGTTATATCTTATTACAACTCTTAGATAGGAGATCATGGATATTTCTAAGAGTTGTATGGCCATTTTATTTATTTTATCTTATTACAAATTTTAGATAAGTGATCATGAACATTTTTATGTTTTGTATGGCTATTTTACTTGTTTTATCGTATTACAACTCTTAGATAACAGTACAGGAACATTTCTAAGAGTTCTATGGCCATTTTATTTGTTTATCTTATTATAATTCTATGATAAGAGATACTGAACATTTCGAAGAGTTGTATGGCCATTTCATTTGCTTTATCTTAGTACAACTCTTGGATAAGTAATCTTGAAGATTTTTAAGAGTTTTATGGCCATTTTTTTTTTTGGTTATATTATTATAACTCTTAGATAAGTGAGCATGAACATTTCTAAGAGTTGTATAGCCATTTTATTTGTTTTATTTTATTACAACTCTTAGATAAGAGATCATGAACATTTCTAAAAGTTGTATGGCCATTTATCTTATTACAACTCTTAGATAGGAGATCATGAACATTTTAAAGAGTTGTATGGCGATTTTATGTGTTTTGTCTTATTACAACTCTTAGATAAGAGATCATGAACATTTCTTAAAGTAGTATGGTCATTTATCTTATTACAACTCTTAGATAAGAGATCATGAATATTTTAAAGAGTTGTATGGCGATTTTATGTGTTTTCTCTAATTACAACTCTTAGATAAGAGATCATGAACATTTCTAAGAGTTCTATGGCCATTTTGTTTTTTCATCTTATTACAACTCTTAGATAGGAGATCATGAATATTTCTAAGAGTTGTATGGGAATTTTATTTGTTTTATCTTAGTACAACTCTTTGATAAACAATCTTGAATATTTTTAAGAGTTGTATGGCCATTTTATTTTTGCTATATTTTTATAACTATTAGATAAGAGAGCATGAACATTTCTAAGAGTTGTATGGCCATTTTATTTGTTTATCTTATTACAACTCTTAGATAAGAGGCTATAAATATTTCTAAGAGTTGTATGGCCATTTTATTTGTTATATCTTAGTACAACTCTTTGATAAATAATCTTGAATATTTTTAAGAGTTGTATGGCCATTTTATTTTTGTTATATTATTATAACTCTTAGATAATAGAGCATGAACATTTCTAAGAGTTCTATGGCCATTTTATTTATTTATCTTATTACAACTCTTAGATAAGAGGCCAATAATATTTCTAAGAGTTGTATGGCCATTTTATTTGTTATATCTTATTACAACTCTTAGATAGGAGATCATGGATATTTCTAAGAGTTGTATGGCCATTTTATTTATTTTATCTTATTACAAATTTTAGATAAGTGATCATGAACATTTTTATGTTTTGTATGGCTATTTTACTTGTTTTATCGTATTACAACTCTTAGATAACAGTACAGGAACATTTCTAAGAGTTCTATGGCCATTTTATTTGTTTATCTTATTATAATTCTATGATAAGAGATACTGAACATTTCGAAGAGTTGTATGGCCATTTCATTTGCTTTATCTTAGTACAACTCTTGGATAAGTAATCTTGAAGATTTTTAAGAGTTTTATGGCCATTTTTTTTTTTGGTTATATTATTATAACTCTTAGATAAGTGAGCATGAACATTTCTAAGAGTTGTATAGCCATTTTATTTGTTTTATTTTATTACAACTCTTAGATAAGAGATCATGAACATTTCTAAAAGTTGTATGGCCATTTATCTTATTACAACTCTTAGATAAGAGATCATGAACATTTTAAAGAGTTGTATGGCTATTTTATGTGTTTTGTCTTATTACAACTCTTAGATAAGAGATCATGAACATTTCTTAAAGTAGTATGGTCATTTATCTTATTACAACTCTTAGATAAGAGATCATGAATATTTTAAAGAGTTGTATGGCGATTTTATGTGTTTTCTCTAATTACAACTCTTAGATAAGAGATCATGAACATTTCTAAGAGTTCTATGGCCATTTTGTTTTTTCATCTTATTACAACTCTTAGATAGGAGATCATGAATATTTCTAAGAGTTGTATGGCAATTTTATTTGTTTTATCTTAGTACAACTCTTTGATAAACAATCTTGAATATTTTTAAGAGTTGTATGGCCATTTTATTTTTGTTATATTTTTATAACTATTAGATAAGAGAGCATGAACATTTCTAAGAGTTGTATGGCCATTTTATTTGTTTATCTTATTACAACTCTTAGATAAGAGGCTATAAATATTTCTAAGAGTTGTATGGCCATTTTATTTGTTATATCTTAGTACAACTCTTTGATAAATAATCTTGAATATTTTTAAGAGTTGTATGGCCATTTTATTTTTGTTATATTATTATAACTCTTAGATAAGAGAGCATGAACATTTCGAAGAGTTCTATGGCCATTTTATTTATTTATCTTATTACAACTCTTAGATAAGAGGCCAATAATATTTCTAAGAGTTGGATGGCCATTTTATTGGTTATATCTTATTACAACTCTTAGATAGGAGATCATGGATATTTCTAAGAGTTGTATGGCCATTTTATTTATTTTATCTTATTACAAATTTTAGATAAGTGACCATGAACATTTTTATGTGTTGTATGGCTCTTATACTTGTTTTATCGTATTACAACTCTTAGATAAGAGTACAGGAACATTTCTAAGAGTTCTATGGCCATTTTATTTGTTTATCTTATTATAACTCTATGTTAAGAGATACTGAACATTTCGAAGAGTTGTATGGCCATTTCATTTGCTTTATCTTAGTACAACTCTTTGATAAGTAATCTTGAAGATTTTTAAGAGTTTTATGGCCATTTTTTTTTTGTTATCTTATTATAACTCTTAGATAAGTGAGCATGAACATTTCTAAGAGTTGTATAGCCATTTTATTTGTTTTATTTTATTACAACTCTTAGATAAGAGATCATGAACATTTCTAAAAGTTGTATGGCCATTTATCTTATTACAACTCTTAGATAAGAGATCATGAACATTTTAAAGAGTTGTATGGCGATTTTATGTGTTTTGTCTTATTACAACTCTTAGATAAGAGATCATGAACATTTCTAAGAGTTCTATGGCCATTTTATTTTTTTATCTTATTACAACTCTTAGATAGGAGATCATGAATATTTCTAAGAGTTGTATGGCAATTTTATTTGTTTTATCTTAGTACAACTCTTTGATAAATAATCTTGAATATTTTTAAGAGTTGTATGGCCATTTTATTTTTGTTATATTTTTATAACTATTAGATAAGAGAGCATGAACATTTCTAAGAGTTGTATGGCCATTTTATTTGTTTTATCTTATTACAACTCTTAGATAAGAGGCTATAAATATTTCTAAGAGTTGTATGGCCATTTTATTTGTTATATCTTAGTACAACTCTTTGATAAATAATCTTGAATATTTTTAAGAGTTGTATGGCCATTTTATTTTTGTTATATTATTATAACTCTTAGATAATAGAGCATGAACATTTCTAAGAGTTCTATGGCCATTTTATTTATTTATCTTATTACAACTCTTAGATAAGAGGCCAATAATATTTCTAAGAGTTGTATGGCCATTTTATTTGTTTTATCTTATCACAACTCTTAGATAAGAGATCATGAACATTTCTTAAAGTAGTATGGCCATTTATCTTATTACAACTCTTAGATAAGAGATCATGAATATTTTAAAGAGTTGTATGGCAATTTTATGTGTTTTCTCTTATTACAACTCTTAGATAAGAGATCATGAACATTTCTAAGAGTTCTATGGCCATTTTATTTTTTCATCTTATTACAACTCTTTGATAGGAGTTCATGAATATTTCTAAGAGTTGTATGGCAATTTTATTTGTTTTATCTTAGTACAACTCTTTGATAAATAATCTTGAATATTTTTAAGAGTTGTATGGCCATTTTATTTTTGTTATATTTTTATAACTATTAGATAAGAGAGCATGAACATTTCTAAGAGTTGTATGGCCATTTTATTTGTTTATCTTATTACAACTCTTAGATAAGAGGCTATAAATATTTCTAAGAGTTGTATGGCCATTTTATTTGTTATATCTTAGTACAACTCTTTGATAAATAATCTTGAATATTTTTAAGAGTTGTATGGCCATTTTATTTTTGTTATATTATTATAACTCTTAGATAATAGAGCATGAACATTTCTAAGAGTTTTATGGCCATTTTATTTATTTATCTTATTACAACTCTTAGATAAGAGGCCAATAATATTTCTAAGAGTTGTATGGCCATTTTATTTGTTATATCTTATTACAACTCTTAGATAGGAGATCATGGATATTTCTAAGAGTTGTATGGCCATTTTATTTATTTTATCTTATTACAAATTTTAGATAAGTGATCATGAACATTTTTATGTGTTGTATGGCTATTTTACTTGTTTTATCGTATTACAACTCTTAGATAACAGTACAGGAACATTTCTAAGAGTTCTATGGCCATTTTATTTGTTTATCTTATTATAATTCTATGATAAGAGATACTGAACATTTCGAAGAGTTGTATGGCCATTTCATTTGCTTTATCTTAGTACAACTCTTGGATAAGTAATCTTGAAGATTTTTAAGAGTTTTATGGCCATTTTTTTTTTTGGTTATATTATTATAACTCTTAGATAAGTGAGCATGAACATTTCTAAGAGTTGTATAGCCATTTTATTTGTTTTATTTTATTACAACTCTTAGATAAGAGATCATGAACATTTCTAAAAGTTGTATGGCCATTTATCTTATTACAACTCTTAGATAAGAGATCATGAACATTTTAAAGAGTTGTAGGGCGATTTTATGTGTTTTGTCTTATTACAACTCTTAGATAAGAGATCATGAACATTTCTTAAAGTAGTATGGTCATTTATCTTATTACAACTCTTAGATAAGAGATCATGAATATTTTAAAGAGTTGTATGGCGATTTTATGTGTTTTCTCTAATTACAACTCTTAGATAAGAGATCATGAACATTTCTAAGAGTTCTATGGCCATTTTGTTTTTTCATCTTATTACAACTCTTAGATAGGAGATCATGAATATTTCTAAGAGTTGTATGGCAATTTTATTTGTTTTATCTTAGTACAACTCTTTGATAAACAATCTTGAATATTTTTAAGAGTTGTATGGCCATTTTATTTTTGTTATATTTTTATAACTATTAGATAAGAGAGCATGAACATTTCTAAGAGTTGTATGGCCATTTTATTTGTTTATCTTATTGCAACTCTTAGATAAGAGGCTATAAATATTTCTAAGAGTTGTATGGCCATTTTATTTGTTATATCTTAGTACAACTCTTTGATAAATAATCTTGAATATTTTTAAGAGTTGTATGGCCATTTTATTTTTGTTATATTATTATAACTCTGAGATAAGAGAGCATGAACATTTCGAAGAGTTCTATGGCCATTTTATTTATTTATCTTATTACAACTCTTAGATAAGAGGCCAATAATATTTCTAAGAGTTGGATGGCCATTTTATTTGTTATATCTTATTACAACTCTTAGATAGGAGATCATGGATATTTCTAAGAGTTGTATGGCCATTTTATTTATTTTATCTTATTACAAATTTTAGATAAGTGATCATGAACATTTTTATGTGTTGTATGGCTATTTTACTTGTTTTATCGTATTACAACTCTTAGATAAGAGTACAGGAACATTTCTAAGAGTTCTATGGCCATTTTATTTGTTTATCTTATTTTAATTTTATGATAAGAGATACTGAACATTTCGAAGAGTTGTATGGCCATTTCATTTGCTTTATCTTAGTACAACTCTTTGATAAGTAATCTTGAAGATTTTTAAGAGTTTTATGGCCATTTTTTTTTTGTTATATTATTATAACTCTTAGATAAGTGAGCATGAACATTTCTAAGAGTTGTATGGCCATTTTATTTGTTTTATCTTATTACAACTATTAGATAAGAGATCATGAACATTTCTAAAAGTAGTATGGCCATTTATCTTATTACAACTCTTAGATAAGAGATCATGAACATTTTAAAGAGTTGTATGGCGATTTTATGTGTTTTCTCTTATTACAACTCTTAGATAAGAGATCTTGAACATTTCTAAGAGTTTTATGGCCATTTTACTTTTTTATCTTATTACAACTCTTAGATAGGAGATCCTGAATATTTCTAAGAGTTGTATGGCAATTTTATTTGATTTATCTTAGTACAACTCTTTGATAAATAATCTTGAATATTTTTAAGAGTTGTATGGCCATTTTATTTTTGTTATATTTTTATAACTATTAGATAAGAGAGCATGAACATTTCTAAGAGTTGTATGGCCATTTTATTTGTTTTATCTTATCACAACTCTTAGACAAGAGATCATGAACATTTCTTAAAGTAGTATGGCCATTTATCTTATTACAACTCTTAGATAAGAGATCATGAATATTTTAAAGAGTTGTATGGCGATTTTATGTGTTTTCTCTTATTACAACTCTTAGATAAGAGATCATGAACATTTCTAAGAGTTCTATGGCCATTTTATTTTTTCATCTTATTACAACTCTTAGATAGGAGATCATGAATATTTCTAAGAGTTGTATGGCAATTTTATTTGTTTTATCTTAGTACAACTCTTTGATAAAGAATCTTGAATATTTTTAAGAGTTGTATGGCCATTTTATTTTTTTTATATTTTTATAACTATTAGATAAGAGAGCATGAACATTTCTAAGAGTTGTATGGCCATTTTATTTGTTTATCTTATTACAACTCTTAGATAAGAGGCTATAAATATTTCTAAGAGTTGTATGGCCATTTTATTTGTTATATCTTAGTACAACTCTTTGATAAATAATCTTGAATATTTTTAAGAGTTGTATGGCCATTTTATTTTTGTTATATTTTTATAACTCTTAGATAATAGAGCATGAACATTTCTAAAAGTTCTATGGCCATTTTATTTATTTATCTTATTACAACTCTTAGATAAGAGGCCAATAATATTTCTAAGAGTTGTCTGGCCATTTTATTTGTTATATCTTATTACAACTCTTAGATAGGAGATCATGGATATTTCTAAGAGTTGTATGGCCATTTTATTTATTTTATCTTATTACAAATTTTAGATAAGTGATCATGAACATTTTTATGTGTTGTATGGCTATTTTACTTGTTTTATCGTATTACAACTCTTAGATAAGAGTACAGGAACATTTCTAAGAGTTCTATGGCCATTTTATTTGTTTATCTTATTATAATTCTATGATAAGAGATACTGAACATTTCGAAGAGTTGTATGGCCATTTCATTTGCTTTATCTTAGTACAACTCTTTGATAAGTAATCTTGAAGATTTTTAAGAGTTTTATGGCCTTTTTTTTTTTTTGGTTATATTATTATAACTCTTAGATAAGTGAGCATGAACATTTCTAAGAGTGGTATGGCCATTTTATTTGTTTTATCGTATTACAACTATTAGATAAGAGATCATGAACATTTCTAAAAGTAGTATGGCCATTTATCTTATTACAACTCTTAGATAAGAGATCATGAACATTTTAAAGAGTTGTATGGCGATTTTATGTGTTTTCTCTTATTACAACTCTTAGATAAGAGATCATGAATATTTCTAAGAGTTTTATGGCCATTTTATTTTTTATCTTATTACAACTCTTAGATAGGAGATCATGAATATTTCTAAGAGTTGTATGGCAATTTTATTTGTTTTATCTTAGTACAACTCTTTGATAAATAATCTTGAATATTTTTAAGAGTTGTATGACCATTTTATTTTTGTTATATTTTTATAACTATTAGATAAGAGAGCATGAACATTTCTAAGAGTTGTATGGCCATTTTATTTGTTTATCTTATTACAACTCTTAGATAAGAGGCTATAAATATTTCTAAGAGTTGTATGGCCATTTTATTTGTTATATCTTAGTACAACTCTTTGATAAATAATCTTGAATATTTTTAAGAGTTGTATGGCCATTTTATTTTTGTTATATTATTATAACTCTTAGATAAGAGAGCATGAACATTTCGAAGAGTTCTATGGCCATTTTATTTATTTATCTTATTACAACTCTTAGATAAGAGGCCAATAATATTTCTAAGAGTTGGATGGCCATTTTATTGGTTATATCTTATTACAACTCTTAGATAGGAGATCATGGATATTTCTAAGAGTTGTATGGCCATTTTATTTATTTTATCTTATTACAAATTTTAGATAAGTGACCATGAACATTTTTATGTGTTGTATGGCTCTTATACTTGTTTTATCGTATTACAACTCTTAGATAAGAGTACAGGAACATTTCTAAGAGTTCTATGGCCATTTTATTTGTTTATCTTATTATAACTCTATGTTAAGAGATACTGAACATTTCGAAGAGTTGTATGGCCATTTCATTTGCTTTATCTTAGTACAACTCTTTGATAAGTAATCTTGAAGATTTTTAAGAGTTTTATGGCCATTTTTTTTTTGTTATCTTATTATAACTCTTAGATAAGTGAGCATGAACATTTCTAAGAGTTGTATAGCCATTTTATTTGTTTTATTTTATTACAACTCTTAGATAAGAGATCAAGAACATTTCTAAAAGTTGTATGGCCATTTATCTTATTACAACTCTTAGATAAGAGATCATGAACATTTTAAAGAGTTGTATGGCGATTTTATGTGTTTTGTCTTATTACAACTCTTAGATAAGAGATCATGAACATTTCTAAGAGTTCTATGGCCATTTTATTTTTTTATCTTATTACAACTCTTAGATAGGAGATCATGAATATTTCTAAGAGTTGTATGGCAATTTTATTTGTTTTATCTTAGTACAACTCTTTGATAAATAATCTTGAATATTTTTAAGAGTTGTATGGCCATTTTATTTTTGTTATATTTTTATAACTATTAGATAAGAGAGCATGAACATTTCTAAGAGTTGTATGGCCATTTTATTTGTTTTATCTTATTACAACTCTTAGATAAGAGGCTATAAATATTTCTAAGAGTTGTATGGCCATTTTATTTGTTATATCTTAGTACAACTCTTTGATAAATAATCTTGAATATTTTTAAGAGTTGTATGGCCATTTTATTTTTGTTATATTATTATAACTCTTAGATAATAGAGCATGAACATTTCTAAGAGTTCTATGGCCATTTTATTTATTTATCTTATTACAACTCTTAGATAAGAGGCCAATAATATTTCTAAGAGTTGTATGGCCATTTTATTTGTTTTATCTTATCACAACTCTTAGATAAGAGATCATGAACATTTCTTAAAGTAGTATGGCCATTTATCTTATTACAACTCTTAGATAAGAGATCATGAATATTTTAAAGAGTTGTATGGCAATTTTATGTGTTTTCTCTTATTACAACTCTTAGATAAGAGATCATGAACATTTCTAAGAGTTCTATGGCCATTTTATTTTTTCATCTTATTACAACTCTTTGATAGGAGTTCATGAATATTTCTAAGAGTTGTATGGCAATTTTATTTGTTTTATCTTAGTACAACTCTTTGATAAATAATCTTGAATATTTTTAAGAGTTGTATGGCCATTTTATTTTTGTTATATTTTTATAACTATTAGATAAGAGAGCATGAACATTTCTAAGAGTTGTATGGCCATTTTATTTGTTTATCTTATTACAACTCTTAGATAAGAGGCTATAAATATTTCTAAGAGTTGTATGGCCATTTTATTTGTTATATCTTAGTACAACTCTTTGATAAATAATCTTGAATATTTTTAAGAGTTGTATGGCCATTTTATTTTTGTTATATTATTATAACTCTTAGATAATAGAGCCTGAACATTTCTAAGAGTTTTATGGCCATTTTATTTATTTATCTTATTACAACTCTTAGATAAGAGGCCAATAATATTTCTAAGAGTTGTATGGCCATTTTATTTGTTATATCTTATTACAACTCTTAGATAGGAGATCATGGATATTTCTAAGAGTTGTATGGCCATTTTATTTATTTTATCTTATTACAAATTTTAGATAAGTGATCATGAACATTTTTATGTGTTGTATGGCTATTTTACTTGTTTTATCGTATTACAACTCTTAGATAACAGTACAGGAACATTTCTAAGAGTTCTATGGCCATTTTATTTGTTTATCTTATTATAATTCTATGATAAGAGATACTGAACATTTCGAAGAGTTGTATGGCCATTTCATTTGCTTTATCTTAGTACAACTCTTGGATAAGTAATCTTGAAGATTTTTAAGAGTTTTATGGCCATTTTTTTTTTTGGTTATATTATTATAACTCTTAGATAAGTGAGCATGAACATTTCTAAGAGTTGTATAGCCATTTTATTTGTTTTATTTTATTACAACTCTTAGATAAGAGATCATGAACATTTCTAAAAGTTGTATGGCCATTTATCTTATTACAACTCTTAGATAAGAGATCATGAACATTTTAAAGAGTTGTAGGGCGATTTTATGTGTTTTGTCTTATTACAACTCTTAGATAAGAGATCATGAACATTTCTTAAAGTAGTATGGTCATTTATCTTATTACAACTCTTAGATAAGAGATCATGAATATTTTAAAGAGTTGTATGGCGATTTTATGTGTTTTCTCTAATTACAACTCTTAGATAAGAGATCATGAACATTTCTAAGAGTTCTATGGCCATTTTGTTTTTTCATCTTATTACAACTCTTAGATAGGAGATCATGAATATTTCTAAGAGTTGTATGGCAATTTTATTTGTTTTATCTTAGTACAACTCTTTGATAAACAATCTTGAATATTTTTAAGAGTTGTATGGCCATTTTATTTTTGTTATATTTTTATAACTATTAGATAAGAGAGCATGAACATTTCTTGTATGGCCATTTTATTTGTTTATCTTATTGCAACTCTTAGATAAGAGGCTATAAATATTTCTAAGAGTTGTATGGCCATTTTATTTGTTATATCTTAGTACAACTCTTTGATAAATAATCTTGAATATTTTTAAGAGTTGTATGGCCATTTTATTTTTGTTATATTATTATAACTCTGAGATAAGAGAGCATGAACATTTCGAAGAGTTCTATGGCCATTTTATTTATTTATCTTATTACAACTCTTAGATAAGAGGCCAATAATATTTCTAAGAGTTGGATGGCCATTTTATTTGTTATATCTTATTACAACTCTTAGATAGGAGATCATGGATATTTCTAAGAGTTGTATGGCCATTTTATTTATTTTATCTTATTACAAATTTTAGATAAGTGATCATGAACATTTTTATGTGTTGTATGGCTATTTTACTTGTTTTATCGTATTACAACTCTTAGATAAGAGTACAGGAACATTTCTAAGAGTTCTATGGCCATTTTATTTGTTTATCTTATTTTAATTTTATGATAAGAGATACTGAACATTTCGAAGAGTTGTATGGCCATTTCATTTGCTTTATCTTAGTACAACTCTTTGATAAGTAATCTTGAAGATTTTTAAGAGTTTTATGGCCATTTTTTTTTTGTTATATTATTATAACTCTTAGATAAGTGAGCATGAACATTTCTAAGAGTTGTATGGCCATTTTATTTGTTTTATCTTATTACAACTATTAGATAAGAGATCATGAACATTTCTAAAAGTAGTATGGCCATTTATCTTATTACAACTCTTAGATAAGAGATCATGAACATTTTAAAGAGTTGTATGGCGATTTTATGTGTTTTCTCTGTTAGTTTTGAATACAGAAAAGCTATGGCTTGTATCAAAAACTAATATCCACAGATGACATATTATTTTGTTTCAGTATAAATCTGTTCCTTTATATCATAGAACTAGATAACGGGGTGTCGACAAACACAGTAGATACCGTTATTGGTTAACGTATTGATATATAAAAAGTATGCTCGTAACCGAGATAGTCTGAACATACTATCGGTATAGGTTATTGTGTGGTTTGGAAATTGGTTTATCTAGACTAGTTTAAATCACACAGATATGCCCGGGGCATATTGAGCACGACCAGTTTGGATAGAATTGACTTGTACTGATCAGCGTAGTCATATCGGTCCTAGTATTCCGTCTCTCAATCCCGAGATTGGGACGGGCGTGAGGGTTGGGTGTCGTGTGCTTTGATTTGCCAAAGAGTGAGGTCAATTGAGGCCAATACCTCGGTAAGTTGGGTATGCGGTGTTAAGCTTCTTGCGTGCCGTTGCTGGTCGGAGGAATCCACGTACCGGTTCGCCGGGTTGATGGTGCTCCCGAGATGAGCTCGTAAGGTTATTATACTAAACCTGGCCAGTGAACTTTATGTTCGGTATAATAAAAGGTCGAGTGGTACTAATCTCGGAAACCAAGAAGTCGGTGAGTTAATTTGTCAGTAAATTGATAAATCGACGAGCACTAGATCTTTAATGTGGGGAGATAGAAGAAATAATAATGGCGCGATGTAAAGTCGTTTTCGAGCGGTAGTTCCATAATTGGTCCGTTAGTGGTACGACCGATTATGCATTTGACTAATCGACAAGGTAAATTAATTAATCCGAAGGGTTTAATTAATATTTGATCGACGAAGTGAATTTAGAAATTAATTCTATTTTGAATTAATTAATTCTAAGGGTTCGATTAAATTAAATTAATAAAGTGGATTAAATAAATTAATTTAAAAGGTTCGATTGGAGTTGATTAGTCGGGAAGACTTAGCGGTCAACGAAAGTCAAATTTTAAGGCCTCACTCGAGAGCCCATTAGGTCTCCTTAGAAGCTCCTATAAATACAACATATTGGGCAGCAAGAAAAACCAAAAAAAAAAGAAAAGAAACTTGGCAGCCAAGTATTTTGGCTAGAAAGAGAAAGTTTGGTCTAGAGAGAGAACGTGTCTTCCTCGTCAAGTTTTCTCTCGAAGTCGACCAAGATAACTTTCTTCTTCCAAAGGGAACTCAGCCCATGAATTACTATAGCAGCCCAGTCCATTTCTTCAACAAAAAGAGTCACCGTTTTTGCCCAGAATAATTTTAGATCGCTGGTCGGGCAGATTTTAAATATGGCACTGTTTCTTCAAGAAAACCGTGTGGCTGATCGGACAGTTCTTAAGAGGTAGTGTTGTCCAGTGCAGATCGAATTTTCTGTTTGGAAAATCTCGGCATTGCTTCAGCAAGAAAAGCCCAGGACTGATCAGCCTTCGCTGGTTGGATTGCGCGATAAGATAGCCCAGTGCTGATCGGATTATCGCTGTTGCATTTCCAGGACTTCCGGTGTTGTCGTGCAGTCCGGTGCCCTGAGCCGACCAACTCTTCATGTTGATCTTCTTCTTGAGTGATCCATGAGGTTGGTTGTACAGATCGGGACTGGGCTTGACAATTCTGGTGGTCGGCTTTTGCAGAATTTCCGGCGAGTGCAGCGGGTGAAGAAAACGTGCGCAGCAAAGGGTTTTTCTAAAAGGAAAAAATCCGGGCAGCTTCAATTTGAGAAAGAAAATTCTGGGCAGCTTCAATTTTGTTAAAAAAAATTCTGGGCAGTTTATTTTTGAGAAAAAAATTCTGGGCAGCCTCAATTTGAGTTTCTTGAGAAGCAAGTTTCTTGGGTTTTCAGTCGTATTGCCGTGGGTAGCTCCGTAGACGATAGCCCACACTATCTCGGAGTTCGTATTGGAGAATTCTTCGGATTTCTTTTGGAAATTGCGCTAAAGAATTGGGTTTTCTTTTAGGCAAGGGACTTCGCTACAAAAGGTATAATCTTTAAATTCCGCTTTTATTAAAGATTTAATTTTTTGTGTCCCGATTAATAAATTAAATAAGTATAAGCCTAGATCCGTTCATGGGTAAACTAATTTGAGCCTGAGCTTGGTCGAAAGCTTCCGATTCTGGAATGCATAGCACGAAAGTGAGGTTTTCGATTTAGCCCGGGCTTGTTCAGTTTTCCTTCAAATTGGTATCAGAGCGTTGGTTTCGGTCTTATACTTGTTTGATTTATTACACGGCTTTATTTTGGCATTAGTATTTTTTGTCGAAATGTATAAACAGGTGGTTATTGGTTTCCCGGCTATTATGGTAGAAATTTAATTTTCATTCATAAACCCCGGGACATGTCCGGGCTCGTTTTATTTTTGAATGGAAATTTCTGTAATAGTAATAACCACGAGCTGGAAGCCGTGTAGGATTAGAAAAATCTTGTAGTAGGATTTGATCTAATCATGTCGTCTTTAAATTCCTAGAAAAACGCCTTTGTATATAGGAATTTTTGTACTATGACGAAGACGTTATTTTGGGTAACTTATATTCGAGGGTTTTGGTTTATTGTAATTTTGGGTGATTCCTAATTACGGAATAAACCGAGAAAACCCGGGCGAATCGAGAGGAATCCAAATAACGAGTGGGAGCGACACGACGGGAAGTGTCACCGAGGCGTCAAGGAATCAACGATAGAGAAGGCCATAATAGTCGGGAAATTTTATTTTATTTAATTTCCCGTATTTATGATTTTTTCGTTGATTGTGTGATTTTCGTTTTATTTTGCATGAACGAAATTCAAACCAAAAGTTTTTCCAAAAAGGTAATGTGCAATTAACTAAGGTAGATTATTCGCATATTAAAACTCCAACGGTTTTATGGGTGCGAATATCCATAGTTAAGATATTGCATGTTAAAACGTAAAAATCCTCAAACTTAATTACATTCGCAAGTTTTGGTTTAATCGTAATTTTGGGTGATTCCTAATTACGTGGGGTTTTGGTTTATCGTAATTTTGGGTGATTCCTAATTACGTAGAAAATCGAGAAAACCCGGATTTTGGTTTTTCGTAATTTTTGGGAGATTCCTATTTACGTAGAAAACCGAAATGGAAAACCGAGAAAATTAAGGCGAATTTAAATTATTTTAAAAATCTAAGTGGGAGCGGGTTGGTTAATATCCCCATGGCCTCCATTACGGGTTCATTGGCGATGTGGTTAAACGGCTTCCCCGTCGGTTGAGTTTTCAATCACAGATATCGCTGGAATGAATTTCTAAAGGGATGACTATAGTGTGTTTAATTGGGAAAAGTTGCGACACCCTCGCCGTCCGAGGCGCATTAGTACCCTAAGTAACAAACTTAGAAGTCACGTAATGGCATACACTTAGTGTACTGTTTATAGTATCCCTCCTACGAGGTAACGCTATTTACGTGTACGGCTAAAATTATCGACTATTAATTTCATTGATCATAAGATCGTTGGTCAGATAATGAGATTAATGGACTTTGGTCCTTCTCGAACGAATGTGGGTTAGCGTAGACGTTCACCCGTCGTGACCTGCGTTAATCCCGGTGGGAGAGATGTCGGTAGAAGATTATATTTCTTTTCTGAGGATTTTTCAATATTTTCGAAAAGTATACTGAGACATGTTTTTTCATTATTTTCAGTTGATATGTCGTTCAACCCGCTAGCTGTCATTTTTGAACCAAAACAAACTCATGAGTCCAAACTATATTGACTGGAAACGTAACCTGGACATTGTCCTTACCGCTGAGGGTTACAAGTACGTGCTTACTGAGGAGTGTCCCCTTAAGCAGGGTAGCCAAGTAGTCAGCTATGAGGAAACTCATGAATGCTAGAATGGCTGAGGGCATTTCAGTGAGGGATCACGTGCTGGACATGATCAGTTGCATCAATGAGATCGAGGTACTGGAAGGTGATATTGATGGGGAGACCCAGGTCGATATCATTCTCCAGAGCTTGCCTCCCAGTTTTTGAGCAGTTTCGGTTGAACTATAATATGGGCAAGCTCTCATATTCACTCCCGAGCTCATAACTACATTGGTGTCAGCCGAGGACCTATTCGCTGAGAAGAAGCAAGCCTTTGCTACTGTTGGTCCCTCAGGTTCCTCTGCTGGGCCCAAAGCCAGGAAGCAAGAGAGGAAGAGAGGCCAGAAAGCAGGAACTAATCATGGACCCAAGGCAGGCATTGCCAAGAAGCAAAAGCCGAAAGGCAAATGTTTTAAGTGTGGCAAAGCAGGACATCGGAAGAAGGATTGCCCAAAGCCTCGAGGTTAAAAGTAAATTTTCCCTAGTTACTGAGACGTGATTAGCGGCGATTCCCACGGATACTTGGTGTGTGGATTCGGGAGCCACTGATCACGTTTGTAATTCTTTGCAGGGGTTCCAAGTGACCCGGCTGCTTAGAGAGGGAAAGTTGCAGGTCTACCTTGGGGATACTACCAGAGTTTCTGTGGCTGCAGTGGGAGTGATTAGTCTTTATTTTCCAGACTCTATTTTATATTTAAAGGATTGTCTTTATGTACCTAGTTTTCGAAAGAACTTGCTTTCGGTTTCGAAACTTGTTTTGGATGGTTATAAGTGTGTATTTTCTGACGGTTCGGTTTTTTATAAGAAAATGCCTGAAACTTATATGTTCCGGTACATTGGTTGACAATTTGTTTTTAATCAAGACTTACTCCCCAGTTATGCAAAACATAGAAACTAGTAACTCATCACCGAATCATAGTAAGAGAAAGGAATCTTCCTCTTTGAATCAGACTTATCTTTGGCACCTGAGACTAGGTCATATCAACCTTAGTAGGATTCAAAGGTTGGTCAAGAGTGGGTCTTTGGACTTACTAGATATTGACAGCTATTCAACCTGTGAGTCCTGCTTGGAGGGTAAAATGACCAAGAGGCCTTTTAAGGCGAAGGGGTATAGGGCCAAGGAGGTTTTAGAGTCGATTCATTCTGACGTATGTGGACCTATGTCAGTTCAGGCTAGAGGTGGTGAATATCTCTCTAGTGAATTTAGGACCTATTTATCAGAGGAGGGTATTCAGACCCAGTTGTCTGCACCTGGCACACCCCAGCAGAATGGTGTGGCAGAGAGGAGGAACAGGTCTCTTATGGAAATGGTTAGATCGATGATGAGTTACAGTGAGTTGCCTACCTCGTTTTGGGGTTATGCCTTGGATACAGCGTGTTTTATCCTCAACCTTGTGCCATCTAAGTCTGTGCCTACGACCCCAGTAGAGTTGTGGAGTGGGCGTAAGCCTAGTCTGATATATCTCAGGATTTGGGGTTGTCTAGCACATGTGCTCGAGGCAGATGCAGGCAAGTTAGAGGCGAGATCTAAGGTTATGCTGTTTGTAGGCTACCCCAAAGGAACGAGAGGTGGTTTATTTTATAGTCCTCAGGATCAGAAGGTGGTGGTCAGCATCAATGCCAGATTTCTTGAGGAGGACTATATTTTAGATCACAAGTCAAGCAGCAAGGTAGTATTGGAAGAGCTTAGAAGTCAGTCCACTATTCCAGATGCACACGTACAGGAAGACACACCACAAGAGACTGCACACACTATCACAGATGATGCTCTTACACAGGCTGCGCCTCGTCGTAGTGGGAGGGCTTTGAGACAGCCCGAGAGGTACATGGGTTTGGGTGAGTCTTTGGACTTTATCCCTGGTGCTCGTGAACCAGACCCAGTTAACTACAATGAGGTTCTTCAGGATAGAGATGCAAACATCCAGATCTTGGAACATCCGTTTTGACGAGGTTATCCGGTCCTATGGATTCACTCGGTGTCCGGATGAGCAGTGTGTTTATAGCAGGCGTGATGGTGATATAGTGGTGTTCCTCGTACTTTACGTAGATGACATTCTTCTTATTGGCAACAGTAAGAAGGTGTTGTCAGACGTAAAGGCATGACTGTCCAGGCAATTCGATATGAAGGATTTGAGAGAGGCTGGACATATCCTTGGGATTAAAATTATTCGAGATCGTAGGAGACGTTCTCTGACTCTCTCTCAGGCATCCTACATAGACACGATTCTGGCCCGTTTTAACATGCAGAACTCCAAGAACGGTTCACTACCTTTCTGACATGGGGTGCATTTGTCTAAGGAGCAGTGTCCTAAGGCTGCTGAGGAGATAGATGCCATGAAGGCGGTACCCTATGCTTCTGCAATGGGTAGCCTCATGTATGCTATGTTGTGCACGAGGCCTGATATTTGCTTTGCCGTTGGCATGGTTAGCAGATATCAGAGTAATCCTGGGAAGGCTCACTGGGAGGCAGTAAAATGCATTCTCAAGTATTTGCGCAGGACGAGAGATTATGTCCAAGTTTATAGAGCGCAGGAGCTTGTACCTTTGGGTTACACAGATTCGGACTTTCAAGGTGATTTGGACAGGAGTAAGTCTACCTCTGGGTTTGTGTTTACTCTAGGAGGTGGAGTCATAGTATGGAAGAGTGTCAAGCAAAAATGCGTGGCGGACTCTACCATGGAGGCCGAGTACGTTGCCGCTTCAGAGGCAACGAAAGAGGCTGTGTGGCTCAGGAGCTTCCTGATGGACTTAGATGTGGTTCCAGAGTTGCCTAGGTCTATCACAGTTTATTGTGATAACAATGGTGCAGTTGCTAACTCAATGGAACCACGAGCTCATAAGGCGAGTAAACACATAGAGCGCAAGTACCACCTGATACGAGAAATCGTAAAGAGGGGAGACGTGACCGTGGCCAAGATAGTATCAGATGACAACCATGCAGATCCTTTCACAAAGCCATTGACCCTAAAGGTCTTTGAGAGACATGTGGAGGGCATGGGAGTCAGATTCTTGAGGGAGCCATGTTAGTGAGCTTAAAGGTGTTTTGGAGATTTCATTATGACAGCAGTGTAATAGCGGGTTGGACAGTTTTTGTACTTCTTAGCATAGCTTTGAGTATTAGTGGGAGATTGTTAGTTTTGAATACAGAAAAGCTATGGCTTGTATCAAAAACTAATATCCACAGATGACATATTATTTTGTTTCAGTATAAATCTGTTCCTTTATATCATAGAACTAGATAACGGGGTGTCGACAAACACAGTAGATACCGTTATTGGTTAACGTATTGATATATAAAAAGTATGCTCGTAACCGAGATAGTCTGAACATACTATCGGTATAGGTTATTGTGTGGTTTGGAAATTGGTTTATCTAGACTAGTTTAAATCACACAGATATGCCCGGGGCATATTGAGCACGACCAGTTTGGATAGAATTGACTTGTACTGATCAGCGTAGTCATATCGGTCCTAGTATTCCGTCTCTCAATCCCGAGATTGGGACGGGCGTGAGGGTTGGGTGTCGTGTGCTTTGATTTGCCAAAGAGTGAGGTCAATTGAGGCCAATACCTCGGTAAGTTGGGTATGCGGTGTTAAGCTTCTTGCGTGCCGTTGCTGGTCGGAGGAATCCACGTACCGGTTCGCCGGGTTGATGGTGCTCCCGAGATGAGCTCGTAAGGTTATTATACTAAACCTGGCCAGTGAACTTTATGTTCGGTATAATAAAAGGTCGAGTGGTACTAATCTCGGAAACCAAGAAGTCGGTGAGTTAATTTGTCAGTAAATTGATAAATCGACGAGCACTAGATCTTTAATGTGGGGAGATAGAAGAAATAATAATGGCGCGATGTAAAGTCGTTTTCGAGCGGTAGTTCCATAATTGGTCCGTTAGTGGTACGACCGATTATGCATTTGACTAATCGACAAGGTAAATTAATTAATCCGAAGGGTTTAATTAATATTTGATCGACGAAGTGAATTTAGAAATTAATTCTATTTTGAATTAATTAATTCTAAGGGTTCGATTAAATTAAATTAATAAAGTGGATTAAATAAATTAATTTAAAAGGTTCGATTGGAGTTGATTAGTCGGGAAGACTTAGCGGTCAACGAAAGTCAAATTTTAAGGCCTCACTCGAGAGCCCATTAGGTCTCCTTAGAAGCTCCTATAAATACAACATATTGGGCAGCAAGAAAAACCAAAAAAAAAAGAAAAGAAACTTGGCAGCCAAGTATTTTGGCTAGAAAGAGAAAGTTTGGTCTAGAGAGAGAACGTGTCTTCCTCGTCAAGTTTTCTCTCGAAGTCGACCAAGATAACTTTCTTCTTCCAAAGGGAACTCAGCCCATGAATTACTATAGCAGCCCAGTCCATTTCTTCAACAAAAAGAGTCACCGTTTTTGCCCAGAATAATTTTAGATCGCTGGTCGGGCAGATTTTAAATATGGCACTGTTTCTTCAAGAAAACCGTGTGGCTGATCGGACAGTTCTTAAGAGGTAGTGTTGTCCAGTGCAGATCGAATTTTCTGTTTGGAAAATCTCGGCATTGCTTCAGCAAGAAAAGCCCAGGACTGATCAGCCTTCGCTGGTTGGATTGCGCGATAAGATAGCCCAGTGCTGATCGGATTATCGCTGTTGCATTTCCAGGACTTCCGGTGTTGTCGTGCAGTCCGGTGCCCTGAGCCGACCAACTCTTCATGTTGATCTTCTTCTTGAGTGATCCATGAGGTTGGTTGTACAGATCGGGACTGGGCTTGACAATTCTGGTGGTCGGCTTTTGCAGAATTTCCGGCGAGTGCAGCGGGTGAAGAAAACGTGCGCAGCAAAGGGTTTTTCTAAAAGGAAAAAATCCGGGCAGCTTCAATTTGAGAAAGAAAATTCTGGGCAGCTTCAATTTTGTTAAAAAAAATTCTGGGCAGTTTATTTTTGAGAAAAAAATTCTGGGCAGCCTCAATTTGAGTTTCTTGAGAAGCAAGTTTCTTGGGTTTTCAGTCGTATTGCCGTGGGTAGCTCCGTAGACGATAGCCCACACTATCTCGGAGTTCGTATTGGAGAATTCTTCGGATTTCTTTTGGAAATTGCGCTAAAGAATTGGGTTTTCTTTTAGGCAAGGGACTTCGCTACAAAAGGTATAATCTTTAAATTCCGCTTTTATTAAAGATTTAATTTTTTGTGTCCCGATTAATAAATTAAATAAGTATAAGCCTAGATCCGTTCATGGGTAAACTAATTTGAGCCTGAGCTTGGTCGAAAGCTTCCGATTCTGGAATGCATAGCACGAAAGTGAGGTTTTCGATTTAGCCCGGGCTTGTTCAGTTTTCCTTCATTCTCTTATTACAACTCTTAGATAAGAGATCTTGAACATTTCTAAGAGTTTTATGGCCATTTTACTTTTTTATCTTATTACAACTCTTAGATAGGAGATCCTGAATATTTCTAAGAGTTGTATGGCAATTTTATTTGATTTATCTTAGTACAACTCTTTGATAAATAATCTTGAATATTTTTAAGAGTTGTATGGCCATTTTATTTTTGTTATATTTTTATAACTATTAGATAAGAGAGCATGAACATTTCTAAGAGTTGTATGGCCATTTTATTTGTTTTATCTTATCACAACTCTTAGACAAGAGATCATGAACATTTCTTAAAGTAGTATGGCCATTTATCTTATTACAACTCTTAGATAAGAGATCATGAATATTTTAAAGAGTTGTATGGCGATTTTATGTGTTTTCTCTTATTACAACTCTTAGATAAGAGATCATGAACATTTCTAAGAGTTCTATGGCCATTTTATTTTTTCATCTTATTACAACTCTTAGATAGGAGATCATGAATATTTCTAAGAGTTGTATGGCAATTTTATTTGTTTTATCTTAGTACAACTCTTTGATAAAGAATCTTGAATATTTTTAAGAGTTGTATGGCCATTTTATTTTTTTTATATTTTTATAACTATTAGATAAGAGAGCATGAACATTTCTAAGAGTTGTATGGCCATTTTATTTGTTTATCTTATTACAACTCTTAGATAAGAGGCTATAAATATTTCTAAGAGTTGTATGGCCATTTTATTTGTTATATCTTAGTACAACTCTTTGATAAATAATCTTGAATATTTTTAAGAGTTGTATGGCCATTTTATTTTTGTTATATTTTTATAACTCTTAGATAATAGAGCATGAACATTTCTAAAAGTTCTATGGCCATTTTATTTATTTATCTTATTACAACTCTTAGATAAGAGGCCAATAATATTTCTAAGAGTTGTCTGGCCATTTTATTTGTTATATCTTATTACAACTCTTAGATAGGAGATCATGGATATTTCTAAGAGTTGTATGGCCATTTTATTTATTTTATCTTATTACAAATTTTAGATAAGTGATCATGAACATTTTTATGTGTTGTATGGCTATTTTACTTGTTTTATCGTATTACAACTCTTAGATAAGAGTACAGGAACATTTCTAAGAGTTCTATGGCCATTTTATTTGTTTATCTTATTATAATTCTATGATAAGAGATACTGAACATTTCGAAGAGTTGTATGGCCATTTCATTTGCTTTATCTTAGTACAACTCTTTGATAAGTAATCTTGAAGATTTTTAAGAGTTTTATGGCCTTTTTTTTTTTTTGGTTATATTATTATAACTCTTAGATAAGTGAGCATGAACATTTCTAAGAGTGGTATGGCCATTTTATTTGTTTTATCGTATTACAACTATTAGATAAGAGATCATGAACATTTCTAAAAGTAGTATGGCCATTTATCTTATTACAACTCTTAGATAAGAGATCATGAACATTTTAAAGAGTTGTATGGCGATTTTATGTGTTTTCTCTTATTACAACTCTTAGATAAGAGATCATGAATATTTCTAAGAGTTTTATGGCCATTTTATTTTTTATCTTATTACAACTCTTAGATAGGAGATCATGAATATTTCTAAGAGTTGTATGGCAATTTTATTTGTTTTATCTTAGTACAACTCTTTGATAAATAATCTTGAATATTTTTAAGAGTTGTATGACCATTTTATTTTTGTTATATTTTTATAACTATTAGATAAGAGAGCATGAACATTTCTAAGAGTTGTATGGCCATTTTATTTGTTTATCTTATTACAACTCTTAGATACGAGATCATGAACATTTCTTAAAGTAGTATGGCCATTTATCTTATTACAACTCTAAGATAAGAGATCATGAACATTTTAAAGAGTTGTATGGCGATTTTATGTGTTTTCTCTTATTACAACTCTTAGATAAGAGATCATGAACATTTCTAAGAGTTCTATGGCCATTTTATTTTTTTATCTTATTACAACTCTTAGATAGGAGATCATGAATATTTCTAAGAGTTGTATGGCAATTTTATTTGTTTTATCTTAGTACAACTCTTTGATAAATAATCTTGAATATTTTTAAGAGTTGTATGGCCATTTTATTTTTGTTATATTTTTGTAACTATTAGATAAGAGAGCATGAACATTTCTAAGAGTTGTATGACCATTTTATTTGTTTATCTTATTACAACTCTTAGATAAGAGGCTATAAATATTTCTAAGAGTTGTATGGCCATTTTATTTGTTATATCTTAGTACAACTCTTTGATAAATAATCTTGAATATTTTTAAGAGTTGTATGGCCATTTTATTTTTGTTATATTATTATAACTCTTAGATAAGAGAGCATGAACATTTCTAAGAGTTCTATGGCCATTTTATTTATTTATCTTATTACAACTCTTAGATAAGAGGCCAATAATATTTCTAAGAGTTGTATGGCCATTTTATTTGTTATATCTTATTACAACTCTTAGATAGGAGATCATGGATATTTCTAAGAGTTGTATGGCCATTTTATTTATTTTATCTTATTACAAATTTTAGATAAGTGATCATGAACATTTTTATGTGTTGTATGGCTATTTTACTTGTTTTATCGTATTACAACTCTTAGATAAGAGTACAGGAACATTTCTAAGAGTTCTATGGCCATTTTATTTATTTATCTTATTATAATTCTATGATAAGAGATACTGAACATTTCGAAGAGTTGTATGGCCATTTCATTTGCTTTATCTTAGTACAACTCTTTGATAAGTAATCTTGAAGATTTTTAAGAGTTTTATGGCCATTTTTTTTTGGTTATATTATTATAACTCTTAGATAAGTGAGCATGAACATTTCTAAGAGTTGTATGGCCATTTTATTTGTTTTATCTTATTACAACTATCTGATTAGAGATCATGAACATTTCTAAAAGTAGTATGGCCATTTATCTTATTACAACTCTTAGATAAGAGATCATGAACATTTTAAAGAGTTGTATGGTGATTTTATGTGTTTTCTCTTATTACAACTCTTAGATAAGAGATCATGAATATTTCTAAGAGTTTTATGGCCATTTTATTTTTTATCTTATTACAACTCTTAGATAGGAGATCATGAATATTTCTAAGAGTTGTATGGCAATTTTATTTGTTTTATCTTAGTACAACTCTTTGATAAATAATCTTGAATATTTTTAAGAGTTGTATGGCCATTTTATTTTTGTTATATTTTTATAACTATTAGATAAGAGAGCATGAACATTTCTAAGAGTTGTATGGCCATTTTATTTGTTTATCTTATTACAACTCTTAGATAAGAGATCATGAACATTTCTTAAAGTAGTATGGCCATTTATCTTATTACAACTCTAAGATAAGAGATCATGAACATTTTAAAGAGTTGTATGGCGATTTTATGTGTTTTCTCTTATTACAACTCTTAGATAAGAGATCATGAACATTTCTAAGAGTTCTATGGCCATTTTATTTTTTTATCTTATTACAACTCTTAGATAGGAGATCATGAATATTTCTAAGAGTTGTATGGCAATTTTATTTGTTTTATCTTAGTACAACTCTTTGATAAACAATCTTGAATATTTTTAAGAGTTGTATGGCCATTTTATTTTTGTTATATTTTTGTAACTATTAGATAAGAGAGCATGAACATTTCTAAGAGTTGTATGGCCATTTTATTTGTTTATCTTATTACAACTCTTAGATAAGAGGCTATAAATATTTCTAAGAGTTGTATGGCCATTTTATTTGTTATATCTTAGTACAACTCGTTGATAAATAATCTTGAATATTTTTAAGAGTTGTATGGCCATTTTATTTTTGTTATATTATTATAACTCTTAGATAAGAGAGCATGAACATTTCTAAGAGTTCTATGGCCATTTTATTTATTTATCTTATTACAACTCTTAGATAAGAGGCCAATAATATTTCTAAGAGTTGTATGGCCATTTTATTTGTTATATCTTATTACAACTC
This sequence comes from Knoxia roxburghii, assembly GCA_030378225.1. Taxonomy (NCBI): domain Eukaryota; kingdom Viridiplantae; phylum Streptophyta; class Magnoliopsida; order Gentianales; family Rubiaceae; genus Knoxia; species Knoxia roxburghii. The sequence continues at coordinate 27,930,579 of CM059416.1, read as the reverse complement.
TTAGATAGGAGATCATGGATATTTCTAAGAGTTGTATGGCCATTTTATTTATTTTATCTTATTACAAATTTTAGATAAGTGATCATGAACATTTTTATGTGTTGTATGGCTATTTTACTTGTTTTATCGTATTACAACTCTTAGATAAGAGTACAGGAACATTTCTAAGAGTTCTATGGCCATTTTATTTATTTATCTTATTATAATTCTATGATAAGAGATACTGAACATTTCGAAGAGTTGTATGGCCATTTCATTTGCTTTATCTTAGTACAACTCTTTGATAAGTAATCTTGAAGATTTTTAAGAGTTTTATGGCCATTTTTTTTTGGTTATATTATTATAACTCTTAGATAAGTGAGCATGAACATTTCTAAGAGTTGTATGGCCATTTTATTTGTTTTATCTTATTACAACTATCTGATTAGAGATCATGAACATTTCTAAAAGTAGTATGGCCATTTATCTTATTACAACTCTTAGATAAGAGATCATGAACATTTTAAAGAGTTGTATGGCGATTTTATGTGTTTTCTCTTATTACAACTCTTAGATAAGAGATCATGAATATTTCTAAGAGTTTTATGTCCATTTTATTTTTTATCTTATTACAACTCTTAGATAGGAGATCATGAATATTTCTAAGAGTTGTATGGCAATTTTATTTGTTTTATCTTAGTACAACTCTTTGATAAATAATCTTGAATATTTTTAAGAGTTGTATGGCCATTTTATTTTTGTTATATTTTTATAACTATTAGATAAGAGAGCATGAACATTTCTAAGAGTTGTATGGCCATTTTATTTGTTTATCTTATTACAACTCTTAGATAAGAGATCATGAACATTTCTTAAAGTAGTATGGCCATTTATCTTATTACAACTCTAAGATAAGAGATCATGAACATTTTAAAGAGTTGTATGGCGATTTTATGTGTTTTCTCTTATTACAACTCTTAGATAAGAGATCATGAACATTTCTAAGAGTTCTATGGCCATTTTATTTTTTTATCTTATTACAACTCTTAGATAGGAGATCATGAATATTTCTAAGAGTTGTATGGCAATTTTATTTGTTTTATCTTAGTACAACTCTTTGATAAACAATCTTGAATATTTTTAAGAGTTGTATGGCCATTTTATTTTTGTTATATTTTTGTAACTATTAGATAAGAGAGCATGAACATTTCTAAGAGTTGTATGGCCATTTTATTTGTTTATCTTATTACAACTCTTAGATAAGAGGCTATAAATATTTCTAAGAGTTGTATGGCCATTTTATTTGTTATATCTTAGTACAACTCGTTGATAAATAATCTTGAATATTTTTAAGAGTTGTATGGCCATTTTATTTTTGTTATATTATTATAACTCTTAGATAAGAGAGCATGAACATTTCTAAGAGTTGTATGGCCATTTTATTTGTTTATCTTATTACAACTCTTAGATAAGAGATCATGAACATTTCTTAAAGTAGTATGGCCATTTATCTTATTACAACTCTAAGATAAGAGATCATGAACATTTTAAAGAGTTGTATGGCGATTTTATGTGTTTTCTCTTATTACAACTCTTAGATAAGAGATCATGAACATTTCTAAGAGTTCTATGGCCATTTTATTTTTTTATCTTATTACAACTCTTAGATAGGAGATCATGAATATTTCTAAGAGTTGTATGGCAATTTTATTTGTTTTATCTTAGTACAACTCTTTGATAAACAATCTTGAATATTTTTAAGAGTTGTATGGCCATTTTATTTTTGTTATATTTTTGTAACTATTAGATAAGAGAGCATGAACATTTCTAAGAGTTGTATGGCCATTTTATTTGTTTATCTTATTACAACTCTTAGATAAGAGGCTATAAATATTTCTAAGAGTTGTATGGCCATTTATCTTATTACAAGTCTTAGATAAGAGATCATGAACATTTTAAAGAGTTGTATGGCGATTTTATGTGTTTTCTCTTATTACAACTCTTAGATAAGAGATCATGAACATTTCTAAGAGTTCTATGGCCATTTTATTTTTTTATCTTATTACAACTCTTAGATAGGAGATCATGAATATTTCTAAGAGTTGTATGGCAATTTTATTTGTTTTATCTTAGTACAACTCTTTGATAAATAATCTTGAATATTTTTAAGAGTTGTATGGCCATTTTATTTTTGTTATATTTTTATAACTATTAGATAAGAGAGCATGAACATTTCTAAGAGTTGTATGGCCATTTTATTTGTTTATCTTATTACAACTCTTAGATAAGAGGCTATAAATATTTCTAAGAGTTGTATGGCCATTTTATTTGTTATATCTTAGTACAACTCTTTGATAAATAATCTTGAATATTTTTAAGAGTTGTATGGCCATTTTATTTTTGTTATATTATTATAACTCTTAGATAAGAGAGCATGAACATTTCTAAGAGTTCTATGGCCATTTTATTTATTTATCTTATTACAACTCTTAGATAAGAGGCCAATAATATTTCTAAGAGTTGTATGGCCATTTTATTTGTTATATCTTATTACAACTCTTAGATAGGAGATCATGGATATTTCTAAGAGTTGTATGGCCATTTTATTTATTTTATCTTATTACAAATTTTAGATAAGTGATCATGAACATTTTTATGTGTTGTATGGCTATTTTACTTGTTTTATCGTATTACAACTCTTAGATAAGAGTACAGGAACATTTCTAAGAGTTCTATGGCCATTTTATTTATTTATCTTATTATAATTCTATGATAAGAGATACTGAACATTTCGAAGAGTTGTATGGCCATTTCATTTGCTTTATCTTAGTACAACTCTTTGATAAGTAATCTTGAAGATTTTTAAGAGTTTTATGGCCATTTTTTTTTTGGTTATATTATTATAACTCTTAGATAAGTGAGCATGAACATTTCTAAGAGTTGTATGGCCATTTTATTTGTTTTATCTTATTACAACTATCTGATAAGAGATCATGAACATTTCTAAAAGTAGTATGGCCATTTATCTTATTACAACTCTTAGATAAGAGATCATGAACATTTTAAAGAATTGTATGGCGATTTTATGTGTTTTCTCTTATTACAACTCTTAGATAAGAGATCATGAACATTTCTAAGAGTTCTATGGCCATTTTATTTTTTTATCTTATTACAACTCTTAGATAGGAGATCATGAATATTTCTAAGAGTTGTATGGCAATTTTATTTGTTTTATCTTAGTACAACTCTTTGATAAATAATCTTGAATATTTTTAAGAGTTGTATGGCCATTTTATTTTTGTTATATTTTTATAACTATTAGATAAGAGAGCATGAATATTTCTAAGAGTTGTATGGCCATTTTATTTGTTTTATCTTATTACAACTCTTAGATAAGAGATCATGAACATTTCTTAAAGTAGTATGGCCATTTATCTTATTACAACTCTTAGATAAGAGATCATGAACATTTTAAAGAGTTGTATGGCGATTTTATGTGTTTTCTCTTATTACAACTCTTAGATAAGAGATCATGAACATTTCTAAGAGTTCTATGGCCATTTTATTTTTTTTATCTTATTACAACTCTTAGATAGGAGATCATTTATATTTCTAAGAGTTGTATGGCAATTTTATTTGTTTTATCTTAGTACAACTGTTTGATAAATAATCTTGAATATTTTTAAGATTTGTATGGCCATTTTATTTTTGTTATATTTTTATAACTATTAGATAAGAGAGCATGAACATTTCTAAGAGTTGTATGGCCATTTTATTTGTTTTTCTTATTACAACTCTTAGATAAGAGGCTATAAATATTTCTAAGAGTTGTATAGCCATTTTATTTGTTATATCTTAGTACAACTCTTTGATAAATAATCTTGAATATTTTTAAGAGTTGTATGGCCATTTTATTTTTATTATATTATTATAACTCTTAGATAAGAGAGTATGAACATTTCTAAGAGTTCTATGGCCATTTAATTTATTTATCTTATTACAACTCTTAGATAAGAGGCCAATAATATTTCTAAGAGTTGTATGGCCATTTTATTTGTTATATCTTATTACAACTCTTAGATAGGAGATCATGGATATTTGTAAGAGTTGTATGGCCATTTTATTTATTTTATCTTATTACAAATTTTAGATAAGTGATCATGAACATTTTTATGTGTTGTATGGCTATTTTACTTGTTTTATCGTATTACAACTCTTAGATAAGAGTACAGGAACATTTCTAAGAGTTCTATGGCCATTTTATTTATTTATCTTATTATAATTCTATGATAAGAGATACTGAACATTTCGAAGAGTTGTATGGCCATTTCATTTGCTTTATCTTAGTACAACTCTTTGATAAGTAATCTTGAAGATTTTTAAGAGTTTTATGGCCATTTTTTTTTTGGTTATATTATTATAACTCTTAGATAAGTGAGCATGAACATTTCTAAGAGTTGTATGGCCATTTTATTTGTTTTATCTTATTACAACTATTAGATAAGAGATCATGAACATTTCTAAAAGTAGTATGGCCATTTATCTTATTACAACTCTTAGATAAGAGATCATGAACATTTTAAAGAGTTGTATGGCGATTTTATGTGTTTTCTCTTATTACAACTCTTAGATAAGAGATCATGAACATTTCTAAGAGTTCTATGGCCATTTTATTTTTTTATCTTATTACAACTCTTAGATAGGAGATCATGAATATTTCTAAGAGTTGTATGGCAATTTTATTTGTTTTATCTTAGTACAACTCTTTGATAAATAATCTTGAATATTTTTAAGAGTTGTATGGCCATTTTATTTTTGTTATATTTTTATAACTATTAGATAAGAGAGCATGAACATTTATAAGAGTTGTATGGCCATTTTATTTGTTTTATCTTATTACAACTATTAGATAAGAGATCATGAACATTTCTTAAAGTAGTATGGCCATTTATCTTATTACAACTCTTAGATAAGAGATCATGAACATTTTAAAGAGTTGTATGGCGATTTTATGTGTTCTCTCTTATTACAACTCTTAGATAAGAGATCATGAACATTTCTAAGAGTTCTATGGCCATTTTATTTTTTTATCTTATTACAACTCTTAGATAGGAGATCATGAATATTTCTAAGAGTTGTATGGCAATTTTATTTGTTTTATCTTAGTACAACTCTTTGATAAATAATCTTGAATATTTTTAAGATTTGTATGGCCATTTTATTTTTGTTATATTTTTATAACTATTAGATAAGAGAGCATGAACATTTCTAATAGTTGTATGGCCATTTTATTTGTTTATCTTATTACAACTCTTAGATAAGAGGCTATAAATATTTCTAAGAGTTGTATGGCCATTTTATTTGTTATATCTTAGTACAACTCTTTGATAAATAATCTTGAATATTTTTAAGAGTTGTATGGCCATTTTATTTTTGTTATATTATTATAACTCTTAGATAAGAGAGCATGAACATTTCTAAGAGTTCTATGGCCATTTTATTTATTTATCTTATTACAACTTTTAGATAAGAGGCCAATAATATTTCTAAGAGTTGTATGGCCATTTTATTTGTTATATCTTATTACAACTCTTAGATAGGAGATCATGGATATTTCTAAGAGTTGGATGGCCATTTTATTTATTTTATCTTATTAGAAATTTTAGATAAGTGATCATGAACATTTTTATGTGTTGTATGGCTATTTTACTTGTTTTATCGTATTACAACTCTTAGATAAGAGTACAGGAACATTTCTAAGAGTTCTATGGCCATTTTATTTGTTTATCTTATTATAATTCTATGATAAGAGATACTGAACATTTCGAAGAGTTGTATGGCCATTTCATTTGCTTTATCTTAGTACAACTCTTTGATAAGTAATCTTGAAGATTTTTAAGAGTTTTATGGCCATTTTTTTTTTGTTATATTATTATAACTCTTAGATAAGTGAGCATGAACATTTCTAAGAGTTGTATGGCCATTTTATTTGTTTTATCTTATTACAACTCTTAGATAAGAGATCATGAACATTTCTAAAAGTAGTATGACCATTTATCTTATTACAACTCTTAGATAAGAGATCATGAACATTTTAAAAAGTTGTATGTCGATTTTATGTGTTTTCTCTTATTACAACTCTTAGATAAGAGATCATGAACATTTCTAAGAGTTCTATGGCCATTTTATTTTTTTATCTTATTGCAACTCTTAGATAGGAGATCATGAATATTTCTAAGAGTTGTATGGCAATTTTATTTGTTTTATCTTAGTACAACTCTTTGATAAATAATCTTGAATATTTTTAAGAGTTGTATGGCCATTTTATTTTTGTTATATTTTTATAACTATTAGATAAGAGAGCATGAACATTTCTAAGAGTTGTATGGCCATTTTATTTGTTTATCTTATTACAACTCTTAGATAAGAGGCTATAAATATTTCTAAGAGTTGTATGGCCATTTTATTTGTTATATCTTAGTACAACACTTTGATAAATAATCTTGAATATTTTTAAGAATTGGATGGCCATTTTATTTTTGTGATATTATTATAACTCTTAGATAAGAGAGCATGAACATTTCTAAGAGTTCTATGGCCATTTTATTTATTTATCTTATTACAACTCTTAGATAAGAGGCCAATAATATTTCTAAGAGTTGTATGGCCATTTTATTTGTTATATCTTATTACAACTCTTAGATAGGAGATCATGGATATTTCTAAGAGTTGTTTGGTCATTTTATTTATTTTATCTTATTACAAATTTTAGATAAGTGATCATGAACATTTTTAAGTGTTGTATGGCTATTTTATTTGTTTTATCTTATTACAACTCTTAGATAAAAGTACAGGAACATTTCTAAGAGTTCTATGGCCATTTTATTTGTTTATCTTATTATAACTCTATGATAAGAGATACTGAACATTTCGAAGAGTTGTATGGCCATTTCATTTGCTTTATCTTAGTACAACTCTTTGATAAGTAATCTTGAAGATTTTTAAGAGTTGTATGGCCATTTTTTTTGGTTATATTATTATAACTCTTAGATAAGTGAGCATGAACATTTCTAAGAGTTGTATGGCCATTTTATTTGTTTTATCTTATTACAACTCTAAGATAAGAGATCATGAACATTTCTAAAAGTAGTATGGCCATTTATCTTATTACAACTCTTAGATAAGAGATCATGAACATTTTAAAGAGTTGTATGGCGATTTTATGTGTTTTATCTTATTACAACTCTTAGATAAGAGATCATGAACATTTCTAAGGGTTCTATGGCCATTTTATTTTTTTATCTTATTAGAACTCTTAGATAGGAGATCATGAACATTTCTAAGAGTTCTATGGCCATTTTATTTTTTTATCTTATTACAACTCTTTGATAAATAATCTTGAATATTTTTAAGATTTGTATGGCCATTTTATTTTTGTTATATTTTTATAACTATTAGATAAGAGAGCATGAACATTTCTAATAGTTGTATGGCCATTTTATTTGTTTATCTTATTACAACTCTTAGATAAGAGGCTATAAATATTTCTAAGAGTTGTATGGCCATTTTATTTGTTATATCTTAGTACAACTCTTTGATAAATAATCTTGAATATTTTTAAGAGTTGTATGGCCATTTTATTTTTGTTATATTATTATAACTCTTAGATAAGAGAGCATGAACATTTCTAAGAGTTCTATGGCCATTTTATTTATTTATCTTATTACAACTTTTAGATAAGAGGCCAATAATATTTCTAAGAGTTGTATGGCCATTTTATTTGTTATATCTTATTACAACTCTTAGATAGGAGATCATGGATATTTCTAAGAGTTGGATGGCCATTTTATTTATTTTATCTTATTAGAAATTTTAGATAAGTGATCATGAACATTTTTATGTGTTGTATGGCTATTTTACTTGTTTTATCGTATTACAACTCTTAGATAAGAGTACAGGAACATTTCTAAGAGTTCTATGGCCATTTTATTTGTTTATCTTATTATAATTCTATGATAAGAGATACTGAACATTTCGAAGAGTTGTATGGCCATTTCATTTGCTTTATCTTAGTACAACTCTTTGATAAGTAATCTTGAAGATTTTTAAGAGTTTTATGGCCATTTTTTTTTTGTTATATTATTATAACTCTTAGATAAGTGAGCATGAACATTTCTAAGAGTTGTATGGCCATTTTATTTGTTTTATCTTATTACAACTCTTAGATAAGAGATCATGAACATTTCTAAAAGTAGTATGACCATTTATCTTATTACAACTCTTAGATAAGAGATCATGAACATTTTAAAAAGTTGTATGTCGATTTTATGTGTTTTCTCTTATTACAACTCTTAGATAAGAGATCATGAACATTTCTAAGAGTTCTATGGCCATTTTATTTTTTTATCTTATTGCAACTCTTAGATAGGAGATCATGAATATTTCTAAGAGTTGTATGGCAATTTTATTTGTTTTATCTTAGTACAACTCTTTGATAAATAATCTTGAATATTTTTAAGAGTTGTATGGCCATTTTATTTTTGTTATATTTTTATAACTATTAGATAAGAGAGCATGAACATTTCTAAGAGTTGTATGGCCATTTTATTTGTTTATCTTATTACAACTCTTAGATAAGAGGCTATAAATATTTCTAAGAGTTGTATGGCCATTTTATTTGTTATATCTTAGTACAACACTTTGATAAATAATCTTGAATATTTTTAAGAATTGGATGGCCATTTTATTTTTGTGATATTATTATAACTCTTAGATAAGAGAGCATGAACATTTCTAAGAGTTCTATGGCCATTTTATTTATTTATCTTATTACAACTCTTAGATAAGAGGCCAATAATATTTCTAAGAGTTGTATGGCCATTTTATTTGTTATATCTTATTACAACTCTTAGATAGGAGATCATGGATATTTCTAAGAGTTGTTTGGTCATTTTATTTATTTTATCTTATTACAAATTTTAGATAAGTGATCATGAACATTTTTAAGTGTTGTATGGCTATTTTATTTGTTTTATCTTATTACAACTCTTAGATAAAAGTACAGGAACATTTCTAAGAGTTCTATGGCCATTTTATTTGTTTATCTTATTATAACTCTATGATAAGAGATACTGAACATTTCGAAGAGTTGTATGGCCATTTCATTTGCTTTATCTTAGTACAACTCTTTGATAAGTAATCTTGAAGATTTTTAAGAGTTGTATGGCCATTTTTTTTGGTTATATTATTATAACTCTTAGATAAGTGAGCATGAACATTTCTAAGAGTTGTATGGCCATTTTATTTGTTTTATCTTATTACAACTCTAAGATAAGAGATCATGAACATTTCTAAAAGTAGTATGGCCATTTATCTTATTACAACTCTTAGATAAGAGATCATGAACATTTTAAAGAGTTGTATGGCGATTTTATGTGTTTTATCTTATTACAACTCTTAGATAAGAGATCATGAACATTTCTAAGGGTTCTATGGCCATTTTATTTTTTTATCTTATTAGAACTCTTAGATAGGAGATCATGAACATTTCTAAGAGTTCTATGGCCATTTTATTTTTTTATCTTATTACAACTCTTAGATAGGAGATCATGAATATTTCTAAGAGTTGTATGGCAATTTTATTTGTTTTATCTTAGTACAACTCTTTGATAAATAATCTTGAATATTTTTAAGATTTGTACGGCCATTTTATTTTTGTTATATTTTTATAACTATTAGATAAGAGAGCATGAACATTTCTAAGAGTTGTACGGCCATTTTATTTGTTTATCTTATTACAACTCTTAGATAAGAGGCTATAAATATTTCTAAGAGTTGTATGGCCATTTTATTTGTTATATCTTAGTACAACTCTTTGATAAATAATCTTGAATATTTTTAAGAGTTGTATGGCCATTTTATTTTTGTTATATTATTATAACTCTTAGATAAGAGAGCATGAACATTTCTAAGAGTTCTATGGCCATTTTATTTATTTATCTTATTACAACTCTTAGATAAGAGGCCAATAATATTTCTAAGAGTTGTATGGCCATTTTATTTGTTATATCTTATTACAACTCTTAGATAGGAGATCATGGATATTTCTAAGAGTTGTATGGCCATTTTATTTATTTTATCTTATTACAAATTTTAGATAAGTGATCATGAACATTTTTATGTGTTGTATGGCTATTTTACTTGTTTTATCGTATTACAACTCTTAGATAAGAGTACAGGAACATTTCTAAGAGTTCTATGGCCATTTTATTTATTTATCTTATTATAATTCTATGATAAGAGATACTGAACATTTCGAAGAGTTGTATGGCCATTTCATTTGCTTTATCTTAGTACAACTCTTTGATAAGTAATCTTGAAGATTTTTAAGAGTTTTATGGCCATTTTTTTTTTGGTTATATTATTATAACTCTTAGATAAGTGAGCATGAACATTTCTAAGAGTTGTATGGCCATTTTATTTGTTTTATCTTATTACAACTATCTGATAAGAGATCATGAACATTTCTAAAAGTAGTATGGCCATTTATCTTATTACAACTCTTAGATAAGAGATCATGAACATTTTAAAGAATTGTATGGCGATTTTATGTGTTTTCTCTTATTACAACTCTTAGATAAGAGATCATGAACATTTCTAAGAGTTCTATGGCCATTTTATTTTTTTATCTTATTACAACTCTTAGATAGGAGATCATGAATATTTCTAAGAGTTGTATGGCAATTTTATTTGTTTTATCTTAGTACAACTCTTTGATAAATAATCTTGAATATTTTTAAGAGTTGTATGGCCATTTTATTTTTGTTATATTTTTATAACTATTAGATAAGAGAGCATGAACATTTATAAGAGTTGTATGGCCATTTTATTTGTTTTATCTTATTACAACTATTAGATAAGAGATCATGAACATTTCTTAAAGTAGTATGGCCATTTATCTTATTACAACTCTTAGATAAGAGATCATGAACATTTTAAAGAGTTGTATGGCGATTTTATGTGTTCTCTCTTATTACAACTCTTAGATAAGAGATCATGAACATTTCTAAGAGTTCTATGGCCATTTTATTTTTTTATCTTATTACAACTCTTAGATAGGGGATCATGAATATTTCTAAGAGTTGTATGGCAATTTTATTTGTTTTATCTTAGTACAACTCTTTGATAAATAATCTTGAATATTTTTAAGATTTGTATGGCCATTTTATTTTTGTTATATTTTTATAACTATTAGATAAGAGAGCATGAACATTTCTAATAGTTGTATGGCCATTTTATTTGTTTATCTTATTACAACTCTTAGATAAGAGGCTATAAATATTTCTAAGAGTTGTATGGCCATTTTATTTGTTATATCTTAGTACAACTCTTTGATAAATAATCTTGAATATTTTTAAGAGTTGTATGGCCATTTTATTTTTGTTATATTATTATAACTCTTAGATAAGAGAGCATGAACATTTCTAAGAGTTCTATGGCCATTTTATTTATTTATCTTATTACAACTCTTAGATAAGAGGCCAATAATATTTCTAAGAGTTGTATGGCCATTTTATTTGTTATATCTTATTACAACTCTTAGATAGGAGATCATGGATATTTCTAAGAGTTGGATGGCCATTTTATTTATTTTATCTTATTAGAAATTTTAGATAAGTGATCATGAACATTTTTATGTGTTGTATGGCTATTTTACTTGTTTTATCGTATTACAACTCTTAGATAAGAGTACAGGAACATTTCTAAGAGTTCTATGGCCATTTTATTTGTTTATCTTATTATAATTCTATGATAAGAGATACTGAACATTTCGAAGAGTTGTATGGCCATTTCATTTGCTTTATCTTAGTACAACTCTTTGATAAGTAATCTTGAAGATTTTTAAGAGTTTTATGGCCATTTTTTTTTTTGTTATATTATTATAACTCTTAGATAAGTGAGCATGAACATTTCTAAGAGTTGTATGGCCATTTTATTTGTTTTATCTTATTACAACTCTTAGATAAGAGATCATGAACATTTCTAAAAGTAGTATGACCATTTATCTTATTACAACTCTTAGATAAGAGATCATGAACATTTTAAAGAGTTGTATGGCGATTTTATGTGTTCTCTCTTATTACAACTCTTAGATAAGAGATCATGAACATTTCTAAGAGTTCTATGGCCATTTTATTTTTTTATCTTATTACAACTCTTAGATAGGAGATCATGAATATTTCTAAGAGTTGTATGGTAATTTTATTTGTTTTATCTTAGTACAACTCTTTGATAAATAATCTTGAATATTTTTAAGAGTTGTATGGCCATTTTATTTTTGTTATATTTTTATAACTATTAGATAAGAGAGCATGAATATTTCTAAGAGTTGTATGGCCATTTTATTTGTTTTATCTTATTACAACTCTTAGATAAGAGATCATGAACATTTCTTAAAGTAGTATGGCCATTTATCTTATTACAACTCTTAGATAAGAGATCATGAACATTTTAAAGAGTTGTATGGCGATTTTATGTGTTTTCTCTTATTACAACTCTTAGATAAGAGATCATGAACATTTCTAAGAGTTCTATGGCCATTTTATTTTTTTTATCTTATTACAACTCTTAGATAGGAGATCATTTATATTTCTAAGAGTTGTATGGCAATTTTATTTGTTTTATCTTAGTACAACTGTTTGATAAATAATCTTGAATATTTTTAAGATTTGTATGGCCATTTTATTTTTGTTATATTTTTATAACTATTAGATAAGAGAGCATGAACATTTCTAAGAGTTGTATGGCCATTTTATTTGTTTTTCTTATTACAACTCTTAGATAAGAGGCTATAAATATTTCTAAGAGTTGTATAGCCACTTTATTTGTTATATCTTAGTACAACTCTTTGATAAATAATCTTGAATATTTTTAAGAGTTGTATGGCCATTTTATTTTTATTATATTATTATAACTCTTAGATAAGAGAGTATGAACATTTCTAAGAGTTCTATGGCCATTTTATTTATTTATCTTATTACAACTCTTAGATAAGAGGCCAATAATATTTCTAAGAGTTGTATGGCCATTTTATTTGTTATATCTTATTACAACTCTTAGATAGGAGATCATGGATATTTCTAAGAGTTGTATGGCCATTTTATTTATTTTATCTTATTACAAATTTTAGATAAGTGATCATGAACATTTTTGTGTGTTGTATGGCTATTTTACTTGTTTTATCGTATTACAACTCTTAGATAAGAGTACAGGAACATTTCTAAGAGTTCTATGGCCATTTTATTTATTTATCTTATTATAATTCTATGATAAGAGGTACTGAACATTTCGAAGAGTTGTATGGCCATTTCATTTGCTTTATCTTAGTACAACTCTTTGATAAGTAATCTTGAAGATTTTTAAGAGTTTTATGGCCATTTTTTTTTGGTTATATTATTATAACTCTTAGATAAGTGAGCATGAACATTTCTAAGAGTTGTATGGCCATTTTATTTGTTTTATCTTATTACAACTATTAGATAAGAGATCATGAACATTTCTAAAAGTAGTATGGCCATTTATCTTATTACAACTCTTAGATAAGAGATCATGAACATTTTAAAGAGTTGTATGGCGATTTTATGTGTTTTCTCTTATTACAACTCTTAGATAAGAGATCATGAACATTTCTAAGAGTTCTATGGCCATTTTATTTTTTTATCTTATTACAACTCTTAGATAGGAGATCATGAATATTTCTAAGAGTTGTATGGCAATTTTATTTGTTTTATCTTAGTACAACTCTTTGATAAATAATCTTGAATATTTTTAAGAGTTGTATGGCCATTTTATTTTTGTTATATTTTTATAACTATTAGATAAGAGAGCATGAACATTTATAAGAGTTGTATGGCCATTTTATTTGTTTTATCTTATTACAACTATTAGATAAGAGATCATGAACATTTCTTAAAGTAGTATGGCCATTTATCTTATTACAACTCTTAGATAAGAGATCATGAACATTTTAAAGAGTTGTATGGCGATTTTATGTGTTCTCTCTTATTACAACTCTTAGATAAGAGATCATGAACATTTCTAAGAGTTCTATGGCCATTTTATTTTTTTATCTTATTACAACTCTTAGATAGGGGATCATGAATATTTCTAAGAGTTGTATGGCAATTTTATTTGTTTTATCTTAGTACAACTCTTTGATAAATAATCTTGAATATTTTTAAGATTTGTATGGCCATTTTATTTTTGTTATATTTTTATAACTATTAGATAAGAGAGCATGAACATTTCTAATAGTTGTATGGCCATTTTATTTGTTTATCTTATTACAACTCTTAGATAAGAGGCTATAAATATTTCTAAGAGTTGTATGGCCATTTTATTTGTTATATCTTAGTACAACTCTTTGATAAATAATCTTGAATATTTTTAAGAGTTGTATGGCCATTTTATTTTTGTTATATTATTATAACTCTTAGATAAGAGAGCATGAACATTTCTAAGAGTTCTATGGCCATTTTATTTATTTATCTTATTACAACTCTTAGATAAGAGGCCAATAATATTTCTAAGAGTTGTATGGCCATTTTATTTGTTATATCTTATTACAACTCTTAGATAGGAGATCATGGATATTTCTAAGAGTTGGATGGCCATTTTATTTATTTTATCTTATTAGAAATTTTAGATAAGTGATCATGAACATTTTTATGTGTTGTATGGCTATTTTACTTGTTTTATCGTATTACAACTCTTAGATAAGAGTACAGGAACATTTCTAAGAGTTCTATGGCCATTTTATTTGTTTATCTTATTATAATTCTATGATAAGAGATACTGAACATTTCGAAGAGTTGTATGGCCATTTCATTTGCTTTATCTTAGTACAACTCTTTGATAAGTAATCTTGAAGATTTTTAAGAGTTTTATGGCCATTTTTTTTTTGTTATATTATTATAACTCTTAGATAAGTGAGCATGAACATTTCTAAGAGTTGTATGGCCATTTTATTTGTTTTATCTTATTACAACTCTTAGATAAGAGATCATGAACATTTCTAAAAGTAGTATGACCATTTATCTTATTACAACTCTTAGATAAGAGATCATGAACATTTTAAAGAGTTGTATGGCGATTTTATGTGTTCTCTCTTATTACAACTCTTAGATAAGAGATCATGAACATTTCTAAGAGTTCTATGGCCATTTTATTTTTTTTATCTTATTACAACTCTTAGATAGGGGATCATGAATATTTCTAAGAGTTGTATGGCAATTTTATTTGTTTTATCTTAGTACAACTCTTTGATAAATAATCTTGAATATTTTTAAGATTTGTATGGCCATTTTATTTTTGTTATATTTTTATAACTATTAGATAAGAGAGCATGAACATTTCTAATAGTTGCATGGCCATTTTATTTGTTTATCTTATTACAACTCTTAGATAAGAGGCTATAAATATTTCTAAGAGTTGTATGGCCATTTTATTTGTTATATCTTAGTACAACTCTTTGATAAATAATCTTGAATATTTTTAAGAGTTGTATGGCCATTTTATTTTTGTTATATTATTATAACTCTTAGATAAGAGAGCATGAACATTTCTAAGAGTTCTATGGCCATTTTATTTATTTATCTTATTACAACTCTTAGATAAGAGGCCAATAATATTTCTAAGAGTTGTATGGCCATTTTATTTGTTATATCTTATTACAACTCTTAGATAGGAGATCATGGATATTTCTAAGAGTTGGATGGCCATTTTATTTATTTTATCTTATTAGAAATTTTAGATAAGTGATCATGAACATTTTTATGTGTTGTATGGCTATTTTACTTGTTTTATCGTATTACAACTCTTAGATAAGAGTACAGGAACATTTCTAAGAGTTCTATGGCCATTTTATTTGTTTATCTTGTTATAATTCTATGATAAGAGATACTGAACATTTCGAAGAGTTGTATGGCCATTTCATTTGCTTTATCTTAGTACAACTCTTTGATAAGTAATCTTGAAGATTTTTAAGAGTTTTATGGCCTTTTTTTTTTTTGTTATATTATTATAACTCTTAGATAAGTGAGCATGAACATTTCTAAGAGTTGTATGGCCATTTTATTTGTTTATCTTATTACAACTCTTAGATAAGAGATCATGAACATTTCTAAAAGTAGTATGACCATTTATCTTATTACAACTCTTAGATAAGAGATCATGAACATTTTAAAAAGTTGTATGTCGATTTTATGTGTTTTCTCTTATTACAACTCTTAGATAAGAGATCATGAACATTTCTAAGAGTTCTATGGCCATTTTATTTTTTTATCTTATTGCAACTCTTAGATAGGAGATCATGAATATTTCTAAGAGTTGTATGGCAATTTTATTTGTTTTATCTTAGTACAACTCTTTGATAAATAATCTTGAATATTTTTAAGAGTTGTATGGCCATTTTATTTTTGTTATATTTTTATAACTATTAGATAAGAGAGCATGAACATTTCTAAGAGTTGTATGGCCATTTTATTTGTTTATCTTATTACAACTCTTAGATAAGAGGCTATAAATATTTCTAAGAGTTGTATGGCCATTTTATTTGTTATATCTTAGTACAACACTTTGATAAATAATCTTGAATATTTTTAAGAATTGGATGGCCATTTTATTTTTGTTATATTATTATAACTCTTAGATAAGAGAGCATGAACATTTCTAAGAGTTCTATGGCCATTTTATTTATTTATCTTATTACAACTCTTAGATAAGAGGCCAATAATATTTCTAAGAGTTGTATGGCCATTTTATTTGTTATATCTTATTACAACTCTTAGATAGGAGATCATGGATATTTCTAAGAGTTGTTTGGTCATTTTATTTATTTTATCTTATTACAAATTTTAGATAAGTGATCATGAACATTTTTAAGTGTTGTATGGCTATTTTATTTGTTTTATCTTATTACAACTCTTAGATAAAAGTACAGGAACATTTCTAAGAGTTCTATGGCCATTTTATTTGTTTATCTTATTATAACTCTATGATAAGAGATACTGAACATTTCGAAGAGTTGTATGGCCATTTCATTTGCTTTATCTTAGTACAACTCTTTGATAAGTAATCTTGAAGATTTTTAAGAGTTGTATGGCCATTTTTTTTGGTTATATTATTATAACTCTTAGATAAGTGAGCATGAACATTTCTAAGAGTTGTATGGCCATTTTATTTGCTTTATCTTATTACAACTCTAAGATAAGAGATCATGAACATTTCTAAAAGTAGTATGGCCATTTATCTTATTACAACTCTTAGATAAGAGATCATGAACATTTTAAAGAGTTGTATGGCGATTTTATGTGTTTTATCTTATTACAACTCTTAGATAAGAGATCATGAACATTTCTAAGGGTTCTATGGCCATTTTATTTTTTTATCTTATTAGAACTCTTAGATAGGAGATCATGAACATTTCTAAGAGTTCTATGGCCATTTTATTTTTTTTATCTTATTACAACTCTTAGATAGGAGATCATGAATATTTCTAAGAGTTGTATGGCAATTTTATTTGTTTTATCTTAGTACAACTCTTTGATAAATAATCTTGAATATTTTTAAGATTTGTATGGCCATTTTATTTTTGTTATATTTTTATAACTATTAGATAAGAGAGCATGAACATTTCTAAGAGTTGTACGGCCATTTTATTTGTTTATCTTATTACAACTCTTAGATAAGAGGCTATAAATATTTCTAAGAGTTGTATGGCCATTTTATTTGTTATATCTTAGTACAACTCTTTGATAAATAATCTTGAATATTTTTAAGAGTTGTATGGCCATTTTATTTTTGTTATATTATTATAACTCTTAGATAAGAGAGCATGAACATTTCTAAGAGTTCTATGGCCATTTTATTTATTTATCTTATTACAACTCTTAGATAAGAGGCCAATAATATTTCTAAGAGTTGTATGGCCATTTTATTTGTTATATCTTATTACAACTCTTAGATAGGAGATCATGGATATTTCTAAGAGTTGTATGGCCATTTTATTTATTTTATCTTATTACAAATTTTAGATAAGTGATCATGAACATTTTTATGTGTTGTATGGCTATTTTACTTGTTTTATCGTATTACAACTCTTAGATAAGAGTACAGGAACATTTCTAAGAGTTCTATGGCCATTTTATTTGTTTATCTTATTATAATTCTATGATAAGAGATACTGAACATTTCGAAGAGTTGTATGGCCATTTCATTTGCTTTATCTTAGTACAACTCTTTGATAAGTAATCTTGAAGATTTTTAAGAGTTGTATGGCCATTTTTTTTGGTTATATTATTATAACTCTTAGATAAGTGAGCATGAACATTTCTAAGAGTTGTATGGCCATTTTATTTGTTTTATCTTATTACAACTCTAAGATAAGAGATCATGAACATTTCTAAAAGTAGTATGGCCATTTATCTTATTACAACTCTTAGATAAGAGATCAAGAACATTTTAAAGAGTTGTATGGCGATTTTATGTGTTTTATCTTATTACAACTCTTAGATAAGAGATCATGAACATTTTAAAGAGTTGAATGGCGAATTTATGTGTTTTATCTTATTACAACTCTTAGATAAGAGATCATGAACATTTCTAAGAGTTCTATGGCCATTTTATTTTTTTTATCTTATTACAACTCTTAGATAGGAGATCATGAATATTTCTAAGAGTTGTATGGAAATTTTATTTGTTTTATCTTAGTACAACTCTTTGATAAATAATCTTGAATATTTTTAAGAGTTGTATGGCCATTTTATTTTTGTTATATTTTTATAACTATTAGATAAGAGAGCATGAACATTTCTAAGAGTTGTACGGCCATTTTATTTGTTTATCTTATTACAACTATTAGATAAGAGGCTATAAATATTTCTAAGAGTTGTGTGGCCATTTTATTTGTTATATCTTAGTACAACTCTTTGATAAATAATCTTGAATATTTTTAAGAGTTGTATGGCCATTTTATTTTTGTTATATTATTATAACTCTTAGATAAGAGAGCATGAACATTTCTAAGAGTTCTATGGCCATTTTATTTATTTATCTTATTACAACTCTTAGATAAGAGGCCAATAATATTTCTATGAGTTGTATGGCCATTTTATTTGTTATATCTTATTACAACTCTTAGATAGGAGATCATGGATATTTCTAAGAGTTGTATGGCCATTTTATTTATTTTATCTTATTACAAATTTTAGATAAGTGATCATGAACATTTTTAAGTGTTGTATGGCTATTTTACTTGTTTTATCTTATTACAACTCTTAGATAAGAGTACAGGAACATTTCTAAGAGTTCTATGGCCATTTTATTTGTTTATCTTATTATAACTCTATGATAAGAGATACCGAACATTTTGATGAGTTGTATGGCCATTTCATTTGCTTTATCTTAGTACAACTCTTTTATAAGTAATCTTGAAGATTTTTAAGAGTTGTATGGCCATTTTTTTTTGGTTATATTATTATAACTCTTAGATAAGTGAGCATGAACATTTCTAAGAGTTGTGTGGCATTTTATTTGTTTTATCTTATTACAACTCTTAGATAAGAGATCATGAACATTTCTAAAAGTAGTATGGCCATTTATCTTATTACAACTCTTAGATAAGAGATCATGAACATTTTAAAGAGTTGTATGGCAATTTTATGTGTTTTATGTTATTACAACTCTTAGATAAGAGATCATGAACATTTCTAAGAGTTCTATGGCCATTTTATTTTTTTATCTTATTACAACTCTTAGATAGGAGATCATGAATATTTCTAAGAGTTGTATGGCAATTTTATTTGTTTTATCTTTGTACAACTCTTTGATAAGTAATCTTGAACATTTTTAAGAGTTGTATGGCCATTTTATTTTTGTTATATTATTATAACTCTTAGATAAGAGAGCATGAACATTTCAAAGAGTTATATGGCCATTTTATTTCTTTTTTCTTATTATAACACTACTTAGATAAGAGAGCATCAGCATTTCTAGGAGTAGTACGACCATTTTATTTGTTTTATCTTAGTACAACTCTTTGATAAATAATCTTGAATATTTTTAAGAGTTGTATGGCCATTTTATTTTTGTTATATTTTTATAACTATTAGATAAGAGAGCATGAACATTTCTAAGAGTTGTACGGCCATTTTATTTGTTTATCTTATTACAACTCCTAGATAAGAGGCTATAAATATTTCTAAGAGTTGTATGGCCATTTTATTTGTTATATCTTAGTACAACTCTTTGATAAATATTCTTGAATATTTTTAAGAGTTGTATGGCCATTTTATTTTTGTTATATTATTATAACTCTTAGATAAGAGAGCATGAACATTTCTAAGAGTTCTATGGCCATTTTATTTATTTATCTTATTACAACTCTTAGATAAGAGGCCAATAATATTTCTAAGAGTTGCATGGCCATTTTATTTGTTATATCTTATTACAACTCTTAGATAGGAGATCATGGATATTTCTAAGAGTTGTATGGCCATTTTATTTATTTTATCTTATTACAAATTTTAGATAAGTGATCATGAACATTTTTAAGTGTTGTATGGCTATTTTACTTGTTTTATCGTATTACAACTCTTAGATAAGAGTACAGGAACATTTCTAAGAGTTCTATGGCCATTTTATTTGTTTATCTTATTATAACTCTATGATAAGAGATACTGAACATTTCGAAGAGTTGTATGGCCATTTCATTTGCTTTATCTTAGTACAACTCTTTGATAAGTAATCTTGAAGATTTTTAAGAGTTGTATGGCCATTTTTTTTTTTGGTTATATTATTATAACTCTTAGATAAGTGAGCATGAACATTTCTAAGAGTTATGTGGCATTTTATTTGTTTTATCTTATTACAACTCTTAGATAAGAGATCATGAACATTTCTAAAAGTAGTATGGCCATTTATCTTATTACAACTCTTAGAAAAGAGATCATGAACATTTCTAAAAGTAGTATGGCCATTTATCTTATTACAACTCTTAGAAAAGAGATCATGAACATTTTAAAGAGTTGTATGGCGATTTTATGTGTTTTATCTTATTACAACTCTTAGATAAGAGATCATGAACATTTCTAAGAGTTCTATGGCCATTTTATTTTTTTACCTTATTACAACTCTTAGATTGGAGATCATGAATATTTCTAAGAATTGTATGGCAATTTTATTTGTTTTATCTTAGTACAACTCTTTGATAAGTAATCTTGAACATTTTTAAGAGTTGTATGACCATTTTATTTTTGTTATATTATTATAACTCTTAGATAAGAGAGCATGAACATCTCAAAGAGTTATATGGCCATTTTATTTCTTTTTTCTTATTATAACTCTATGATAAGAGATCGTAAACATTTCAAAGAGTTGTATGACCGTTTTATTTATTTTATATTATTACAACTTTTAGATAAGAGATCATGAACATTTCTATGAGTTGAACGGCTATTTTATTTGTTTTATCTTATTACAACTCTTACATATGAGATCATGAACATTTTTAAAAGTAGTATGGCCATTTATTTATTACAACTGTTAGATAAGAGATCATGACCATTTCTAAAAATTGTATGGCCATTTTATTTGTTTTATCTTATTATAACTCTTACATATGAGATCCTGAACATTTCAAAGAGTTTTATGCCATTTTATTTATTTTATTTTACAACAACTCTAAGATTAGTGATCATAAACATTTCTAAGAGTTGTATGGCCATTTTATTTGTTTGAACTTATTATAACTCTTAGATAAGTGATCATGAACAATTATAAGAGTTGTAGTGACATTTTATTTGTTTATCTTATTACAACTCTTAGATAAGTGATCGATAACATTTTAAAGAGTTGTATGGCCATTTATCTTATTACAACTCTTAGATAAGAGATCATGAACATTTCTAAGAGTTCTATGGCCATTTTATTTATTTATCTTATTACAACTCTTAGATAAGAGGCCAATAATATTTCTAAGAGTTGTATGACCATTTTATTTGTTATATCTTATTACAACTCTTAGATAGGAGATCATGGATATTTCTAAGAGTTGTATGGCCATTTTATTTATTTTATCTTATTACAAATTTTAGATAAGTGATCATGAACATTTTTAAGTGTTGTATGGCTATTTTACTTGTTTTATCTTGTTACAACTCTTAGATAAGAGTACAGGAACATTTCTAAGAGTTCTATGGTCATTTTATTTGTTTATTTTATTATAACTCTATGATAAGAGATACTGAACATTTCGAAGAGTTGTATGGCCATTTCATTTGCTTTATCTTAGTACAACTCTTTGCTAAGTAATCTTGAAGATTTTTAAGAGTTGTATGGCCATTTTTTTTTTTGGTTATATTATTATAACTCTTAGATAAGTGAGCATGAACATTTCTAAGAGTTATGTGGCATTTTATTTGTTTTATCTTATTACAACTCTTAGATAAGAGATCATGAACATTTCTAAAAGTAGTATGGCCATTTATCTTATTACAACTCTTAGAAAAGAGATCATGAACATTTCTAAAAGTAGTATGGCCATTTATCTTATTACAACTCTTAGAAAAGAGATCATGAACATTTTAAAGAGTTGTATGGCGATTTTATGTGTTTTATCTTATTACAACTCTTAGATAAGAGATCATGAACATTTCTAAGAGTTCTATGGCCATTTTATTTTTTTACCTTATTACAACTCTTAGATTGGAGATCATGAATATTTCTAAGAATTGTATGGCAATTTTATTTGTTTTATCTTAGTACAACTCTTTGATAAGTAATCTTGAACATTTTTAAGAGTTGTATGACCATTTTATTTTTGTTATATTATTATAACTCTTAGATAAGAGAGCATGAACATCTCAAAGAGTTATATGGCCATTTTATTTCTTTTTTCTTATTATAACTCTATGATAAGAGATCGTAAACATTTCAAAGAGTTGTATGACCGTTTTATTTATTTTATATTATTACAACTTTTAGATAAGAGATCATGAACATTTCTATGAGTTGAACGGCTATTTTATTTGTTTTATCTTATTACAACTCTTACATATGAGATCATGAACATTTTTAAAAGTAGTATGGCCATTTATTTATTACAACTGTTAGATAAGAGATCATGACCATTTCTAAAAATTGTATGGCCATTTTATTTGTTTTATCTTATTATAACTCTTACATATGAGATCCTGAACATTTCTAAGAGTTTTATGCCATTTTATGTATTTTATTTTACAACAACTCTAAGATTAGTGATCATAAACATTTCTAAGAGTTGTATGGCCATTTTATTTGTTTGAACTTATTATAACTCTTAGATAAGTGATCATGAACAATTCTAAGAGTTGTAGTGACATTTTATTTGTTTATCTAATTACAACTCTTAGATAAGTGATTGATAACATTTTAAAGAGTTGTATGGCCATTTATCTTATTACAACTCTTAGATAAGAGATCATGAACATTTCTAAGAGTTCTATGGCCATTTTATTTATTTATCTTATTACAACTCTTAGATAAGAGGCCAATAATATTTCTAAGAGTTGTATGACCATTTTATTTGTTATATCTTATTACAACTCTTAGATAGGAGATCATGGATATTTCTAAGAGTTGTATGGCCATTTTATTTATTTTATCTTATTACAAATTTTAGATAAGTGATCATGAACATTTTTAAGTGTTGTATGGATATTTTACTTGTTTTATCTTGTTACAACTCTTAGATAAGAGTACAGGAACATTTGTAAGAGTTCTATGGTCAATTTATTTGTTTATTTTATTATAACTCTATGATAAGAGATACTGAACATTTCGAAGAGTTGTATGGCCATTTCATTTGCTTTATCTTAGTACAACTCTTTGCTAAGTAATCTTGAAGATTTTTAAGAGTTGTATGGCCATTTTTTTTTGGTTATATTATTATAACACTTAGATAAGTGAGCATGAACATTTCTAAGAGTTGTATGGCCATTTTATTTGTTTTATCTTATTACAAATGTTAGATAAGAGATCATGAACATTTCTAAAAGTAGTATGGCCATTTATCTTATTACAACTCTTAGATAAGAGATCATGAACATTTTAAAGAGTTGTATGGTGATTTTATGTGTTTTATCTTATTACAACTCTTAGATAAGAGATCATGAACATTTCTAAGAGTTCTATGGCCATTTTATTTTTTTATCTTATTTCAACTCTTAGATAAGAGGCCAATAATATTTCTAAGAGTTGTATGGCCATTTTATTTGTTATATATTATTACAACTCTTAGATAGGAGATCATGGATATTTCTAAGAGTTGTATGGTCATTTTATTTATTTTATCCTATTACAAATTTTAGATATTTGATCATGAACATTTTTAAGTGTCGTATGGCTATTTTACTTGTTTTATCTTATTACAACTCATAGATAAGAGTACAGGAACATTTCTAAGAGTTCTATGGCCATTTTATTTGTTTATCTTATTATTACTCTATGATAAGACATACTGAACATTTCAAAGAGTTGTATGGCCATTTCATTTGCTTTATCTTAGTACAACTCTTTGATAAGTAATCTTGAGGATTTTTAAGAGTTTTAT
Source organism: Knoxia roxburghii (assembly GCA_030378225.1). Taxonomy (NCBI): domain Eukaryota; kingdom Viridiplantae; phylum Streptophyta; class Magnoliopsida; order Gentianales; family Rubiaceae; genus Knoxia; species Knoxia roxburghii. The sequence goes on along the minus strand of CM059416.1, from coordinate 27,905,954 downwards.
GGCCATTTGTTTTTGGTTATATTATTATAACTCTTAGATAAGTGAGCATGAACATTTCTAAGAGTTGTATGGCCATTTTATTTGTTTTATCTTATTACAACTCTTTGATAAGAGATCATGAACATTTCTAAAAGTAGTATGGCCATTTATCTTATTACAACTCTTAGATAAGAGATCATGAACATTTTAAAGAGTTGTATGGTGATTTTATGTGTTTTATCTTATTACAACTCTTAGATAAGAGATCATGAACATTTCTAAGAGTTCTATGGTTATTTTATTTTTTTTTATCTTATTACAACTCTTAGATAAGAGGCTATAAATATTTCTAAGAGTTGTATGGCCATTTTATTTGTTATATCTTAGGACAACTCTTTGATAAATAATCTTGAATATTTTTAAGAGTTGTATGGCCATTTTATTTTTGTTATATTATTATAACTCTTAGATAAGAGAGCATGAACATTTCTAAGAGTTCTATGGCCATTTTATTTTTTTATCTTATTACAACTCTTAGATAAGAGGCCAATAATATTTCTAAGAGTTGCATGGCCATTTTATTTGTTAAATCTTATTACAACTCTTAGATAGGAGATCTTGGATATTTCTAAGAGTTGTATGGCCATTTTATTTATTTTATCTTATTAAAAATTTTAGATAAGTGATCATGAACATTTTTAAGTGTTGTATGGCTATTTTACTTGTTTTATCGTATTACAAAACTTAGATAAGAGTACAGGAACATTTCTAAGAGTTCTATGGCCATTTTATTTGTTTATCTTATTATAACTCTATGATAAGAGATACTGAATATTTCGAAGAGTTGCATGGCCATTTCATTTGCTTTATCTTAGTACAACTCTTTGATAAGTAATCTTGAAGATTTTTAAGAGTTGTATGGCCATTTTTTTTTTGGTTATATTACTATAACTCTTAGATAAGTGAGCATGTACA